>JAUPFT010000017.1:32919668-35319668 GCA_036936625.1 Parnassius smintheus behrii | reverse complement strand
ATTCATTCAAGTTCATTGAATCATTGACTTAGTGACCCAATTCTACAGAGTGTTCAAATTTGCTTAAAATTAAAACTCTACTTTTTGACCTAATTACTGGACCGATTACGTTCATTTTTTGTATATCGTCAGCAAAGGCGATAACAAGTATATGGTTTCATTTATTGCATATATAACTGGGGTGGGATCCATTCTGTATATACATCGGCTCGATTCACTGGCGCTGCGAAGAGATGTTGCATCTCTTTGCATTTTCTTTCGCATCTACCACGATGAGTGCTCTGAGGTATTGTTAGGATTAATCCCAGCTGTCAAATTTCGTGAACGCACTACGCGGCAAACCTCCCGATACCATCCACACCATCTGGATGCTTGGCGGTCTATCACTGTACACTTCACTAGGAGTTTTCTTCCGCGTACGACCTCTCTGTGGATTAGTTTACCACCGGCGATTTTTCCGGAACGCTTACTCCTTAGAAAGAGCTTAGCCCTTTCTAAAAGGCCGACAACGCACCTGCAATTCCCTTGGTGTTGCCGTTGTTTATGGGTGGGGCGGCGGTAGTTACTTACCATCAGAAGAACTGTATGCTCGTTTGACCCCTCTCCTACAAAAAAAAGATAAATGTTTTAGTTTTATCCCAAACTTTCTTAGCATGCGACTATACCCTTTTATTTTCCAATCCGCATGTGAAAACTTTGTAATGATTAATTTATACGTAAAATTATACATAAAGTTATGATAGTTAACTACTATCAGTTTTTCTAAAAAAGTAAAACAAAATAAATATGTAAATATACAATCATTTGTGTTTATATATTATAATGCATGCAAATTGTCTTATTATTTTTTAAATTTCTCATAACTGCATTTTTCCTTACGAAGTTTTCTTTCGCTGCCGAGCACATGGTAAATCAGTATTTAAAATCAGAACCTTAAACCAGAATTAATAATGTTATAGGTGCGGGCAGGGATCGAACGGGTTGCTTGCGTATTTCGAAATTTACAGCAAGTGCTTAGTCCCTGAGCTACCTCGGCTCTGTCACCTCAAACCCATAAAAGTATAAAGATATTAATAGTTACTTTGCAAACAGACAATCTCAGAAGGGACGGGTTTGATTCTTGTCTCAATCATCCACTTTATGAAATAATATGTCTTACCTAGTTTGAAGAGCCCGCGGGATTATAATGGATTTCCGCAAAGTAACCCCTGATTCTATCAATCATCATAAACGTATTTAAAGTTGCTAAATACTGTTAAAAGTGACGTGATTCGATTAATGAAACAACAAATTTATACTCAACTGTTATATATATGTATATATATATATATATATATATATATATATATATATATATATATATATATATATATATATATATATATATATATATATATATATATATATATATATAGATATATATATAAAGCTTTTCTTGAGTGCTCCGAAATTAGGAAATATTATTTTCAAACTTCCTGGTTATTATCACAAAATAAATCGTGTTATAGATTTGTTGTTATCTCTTGTTTGTGAATTATAGTTTCTTATGTGTTGGTTATGAAATGTCTAATTATTGTAATAATTGGTACTGTTACAAATCATCATCATTGTTATTAGTTTTGAGTGGATAGGCATGTATCAATATAATTATGTTGCTTCAAATAGGTACTTCTGTTTTGATAAAAAATTCAATAGTGTAATGTAATAAAATAAAACTGCGTTGTATTGTAATCAATGTTGACATAATTTATTTCCCAAAGTTATAACAAATAAACAAAAGCAGAATGGTATGTGTAATACTAATTGTTGATTTAAATTGTATCTATAATTTATAACCATAACATCAAATAAATAAGTTTTTTGGTCTCTATCCTAAATAAAATTTAAAGTTTACTTGTCAGCGGGTAAACATAGTGATCCTATTCGTATACGAGTATATCCTGAAGGGCAAGAACCAACTATGATCGCACTCCTGGATATGAAATCGGGTATAAATTCCAATACACGGGGTTCATGTTCTTCAGGTTTGGATGATTGGTAGTTTAATTCATTTCCGGATTCCTCGAACAAATTATCAGGTAACTCGTTTGTTGCGAAGTCTCCAATATGCGCAAGAAAACTTGCGATATCGTTTTCACGATGGGCGTTCATGACAGATGCATCCTCAGAATTTTTGTGCCTTATCTTAAGTTCAAGTGGTAGCGATATGTCTTTTTGTTTTATTTCCTTCGTTTCGATATCCTGTTTCGATTTGTATTGACAGTCCTTTCTTTCATGTTTTATAATAACTTTTTAAATTCTCATTTTGTTTGGTGTACTAATTAGCAACACTAAACAAAACTAGAATTTAAAATAAATTTTCGTGTTTGAAACCATTTTAATGGTTTTATTAACACACTTATTTACAATAAATATGTTTTTCGGTCCTGTTGCATGGATGGATTTGACAATGAGGCACTAGTAACTTCGTGTTTTATACATCATAATTTATGGGAAAACCTGTGATTTTGTTGCTAGTTTCCCTATGACGCAAAATACGCGATCGGATCCCTTCGATCGACAAGAAATGCAACTTCTGATTCACAAAGTATTTTGACGCATCTCTTAATAAATTGATGTTATTCGAAATGGAATATTTCTTTAATAGTTTATTGACATAGTGAATGTAATCTTTTGAACGTAAACATTTGTTTATATAATTATAATTTATAGTAATAATTAATATAACAATAATTTTATTATTATTGTTGTGTGAATAAGTCAACTAGCGCCATCTAGTGTCAGGAACGAGAGCGAGGGGAGCTCTGCAGAGAATGACATCACACTCTCAACCGACAGCGCCATCCGAAGAACTAATTTTCTAGAAAATCTATACTCGCAAACTCGTCCCTTTGCGCGCATTTACCTGAAGATTCGGGATGTTTCTTTGCTAATTTAAATAAATAGGCGCTGCAAGATGCGATCGGGACAGTGTTGATTTGACGAAACAGGCGAAGCTTCGGAGCGGAATTAAGTGAATTAGTGTGTTTAATTATTAGTGTTTTTAGTTTTAATTTGCGTAAAGTAAATTAAAGTGTTAATTTAGGTAATTTTATCGGCAATTTTTATTGTCATGAACCTCAAGCTCGTAACAATTGGTGTCAGAAGTGGGATAAAATAATGCCGATTTTACCTAAGGAGGAAACGGAGGGTGTCCGTACCCGAAGTCAACGCCAGCAGGAGACGGACCAACGAAGATTTGGTGGTGCAACGCCACAGACGTCGGAAGGCCAGCCACCGGCTGCAGGCCCGTCAGTAGCTCCTACACCTGCAGCACCCGACTTAGGTGCTCTGATGGTGATGTTGCAGGAACAGGCCCCCCGACAGGAGGAACAGGCCCGTTGGTTGAAAGAGCAGCAGGAGGAACAGGCTCGCCAGCAGGCGGAACAGGCACGCCGATTGGAAGAGCAGCTGCGGGGCGGACAGGAGGAACAGGCCCGCCGGCAGGAGAAACAGGCCCGCCGGCAGGAGGAACAGGCCCGCCGGCAAGAGGAACAGGCCCGTCGTTTAGAAGAGCAACTCCAACGCGATAAGGAAGAGCAAATGCTCCTCATGAAGGACCTTCACGCTATTTTCGGAAAAGAGATACGGGAGGTGAAGGATAAGGTTGCTCAACATGACAACCGCCTGTCGGAGGACGAAACCCGAATCGACCAAGTAAACAATCGGGTTGACAACGTAATGGCTGACGTGAAGAAAACGCTGGACGACCTCAAACTTGGGGATGGAACAACAGCTCCCGTAGTAGTTACAACACCTTCGCTACGTGGATTCAAAGTGCCGCCGTTCGACGGTACCTCTTCCTGGTCAGCCTACAAGATCCAGTTCGAGGCTGTTATGAAGGCGAACGGCTGGAATAAAAGCCAGGCTATGACTGCTCTCACACTAGGCCTGCGCGACCAGGCCTTAACAGTTCTGGAAGCTCTCGGTGAGGAAGTGACTTATGAGCAACTCCTTGAGGCATTGGAGGCGAGGTATGGCGACGCTCACCTGGAACACGTCTTTCGTGCGCAGCTTAAAGATCGTGTGCAGCGCATCAACGAAAACCTGCAGCAGTGGGCTCTAGAAGTGGAGAAGCTGGTGCGAAAAGCATACCGGTCTGTACCTGCGCTCATTGAAGGGAACCTGGTGCAGACATTCATAGACGGCATCCGCGACCTGGAAGTCAGAGCTGCTGTGAGGCTCGGGCACCACGAGACGCTTAAGGACGCCTTGGCCCATGCACTGGAAGTGGAAGCCGTGCGGCAGGATCACCGTTCCCATCGCGTCAGGGAGGTTGCAGCAGCTATAGTTCGCGACCGCAACAAGGGATACAGCCCTAGGTGCTATGGCTGTGGGGAAAAGGGCCATCTTCGATCCAGCTGCCCTAAGCGAACCCTAGAAAGGGAAGGTGAACGATCCCAGGAGGGTAGTGCGGCCAACAGCACCGCCCAGTAGCAGCAGGGAAACGAGTAAAAGCCAGAACTGCGGGGCGGGTGCTGGCTGATGTTGAAAGAGCCCCAAGGATCTCGATCTCACAAACCCATGATGGGAACAGTCTAATCATCAAGGGCGAGGTCAACGGAATGCCGTGTAAACTGACCATAGACACTGGAGCCTCTCGTACGGTTGTTAGTTCCCAACTTATAAGTCAGTTCCTTGGGGACTCCGCATACAACCGAGAACGCATTAATTTGGTAACAGCCACCGATCAGCGTATACCCGTCCGTGGAGAGAAGGAGATGGAGTTGAAGCTAGGCAACGTGATCTACCTGCATAATGTCATCCTAGGCCTAGACTTTATGAGGAATAATTGTTGTGAGATCGACGTTAAGCAAGGTGTTTTGAAATGTGGACAGGAAGAACTTTTTATGGAAGGTGCGTTACCAGGGAACGTGTACAGCATTAAGAAAATTATTCTTCCGCCAAGATCGGAAACGATTGTTCCGGTTAGTCTTCCCCGAAACGCTGGGCAAGCTCACCGTGGTGTACTTGTGGAAAGGGTAAACAATGACCTTCCATGGAAAGTAGCTCGAACCTAGGTCAGGACCACTGACATCTCAGGAGTACGTGTGCTGAACCCTTGCGACCGGGACCAGATTATGGAAAAAGGCACACTAATTGGTACTTGTGAGGAAGTGGATTGGTTACGTCGGTGCCAATATATATCGAGTGGGACCCCCAGCAAGGATGCAAAAACGAGAGTGACCACACTTTTGGAAGACTGTCGCAGTGTTCTCTCCCCAAACGAATTGGTCAAGGCGAAGAAGTTGTTACTCAAGTACGCCGATGTATTCTCACCAAACGATGCTGACATAGGAAAGACTGGTTTAGTTCAACACAAAATAAACACAGGTGAGGAATTGCCTATCCGTCAGCGGCCAAGAAGATTGCCGGTAGCACGTGAAAAGGAAGTGGAAACCATGATTGAAGGAATGGTGAAGGATGGTGTTATTGAACCTTCCTCTAGTCCATGGTGTTCACCAGTGGTGCTGGTGAAAAAGAAGGATGGCAGCATGCGGTTCTGTGTTGATTACCGCCGTCTGAACGACGTTACAAAGAAGGACAGCTATCCCTTGCCAAGAATTGATGACACGCTGGACATGCTTACAGGAGTAAAATGGTTTAGCACGCTGGATCTAAAAAGTGGCTACTGGCAAGTTGAAATTGACCCTAAGGACAAGGAGAAAACTGCGTTGTCGACGGGAAAGAGTCTGTGGCAATTCAAAGTAATGCCGTTTGGGTTGTGCAATGCTCCAGCAACGTTTGAAAGGCTGATGGAACTTGTACTTACCGGACTAATTGGCGATGCCTGTCTGGTCTACTTGGATGACATCATCATCGTGGGCCGTACGTTTGAGGAACACCTTCAAAACCTGGAACGCGTGCTTATGAAGATTCAGAGTGCCAACCTCAAGTTGAGCCCGAAGAAATGTTCACTATTCCAACGGCAAGTTAACTTTTTGGGGTTTGTAGTATCGGAAGAAGGTATCCGCACAGATCCAGAGAAAATCGCCGCTGTCAAGGATTGGCCGGTTCCAAAAGACAAGACGCAGGTTAGAGCATTTTTGGGTTTGTGCTCCTATTACCGGCGATTCGTGAAGAACTTTGCAGATATAGCCAAACCTCTGCACAAGCTAACCGAGGAGAAGCGACATTTCTGCTGGGATGAAAGTTGCAATATCGCATTCCAGGAGCTCAAGGACCGTCTGTGCAAAACACCTATTTTGGGATACCCTGATGCAAGCAAAGAATTTATAGTTGACACAGACGCAAGTGATATAGGACTTGGCGGTGTGCTGTCTCAACGGAATGGTGACCAAGAGGTCGTGATAGCGTACTTCAGCAAGTCGTTGTCAAAACCGGAAAGGAACTATTGTGTCACAAGACGCGAATTGCTCGCTGTGGTAAAGTCGTTGCAGCATTTTAGCAAATATCTTCTGGGGCGAAAGTTTCACTTACGAACTGACCATGCTGCACTAAAATGGCTATTGCAGTTTAAAAACCCAGAAGGACAAGTTGCGAGGTGGATCGAACTACTGCAGGAATACGACTTTGAGATCGAACATCGTAGCGGGAAATCTCATGGCAACGCAGATGCATCGTCAAGAAGACCTTGTCCTGAGGATTGCAAACATTGTACTAGGCAAGAGAGTAAGGAAGTGGTATCCGTGAGGATGCTCAGGGCAGACCACATCAGCAACGAGTGGAAGGACAGCTTACTACATGCACAGCAGGAAGATCCGGACATCAAGCATATTCTGGAATGGATAAAGGCCAGTGCTCCCAAGCCCAAGTGGAGTGACGTCTCAGCGATGAGTTCGACCACTAAAAGCTATTGGGCCCAGTGGGACAGCTTGCTGCTTCAGGATGGAGTTCTGTGTCGTAAATGGGAAAACGTTCGGGGAGACAGCTGTGATTTGCAAATGGTTGTCCCTAAAGCTAAAGTACCGGATGTTCTACAGCTGTACCATAATGATTGTTCAGGAGGCCATCTGGGAGTTAAACGAACTCTACTGAAGATCCGAGAACGGTTTTACTGGGTCCACTGTCGAAACGATGTCGAGGACTGGTGTCGCAAATGTACAAGTTGTGCGGCTGTAAAGGGATATCAGACTCGTAGTAGAGGTGCATTGAAGTTGTACAATGTTGGTGCACCATGGGAGAGAATAGCCATTGACGTGGCGGGGCCGTTTCCGGAGAGTGAAAGCGGTAACAAGTATTTCATGGTTGTGATGGATTACTTCACTAAGTGGCCAGAAGTCTTCGCCATTCCAAATCAAGAAGCGTCAACAGTTGCAGATAAACTAGTTCATGAAGTCTTCTGTCGTTTTGGAGTACCTTTAGAGATTCACAGCGATCAAGGAAGGAATTTTGAGTCTCAAATATTCCAGGAAACTTGCCGAGTTATGGGTACTCATAAAACAAGAACGACTTCTTATCACCCGCAATCTGATGGAATGGTGGAACGATTTAATCAGACATTGGAGAGGTACCTAGCAAAAGTTGTAGACAATCGGCAACGAGATTGGGACAAGCACATACAACCGTTTTTGTTGTCATATCGAAGTTCTGTTCACGAAAGTACAGCAGTGACACCAGCTTTCGCAAACTTTGGAAGAGAATTACGGCTGCCTGCAGACCTGATCACCGGGATACCACCTGATGCCCCACGCAGTATAACCGATTATGCAAATGACTTGCGGAACAAAATGAATGACATTTATGAGCACGTCAGACAATCGGGCCAGCAAATGTCTGAGAAAATGAAAACCCGGTACGACCGCAAAATGAACAATAAAGGGTTCAACGAAGGTTCATTAGTGTGGTTGCACAATCCAGTCCGCAGCAAAGGGAAATCTCCTAAGCTTCAAGCTAAATGGGACGGCCCGTACCGGATTGTAACCAGGATCAACGATGTGACCTACCGGATACAGAAAGGCGCAAGAGGGACTCCTAAGATCGTCCATGTGGATCGCTTGGCGCGTTATCATGGGACCGATAATGCTCGGGACGAGCATGTCTTAGGAGGGGGCAGTGTTGTGAGAATAAGTCAACTAGCGCCATCTAGTGTCAGGAACGAGAGCGAGGGGAGCTCTGCAGAGAATGACATCACACTCTCAACCGACAGCGCCATCCGAAGAACTAAGTTTCTAGAAAATCTATACTCGCAAACTCGTCCCTTTGCGTGCATTTACCTGAAGATTCGGGATGTTTCTTTGCTAATTTAAATAAATAGGCGCTGCTAGATGCGATCGGGACAGTGTTGATTTGACGAAACATGCGAAGCTTCGGAGCGGAATTAAGTGAATTAGTGTGTTTAATTATTAGTGTTTTTAGTTTTAATTTGCGTAAAGTAAATTAAAGTATTAATTTAAGTAATTTTATCGGCAATTTTTATTGTCACGAACCTCAAGCTCGTAACATTATATAAAAATGAAATTGGAATTAAAATATATTCTAGTATAAAAAAAAAACAAATTAAAGTAACAAATGGGAAAGCCACAAAAAAATTCTATAAACTCTATCCTGCCCCGGCAAATGTACAAAGGTTTTTTATTTAATAGAAGAGAGGTCAAGCGAGCATGCGGCTCACCTGATAGTGACTACCACCGCCCATGAACAACTGCAATACCAGAGGAATTGCGGGAGCATTGCTGGCCTTTCAGATAAGCTAAAGCTCTTTTCGTGAAGGTCCCTAAGTCATATCGGTTCGGTAAAACCGCCGGTAGTAAGTGACTCCACAGAGGGGTCGCACGAGGTATCGTGATTTCATCAGTGGTATACACATCCACGGTGGCATCGTGAGTTTTGAGCGACATGTCTAACAGAGATGGTGCATGATCCTCCACATCTGGAATCCACGTAGGTGAAGTAAACAGTTCTGTTAGACCATATTTTTTTATAGGATAGGATGACAAACGCGCAAACAGTCCACCTGATCGTGAGTGGTTGCTCTGGCCCATAGTCATCTACATCTATCCTCGATTACGAATCACCCGTTATCACCCGTGAGGACTGAAAATGTCTCGTTTCCAGTAAAAAGAGTTAACGGTTCTCTACACTCACCATACGAAACACAGCAGCATTAAGCTTCTATTTTACGCCAGTATCCTGTGAGAGCGTGGTCCTTCCCCGGTCGAACCGACCCATTCGTACTGCAGCTATAATATAGTTGCAGCGTGGCTCTACCATGTAAAAAATATGAAAATATGAAACTATGCCAAGGCAAAGTCATAAACAGATCTCCCCGCATGATCGGTTAAACGTGAACCTAACCATTCGGCGTGATAAGCGTTAAAATAACCAAGGATCACGATCTCTGCGGATAGGATCTGCTATAGCAAGGAATCTGTAGCCACATGGACGTGGTCGATGAGTCGGCCTATATCAGCATTACTGCTATGGGACCTATAAAGGCACACGTAGAAGCGCAGATGATCGTCGCTGTCTAAGCGTAGCCAAAGGATGGACAGGTTCAAAACTTTAAGACTACCGAGGTGTTGAGAAAACATTTTTCTATCTGACGTATATGCAAACTCCAATCCGAGGCACACACAATCCGGCTTTTTTATTGTTTAAAAATAATACAGCCTAATGCAATTAAAATAATTGTAGTAAACATATTTTGTTAGTAAATGGAAGGTGGGTGAACTTGTTTTAGCAAACCTCAAACGCCGGGGATTTTTTGTTTTATTTTTATGTATTTATTTATTTTATTAGGAAGATTAACAGCTATCATAATATCATAATTACGATAAATAATACATTAGTATCCTACTAATAGCTACAGTAAGCCAATTAAAAATATCCTCACTAGTAATCCACAAAAGGTGAATTTAGAACAGTGATAAACGCGATTCAACACTCAAGAGCATCCAATACTAACACACTTATGCCAATTTAGTTTCGATACGTGCTGTGCGTAAAACCTGTAACAGTAATAAATGACTTTAGTGTAGTATTGCAAAAACGTTTCTCAATTGGACAAGCTATTTTTTTATTAAAAACTAGCCGTGCCCGCGACTTCGTTCGCATAGAAACTTTGTTTGTTTTCAAGTTTTATTACTTTTAACCTTTTTTTTTAAACTGCATTTCAGTTCAATCTCAAACAACAACAGTATAGATGTTTTAAAACCTTAAAAAAGTAAAATCATCGTAAACCCGATAAAGTGTTTTGATGACTTAAACACTGAAGGTAGCATTACGTTAAATATTTAATTTTATTTAAAAAAAGAACTTGGTAACGTACATAATAAGCACTAAGAAAATATGAAAAAGAAACTTAAGAAGGGTAAATGCAAACATTACATTGCAAATTTCAATGATAAGGAGATAACTATAATTTGTTTGCCATGTAGTGGTGGCGAAAATGCATCCAGCAACCCGTTACATCCCTGGGGTGTAGCCACATACTATTTCTTCATAAGTTGCGAGACGTCTTGCGTAAGCCTGCCAAACGTGGATAAATATGGCACACATACCTTCACCGGTTGAGGTCCATATAGTGCAGTAGACTCTTACAGACTGTTGATGAAGAAGAAGAATAGATAATGCTGCTTTTAATATTTTTGGTTCATTAAGTGATGCTTCATCTTTAGAGCACTCATGCAAGTTTTATGGTCATTGTAGTTGTTTCGTTTAGTGCAAATTTGTGTGATAAAATGCCCTCTCACTAACATCATAACCAGTAGCAATCATCATCCTCATCAGCATCATTATCATTACAGCCTTTCACAAGTCCACTGCTGAACATAGCCCTCCCCAAGGAATGCCACAGTTCCACGGCCCTGAGCCACCTGCATCAGTCTAATTCCTGCATGTCTTACCAAGTCGTCACTCCATCTAGTTCCAACCTACACTTCGCCTACCGGTATGGAGCTGCAATGGGTATAACAAACTAAATTTGTAAATTTCATAAAGCGATTGTAAGTAAATACAATTATCGATACTTTTAGAGATTTAAATCTGTCAGATATAAACGAAATTTCATAATGGTATTTAAAAAGCAAAATATAAGATTTATTATATGTTATAACATATGTAACAGCGTAACAATTTCCTATAAATAAGTAACCTTTGAAAAGTAATACCAATGAAAAACTTATTGTTGAAAAACAGAAATTTCAAAGAAATTAATGCATATCCAATGTAAAAGTATAATTGAAAAGGTTCAGTTCAGTGAAAAAAATTCTATATTCGTACTAAAAATTGATACTTGTAATTAAATGAAAAAAAATCACATTATTATGTATTGAAAGAGGATGGCGCTATTGGCACCGGTTTAAAATACACTTCGACCCAATTGATATAAAAGAACCTATAATCAGGAGGAAAATAACATTATTATGTATTGAAAGAGAGATGGCGCTATTGACACCAGTTTTAAAAAACACTTCGGCCCAATTGATATAAAAGAACCTATAAATCAGGAGGAAACTAACAGGTTTTCAAAAATCGATATGACTACAAAATTTTTATATTTATATAACTCATCGCTTATGACTGGGTAAACTTATTACATTTATAAATAAATATCACTTTATTGCCACATAAAGTGACACATTTCAGTAGTAGCAATAATTTTTATTTGGCATTTGCAAATAGTAAAGTAAGAAATTAATACTTATTAAATGTTGGATATATATACAATGTGAAAAAAATTGTTCCGTTGCAACTTACTCAATAGTACAAGGTACCTTTAGAGACATGTAAATACATGGCAGGACTACGCACTCAGAGAATATCAACGAAAAATAGCAGCTTAATGCTACTGTGTTTCGTATGGTGAGCGTCTCTACGCTTCTCTCCAGTTCTCTAACCGGAGACCTATTTTAACTGGAAACGAGGCTTTCCATCTTAGTCCTCAGTAGTGACAGCGTGACCGCATTTTGATTCTTAACCGAGGGTAGATGAGGACTAGGGATTACTAGGGATTACTATCAGTTGGATCGTGTGTCGTTTGTCACCTTTATTCTATAAAAAATGTGTTTATGTGTGTGACTCTGGACCTGTGTTGCATCACTCTTTGGGGGAGGCCTACGTTCAGCAGTGAATTTGTGAAGGGCTGTAGTGACGATTATGATGGTAGAACCACAATGCAGGATAATGTGTCCGAATCACGAACACACAGTCAGATCGACCGGGAAAAGACCTGAAAATACTAGCGAGAAATAGCAGCATAATACTGTTGTAATCCTGACAGCCTACAAATTCACTGCCGGGCATAGGTTTCTCCCATTGTTGGGAAGATTCACAACATTCGCCAAGCTAGGTAGGTGAATCTACAATTGCTATGCTAGATATCTTATACCATTAACGCGGCTTCTCGTTGCTGGTCTGATTATTATATATACATCTAGCATATTATACGAGATGATATACTACAATACATCAGAAGCTTTAAAATAATTACGGCCTTTTTATAGATTAAGAGTGGCAAACGAGCACAGTCCATCTGATGGTAAGTGAAAGTTGGATAGACATCTACATTTACCTTCAATTAAGAATCAAAATGCAGATTCGTTGTCACCCCTGTGGACAGAGATGGAATTCCTCGTTTAAAGTAAAAAGGGTCTCCGGTTCTCTATATTCAACATACGAAACACAGCAGCATTAACCTGCTATTTTACTCTAGTGATCTGTGAGGGCGTGGTCCTTCCCTGGTCGAGCCGACCCATTGGTGCTGCAACTACAATATTTTCACCTCTTACCAAACCAACGGGACGGAATAGGTTGATGGATTAACCCACCGCCTTACGGCGTTAGAGAGTCCACCAACACCATTACAGACTATCCAAAATCCTCAGCTGAGCATCGGCCTCCCCCATACATTGCCTCATATTTGCTATAGTTTCCATGTTTGGCAGGCGGATACCTGTTAAAGCTGAAGGTGCTGTTGTCCATATACTTTTTTATTTCCCTTTGCCGAGCCTTAAGACACAAGCTTTGCTTTGAGATCTCGTGTGATAATTAAGCATGAAGTAAGTAAGAAGACACAACCGCTTTCAGTGCCTACAAGATTGCAATGCAGTGGACGATATGAATGACAAGCTCGTGGAAACTGTCCATGCGGTCGGAGCTAAGTTCTGCAAGACGCGCCGCAGAAGAACACAAAAACTCTCCGATCACACTCTTAATCTCATGGCTGTTAGACGGGAGATGAGGCTGCAATCGTCAACAGATTTGACAGCATACAGGCAACTGAACAGACAGATCTCCAAATGCATGCGGCGAGACTTACGCAACTTTAATACTGCTCGTATTAAAGAAGCGATCGAGCGGAACCAGGGCTCCAAAGTCTTTGCCAGAGATCTGTCTGCCCGTAAGAGCCAACTGTCAAAGCTGAAGACTGAGTGTGGCAGCATCGTTTCCGGGACACCTGAGATTTTGAGTGAGATTGAGAGGTTCTATGGGCAGCTGTACACATCATCGTTGGAGCCACACGCAAGTGTGAGTAACGATCCAAGAGCAAGTCTTATCCGACACTATTCCGATGATATCCCGGACGTCAGTCTAAGCGAGATTAGAATGGCTCTCCAGCACCTTAAAAACGGCAGGGCCCCAGGTGAGGATGGAATTACAGCGGAGCTTCTGAAAGCGGGTGGAACACCGGTACTTGAAGTCCTTCAGAAGCTCTTCAATTCCGTCCTCCATGGTGGCACTACTCCAGAGGCGTGGAGCAGAAGTGCGGTGGTCTTGTTCTTTAAGAAAGGCGACAACGCTCTCTTGAAGAACTACAGACCGATTTCCCTTCTGAGCCGCGTCTACGTGCTGTTTTCGAGAGTCATTACGAATCGTCTCGCACGCAGACTCGACGACTTCCAGCCTCCCGAACAAGCCGGTTTCCGAAAAGGCTTCAGTACCATAGACCACATACATACCCTGCGGCAGATTGTACAGAAGACTGAAGAGTACAATTTGCCACTTTGCCTGGCGTATGTGGACTATGAGAAAGCCTTTGATTCCGTCGAAATTTGGGCGGTACTGCAGTCCCTTCAGCGGTGCCAAGTTGACTGTCGGTATATCGAAGTGCTGAAGTGTTTGTACAGTAGGGCTACGATGGCTATCCGAGTACAGAACCAGAGCTCGAAACCTATCCAACTGCAGAGAGGTGTAAGACAGGGTGACGTTATATCCCCGAAACTCTTCACCGCTGCTTTGGAAGACGTTTTCAAGCTACTGGACTGGAAAGGATACGGTATTAACATCAATGGCGAGTACATCACTCACCTTCGATTTGCCGACGATATAGTCCTTATGGCAGAATCGCTGGAGGACTTAAGCATTATGCTCAATGACCTCAATAGTGCCTCCCAACGGATAGGTCTTAAGATGAACATGGACAAAACAAAGATCATGTTTAATGTCCATGTCACACCTATGCCGGTAGTTGTTGGGAGCACTATGCTCGAAGTTGTTGACGAGTACGTTTACCTGGGACAAATAGTCCGCCTAGGTAAGTCCAACTTCGACCGAGAGGTCAATCGACGGATTCAACTCGGCTGGGCAGCGTTCGGGAAATTACGACATATCTTCTCGTCAGGTATACCTCAATCTCTAAAAACTAGATTGTACAACCAGTGCGTGTTGCCAGTGATGACTTACGGATCTGAGACGTGGTCCTTCACTGCTGGCCGTATAAGGACGCTCAAGGTCGCTCAGCGAGCTATGGAGAGGGCTATGCTCGGAGTTTCTCTGCGTGATAGACTCAGAAATGAGGATATCCGCAGTAAAACCAGAGTGACCGACATAGCCCAACGGATTAGTAAACTGAAGTGGCAATGGGCCGGCCATATAGCTCGAAGAACCGATAACCGATGGGGAAGAAAGGTTCTCGAGTGGCAGCCTCGTTTACCGGTAGGCGTAGTGTAGGGCGACCCCCCACTAGATGGAGTGACGACCTGGTAAGATATGCAGGAAGTCGATGGATGCAGGTGGCTCAGGACCGTGCTTTGTGGCATTACTTGGGGGAGGCCTATGTTCAGCAGTGGACTTGTGAAGGGCTGTAATGATGATGATAATGATAAGTAAGAAGTAAATAAGTCATTTCTTAGAGTAAGTGGCGACGTAAGGGTATCATATATCACCGTAGGTAGCGTAGGAGGACAGCAACTACTTCATTGCAACTTAATAATAATAAAAACAACTCAACAATAATAAAAAAATTCGATGGTTACCCACCCGCGTACCAAGCCTGGCTGTAATGCCCCTTATGAGGCAATTTGTTGTGGGATCCAATGTTTAGCAGTGTACTTACGGTAGTCTGTAATGATGATAATGATTATGGTGATGAATTGAGCCTAAACGTGTAACCGCCGGACACAGCTTGCTATCTTCTGCAGTTGATAAAATAATGAGAGTCCATGAGCAGTGAACTTCCTTTCTTTATTCCTTAGGCTCATTTGCCGTGTAGGTTTATCTGCAAGCCCAGTAAGAGCTAATTTACATCTGATTTATGTAGCTTTAATTATACTTTACGTCTTACTTCACTTTTAATTCGGATATTTTTATTGAATTAATTTGTTTTTTGAAAATTTATACATATAAACAACGCAATATTATTTTGAATAAATCTACTCTAAGGAGTTTTGATTTCATAAATTATACGGTATACAATGCGTAAAATTAATTTTATTCAATGTGAACGTAAAATAAATATTCCCGTAAACGCTATATTTTCTTAAGAGAAGTTAATCTTACGAAGCAATGGTTAATTTCCGTTGTAGACGTTGCTTCGTTAGGCATCGGATATTACAATCTTAACCTCAACATTCACTTACGTAGGTACATAATCAAGCCTTATTCAGGTTTGTTAAAGATCTATATTTTTATCTTTTTTATATTCTTGTTAGAATTTAACATTAACATTAATCAATCAGCTCGCAATAGTTTAGGTGTGACATTCGCCTCTCACTTTGGGAGGATTTGCCTTGATTAAAACGGTTGGTAGGTGGATTAACGATTGCACTACCATACGCACCTTTGACTCTACTGTCCGTTCCCGGTCTAAGTGTTTTACATCTGGTGTAAATAGTACTACCACCGAGTATCTGAAGCCATATTCAATTTATAATAAGAAAATTTGCGTTTTAGTGATATTACACACACCAGGATTTGGACGCTATACATAAGAATGACCTGTTGCTATTTGTTAACTTATTTCTGATTTGTCATCAATCACACGATTTGATGAAGAACATGTATTTCTAAAATAATGCTGTATCTACGGAGATGACAGATTTTCTTGAAATATCTTGAAACACTCTCGATAAAGACTCCTTTCAAATAAAAAATTTAATGAAATTCGATTCATCCGTTCAGGAGCTACGATGTCACAGACAGACACACTATAAACGTATAACAACCCTCTGTTTTCGTCGGGGATTAAAAAAGGACATACACTGCATCCTTTGCTTTGTGGGTAAAGCAAATAATAGCAAAGTATAAACCGAATAGAGAGTTTGCAATACATGAAACGTTAAGCTTAGCTAGACAACAAAATAAACAAAGCAACAGACATATTTAGTTAAAAAACAATGTCCTCTATAAAGAATTTCGCTCACAGCGGCCCGTCTCAGCGGAGCGCTGAACAGGATTCTAATGTATCTGGTGCACTCTTTATTCCTTCACTCACCTAGTCCGATGGGACAGCAATATAACACAATCGGTAAGTGATCAGGTTTAGGAGCATGACCAACGGCTTTTCGTTTTTTTTAAAGCAAGGGGTGAAACACCGCAAGGATTCATTTAAATAAAAGATATGAATGCATATTCTTACTACTAAGTAGAAAAAATTACTTAAATATGACGAGGCTCAAACAAGTTCATTCATTATTTATTAAGTATTATCCATTTAATCCATTAATCATTCTATCCTCATTTCTAAGTTTATTACGCAGAAAAACCCCGAGCATAGCCCTCTCCATAGTTTACTGAGCGACCTTGAACGTCCTTATACGGGCAGCACTGAAGGACCACGTCTCAATTCCATAAGTCACCACTGGCAACACACACTGGTAGTAAAATCTAATTTTAAAGTTTTGAGATATACCTGACGAGAAGATGTGCCATAACTTCCCGAAAGCTTCACAGCCGAGATGAATCCGTCGATTGACCGTCGAAGTTGGACTTACCTAGTCGGACTATTTATCCCAGGTAAACATACTCGTCAACAACTTCGATCTTAGTGCTCCCAACAACTACCGGAATAGGTGTGACATGGACGTTACACATGATCTTTGTTTTGTCCTTGTTCATTTAAAGAACTATCCGCTGGGAGGCATTATTGAGGTTATTGCTTAGGCCGGCAACTAGTAGGATAGTATTACTTCGGTACTATATCGTCGGCAAATCCAATGTGAGTCATGTACTCGCCATTGATGTTTATACCGTATCCTTTCCAGTCCAGTAGTTTGAAAAAGTATTCCAATGCAGCGCTGAAGAGTTTCGGGGATGTAATGTCACCCTGTCTTACACCTCTTACTCTTACTTTCTTACTCTGCTTCTGTACTCGGATAGCCATCGTAGCCCTACTGTACAAACACTTCAGCACTTCGATATACCGGCAGTCAACTTAGTACCGCTGAAGAGACAGTAGTACCGCCCAAATTTAGACGGACTAAAAGGTTTCCGTATAGTCCACACACGCCAGGCAAAGTGGCAGAATGTACTCTTCGGTCTTCTGTACAATTTCACAAAGGGTATGTGTGTGATCTATGTCAGTAAAGCTTTTTTGGAAACCGGCTCGTTCGGGAGACAGAAAGTCGTTTGTTTAGTCTGCGTGTGAGACTACTCGTAATGACTCTCGAAAACCGCACGTAGACGCGGCTCAGAAGGGAAATCGGGTTGCAATTCTTCGAGAGAGTTTTGTCGCGTTACTTGAAGAACATGATCACCAACCTTCTGCTACACGCTTCCGCAGTAGTGCCGTCATGGGCGTGGAATTAAAGAGCTTCTGAAGTACCTAGTACCGGTTTTCTACCCGCTTTCCGAAGATCCGCTAATTTCATCCTGGCCCGGGGACTTGCCGTTTTTAAGATGCTGGAGAGAAATTTTAATCTCGCTCAGACTGACGTCCAGAAATCATCGGAATATTGTCGGATAAGACTTGCTCTTGGATCGTTACCCTTACTAACTTGTAGCCCTAACGATGACGAGTACAGCTCCCCATAGAACCCCTCAATGTTACTCAAAATCTCAGGTGTCCCGAAAACGATGCTGCCACACTCGGTCGTCAGCTTCGGAAATTTACTCTTTCCTGCAACAGATCTCTAGCAAAGAGTATAGTGGGATTGGGAGGAATGCATGGCTCTAGGGATATCCTAATACATTTCCTTCACCTCCTCATCGGGATGGAAATTGAGGTATCGAGATCGGATTTTTTTTATTAGCTTCAGAATTATACCATCTGGTTCCCTATCGCATATCAATAGCCCAATACGCGTAGTTTGGTAACAAAATCGTTTTCAATTTTTATAAGTTTTATTGCTGCTAAAAATTTAAAGGCGCTTTCATTTTTTAGCCCTAGATAGACAAAGGACAAATGTAACCATACAGCCTAAATCGATTTTATACTTTGTGTAATAAATTAATTTTGGTAAACATTATTAATTCTTTTTAAATTTAAAACAATTAAATAATATATTTTCAATGTCAGGTACACAATTTATTTTTTTCATCAAAATTAAATGAAGCGTGAGCTTTTGGATTTTCCAAATTTTTGAATAATTTAAATTAATGCATTAATTCTAATCGGAAATATTTTCAAAAACATAATGCGTTTGAGAAAGTGCAATATATTAGTGAGATAGTGTAATAAAATCATATACATAATATTCTCTCTAACTAATAATTTAAAGTACCCACGTACTTAAAGGGCCAATTTAATTATCGGTAAAGCTACTAAATCAATGTCAGCGCGGCTGATTCGGTAAACATCCCGGTACAAGATTTAGTTTCACTCCGTGTAACCCGAATCTTAGAACGATACATAATTCAGGCAAAGAAGGGGGTTAACATAAATTGTTAGCGGCGATAAGTTGTTGGTTTATCATAAAATTATAAACAATGGCAATAAAAAAAATTGCAATAAGTTACTTGCACAAAACTAGTTTCATGGCTTACAAAAAATATTCCTTATATATATAGTGGGAAAACGCCTATTTGATGCAAGAAAAGATCTTTGTACGGAGACAGCACCCTTTAACAAAAATTAAAAATATATATAAATTCTTTTTTGAAGTGTAAGTCGTCGCACACCGCGTGTTATTGTGTAAAAGTTTGACTGTGCAACAGAAAATACGACTACAGAAAATAGCACCCTAACGCTGCTGTGTTTTGTATGCTGAATGTGGAGAACCGGAGACCCTTTTTACTGGAAACGAGTCATTCCATCTTAGTCTTCACGGGTGACAAAGTATCTGTATTTTGATTCGTAAGCGAGAATAGATGTAGATGTCTATGGGCCGCTGGAAGTCCTTACCTTCAGGTGGACTGTGTGCTCATTTGTCACCCTTACCCTATAAAAAGTTAAGTAATCAAACAATCCCTGTCTTTTTTTTATAGGATCGGGTGACAAACGAGCACACAGTCCACCTGATGGCAAGTGGTTGCTGCGGCCCATAGACATCTACATCTATCCTCGATTACAAATCAAAATACAGATGCGCTGTCACCCGTGAGGACTAAGATGGAATGCCTCGTTTCCAGTAAAAAGGGTCTCCGGTTCTCTACACTCACCATACGAAACACAGAGCAATAAGCTACTATTTCACGCCGGTATTCTGCGAGAGGATTCTGTCTCTGGCCTGCAATGTCAGACATTTCGCATCGTTGACGCTGATTCCCTTAGCCGGTCTAGAAGTTTTACGTCTGGCATTGATGGAATAGTTTTTCCGCTATATGTGGAAAGTGTATCTTATTATACCTTTCTGGCATTTTTCATAATTGCCTTTTACGACAAAAATGGAGTGAAGTGGTGTGATGGTTTTTATTAAGTCTTTGGTGAGTGGTGAAGAATTACAATAAAGGTTAGGCCTATCAATTAATAAACTACTAGGTACCTTCCTTACTCTTTATCTAAATAGCAGTATTTAAGTGCTTGTTTACCATGTGCTCGGCGGTGAAGGAAAACATTGTGAGGTAAACTGCCTGTCGGAGGGGTAAAATGTTTCGAGGACATATGAAGTCCGCCAACGCATTAGAGCAACGCTACGAACTAGTTACTCCATAGTCCTCTCAGGAAGGAGAGGACGCTCGTGAACAGCAGTGATACGTTTATAGGCTTTAAATTTAATTTTTAACAATCTCATACCAGCTTCAGCCGCTAAGTAGATGCATATAAAAATTAAAGAGCAAAATTATTTTTTTTGAACTTAACAACTGAAATAAATTTTTAATCGAGAAAGGAGTAAATATATTTTTGTACTAGAACCCCCGACTAAAATAAAGTAAGTCACGGAAGTTAAAAAAATCACTTTAAATCTTACCAAACCATTTACCATCACTGACTGTGTGCACCTTTTTTCTATAAAAAAAACCCATGAAATCGATTCACATTAATCAAACCGTTTGGGAAGTAAATGGGAACATTAGTTTGCACAAATACGTTTATTGCAGCACCATGTGGTAAGTTAACATCCTAACATCTATCTAAGAACCATCACCTATAAATCACAAAACCTTAACAGAAGACTGTATCTGAATCGGTCAAACCGTTGTAGCGATAAATGGGAACATACGTTTGTACAAATATATTTCTTGCAGCAGCCCCTGGTGAGATAACACCATGACACCTATCTCGAAACCATTGCCGATGAAAGACAAACCTTTTAGAAGAAAAAAAAACAATATTTAAATGGTTCAAACTGTTTTGGAGATAAAAGGAATCATTCGTTTGCACAAATATGTTTATTGCAGCGCCCCAGGGACGCTAACACCATATCACCTATCTAAGAATCATTGATAATGAATCACAAACCCTTGAAATAAAACTGTATCTAAATCGGTAAAACCATTTTGAACATTAATGGGAAATTTACGATTATTTTGCACAAACAAACAAATACACGTAAACAAACAAACATTAACCCTGAACGCATACACCTTCCACCACCTTGTTGTAGCACGAATGGTTCGGCTCGACCGGGTAAAGACCACGCTCTCACGGAATACCGGTGTAAAATAGTAGCTTAACGCTGCTGTGTTACGTATGGTGAGGGTGGAGAACCGAAGACTCTTTTTACTGGAGACGAGGCTTTCCTACTTAGTCCTCACGGGTGACAACGCGTCAGCATTTTGATTCGTAATCGAGGATAGATGTAGATGTCTAAGAGCCACGGCACCCACCTACTATCAGGTGGACTGTGTGCTCGTTTGTCAACCTATCCTATAAAAACACCTTCTCTGTGCCGCCGTGGGTAATGATTAGGTATCAATCACGTAATTAGTAGGTACACGCTGTGTAGCATTGCATGATATATTGGTCTTCAGCAATGACAACCTATCTGTGCTCTTGTAACGTGTTGCTGGTAACGTGTTAGTCTCTTAGACCCGGTTCACATTTTGAGAAGTAACAAGTGCTAGTGGCAAGCGCAACTGGCAAATGCCAAGTGCTTAGTGCGTGTGAACGGGCAATGACAAGTGATATGTGTGAATAAAATACACACTAACCACTTGCAAATGCTTAGTACGTGACGTAGTGACAAGTGATAAATGGGAATAAAATACGCACTTGTCAATTTCCACTTGTCACTTCTCAAAATGTAAACCAGGCGCCCTTAAGGATATAGTAAGTCAGCTCAAATTCTAATTTCGTTCCCACTTGCCCGCGCGTCGTATGCTATGTACCGACATGTTTGTAATCACTAATACTGTAAGTAGAAAGGTCGTTAGACACTTATTTCATTAGGTTAATCATATTTACGCCTGTTTCTTCACAGTCGCTTCTTATTTTTATTACGGTTATTTCCCAATTTAATTTTACGTCGTCCTGTTGCGTAATGTATATTCTCATCGTAAGCGACACAATCTCCCCCTTCAAAGGCCGAAGCGAAATGACCGTGCGGCAGGAATCACGCTTCAAAAGGCCAATAGTTTAGGTAATTTCTTTTTACAGTGAAAATAATGGTCTTTTAAAAAAGTAAATAACATAAGCACTGCTTTATAGTTAGTTCAGTTAGTATGCAAAGTTTCATGATCTTGTTTAAAGTATTTTATGAATAACAGCGGTTTATTGTTTATTTTGGAGGTAACTTTGGATTTTTTTTCTATCGAGAAAATTTTACGAAATCGTGTTTTCGTCTAACATACTCCTTAACATTAATCCTCAACTTTACCATATATTTATTTCAAAATTAATGCTGCAATATTTTCGGCATAACGTAGGATCTTGCTAAGCCATTTGAGATTATATTTCCCCTTAATGTAAATATATAAACTGACTTCAGTTATCAATCAGTTCCTGTTGCAATTTATAATAAGCATAATATGTGACATTGAAAGTAAACTCTGTTATGGAATGAAAATCGGCGGATGTATAATCAGAAACAGCGTATTTTGTAAACAAGAACAAACTGCCGATTTGATAGCCTCCCGTTTTAAAAGTAAGTTACAAACATAACATCTAATACAGTGAATATTGTAGTTGGTAGGTATATTGTAATAAAGTTACCAACCATTTCATTCCAATTTCTAACAGATGAGGAAATCTAATAAAAACTTTTTGTTTATAAAAGACAAATTTCTAGTAAGAAGAAGCAAGTGTAAGACATAGTTCGACTGAGGAACTAGAAATTGAGTTATAAAAACTTTCTTAGCTTTCAATTTTCATTTATTTTTCGTGCGTAGGTATTTACTACTCAACATATCCGGTACCAATTAAATTAATGAAAAAAGTTCTTGAAGTGATCTTTTGCGCTAACGATATTTTACTTTTTTTGAAACCTGTGAACTAAATGAATTTTTCTTTACATTAGCCTTAAAACCTTGCTAGAGGAGAAAAATATAACCTTCATTTTCTGTTAGTTCCGTCCCTTCCTGCCTTCTCGTTGGTTAGCCGGAACATCTGATTTTCCTGTCATACAAGGGTGACAAACAAGCACTCTGTTCACAAAATGGAGATGCCTGGTTTTCTTTATTGTAGTAGGCGTGCATATTCCACCTGATAGTAAGTGAATGCTATGGCCCATATACACCCATATTAATACTCGATTAAGAATAAAAAGCATATTCGGTACCATCCCTGCGTATTAGGAATGAGTCCTTCATTATCAGTAAAAATGATCTCCGGTTCGCAAGTTTACGCTAGTATCTTATGAAAGCGTGGTTCTTGTCTAGTTCAGCAGACCCAATCGCTGCAGCCATGAGGCAGCTACAAAATGTCGCTTTTTACGTTACCTCTGAGGACTCATATGAAATACCTCGTATCCATTCAAAACTGTCTTCAGATCTCGTTCTTTCTGATACTAAACACACAAACAGTAAGAGCCGTAAGAGCGATAGAGTTTTTAGTTTATTTTATCAAAAGATTGATATTGAAAACATAACGATTCATTTATTTGCCTTGTGCATAATTATTTCAAGAAAAATAAAAATAAAAAACAAAAACTTTCACTCTCTCTTCAGAATGATAAATTGCGTATTTTGTAAGTACTTTGTCACATTTTCAATAATGGTCTTCAAGCTCCGGGAAAATAAACTACCTGCCTGTACAACGTACTTAGCTTTTAGAGTGTTGAGGGATGTGACTCTTTCCGAATGTTGTTGTAAGATTTTATCTGTTCATTCGTATCGTAGGGATCATAAGACCCGAATAATGTTCTCTAAGCTTAATTTCGGTAGCAGTGGTCAGTTTCAACGGAGACTAGCCATCTGCGCAAGACGGGATAGGTGCCACACTTATAGTTCCATAGGTTACGTAGTACTTAGTACGACTGCCGGGTGGAGACGGCTTTAAATGCTTTCCGAGGCACTGGTATGAAACACCGCTAACTTCATGAGCCATTAACTAGTTAATGTAATAAAGTGTGAAATAAAATAAACCCATTAACTAATTTTGAACCGAAAAGGATTCAAACAAAAAACAGATTAGTAGTCGAATCTATGACAATTAGACCAACGGATTATTCAATCAAAGTTGACTACGGAAAATGCCAGCTAATCCATATTATGACCTTTAATGGAGGGCAGCGCAAGAAAACTAGGAGTTCTTACGAAGGACCTTCGTCGAGACAAATTCTTATACTATAAAGCCGTTTGTCTATTGAGTACTGCAGTCACATATTGGCTAGTGCTGCAAAATACCATCGTTTGAACACAGTGAAGATGCGTGCTTAAAGACTTATCGGTGACCCTAATTTCTTTTTTATTAGTAGTGAGTGGATGAAGTGGCCCATAGTCGTCGTCGATTAAGAACCAAAATGTAGATGCGTTATCAACCCTGAGAACAAAGAATACCTCGTTACTAGTTACAAAGGTCTTTAGGTCTCTGTCTGCTATTTTACGCTGATATATCAAATTTGAAGTTGAAATCAATATTTTCAGCCTTGAGCACAGACGCAGAGTAACCAGATTCTCGGTATTCTATATAGGATAAATTACGGATAGTGAGCTCATGAGTTACATGATTTAATTGAAGCTGAAGGTACTCCGGGTTTAACAATGACATCGGGACGTCAGTCATCTCAGTCCCCCGTGACCATGGGTGCTGGAAAGCGCCCGAAACGTCGGGAATTAAAAATAAGAAGTAAAAATAAACGCGATAAAATCCGTAAAAGTAGTTTTAATCATGATTTAATTGCTCACACTCCATTCAAGAATCGGACAATAAGACGGTCGGCGATTGTCCACCCCCTTTTTTTCGATATTCCACGTAATCAAACTAAATGTCGTCTTTTGTTATACGTTTAGTAAAGAAGTGAAATAATTGCCGGGCGTCTGTCTTTTCATCCGATCACATTCCAAGAGTGAACAGACTTTTGTTACGCTAAGAGAAAGGGATTAACCATCGATTAACCATCTAACACTTCATCAACACTTACCACCACGTAGGGTTCGAGTCGAGTGCTACCTTAAACAATATAATAAGCATATTAAGTTATAAGTAAAAAAATACTCGGGTAAAAGGTGCGAGACATCTAGTAATGTAATCGAAGATCCGTCATGATAGGCCATGGCCTTGAGCAGTATTGAACATTCATACACTGTTAAGAGAAGTTGAGGATATACGAATGTCACCAACAGTTATTAGGGCTTTAATTAATTGAAAATTGAAGTGCTGATTTATCACGTGCTCGACGCTGAAGGCGAACATCGTAGATGAAACCAGCGAGTCTGAGAAATTAAAAAAATATTTCGAAGACACGTGAATTTCGCCAACAGAAAAACTGGAGAAGCGCTGCTGATATTTACTTGCCCTAAACCTGTCTCAGAAATGACAGAAGGCATGTGCCCAGCAGTATATATAGACTGCAGCTTTATTTATATAAATCCAGATTTGCCTAATTTTATCAATGAATTAGATTTTTTTGTAAAACGAATTAACTTTTGAGCACCCGCTTAGCTTTTATCCCTTAGGTCAATGGTCATTAATACCTTTTACTTTTATCAATGCTGAACACGTTCCCCCACACGACTTTTGTGAAAACGCCTAGAATGCTGCCCGTGATTCGTATAAATGGACGTCTTAACTGTATAAGTTAGTCTATTTTTATTATGTTACACAATACGCGCTACTAATAAAAAGGGTAGGACGATGTTTGTTACATCGGTCTTCGGTTCTCTACACTCACCATGTCAAACGCAGCAGACCCACGATGTAGATATACAAAATATATGAAGATTAGCAGCCTGCTTCAGACTTTTCAGATCGACATTAATCTGGACTTAACAACGCTTAAGAGCTAAGGCTTAAGTATTCATCTTTTAAATCGCAATGCTACTTATCGACGAGTAGCTATCGCATAATAATTTAAATATATCTTGAAGTAGACTTTACACCCACCAGCTATATTGTTTGTGAGAAGTTTTTATAAAAACCATGTTGCGTATGCTATACATATAACTGTCGTAAATATTCGATATACCTCGATCACGTACTCTTTATGAGATACATACATATCTCGTAGAGAAAGACGTGCTCTTTGACTCGCCAAAAGGGAACAACACAAAATATAAGCGTTTAGAAACTTTTTTTTTCTTTTATTGGATGTACACAACAGTTTACATTCAATTTTACGTAACATAAATACCTATTATATACAAAGTTTTGACCCGGAATACAAACCAAAAACGCGTACATACAGTTGCAACATGAATTATCCGTAAACATATTTATGTATTATATTTTACTGAAAAAAAAAACAATTTATAAATTTAACAAATTTTACGACAATATAGTAAAAGTTTATTATGACGATAAATAATTAATGTGGAGTTGACTTGAAGTAGTGGAATAGTTGAGTACGTAGCTTATTCACATTATTGTCAAAGACATTAATGTCCTTACCTGACTCCGTTAGAACTATATCATTATAAGAGCGACACATTCGTGTTAAAGGATTGTAAAATGAAGTACTGTTCTTATAGACGTTTAATATAAACGTATTAAGACGACGCCTGGGATTTGACTTAATATTGAAGGTGATTTGGGATAAAAGATTTGGGGAAACAATTTTGCAGTGTATTAGTTTATGTAAGCAAAGAATATCTTGTATAGCACGTCTATTACGCAGTGATGAAACTCCAAATGTAAGTAGTCTCTCCTGATAAGACGGTAGCTTGCGACTTATTTTCAGCCTATAACTAACTATCTTAAGAGCTTTGTTTTGGATCTGTTCTAGACGCTTGGAGTGCACTTCGTAAAATGGAGACCATACAACAGAACCAAACTCAAGAGTACTTCTTATCAAAGCATAGAAGAGATGTATAAATGTGGATGGTTTTTTGAAATGTTTGGTTGTTCTGATAATAAAACCTAATGTTTTGTATGACTTAGAAATAATGTAATCATAATGATTTCTGAAAGTAAGTTTTTCATCAAAGTAAACACCTAAGTCTTTTGCAACTGAGTTACGCTTAAGGATTTGACCTTCAAGTATATAATCCTGATTTATTTTATTGCGTTTGTTGGTAAAAGAAATAACGAAACATTTTTTTATGTGTAAGTACATACAGTTTTGTTTGCACCAGTCAGCAATTGTGTTAGCATCATTTTGCAAGTCAATACAATCATTAAGGTCATTAATTTTCTTGAACACTTTGAGGTCATCTGCGTATAATAGACAAGGACAGGTTAGTTTTGGGATTAGGTCGTTTATGAAAATAAGAAAAAATAAAGGGCCCAGATGAGATCCTTGTGGTATACCTGATTTAATGATGACGGCAGTTGATTTATACCCCTTTAACTAATTGGCTACGGTTTTCTAAATAAGACTGTATCCATCGGAACAAATTACCATGGATGCCGTACCACTGATTCACTTTGTCAAAAGCCTTACGAAAATCGGTATATATTGTGTCAACTTGACCACTTACTGCGAAGGCTGAACAAAGATATGCCTTATATTCCAATAGATTTGATATTGTAGACTTTCCCTTGACAAAACCATGCTGTTGCTCAAAGAGAGCTGGTTGTACATGATAATAAATTCGATCATATATTACAGATTCAAACACTTTCGCGATACAAGAAAGAATACTGATTGGTCTATAGTTTTCGCATAACGAATAATCACCTGATTTGTGTATTGGAACAACATGTGCAAGTTTCCACTCTGATGGAAACGACTCTGCTCTTAAAGACTTATTAAAGAGAATTGTCAAGGGTAGACTTAGTACAGTAGCACATCTTTTGAGGAATGTCGGTGGTATTTGGTCTGGTCCTGCCCCTTTATTAATATTTAGTTGCTTTAATTTAAGAGTTACATCATGTTTTGGCACAGTAAATTCCGATAGCGTATTTTCACACATTTTGAGTGATGGCAGTACTGATTGGGCGGAATCTTCGAATACTGAACTAAAGTACTGCGATAGTAAATCGCAAATTCCTGCTGCGTCTGAAGCTCTGGCATTACCAAGCGTTATTGTGCTTGGGATACCTTTTTTAGCTTTTCTGTTATTAACAAAACTCCAATAAGCTTTGGTATTCGTTTTGATAGCGTCTTCAGTTACGTTAATAAAAGCAGAATAACATTCCTCCAACAGAGACTTGGATCTAGCACGCAGCATGGAAAATGTATCGTAATCTCGGGGATTACCATACATTTTATACTTTTTATGGAATTTTTTCTTTTCTGCAAGGCACTTTTTTAGCGCTGTTGAGAACCATATTGGGTGAGTGGAGGATTCTTTTTTTAAGGGAACGTATTTAACAATAATTTCGCTAATTACTGAATAAAAGGAATCCACCGCCAAGTCAACTTGGTCGTCTGAAAGGAGAGTCCCCCAATCAACATCCTCGATTTCTCTACGTATAGCATCATAGTTACCTTTATCAAAATTAAAACGTTTATTATACTTAGGTTTGATATACTTTGGCTTAGACAGTGTGTTATACCGATATTTCAAGTGAAGGGTGATATTTATCGATACGGGATAATGGACTAGTTTCAGAAATTAAAATACTAGTGGAGGAGGACAAAACAAGGTCTAAAGTGCGATCTAATTCATTCCGAACATGATTCATCTGATATAAATTGCATTGAGAAATGTAATCACATAATAATGTAGCCTTAGAGTCTGTGGGACAGCTTGGAGCAAGGTAAGGACTATTACTATTTAGATTAACAGACCATGATAAACTTGGCACATTGAAATCTCCCAGTACTATATTAGTGTCATTTGAGGATATTGTACTTAAATTTTTATGTAAGTTCTCGTAAAAGTACTTAAGTTTATTAGAGGGTAAATCAGGAGGAAGGTAACAGAGACATAGGTTAATGACAGACTTCATTGGACAATCGAGCAAAACCGATATCCACAATTCTTCAACGTCACTCTCCCATTCTTTATGGCGAATTACCTTAAACTCCTTTTTAATAGCTATCAGTACACCTCCACCTTCAGATTTGTTAATACAAGTAGACTCTCGGTCTCTCCGGTATACAATGTAACGACAATCGAACAGCTCATTATCAAATACAGTATGATTTAAGTTTGTTTCAGTTAAACAAATACAATCGTAATTGCAATTTAGTATGTTTAAATATAACTCTGTTGTCTTTGATCTAATACGATTTACATTTTGGTAGTAAAATTTCATGTAAGAACGTTGTTAAGAATCCAAGTAAATGTATCAGTCAATTCAGCTGTTACAAATTTTTCAATTCACGTAATCTAAAACAAACTCACTTTACTTTAAGTTTCGCAAAGTTACTAAAGTTTCTAATCAATAATGCTGATTCGATGTCATTTTTCCGCATGTACACACGTTCATATTTAACCCAAACATATTTGTATGAGTTATCTTTCGCAAACTTCTTAGCTTCAGCATAAAGCTTTTTGGTAGTAGAAGAGAGATATTCATTTACATTTATGGCACGATATTCTCCTTCAATCCCAAGGCAGGTAGAGTTTAAGTGATTGGGGTGGTTAGTCTTGTTGTAACGTTTTACTGCCGATAATAAAATGTCCCTCTGCCGCTCAGTTTGTAGTGTGAGGAGAATGTTTCGTGGTCTGTCGGACTTTGGATTAATTTTAGCAATTCTACGAACAGCACAGATGCAGTTCGTATCCAGAGTTACATTCACGGTGTCATAAAGTTTTTGTATAAGATGTAGTAAATTTTCATGACGTTTTTCCGGTACCATTTGGATCTCAACGTTATGGCTTCGTGAGATTTTTTCGACGCTCATTAAACGACGATCTAATGACTCAATATTTGACTTAAGTGTAGTTCGCTCAAGTTCTAGGGTTTTAATTTTATTATTAGCCACCTCAAGTTCCTTTAAAAGGTCATCCTGCCCTTTCTGAAGAAAATCGGTGGCTACTGTGAAATCCGATTCTAACTTATTGATGGTATGGTTAAATTCTTTCGTCACCATTGTATGTACTTCTTGCACTACATCTATCTTGAAAGTACTTAGTTTACGATCGAGTAGAGCTTCGATTTGTTCTATGGTAACGGAGTCCGAGTTTTTTTGTCGCAACTCGTGTTGAGATGCACTGTTACTAGATTTTTTCAAGCGTGATGATCGTTGCGGCTTTTCATCACAGGACATATTAGAAATATCTGCCTGACTTGCTTGGAGGGAACGTATGTCGCGCTTACCAACTGGTGTACTATCATTTCTGCGCCGAGTTATATTAGTACAGGATGGGCAATACCACTTCTGCTTTTTTTCCACGTATTCGTCGAATTACACTTGCTTCTCTATGTTGCAACACTCGTAATGAAACGTATTGTCACAACCAGCGCATTTAATGAGGCCGCCATCTTCGATAATGTGTCTACACGCACCACATTCCATGCTCGTAATTGAATCGAATAGTTCGAAACAATGATCAAGACCAAATACTCAAGATGTTAACAAAAGTCGCATACACATTTGTAGCCAATGAACGATAATGCGCAGCTGCAATGCGATAGCGTATCGTAGTAAAGTTCGTAGCACTTTGTAGTCGATCTCCGAAGTGCCCCGAGCGCCAACGCTAACGCACGAGATTCACAGAGGTGAGGAGACGCAACTAGGTACTCCTTAGTCATAAGCGAATCGGCCCGAGCTCCACCGAAATCGACCGAATGCACGTATAACAACGACCCGCACTTGATATTTGTTACTGATGACGGTGAATTAATAATTAACGCCACCAAAATGTACACTGAGTTTGTTGCTATGGCTGTTAATATAACAAAATACTTATTGCACTACCAAACACTATATTTGATGCACTTTAAAATGATTGGAGTTTTGTTAGTATCTATTACCTTTTAACACTATTTATGATTATTTAATCACGAACGAAACATAAACGATGTTTACGGTACCGTACCTACGCACGTATTTATTAGAAAGAAAGAACAAAATATTTACAGCTACAAAATAATACACTGAGGTTCATTGAATAATACAATGAATTTCATCATCGTCATCATTACAGCCTTTCACAAGTCCACTGCTGAACTTATGCCTCCTCCAAGGAATGCCGCAAAGCACGGTCCTAAGCCACCTGCATCCATCGACTTCCTGCATGTCTTACCAGGTCGTCACTCCATCTAGTGGGAGGTCACCCTACACTTCGCCTACCGGTACACGACTGCCACTCGAGAAACTTTTCTCCCCATCGGTTGTCGGTTCTACGAACTATATGGACGGTTCATTGCCATTTCAGCTTACTAATTCGTGGGTTATGTCCTTCTCTCTGGTTCTTCTGCTGATTTCCTCATTTCTAAGATTTTCATGCAGACAAACCCCTAGCATAGCCCTCTGCATAATTCGCTGAGCGACCTTGAGCTTTTTCATACGGCGAACAGTGAAAGATCTCGTCTCAGATCCATAAGTCATCACTGGCAACACACACTGGTTGTACAATCTCGTTTTAAAGGTTTGAGGTATATCTGACGAGAAGATGTGCCGTAATTTTCAGAACTCTGCATAACCGAGTTGAATCCCTTAATTGATACCACGGTCAAAGTTGGCTTACTTATACGAACTATTTATCCCAGGTAAACATCATACGCGTCAACAGCTTCGAGCTTAGTACTCCCAATAAATACCGGCATAGATGAGACAAGGACGTCATACATGATCTTTGTTTTACCCACGTTCATCTTAAGACCTGACCGCTGGGAGGCACTGTTGAGGTCGTTGCTTAGGTAAGGAAAGTCATAGTAAAGAAAATCGATTTTGCTATAAGTACTATATCGTCGGCAAATCCAAAATGAGTAACGCCATTGGTGTTTATACCACATCCTTTCCAGTTCAGTAGCTTGAAAACTTAAATTCCAAAGCAGCGGTGAAGAGTTTCGAGAATATAATAATGATGTCCTCCAGACCGAATTTCGGTCACGGCGGCCAGCCTCAACGGAGACCAGCTATCGGAGCAGGACAGGATTGTAGTACCCAAGTGTATGCGCAAGCATACATCCTGCAAGATGCACTCTCTATTCTCTCACTCTCATAGTCCGATGGGACGATAAACCGACACGACCGGAGGGAGATCAGGATATTCGGGAATATAACATCACCCTGTCTTAGATCTGTCTGCAGTTCTAAAGGTTTCGTACTCCAGCCTCTCTCCTGTCGAATAAAAGCCTCTACCATAAATTTGGTCAAAGGAGGGATATTTGTCATTGTTGCCACTCTTGGCAGGCTGAAAACTGAGGAATTTTATTGTAATTAATGTGCTACCAGGAAGATTTTACAGCCTATTTCTTGTTTCAGGTTTCCTCTGTCGATTCCACTGTCAACAATCGTTGGATGACTTGGGGTAGTGGATATTATATGAGGATATAGTGTGATTACATCTTTAACGTTTTATAAACGAGGATTTAATAAATAATTATAGCCACTACTCATTATATGATATTCTTAATGAGGGTATAAAATTATATAATTGAATATAAATGAGTCACATCGTTTTTTCTTTCACATTGAATTACAGATATTAATTTCCTCATTCATGATGCTGTCACAGTGATAGACTTTGCGTACGGCGGCACAGCGCCTACATCCATGTATTACTATATCGTAACAACACGCGTCAAACTACTTTGCTTCGCTGAAAGCGCCATTAAGAAAGCTTTCAGAGAGAAAATAATTTAACATTCTTTACTGAGTTCGTGATTTGTCTAATAGCTCATAGCTTGTAATAAAAATGTTTCTATTTCTATTAAAAAAAGTAAATAATTTTAAACATTGCAATAAATTTAAGCGTGTGTGCTGAAAGTACGCGAAACGTGTGAAATATAAAATGAGATAAACATTTCGCAAAAACCAGATTTATCAATAAGCTGCAAGTGTTCGCGTAAATATAAACCATACGTTCTTGTAAATCTCTATATCCAGCAGTGGATTAAGATAGGCTTTTATAGAAAGATGGAATTATCTGTATTATATAATATAATTATTATCCTATACCTTTAGACGAGCAATTCTTGTATATATATGTATATATATATATATATATATATATATATATATATATATATATATATATATATATATATATATATATATATATATACAAGAATAAGAAGAATATAACTCGCCGTTCGAAAGCTTAACAAAGTGGACATGTCGCGAGGTACAGTCATAAATTGTAAACAGGGCCGCAAACAAAAGAGTCCCGTATATAGTCCTTCTATATACGAAGTGTCTATAACCTTGTGCACCTGTGAGAACACAAACATCATCACTGGCTTATTAGTCACTTCACGCGAAGAAGACGACATTAGCGAAAATAATTGCTCTCCCGTATCCGCACCGCATCTCGAGGCAGCCGCAGCGGGGAGCCGCACTTCACCCCCGGCACGGTGAGAGACAGTTGCTATTTTTCGTCCCTATCAAGTCAACGGGCCGCACTTCATTCGCTGCTGTATCGCCGGCGCAGCATAGCTGTACGTAGCTATTACCTATTATCCAAGATAATTACCTGCGTTGGTTGTTTAAACAAAATACAAAATAACATCGGACGCATCGATTGCGCGCGTTGTAAACAATGTTATCACAACCTATGCGTTAACATTTCTGACAATAACCTTAAAAAGATGTCGGATACTCAAAAAGCTAGTTAGCAATGCCCCAATTGTCACAGTAAACTGCCTAGAGGCGACAACACAAATACGCCCGTCAAGCAGACGGCATCGTCATCGTCACCCACGACCGCCTCCAATAACGTTATGACACGCAAAGCTACCAAAGTGGCAGGCGAGCCGCCCATCCCACAAGTACTTAGTAGCGGCGCACTTACATCGAGCGCAGAGATACGTGACATCATAAATGAAGCACTGAGGGAATGGGCCACCGGAATTTGTAGTCAACTAAATGAAATAAGAAGTGAGATGGTCAGTTTCGAAGATTTAATGTCATTTTTCAATGAACAATTCGAGCAATTAAAAGCCGAGGTTAAAGCCCAAAATGCAGAGGTTCGACGTCTCAGTGACGAAAATAATTCACTTCGAAGGGATGTCATTAATCTAACCACTCACTGCAATCAGTTGGACCAGATGTCTCGTGCCGTCAATTTAGAGCTCGAATGCGTTCCTGAGCACAAGAACGAAAACGTAACCAGGATAGTTCAACAGCTAGGTAAAATCGTCAGCTGTCCCTTCAATGAAACTGATATTTCCCACTGCACCAGAGTGGCCAAAATGAACCCAAAGAGCCCCAGACCACGTACCATTCTAGTTAGATTCACGAGCCTACGACTCAGAGATTCGGTCCTGGCAGCAACGATCAAGTACAATAAATGCAAGCCAAACGATAAACTAAACTCGAGCGAACAATTCCTCAGAGCACTCTCCATGGTATAAGAAAATGCAAAGGGATGCAACATCTCTTCGCGGTGCCAGTGAATCGAGCCGATCGGAAAGCACTCGGTCGTTGACGATTCGAGCCGCTCTGCGCTGGATGTGGTCAAGTGGAAGGAGCTGGTACTGGGGAGCCCCAGCCCAGAGATGGGAACAGTATTCCATGTGCGGCCGAACCTGCGCCTTGTAAAGTTGCAGGCGGTGTGCTGGCATGAAACACTTTCCCGCTCTGCTGAGCACACCAAGCTTTTTAGAGGCCAATTTGGCCTTCCCTTCCAAGTGACCACGAAACTGCACGTCACTCGATATGTCGACGCCGAGTATTCCGATACTGGCTGAGGCAATAAGGGGAGTACCTTTAAACTGAGGGGATACGACTAAGGGGTTCTTTTTAGCGGTTAACGCGCAAACTTGTGTCTTCTGGGGGTTAAACTGGACTAGATTTAGTCGCCCCCAATCCGAGACTCTGTTCAGCAAAGACTCGACTTCAGACACAAGTTTGTTCCGGCACTCGGAGACGTTTTCCCGAGAAATATTATCTCGACCGGTGTAAAGAGCATCACCAGTGCTGTCATCTGCATAGCAATGAATGTTACGGGTTTGCAACGTATCATTGATATGCAGAAGAAACAGCGTTGGCGATAGCATGCAGCCCTGTGGAACACCAGCATTAATAGGCTTGCAATCGGAGCTTGCACCGTCTACTGCGTCACTGCTGCGCTGGTGCGATTCCTACCTCAGAAATCGGTCACAGTTAGTCTCGTTGCGTGGTTATTCATCCTCAGCTAGAGAGATTCCTTCAGGCGTTCCCCAGGGCTCTCATATCGGTCCATTGTTCTTTCTTATTTTCATAAAAGATCTAGCCAATATAATCGAATTTAATTTTAAATTTTTTTTTTATAGAAGAGGGGGCAAACGAGCATGCGGCTCACCTGATGTTAAGTGACTACCACCGCCCATGATCAACCGCAACACCAGGAGAATTGCGGGTGCGTTGCCGGCCCTTTCGAAAGGAGTAAGCTCTTTTCTTGAAGGTCCCCAGGTCGTATCGGTCCGGAAAAATCGCCGGTGGTAAACTATTCCACAGAGAGGTTGTACGTGGAAGAAAACTCCTTGTGAAACGTACAGTGGTGGACCGCAAAGCATCCAGATGGTGTGGATGGTATCGGGATGTTTGCCGTGTAGTGCGTTCACGAAATTTGGCGGCTGGGATTAATCCGAACAATTCCTCAGAGCACTCCCCGTGATAGATGCGATAAAATACGCAAAGAGATGCAACATCTCTTCGCAGCGCCAGTGAATCGAGCCGATCGGAAAGCACTCGGTCGTCGACGATTCGAGCCGCTCTGCGCTGGATGCGGTCAAGTGGAAGGAGCTGGTACTGGGGAGCCCCAGCCCAGAGATGGGAATAGTACTCCATGTGCGGCCGAACCTGCGCCTTGTAAAGTTGCAGGCGGTGTGCCGGCATGAAATACTGTCCCGCTCTGCTGAGCACGCCAAGCTTTTTAGAGGCCAATTTGGCCTTCCCCTTCAAGTGACCACGAAACGGCACGTCACTCGATATGTCGACGCCGAGGATTCCGATACTGGCTGAGGCAACAAGGGGAGTGCCTTGAAACTGAGGGGATACGACAAAGGGGTTCTTTTTAGCGGTTAACGCGCAAACTTGTGTCTTCTGGGGGTTAAACTGGACTAGATTTAGTCGTCCCCAATCCGAGACTCTGTTCAGCAAAGACTCGACTTCAGACACAAGTTTGTCCCGGCACTCGGAGACGTTTTCCCGAGAAATATTGGCTCGGCCGGTGTAAAGAGCATCACCAGTGCTGTCATCCGCATAGCAATGAATGTTACGGGTATGCAACATATCATTGATATGCAGAAGAAACAGCGTTGGCGATAGCACGCAGCCCTGTGGAACACCAGCATTAATAGGCTTGCAATCGGAGCTTGCACCGTCTTCAACGACCTTGATGCTCCGATCTGCAAGAAAGCTGGTGATCCAATCGCAGAATTTCTCGGGAAGCCCATAGGAAGGGAGCTTCGAATGAAGCGCTTTGTGCCAAACCCGATCGAAGGCCTTCGCAATGTCCAAACTAACGGCCAATGCCTCCCCCTTGAACTCTACTGCCTCCGCCCATCTGTGAGTGAGGTAGACCAGAAGATCACCAGCTGACCGACCACGGCGAAAAGCGTATTGGCGGTCACTAATCAGCTGGTGATCCTCAAGGTACCTCATGAGCTGGCAGTTTACAATGGACTCCATTGTTTTGGAGAACAAGGAGGTGATGGCGATTGGCCGGTAGTTGGACGGGTCTGAGCGGTCGCCTTTTTTAGGGATCGGGTGGACGAAAGCCGTCTTCCATGATTTTGGGACTACGCCTAGGGAGTAGGAGTACCGGAAAAGACGCGTTAAAACCGGTGCCAACTCTGGAGCACACGTCCTCAGCACAATTGGGGGGATTCCGTCAGGCCCACTCGACTTGTGGATGTCCAGGGAGAGGAGTGCTTTGCGAACCGAGTGCTGTGTGAAGTGCACTTCCGGCATGGAGCACTCACACCGCGGGATGGTCGGCGGCGTACTCCCCCCGTCATCGAGAGTCGAGTTAGACGCAAAGAAAGAGCCCAGAAGATCGGCTTTCTCCTTTGCAGTATGGGCCAGTGAGTCGTCCTCCCTGTGCAGAGATGGAAGAGATGGCTGACAGAAATTCCCCTGGACAGCCTTGGCGAGAGACCAGAATGCACGGGTTCCAGAAGGAAGGCGAACTAGTTTCTCGCCAATTCTGCCTATGTGCTCTGACTTTGCCTTGGCAATGACTCTTTTGAAGGACCTAGAGGCGGAATTATACTTCTTTTTTAGAGCGCTGGTGTTTACATCCCGGGACGCTGATGCATCAACCCAGGCCTGGTAGCACTCCTGCTTATAGCATTATGCTATTTTACAGGAGCGACCAAACCATGGCTGAGATTTGCCTCCAATGGGCACCACAGAGGAAGGAATAAAAAGTTCCATACCCTGAAGTACCACATCAGTAACAGAATTCACAACAACGTTGGGATCATCCGGCGAGAAGCAAACCCGCCCCCAAGGGTAGGATGCAAAGAAAGACCGCATCCCATCCCAATCGGCTGACCTATAGTGCCAAACACGGCGGCAGCCTGCAGAATGCAACCGCGATTTCAGCGTGAGTGGCACAACACTCCGGACCAGACAATGTTCCGAGGAGCCTAAAGGGGCGTCGACGGAAATCTGATATCCGTCCGGGTGAGAGGTCAGCAGAAGGTCCAACAGGGAAGGTGCATGATCCTCCACATCTGGAATCCGCGTAGGCGAAGTAACCAGTTGTGTCAGACCATATGCCAAGGCAAAATCATGAACAGATCTCCCCGCATGATCGGTTAAACGTGAACCAAGCCATTCGACGTGATGGGCGTTAAAGTCGCCGAGGATCACGATCTCTGCGGAGGGGATCTGCTGTAGCAACGAATCTGCAGCCATTTGGACGTGGTCGAAGAGTCGGTCTGTTTCGGCATTACCGCTATGGGACCTATAGACGCACCCGTAGACGCGCGGATGGTCGTCGCTGTCTACGCGTAGCCAAAGGATGGACAGGTCCGAACCTTCAAGTCTGCCGAGGCGTCGAGAACAGATGTCCTCTCTGACGTAAACGCAAACTCCAGCCCGAGGCACAAAGGAGTGTTCCAATTTGTACCCCGGGTAGGAGAGATACGAGACATCAGCCGGAGAGGACACCTGCGTCTCGGTCAGAAAGAGCAGAGCCGGCCTCGCCGCCTCGAGATGGTAGTGGACGGCGTTTAGGTTAGAGTGAAGTCCCCTGATATTGCAGAAATTCACGGACAGCGTGGCAGGGGTCGCCTTGGTTTTGTTGCTCCGTTTGCCCCGAGCAGTTGTAGTCTTGAGCGGAATTTTGCCCCCCCCCCCCCAGAATACGCGGGGTAGCCTGAGCACCCACGCTCAGAAGTGGAGAAACATGGTCGTGGATGCTCAGGGATTCTCCAGGGGTGCTGGTACCCTCCTGGGGTAGTCTATCATTATTTAGTTCCGCTACCATGTTAATGGGGGGGGGGGATTTGGGCCTCCAGCCACCTGCACTCACCAGACGAAACGCGGAAGCAGAGCTTCCACTTCACGCCGGTATTCTGTGAGGTCGTGGTACCACCCCGGTTTGAGCCGGCCCATACGTGCAACAGCAAAGCTGCCGCGTGGCTCTACCACTGTTGCAATGTACGCAGATAAAATGTACGCAGACGACCTTAAACTGTACAAAATCATTGACTCCAAACTAGATGTGACCGCTATACAGTTAGAGTTGGATAGATTATACGACTGGTGTCGTCAAAACCACATGATCCTCAACACTGGAAAATGTTCTCATCTAAAGTTAACTAGAAAGAAAAATAAAACCGAGGCAACATACAAGTTAAGCGATGAGCCATTGGGTGAGGTCACTGAAATCCTAGAATTAGGCATTTTAATTGACAGCACGCTCAGCTTTAGAAGTCATATCGGCACAATATCAAAAAAGCTTCTAAATTATCCGGGTTCATATCTAGGCAAATAAAATCTTTTAAAGACCCTGGTTTAATCATTCCAGTCTATAACTGTTTGGTGAGAACTATTGTTGAATACGCTAGCCCAGTCTGGAATCCGGGGTAGAAGTGTCACTCAAACCGACTGGAAAAGATTCAGAAAAGGTTTATGTACCAGTTATCGTATGCAAATAACCAATGCAGGACACTCATTTCGTACGAGAGTAGATTAGCACACTACAAATTAGAACAACTATCCAAGCGGCGGGAATCATCTGATGTCATATTCTTCTATAAAAATATCATAAACTTTAGTGTCCTGAGAGTTTCGGGGGCAATAAATCGATCTAGCTAGGATTTATTTTTAGAAAACGTCCTTTGTCCGTGTTTTCAGGCAATAAAAAAACTGCTACAGTATAAGAGGGTAAATTTCGACAGGTCACTAACGATCGTAATAGCTCGGATGGGATGTTGTTCGGGCGTGATATCGGTGTTCCGTGGTTCGCGTCCCGTCTTGAGTCCGACTTTTTTCCTTTTTCTTCAAGTTCCCTTCTTTTGTGAGAAAATCTTTTATTTCGAGCCCTTTTTTTTAGTATTTTTTAAAAATATGAAAATTTTAATTGATCTAATTGCACTCATGATTTTTTATTCAATTAACCAGTTCAGTTTTTTCTATTATGTCAATAAGATCAAAAACTATTTCATGTAATTTGTATATAAATGTAACTTAAAAAAACCGAGCAAAGCTCGGTCATCCGGGTACTGTAATATAATATATGTTGGAACAAAACAAGCTATACTTACGCATTTCATTTCACATGCTCTTACAAATTGAAGTGGCTCATGAAATATTCTCTCCGACGTTAACAAATACAAAAGCCTAAATAATTTGAAATAAATTATTCATTTGTTTTCGCCGTTTGATTTTTCTTTAAAATATCGAATTTTACCTACTACATACCTAGTGGCTCTACCACGTATATTTTCATTTAGTACACCCTTAGTCGTAGGCTGATCACAACTACTTCGAACATAAAGGAAAATTTTATAAGTTAGTTTACGATAAGACCATAAAAGAAAAAAGTTGATTTTACTTTATTTTCCATGCTTTTTTGGTTATATTTCAACATTTAGCTTCATAATCAAGCTACAACATTTATTTACTTAATTAAAATGTAATTCGAACTCTCACTTTTAATAACAATGCGTTATGAATTTGTTGTTTTTTATTAACTTTCTTTTTTATTTAGACAGGGCAAACGAGCATACGTTTCACTTGATGGTATAATTATTACATAGGTTAGGTTGATTGCCTAGGGTGTACTTTGAAAGGATTTATGTATTCTCTAATATATGTGATCATATTTAACCACGCATAAGGGTGGAAAAATAAGTTTTTGATTTACAATTACATTTTGTGGGTAAACTGCATGCTAAGGTGTTAATTGAAAGAGTTATGAAAGAAACTGATGGAAAAATTTGGGATGTGCAAGCGGGTTTTAGAAAGGATAGGGGTATACAGATCAAGTCTTTCCCATGCGCATGATTGCGGAGAAGTTTTTGTCCAAAAACCAGAAAGTTTTTTTGTGCGTTCATGGACTTGGAAAAGGCTTATGACAGAGTGAACAGGAATGTGTTATGGCAAACACTGAACTCACATGGGTTGAGCGCTGGTTTGATACAGGCATTGAGGTTTCTTTATAGGGACTCTAGTGTTTGTGTCAGGATCAATGGGGTCTTCTCGGACTGGTTTGGCATCCAAAAAGGTGTCAGACAGGGCTGTGTATCGGACAATTAGCCGATCGGCGATTGTCCACCCCTTTTTAATCGATATTCCACGTAATCAAACTAAACGACGTCTCTTGTTATACGTTTAGCAAAGAAGTGAAATAATTGCCGGGCGTCTGTCTTTTCATCCGATCACAATCCAAGAGTGAACAGACTTTTGTTACGCTGAGAGAAAGGAATTAACCATCTAACACTTCATCAACACTTACCACCATGTAGGGTTCGAGTCGAGTGCTACCTTAAACAATATAATAAGCATATTAAGTAATAAGTAAAAAAAAAATATTCGGGTAAAAGGTGCGAGACATCTAGTAATGTAATCGAAGATCCGTCATGATAGGCCATGGCCTTTAGCAGTAGTGAACATTCATATACTGTTAAGAGAAGTTGAGGATATACGAATGTCACCAACACTTATTAGGGCTTTAATTAATTGAAAATTGAAGTGCTGATTTATCACGTGCTCGACGCAGAAGCCAAACATCGTAGATGAAACCAGCGAGTCTGAGAAATTAAAAAAATATTTCGTAGACACGTGAATTTCGCCAACAAAAAAACTGGGGAAGCGCTGCTGATATTTACTTGCTCTAAACCTGTCTCAGAAATGACAGAAGGCATGTGCCCAGCAGTATATATAGACTGTAGCTCTATTTATATAAATCCAGATTTGCCTAATTTTATCAATGAATAAGATTTTTTTACAAAACGAATTAACTTTTGAGCACCCGCTTAGCTTTTATCCCTTAGGTCAATGGTCATTAATACCTTTTACTTTTATCAATGCTGAACACGTTCCCCTACACGACTTTTGTGAAAACGCCTAGAATGCTGCACGTGATTCGTATAAATGGACGTCTTAACTGTATAAGTTAGTCTATCTTTATTATGTTACACAATACGCGCTACTAATAAAAAGGGTAGAACGATGTATGTTACATCGGTATTCGGTTCTCTACACTCACCATGTCAATCACAGCAGACCCACAATGTAGATATACAAAATATATGAAGGTTAGCAGCCTGCTTTAGACTTTTCAGACCGACATTAATCTGGTCTTAACAACGCTTAAGAGCTAAGGATTTTTTAAAATCACAATGATACTTATCGACGAGTAGGTATCGCATAATAATTTAAATATATCTTGAAGTAGACTTTACACACACCACCTATATTTTTGTGAGTTTTTATCAAAACTGTGTTGCGTATGCTATACATATAACTGTCGTAAATATTCGATATACCTCGATCACGTACTCTTTATGAGATACATACATATCTCGTAGAGAAAATCGTGCTCTTTGACTCGCCAAAAGGGAACATCACAAAATATAAGCGTTTAGAAACTTTCTTAGAAAGAAAGAACAAAATATTTACAGCTACAAAATAATACACTGACGTTCATTGAATAATACAATGAATTTCATCATCGTCATCATTACAGACCTTCACAAGTCCACTGCTGAACTTATGCCTCCTCCAAGGAATGCCACAAAGCACGGTCCTAAGCCACCTGCATCCATCGGCTTCCTGCATGTCTTACTAGGTCGTCACTCCATCTAGTGGGAGATCACCCTACACTTCGCCTACCGGTACAAGACTGCCACTCGAGAAACTTTTCTCCCCATCGGTTCCTCCCCATCGGCAGTTCGTAGAACCGACTACCGTCGGTTCTACGAACTATATGGACGGTTCATTGCCACTTCAGCTTACTAATTCGTTGGGTTATGTCGTTCTCTCTGGTTCTTCTGCTGATTTCCTCATTTCTAAGATTTTCATGCAGACAAACCCCTAGCATAGCCCTCTGCACAGCTCGCTGAGCGACCTTGAGCTTTTTCATACGGCCAGCAGTGAAAGATCTCGTCTCAGATCCATAAATCATCACTGGCAACACACACTGGTTGTACAATCTCGTTTTAAAGGTTTGAGGTATATCTGACAAGAAGATGTGCCGTAATTTTCAGAACTCTGCATAACCGAGTTGAATCCGTTGATTGATACCGCGGTCAAAGTTGGCTTACTTATTCGAACTATTTATCCCAGGTAAACATCATACGCGTCAACAGCTTCGAGCTTAGTACTCCCAACAACTACTGGCATAGATGTGACAAGGACGTTACACATGATCTTTGTTTTGCCCATGTTCATCTTAAGACCTATCCGCTGAGAGGCACTGTTGAGGTCATTGCTTAGGTAAAGAAAGTCATAGTAAAGAAAATCGATTTTGCTATAAGTACTATATCGTCGGCAAATCCAATGTGAGTAACGCCATTGATGTTTATACCACATCGTTTCCAGTTCAGTAGCTTGAAAACTTAAATTCCAAAGCAGCGGTGAAGAGTTTCGGGAATATAATAATAATGTCCTCCAGACCGAATTTCGGTCACGGCAGCCAGCCTCAACGGAGACCAGCTATAGGTGAAGGACAGGATTGTAGTGCCCAAGTGTATGCGCAAGCAGAGATGCACTCACTATTCCCTCACTTTCATAATCCTATGGGACGATAAACCGAAACGACCGGAGGGAGATCAGGATATTCGGGTAATATAACGTCACCATGTCTTACACCTGTCTGCAGTTGTAAAGGTTTCGTACTCCAGCCTTTCTCCTGTAAAATAGATTGGGTCACAGGAGGGATATTTGTCATTGTCTATACGCTTGGCAAGCTGAAAACCGAAGATTTTAATTGTAATTAAGGTGCTACCAGGAAGATTTTACGGCCCATTTCCTGTTTCAGTTTCCGTCTGTCGATTCCACTTTCAACAACCGATGGATGACTTGGGGTAGTGGATATTATATGAGTATATAGTTTTATTACATCCTTAACGTTTTATAAATATTTATGTCCACTACTAATTACATGATATTCTTAATGAGGGTATAAAATTATATAATGGAATACAAATGAGTCATATCGTTTTTTCTGGACATTGAATTACAGATATTAATCCCCCCATTCACGATGCTATCACAGTGATAGGCTTTGCGTATTGCGACACAGCGCGTACATCAAACGTAGAGCTGTATCGTAACAACACGCGTAAAACTACTTTGCTTCGCTAAAAGTGCCAAAAAGAAAGCTTTCAGAGAGAAAATATTTTAACTTTTTTACGTGGTAGAGCCATGCTGCAATTATATTAGTAGTATAGTTGTAGCACGAATGGGTCGGCTCGGCCGGGGAAGGACCACGCTCTCACAGAATACCAGCGTGAAATAGTAGCTTAATGCTGCTGTATTTCGTATGGTGAGTGTAGGAACCGGAGACCCTTTTTACTGGAAATGAGGCATTCCATCTCAGTCCTCACGGGTGACAACGCATCTGCATTTTGATTTGTAATGGAAGATAGATGTAGATGTCTATGGGCCGCAGCAACCACTTACCATCAAGTGGACTGTGTGCTCGTTTGTCACCCTATTCTATAAAAAAAAACTTTCTTTACTGTGTGTGTGATTTGTCTAATAGCTCGTAATAACAATGTTTCTATTTCTAAAGTCAAGTTCAAAAAAAAAAAAAGTAAATAATTTTAAACATGGCAATCATTTTAAGCGTGAATGCTGAAAAGTACACGAAACGTCCGAAATATAAAATGAGATAAAAATTTTGTAAAAACTAGATTCATTCAATAGTTCAGTGTTCGCGTAAATAAAAACCATACGTTATTGTGAATTTTTGTATTCATAAGTGAATTAAAATAGGATTTTATAGAAAGAAGGAATTATCTGAATATCTGAGTATTATGATTAAAACTACTTTTACGGATTTTATCGCGTTTATTTTTACTTTTTATTTTTAATTCCCGACGTTTCGGGCGCTTTCCAGCACCCATGGTCACGGGGGACTGAGATGACTGACGTCCCGATGTCATTGTTTTTTTAATTATTGTTTATGGACCATAAACAATAATTAAAAAAAAGCTGAAGGTACTCCGGGTTTAACAATGACATCGGGACGTCAGTCATCTCAGTCCCCCGTGACCATGGGTGCTGGAAAGCGCCCGAAACGTCGGGAATTAAAAATAAAAAGTAAAAATAAACGCGATAAAATCCGTAAAAGTAGTTTTAATCATGTGTAGTGTTCGCGTAAATATAAGAAATCATTATCTGAGTATTATGTTACAAATATTGGAACAAAAATAGCTTTATTAACGCATCTCATTTCACATGCTCTTACAAATTGAAGTGGCTCGTGAAATATTCTTCCGACTGATTAAATCATTCATTTGTTTTCGCCGTTTGAATTTTCTTTAAAATATGGTTTTTTCGACTACAATTTCAACCATGACGCCAGCTAGCTATGGATCTCATCTGCGACTGCGATAAGAAGGCTGTAGGCTGTTTTTTCTCGCTCAAAGGCTAAGTATAGCCTTTCAATGAGGAAACGCAGCTAGTATTCATGGCACGATACCACGGGGAGTAGGACGTTTTTTATTTATTTCATTGTTATGTAAATAACCATAGAAGTAAATGCACGATCTTAACCGATGGCCCTTAAACTCTGGTTTACGAGACTACACTGCTTCGGTGTGAACTGATATACCTTAGTTTTTACTACTTACTTTTCTTACATATTTTAAGTTCACCTGATGATAAGAGCCTATTATATTATTGTACAGTCAACGGACTTCTTTCAAAAAAAGAAAGTCACACTGAAATATCACGAGGAAACCTGCTTTTTGCAGGTGTAACAATTTTTTATTTAATATTTATTTAACTTATAACACTAAACTACTACATTACATAATCGTTCTACCACGTATAAGAGGAAAAAGATGATATTACTTTATTTTCCAAGCTTCGGAGCTTTGTGTTATATGTTTCAACATTTAGCTTCATAATCAAGCAACAACATTTAGTTACTTTATTAAACTGTAGTTTGAACTCTTATTTTTAATTACAATGCATTATTTACTTACTTACTTACTTATCGTCACGCACAATCCCTAACGGGGTAGCCAGAGAGAACAGATCGCCAAGTGTCACGATCCTTACATACCTCTTTCGCTTCTTTCAGGTTCATTGACTTCTTCATACATGCACGTCTAGGTATCCGAGTACTCTTGACCCTCCCCTCTTCGAGCAATTTGCTCACATGGTCTTCGAAAGTTAGTCTCGGTCTACCTCGACACCTTTTAATATTTACTTTCGCTCTATATATTTTCTTCACCATTCGGTCTTCACTCATTCGTTCAACGTGTCCAAACCATTGGAGTACGCCCCTATCAATTTTTGTGATAAGGTCATCTTTCAATCCTGCCATATTGCGAATCTCTTCGTTTCGCTTTCGGTCGGCTATGGTAACGCCACACATTTTACGAAGAGATCGCATCTCCACTGCATTCAACTTGCTTTTATGCTTCTTCTGGCATACCCAGGTTTCGCTGCCATATAACAAAGTCGGTACCAACACTGCGTTATGTATTGCAAGGCGTGCACTCTTCACCACGCCTTGCCTTTTTATTAATGCATTCAGGGCACCATTGACTTTGTTTCCGGCAGCGACACGCCTATCCACATCTAAATCTATAATAATTTATAATAATTTATAATGCATTATTAATTTTTATTTATATATATATATATATATTTATATATATATATATATATATATATATATATATATATATATATATATATATATATATATATATATATATATATATATATATATATATATATATATATAGAATGGAGCAAATGAGCATGGGGCTTACTGGATGGTATAATATATTATATAGGTTAGGTTGATTGGTTGACTTGTACTTTAACAAGTATTTACTATTATTACTTATTACTAAGTTTTTATTGTACCATTAAGACGAAATTTCAGTTGGTTGGTTACATGGAGCTTGTAATATTTTTAAGTTAGTTAATAAAAGCCTACTACCAAGATCGAAAAATAATAATTTATACATAATATCTTCTAAAGTCGGTGCTTTTATTTCTTCTATGCACCGCAAGCAAAGGCTATTATTAGGTGGAAATTAATTTTCTTTGGATATCTAAGTTCGAGATTTCTTACTATGGAAACTAAAAATATATCTAATACTTAAGGGCTTAATCTGCCTCATGGCATTTTATAGATGAGGCACAAACAAGCTCACCGTCCATCTAATGCTTATTGAAGGTTAAAGCCACTAAATACGCCAGTCCTTGGTAAAGAATCAATATACAGATCCCTTAGCAGAAAATAGCTCCGGTTATTTACCGTACAAGCATTATGCTGCCATTCTGGAAGAGTGTGGTCATACCCTGTTATAGCCAACCTTTTTGTATATTGTATACATCAATTTTATACATGAGCTATGGAGATTTTCCGTTAAGAAATTCTCACTAGGTGCTCAGAGTCAGCACGTTCGTAAAGCTGTTAGCCCTGCGTCTGATGTCCCTCCGGTCATGGTTTACCGTACTATCGGATTATGAGAGTGAGGGAATAGAGAGTGCACCTGTGCTTGCGCATACACTTGGGCACTATAATCCTGTCCTGCGCCGTTAGCAAGTCTCCGTTGACGCTGACCGCCGTGACGAAATTCGGTCTGGAGGACATTATGACATTGTTCCATATACAGATACATTTCATATAACTCTTTATAACGTTTTAGTTTAAATAGTTATTCACAATATACTGATGTATCACATTGCGAAGCTTTCATAAGATATCGATAGCTTTCAAGTTATGGCGCCTAAGTGGACATAATAGCTACAAGTTTAATTTCAACACGGGAAAACTAGTTTTGTTGTTTTTACTAATAGTTCAAATGTGCTAATACTTAATACACCAAAATCATATCTATATCTATATTATAAGTAAGTATACTTGTTAAGATAACAAATGGGACAGCAGATTCACATGAACTTTTATAACAATTTAAACTTGTTGTGCAGCTTAGATTATATGTTATGTTTGTACGTGCGAACTATCGTGGAATGCGTACCTTGATCGCGTTCGCAGATATTTTTTTATAAAATTAGGGCGATTGGTACACAGTCCACCAACTCCAGTCCAGTAAGTGGATGCTGCGGCCTATAGATATCTTCATTTATCCTCGATTAATAATCAATATGCAAATGCTTTGTCACCTCTTAGTACCTACTAAGATGGAAACCGTCATTTTCAGTAAGAAGGTTCTCCGGTTCTCTACAATACATACGAAACACGGCAGCTGCTATTTTACGGTTACTGTGAGAGCGTGTGACACCGGTCGAACCGACCCATTCTTGCTACAACCATAATATAGCTGCAGCGTCGTTCTACCGCGGATATATTTATAGTAGATTAGCATGAACTTTTCCAACACTTTAAAGTCGCATTTCCGCGTAGCACTATACCAGAAGTAAGCTGAGAATGTAAGTTTTGTTGGTACAGAGATTCTGAATAGTTACGAAGATACAAAATTTATAAAACTTATTCACACTAGGTTAAGTTAAACATAATTGTTGCCTGCTAAAAACTTTCTTAGCATGCGACTCTACCCAAAAATGTGTTATATTTAATTTCTGCACAAATGTATAAAACCAATTAATTGTAATTTACTCTAAGTTTTCCTAAAAAAGTTAAATAAAATAAATAAATATACAATCATACGGATTCTTATATAATACATGTGAGCGGACTACATATGTCTTCAAAATTTATATTTTTATTTCTCAAGTTTCCTCACGATGTTTTCTTTCGACGCCAAGTAGGTACACAGTAAATCAGTGCTTAAAATCGGAATTAATAATTTTAATGGTGAGGGCAGGGAACGTACGGGTGACTTACGTATTTTGAAATATAGAGTGAGGTGAGCTACCACGACTCAGACAACTCAAATTCATTAAAAGAAATTAAAACTGCTAAAAACGGTTACAAGTAACGTGATTCGATTAATGAAACAACAAATTTATAGTCAACAATTAGTATAATATATCAATAACATCGAATAAATAAGTCTTTTTGGTTTCTATACTAAATAAAATTTAAAGTCTACTTGTCTGCTGGTAAACAAAGTGGTCCTCTTCGTATATGCCCTGAAGGGCAAGAACCAACTAAGATCCCACTCCTCGATCTAAAATCGGGTACAAATTCCGATACAGGGTGTTTATGTGCTTCTGGTTTGGACGATTCGGTGCTCTCTTCATTTTCCGATCCCTCAAACAAATTATCAGGTAACTCGTTTGTTGCGAAGTCTCCAATATGCGCAAGAAAACTCGCGATATCCTTATCACGATGGGCGTCCATGTCAGTTGCATCCTCAGAACTTTTGTGCCGTATCTTATGTTCAGTTGGCTGTGATATGCCTTTTTGTTTTATTTCCTTCGCTTCGATATCTTGTTTTGATCTGTATTGACCGTCCTTTCTTTCATGTTTTATAATAACCTTCAGGACTATGTCCGATGAATCCGAATCGTCTTCAATTTTAATCACACGACATTCCATACTAATTAGCAACACAAAACAAAATAAGAATTTAAAATTAGTTTTCGCGTTTGAAACCATTTTACTGGACTTGTTAACACACTTATTTGTTATAAACTTATTTGCTATAAATGTATAGTTGTCTGTCCCGTTGCACGGACGGATTTGACGATGAGGCTACAGTGATTTCGTGTTTTATATGTCATAATTTAAGGCAAGGCAGGTGATTTTGTTGCCAGTTTCCCTATTACGCAAGCACGCGATGCGAGGGGATCCACAAGAAATGTAACTTCTGATTCACAAAGTATTTTGACGTATCTCTTACTCAATTGATGTTATTTCAAATTTAATAAATTTTTATAATTTATTGAAATTGTGAATGCAATCTTTTTGACATAAACATATTATTATATAAAATTAAAATTGGAAGTAAGACCTATGTTAGGGCTTAATCTGAATAGCAGGGTGAGGGATTGTGTGATGAGAGAAAACTGTGGTTGGTGAGATGATGTTGTAATCAGGATTAAGAAAGGAATGCTTCGGTAGTTTGGTCACGGAGAAAGAATTAACGAGGAAAGAGTGACGAATCAAATGTCACTTATACCTCGTCGAGTGTTGAAATGAACGGAAGAGTCGGGAAGGAACGCCCTAGACGAAATTTTATTGTCCAAATTGGCGATATATTGAGGGTGGGTCAGAATAAGAGTACCTTTAAGCGACGAGCATGTATGCGTAGGCATATGTAGAGGAGGCGAGAGAGGTGTGTCAGGATCGTACCAAATGGAAGTCCGTGCCCTGTGGTTGATAGGCGTGAGTTATTTTTATCTGTTTGTATTAAAAATTACATATTAAGTACCTATTGGGAAAGCTACGAAATGAAATTTCTACAAAATCTATCCCTCTTCGGAAAAAGAACTAAGGTTGTTTCTATCGTAATAAAATTATTACCGTTTAACATCTGATGTGATTTTAATCAAACGTTAATGTTTTTTTTAATTTATTTATTTATTGAAACTAACAACTATCATGACAGGGATAACCTAATACGACAGTGTAGTTCTTTTTATGCATAACCAAAATGTAGAAATTAACTGTAACAAATTGTAAACCTAGTTATGCTATGTAAGCTAGTTATGCTAAATAAATATAAGCTATGTTAAAAATATAATAAATAATGCAATTAAAATAACTGTAGTAAACATAGTATACTGTTAGTTAATGAATGGTCTGCATCCTTGAACTTGTTTTAGCAAGCCTCAAACACTGGGGATTTCCTGTTTCGTTCGTGTTTCGATACCTGCTGCGGGCGAAACCCGTAATTGTAATTAATATCTTGAGTGTAGTAACGCAAAAAGTTTCACAACAAGCTGCTAACACAATTTTTTATTTAACTGTACTTAGTTTTTTATTTAAAATTCCAGAATGTCTTGCACTTGGTTGTATGTTTTGTCTAGTTGACAGCCACTTGTTCTATTCAAATGTCACTGTGGTCAACATCACTAAATGCAGTGATTGTATTGCCTTTGGACATAATAGAAAAGAAATAATCTGATACACCTATTAGTCTATTGCTTTCAATATTAATTTTCAACGGGAATATTATATTATAAAAAGCATTTTGTAAACATGTATCAAATAACAAATAACAACAAGGATACTTCATGAATAATAACAAAGATTAATTTAAAAAAAATGACTTACAAAACAATAAGGGAGGGCGCCATATCTAACTCTGCCTAGGACAATTTGGTTTAATTACCGCAAGGTTAGCTAGTTTGACTCATTTTGCGTTTGAGTTAAATTGATGTGGTAAAATTTGCTTTCCCTAACTTCCACCATTACGATTAACGTTACCGATTATAACACAGGATCCAATTTTCTTCACAAGGAGCAATCAGTTTCAGAATTCCCTCAAATGTGCGTCGATTGCACAAATTAGGGCAAGTTTCTTCGTGAGTTTACTATTATCCTTGATTGAGTTCATAGGGTTCCTTCCCAAAAAACTTTTATTTTTTCTGTGTTTCAAGGCGGCAGCAAAACAAATATTTAACTAATTCTTTCAAAGCTGTCATATGCCATTAATTTAAATTGCAAGACGATGCCCGCGACTACATATAAACGAGTAGTATTCGAAAATTATAACTTTATATTTAAAGATCTTTAAAATTTTATTATTAATAACCGGATAAAAGAGCGAAATGAATACTTAAATATTAATATTCTTTTATTAGGTACTATTGACTAATAAAACTATGCAAATGTAGAATACGAAACCAATCATTTTCATGAAATATTAAATTTCAGTTTCCTGTAAAAAAAAGTCCACAGATTCTTACGAAATACGTGATAATAATAAATATTATACGAGGCAAAATTAAAAAAAATTGTGCAACTGACTTCAATATAAATAAAATGAGAACATCATCAATGTAGTCAAAGTCAATTAAATACTCATTATTAGGGAAACTCAAAAACTACTGGTTAGATCTTGATGAAATTTATATGGGACCACATGAAAAGCACCAGCTCTCAAATAAACAAATCATCAAAATCAGTTTATCTAGAAAAAAGTTCTGAAAGTAACACACATAAAAAATACAATCAAATTGAGAACCTCCTCCTTTCAACTGACTTCAAGTCAGTTGAAAATTTCTCTGATCACAAGTTTGAATGCATTTCACAATCGAATCGTTCATTTGAATTGTATGCGAAAGATTCGTTTATTTTTTCATATTTAAGCATAATGTTAATGTTATATTGTGGTTGTAGTACGAATGGGTCTGCTCGACCGGGGAAGGACTACGCTCTCACAGAATACCAGCGTAAAATAGCAGCTTGATGCTGCTGTGTTTCGTATGGTGAGTGTGGAGATATTTTACTGGAAACTAGGCATTCCATCTTAGTCCTCAGGGGCGACAATACATCTGCGTTTTGATTCTTAATCGAGGACAAAACAGGTGGACTGTGTGCCCGTTAGTCACCATTATTCTGTTAAAAAATAACAATAATAAATTGAAGTAGATGGGAAATTCTTTATTGCATATCGAATATTTTTGTACAAAGGCGAACTTAATGCCCTATTGGTGTTTTCCGCCAACTAAGCTTTGGTAGTGTGGTGAGATCTACGGGAAGATCTGCAATTAAATGTTACCGTTACAGACTATTAAGGGGATAGAGTAAGTCAGCTCAAATTCTAATTTCGTCCCCACTTGCCCGCGCGTCGTATGCTATGTACCGACATGTTTGTAATCACTAATACTGTAAGTAGAAAGGTCGTTAGACACTTATTTCATTAGGTTTATCATATTTATGCCTGTTTCTTAACGCGAAGCCAGTCGCTTCTTATTTTTATTACGGTTATTTCCTATTTTAATTTTACGTCGTTCTGTTGCGTAATGTATATTCTGATCGTAAGCGACACAACCTCCCCGTTCAAAGGCCGAAGCAAAGTGACCGTAGACCGTACGCCAGGAATCACGCTTCAAAAGGCCGATAGTTTAGGTAATTTCTTTTTACGGTGAAAATAATGGTTTTTAAAAAAAGTAAATAACATAAGCACTGCTTTATAGTTAGTTCAGTTAGTATGCAAAGTTACATGATCTTATTTAAAGTATTTTATGAATAACAGCGGTTTATTGTTTATTTTGGAGGTGACTTTCGATTTTTTTTTCTATCAAGAAAATTTTACGAAATCGTGTTTTCGTCTAACATAATCCTTAACATTAATCCTCAAATTTACCATATATTTATTTCAAAATTAATGCTGCAATATTTTCGGCATAACGAAGGATCTTGCTAAGCCATTTGAGATTATATTTCCCCTTAAAGTCCACTGGTGAACATAGGCCTCCCCCACAGATTGCCTCATAGGGGGATATTTGCCATAGTTGCCACGCTTGGCAAGCGGGTTGTCAACCGCAGCTTTTTTATTTTTATCCGTTATCCTCATGTTATCCTCTGTCGCCTACTATGAAATCCAGGGGATTATGTAGGAAAATGGATACTATTACACCGCCACTACATGGTAATTAAATAAATAATTTATTTAGTTTATTGAAAAATATTACCACAATGCTGCTGTGTTTCATATGATGAGTTGTGGATATCTCTTATTACTATTAACGAGGTATTCTAAATTAATCTTTAGACGTCAAAACACTGATGTCTACGGGCATAGCATTTGCTTACCATGTAGGTGACTCCGTACTGGTTTCATATTTTTGTGTGGATTGAAGCTGATTATGCGAGGAAAAAATATCCAAAATTTTGTGACATCAATCATACATTAACAAAGGTAAAATTCATAATATATAACATAACGAAATAATTTAATAAGGGCGACAAACGTATACACAGTTCACCTGACGTTAAGCGGATGTTGTGACCCATAGACATCTACATTTCTCCTCGATTAAGAATCAAAATGCAGATGCGTTTTCACCGCGAGGACTAAGAATGCCTCGTTTCCAGTAAAAAGGGGAGGTTCTGTACACTCACTACACGAAACGCCGCAGGATTAAACAGCATTGTAGAAATACTTGAAGTTATTTGTCAATTCATAAATTAAAATATGGTCTTATGTGACAGCAGATTAAGTTACTCAAGCATGATACTTGAACAACTTAATCTGCTGTCACTTATGCGGGCATAACTGTTTTCAATTGGCATATTAGAAAGAGACTTAAGATGTTGTCGATCAAGAAAAGTAATTAATTTCGCATAATTGGATTTCCCACCAACTTAAAACTTGCCTCAGACACTGGATAAAAATATTTTGAATTGTGTACGATTTTATTCGCACAGATAAAAACAAGGAAAGCAAGCACCTTGATTAAACATTATTTTATACGTCATAGAACACAGGCTGCGTCTATGTCTTTCCTGTTTAGGAATGAAACAATACTGACTTGCGATTGCAAAGACGCATGTAAACACGATCGTAAATGTCCCGCAACATCATTATGAAATAGAATATGGACATACGTAACTCTGATGTTTCAATAGCGTATAATATTATAATACATAAGGATAATGCCGTGCAGTGGCAGCATAGATGAACCACTACACCGCATCATCCTGTGACTGCCGTATAACGACAAATCGACATGCGACAGAGGTATGAAACAAATAATAAAAAGCAGCAGTTTCCTTGGTAACCGAGTTAAATAATATGATAAAGTCCTTCTCGAAAACGTAGGTCCTGTGCCTGTTTGGTCATTTCGGATTACCGTCCTATCAGACTATTAGAGAGAGGGAATAGAGAGTGCTTGCGCGTACATTTCAGCACTATAATCCCGTCCTGCGTAAATGGTTAGTCTAAATTCATTAATGTCCTCCAGACTAACATTCGGTAACGGCGACCAGTCTCAACGTAGACTAGCGATCTGCACAGATCCACAGCGGTGACACTCTCTGTACATGAGAGCTTAAGCGCCGGTGACCTTGAGTCGAAACGTGTAACGCTAGGGTTGATATCGAACCGAAATGGAATATTATAGACTTTTACCAAAGAAGATACATAGTAGGTGTATGTTATATATTATGTAAACATGTATTTGGGTAGTGAAAGATACGTTCAAGTTTAAATCAACTTTTATTAAATATCATTACAAATGAGGAATATTAAAACTTCCGACAAAACCAAATATGCACGACAGTTAATGGTAATCTTAAATAATTAACCAACACTTAGTATTTCGGTACGAAATAATCAGTATTACCTACGATCCTTTAATAATTCTTATATATTTTTGAATTTTTCCATTACTTTTATAATTTTCATTATATATATATATATATATATATATATATATATATATATATATATATATATATATATATATATATATATATATATATAGAATAGTAATATGTATAACCGTCGTATTAGATATCATTAATATTTATATAATAATTGAAATATTATAATATCACTTGACGAATATATTGATATTAACTAATACAGACAAATATCGGTATTAACGCATCTTTACTAGCCCTCGGCCAAGGCAGTCGGCGACTGCCCGTTCCACGCCCCGCGCGCCTCTCAAGGCCCCCGCGCATATCTGGAGACTCAAACATAGCCGAAAGCGATTTTACGTGCACACATGCTTGAGTGTCGTTTGTTTTCGCGTAGTGTATATATTCTTTGACAGAACGGGATTATAGTGTACGAGTGTGTGCGAAAGTGCACTGTCTATTCTATAGAATACTATAATATAAGCATAATAGAACGGGAGAATTAGCGGAGCTTGTGTAGCCACTAACATGTCACTAAAATGTCAATTCACACCTATAAATTGTTAAACACAATCAATTATTTCCAATTTTCGTATCAAGAGCCACTGCATGCAAATTATTTAAAAAATGGCAAATTGTGCAATAATTACGTGTCGAATGAACAGCGGGAAATGGAATTTAAATAAAGGAAACATATCCTACAACCGAAGTCAAAACTATTTATATTTTTTGAATATTAGAATATATATATATATATATATATATATATATATATATATATATATATATATATATATATATATATATATATATATATATATATATATATATTGATGTGTCGAAAACATTAATCATACGTCCAAAATGTGTAAATTCGCTCAGTCTGTCAACACAGCGAATCGGGTTTGCTTGTATGTGTGCTCCCGGTGAACCCGATCCCCGTAAAAAATAAGGTTGACAGCCATTCTATTGTGTATTATAGTATTCTTTACTCTATTCCCTCACTCTCATAGTTCTATAGGCAATTGGATATAACCGGAAAGAGGTGCAGGACCATTGGCAATACGTGCTCTCTTAGGCACGGGAATGAAATATCGTTAACTTCTCTCTTCTGGCTGCTACAGAGATTTTTTGACAGAAAACCCCAATAACTTATTTCGACCTGACCTAGGATTCGAACCCTGGAACTCATGACCAGTAGTTACACTTATGAGTCAATATTATGTGGCAATCTATGGCGGAAGCCTTTGTTTTAGCAGTGGACTTCTGATAGACTGTGATGATGGTTGGAAAAGAAAGAAGAATAAAATATACTTTATTGTTACAGTGTTAGTGCATGTGTCATAGGATATTCCGCATACGGATTTACCTTTGCGGATCGAAAAAGACGCGAACCCGGTATAAGTTTTTTAAATTGAGGGCAAGGATAAATTGTCACTGCTTTGCGATATTTTTTTACATTATACGAAGGATATAAAATAAAAGTAATACTTGTAGCATTTGTAAATTATATGATGCCCTACGCGAGCTATTATATTAGCTTTCCTGTTATACACGTAGTACCGAAGTGAAAGTCAAATCAAAATATTTTTATTCGATTTAAAAGGGTAGATATATCTGAAAATGTATGTTAAATTAGAAGTGTAGGTTTGTAAGGTTTGATTTAAAAGTTATTTATCAGAAAAATGTTTTATCATAATAACAAATAAACAACAGCCTACGTAGGTTACGTGACTTTGAGACCGGGATAAGGATTATTTCGCAGCAAATATGAATGAAAACTCACAAAACTATTTGCAAATATCAAATAATATTTACATTAATCTACCGTTAAGTACTCCGATTTTTTCAGCAAAAATATACACGACAATAAGAGATAAAATAAAAAAATACTGCTGCTTAACAAGCGCTAAATTAAACGATTGGATGACGGCTTTCAAGTAACAATATTTTCAAATATGTAAACGACTTAGAGTTGGAATGTTGTTTGCTTACTGGATTTGTCTTTGAACAAGCCTTTTCATAAATGTGAGCAAGATAAATAAAGTGCAACACAGTAAGTTATTCAAATAAGTCGAGGAGCTTGTATGACAGAGATCCTTTGCAGGCCTCGCGTCCAACCCGGGGGGGGGGGGGGACCGTTAAAGCAGCAAAAAAAACTCACATGTAAATAATTTTCTCCCAACAATGGTTTCATACGCGTAAATATGTAACGTGTAACGCACGCTCAAAGATGCTACTAAAATATATTACGATTAAAGGGCGAAGTGTAATTACACTTAGGGTTAACCGGCTACATTTAAGATGCAGCCATTTTAGAGACTAACTTTTTTTTTTTTGCATATGTTTGTGATTTACCCATTCATCTATCTATTAGAGCCTATAAAAGTCCCCGATGCAAAAATTTCTTCATAGGGGTAATTTTACCATGGATGCCAAGTTTGGCAGGCGGGTTGGCAACTGATTTTATTTTTACAATTGTGAGTTGTTATTTAGTCAGTTGTAGCGAACCCTGCTGTGGCTGTGTAGGAATGTGCACACGGTTGCATCTACCTCATAATGTTAATAAATTAATGTACTACGAGCACGGAGGGCTTGGCTAACACTTCTGAATTCACGGCAACGTTAGCGACGGTGACTGAAATGGGATAGGCTTCGGAAAAATGAAGATGATATAGGAGGAAAACATTTGGCAAACCTGTCTCTTCGTTGACGAATCGCGAATCAGTCACACATCCAGATAACCGACGTGTCCGTGTCTGGAGAATACCTGGAGACTTTGAAAGGCAAAGAACTGCTACTGGGACCATTCAGCAAGTCGGTAAATCAGTGTCTTTTGGGGTTAAATTATGATTGGAGCTAGAACGCATTTGATCTCGTATCGAGGCTCCATGACGACTGATAGGTACAAAACAGTCACTATTGATAGAATAGCCAGACCATTCCGAGTAAACCATGAGCATCAATTGACACTAGTCGATGATGATGCGCCCTCACATCGAGCTCAACAAGTCAAATATGCTCTCCGAGAATACGACATCACAAAGTGGGACTGGCCTGCCGGCTCGCCTGACTTAAACCCAATAGAGCACGTGTCAGATGGTCTTAAGCGAGCTGTTTGGAACCGTCAGCCACCTTCTCAGACAGTGTCAGAGATCAGGGAAGCCGTTATTCAGGAATGGGGCAGGTTACCGTAAGAAATGCTCAGCATGTGCAGGAGGATCTCCGCATGTGTTTGAGCCAGGGAGGAGTTATATTGTATTAAATAAAAACCTTCTATTAATAAATTGTTATATAAGTCTGGATAAACAGTATTATATTTTCAATCAAGTTTCTGTTACAATTACGTAGGATTGCATTGCTCAATTTTTGTTATTAAAAAAATAAAAAAGAGTTTTATTTTTTAATTTAAAACAGTGTTTTTCTATAAAAAAAATAGATATAACGTAAACAGTATTCCTTGTTAAAGTTAAATTTAAAAAGTATATCAGCTACTAGTGTCACACACTTTTTTTGATGTGTATACATGTATTAGTATCAAAAAAAAGTTTGAGAATAATACGTCATAATAATAAAATGTGAAACAAGTGTCATAGCGTTTTTATGTTGATGATATTATGCAAATTACAACATCAAATGTGCCTGCGGCGAGTTACGTGGCTTCGGAATTACCAGCGATAAATTTATTAAAATTCCGTTATATTACTTTTACTACACGTGGTCATCAAAAAGTTTATTAGGACGTACTTTGAATAATATACGGAGAAATTGTATGAGCATTACACTAGGAAAGCTAACTACGTCGGGGTTAAGCAAGAAATGCCTCGGTGATTTAGACGTGTGGAAAGAATAAATCAGGATTTTAATTCGTGGTAGAGCCATGCTGCAGTTATATTAGTAATATAGTGTAGCACGAATGGGTCGGCTTGATCGGGAAGGACCACGCTCTCACATAATACCAGCGTAAAATAGTAGCTTAATGCTGCTGTGTGTCGTGTGGTGAGTGTAGAGAACTGGAGACCCTTTTTAACCGGAGACCTATATTTATTGGAAACGAGGCATTCCATCTTAATCCTCACGGGTGACAACGCATCTGCATTTTGATTTTTAATCGAGGATAGATGTAGATGTCTATAGACCGCCGCCACCACTTACCATCAGGTGGACTGTGTGCCAGTTTGTCACCCAATCCTATTAAAAAAGGAAAGAGTGACGAAGCAAACATTTGCTGTAGAGTTAGCAAGGGAAGCCGTGGATGAAAGTTTGATGGTTAAGGTAAGAATATCCTCAACCTACGAGCATGTATGCGTAGTTTTATGGATGTGAAAGAACCGAACGAGGTGTGGTCAGGATCGCGTCATATGGTTATCGGTAAGTCTCTGCCCACTCTTTTGAGTAACAGGCGTGAGTTTTGTTACGTTAGGTTTTATTATGCTATTAACATTTATTTGGTTAAATCTAACATATATTTTTCCTATTTCGTTTTTTGTTTATTTAAAATATGTATACTAGGCTGCACTAAAAGTATCGGGAATGGAATATTTCCACTGTTCCTGTCATATTCAAATCTTTTTAATTGAAAACTCCTTGGTTTTAAAAATCGAATACCATTTCTTTGTTTAAAAAAAAGATTCTCGGTCTTGTCACAAGGTTTTGTCAAACTTGTTTAGTCGTCGAGAAAATGGAATTGACTCGAGAAAATTCAAGAGCGATGATTTATTATGACTTTCGAAGTGGTTTAACACAATAAAAAGGTGTTGACCGGATGATTTCTGCATTTGGTGACGAAGCCCCATCCAAAACCACAATTTATCGCTGGTTGTTGAAACGTTGAAATTCAGCAAATTTCAACGTGGACGTGTCAAGCTCAGTGATGATCCCCGTCAATGTCGTCCAAAAACTGCAGTCACCCAAGAAAACGTTGATGCTGTGCGTAAGCTGATTGAAGTGTGAGGTGTGAAGTGAAGATCGACATGTGACATACCGCGAAATTCAGGCAACTTTAGACATTGGCATGAGTCAAACACAAATAATCTTGCATGAACAATTAGGTGTAAAAAAGTTGTTTTTCCGATGGATACCGCATTCGCTCTGTGAAGAGCAAAAAGCGGCTCGCGTTACTTGGTGCGTCAGAACTCTCGGAAGATTCCACGCAGGATCCTCAAATGCTGTATACAACATCGTATCAGGTGACTAATCCTGGATATACGCGTACGAACCCGAAACAAAAAACCAGTCACGAGTTTGGGTGTTCGAAAATGAGTTAAAGCCAACAAAAATTGTTCGTTCACCGAGTGTTGCAAAAAAATGGTGGCCACGTTTGTCTCCAAAACCGGCCATGTTACGACTATTCCTCTTGAGGGACAAAGAACGGTTAATGCAGAATGGTATGCTAGCATTTGTTTGCCACAGGTCGTTTATGAACTCTTTAAAGAGAACTGCAACCGCCGCATCATCCTCCATCACGACAATGCGAGTTCTCACACCGCACACAGAACAAAAGAGTTTTTAGAGCAAGAAAACATAGAATTATTAGACCATCCGCCGTACAGCCCCTACCTAATCCCTAATGATTTCTATAATTTCCCTAAAATAAAGAATAAATTGCATGGACAGAGATTTTCATCACCTGAAGAAGCTGTGGACGCCTACAAAACGGCCATTTTGGAGACCCCAACTTCCGAATTGAATGGTTGCTTCAATAATTGGTTCCATCGTATGGAAAAATGTGTCAAATTTCGCGGAGAATACTTCGAAAAGCAATAAATGCATTTTTAAATAGTAATAGTATATATATAAATATATAGTAGTATATAAATAGTATAATAAATTTAAATAATGTTGTGTGTGTAATTATAGTTTCAGATGTCTTTAATTTATGATTAATAATAGTAAATCAAATGAAGAAAGCGGTGCCTCTCGATACTGCCTGCGTTGGCCGCCGATTTCTTTCCATTTTACCCTAACTCTCAGGCGTTTGATTTCCCCTGCCAAGGGCTTCTGTCAGGTTTATTTACATACTTTATGCTACGTTATTTATGCCTATAATACCGTATAGTGGCTATTTAAGAAAATCCACTACTCCGTATCATCCTGTGGGTATCGTAGGAAGCGACAGAGGGAAATAAACCAGGAGATGGGCAGCAGCATCTTCATTATAACAACTACAAAAAAAAACTAATGTTGCCAAGCCGCCTGCCAAGCGTGGCAACTGTAGCGAAATCTCCCCAATGAGAAAATATATGGAGGAGGCCTATATTTCTAACAGTGCTGCTGATACTGACAGTGAACTTATAAAAGTTGTAACGAATGGAATGGATAGTTGAATTTATCCTTTCCATTTTAACAGTGGTAGAGCCACGCGGCAGCTTTGCTGTTGCACGTATGGGCCGGTTCAAACCGGGGTAGTACCACGACCTCACAGAATACCGGCGTGCATTGGAAGCTCTGCTTCCGCGTTTCGTCTGGTGAGTGCAGGTGGCCGGAGGCCCAAATCCCCCCCCCCCATCAACATGGTAGCGGAATTAAATAATGATAGAGTACCCCAGGAGGGTACCAGCATCCCTGGAGAATCCCTCGCTGAGCATCCACGACCATGTTTCTCCACTTCTGAGCGTGGGTGCTCAGGCTGCCCCGCGTATTCTGGGTGGGGGGGCAAAATTCCGCTCAAGACTACAACTGCTCCGGGCAACAACGGTGCCACGAGACCAAGGCGACCCCTGCCACGCTGTCCGTGAATTTCTGCAATATCAGGGGACTTCACTCTAACCTAAACGCCGTCCACTACAATCTCGAGACGGCGAGGCCGGCTCTGCTCTTTCTGACCGAGACGCAGGTATCCTCTCCGTCTGATGTCTCGTATCTCTCATACCCGGGGTAAAAACTGGAACACTCCTTTGTGCCTCGGGCTGGAGTTTGCGTTTACGTCAGAGAGGACATCTGTTCTCGAAGCCTCGGCAGACTTGAAGGTTCGGACCTGTCCATCCTTTGGCTACGCGTAGACAGCGACGACCATCCGCGCGTCTACGTATGCCTCTATAGGTCCCATAGCGGTAATGCCGAAACAGACCGACTCTTCGACCACGTCCAAATGGCTGCAGATTCGTTGCTACAGCAGATCCCCTCCGCAGAGATCGTGATCCTCGGCGACTTTAATGCCCATCACGTTCACGTTTAACCGATCATGCGGGGAGATCTGTTCATGATTTTGCCTTGGCGCGTAGGCGAAGTAACCAGTTGTGTCAGACCATATTCTGACACAACTGGTTACTTCGCCTACGCGGATTCCAGATGTGGAGGATCATGCACCTTCCCTGTTGGACCTTCTGCTGACCTCTCACCCGGACGGATATCAGATTTCCGTCGACGCCCCTTTAGGCTCCTCGGACCATTGTCTGGTCCGGAGTGTTGTGCCACTCACGCTGAAATCGCGGTTGCATTCTGCAGGCTGCCGCCGTGTTTGGCACTATTTGTCAGCCGATTGGGATGGGATGCGGTCTTTCTTTGCATCCTACCCTTGGGGGCGGGTTTGCTTCTCGCTGGATGATCCCAGCGTTGTTGCGGATTCTGTTACTGATGTGGTACTTCAGGGTATGGAACTTTTTATTCCTTCCTCTGTGGTGCCCATTGGAGGCAAATCTCAGCCATGGTTTGGTCGCTCCTGTAAAATAGCATCATGCTATAAGCAGGAGTGCTACCAAGCCTGGGTTGATGCATCAGCGTCCCGGTATGTAAACACCAGCGCTCTAAAAAAGAAGTATAATTCCGCCTCTAGGTCCTTCAAAAGAGTCATTGCCAAGGCAAAGTCAGAGCACATAGGCAGAATTGGCGAGAAACTAGTTCGCCTTCCTTCTGGAACCCGTGCATTCTGGTCTCTCGCCAAGGCTGTCCAGGGGAATTTCTGTCAGCCATCTCTTCCATCTCTGCACAGGGAGGGCGACTCACTGGCCCATACTGCAAAGGAGAAAGCTGATCTTCTAGGCTCTTTCTTTTCGTCTAACTCGACTCTCGATGACGGGGGGAGTACGCCGCCGACCATCCCGCGGTGTGAGTGCTCCATGCTGGAAGTGCAGTTCACACAGCGCTCGGTTCGCAAAGCACTCCTCCTCTGGACATCCACAAGTCGAGTGGGCCTGACGGAATCCCCCCAATTGTGCTGAGGACGTGTGCTCCAGAGTGGTACCGGTTTTAACGCGTCTTTTCCGGTACTCCTACTCCCTAGGCGTAGTCCCAAAATCATGGAAGACGGCTTTCGTCCACCCGATCCCTAAAAAAGGCGACCACTCAGACCCGTCAAACTACCGGCCAATCGCCATCACCTCCTTGTTCTCCAAAACAATGGAGTCCATTGTAAACTGCCAGCTCATGAGGTACCTTGAGCATCACCAGCTGATTAGTGACCGCCAATACGGTTTTTGCCGTGGTCGGTCAGCTGGTGATCTTCTGGTCTACCTCACCCACAGATGGGCGGAGGCAGTAGAGTTCAAGGGGGAGGCATTGGCCGTTAGTTTGGATATTGCGAAGGCCTTCGATCGGGTTTAGCACAAAGCGCTTCTTTCGAAGCTCCCTTCCTATGGGCTTCCCGAGAAATTCTGCGATTGGATCACCAGTTTTCTTGCAGATCGGAGCATCAAGGTCGTTGTAGACGGTGCAAGCTCCGATTGCAAGCCTATTAATGCTGGTGTTCCACAGGGCTGCGTGCTATCGCCAACGCTGTTTCTTCTGCATATCAATGATATGTTGCATACCCGTAACATTCATTGCTATGCGGATGACAGCACTGGTGATGCTCTTTACACCGGCCGAGCCAATATTTCTCGGGAAAACGTCTCCGAGTGCCGGGACAAACTTGTGTCTGAAGTCGAATCTTTGCTGAACAGAGTCTCGGATTGGGGACGAGTAAATCTAGTCCAGTTTAACCCCCAGAAGACACAAAATTGCGCGTTAACCGCTAAAAAGAACCCCTTTGTCGTATCCCCTCAGTTTCAAGGCACTCCCCTTGTTGCCTCAGCCAGTATCGGAATCCTCGGCGTCGACATATCGAGTGACGTGCAGTTTCGTGGTCACTTGGAAGGGAAGGCCAAATTGGCCTCTAAAAAGCTTGGCGTGCTCAGCAGAGCGGTACAGTATTTCATGCCGGCACACTGCCTGCAACTTTACAAGGCGCAGGTTCGGCCGCACATGGAATACTATTCCCATCTCTGGGCTGGGGCCCCCAGTACCAGCTCCTTCCACTTGACCGCATCCAGCGCAGAGCGGCTCGAATCGTCGACGACCGAGTGCTTACCGATCGGCTCGATTCACTGGCGCTGCGAAGAGATGTTGCATCTCTTTGCGTATTTTATCGCATCTATCACGGGGAGTGCTCTGAGGAATTTTTCGGATTAATTCCAGCCGCCAAATTTCGTGAACGCACTACACGGCAAACGTTCCGATACCATCCACACCATCTGGATGCTTGGCGGTCCACCACTGTACGTTTCACAAGGAGTTTTCTTCCACGTACAACCTCTCTGTGGAATAGTTTACCACCGGCGATTTTTCCGGACCGATACGACCTGGGGACCTTCAAGAAAAGAGCTTACTCCTTTCTAAAGGGCCGGCAACGCACCCGCAATTCTCCTGTTGTTGCGGTTGATCATGGACGGCGGTAGTCACTTAACATCAGGTGAGCCGCATGCTCACCCCCCCCTCTTCTATAAAAAAAATCCTTATAGAATATTTTATGGGTATTTGTTAATACCAACCAGACCAGAATACTGGTAGTAGTTGCTACATTAGACAGCTGTCACATTGTATTTTTTTTATAGAATTAGGGTGACAAACGAGCACACAGTCCATCTGATGGTTAGTGGATGCTGTAGTCCATGGACATCTACATTTATCATCGATTTAGAATTGATACGTGGATGCGTTTTCATCCCTTAGGACTTAGATGGAATGCCTCGTTTCCAGTAAAAAGGCTCTCCGTAGTTTCATATGATTTTGAGCTCTAAGCTGCCAAGCTGTGTAGTGGTGGTGTAGTAATAAGAATATCCACTATCACATATCGTCCCGTGGATGTCGTAAGAGACAACGGAGGGTAACAAATCAGGAAATGGACGGCAGCATCTTTCTGACAACAACTTAAAATAATTAAAAAAAGCAGCGGTTGTCAACCCCGCCCAGCGTGGCAACAATGACAAAATCTTCCTAATGAAAAAACCTTTAAGATGAAGAACCCCTTTGTCATATCTCCTCAGTTACAAGGCACTCTCCTTGTAGCCTCAGCCAGTATCGGAATCCTCGGAATATCAAGTGACGTGCAGTTTCGTGGTCACTTGGAAGAGAAGCCGCTTAAAAGCTTGGCGTGCTCGGCAGAGCGGGACAGTGTTTCATGCCGGCACACCGCCTGCAAATTTACAAGGCGCAGGTTCAGCCGCACATGGAATACTGTTCCCATCTCTAGGATCGGGCTCCCCAGTACCAGCTCTTTCCACTTGACCGCATCCAGCGCAGAGCAGCTCGAATCGTCGACGACCGAGTGCTTTCCGATCGGCTCGATTCACTGGCACTGCGAAGAGATGTTGCATCTCTTTGCATTTTCTTTCGTATATACCATGGAGAGTGCTCTGAGGAATTGTTCGGATTAATCCCAGGCGCCAAATTTCGTGAACGTACTAAGCGGCAAACGTCCCGATACCATCCACAACATCTGGATGCTTGGCGGTCTACCACTGTACGTTTCAAAAGGAGTTTTCTTCCGCGTACAACCTCCCTGTGAAATAGTTTACCACCGGCGATTTTTCCGGACCGATACGACCTGGGGACCTTCAAGAAAAGAGCTTACTCCTTTCTAAAGGGCCGGCAACGCACCTGCAATTCCCCTGGTGTTGCGGTTGATCTTGGACGGCGATAGTCACTTAACATCAGGTGAGCCGCATGCTCGTTTGCTCCCTCTTCTAAAAAAAAAACCTTTAAGAGAGGCCTATGTTCAGCAGTGGATTTTTATAGGCTGAAATTAATGGATAGTTAGAAAAACCGACCACGGATGGAGAAAAAAGTTTCTCGAATGGCAGGCGAAGTGTAGGGTGCCACCTCTAGTGATGCTCCAGGAGGGACGACCTGGTAAGACATGCACGAAGTCGATGGATGCAGGTTGCTCAAGAACGGACTTTGTGACATTCCTTGGAGGAGGCCTGTGTTCAGCAGTGGATTTGTGAAAGGCTGCAATGATGATAATGATGAATGATGGATGGATGGAGTATTGAGCTGTTATTGGGAAGATAATGCTCCCTCCTGTTTGACCTTGTTTTGTCACCTTACGGCACTCATGTGATAATATGAGTTAGCGGATTCTCTTAAGTCACCACTATGAGATAATAATTTGTATTATTACCGATTATAACATTAGAAATCATATTTATTTTCTCATCACAAACAGGTACAGAACTATTGATGACAAACATGTAAAACTATAAAAAGTAAAGTAAAGTTACAGCCTATATACGTCCCACTGCTGGGCACAGGCCTCCCCTCATTTCTGAGAGGGTTTTAGTGCAAGGAAGTATCCGCCGCGCTGCCCCAATGCGTGTTGGCGAACTTCACATGTCTTCGAAATATTTTTTTCTTATTCCTCAGACATGCAAGTTTCCTCACAATGTTTTCCTTCACCGCCGAGCACGTGGTATACCATCACTTAAAATTGCAATTAACAATTTCATTGGTGCCGGCGGGGAACGAACCCGTTCTGTTATATTTACAGCGAGCGCTAACTATCTGAGCTACCACGGCTCTAAAAACTGTTAAACTATAAACGTATTGAACCCTAGTTTGTGAAAGACTGGTGCCTAATAAAGGTATTAAACATTACCTGTTCTTTAGGTCACCAGGTCCCTCCTCACGGATTGTACATCTTAAATTACACGTTTTTATAGTATCATGAAGATTATACTTATGAGAAACTTATGAGAAAGAAGAAGAACTTATGAGAAAATTGACATTTGGTAAATTGAAGGATAATATAACAAAGTCAATCAATATAACGATATAGATACATATTTAGGATTAAAGTATATAACAATATTATAATTATATATAATGTGCATGATATTATAGTTGAGAATAGAAAAAAACTTCAGTGGATTCGTATGTTAAAGATGTGAGCCAGTTTATTGTGGTTTTTCTACACTCGTGTTTAGGAAGAGGATATATAGATAACAGCCTATTTATTTTGTTGTATATGTAATTTATGTAATTACTGAGATAGGTAAAGTGTCTCTTGGCTAAGCTGGATTTATAGATATGTATAAATAGAACACTTTCTTTATTCTATTAAACATACCCATATATTACAGAACAACACTTGTATTTTTTATAGAATACTCGTATAGGTGACAAACGAGTACAAAGGCCATCTAATGGTATCAGAATGCAGATGCGTTGTCACCCCTGAGGACTTAGATGGAATGCCTCGTTTCCAGTAAAATAGGTCTCCGGTTCTCTACACTCAACACGTGAAACACAGCAGCATTAAGCTGCTATTTTACGCCGGTATTCCGTAAGAGCGTTGTCCTTCCCCGGTCAATTCGACCCATTCGTGATACAACTGTAATATAGTTGCAGTGTAGCTCTATCGACGTATAAATTCATCATTACTAATATCATTATAGACTTTCAGAAGTCCAATGCTGAATAAAGGTCTTCCCCAAGAAATGTCACTAGGCACGATCCTAAGACGCCCGCATTCATAAACTTTTTGTATCCCTTTACCAGGTCGTCACTTCATCTAATAGCTTTAAGCTTTGCTTCTAGGTAAGAAGCTGCCGCTCGAGAACCTTTCTTCCCCATAGATTTTCGGTTTTTATTGCTTTATGGCCGACCCCTTGCCACTTCAGCTTGCTGATCTGTTGGGTTATGTCGATTACTCTAGTTCTTAGTCTTGCCAATAAAGTCTAAATGCCCCTTTCAGTATTTTTCTGTTTGGTAATACAATTTACTTAAGTTCTGTGGCCAACGTGTATGGTGTAATATACTGACCTTCATATACGCTGTATAATAGCAGTCAGTATATTACGCCGGCCGTTTAAGGATTTTTTTATTTTTAAGAAAAATTTACCACACCCCTTAATATTTTCTCTTGTGTTGTTTATATATTTTGAACAAATTGTACAAAAAGTAACATTGCCCGGAACAATTGTTTGAATGTCGTTTTGAATTCAGAGCTTCACAACTAATCATTTAGTATGTGAATAAGTTAAGGGTTAAGATTTTGAAACCTTTTATTTCTGTAACTCTTCAATTATTAACGGATAATTTACAAGTTAAGTGTATTCCAGAATGAATAATTCCTTTGTGTGTAAGATGGTTTATAGGTTTACTGTCTGTGTTTCAAACGATAAGGTAAAAAACCCGATTAACATATTCATGTCTTCAAGTAACATATTGCGATGACTAACTCAAAAAGGATAATAGTTTTGTAAGTGCCGTGTAATATGAGCTGGCAGAGGATGAATCCACTTTTATAACGTGGATATTATGAAATTATAAAGACAGTGAAACACACGCTATGCTAAATTATTGTTGCGTGCCACCGGCCCCATAACTAAATAATATGTAACTAAATTTAAATCACCTACGTGCAAAACCCACGTAAAAGAAAAAATATACAATACAAAGGATGTCCTTATAAAAAACCGACCTCAATTTGATTCTATAAGAGATACGTTTCCCTGTTTGTCACTAACTTTAACCGACTTCAAAAGGGGAGGAGATTCTAAATTCGATGTGTATTTTTGTCAATTTAAATGTTTCTTTTTTTATTAAATATTTTACCAACTTTAAAAACGAAGTAGCGAGCAAGTTCTATAATGGGCGCTTATTTTTTATATGTTCATCACCGATTTATCGAAAACAATTTCGCCGATTTAAATCTTTACTTTTTAATTAACTGGGTAATGATTTTACACTTTATAGGAAACCTCGAATTTTTATGAAGAAAAATTCCACCTCTAAGAGTGAAAAATAAGGAATAAAGTTTTTATTGTAACCATTTAGACAACATTCTAGTTGTGCTAAGCTTGTGATCTTGTCTTACTCCACTCAAAATTGTAAGTATTGATACATGAAAAGTAAAAACTGACTTCAAGAACAAAACTAAAAGTAATAAAATAAATATGTACATAATATTAACTGAAGGCGCAGCTTTAATCCCTCGGAATGTCTTAATTAATAAAATCCTAATTAATAGGTTCCTATAATTAATAATATTAAATTCAAAGCGAAGCATACGACTGCAAGATTTCAAGATACCTACTGTAAGTTCCTACTGCGTAGGTCGGAACAAAAATTATTGTCACTTGATTATATTAAAACAAAAAATATCTTGATATAATTTGTAAAAATGTGCGTAAGTAATCTATGTCGTATAAAATAATAAATAGCAATCTTTGTTTAAAACAATTATTTATTCATTATAGGTTATAAATTATAATTAATAAAATATATATTCTGTATGAAATTATATAATATTCTATATTTATTCTACATTTATATATTACAAAATACAATTTACAAACTAATTTTAATATACCTACGGTTATATAAAATATAAATTACTTTAGTCGCATTAAGTAATAGTCTATGTTTAATTGTATGTAAATAGCAATATAGTAACTTAAAATGTTAAGTTTAGTTAATTAATTAATTAATTATTAGGAATAAAATACTGTTGTAACAACACTGGGAGAAACCACTGATCCCTAATCCCTAAGATACAGACTCGTCTAGTTTGGGGATCAGAGTCTTCACTTTATTATTGTACTCTTATTTAAATAAAAGATTTATATTTAATATATAATATTATTATAATTATTAATTTTAACCTGGAAGTAACCATGGAAACTATGACATTGGGACGTCAAGCACCATAGTTCGCGTGGTCCATGGACACTGTTAAGTGCTTGAAACGTCGGGAACATAAAGAAGTAAAATCCGTAAAAACTAGTTTTACTTAAATGTGTAGTGTTCGCGTAAATATAAAAAAAATCATTATCGCTTTTTACATTATATAAAAAATTAAAAAGCGTATTTAGGATATGTTTGTTTAACAACTGTAGTACGAATTGATCGGCTTGACCTAAATGGAACCACGATCTCACAAAATACTAGCGTCACGTAGCAGCTTAATGCTGCAGTGTTTCGTATGGTAAGAGAACCGGATACCTTTTTACTGGTAATGAAGGCATTCCACATTAATTCTCTTTTGATTCTTAATTAAGGATAGATGTAGATTGTCTATGGGCCGCAGTATCCACTTACAATCAGTAGGACTGTGTGCTCACTTGTTATACTATAAAAAAGATTATATTTTAAATAAAAAAAGGATATATTTCTTTTAATAATTCTGCAATCCACGCCTAAGTAATAAAACGGTGAACCGAACAGACGAACAAATGGTTCTTCTTTTTACAACTTGACATGGATCTTTTTCGCTATCGTGGAGGTTGGCAAGTGGCCTGGCGATCTTATTACTAGATGTCTAGTACCGTTATTTTTCTTCTTTTTTTATACAAAAAAACGTTATTGCTACTATTTTCTCCCGTATCGTGGTCAAAGTTTATATACACATCATATAACATCCAGACGTGGATCAATTATTTGTAGGCCATACAAATACTTATTCCGGGCGGGATTCGAACCCGCAGCCCTCAGTACCGGGCTCATTGCTAAGCCACTGCACCACGAAGCCACGGAACCATCTAAATATACGCTACTCCTCATCGCCGGGCTGAGAAATTTATGCGTGGAGTAAACGTGATACGTCTATCGGAAGCTGGGAGACCTTTCTAGTATTACCCATGGCCGTTCTTTTGGTACCTACTAGATTAAATGGAGTTATAAAATAAGTGATATAAAATAATTTTTTGCATAAATACTTGATACAGACATAATTATTAGGAATATTTAATGTCTTTATACATAAAAATCAATTAATGCCAGTTAGTCCTCCTAAAACTAAAAAAGCGCTCGAAAAATTTTGATGGATTTTTTGTGTGCGGTTAAGTTAAGGTTACCTGGATGGTTTCGATTCACAATTGGACCCGATTTATGGTGCTGTTGTCAAGATACTCTTCAAATTGGAATTGGAAGTTCGCTGCAGAACATGGCTTGGAGTGCGGACCACCTTCCCTCAGCTTTCATCATCATCATCATCATTACAGCCCTTCACAAGCCCACTGCTGAACATAGGCCTCCCCCAAGTAATGTCACAAAGCGCGGTCCTGAGCCACCTGCATCCATCGACTTTCTGCATGTCTTACCAGGTCGTCACTCCATCTAGTGGGGGGTCGCCCTACACTACGCCTACCGGTACGAGGCTGTCACTCGAGAACCTTTCTTCCCCATCGGTTATCGGTTCTTCGAGCTATATGGCCGGCCCATTGCCACTTCAGCTTACCAATCCATATCCCTCAGCTTTATAATAATGTAATTAAAAAAGAAAAGAATTAATAATTTTAATCACTGTCGTTGCCATTGACAATTATTGATATTATAAACAAATAATTTGTTATACTTGTCTTAAGTATTGTTTATTCAAAAGTCAATTACAATAACACAATCTAAGCTGTTGTGCTAAATTTATAAAATACTTTTTTTTACAGTTTATAGTGTGTCCTAAAATAAAAACGGAGGCAGAAACTTTTTATTCAATACAGATTATAATTCGGTGAATCGCTAGTCAGTAATGAAAACTCGAAGGTCATCAAAATTGCAACACATTTTGCAACAGAACATTAAACTTTTACGAATCGCTTTACCGCTATGTCGCTGTGAATAATTATATTTCTTTCGTAATATCACTCAATGATATCATCGATTGACTGCAGCGTATCAGAGTAAATACAGGCCTCTCCGTAGATTGCCTTATAAGATGGACATTTTCCATGGTTGCCACATTTGGTAGGTGGGTAGGCAACCGCAGCTTTTTATGCTCATGCTTTGTTTCTGTTTGTCGCCACTAACGACTCCCACGGGAGGGTATAATGGATATTCTAACTATTCTAACACTGGCGTTGTTAGAATATCCACTTCCGCGTATCTTCTACATGGTTAATTATATTAATATGGGTCGGCCATATAGCTCGTAAAAGCGATAACCGATTAGGAAGAAAGATACTCAAGTGGTAGACATACCGGTAGACGAAGAGTAGAGCGTCCCCTCACTAAATGGAGTGACGACCTGGTAAAGCATGCAGGTAGCTCTTGACCTTGTCTTGTGACATTTCTTGGGGGAGGCCTATGTTCAGCAGTGGACTTGTGAAGGGCTTTATTAAGAATGATGGCAAGGAATATTACTCAATTATATTAAAATGAGATGACATCCGAATAACATGTTTTGTAAGTCTTAACACGTCAGTAAACGCTTATAATAGTTTGAGTAAATCTTCTGAGAAATTAGTATTATGAAATAATTGTGACGCTTTTAGATTATGTGGTGTTGAAATGACGTCGTAAATATTCATATGATGCACTGGCAAAATATTTATAACATAGAGTCATGCTGAAGTTGTATGTTGAGTCAGCTGCGCAAACAGTTCAGCTCGATTGGGGAAGGGCCACGTAAAATAGTAGCATAAGACTGATGTATCTTCTGAGGTGAACGACGATAACAGGAGATCCCTTTTACTAATATCGAGGTATTCCATCTTAGTCTTCAGGGGTGGCAACGCATATTATGTATTTTGATACCTTATCGAGCTTAGACTTACGTGTCTACAGTCACACAGCATTCATTTAGAACCAGATTTACTATACTTTTATACAATATCCACCGGATGGTAAGTGGATACTGGATGTAAACATCCACATCTCTCCTTAGATAAGTATCAAAATGTTTTGTGTCCAGAGGACTAAGATTGAATTCCTTGTTTCCAAAAAAAAAAAACAGGTCTCCGGTTCTCTTCACCTACCTTACGAAACACAGCAGGCAGCAAGTTATATCTTTACTTGTATTAAAATAAAATGTACTACCCTCGACGTTATAACATAACAATACTGGCTTGGTTTAAATAAATGGAAAATGATGACTGCATGGCGCAGCGGCTTAGCAATAAGTTGCAGCAATGGCGACGCGGATTCGATCCCGCACGGAACAAGAATTTGTATGGCCTATAAATAAATGTTCCAGGTCTGAATGTTTGTCCGTGTGCAATTTATGTTTGTAAACTGCCTCCACGATACAGGAGAAAATCCTAGTGTGAGGGTAATGTTTTTATAATAATATTTAAAAAAAACTAAAAAAAACAGATACATTGAACAATTGCTGTCACTTCAAATAACTCCACAAACTTTTAAAGTAAGACACAAGCTTGTTTAATGAATTTCTTACAACTTTCCGAGCACTCCAGTCCGTTAAAAGATTTTTTAATTTCTTCAAATGGACTTCGTATCTCAGACACAAAGACTACTTTTCTATATACACGATTTCTTTCGAAAGGTTCGTCCTCAAACACAACTTGAAGTTTAAAACGCTTGGGTGAAGGGCATTTGGAATTTGTATGTACTTATATGAATGGTAATTGTGAGAAAATGTTCTCTACGATGGTCTATTGTTCTTCTTCTTCATCAACTCATGAAGAAGTTCACAGACGGTGATCGGCCTCTCCACTTGTATGGGGGACTCTTAGCAGGCAGATTTACAATCGCAGTTCCAGACGTTTCTACATGTCGCAACTTTACGTTCATGTAGTGGCGGTGAAAGAATGCCCACTACCGCGTATCGTCCCGGAAGTTTCGTAAGAGGCAACAGTGGGAGGAAATTGGGAGATGGGCAGCAGCGTCTTCCTAATAACGATTAAAAAATAAATATCTGCGTTTGCCAACCCGCCTGGCATGTATGGCAACTATGGCAAATATCCCCCTTTATGGGCAAGGACTATAGTAGTGGCCTTTAACAAGCTATAACGGTAACGGTAACGTAATCCTTGAGTATGTTGTTCGTCACATGTGCTGTTATTTTACGTATGGCGTAATCGAATTCGATACTACTGCAATTTAGAAATATCTAGAAGGAATCATTTCAGTCTTATTTTATTAATCAAAACAGCTCATTTTAGTTGATTATTGTTTGAAGCGCTGGTGAAAATGGCATAATTCATAATTGATGTGATGGTTTACAAGAGAGGCGTCAAAGGAGACGTTGATGAATTATTCACAGTTTAACGCGTAAATAAATTCGTAATTTGCTGTCGGGGCGCTTTGAATTCGTTGATACTTGTCATGAGTAGAGTCAATAATCAAGAACATGATTTGAATTTATATAGTTTTAATTCGTTTTTTAATTTTTCAAAATTAAAGCTCATTAAAACACTGGTTTCGATATGTATGCCGAAGGACATTTTTTGCCGAAATGGAAAATACGAGTACCTATAAGATAAAATGCATAAATGAATTAGAAAATTATAGCATATATACAACATGTAACAAAAACCCTGTGGTTCCCGTTAACTGCTTATCAGAATCGTATAGAAATATTTTTTTTAGAAAACTCGACCATAATTTTTTTAAATTTAATTATAAAAAAATTACAAATTTTAAGTGGTTTTATTTCCTCTAACTCACACGAGTATTGGTAATACGTGGTCTTTGACAATTCTTTTACTCGTCGGCCAATGCAGAGATTATAAAACCACACACAATTTGCAAATTATTTTTTTTAATTATAATTAATTTCCTAAAATATGTATTTAAAAAAAAGTATATTTCTATACGCTAGAATACTGATTCTGATAACGCACCTAACGGGAACCACAGGGTTTTTGTTACATGTTGTATATATGCTATAATTTTCTAATTCATATACGCATTTCATCTTATACTCGTATTTTTCATTTTGGTAAAAAATTTCCTCCGTCATACATATCGCAACTAGTGTAACAAAGTATCCGCTTTGTGAATTTTTTTGTGAATCACATCGTAAAGTGATGATAGTTCAAGATAAGTCATCGTGAGACAATCGAACACGTAGGAATTAATCAAGCTTGGTTGTAGCTGAAGGTCGTTTGTTACTTTTATTAAAGGTTTTAATTTTATGTTTGTATTATCGGCCTTGTTCCTTTGTGGATTTGCAAGGGTGAACTAGTGTAATGATGGTGATGAATATTGTTTAGCGATGAAAGTTTCTAATACTCGTATAATATAAAGTCACCTTATAAGCTCTCACCATCCTTTTTGTCACGAGCGATGATGATGAGTGGGTGAAGCTGCTAATGGAACTATCGTCCATCAGCAAATTGACCGCGCATGCACAGCATGAACCGATAGTCTTTAAGGCAAATGGTTCCATAGTATAAAGCTGTAAGGGTTAAATTGTGTTAAATTGTGGGGATGGTCGGGTGCTACTGTTACTGGTACTATTTTGCGGTCTTGATTTGATATTTTAGTTTCAAAGTGCCTCACGTGATAAAGCCATGCTGCTGCTATATTATGGTTGTAATACGAATTTTACGGTCCGAGAAAGAATATCATCGTAAAATAGCAGCCTAATGCTACTTGCTGTGTTTTGTACGGTGAATTTGGAGTAGCGGTAACCCTTTTTACTGGCAACGCATCGGCATTTTGACTCAATAATAGGTGTAGTTATCTATGGGCCACAGCATCTACTTGACATCAGGTGGATTGTGTGCTCGTTTGTCACCCTTATTTTTTTTAAATCAACTGAATTTTCAAAAAAAATTTTCAATATCGTTACAAAAAAGTTCAAAACTTTTCAATATTGTTACAAAAAAAGTTCGTTACTGTAGTTAAAGTCTGTGAAATGCCATTTGCCAATTTTTTAAAAATATATTTTTAAAATAGGACACGTGAATTCATATGGCTTTTTAAGAGAATTTGGTAGAGCAACGCTGCAGCTATATAATGGTTGTAGAACGGAGGGTCGGCTTGACCGGGGTAGGGCCACGCTCTCACAAAATACCAGCATAAAATAGCAACTTAATCAGCAGAATGAAATTGCTATTTATGTTTCGTATGGTGAGTGACCGGACACCCTTTTCACTGGAAACGAGGCATTTCAACTTAGTCTTCAGTCACAAACTTTGTTTATATAAAAAGTATAACCATTAAATAAAAATACTATACTCTTACTCTTACTATGTATGTATGTTAGAGTGGATGGACCCAAATTAAGTGACGTTGACTAGAGTGATTGATCACACGTTATCTTTCTTCAACATTTAGCTTTGACAAAGTGTTCTGGCTCATATTTGGATGCAAATTGACATTAAATGACCACAAAATTGACATTGGTGAAACTATAATTCAAATAATTAATTGGCTTAGAAATAATAATTTAATTATTAACACTGACAAAACGAATTTAATTAATTTTAATAATATACAGAATTTGACATTAAATGTAAATTATGAAGGACGAATACTTAAAAATACAATAACAACGAAATTCTCGGGTATAGAAATTGACCAAAAACTAGATTGGAAACAACAAGTCAAAAAAGCGTGCAATACATATGCAATACATACATACTAAATACATTAGATAAAATACCAAAAATAATGTTGCAATTTAAAGTTTCAGTTGAAATTAAGTTCCCAAAAGGCTTAATCAGCCAAGGAACGTAATTTGATTAAAAAGCTGCCTTCAAAATAATTATGTAAATGTAAATTAATTAATGGGTTGATCTGAGCCTCTCCATAATTTGAACGAAAAAGAAAATTAGGTTAGCATAATATATAAAATAATAATAATAATTCAGTTACATGAAATTTATTTACAGTTTACTAGCCATTCGCCTCGGTTTCACACGGGTGATTTCTGGACCTCGTCAATAATCACCTACCGGGTCCATTTCAACCAACATTCAGGGACTTTCTCAAATACAAACAAAATAATCATAAAATCAGTTTAGCTGTTTATATAAAGATGATACATATATTTTAATGTTATATAGTATCAAATTTACCGATTTTCGGTCACGGTGGCCATCCTCAACGGAGACTTTCATAGTCATATGCGACGGTAAACAACACAACCGGAGACAGATCAGGCGCAGGACCAACGGCCTTACGTGCTTTCCGAAACACGGGGGCGAGACACCGCCAACTTCCTGACTCCGGCAACTACTGAGAATTTCTGAAAAACTCAATAATTTATTTATTATTTATTTTTTTAGCCCTACTCGGGATTCGAACACGGGATCTCATGATCAGCAGTCAACAAATTAATAAAACGGACCACACCCAATGTTGAGTTAGGGTTCCCTAGTTGCAGTCACAATAATAAATTATGTACTTAGAACATATAAATTAGGTAGAATGTCAAATATAGTAGATAACGATCGATAGAAAATGCTAAGATGTCAAACAACTTTAAAAGAAATTATTAACAATTTCATTACTTCAACAATAAAAATTAAATTTTTAATGTTGATTTTGGTTTATCAACTTCATATTATGATTTCCGTACCATCTCGTAAACAGTCAACTACTATATACGGCCTCGTCCAATGTTTGTTTGTTATAGTTCTTTGGACCGAGTATTCAGACTAATTCCAGGCGCCAAGTTTCACCATCACGCATCGCGACGGAATACGTGATACCATCCATACCAATCTGTCATATTCTTTGTGGAATTTTTTATATATTTGAAAAAAATACGTTATCATCCACACTAGGATTTTTTCCTGTATCGTGGGGGCAGTTTACAAACATAAATTTCACACGGACAAACATCCAGACCCGCAACAATTACTTGTAGACATACAAATACTTGTTTCATTCGGGACTCGAAGCGTTGCGCTGTAACTCGTTGCTCAGTCCTTGCGCCACGGAGCCGTCAAATAAGCTACCTCCAACGATTGTTCGAGCATCTTTACGATTTAGGGATTAGGGAGCTTCAAAACAAGAACCTACTCATTTTTGAAAGCCCGACAACGCATAGTCACTTGCCGTCCAATGAGCCACATGTTCGTTTCTTTCATTTTCAACTAAAAAAAAGCTTCGTGTTTATTGCGTTCCCTGCATAATACTTTTATCATTCATCCAACAACGAAACCGTTTTGTAGGTATGCGCGAGTTCCCGAAGGGTTCATTTTTTTCATTTAACAATTTAACACAAAATGGAAGCTCTTATATTAATTGAGCGTTTAATTAATCTTCCTCTGATGAAAATGGCAAAATTTAATTAAACGTTTGCGACGATGAGAGGTGTGAAAGCGACGTTGACAAATTAATCTTACATTTCTACGAGTAAACGCATGATCCTAATGAATTAAATGCAGTTGGCAGAATAATCCATATGTTTAAAGCAATCAAAAATCAAAATTGACGACCTGGTAAGATATGCAGGAAGTCGATGGATGCAGGTGGCTCAGGACCGTGCTTTGTGGCATTACTTGGGGGAGGCCTATGTTCAGCTGTGGACTTGTGAAGGGCTGTAAAGATGATGATGAATCAAAATTCAAAAAAATATAATTACATTTAAATATAACTACCTTACAACATAACTATATTAGTATATGTTAATACACTATTATAATAATATATTATTTTATATTCCAGACATTTCGAGCACTTTACAGCACAAGCAGCATTTACAGATTAGAGGGGAACTATCCGACGGCCAAATGTCATAGTTAACCACGGCTACCTCTAGTTTAAAATTATTAATTTTCGGTTCCATGCAGGTACGCAGTATGAACATATAGCATCTTGAAGTTTTGCAGTTGTATGCTTGTGTTGGTATTTCATTATTTTATTAATTATTAGTCCAAGATGTGGCGACAAAATCGGCAAGAGTTTTGTCACGGCTCATAATTCAATATGATTTAGTATTGAGGGTGTACATGAGTCAGCAGTCAGCACCCACTCGCAAGGTCAGGTAGAGGAACACCTGGCGGCGCGGCGGCGCGCTTTGATCTATGTAAAATTACAACATGCTTTACAAGTGTTTTGTAATAATTGAAAATTGGCAGTGTACTAGTTTACAGTACAAAAAAACGTGAGAAAGTGGTCAGATCATATTGTTGTGGAACGCGGCGAGTCAGCACGCTAGTCTGTTATCGCCATAACGATGTCGGTACAAGAGTTTTGTAATGGCTAAACATTCAGTAGATGGTAAATTACATGAATATATCGGCGACAGTGTGAGATACAGAGGTGAGCCCATCGCCATACATGTACCAAATATCTACTTGCTCTTTCTTCTAAAATAATTAAAGTAAAAAGTAAAGTTACAGCCTATATACGTCCCACAGCTGGGCACAGGCCTCCCCTCATTTTTGAGAGGGTTTTAGGGCAAGTGAAGTGTTCGCCGCGATGCCCCAATGCGTGTTGGCGAACTTCACATGTCTTCGAAATATTTTTTCTTATTCCTCAGACATGCAGGTTTCCTCACGTTTTCCTTCCCCGCCGAGCAGGTGGTAAATCAGCACCTAAAATTGCAATCAACAATTTCATTGGTGCCGGCGGGGATCGAACCCGGGTTACTGAGCTACCACAACTCTACAATGAGTAGCCAGATGTAAGTCAACGTCTGAGTAATACTGCATGTTCTCCGGGCATGTTATTTTCTTCCAGACTTCTAGTTACAAATAAGATGCAGTCTTCAACGGGTAAGCATGTGAACAGTGACCCCTTCTTGTATGTCCCCTGAACGGTGAGAGTATTTTTGCTAAGTGTTGAGCCAATCTGTAAGTTGGTTAATCGATTTGGATCACTATAGTCCAAATAGTCAATAGGACGTAGTGGAACTTTTTGCTTGTGTACATAGAAATATTAGGCTTAGAACCGCAGTAGGCGCACACAATGTCAAGCCATTTCAAGTTAGCCGTTCAAGGCTACGTACGACTTTCTGTGCGTCAGTATTATACAAAGGTACTCTGTGGTCAGTACTTTAGTCCACGTAGTCGTGTAAAGAGCTAGAGCAATTTTGCAAAAAAATGACGTACTGTACTGTGAATGGGTGTCACAACTCATTAGATAATAATGAAAAAAAAAATTTAAAATCTCATGTCACGGATCAATAATGCCTAGCATCTTATATTTCTGTAAAAAAATATTTATGAAAACAAAATAATAAATCGTAAATTTGATAGACGCCAATATAATGAAAATGTTGCTAGGCATAGTAAAATATTTTACCCCATATTTTCTTATCATTGTAATTACCTGCTGCCAATATGGGACTATTATTGTTGTATTTTTGTTTGGCAAATAAAAATACCTACAATATTCACGCATAAGGTAATTTTATTTATTATTTAAATACTTGGGTATACAGTTATTTAATAAATATTTTTAATTTCATGTTTTATTTGAAAAGTTTTTTTCTCCTTCCGAATCTCATTTCGTTTTAATACAAAACGCCTATTCAATAAAGTATATTATATATTTATATAAATATATAATACTACATTTATACTTACCTATATAAATATATCACTTATAACAGAATAATATAATGGCATAATAGATTTGTGAATATGCATATATTATAGCACAAGATATTTCGTGTGTAAATAATTTAAATAAAACATTAGTTAACAAATATTTAATTTTTAATAAAAAAGGTCTATTCAATAAAGTAAATATTATATAATGCTATAAAAATCTATATACTGCAAATATATAATACTATATGCTTATATTTATTTATTTATTTATAAACTTACACGTAACACCTTAACCTAAAGGGTACATAGGGCGGACTTAATGCCATGTGGCATTCTCTGCCAGTCAACCCTGGGTGCCAAGGATAATTGTTGGCAGGTGCGACCATTATACGTAAATAAGTGCTTATACATTAAAATATACATATATTCAAATTACATACATACATACACATTACATTTAAATATACACGCATATAGTATAAATATACGTACAATAATACATACATACATACATATATATAATATATATACATGCTTATAAACTTCGTAAATATATCACTACTAACAAAATAATGTAATAACATAGTAGATTTGTGAATATATATTATAGCACAAGACATTACGTATATAAGTAATTTAAATAAAACATTAGTTACCAAATATAAGTAATTTTACATTTCTCTCTAGGCAAATAATTAATAAATAATTCTAAGCGCAACCTAAATATTAATTCTACGATACTATTACAATTTCCCCTTTTTTTTGGGGAAAACGTCATTTACTTGCAAACATTACTCAATTTCTTGTGTGCGTGTGGGCGAACGTAATTATAGGCCTCTTAGGCACACATTCATTGCGTTGTTGATTCAACTTTCGACGGAATTTTAAATGAAACTATCACTCTAAGTCTAATTAATCTATGCTTGTGTATTTATGATAACACATACAACTTCGGTGGTTTGGCATAAGTAGGTAATATTGATTTTACGTCCAGATTAATTTTTTTTAAGTGTTTCTTTATGGGGTCACTAGTTGTTATTTATTAGATATTATAACTCTAAAATACAATAACTTTTGTCGGATGTAAAAACTTATAAAAAGTTAAAAACGACCACACATATCTTTGGTTCCGACAAAAGTTCTTTATTTCTGTATTGTAGAATTATAATCTGACGTATCCATTACTACCGTGGCATTTCCCTTATCTGCGCGGAGAATTGTTAGTTCTGCTTTATTGCGCAAGATGTTGAACGCTATAAATTGGTCTGTGGCAAAGAATATATACACTACGCGAAAAGAAACGACACTTAAGCATGTGTGCACGTAAAATCGCTTGCGGCTATGTGTGGGTGTCTGGATGTGTGCGGGGGCCTTGAGAGGCGCGCGGGGCGTGGAACGGGCAGTCGCCGACTGCCTTGGCCGAGGGCTAGTAGTAATACCGATATTTGTCACTATTAGTTAATATGAATGTATTCGTCAAGTGATATAATATTTCAATTAATATATGAATATTACTGATATCTTAATATATACATATTATATATACTATTTTATTCATGTAGGTATTAAGTTTATGTTACCAAGTAACGTTATTAGTTTTTATAGCCGTGTATGCTAGGTTTATATGCTTTGATAAATATTAATGTACCTAGTTTTTAAATAAATGATATTATAGTATAGTATTACTTAAAATGATTTTAAGTTATTAGAATTAAAATAAATTCCACTGCACAAAACAAGGGCCCTTGTTTTGTTAGTTTAATTTTTAATAATGTTTTATGATACCTAAAAATATGTGAACTCATTTTAATGACAGTCGATATGATCTTAACAAGAATTATGGGGAAATACCATGACAATAAAACTAACATATCGCCAATAATTTTATTATATTACATTAACTGAAATATACACTATTAAAAATACCACTAGAGTCAAGAAATTTTAGATATCTATAAAGAGTTTTTGTATTTGTTCATTGCTGTATTTATGGATTATTTCATTAGAAATAGAAATGACTTATCTCCTCAACACATAGGGAACAATTTGTTGGCCGCCATGTCCCAGGAAACCTGCATACCTTTGGATTTTCTAAAAAAAATATACATGCTACGAATTTTTGCAATTGTTAGAAATAATAATGAAAATTCAAAAATATATAAGAGTAAATTATTTTTAAAGGATGGTAGGTAATACTGCTTATTGCGTACTGAAATAAGTGTTATCAGTGATTGTTATATAATTGCTACTAAAATCATTTAAATATTAATTATGTACCTAATTATCTTTTTCTTTTATATTATTTTTCGTAATTACAAATTATAAAATTTATTATAAGTCATTGTATTGTCATAGATAATTTTCTCAGTTTATTTTTAATTTAGAATTTGAGAGATTTGCAAAGAATAAATAAATAATTTCATTTCAAAAATTAATTGTTAAACATTTATAACTATTGATTACTTATTTTCATATTATAAAAGCATTTGAATTGTATAATTCTTGCACATTCGAACTGTTGCTAGGTTCAGTTTTGATAAGTAGTAGGGATAGACTACCACCATTGTGTGATATTATTTAAACGATTGCAATAATGATTGAGTGGCGTTTTCGTGCTGTAACTGTAGTAAAGCAGACCTCAAGTGATCAGGCGTATTATTTATTCCTTTCTGCGACTCCTATAATATTGGTTAATTATTTAAGATTAACTGTCGTGCATATTTGTTTTTGTCGGAAGTTTTAATATACCTCATTTAATAAAAGTTGATTTGAAAATTTGATTTGAAATTGAACGTATCTTTCACTACCCAAATACATAAGTTTACATAATATATAACACATACCTACTATGTATCTCCTTTGGTACAAGTCTATAATATTCCATTTCGGTTCGATATCAACCCTAGCGTTACACGCTTCGACTCAAGGTCACCGGCGCTTAAGCTCTCACGTACAGGGAGTGTCACCGCTGTGTCTGTGGGGAGGTTTACTTTCGGCACTGAACTTCGACGTAACATAGACGAAATGTCTGATGTATCGCCTCCTAATCTTCTTTCTGCATAATATTGTTTAAAAAAACCGTCCTTGACACTACAGATATTTTATTCGTACGGTAATCTGCGTGGTGTTATCGCGAAATTCATTCCTTTCGATAATACTTTTTACATGATAATAATTTTAACAGTGGTAGAGCCACGCGGCAGCTTTGCTGTTGCACGTATGGGCCGGCTCAAACCGGGGTGGTACCACGACCTCACAGAATACTGGCGTGAGGTGGAAGCTCTGCTTCCGCGTTTCGTCTGGTGAGTGCAGGTGGCCGGAGGCCCAAATTTATAAATATTACTTCGCCTACGCGGATTCCAGATGTGGAGGATCATGCACCTTCCCTGTTGGACCTTCTGCTGACCTCTCACCCGGACGGATATCAGATTTCCGTCGACGCCCCTTTAGGCTCCTCGGACCATTGTCTGGTCCGGAGTGTTGTGCCACTCACGCTGAAATCGCGGTTGCATTCTGCAGGGTGCCGCCGTGTTTGGCACTATTTGTCAGCCGATTGGGATGGGATGCGGTCTTTCTTTGCATCCTACCCTTGGGGACGGGTTTGCTTCTCGCTGGATGATCCCAGCGTTTGCTGGGATCATCCAGCGAGAGCTGGATGATTCTGCAGGCTGCCGCCGTGGAACTTTTTCTTTCTACCTCTGTGGTGCCCATTGGAGGCAAATCTCAGCCATGGTTTGGTCGCACCTGTAAAATAGCAGCCTATAGAGCCTGGGCTGACGCATGAGCGTCCCGGGATGTAAACACCAGCGCTCTAAAAAGGAAGTATAATTCCGCCTCTAGGGCCTTTAAAAGAGTCATTGCCAAGGCAAAGTCAGAGCAAATAGGCAGAATTGGCGAGAAACTAGTTCACCTTCCTTTTGGAACCCGTGCATTCTGGTCTCTCGCCAAGGCTGTCCAGGGGAATTTCTGTCAGCCATCTCTTCCATCTCTGCACAGGGAGGACGACTCACTGGCCCATACCGCGAAGGAGAAAGCCGATCTTCTAGGCTCTTTCTTTGCGTCCAACTCGACTCTCGATTACATATCGATGACATATCAATGATATGTTGCAAACCCGTAACATTCATTGCTATGCAGATGACAGCACTGGTGATGCTCTTTACACCGGCTGAGCCAATATTTCTCGGGAAAACGTATCCGAGAGCCGGGACAAACTTGTGTCAGAAGTCGAGTCTTTGCTGAACAGAGTATCGGATTGGGGGCGACTAAATCTAGTCCAGTTTAACCCCCAGAAGACACAAGTTTGCGCGTTAACCGCTAAAAAGAACCCCTTTGTCGCATCTCCTCAGTTTCAAGGCACTCCCCTTGTTGCCTCAGCCAGTATCGGAATACTCGGCGTCGACATATCGCGTGACGTGCAGTTTCGTAGTCACTTGGAAGAGAAGGCCAAATTGGTCTCGAAAAAGCTTGGCGTGCTCAGCAGAGCGGGACAGTATTTCATGCCGGCACACCACCTGAAACTTTACAAGACGCAGGTTCGGCCGCACATGGATTACTGTTCCCATCTCTGGGCTGAGGCTCCCCAATACCAGCTCCTTCTACTTGACCGCATCCAGCGCAGAGCGGCCCGAATGGTCGACGACCGAGTGCTTTCCGAACGGCTCGATTCACTGGCGCTGCGAAGAGATGTTGCATCTCTTTGCATTTTCTTTCGCATATACCATGGGGAGTGCTCTGGGGAATTGTTCGGATTAATCTCAGCCGCCAAATTTCGTGAACGCACTACGCGGCAAACGTCCCGATACCATCCACACCATCCAGATGCTTGGCGGTCCACCACTGTACGTTTCAAAAGGAGTTTTCTACCGCGTACGACCTCTCAGTGGAATACTTTATCACCGGCAATTTTTCCGGAACGATACGACCTGGGGACCTTGAAGAAAAGAGCTTATTCCTTTCTAAAGGGCCGGCAACGCACCTGCAATTCCCCTGGTGTTGCGGTTGATCATGGGCGGTGGTAGTCACTTAACATCAGGTGAGGCGCATGCTCGTTTGCCCGCCCCTCTTCTATAAAAAAACTCTAATTGTTGCATCACCCTGAGTTTGTTTTGACAGACTATAGACGGCATTTAAATCTATATTCCGCGTTTGTGGTCAACGGTTACGTTCCGTTCCGATTTTGACAGTCATGTTTTATATTTGCGCGGTAGAGTCATGCTGCAGCTATATTATGGTTGTAGCATGAATGGGTTGGCTCAACCAAGGTAGGACCACGCTCTCACATAATACTGTATATAGTATAGTGAGTGTAGAGAACCGTAGACCATTTTTTACTAGAAACGGAGCATTTCATTTAAGTCCTCAGGGGTAACAAAGCATCTGCATTTTGATTCGTTTCGATGCAAACATAATAAAATGTCGTTAATTCATTGGACGATATTTCTATGGATTTGTTTATATCAAGTAGATTGTAGCGTTTTTGTTGGAATCACCAAGCCGTCACCCCTCAGATAAATACTATCTTTGTTTTTAGAAATACAGATATTAAAATGCAATTATTTATGCACATTTTATGTGTGTGTGTGTGTGTGTGTGTGTGTGTGTGTGTGTGTGTGTGTGTGTGTGTGTGTGTGTGTGTGTGTGTGTGTGTGTGTTTGTGTGTGCGTGCGTGCGTGCGAGAGTTCGTGCGTGCGTTCGTGCGCGTGCGTGCGTGCATGCGTGCGTGCGTACGTGCGTGCGCGTGTGTGTGTGTGTGTGTGAGTGTATCATATACCAAAATAATTTTCTTGTTGAACACTATTATAATATGATTTAACAATTTACACTTAGCAAGTTCTCTATAATATCATAATACAACGTCTCCAACTATTTAGAGACATTTCTTTTAGAGGAGTTTTTGTTTGTGGGAAGAGTTTTAAAATTTTATTAAGTTTATTGTATAAATTTGGGTTAGAGGTTTAATTTTACATAAAGCATCCTTACGTCTTTTTCTTATAGTATTGATGGATCATAACGCAATAGAGAATGTTGTCTATTTACGTTGTATAAAATATAACAGTTCCGAATTGTGAGGACTCGACATTTTTGTATAGATGGAGCCTCGGGCTAAAATCAGTTCTTGTGTTTTTCTGTCCAGAAACTCTAAAGTACAAGGCCGGATTCAGAAAGATAGCGCTGTTTCACCCCGTGCTTCGTAATGTACGAAAAGCAGTTGTTCCTGCGCCTGATCACTTCCCAGTCGCGTCGAATTACCGTCCCATTAGAATATGAGAGTAAGGGAATATAGTTCATGTATGCTATCGTATACACTCCGGTACTTTATACCTACCCAGATGACTTAGTCTCCGTTGAAACTGATCGCTGACCATAATTCGGTCCCGAGAACATTACCCTAACGACTGGATGAATTTCAATCAAAAATGTGTCTACAATGCAATGGTAATGCTTATATATATTTTTTTTATAAAATCAAATGGCGGTGTAGAAGAAAAATCGATATAGTAATGACAGCAAATTTTATTTCAGCGAAACAGCTGTTCCTGCTTCTGATCTCTCTCCAGTCGTGTCTGGTTACCGTCCCATCAGACTATGAAAGTGACGGAATAGAGAAAGCAGCCATGCTGGCGCGTACATTCCGGCACCATATCCCTGATCTGCGCAGATTGCTTATCTCCGTTGTAACGGACCTCTGACCAATACGCAGTCTAGATAACATTATTATTATATTTGTTTGGTCTTAACACCCTTCGAAGCATCCTAACGGCTGGATAGATTTCAATAAAAATGTGTCTACAACGAAATGGTAATTTTATATGTAATGTAAATTTATAAAACCAAAATGGCAGTCGTAGGACACAAAATGGCGGTAGAGAAGAAAAAAAAATACCAAACTGATACTGCGTGATTAAATACTCCTTACCTTTTTGACGTTTATTGCGATGTTCTATTTTATTAATTATGTTCGACTCTTCTTTAAAGCAGAATTCATTAAGTGAGTAACGTCACTAACATCTAGGTCTAGAATAATCTAATGAATTTCACGGAGCAAGTTTACGGTTTAGGCTCAGCGGACTGCGAACAATTTATTGGCATGACTAGTAATGAAATCGGTTGTTTATTAGACATAGTTTCGCTGTACAGTTCCCTGAATAAATAAAGTAAACAAGTAAATATTTATAAAAAAAGAACCCCACCCCAGTGATTATGAAAACATACATAGGAGATAAGAATAATAATGTCCTCAGACCGAATTTCGGTTCACGGGTTTCAAGGCGACCAGTCTCAATGGAGACCAGCCATCTGAGCAGGTCATGATTATAGAGCCTAACTGTATGCGCAAGCACAGGTGCACTCTCTATGACTTTACTCCTACGGTCCGATGGGACAGTAATCTAACCCTGTACGTGCTTTACGGAGCACGGGTTTGAAAACACTGCCAAATTCCTAACTCCGGGCAGCTGCTGAGAATTGCTTGACAGAAAAACCAAATAACTAACACTACAACTTACAAATAACTAATAATTCGAACCTGGGACCCTATGCTCAGCAATACCGTTTATGACCTAGGATTGATGACTGTCACGTCAGTCACTAGACCGAGAGGGTCGGTCAGTAGAGCCTTACATCCATACTCAGATTCGCGTGAAAAGTATAACCCTGTCATCAATGCCGTGTGGTCGGGTAAAAAGTAGATTGACTGATGGTACATATTGTTTTTATTTATTTGTTTTATTTACACATTATATTAAAAAAAACTATAATAAAGAACAACTAACACTAAGAATTTAAATTGTCATAATGTCCTACTCCCCTAGGTATAGTGCCAAGAACGCTGGCTGCGTTTCCTCGCTGAATAGCTATACTTATCCTTTGATCGAGAAAAGAACCAGCAGATTTCTTTATTTACCTAAAATTTTAAATTTTCCTCTTAGTAATTGCATCTTTTGATATCGCTTATTTAAGTCTAAAACAAGAAAAAAAATTGTCTTTCCAAAACCCTCTTTTTACGTGATGGAGCCCGGGGATAGTCATTACCTTGCTCTAAAAACGTACTCTTTTATCTTTATTGAAGTGTCTAGTCATAAGAGAACATCATTAAATTTTTGAGAGCTTTCTCTCGGAATTATTTTGTTTAGAATAATAATCAATGATTTATAAAAGAAGAAAAATATATTTGATTTACATACTGACTGGACTGACACAGCACAACACATTTAGTTACTACCACAAAGGAATATAATATTAGATATGCATATCGTCCTACTGCTAAGATTTATTTAAACCATTAATAACTTGGGAATCGTAACGTTGTGGATCGTGGCAAAAAATCTACATTCAGTATTGATCGAACTTTATTTGTCATGGAAATGTATTTTTAAAATTCGATTATTTTTATATAGAACAAGCGTGGACCCGGTGTGTTGCCGCCGCAGAAGGAATAATTGTGGAAATGTTGTTTTAAATTTTGGAAAGATATATTGTAATGATAACACATTCATTGAAGTTGAGTGATATATACCCATAACTGTTATAACTTTCAAATGAATTTGTCAGTAAGATTTGCGCGCCACCAAATTAATTGTACTATTACTGCGCCTATAACCTTCGCGCAAATGCAAGCAATAAGTTGACAAAATTTTAATCATATTCGCAATCTGATGAACGATTTGGCAAGCCGATAAATACGAAAACATAAATAATAATGTTTATATATTAGACTAGCCTTTCCCCGCGACTTCGCCCGCATGGAATTTTTTGCGCAGAATCCTAAAATAAAAGTAGCCTCAGTTACTCCTTATAAAACCAGCGAGCTGCCAGTGAAAGTCAAATCCATCGGTTCACAGGTTTTTGCGTGATGCGTGTTCAGACAGACGTCGTGTTAGAGTTTTATTATAGTAAAGATTCTATCTGACAGTTAGTGAATGATGTGGCTCATGGATATCTATCTACCTCTATCGTCGATTAAGGTTGCACATGCGTTGTCACCCCTGATTTACAACATAAAATGCCTCTTTTCCGACAAAAAAGTGTCTCCGTTTGTCTCGACTCACCATAAGATACACAGCAGTATTAAGCTACTATTTTACGCTGGTATTACGTGAGAGCGTAGTCCTTCCCCTGTCGAGCCGACCTATTCGCACTACAGCCATAATATAGCTTTACTCGTAGCTTGGATTTACCGCATAAGAAGCTACTTGACCAGGCTCGTAAATAGCTGTGCTAAAAATTGTAAGATAAAATAATTAAGGCATTGCGGTATATGACTAAAAAGGGCTTAAGAAAAGCTTGGTCATGTACGTAACACGCTACTAATTAGCGAACCACAGTCAGAAGGAAATGTGTTTTATTTACCTGTCTTAATAAAGCTGACTAGATACTATTTTCTTTTGAAATAGTTACAACAAAATTACTTCTTTCTCATTCTATAGTCCGGAATTCAGAAAGGAGTTTGTGAAAAGTAGATATAATATACATAATTGCTCACGATTTTGTTAGTTTGACTACAATAAGTTGTAAGAACTAGAGTTATAAAATTAGCAGGGGAGTTTTTCATCAAAAATTATAGGGATTTTTTCCTTTAAAAGAGTTACAAAAATTATAGTAAGCTCTTTTAGTATTCCGTACTCAAAATTCCGAACACCTATGGAACTACTCCTGTGTCTGTCTGTCTATCAATATTATTTTACCTATAATACTAGTAAGTTGCAATAAAACTCTACATGGTAAATTGAACTAAAAGTTAATGCTTTACAAAAACCTATTCACTCTTGCCATAAAAGACACCAAGATTGAATTCGGTGTCTGAGCGTCAGAGACGTTTTTCTCAAAGACTATTTAATAATCGTACTCGCGTATGAATTTTTCACGTGGATAATTGAAATTGATTTTAAGAAAAATATGTTACATTTAAAAATTTAGATATTTTTAAACAACATGTTAAGCGAAGTTAACAGGGTGATTCATACGGTTTATCTGTTTGAGTCACCTTGTACCTCTGTACAAATCACATGATGTGTCACTTGTCGAATCTTCTTCACCTTCTACACAAGCTTGAACAAGACCACGACTGGACATAGGCCTTTATCACTGTAACGAGGATTTTTTTTACTTGACTGGTGGATGGACGATAGCAGAATGGGTTAGTGGACAATATTAATATACGTGGTACAGCCATGCTGTATTTATATTAGTAGTATAGTTGTAGCACGAATGGGTTAGCTCGACCGGGGAAGGACCACGCTCTCACAGAATACCAGCGTAAATTAGCAGCTTAATGTTGCTGTGTTTCGTATCGCGAGTGTAGAGAACCGGAGACCCTTTTTTACTGGAATCGAGGTATTCCATCTTAGTCCTCACGAGTGACAACGCATCTGCATTTTGATTCGTAATCGAGAATAGATGTAGATGTCTATGGGCCACAGCAAGAACTTACCATTAGATGGACCGTGTGCTCGTTTGTCACCTATCCTATAAAAAAATTCTTACACTTATGTTGATTCTCATTAATAGACTTTAGCATATATTTATTACAAATTATTTTAAATAGTAAATGCTTCCATTATTTGTGTAATTCAGCATGATTATTTTCAAGATTTGCTTTAAAATTTAAAAAGTTCTAATTTGCACTTGTTAATTTAAATTTACTTAGTTTCTTTTCAATTAAGGCATGCATTTGTGTCTCCTGATTATCTTTTTAATTAGACTTTCATTATTCTTTTCTTTTTACGCCTTGGTAACGCCAGTTAACAATCTACTTTATCAACATGACTAGTGCATATTTTTTGTTTCCTTCCTTCCTTCCCTTTCCTACCGCACGCGCTGCCGCCGAGGTGAAAAAGAGGATCTCGGCGCGCGTCATTATACTAAGTGGTATTACGCCATCCGCAACGCACGGCCACCCGTCGCGTCTTATGTACATTAACCGCAAACCGCGCAGGACGAACATTGAGTTCTCCTGTTTATGTTTAATATTCACCGCATCAGACATTGTGTCTTTGTAGCTCATAAAAGTGTGAGACGCCCCCGTAAGGGCAAAGGTGGAGAGTGTGGGACTTCACGAGACTGTTCCGAGAGTGCGTGTGCGCCGAACCACGTGGCGAGCTCGCTATATAGCAGACACTCCAGAAGGAAGGCGCGGCAGCCCTCATCAGGTCAGTGCGTGCTATCCCACCTATTTATTTTCCCCTTTGCCGTATGCACCAAAATTACAGTCCACTAAATCTTTATCGAAGATACCTTAAGTTACTGGCGTCTCCATTTTTAATGGTCACTTCTGGCTGGATTGACCTTGACTTTCCGCCCTTATTAGATCGTTATCGTAATAAGCGTTTATATAATTAATTATTTATATTTTGATCCGACTTCGGATTAACCCCGCCCTTATTAGAACACTAGAATAGGTCCTAATAGGTGACATTCATTAATTTTAAAACTATATTCATAGAATGAATAAGCATATAATTATCTATATAAATTATTTGTTGTATGTTCACATCACGTCATCAACTTTTAACTACATCTACAGATTATACTGTTAAATTACATTTATTATTTGCACATATATTTAAGCATTATATTCGTTGTAAATAACTTCATAATTATTATAAAAGTTAACAATTAAAGTTCATCGTTAACGAAACTAATATTTAATAATTCAACCGCGTAGCGAGGTCGCTTACAGACTACTCGCTTATAATTATATTATTTTTGCCGCATAACTTAAGTTGTAATGCCGCCTAAAAAACAAATAGCATCGAATAATAGCGATTCCTCGGATAATGAGGGCACACCTGATGCTGAGTTGGTTTTATTGTTAGCTAAACGACATGCTTTATTTGAAATAGTGCAAAACATATATGATATGTCCTCGGACATCCACATTAACACTTCCACGATGGAGCGTTTTCTTGATGGAAGTTCTAATATTAATGCTTTACGTATTGAGTTTAAACAGGTCTTAGATAATTATAATTCACATTTATTAAAAATAAACCCTATTGCTAAACCTGATTATAACAGCCTCATTGCGTTTGAGTCTCTTTGCGGTAGAATAAATAGGCTTTATTTACAATATTCGCAATCTAATTCACAAAGTACTAGTACACCATCTAAAGCCAGATTCACACTTCCGCCTATCGAACTTAAGCCATTTTCGGGTGACATTCGCTCATGGCCTTTATTTTATGCTAGCTTTAAATCAACCGTCCATGACAACACATCGCTTACCGACGCTGAAAAGTTATACTATTTGCTAGGTAACGGCAAACGGGCAAAGCCCTATCTGTATGCTCAGGTATAACTCCTTGCGCTGAAAATTATAAAATTTTATTGCAAGCACTCGTCGACAAATATGAAGACCGGCGTATGCTAGCATCTACATATATTAATCAGATGTTCTAATTTAAGCCATTGCAATCGGCCACCGCAAATAATTTTGATTTATTTACTGATAACTTTATAAGTGCAGTGCGCGCTTTACAAAACTTAAAGTTAGATAATCTCGCGGACTTAATTGTTCTTCATATCGCGCTTAAGAAGCTGGACCCGGATACCATTCGCTCTTTCGAATATAGTCATAACTCGATGGTACCTACCTTTGATGATTTAGTAAATTTTATTAAGACCCGCTCCAAAGTTTTGCAACGCACCGATTCTAGTACAAATTCTAATAGCGCACCAAACAATCGACGAGGTAACGGTAATAATCGTCGCTGTAATAATACTTCGTCGCCGAAGTATCAGGCGTACGTAAGCACGACGACTAGTTGCTCAAAGTGTCTGTGCGATAATATTGTGCATCAACACCTATTTAAGTGTGCAGAATTTAATAAAATGACGCCGCAGGAACGATTTAAATGCGTAAAGAGTAACAATGCATGTGTGAATTGTCTCAGTTTAAGTCATCGAGTGTCTAGTTGCTCTTCAAATTATAGTTGTCGAGTTTGTAAATTTAAACATCACACATTGTTGCACTTCCACCGCAGAAGCGATAATGCTTCCCCTGCGCTGGCGCGTTCTCCACCGCTTCAGCCAGTTACACTGAAGTCTACAACCCCCGCGCCCGCACACTCGCCACCCCTCACCGCAGGTGCGCGTTCAGACGTCGCGCTGTGTACTTCGTTCAAGAATGTTTCTCAACGTTCACCGCCTCCCGCGAGCGCAAGTCGTTCGCAGAGAACTGTTTTATTATCAACCGCTCAAGTATTTGCTTACGATGCTAAGGGAGAGAAACAAATTATTCGTATATTATTAGACTCCGCGGCTCAAAGCCATTTTATGACTAAAGAGTGCTGTCATCGTTTAGGCGTTCAACAACACGATACCGAATGTACTGTAGTAAAGGGATTCGGTGGAGTTGAAAAAATTGTAAAATCGAAATCGATTGATATTAAAATTTTCTCACGATTCGACTCGAATATTAACTTCAATATTTCAACGCTAGTTGTTGATCAAATCACCGACCTTTTGCCCACCGCTGTGGTAGACACATCTGTCTTATCACACTTCCATGGCATAAGACTCGCTGATGAATGTTATAGCATGCCTAATAAAATTGATGTTTTGATAGGCGCATCCCTTTTCCCGCACTTACTATGTCCAGACGTAATTTATTCGTCTAACGACTTGTCCGGGCCCTCAGCTTTGAGTACGGTATTTGGTTACGTTATTATGGGCTCAGTGCCGACACTTCAGGTAAATCATTCTTTAACGTGCTGCTCAGTTCTAGAGTCTCCTATCGTTGACAAATTAGTGCAACGATTTTGGGAGCTTGAACAGCCACCCTCCGCACCGCCCATTCAGTGTCCTTCAGACATTGAATGTGAAGAGTTTTATAAATCTACGACATCCCGCGATCCTTTTACTGGTAGATATATTGTTGGCCTGCCATTTAAAGATGACGTTTACTCTCTCGGAGATTCTTATGAAACCTCTCGACGACGATTCATGTGCTTGGAGAGGAAACTTCAAGCCTCGCCTACATTAAGGTTAGCATATGATGACGTCATAAAGGAATACTTAGCTAAAAATTATATATCCCCCGCACCGCCGTATGACTCTCATGAACCCGCTCCAATATATGTCATACCGCATCATGGAGTCTTACGCGAAGATAAGAAGTCAACGCGTCTGCGCATCGTCCTGGATGCTAGCAGTAAGACTAGCACTGAGCGATCATTAAATGATATTCTGCATTCAGGACCAAATTTGCAAGGCGACTTGTTCAATATAATTTTAACTTTCCGCTTACATCCAATCGCTATGACAGCCGACTGTCGCCAACAATTTTTGCAAATAGTTGTTCGCGATTCTGATCGTCGTTACCAATGCTTCCTATACCGCTTCCGTCCACAAGACCCACTTGTGTTATACCACTTCAATCGCGTGTGCTTCGGTTTAACTTCGAGTCCATACCATGCATTGCGCACGGTAAGACAGCTCATTGATGACGACGGCGCAAAGTATCCGCTTGCGAGTCGTATCGCATTTACTTCGCTATATATGGACGACATCGCGTTCTCTATGCCCAGTGAATCCGAGGCCAGTGAGACCTCTCGGCAGCTGATAGACTTATTCAAGGGTGCCCAATGGGACCTGATAAAATGGCATAGCAACCGTCGATCTGTTTTAGATGACCTCCCTACTTCCCATAAAATTATAGGAGAAGTAGAGTTCGATAAATCAATGCCACATAAAATACTAGGCTTGCATTGGTCTACCGATAGTGACGCCTTTTATTTTAAGATGTTAATAAAGCAGCTTTGGCAACTTAATTTAGATTGGGACGACATACCACCACCGCCAATTATTAAGATGTGGAGGCAATTCTGTGCTGAATTACCAGCTCTTAATGATTTACGTATCCCGCGACATGTTGGTGTATCCAAAAACTGTACTGCGTCACTCCTGGGGTTTTCCGACGCCAGCGAGCACGCATACGGTGCCGTAGTCTACATACATGTAAAGAGCGTCAATGGTAACACCGTCCAGTTGATTTGTGCAAAGACTAAAGTCGCACCGACGAAACCACTATCTATTGCACGCCTTGAGCTTTGTGGAGCGGTTTTACTCTCAAAATTGCTTCGCAGAGTACTCGACAATTATTCTCTTGACCTTGCAATATCAGTAGATTCAAAAGTAGCTCTGTACTGGATAAAGAGTTCGCCACACAAGTGGCAGACCTTTGTTGCAAACCGCGTTGTTCAGATTACCGACAATATTCGCGCTGATAACTTTTATCATGTCGCAGGTACTGAGAATCCCGCTGACATACTTTCACGCGGCGTTACGCCAAATAAATTAGTTTCAAACCCCCTGTGGCTCCATGGGCCTCAGTGGACTTCGTTAGATCCATCTCAACGGCCTCTTCGTACTTTAGACAATGAGGTTATTGCAAATATGCCTGAGAAGAAGATTTTGTCGCACACTGTGTGCACATCCGTCTGTAATTCTGCGATTTATGAGCTCGCACTCCGCATTTCTTCTTGGAGTAAACTTCTACGTATAATTGCGTACGTGTGTAAGTTTGCTAAATTATTGCCCCGCCGCAACACTACTGTAGTGACTGCTGATGATCTCAGTTTCTCTGAGGTTATAATCCTCCGCGCCCTGCAAAAACAGCATTTTGCAGTGGAATATTTAAATATTGAAGGTAACAAACCTTGCTCGCCCGCTTTCAATCGTTTAAGGCCTTTTATTGAGAATGGTTTAATCCGCATTGGTGGTCGTCTTTCGAACTCCGCATTAGATTACACGCAAAAACATCCAATTATACTCCCGCGCAGTGATCATGTAGTGAACATGATCATTGACTATTATCATATTAAAAATTTACACGCTGGGCCTGAATTGTTATTGTCATTGCTCCGTCAAAAATTTTGGATACTTTCCGCACGCCGCACTGTGAGAAGCAGAGTCTACAAGAGTAATATATGTTTCCGGCTTAGACCCCGTCCATTTTACCCTTTGATGGCTGATCTTCCCCATAGTCGTGTAAGACAAGCTATTAAGGCATTTACACACACGGGCTGTGATTATGCCGGTCCTATCGCATACACTCCTGTACGTCGTCGTGATGTACGCAGCGAGAAGGCGCACTTATGTGTTTTCACATGCCTCACGACTCGAGCTGTACATATAGAAATCGCTACAGATCTTAGTAGTTCTAGTTTCCTCGCTGCGCTTAAACGTTTCCTCTCTAGACGAGGGCCGATTCAGTTTTTATATTCGGATAATGGAACGAATTTTAAAGGTGCCGCTTCGTATCTTCGCGATCTCTATAAATTTCTAAACGTTGAATACCGCCCAAAGCTTGAGCAAGAGTGTGCTGAGAATCGTATAACATGGAAGTTCATCTGTCCCAACTCTCCTCATTTTGGAGGCGCCTGGGAGAGTATGATCAAAGTCGTAAAAACGCATCTGTTCCGAGTTATCGGACATCAGTTACTTTCATACGAAGAGCTTAATACTGTTCTTGCGCAAATTGAGTGCTTGCTAAACTCGCGGCCCTTGACAGTATTGAGTTCTGATCCTGCAGAGCCTTCAGCTCTTACTCCGAGTCATTTTTTGAATACCGCACCTTTATTGTCATTACCCGCACCCAAAGTCAAATCTGACTCTACCAGTCTGTTACACAGGCATTCTTTACTGGATAAATTAGTTCAGTCGTTTTGGGACCGGTGGAGGACGGAATACCTTCACGGATTACAAGTTCGTCAGAAGTGGAACACCCCGTCTACGGCTATCGTACCAGGCATGGTTGTAATTGTGATAAATGATAATGAACCGCCCCTTGATTGGCCATTAGCGATTGTCGAGTCTGTTCATCCTTCGAAGGATGGCGTAGTTCGAGTAGTGACCGTGAGAACTACTAAGGGAACATATCTCCGTCCTGTTGCTCGTATTTGCCCTCTCCCAAGACAATAAATCACGATTATTTTGATTATAATTATTTATCTAAATTAGGAATTAAGTTTATATTTATATATATTAAAAAAGTATTAAACCGCAATATTATATTTATGTATACATTTTCTCGCTTACCAAGTAAGGTTAGTAGATGAGACATGCGCATTGAGCGCATCCTCTCACTTTATATACCGCTTATTTATTTGTTTTCCTTTTACTTTTTATATTACGGTTGTCTTTTAAAGGTGACCCTTTAAGGGCGGGAGGAAATGGTAACGCCAGTTAACAATCTACTTTATCAACATGACTAGTGCATATTTTTTGTTTCCTTCCTTCCTTCCCTTTCCTACCGCACGCGCTGCCGCCGAGGTGAAAAAGAGGATCTCGGCGCGCGTCATTATACTAAGTGATATTACGCCATCCGCAACGCACGGCCACCCGTCGCGTCTTATGTACATTAACCGCAAACCGCGCAGGACGAACATTGAGTTCTCCTGTTTATGTTTAATATTCACCGCATCAGACATTGTGTCTTTGTAACTCATAAAAGTGTGAGACGCCCCCGTAAGGGCAAAGGTGGAGAGTGTGGGACTTCACGAGACTGTTCCGAGAGTGCGTGTGCGCCGAACCACGTGGCGAGCTCGCTATATAGCAGACACTCCAGGAGGAAGGCGCGGCAGCCCTCATCAGGTCAGTGCGTGCTATCCCACCTATTTATTTTCCCCTTTGCCGTATGCACCAAAATTACAGTCCACTAAATCTTTATCGAAGATACCTTAAGTTACTGGCGTCTCCACGCCTCTTAAGCTAAATTAATAGCCTTTTATCCTGGCAGCGTTAAGTGTCACCTTAAATTACCTATTTATTTTTGTCATTTGAAATTTTTTTAACAAATTTTCTTAACTTTAAGTAAAAAGGAACTAAACATAATATTATGTAAGTAATTATTCCTATACGATTGAAATTATAACGATATATTTCCCATATTATGTCAAGTATTTCTCCAAACGTTAATTAAATCCAAATCACGAACACTCGAATTCAAAGTCAAAATATTTTTATTTATAAATTGGTTTTGAAACTGAATTGCTTCAAAAAACACCCGAGGGATTAAAGATACATTGCCGACCTCTTTAAAAGAATCCTGTTTTGTTGATGATTTCTAAGTCGTATCAGTCCGGTGTTTAAATAGATAATGAATGTAATTAATGAATGCCTGAACATAAAGTTTCACGGCTGTCGCCTGCAGTGAGCAAGTAGTGACAACTAGCTTACGTTCCTCGCCTCCTTCACATGCATATATCTTCCAATATATTCTCGTCGGTTAAAGCTAATCCTAATTATGTCCATTTTCAATATATCGCAAATTTGGTTACTAAGCTGTTTCATAGAGCGTTCCTCGCCAACACTGCCTCTCACAACCTCAGATAAGTTTGATTTATCACTCTTTTCTCATTCATAATAATATTCAAAGGTGATCACCTTCACGGTATGAATAATAAAATTTAAAATCGGCAGTTTTGGTTGACTTAATAAGAGAATAAAATAAGTAGAAGAAAGGAAAAAAGCAGGAAAGGATGGATTAGATTACTTTCAGGCAACCATCAAAATGTCTTGGAAATTCATTAGAACTATTTTTAAAACATTACCTTCACGCTGAGACTTTTCTCTATATCGTAGTTTACATACATACATTTTACAATGACAAACATTCAGACCTATAATAATTATTGGTAGGCCATACAAATACTTGTTCCGTGCGGGATTAGAACCCGCGGCCCTTAGCGCTACATCTCATTGGTAACTCACTGCGCCGCAGAGCAGTCAAACTGCCAGGAAAAGTCAGAACAGCATACAATAAATGATTTGCAAGATAGAATGGCTGTATTTTAATTGACGTAGTCTCGAATTCAAAGAGATGGAAGCAATACTTCAAAAGCTCCGAAGAAAAGAAAGAAGGTAGCGAGTTAAGTATTGATAAAATAAGGAAAGCAAACAAAAGTATGATTATAGAATAGATAGCCTGATAACGGCTATATGCCGAACATGCGTAGTCGAATTAACAATTACATATGTACGACCCAGATTTAACAATTATATATGTCAGGAAAGCTTAACGTTAAACGTCTCTATTAAAGTACATACATATTATATTATACGATCAGTTTAATTAAACTGTTGTGAGGCCAGGTTACCATAACAACAATAAAATGTTATGCGTAATAGAAGTGACTAAGGCTTTATAAGTTTAATTTGATGGTCTAAAAATACAATCAAAATCATTATTTATGTATTTTCATGTCACACTTTTCAAGAAAAAAATTGTATATCAGAATATATTGCAGAAAATAAAACTTTTCAAGGTGTTTCCAGAGAAAATAACGAGCGTTTTCTATAAAAATTGAACGGCAGAGTCGGAAAGGGACGTCCTAGGCGAAAGTTTATCGGAGTACCCTTGACCGACGAGAATGTATGCGTAGGTATATGAATATGGAGGAAGCGAGTTAAGTGTGTCACGATCGTGCCAAATGGAAGTCTGTAGTTTCTGTCTAACCCTCAGGATGACAGGCATGAGTGCTTATGTATGTATGTATGTATTTTCCTATAAAAACGTATCACATTTAAACAGCGTGCACCTGTGCACCTATTTATGATCGGTGGTATTATGTCGACCGACTGGTGTCGAAGAATTCATCGTTTTCCTTTAAACCGGACCCGCTTCCAATATAGCCTTTAGTTCGTCCTTATATTTCTCTGGGCGGCTAAGAGTACGAGGTTAATATGTGAAGTAAACATTTACAAAACGCAGTACCTTCGTTTGGAGTGCTGGGTCCATATCCGTTATGGATATTGCATTCCATTTGAGACACATGGTTTCCACGTCGGAATTCATTTTGAAAAATAACACAGTTATAAATATAGCAGTATTGCAAAAAAGTAATGAACAATTTTGAAAAAGAAATAAAATGGCTTAAATAAAAATTTAGAATTCCTAGTCAAATCCCAGCTATTACAGTTCTACGTGGCCAGTTCAACAAAGCTTCATAGGTAATGACCTAATAAAAACAGAAAAGTATTATATTTCTTTGCTGACATCCATCCATTATCCATTACAACCTAAATAAAAAAATAGTTTTTATTTATTTTTCACATCACAAACATGTGCAGAATTATTGATGATAAACATGTTGAACTATAAACATAATGAATCCTAGTTTATGAGAGACTGGTGCCTAATAAAGGTATTAAACACTCACGGAGTGTTCATGTTTAAATTACACGCTTGTAAAGTATATTGAAGAGATCATTACTTTCATTTAATTGGTGACGAGAAAATCGACATTTAGTAAAATGAAGGATTAATATAACAAAACCAATTAATATAACGATATAAATACATATTTTAGATTAAAGTACATATTAATATCATTACTATATATAACGTGTATGACAAGTTGAGGATGTAAAAAACTTTCAGTGGATTTGTATGTTAAAGATTTAAACCTGTTTAGTGTGTTTTGTTTTTACATTTGTGTTTAGGAAGAGGATATATAGATAGCAGCCTATTTATTTTTTTTGTAGATGTAATTACTAACATAGATGTACTGTATCTTGGCTAAGCCGGATTTAACCGTCTTAGAAGGACAGACTTTGTCCTTTCTCCTTTTAGTGGTGCTGAGATTGGGATCATAATTTAGTTGGGAACGCTTTCTGGTTACTATTTTTTAGTAAAAATATTTGCCTAACGGTGTGGACATCCCAGAACCTGTACAGCTCCATCTTAGCATATTTATAAGGTAGACTAGCTGCAGTTTTGAGGATTGCTCGTTGAGATTTCTCAGCTTCAATGAGGTGAGTTTTGGCTGCACCACCCCACACTGTGATGCAATAGCTGGTTATAGATTGGCTTAGAGCGTAATTAATAGATTTGATAATGGAACGATCAGCTATGTGTCGGAGGGAAATAAAAGTCTACTGCTGAACACAGGCCTCCCCCATAGATTGCGTTATGGGGGATTTTGTTATAGTTGCCAGGCTTGGCAAGCGAGTTGGCAACCGCAGTTTTTTACAATTTGAGTTGTTATTAGGAAAATGCTGTTTCCCATCTTCTGTTGTATTTTCGCTCTCTTTGTCGACATAACTAATTTAAATTGCGTTCATCTAAATATGGACATTGTGTGTATTAGGTTTCGACGACACACACTTGTAATTTGTCATGGAACCAATTCCAAATTCCCTCTTAAAAACGCTGTAGGTATTATGTATGAACTATTATAACTAGTGTTTATACATTTGTAAGCTACCCACATATCTATAATCCATAAGTTTAAGTATAAGCTATTTGAGGATTTCAGTGTTATACATACTGCAAAATGTAAAATTTCATGCCCTATTTTTCACTATCAGGGGTGAAATTTCTTCTTACTTCTATGACGATAGGCTTCCGGCTATTTATGTAAAAAAATAGTCATTAAAATTGGTTTAGTATTAACGACGACATCGCGTAATTTATACATACATATAGAAACCACATATGATCGAATTTAAAACCTGCTCTCTTTTTGAAGTCTTCTAATTAGCTTATATTAAAAATAGAAAAGATATAATCTACACTACTCGAACTAAATTAAGCTTAATTAGGGCTTTCACCTTCAACGACAAACCGGCAAAGTTAAGTGCTCTCATGTCATTTATCATTAGCAGTCGTCGAGAGAAGCTCCGAACTCAAGTAGGTGCGGGTCGTAAAAAATCTATTTATACCACGATTTTCTGTTTGCGTCATTAATTAGTTTTTTTTTATTTTCTATTTTATCATCAGCCCGCGAAAATTCTCTGCTGAATCTGAGGTTTCCCAGTTTCATAAGAATATCTCATTTGATGCCTGAGGATCTTCTAGAATCTTGCAAAACGCTTAACAGTCGACTGGACGATGGCGGTACGGAATGTCCCTTTACCGTTGCTCCCCGTCTCTGGCCTGGCTATTTACGTCAGAAGAACGAGATGGTGACACTACCATCGAAAGGCAAAAGATTTTTCCAGTATTTTTCATGGTTACCTTACGACGTCAACGGGATGAAAAGGAGGAATAAACTTTTTTATTGGGTCTATCAAAGGATAGATACTCTTGTGTTTATGCAAGCAGCACTATCATCAATATACAATAAAACTAATCTTACCTACCTGATGTAGTGCCGTGTAGTGGCGTTTGAGAATATCCACTACCGCATATTTTACCGTGAGTGTCGTAAGAAGCGACAGAGGGAGACAGGCAGGAGATGGGCAGCAGCATCTTCCTGATAACAGCAATTGTACAATAAAAAACTGCGGTTGCCAACCCGCTCGTCAATGGTGGCTACTATGTCAAATATATGATGAGATTTATGAATAGACGGCCCCCAGTCCTCGGCGTCCCGCCATTCCTGGCATGGGGTGGAGGTTCGGTTGCCACCCAAGACGACTCACCGCACTGGAGCTGGAAAAAGAGATAGACAATTTGCGCTGGGATATTATAGGATTATCTGAGGTTCAAAGATAGGGGGAGGACACAGTAATCCTCGAATCCGGCAACTTATTTTATCAACGGGAGAGTGACCATCTGCCCCGAGGAGGTGTTGGATTTATCGTCCACAAGTCTCTCGTCAACAACGTTGTAAAGATTGGGAGTGTGTCGACGAGGGGCGCGTACCTGATACTCAGAATCACCAAACGGTATTCGCTGAAGGTCATACAGCTTTATGAACTAACTTTGGTAAAAGTGGAGGAGAAGGAAATGCATGAGGATATCTCTAGACCTATGCATTCCTCCTAAGACCACTATACGGTGATGAAGGGTGACTTCAACTCAAAACTAGACACAAGAGAAAGCGGTGAGCTGAAGATAAGGAAATTTCAAATTGGGCAACGGAACCCAAGAGGTCAGCAGCTGGCCGACTCTTTGGAGAAAGAGTGACTCTTTATGATGAGAGTTCTTCCAGAAGCGGTCCCGCTGGAAGTAGACCTGGTTGAGCCCGGACGGTTCGACAAAAAATGAAAAATTATAAAGACCAGACGACAATTGTTCGGTGATGTCTCAGTGATCCCGAGGGTGAAAACTGGCAGCAATAACCGAATGGTTAGAGGCACACTGAACATAAACGTTAGGTTGGAGAGGTCTCGTCTAATGAAGTCAACGCACTGACCCTCGTGCTTTTATCCAAAGTCTCGAAACCTTACAGCTTGAGTTACAAAACTGTGGACGATATGAATGATAAGCTCGTGGAAACTGTCCGCGCGGTCGGTGCTAAGTTCTGTAAAACCCACCGCAGAAGAACACAAAAACTCTCTGATTGCACTTTTAATCCCATGACTGTTAGAAAGGAAATGAAGCTGCAGTTTTCAGCAGATTTGAAAGCATACGGGCAACTGAATAGACCAATCTTCAAATGCGGTGGGACTTACGCAATTTTAATACGGCTCGTATTAAAGAATCGATCGCGCGAAACCTAGGCTTGAAAGTCTTTGCCGGAGATCTGTCTGCATGAAAGAGCCAACTGTTAAAGCTGAAGATAGAGTGTGGCAGCATCGTTTCCGGGACATCTGAGATTTTAAATGAGTTTGAGAGGTTCTATCGGCAGCTGTACACATCATCGTTGGAGCCACACGCATGTGTGAGTTACGATCCAAGAACAAGTCTTATCCGACACTATTCCGATGATATCTCGGACGTCAGTCTGAGCGAAATTAAAATGTCTCTTCAGCACCTAAAAACGGCAGGGCCCCAGACGAGGATGGAATCACAGCGGAGTTTCTGAAAGCGGGTGGCAAACTAGTACTCGAAGTACTTCAAAAGCTCTTTAATTCCGTACACTATGGCGGAACTATCCCCGAGGCATGGAGCAGAGGTGTGATGGTCCTGTTCTTCAAGAAAGGTGACAACGCTTCAGATCGATTTCCCTTCTGAGCCGCGTCTACTGTTTTCCAGAGTCATTAAGAATCGTCTCGCAAGCAGACTCGACGACTTCCAGCCGCACAAGCCGGAAAAGCCGTTTTTCGAAAAGATTTTAATACCACAGACTACATACATCCTCTTTGGCAAATTGTAAATAAAACCGAAGAGCACAATCTGCAACTTCGTCTGGGGCCCGCGCCCCTATCGTTTTTGGGGAATGTACTTAGTGTCTATGAGCCACAGCATCCGCTTATCACGAGTAAGAGAGAGTGCCCGTTTGTCACTTTTATTTTATAATAAAGAAAAATTATTAAGGTAAAACCTCACTATATCGCGGCAATATCCGTCTATCTCTGAGGGAGAATTATGCTCAGCTGTGGGCTTAATGTGAACACTGACGTGTTGGTTGCAAATGTCAATGAGCCATGAGTAATCACTATTAACAGGTGAGTTTGAAGTTCCTCTGTCTCTTCAATATTTTAAAAAATGTAGATTTCTGATGATCAGTATATCGACTGTAATATTATAATTAATATTGTTACGAGCTTGAGGTTCGTGACAATAAAAATTGCCGATAGAATTACCTAAATTAACACTTTAATTTACTTTATACAAATTAAAGTTAAAAACACTAATAATTAAACACACTAATTCACTTAATTCCGCTCCGAAGCTTCGCTTTGTCGCCGAGTTCAACTCTGTCCGATCGCATCTTGCGCCACCTATTTATTTAAATTAGCAAAATATCCGGAATGTTCAAGTAAACACGCGCACGGTACCGAGAGTTCGAGTATAGATTTTCTAGAAACTTAGTTCTTCGGGTGGCGCTGTCGGTTGAGAGATCTGTGATGTCATTCTCTGCAAAGCTCCCCCCGCTCTCGTTCCTGACACTAGATGGCGCTAGTTGACTTATTCACACAACACTGCCCCATCCTAAGACATGCTCGTCCCGAGCATTATCGGTCCCATAATAACGCGCCAAGCGATCTACATGGACGATCTTAGGAGTCCCTCTTGCGCCTTTCTGTATCCGGTAGGTCACATCGTTGATCCTGGTTACAATCCGGTACGGGCCGTCCCATTTAGCTTGAAGCTTCGGAGATTTCCCTTTGCTGCGGACTGGATTGTGCAACCACACTAATGAACCTTCGTTGAACCCTTTATTGTTCATTTTGCGGTCATACCGGGTTTTCATTTTCTCAGACATTTGCTGGCCCGATTGTCTGACGTGCTCATAAATGTCATTCATTTTGTTCCGCAAGTCACATGCATAATCGGTTATACTGCTTGGGGCATCAGGTGGTATCCCAGTGATCAGGTCTGCAGGCAGCCGTAATTCTCTTCCAAAGTTTGCGAAAGCTGGTGTCACTGCTGTACTTTCGTGAACAGAACTTCGATACGACAACAAAAACGGTTGTATGTGCTTGTCCCAATCTCGTTGCCGATTGTCTACAACTTTTGCTAGGTACCTCTCCAATGTCTGATTAAATCGTTCCACCATTCCATCAGATTGCGGGTGATAAGAAGTCGTTCTTGTTTTATGAGTACCCATAACTCGGCAAGTTTCCTGGAATATTTGAGACTCAAAATTCCTTCCTTGATCGCTGTGAATCTCTAAAGGTACTCCAAAACGACAGAAGACTTCATGAACTAGTTTATCTGCAACTGTTGAAGCTTCTTGATTTGGAATGGCGAAGACTTCTGGCCACTTAGTGAAGTAATCCATCACAACCATGAAATAATTGTTACCGCTTTCACTCTCCGGAAACGGCCCCGCCACGTCAATGGCTATTCTCTCCCATGGTGCACCAACATTGTACAACTTCAATGCACCTCTACTACGAGTCTGAGGTCCCTTTACAGCCGCACAACTTGTACATTTGCGACACCAGTCCTCGACATCGTTTCGACAGTGGACCCAGTAAAACCGTTCTCGGATCTTCAGTAGAGTTCGTTTAACTCCCAGATGGCCTCCTGAATAATCATTATGGTACAGCTGTAGAACATCCGGTACTTTAGCTTTAGGGACGACCATTTGTAAATGACAGCTGTCTCCCCGAACATTTTCCCATTTACGGCACAGAACTCCATCCTGAAGCAGCAAGCTATCCCACTGGGCCCAATAGCTTTTAGTGGTCGAACTCATCGCTGAGACGTTGCTCCACTTGGGCTTGGGAGCACTGGCCTTCATCCATTCCAGGATCGGCTTGATGTCCGGATCTTCCTGCTGTGCACGTTGTAAGCTGTCCTTCCGCCCGTTGCTGAGGTGGTCTGTCCTGAGCATCCTCACGGATACCACTTCCTTACCTTGCCTACTACAATGGTTGCCATCTTCAGGACAAGGTCTTCTTGACAATGCATCTGTGTTGCCGTGAGATTTCTCGCTGCGATGTTCGATCTCAAAGTCGTATTCCTGCTGCTGCTGGGCGGTGCTGTTAGCCGCACTTCCTTTCTGAGACCGTTCACCTTCCCTTCCTAGGGTGTGCTTAGGGCAGCTGGACCGAAGATGGCCCCTTTCCCCACAGCCATAGCACCTAGGGCTGTATCCTTTATTGTGGCCTCGAACCGTAAGTGCTGCAACCTCCCTAGCGTGAGGTGAACGATGATCCTGTCGCCGCCAGGCAGTGCCGTTAGCTGCACTACCCTCCTGATATCGTTTACTTTCCCTTTCTGCGGTTCGCTTAGGGCAGCTGGATCGAAGGTGGCCCTTTTCCCCACAGCCATAGCACCTCGGGCTGTATCCTTTGTTGCGGTCGCGAACTGTAGCTGCTGCCACCTCACTGACGCGATGGGAACGATGATCCTGCCGCACGACTTCTACCTCCAGTGCATGGGCCAAGGCGTCCTTAAGCGTCTCGTGGTGCCCGAGCCTCACAGCAGCTCTGACTTCCAGGTCGCGGATGCCGTCGATGAATGTCTGCACCAGGTTCCCTTCAATGAGCGCAGGTACTGACCGGTATGCTTTCCGCACCAGCTTCTCCACCTCTAGAGCCCACTGCTGCAGGTTTTCGTTGATGCGCTGCACGCGATCTTTAAGCTGCGCACGAAAGACATGTTCCAGGTGAGCGTCGCCATATCTCGCCTCCATTGCCTCAAGGTGTTGCTCATAAGTCACTTCCTCCCCGAGAGCTTCCAGAACTGTTAAGGCCTGGTCGCGCAGGCCTAGTGTGAGAGCAGTCATGCCCTGACTTTTATTCCAGCCGTTCGCTTTCATAACAGCCTCGAACTGGATTTTGTAGGCTGACCAGGAAGAAGTCCCGTCGAACGGTGGCACCTTGAACCCACGTAGCGAAGGTGTAGTAGCTACTGTGGGGGCTGCAGTTCCATCCCCAAGTTTGAGGTCGTTCAGCGTTTTCTTCACGTCAGCCATCACGTTGTCAACCCGATGGTTCACATGGTTGATTCGGGTTTCATGTTCTTCGATTCGGGTTTCAGCTTCCGACAGACGGTTGTCGTGTTGAGCAACCCTATCCTACACCTGCCTTATCTCTTTCCCAAAGGTAGCGTGAAGGTCCTTCATGAGGAGCATCTGCTCTTCCGACCGACGAGCCTGTTCCGCATGCTGATCTTCCAACCGACGGGCCTGTTCCTCCTTTCGGCGGGCCTGTTCCTCCTGCAGCTCTTTCAACTGACTGGCCTGTTCCTCCTGTCCGCGCTTCAGCTGCTCTTCGAACCGACGGACCTGTTCCTCCTGTCGGCGAGCCTGCTCCTCCTGTCGGCAAGCCTGCTCCTCCTGTCGGCGAGCCTGCTCCTGCAGCATCACCATCAGAGCACCTAAGTCAGGTGCCACAGACGTAGAAGCTGCTGACGGACCGGCTTCCGTGGCCGGCGGCTGGCCCTCAGACATCTGCGGCGTTGCACCACCAAATCTCCTCTGGTCCGTCTCCTGCTGGCGTTGACTTCGGGTACGGACACCCTCCGTTTCCTCCTTAGGTAAAATCGGCATTATTTTATCCCACTTCTGACACCAATTGTTACGAGCTTGAGGTTCGTGACAATAAAAATTGCCGATAGAATTACCTAAATTAACACTTTAATTTACTTTATACAAATTAAAGTTAAAAACACTAATAATTAAACACACTAATTCACTTAATTCCGCTCCGAAGCTTCGCTTTGTCGCCGAGTTCAACTCTGTCCGATCGCATCTTGCGCCACCTATTTATTTAAATTAGCAAAATATCCGGAATGTTCAAGTAAACACGCGCACGGTACCGAGATTTCGAGTATAGATTTTCTAGAAACTTAGTTCTTCGGGTGGCGCTGTCGGTTGAGAGATCTGTGATGTCATTCACTGCAAAGCTCCCCTCGCTCTCGTTCCTGGCACTAGATGGCGCTAGTTGACTTATTCACACAACAATATTAAATTTACTTTATCTCGAAAATGTTGTAAAAAATGTAAATTTCATTTGAAAAGTACCTCGAACAATATCTCGAATGTTAAATTACCTTGTAATTCTAATGAAATGTATTTGGTGAGATAGATTTTTGACATGTTCATTTCCATTTCAATTTTTTGTTAGCATTTAGCATCATCAAAATATTGTATTAATATGATATAAACCACAATGGAGGCAACTTTTAAGTTTGATATGTTGGAAAAATTCTCTTTTTAAAGGACTATAGTGGAAGTACATGTATCTCGATGTGGAAATTCAGCAATTTGTAAATTTTAGGTGTAATACCTAAACTTCCTTCTTATTCACCACAATTTCACGTCGACATTTGCTAATAGGTCGGTGAGCACAAATATGAACCCTTGCACTGGTAATGCCGATCCCATCACCTTATCATCTTTTATGGATTGTCGTGTAGTGGCGGAGAAACATTATCTACTGCCCTATATCGTGGATGTCATACATGGGCAGAGGCAACCTGAAACAAGAGCTGCCCATCTCTAGCATCTAGCATCTTCCTGACAACAACTGCAAGTAATATTAAGCTGTGGTCGCCAACACGTACGCCAAGCGAGGCAACTATGTCAATTTCTCCAATGAGGCAATCTATGACGAGACCTTTTTTTAATAGGATAGGGTGACAAGCGAGTACACGGTCCACCTGATGGTAAGTGGTTGCTGTGGCGCATAGACATCTACATCTATGCTCGAATACGAATCAAAATACAGATGCGTTGTCACTCGTGAGGACTAAGATGGAATGCCTCGTTTCCAGTAAAAAGGGTCTCCGGTTCTCTACACTCACACACAGCAGCATTAAGCTACCATTTTACGCTGGTATTCTGTGAAAGCGGTCCTTTCCGGTCGAACCGACCCATTCGTGCTACAACTATACTTCTAATGTAACTGCAGCGTAGCTCTACCACGTATAAAAAACTTATATTCAATAATGGACTATTACAGGATGTAATGGACGGTTGAATCCGACCCTAGCGACGGGGAACAGGGATCCAAAGGTGCGAGACATCTTCTACTATGATCATCAACCGGCCAAGCCTACGTTTCACGTGGTGGAGGTGACGCTGCAGCTATATTATGGTTACAGCAAGAAAGGGTTGGATTGACTACGCGGACTACGCTCTCACAAGAAAATCAGCGGTAAATAGCAGCTAATAGAATGCTGTGCTTAGCATGGTGAGTGTAGAGAACTGGAGAGCCTTTTTATTGGAGCTGGTGAGCTTTTTACGGAGCATTCTATTTTAGTTCCCAGGGGTGACAACACATCTTCTTTGTGATGATTCTTAATCGAGAATAGAACAGATGCGAGTGTCTATGGACCACAGTAACCACTTAACATCTGGTAGGTGGTGTTCTCGTTTGTCACACTTATTCTATAAAAAGTATTCTAACGATAAAGTTCAAACACACAAATCCAAGACAAATCCTTACAGCTTATCAAACGTAATATGCGAAAATCTATAGGGAAGGCCTATGACTATCAGGGGACTTTAATCGACTACAATGACAATGAATTTTTACATAAGTGCCTATCCGGGTAATAATCAGGTAAAGTAAATTAAATTTACAAACCGTGATGGATCAAGGTGGCCAAAATGGGGAATTCTGAAACTATAAAAGATAAAGTAATATGTTTTAAGGTATCATTTCCTTGAATTTAGGATAACTAATAAATGTGTTTATAAAATTTAAAAAAAAAACTCACACACGATTCCGAATCGAACACAGTCATTTTATTTAAAAAAAAATTTTTTAATTGTAAACAAGAGGTTTTACAGCAACATTTTTTATTAATTACCGCATGAAATCATCAATTTTTGTAATACAATAATAATACATTTGTTTACAACAAAATCTTCATCTATTTAACTTTTATTTTGTAAAATTTTCACTGAGTTTAAACGACGAAAGTACATTTGTGAAGTTTGTGTGAACGTTTTATATCAAAAAAAGTTAATCTTTAAGTAATCATAATAATGATCAAATTTGCAGGGATGCAGTCTGCAAAATCAAAACATAACATTTTTTTTTACTTGTTATATTTTACTTTCAATAGTAAATTAGAGTCTATTCAGACCTAACGAAGCGTGATGACGTGCGTCGAGACGGATTTTACAAATCAATGAAGAAATTGAGTTGTAAATTCAATAATCGTTAATATTCATATTTGCATGTAACTAAACGAAGCTCGCATATTTAACGATATTTACAAACGGAATAATACTTGAAATTGAAACAAATGCGCCGATGGTGGTGTTAACTTAAAGTTAAACTGTCATCAAAAACTTCACAATGTGATGCATCAACATATTGTAAAAAGTTTTAGTACTACGGTACGTGGTAAATGCACGCTGCAGCTTTACTTTGGTTGTAGCATGAATGAATCGGCTCGACTGGGGGCTCTCACAGAATATCAGCTACAAAAATAGCAGCTTAATGATACTGTGTTTCGTATGGCGAGTGTAGAGAACCGGAAAGTCTTTTTACTGGAAACGAAGCATTTCTAGTGTGGCTCACGGTATCCACTAACGTTATAGGTACCTATTAAACTTAAGGAGTAATAAACACCGCACGCGCGCGCACCGACTAGCAACCCTGCCAGCCGGTGCGGGTACTAGGGAACAATAACTTTAGTACAAGTGATGTGAACGAGTTTACAAAAGTTGAACCTCATTATACGGAAAGCCCATACAATGCGAGATCAGCTTATATTATCGCCAAACATACATTCGTCCCACAACAAATGCCGCAGCTGACTTGGCAGACTTGGCAGACTGATTAAATCATTGAACAAATTAAAAAGGATAGCGTTATTACCTACCGCGTGCAAAATAAGAGACAGAAAGAGAGTGTGCTCGCTTAGAGTAAAATAACGCAAGCGCCAAATCATATAATTGCTAGTTACGAGAAGACCATGTAGAAAAATAAAAAATAAATCTTCACGATTTGATTTTACTTAATAGACAGATAATAATATTATCTGTCTATTACGTTAAAAATCATCATGCAATTCCATAAGGTTTTTTTTTATCGTATAGTGTTTTTGCTTCAGCAGATTTGAAGACTATAATAAGTCTAAGTTTAATGTGTCCAAATAGCAAACTCTTAGGTATATAGATACCGAGATCCAGATTGCTCAATATTACCCAAATAGCAATATCCCATATTGCTATTTTGGTGATATTGAGCAATCTGGATCGTAACCTGAACCGTGCGCGAAACATAGAGGCAGCACTATTGCCGAAATAAGCGCTCTCTAGTGTTCTTTTGTCGAAGTTAGTGGGATCAAACATTCATTACAAACAAGATAAAATATTTGTAAAAAACGGAAAAAATTATAAAATACGGATTTCAACCAGTTATCATTTATAAATAATATTATACGAGGCCAGAATGATGAAAAAGGTAAGAAAATAATATTACTACATCACCGCATTCATTGTATATTGGTGGGGGTTATTAAATTATTAGTTTTCATACTCACAAGAGATTTATTAATACTGGGAAATTTTTTGGCTCGCTGGAAACGTTTCAAGGATTGTATATTTTTTATATTTTCGCTTCCAGAAAAAATCGAGGGAACATAAGACAGTACATAGAAAGTAACGGATGTTCCGATTTTTCGTTATTTGCAAAATGAGAACTACAAATTCTTGTATTTTTATTTGGTGCCTAGTCTTTTGGATTTCTCTGAAACCAAAAGAATGAAAGGTTAAGTTTTTATTATAAAATAAATAGCATGTAAGAACTTAGTTATCAAAATAATAGTTTTTACATGCCTCGAATTTAATCAGAAAATTTATTTTTTAATTTCGAAAAATTTTTTTAATTAATATAGGACTTCCATATAATTTTTTACTGCTTTTACCCAATGTTTACAGTTTGCTATTTTTCATGCAGATCCAAACATACTCTCCGGGAATTTATGAAATTTCACTTTCACATCAATTCCGCGTTTTTGACGTGATGTATTATTAGAGTCACGGATACAGCAAATTTTCCTTATAGTTGACGTTATTAAAATTATATCAAATTTTTACGTGGTATTTATACGTGGTGGAGCCATGCTGCAGTTATATTAGTAGTACGATTGTAGCACGAATGGGTCAGCTCGACCGGCGAAGGACCATGCTCTCACAGAATACCAGCGTTAAATAATACCTTAATGCTGCTGTGTTTCGTATGGTGGGTGTTGAGAACCGGAGCCCTTTTACTGGAAACGAGGTTTTCCATCTTAGTTCTCACGGGTGAAAACGTATCTGTACTTTGATTTGTAATCAAGGATAGATATAGATGTCTTTGGGCCACAGCAAACACTTACCATCAGGTGGACTGTGTGCTCGTTTGTCACCCTATCCTAATAAAAAATATCAATATATTTTGTTAAAATGAAATAAACGATAGTTAATGTACTCTGTGAAACGTACCCAATTAATTACGATATTTGCCACCAGTTGGCGTAGGTCTAGATGCACGGCGTAAGTCTAGATGCACGGTCCCCATCCGGACTCTTAAACGTAGACCTCCAGGTTGAGCGCACAACCAAAGGTACACTTTTTCCTAGATATAGTACAATAAAAAAGTATGTGTACCAATAAAATGAAATGAATGTAGTGAAAATATAAAATAAAACCCAAGAAAATGGGAGACCCATATGTATAAAGTACCCGCATGATAAATATCAAGAAATGAAATATAAATAAAGTGAATTTAAACTCTCATTCCCGATATCTAATAAATAAATAAGCATATAAATGAGTAGGGAGAAATAAAGCTAGCTAAATGTCAAAAATATTAATAAATAAAAAAATACGTACAAGAATTATGAAAAAAAAAAGAAACAAGAATCATCTTGATTCTGATGATCGATCTAAATTTTTAATCATCTTAAATGAGACTCATAAAAATACTTCTTTAACAGCTCTGATTTTATTACATATTTCATTTACCTTTATTTTTGTAATTTTTATTAATATTTTATTATTTTATAGTATTTTTATAGTGACTTAGAATGTTCCACAATAACATTTTCTTTTAAACCACTTCACATTTTGAATGACTTCACACTTTGATTTAGATCCGGGATCTACAATTTAAATTAGAAAAGTTAAATTCCATCTGTATTGGATTTGTTTGTACAAAATATTAATTTGTTGTAGTAATAAATTGTATTTCTAGACCTAATTTAACCTGGTATTAGTAAAGCATTTGGTAAAAAAATTTAATTAATACAGTTTTTTTTAAATGCCGTGGAAGGTATAGTGTGGCTCAAGGTATAAGGTTTATAATATGTATAACTAATGTTATACATATTATAAACTATATATATAATATGTATAACTAATGTTATACATATTATAAACTTAAGAAGTAATAAACAGGACTTGAAACATAAAGGTTGTCTCGTTTGATAACGTCATTACATATTCCATCTCAGTCCTCAGGAGTGAAAACACATCTGAATTTTGATTCATAATCGAAGATGAATGTAGATGCCTATGGGTCACAGCATTCACTAACTATCATGTGTAATGTGTGCCCGTATGGCACTCTCATACTCATATAAAAAAAAAGTTTATAAACCAATAGTTTAAAAGATTAATTTCCTAATACTTGATAATGACAAAGGACCAACCCTACAAATCCATTAATAAAGAAAAAAAAAGAAAACTAATTCGCAACAATTCCTAGATGCATAAGTTTATTTCCAATTAATGTCCTCCAGACCGAATTTTGGTCACGTTAGTCTGTCATAACGGATGCTAGATATCTGTGCAGAACAGGATTATAGTGCTCGATTGTATGCTCAGAGGCAGTTTCTATATCCCTCAACCTCATAGTCCGATGGGACGGAAAACAGTCACAACCGAAAAGAGAAATATCAGTCACAGGATAAGCCAGTGCTTGACTACAATCCCACCGTTCCACGTGGTGGTAAGAGGCAATTAAGGGGATATAGTAAGTTAGCTCAAATTCTAATTTCGTCCCCACTTGCCCGCGCGTCGTATGCTATATACCGACATGTTTGTAATCACTAATACTGTAAGTAGAAAGGTCGTTAGACACTTATTTCATTAGGTTTATCATATTTATGCCTGTTTCTTAACGCCAAGCCAGTCGCTTCTTATTTTTATTACGGTTATTTCCCATTTTAATTTTACATCGTCCTGTTGCGTAATGTATATTTTGGTCGCAAGCGACACAACTTCCTTCAAAAGCCGGAGCGATACTAACGGGGCGACAGAAATCGTGCCTACGCGCCGATAGTTTAGGTAATTTCTTTTTACAGTGAAAATAATGGTATTTAAAAAAAGTAAATAACATAAGCACTGCTTTATAGTTAGTTCAGTAAGTATGCAAAGTTTCATGATCTTATTTAAAGTATTTTATGAATAACAGCGGTTTATAGTTTATTTTGGAGGTAACTTTGGATTTTTTTTTCTGTCGAGAAAATTTTACGAAATCGTGTTTTCGTCTAACATAATCCTTAACATTAATCCTCAACTTTACCATATATTTATTTCAAAATTAATGCTGCAATATTTTCGGCATAACGAAGGATCTTGCTAAGCCATTTGAGATTATATTTCCCCTTAAGGCCCAGACGGTATATCGCACTAACAGAGTCTATCAAAAGTCTATTCACTCTTACCTTGAAGACATCCAGTTAGAATCGTATGGAAAGACAAACGCCGGAAAATTATTCCACTCATTAATAAGTATGTAATCCACAGCAATGGCGGTTGCCAAGCTGCTCGCTGAACGAGTCTTTAAGAAAAGTATAACATAAGCCTCCTCCATAGATTGCTCCATAGGGATCAGTGTATATAAGGCAATGTAAGGTATGGTATCACGAGTTAACTTGTGTTGCTTTAAAAATAGTTTATATTATTTAAATATCTCTTATGTTGCAAAAATATAATTAATCAAATATTATATTGAAAAGAAAAACTTACTTTTAATAAAAATAAAAGTCTACTGCGAAGATATTAAGTTCTTTTAAACGAATAAAATAATTTGACATTCTGAATTCGGTACTAAGGACATAGATCTCATGCCTGTCTTGGTACAGATATATATATATATATATATATATATATATATATATATATATATATATATATATATATATATATATATATATATATATATATATATATGTTAGAGCTGCGCTGCAGCTATATTGTGGTTGTCACATTGAATTTCACCCCCTGTTTTGCCACATAGGGAGGAATTTTTCTCGAAATTTTTGAAAATTCCTATTTAATTCTATAATGCCAAATTTCTTCATAGAAAAGTAGTCACTAAATAAAAGTTTTAATAGTTTAAAGTGCTGTGGGTGTCGCGGTCGAATTCAACATCGCCTGGAAATGACGAATGTATCGCGTAGTATTCGTACAAAATAAAAAACAGTTGTCCTTTTTTTTGATGTCTTCAAGAAAAAAAAATTAATATCAAAAATTTTCCGCAAACTCAACAAACACATAAAGCTGTAGGACTATCGAAATCAAACATGAAATAAAGTGAAAGTTAAATATCGTGCAAACACTGACAACAATCAAAAGTAAAGAAGAGCTGACAAATACAACCAGTACAAACATTTATCGCTTTGGTAGCAAATAACCTACAACATCGATCCATTAAATAATGATTTTATACGAAATTTCCTTAATTAAAATAGGTGTTTCGAAGTAGCACAAGCAAAGAAGTATAAATAAATTAAAGAAAGGAATATGACCGGGTGTTCGAGCGATAGGGCACATCTGTCGGATCTCACGTCCACCTTGCCCACCATATTGAAGTGTGTGACTTTGAAATTGAAACACGTCAGTACAAAATTTGTTATATAAAAGTGAAAAAAATCATTCACTAAGCTATTTGTAGGCGTTTAAAGCAGACGTTTCACGCATTCAAGAAATAGTTGTGGCCAAAAATCTTTCAATAATAACTTGTTTAACGGAAGCTTAGCTTTCAATTAATATTTAAAAAGAAAAGGATTTCATTAATATTGGTAACACAGCAATCAAAACTAAATCAAGGTAATTATAGGCTAAATACGTCAAGTAATATAAGATATAATATATGTGTATCAGGTATGAATAATTGTGATGGGTTTTCAGATGATGAACAAAACGAAAACGCAAGGTCTTGTGTCGGATTTGATGCCAAACATCAAATTGATGCAAATGGCTGGACATTTTTTGTTCAATTACCACTCAGGTAAATTGAATAAATGTTAATAAACGAGTAATAAAGTTTTTTTATGTATAAATATAGCCTTACTAGTTTTTACGGGCTGTAATGACGATGATAATGAATTATTATTGGCTATACATTTATGTGGTAGATCCACAATACACGTCTATAATGTTTTAAACCTTTTTCTAATTCACCATAGATATTCTCTCAGGAATTTTTCTCCTCCATCATTTCATTTCTCATTCATCATTAAAGGCAGTTTACTTACATCAATTTAACAAGGATTAACATTCAGAACGGAACAATTATTTGTAGGCATACAAATACTTGTTCCGTGCGGGATTCCAACTCGCAGCCATCAGCATAGCAACTCAATAATAAGCCACTGTGCCATGGAACCGTCGAATATTTTTTGAAAGTATATGGGTGACAAACGAGCAGTCTACGCGATGTTAACTGGATGATATGGCCCATACACTAACATTTATCCTTATTTAACAATCAAAATGCAGATGCTTTGCACCCTGAGCACTGAGATGGAATGCTTCATTTCCAGTGAAAAGGGTCTCCGGTATTCTACAGTCATCATACGGAACAGAGCAGCGTTATGCTGCTATTTGTATTCTGTGAGAGCATGGTCGAGTCGCTATAAAACCGTGATGCAACCATAACATAGTTGCAGCTTGGCGCTACCACGTAAAAAGGAAACGACGAAATTTCTTTAATCCCGAGGCTTGCCGAGGTTTTTAAGGTACTGGAGAGTCATCTTAATGTCGCCCACACTGACGTTCTGGATATCATCGGAATAGTGTTGGATAAGACTTGCTCATAAATTACTTGCGTGTGGCTCCAACTATGATGTGTACAGCTGCCCATAGAACCTCTCAATCTCACTCAAAATCTTCGGTATCACGGAAACGAGGCTGCCACACTCGATCTTCAGCTTCGACATTTGGCTCTTCCTGGCAGACAGATCTCTGACAAAGACTTTGGAGCCTTGGTTCCGCTCCATCGCTTCTTCAATACGAGCTGTATTGAAGTTGCGTAAGTCCTGCCGAAAGTTGTCGGGACCATCGATTAGCGCATGAGGGTGCGGAGCGTTGACTTCATTAGACGGGACCTCTCCAACTTAAGCTTTAGATTCAGTGTTCCTCTAACCAGACTCGAACCAACTTGAACAGTTGCCGTCTAGTCGTTAAAATGAAGTCAATCTCAATTTTTTGTTGAACTGTCGGGGCTCGACCAGGTCCACTTTCTGTGGGGCTGCTTCTGAAAGAAAGTGTTCGTCGTAAAGTGTCCCTCTTTCTCCATGGAGTCGGCCACCTGCTGGCCTGCTGGGTTCCGTTGCCCTATTCTAAATTTCCCTACCTTCAGCTCATCGCTTTCTCTTGTGCCCAGTTTTGCGTTGAATTATCCTATCAATATCGTATAAAGGGTTTTGGAGGAATGCATGTCTCTAGAGATATTCTCATACATTCTCTCCACAACCTCATCGGGATGTGCCAAGGTTGGTGCGTAAACCTGTATGAACTTTGGCGAATACCGTTAGGTGTTTATGAGTATCAGGTACACAAACCTCTTCGACACACTCCCAATATTTACAACGTTGTAGGCGAGAGACGTGTGTCCGACACCTCCTTGGACCGATGGTCGCCTTCCCGGTGATAGAACAAGTTACCGGATTCGAGGATCACCGTGTCTTTCACCCCTTTTCTTGGACCTAGAATAATCCTATAATATGCCAGCGCAACTTGTCTACCTCTTTTTCCAGCTCCAGGATCTTCTAGTCAGTCCTTAAGGTGCGTGCATTATATTGCCAGGTCGAGTCGTCTTAGGTGGCAGCCGAACCTTCACTGGAGATTCTTAGCACCCCCTGCTCTGCTGTTACCAAGGTAGCCACCGTAGCTATGAATAACGGAGCCACCGGGGAATGGGGGCCATTTGTTTTTGTTGTTGCTCATGATGTTTGCCATAATTGCCACGCTTGGCAAGAGAGATGACAACCGCAGTCTTTTTTATTGTATATTTACTGTTATAAGGAAGATGCTGCTGTCCATCTCCTGCCTGTCTCCCTCTGTCGCCTCTTACGACACCCACGGGAAGATATGGGATAGTGGATATTCTCAACCACTAGACGGCATTTCAATACAGTAGTAGATTTTGATAAAATCGAAAATTTCATTTCTTGATAACGATAAGAATGAATAACTGATTAAGTAGTCATCATATCTATTTTGTTGTTATAACCAAAAAAAATCTTCAAATGCGAAGATAAGCCGAATAAGTCGTAAAATTATTTAATATTTTAGAAGTGAAAAACTTCTTTAGAATCGTTGTGATTTGAAACTCGATGAAACGAAAAATCGACAGTAAAAAGAGACAAACATGTACATTTATAGGATTTAGCCTGCTAGAGAATGAGACAGAATACGGTATACAGTGTTTCCATTCATCTCTTGCGGTTTCCTCTTTGTGCTGTGTTCTAACGAAGCATTCTTCTCAAAGTTTAGTTTTCCGAAGGTTTCACTTCTACCGCGTGTGAACTGCACACTTGTTTTTTTTTTTTTTGAAGTGAAACTTCTTTATCAACGCAGCGGACAAAGTTAGTACGGTATCAAAAATATAAAAACGTAACGTTTTCTTTTATCTTTAAACCGCCGGGGCTGTATGAGTATTACCATTGCCATTATTTAACCTACTTATGTTAAACAATAAATAAAAGAAGAATTATATGTCACTAAGAAGTTTCACTTCTTACGTGTGTACAAAACACACACAAAAACTACGCAAACACAAACACACTACTTTTCTCTGGTTATTTTATTTCATGTATAAAATTACTTGTTTTACTAGTGTAAATATACTTACATTTTCAGAGAATGGTGGAATGGCCGTGCTCCTCCGTAAAATCTACGCTAGTGTCCATGCTATACTCATCGTCGTCCAATATGTATGCATGGGCGTCAATATGGCTCAATATTCTGATGAAGTCAACGAGCTCACTGCTAATACAATTACCGTGCTATTTTTCGCTCATTCTATTATTAAGTTGTTATTCTGTGCCCTCAATTCTAAGAGTTTTTATAGGTAAGTTGTAGAAAAATCTACTATGATGTTTTAATATCTAGTATTAAAGAGGATCGTGGGTGTTGAATCGATGACTCTTCACTCAGAAGGACCAATAGCCAAAACTCTTAACTCTGGTTGTCACTGTAGCAATCCGGCGAGTCTTCCAGTTCCTAACTCGTCGATCTAAGTCACACTCGAGACAACGCAGTGGACGCACCCTTCGATAACGCCTACTTCAGAAACACACTCGCCTCTTCTTAAAAGGTGATTGATGCCTGAGATCCACCTTTGCTCCCGGCCTAGACATCAAATATGTGGACTGTATATTAATTTCACTTTTCCTAACTTTTAGGGTCAACACTGGGAATGAAACAGCGATTTTCTTGAAAATTCTTGAGAAATGTGATAACCGGGGAAGTTTTCGAATCTTGCTGTTGAGATATTGAACCGAAGAAATTTTCGAACTTAATTGCAATGGAGATTTTTCGAACTAAAGAGATTTTTCGAACAAATTGCGAATAACTCGCCGTAGGGGTATACTTTTCTAGTTATACCGTAAAGTGGGCTACGTGCAAAAAGCCTCCTATTTCGCGAATATTTTTCGTTATCACATTTCTCTTTTTGTCAATATAACTTTATTTTCAACAAAGACAGGGTCAATGTTCTATTAGCTGACCATGCACCAATAGTTGACCAAAACACAAATAAAAACCAATTTTAACGTACATTGGTAGGATTTAATATCAATTTTATTGTTTTGCATATTGGAATCATTATTATAGTCTCTTGGTATACGAGTCAGCTCGATATTGGTTGACCAATGAGAGTTATTTGCAAGTGAAGATGGCACCCGGTAAGTACGCGTCTGATTCACTAAGAATGTTTATTATGGGTTTCTTGGTAAATATTATTTAATCTAGTTGATTTATTGTATATTTTTTGGTTGAATGATATATGGATTAAGGATAATAGTTTGTTTAAGTGCCAAAAGTAATAATTCTTCTGTTTTATGTGGATAAGGGTTTCTCGTGGGGGTGGTTATCTTTTGGCTCCGAAATTTTTACCTGCTCCTAAAGCTGTCCACGGTGGTCAAGTATTGGCTACAAGATATATTCAAGAATGTAAAGTTTTTTTTATTTAACGCATTTATTTGATTGATTCGTTAAATATAACCTAAAGCATGATTGCTGTGCGATGTGGTTGTCCAATAGTTGACCAGTGTTTTGTGCTGTTTGCTGTTGTCAGCCTTAGGAACGAGGTTTCCTAATGCCTGTCAAGTTAATCTATTCGGTATCTATTACTGAAAACAAATTAGTTCAATCAGCCCAGGAAGCATCAACTTCAACACCCACTCTAGAAGCTTGCGATTGGTCTAATAATGCGGCGCGGATATAACTCCGTCACACAAACTACGCCAGGCGCTCCAGTAATTCGGTGTTCATCTACTGCTCCAGGGGGAGAGATTGCAAGTAACGAACAAGGTAGCAACACAGTTTCCCCTTCTAAAAATAAATTAGTCCAGCTTATATAATAATAATAATAATAATAATAATAATATTCCACAACTATCACACAACGCCATCTAGTCCCAAGCTAAGCAGAGCTTGTGTTATGGGTACTAGACAACTGATAAACATGCTTATATATTTCTAAATACATACATATTATAAATAAATTACACCCAGACACAGAACAAATGATCGTGCTCATCACACAAACATTTGTCCTGGGTGGGAATCGAACCCACGACCTCCGGCATAGCAGTCAGGGTCACTAACCACTAGACCAACAGGCCAGTCAATATCCCAAAAGACATGCAGGAAGTCGATGGATGCAGGTGGCTCAGGACCGTGCTTTGTGACATTACTTGGGGGAGGCCTATGTTCAGCAGTGGACTTGTGAAGGGCTGTAATGATGATGATGATGATATCCCAAAAACAAAAACTAATAAGCCCTGCATTTGGTAACCGTATTTTGTGGCCATCAGACTCTCCAATACAGAAAAAAAAAACAAAAGAACGCCTGCCACTTGCGGTGACATCAAAAAGCAAAAGAAGTTAGAAGATATAGAAAACAGAAAAAGAAAGCGAGATGAGAAGAAAACAAGCAAAGGTAAAGTAAAGAAACCAATTCGTTCACTCTCCAGTGACTCAGTAGAGAGTAAAAAATGTGAAGTCAAAGGCATAAAATTAAAAAAGAAACAAAACAAACTCATTATACGGAGTGATAGTGAGTCAGATGGTAACACAACTGATATAATAATAAATAAAGAAAATGAAAACAAACGAATAGAGAAACCCAAATCGAATTCCGAAGACGAAATCTTAAGTGTTTTATCAGCTAAGAAAAAAGAAATATGTAAAGGAAACCATGTAATTATTACAAATGAGGGATAATATTTTCCAGGGCTTATTAAAAATGTTGAAAAAGATTTATTTGAAGTAAGCACTATGACTTTTTCCATGGGAAATACGTTTAAATGGCCAGAGAAGCCTGATAAAATCTAGTATCATCAAAAAGATGTAGTGGAAGTAATAAATGCCCCTGTGCTCTCTAATAAAAGAGGTTTTTATGTAGTAAAGGAAATGGAAAAATACCCACCATTTACTGTTTAAAATATGTTAGTATGTTGTAGATTTTGTTGATCTTCTTTTCAAAGCTTTTATTAATTAAAATTTTAACTATTAAACATTATTTTCTTTGTAAATTTCGTTTTACTTACATGTCTCTATATGGTCAACTAATGGTACATTGGCGGTCAGGCATTGGAGTTTACTGGTCAGCTAGTGGCGCATATATGTATATTTTATTTTATGACTTGATATTCTGATAAATGCTTTTAGTAAAAAATAATCTTTATATCTATAAACACACTAAAGGTTACACAATCATTTACTATATTTAAATATGAAGTAAGTAATAAACCAAGTCAGCTGTACAGCTCATAGTAATAAAAAGCGCTTAACTGGTCAACTATTAGCACTTCAACCCCACATACAAAAATTGTGCTTCTCCAAAAAGAACACATAAGGTTACATAATAAAAACAACAAAACATATACACTGTACATGACATTAATAAAATACAAAGCATTATTACGTAATTTACATCCATGTCGTATAGGTACCTTAAAATTTTAAATATTAATCTTTATTATAACTTATAGTAACAAATATTGTTCAATTTACATAGGTCTTATCATAATTAATACTTATCTTAAACAAATAGACAGCTAAGACAGATAAAAAAGCTTTATCGCATTTTCCAAACAAAGTTTTAAGCAATTTTTATCTACAAAATATGATGAGGCTCTCGCCCTCTCGCTCTATCCTTATATATTCTTGATTTTTCTTAACATATATGTTTACTACTCTAACATTGTATCATCTCTTTCTTTGAAAACGGTGGAAGTTTGTTAGAACTAATAATAAACAATATTTTGAATTATTTTATTAAAATTTCCTTTAATCCTTCAAAATTGCGGTTCGTGTTACGCAACCGATTGTTACGTAACACATGATTTTAAATTAAACAAATGTTCATGCATCCATCGCTATATTCATATGACATTCGCACATACACTGTCTTAAGGTTCGGGGATTAGCCTTTCTACATAAACATTGATTTACTGATTTTATGTTTGCGATGCTAACAAGTATATTGTACAGATTACTAAAAAAAATTTTAAATCATGAGGAAATTATAGAACATATATGACATTTTATTTAAAGGAACCTTTAAATAATAAAAATAAGTGTAAAAACGGCGTATAAAAATCCAGCAACTGATCGTCCCGTGGGTGTCATAAGGGAAACGATTCCGACAAATGACGTCATAACCGTTTTTTTTCTTTAATATCGGAAAAGAGATATAAAATTATGTACGAGCAACGTGTAATCGAAATTAAAAATTTATTTTCGCTTCAACACGTTTTTATTATTGTATCTCTTCTATATACTCATTATTTTTGAATAATATTTCTATATATATTAAAATGTAATACTTTATTTAGGACCTTGGCAATGTGGAATCAGTCGAATAGCCACCCGCTTTTCACCGAATCAGATGCAAGATATCATCAATTGGCTCTTACCAAGATGAGAAGATTACTGTATTTTATCTGCGCTGTAACTGTACTCAGTGTTGTTTGTAAGAAATTGACTTCTTAATTTTGTATTCTTTTTAACTACTGTAAAGAAAGAAAACCATCTTCACATTTCCTCTCGTAAAGGTCCGTAAAGTTGACTAGATATAATGTTTGGAAATAAAGAAGTGAAATATGGTTAGAGAACTACGGTAAATACACATAAAATTTATACGTGGTAGAGAGTTGCATCTATTACGATTGTAGCAGGAATGGTTCTCACAGAATACGAACGTAAAGAAGCAGCTTATTGTTGCTGTGTTTAGTATGGGATTGCAAAGAACCGGAGACCATTTTTACTGGAAATGAAGAATTCTATCTTAGTACTCGGGGGTGACGTCACATCTTCGTTTTGGTTCTTAGCAGAGAATAGATGTAAATGTCTATGGACCACAAAAACTACTTACCATCACGCGGACTGTGTACTCATTTGTCACCCTTATTTTTTAAAAAATAAGTAACGCAAAGATTCTGATAATTACCAAATAAAACCGTGCCATTTAGACACCTGACGTTGTGACGTCACTCGTACAGTACAGCGAAGCGATAGAAGGGCCGTATGAGGAGCGAGAGAGCGAGGTTTTAAACAATTTGTCAGTCTAAACGTGACGATTATTGCAAATTCTTTGAATTGGGAAGATTATGTACCGTTACATACTTGGTACGTTAAATGGTATTCTATAGGTTACTATCGTAATTTTAAGATGCGCTTGCCTTTTCTTAAGCAAACGATTTGTCGATAGTTGTTTCATACTCAATGCGTATGTAATAGTTGTTTCGTTCGGTTATCATTAGTAGTATGACAACTTTTGACTGCATGAAAAATAAAACACATTTAATTGTAATACACCACTCGCCTCCCGAAAAAGGCAGACTGTTAGCCATAGTATGTTTTAAAAATTAGTGAAGGCCCTTAATCAGCTTCATCATCTACATCTTCATTACAACCTACCCAAAATCCACTACTGTACATGGCCTTCAATGTAGATTTTGTCTTAGCTGCCATACTAGGCCACCGCAGTTTTTCCTTATTTTGAGCTGATTTAATTTTTAATTTTTTTTTAATTTTTTTTAAAGAATATTAACAATGCTATAAAAGTTACTATTATTCCCCTTAACCACTCGTGATAAGCTTAAGTTGCATGTGTTACGAGTGGTTCACGCTAGTAGTCGAATGGCGGATTCGAACCCACGACCTTTTTTTTTGAGTTCGCGGTCCGCGATCTGCCATTAGGCTACTGTCGCTTGATTAGGAAGATACTACGGCCCATCGCCTGTTTCAATTTCTTTCGGTCGTCTTTTACATTTCCCTTGTGATGGGATAGTGAATTCTATTACATAATCACTACATGACCAGTTTATTGGAATATATTTTTAAATAAAATCATTAATTGTACAGGTTGGGTTACGATAACATTCTTTGGGGAATCAGTACGTTTGATTACAAACAAGGAAACGAACGAAACTCTTACGGAGCCCGCTCCAAGATTGCCACTAAAAGCTTGGTACCCATTTAATGCAATGAGTGGTACAATGTACGTTGCAGCTTTTATATTTCAGGTACGGCTTTTTTTCTCTGTATTTATTATTATATTAATTTTTAAAACTTTGTGATTATTTATTTAAGCGTGAAGCCAAATAAAAAAATTACTATTTAATCGAAGTTAATTAAATAATATATTTAACGGTATTCCTAAGTATTGAATAAATATATAAAAACATTATTTTTAACGCGATATCCGCTAACCAATATCTTCAACGTGTTTTCAAATGAAACGAAGGGCTCATAGCAGTTGACCTTCCCTAATAGCAGGCTTATAATTACTTCTTTACCAATGAGTCAACCTTTACTCGTTTATTTAAATTACGTAAATAATCTTCATTGCAAAACTAGAAACAAGGAAAGACGGTGAGCCGAAAGAAGGAAGATTCGAAATAGGACAACAGACCAAGAGGCTAACGCAAAACGTGGACTAGGTCCAAAAAAACGATGTTAACCACGAAAAAAAAAAACTTTTCTGTGGTGTGTCTACCGCACGCGAGGGTGAAGCCGGTATGAATCACCTAATAATGAAGGATAAACTGAACTTTAACGTTCAATTGGAGAGGTCACATTTAATACCGTTAGTTCTACAATTATTAAATCGTATTCACTGCCTGAAATACTGCAATACAACGATGGACCACATAAATGACAAGCTCGTGGAAACTGCCCCTGCTGTCAGAGCTAACTTTTGTAAGTCTCGTCGTAGAGTATTCAAAAGCTTCCCCAGGGTAGCCTTAATCTCATGACTGTTAAACGAAAAATGACACTGCAGTATTAACAACAGATGTGTTGCTTTGTGTTAGTGATTGAGCGGAACCAAGACTAAAAAGACTTCTACTGAGATCTGACTACCTGGAAGACAAATAACAGTCTTAGTGAAATGCTGACACAATATCACACTTAGCTCTTTCACGTTGTTTCATTGTCTTTCGCTTTCACAGTGCTGTTTGTTGAAGACAGAATTTTGAGCAATATTGAGATCGACAGCTGTACACATCGTGTGGTAATGACCCAGGAGCAAGTTTCGTCGGATACTATTCCGGTAATAACTATGACGTAAGTTTAAGTGAGATTAGAATAGCTCTCCAGCACTTTAATAACGCCTAGGCCCTGATGAGGTAGTGACAGCTAAGCTTCTGCAAGCGTGTGGAATACTGATACTTAAAGCCTTTCAGAATCTTTGCAATTTCGTCCTCCATGGTGGTGACATTCTAAACACATAGAACTGAATTGGGGTGGTTTTCTTCATCAAGCAAAGCAAAAACGCTCTATATATGAACTTTAGACCAATTACCATTCTGAGCCCTACATGATTTTTTTAGTCATTACGAATAATTTTAAACGCAGACTTGAAAAATTGCACACTCCGAAAAAGTCAATTTTCGAAAACCAGATAAGGCTTAAATACTCGTATATATTAGGTATTTGTCCTATGAAATTGCCGTTTTTATGAAATAAACTAACATAATTTTTTTTTTATAAAAAAAAATGATATCATATATATATAATGGAATCGTGAAATTGCCGTTTTTATGAAATAAACTAACATAATTTTTATTCTATATTTTTAATTCTATTAATCGAAGTAACCGATCATGCAATCAATGAATATTTGCAAACGTAGTGGCAGTTTATTGATGCCTTCTTGAAGAAATCTGCTGGAACAAATTCTTCAAATGCATTTTGTACTGCCTATCGGGATTTGAATTTTACCCACCAAAAATTATCCAAATTCTCGAAATGTCGAAGTATGTAGGCGCAAGGTCTGGTGAGAACGGTGGATGACGGAGAGCTTCTAACCCCAGATTTTTTAACGTGGGAACGTTCTGTTTTGCAGTATGAGGTCGTGCGTTGTCGTGCAGGAGCAGCGGGGACGAGCAATTGACCAAAGCTGGTTGGAGACGTGTGAGCTTCTCCATCATTGTGTTCAGTTCTTTACAATACACACATGCAGTAATATTTATCCCCATTGGTGCTGTGATGAGTCACACCGGCGCTAAAGCAACAAATAATGACCATCACTGTTCTAGAGGTAAGTTTTTGTTTAGGGCATAGTGTAGGTGTTGAGTCAGGATCCAGCCAACTTGCTGAGCGCTTGCTATTGTCAAAGAGAATCCATTTTTTGTCGCAGGTAATAATCTGGTTCAAAACTCTTTCGTTTGTGTGCCTGTTGAGCACTGCAAGGCAAGTCTTGACGCGCACTTCGCACCAGTGATATTTGAGATCGTGGGGTACCTACTTTTCAAGCTTTTTTACCTTGCCAATTTGACGCAAATGGACCAATGTTGTTTTCATGCCAATGTCTAAAGCTGCTGATGAGTTCAGCAGTAGATTGAGTATCATTAGCTTCTACAATCGCCTTTAATTCGTCATTGTCGACCAACATTTGTCAATGGAGCTCATTTTTCAGGTCAAAATTTCCAGAACGGAAGCGGGTAAACCAGGTGGTATATTCGTTTGTAGTATTCGCTCTGTTTAACGTCGTTGATGTAACGTGCTGCTTATGCCACGTTGTGGATACGCGGTATTCATATTCCATAATTACTCTTTTTAACTTATCCATGATGACAAACATATTCAAATGCGATGAAAACATAACGCTAATCAATAAACACATGACTAATTTAGAAAAAAAGTTTTCCATGTTTTTAAAATAAATTTAATTTGTAATTAGAACTCTTAGCCAAACAAAAATTATTTTGATTTGAAGTGGCCAGTGCAGGACGGCAATTTCATTGTTAGAAACCTACTATCATATGCCACATAGTACCAAAAACGGAAGATTACAATCATCTTACTTTGTTCATGTTCATCTTAGTGCTTTTGTTTGTACAGTAATGCTTCGATAGATATCCGAGTAGTAGTACGAAGCCTATCCAGAGTAGTAACGTAGTGACTTTATAGCCCCGGAACTCTTCACTAATATATTGAAAATAATTTTCAAGCTATTGGACTGAAAAGGATTCGTTATTAGAATCTATAGCACATCCATTACTTCCTTTAAAATACCGAAGATATACTAATAATAGCTGAATCACTGGAGGACTTTATTAAGACTATACTTCATGAACTCAATAACATTGCTCAAAAGATAGGTTTTAAGATACCAGGCGGTCCCTCAATGAACTGGCCTGATATAGTTCAACGCGACATGTCGCTACATGTTGTGTTGCATTAAATAGTACGTTTATCGTGCACTTAATATAAGAAACATGCATCGACATGAAATGCTTAGTCTTAGTTTAACAGGCATTTGAATAACGAGAGTCGCGTATTTTTTCAAAATGTCGAAAACTGAGTATCGAAGTGTCATAAAGTTTCTGTTTAAAGAAGGTTAAATGCCCCCTGCCCAAATAAAAGAACGATTGGATGGCGTGTATAAGGAGTCTGCCCCCTCCTATAGCACAGTGAAAAATTGGGTGAAAGAGTTTCGCCTCGGGAGAGAAACCGTCGAAGACTTTGGCAACGACGGTCGACCTGTGGAAGTGCTCACTCCCGAAACGATTGCTCTTATCGAAGAGGAGGTTCTGAGTGACCGCCGTTTGAAGATTAGAGACATTGCAGCAAGGCTTGGGCTCTCTAACAGTACCGTTCATCGCGCGATCCATGAACATCTTCACATGAAAAAAGTGAGTGCAAGATGGGTACCGAAACTTCTTTCAGCGGTACAGAGACAGGAAAGAGTGCGCTGCGCTTCGGAGTTTTTGGATCTTTGTGGCGAAAATTCAAAGACTGTGATCGCGTGGCTAGTGACTGGTGATGAAACTATGATCTTGTATTATGATCCACAAAGCAAGCGCGAGTCAATGGAATGGCGTTATAAGGGTGAAAAGCCCCCTAGAAAGGCAAAGGTGCAACAATCGACTAAAAAACTGATGTGCAGAATATTTTGGGATTTTCAAGGCATTTTGATGGTGGATTTTAAAGAACGTAATACAGTCGTGAACGGCGAATATTATGCTTCTTTAATATATAAATTACGAGACAAGATAAAGGAAGAACGAAGAGGCAAGCTGTCTAAAGGTGTCTTGTTGCTCCATGACAACGCCCCTGTTCATACCGCTGGTGTTTCGAAGGATGCAGTTCGTCAATGCGGGTTCACAGAAGTTCAACATCCACCTTACAGTCCAGACATGGCCCCGTCCGACTATTATTTATTTTCAAATTTAAAGCTGGACTTTAGAGGAAGAAAATTTTCAAGCGATGAAGAGTTGCAGGCGGCCGTCTTCAGTCATTTTGAGGATAAAAAATGTGATTATTTTTATAAAGGTTTAGAGATGTTGATTCACAGATGTCAGAAGTGTGTTAGTATTCATGGTGATTATATTGAAAAATAAAATTGGTTTCGTTTCATTTCCTTCATTTGTTCATAGTTAGGCCAATTTATTATGGGACCGCCTACGTAAACATGCACATGACAAAGGTCATGTGCAATGATCACGTCACACCTAAGCCGGTAATTGTTGGAAAAATGCTCAAGTTGTAGACATATACGATTATGTACTAAACATTCACAAATTGCCTGACTACATTGCGGTTCAAATAAGAATAGGAACAGGCCTTCCACACGATCGGGACCAACCGCCGACCATCGTGTCCTTGGTTGGGTCAACCGATTTTTGTATTCGTTCTACACGGACGGGTGATTGACTCAACTTGTCAGTTCTCTACGGCATTCATAGCGTAACGAATTAGCTACCCGTAAAAATGGCTCCGTGTCTTTCGAAGCAATAAAAGATCGGTATGGCAATAACTTTTTTACGTTCACGTGAGGAAGAAAAACAAAAAAATAAAGTGAATGAATTTGTGGCTAAAAGAGCGAATTACTTTGAACCATCTTAACATTTTAGGGATTCTTGATTCTGAAGTCTTTCGAAATTTTCTAAGAATGGATCAAGACACTTTTGATGAATTACTCTAAATTGTGCGCCATTGCAACGTGCTATAACATGCACCCGCAACCATGGTTAATATACTGACTGCCAAGCACGCACTGAGGCGCTCTCGTTGGCCGGCAGCTTTCCACACGGTCAGGGTCAACCACGAACCCGACGTGTAGTGAGGGATGCGCTCGCGATCAAGGCCGTCGGACATCAACTAAAATATTGGTCAGACAACCGATGTCTACACTGTCCATTTTTACATCAACTCGACCAAGGTCACGACCGTCCCGACCGTGTAGAACGCCCTTTAATGACCTCGAATGACCGTGATCTGTCAACTACCACTTGAAATGTACGGCTTGCAAAGAAAATTAATTTGCGTATAAATTACATTTTTTAACTTTATTTGACTGAGTCTTAGTATTACCAAATCTATTGCACTCATAATTATTTTTTTAATTAATTAAGATATTGATTTTAGTCAGTGGAATACTTTAAATACCTATATAAATCCATGTTCTAATTTTATTAGGGAAAGCAACAGTAATGATAATGATGACAATAATTACTACTCAGGCATTGATGCAGAGATGAGCGGGATTGAATGCTAGATTCAGACTAATACTATTACGTTCATGGTTCTTTTTAAATAAATATTATTTCAAAAATATCTGTTTTGCTCACTCTACCTAACTGGTTTGAACTCAGTCCCCTTAAAATTCTCATGCAGTCGCATGCGCCCGGCAAATCCCGAGCGGTCGTATGCGACGGCACCCACCAGCAGCACTTAAAACCATCAAAACCTATATTTAGGGCCTACTTTTCTATGAAGAACTTTAGCATTATAAAATCTAAACAAAATTATTTATATGAAAGAAAGGTTTTAGTTCACTACAAAACACTATTGTATTTTGATAACAAAAACAAAACATACCAAGCGAATGTCGGCAGAGTGAAAATCACAATTATTGCAATATATATATAACTCGAAATTATTTACGTAAAAAGTTAAATTATATTCACACAAACACTTTCATTACAATTTTATAATAAACACTATACTAAAACACTAGAAAAATGGAAAAATCAACACAATAACATTCACGCGATAATGGCGTACGAAATGAACGTAGATTATAAATAAATATCCATAGCATAACTATTTTTATTGCACTAGAGCTAGAGGATAGAAAATTTCATATCGATTCTATAATGCCAAACTTTTTCATAGAAAAGTAGTCTCTAAATATAACTTTTAACGGTTTAAAGTGCTGTGGGTATGCGCAGCCGAATTCGATCGCTTGAATTTTAATGGATCAGTAAGCTACAGTTGCAATGGGTCTGTCATGTGAGCTGAATGCAGGCCATGTGAAAGAAATGTTCTATAATGGCAGCCTCGTATCTGAAAGCGGAATATAGGATGGCCCCCACTAGGTAGACTGACGACCTGATGAGATATGCAGGAAGAACTATTTTGTAAATACCAGTCGTAGTAAAACCAGCAAAGCAAAATATTTTTGTATTAGAATTTTTACTATTATTTTTCATCCTTTTTCTTGCCTAAAAAGAAAAATTATGCATTATTAACAGGTATACTGGCTTCTTTTCTCCATGGCCATTGCGAATTTGTTGGATGTGATGTTCTGCAGCTGGTTGATTTTCGCGTGTGAGCAATTACAACACCTCAAGGCCATCATGAAACCACTTATGGAACTAAGCGCTTCACTTGATACTTATCGACCAAATACTGCTGAGTTATTTCGAGCTTCTTCAACAGGTGCTAAAGTTTTACGTAAATTACATTTCTCATCTTTAAATTGACCATTCTGTTTCTTTGTTCGGTCTCTATCAGAGTAATATTTCCCAGTCATACAATTTTAAAGTTGTCAGATGCAAAACATAAAAGGGATTTTGAGATATCTGACCCTTTTACGATAAATTCTCAGAGAATGAAAAGAAACCCGGGTTCTGGAATAATATAGTAAAAAAAAAAGTAAAAACCGACTTCCAAGAACTAATAAATATACAAGCAACGAAATGGGTTGAAGTAGTAAAGAATGTTGTGCAGATGCGTTTTCAAATTAAATTTTTTAACTAAATTTTAACTTCTTACGTTGAAAAAAATGAATATATTATTATATTTAATTTTATTCCATTTTTTTTTCAAAACGATCGGATTTATATTTCGACCTAATTATTCTTACCTTTAGTATTGTGTTCAACAGAAAAATCTGAGAAGATTCCTGATATGGTGGATTTAGATATTCGAGGCATTTATTCCACTCAGCAAGATTTTGGAATAACGTTACGGGGTGCTGGAGGAAGACTTCAAAACTTTGGCCAACCAACTCCAAATAATCCAAACGGGCTAACGCAGAAACAGGAGTTGTTGGCTAGATCAGCTATTAAATATTGGGTTGAACGACATAAACACGTCGTAAGGTATGAGGTATTAAATTTATGGATTGGAAAGAAGAGGGTACAGCGGTTCATATAATTAATTTCGACATCCTAAATTCCACAAAATTATATTACATTTTTTTATATACTTTTATCCAGCTATGGGATGGACCAAGCCCTCATAGAATACCAACTTAAAGTAGCATCATAATGCTGCTGTATTTTGTCTGGCGTGTGTGCAGGTTTACTTCTACTTTTTATTGGCAACGAGGTATTCCATCCTAGGCCTCAGTGGTGACGACTCATTTTTGGTTTTGTTAATCGCGGATTAATGTTAATGTCTATGGGGCATATCATTCATTACCATCAGGTGAACTCTGAGCTTGTTTGTCACCCTTATTCTATAATAAACTGTAATTAGATAAAAAGGAATAGTGTTTAGAAATTGCTATCCGGAAAAACGGACCGATAATCCAGCGGATCTAGCATCCATAAAATTTTATCGTATCAGGCACCAATATATTGGATCCGGTGACTGGGTCTGGTGTTAGCAATTTATGAGAAAATATTTTTTATAGGATAGGGTGACAAACGAGCACACAGTCCACCTGATGGTAAGTGGTTGCTGCGGCCCATAGACATCTACATCTATCCTCGATTACGAATCAAAATGCAGATGCGTTGTCGCCCGTGAGGACTAAGATGGAATGCCTCGTTTCCAGTAAAATGGGTCACCGGTTCTCTACACTCACCATACGAAATACAGCAGCATTAAGCTACTATTTCACGCTGGTATTCTGTGAGAGCGTGGTCTTTCCCCGGTCGAGCCGACCCATTCGTGCTAAAACTATACTACTAATATAACTGCAGCATGGCTCTACCACGTATAAAATAATAGCGCTTATGCAAGTTTAGATCCTTTAAAGGCGATACGCGCAGTGTTTCGACAGGTGTAGAAGCGAAAAGGGATTTTTCAGGCGCAGCCTATATTTGTAACTTAATTAGAAGTTAACTGGGAGAAGACACAATTAACACTATTTAATTTCTTAGATCCTTCTTTCAAAATTAAAATTGTTTTTTGATAGTATAAATACTAAAATAATCATGGCTTAAAATAATTATTTATCGTAAGTTGACTAAATTGTAGAGAAATAATTACTCGTATAATACGATACAGATTTTGATAATATTGACATTTAATAAATTCATCAAATCATGATGGTGTCTCTCTATCTCTGTGTTTATCCGTTGTGATCCCAATTCTCATATTAGTAAAATACGTAAGTTTAATTAAATTAGATTTTATACAGTTACTTATTGTGAAATTTAGGAAGTGGAAGATTGAACCACTCGTTACGTTGTTAAAATTTTACTAATTGCTCACCCTACACTACTAGATTTTAATTGTTTGTTGTTCTCTAATCATAACATTGGTTTTGATTTTATATACACGTTTTTAATAAACTACCTATATTAAGGCTAATTAAACTCGATTAACTAATAAACATTTCATCTTAACCGAAAAGAAGAAATCGTCCTCATTTGATTTATATCGATCCAGCCGAAACCGGCCGGAATCAGCCGAATTGAAAATGATGCCGGATTGCAATCCATAATAACGCAAATGTTGTAAATACCATACATATTAATAAAATCGAAATTTTATCTTTGTAATATTGAAATAATGGGCGTCTATTAAGCTCAGGGGATTATTTGCAAGCTTTTAAGACATAAGCAACCATTTTTGAAATGTTTTTCTGTCTGAGTATGAGCTAATCTTCGCTGATAAATCGCTGCATTGATGGTTAATCACAATAGAGTATATATATATATATATATATATATATATATATATATATATATATATATATATATATATATATAAGGTCAATGGAGGCTATTGCAACTAAAAAAAAATTTTTTTTTACCTTTTGCTAAAAATGTCCACCTTATTTTATTGGATTGTAGGGCGAATGTTAGGAGAGGAGTTAAACAAACGAATGATGATATAAGACTCTCTTTATTGTATTAATAAATTTGATTATATAGGATTATTATTACACTCGTGTGTGTGTACTTTTATATACTCTTACTACTACTACTACACCTTCCATCCAAAAGAAAAAAAAAATGTGACAATACAAGGATACATTTTTTTTTTTGTTTTTTCTTTTAGTCATCGATACATTAAAAGATTTTATTTTTGTAAATATTAAGAACAGTTACATTATAAAATTATATAAGGTATTTATTTTAAGAACATTTTTTTTAATGATTATTTAATTTAGAATATTTATAATTACATAATATTAAGTAATCTACAGAAAGAAATAATAATAATAAAAAATAATAATAAATGTACTTAGACAAAGCATATAAAATATGTTTTATTTATTATTGGATATACAATTTCGTGCGGTTTTTATGTACTAATTCATTTTTACCATTCTTAATTATTTCTACGTTTGGTGTTACATCTTTAACAACTTTATAAGGACCAGAGTATAGGTCACTTAGTTTACTACCTGACTCATTTTTTAAGAGTACTAAATCATTTACATTGTATTTTATAGGCTTGGTATATTTATCAAATATAATTTTTCTTTTTTCTTTAGACTTTATCAAATTATTTCTTGCCTCTCTTTGTGACAATTGTAACCTGTATTTGAGCTCACAAGGATAATGATCGTAGTTATAAAGTGGCTCTAAATCTTTTGACAAATTACTAGGAAGTGAACATTTTTTACCAAAGACTAGTTCATAAGGACTGAATTTCGTCTCTGTATGAACTGTCGTATTATAGGCAAACGACCAAAATGGTAACCAGTCGCTCCATGTTTCAGGGTGATTATCAATTTGAATGCGAAGAAAAGCATTTAAATTTTTATGTGACACTTCCAACGCACCTAGTGATTGGTGGTGGTAAGCAGTCGAATTTAATTGCTTTATTTGAAGCAATTTACATACCTCTTGGAATAATGATGCGGTGAACTCTTTCCCTCTGTCAGTAGTTACTACTTTCGGTACTCCATACCTAAGAATAAAGTTAGTAACAAAACTCTTTGCTACTTCGTTGGTTTTTTTAGAAATTAAGGGATATGCTTCGACATACTTAGTGAGTTCGCATTGTAGCGTTAAAGCATAAGAGTTATTATTATTATCAACTTCAAATGGACCTACTAAGTCTAAATATATCTTTTCAAACGCTGTGTTAGCTGTCGTTGTTATTTCTAATGGCTCTCTTACGGGTAACGAAAATTTCTGACGCTGACATTTGTCACAACGCCTAACAAAGTTCTTTACATCCTTATCTAATCCAGGCCAATAATAATACTTTTTTATATTGTTGACCATCCTTCTCATACCTGCATGGCCACTGCTAGGTAGGAGATGGAAGTCATTTAATATCACCTTTCTGTCATCATTATTATATATCGTTTTTACATTACTTATTATATGTACACGTGGACCGGTCCTATCATTCATAGATTTGATTTCTTCAACTAGTTTTTTAATAAATTCCTTATTACCATCCTTCTTTATTATACATACTTCATTAATATTTATTAACTTACAAAAATCATCTAATTCCCTCACAAATTCGCGTCGCGTCATTCGTGAGTCGGAACTTAGATATTTAATATAAATTATCTTTTCCTTTTCTACATAACAAAATGCATTATTTTCTTTACTAATAACTCTTAATTTTCTTAATGTTTTCAAATCATCTTTATTAACCATACGCAACTCCACTGATTCTACTGGTTTGACATGATTACTTACGACTTTTGGTTGATCAGGCCTCAAGTCTGTGTGTATCATGTCCAACGAGGAGGATCCTGGTTTATTTAATTTTCGCGATTTTGCTCGTGTCATGACACTAACGATGTTCTCATTTAATTCTTTTAACTCTTTGGAACTCAAACAGATTCTAGATAAAGCATCTGCAGCTGCATTATCTGAACCCTTTACATACTCTACGTCAAAATTATATTCCTCTAATACCAAACGAAACTTCATAAGCCTGCTCGATGGATCTTTCATGCCAAATAGGTATACTAGAGGTTTATGGTCAGTCCTGATTTTAAAATATTGCCCATACAGGTACGGTCTGAAATGTTTGACGGCCCATACTATCGCTAACAACTCTTTTTCTATAACTGGATAGTTTGATTCAGCCTTGTTCAGAGATCTGCTAGTAAATGCTATTGGTCTTCCATTTTTATTCGACAGAACTGCTCCAATTGCTTTATTAGATGCATCGGTTTGTAAAATGAAATAATTTTCTTTTGAAAAATCAGGGTAATCCAAAACTGGGGGGGACATAATACGTTTTTTGAGTGTTTCAAAAGACTTTTGACATTTTTCAGTCCAAACAAAATTAATATTTTTTCTACAAAGTTGGTTTAATGGTTGCGCAATTTCAGCAAACTTGGGTATAAACTTTCTATAGAAGTTTGTGAACGCCACAAATCTTTTAACTTCTTCGGCATTCTGCGGACAAGGATAGTTTTTTACTGTATCTATTTTTTCAGGATCAGGTAAAATCCCTTCGTTAGATATACAATGTCCCAAATATAAAATCTGTTTTTTAAGAAATGTACATTTTGAAGGATTTAATTTTAAATTTACTGAACGAAGTCTTTCAAAAACATCCTGTAAGTTTTTATTATGGTGGTCTAGTTGTCTACCAAAAACAATGACGTCATCTAAATAAATTAAGCATTTTTCATTATTTAGTCCTGACATTGCTAAATTCATCATTCGCGAGAAAGAACTGGGACTTGTTTTTAATCCCATGGGCATTCTCGTCATCTGGTATTGACCAGAATTGAAAGCAGTAAATTTTCGACAACTTTTATCTAAATTAACATTGTAATACCCTTGATATAAATCTAAATGTGTAAAATATACACTTCCAGACAAAGATTCTAAGATTTCTGTGATATCAGGGAGGGGGTACTTATCGTCCTCTATACAGTTATTTAATTTACGGTAATCCACTACCAATCGCCATTTTTTACTACCCGATTCATCTAATTTTTTAGGCACCAATAATATTGGGCTAGACCAGTCGCTTTTACTAGGTTCTATAATCCCTTCTTTAAGCATGTTGCTAATTTGACGATTAATTTCCTTTTTCTGACTAATTGGTAACCTATAGGGTTTTGAAAACACTGGACTAACGTTTGGTTTCAAAAAAATATTGTGAGTGTAAATATCTGTTGTTGTCAATTTATCGCCCTCTAAATAAAAAACATCTGCATATTTTGCACAAATATTTTGAATACTTTGAATTTCTAAGTCATTTAAATTATTTAATTTTAATGAGGAAAATAATCGTTTTACTCGATCTGAATTATTCTCATTTTTCTCAAAACTACAAATATTATAATCGTTAAGATCATGAATTGCAGGATTTATTCCTGACAATGTTACTGATTTTTCGGTAACATTTAATATTTTTATTGGTATTTTTCCCCTAATTGGTGTCGCTATCGAGCTAGCCAAATAAACACCATCTTGTAATTCTTGTGAACAAATAATGCAATCGGTTTGAAAATCGGTTTGAATATAATGTATAGATTCACTTCTTGGGGGAATTTCCAATACGTTAATATTATAATTATTAGTGAAAGGCAAGAAACAAGTGTGGCCTGACCCTAACTTCAAAGATAAAATATTTTTCTCGAAATCTAAACATGCTCCAAATCTATTCAAAAAGTCTCTACCTAGAATTCCATGCGACGAAATTGGTAACGAATTAAAAACAAAGAACTTGTGATTAATAACAGATCCATGAATCATTAATGGAACATAAACATATCCGATTGTTTGCACCTCGCCACCTAGACCGTTTATAATTACATTCTCTTTATGTAATGACACACTTAATTCGATAGCATGTTTATATGTTACGGCGGATAAAGATGCGCCCGTGTCGACTAAGAAAGAATAAGTTTTATTGCATGATGAAACTGGTAAATGAACAAAACAATTGCTGTTACTACTAGCCAAAATTAAATGATTTTGTTTATTCTCGAAAAAACTTATCTAGTCGGGGTTCATTTGAAGTTGATTCCTTTTCATTAATTAGATTGACTACATTTCTTTTTATCCCTTGATTTCCGCGATAATTACGAAACGTACCTCGATTATATCGTCCTCGCTGTTCTTGGCCACGTGAGTTCGAGTGGTTCCATGAACTCGATCGCTGCGAGTTTCCATGGTAGTGTCCTCGCTGTGAAAACATTTGCCGATTACGCCCGTTGCCGCGTGGATACCTAGAATTATGATGAAAATTCCTAGGATAATAAAAGTTCTTACTCGACATACCCATCACCTCTCCTGCGGCCGATGATGATGAAGTCTCTTCATCTTGAGCTGCTTGAATGGCATCTTTCAGAGAGCTGTAATTTCTAGCAGAAATTATTGTGCTGATTCGACGATTTCGTAAGCCATCGGAAAATTGCTTGATCGCTTGTTTTTCATTAACAGTTTTCAAAATATTGTAATATTCGGTATTACCGTTGGCTTGCGATATCGTAAGGTCCACAAATAACTCAGTTATTTGTTTTCCATAATCAGCAATTGACATATCATTTTGGCGTAATTTTTGCAATTTATTTTGAATTGCTGCTGCTCCTTTTCTTGGCAACAACTCTTTCTGCATGTCACTTACCAAGTCTTCAACATTAGAGTAATCGTCTTGAAGACGTAATTTAGCAGATTGAGATAATCTACTTTTTAATATGAATTTAATTAAATTCTTTTTGCATTCCTGTTTTGTTAACAAAGAATTATAATACTGAATATTGTCTACTAATTGTTTCACACTTGTTTCGTCATCTGACATAACAGGTAATAAAGTCAAAGCCGTTTTCAAATCGAAAGTATCCATATTGCTCGGATTTTCAGATTGTACACACTCGGGCTTACACAATTTTATAATATCCTGATATAATGATTCAAAATTCTTACAATAGGTTTGATAAGATGGAATATCAGTAGATTTAATCTTACCTTCCTTTACTTTACTATTAAAATTTATTAACAACTTAGAATAGTCACTAAATACTTCATTGGCCTCTTTAAGTTTAGTATTTAAAACTTTTCCTTCACGTCTACTCGGTCCAATTTTAATTAAATATGTTCTCACTTCTTTTAATTTCTCATATAACTGTTCTAAAGAAATATTCATAACTTACCACCAATACGTAGAATAGAGTATACTATAAATAATTTTACGAAATATTTAATAGAAATAAATAATAATAATACGGTTAAATGACGATTAAAGACAGTACAACGAATACATGATTTAATTTAAAATATAAAGTTCAGTAATACAGGCTAGAGTCCCAGATTTACGTCGTTGATTTATAAACACAATACCCTTATTTTTGCACTATTAATAGACACGCACTTTTTTACTCATTTTATACGCACTTAAACGCCATTTTGAAACACTGATCAGCGCCGGTCATACTTTATAATACGCCCTTGGTTGACTTGCCTCTTCCATATTTGTGGGGGGTTGTGGTTGCCGAAAAACAGACCTTCTTGGGGTATTTCTGTTTATCTCTGTATTAATTCACTTTATATGACATCGCCTATATGTCCGATACAAGCAATATAGGGACCCCAGTAGAAGTACCAGCACAATGATAGACAGCATGATAGTTCATCAGTTGCACAAAGAAAAAATGTTCCACTCCAAATACGGCGGAGGGTGTCATATTCGCGTCGCGAATTACTTCGGCAGGGTCGCCATGTAGGGCGAATGTTAGGAGAGGAGTTAAACAAACGAATGATGATATAAGACTCTCTTTATTGTATTAATAAATTTGATTATATAGGATTATTATTACACTCGTGTGTGTGTACTTTTATATACTCTTACTACTACTACTACAGGATTAATATATTAAAACTATAAGATTAAGAAGGCATATAACGGAGATTCGTATCAACCTATAATAATGTCAAAAAGCTGTATGATTTACCCAATATTAATTCTTAATATTAACCCATGCCGGCAGAAAAAGTCGCAATAGTCCCATGTTGGGGTAAATGCAACTGTTTAAAATAACTTATTCGTTTTTGTAGCGTATGTGCTCAGAATCAGAGGCATGATCCTCCAGCGTGAAATTTTCGCAAAAATGATCTCTAAGTTGAACCAGTCAAGTCCTAATAGGACTAAAAGTATATTTTGTATTTTTGGTGGCTAATGTGACTATTTTCTATATGATTAGTGCTGTGTAGGCGTAAAACATATCGATAAATTGTAAAAAGTGTAGGTAATCGATAATATGATGGGTGACTAAGTGAAATAAAACTATGCATTGTTTTTAATTTATATTTATTTGAATTCACTTTATACTAAATTAACGGCACATATAAATCACATTTTATTAGAGGACAAAAAATTTAAATTGATAATATTTATCAAATTTTCCTGTGAGGACTTTATGCTTAATTGAAAAAAACAGATATAAAAATAACTACTTTAGCTTAACATCACTTTGTGTTTCAATCAATGGAACATATTAATCACATTTTTAACGTTTAAATACAAGAATAATATACTTAATATAATACTAAATCAAACCGAATCACTTCACTATTAAATCAATGGCACATATTTATGACATTTATTTATGAGGACTATAAACTTAATTAAATTAAATACTAAATCAATGGCAAATATTTATTAAATTTTCCTATGAGGATCTCGGAATATCAAAGTTTTTTTGCTGCCTCGTAGCTATTTAACGTTTTGTTTTTATCTAACTCGAGTGCTCGAGAAGCTTTTCTTTTGAATAGCTATTTTCTTTTTTCTTAATATAATTTCGGACCATCTAAAACAAGTGAAATAAATGAGAACAAACTTTTAAACAAAAAAATGATAGTTAAATTCAAATATCTCGAAAAAAAACGTAAAAATACAAGAGAACACTATGTTCTTACTGTAAACATACATAAAATAAATAAAACGATAGAGTATATTACGGTGGGGGCAGTGCCATGCATTACCCTTTATTTAAGCAATTTACTCAGGTCCCGAATGCATTCATATCGTGCTGTAACTGTATTGATTTACTATCAACATTCGACATCACTAGCATTTTTATTTTTATACAAACGCAAAGGGGCTATTGTAACTAAAATAACTAGACACAATAGCCCCACAACGCGGTAAATTGAGGCTAATGTAACTATTACATTATCTTACGATTTAAAGGATCTAACGTTATAAAAATACGTTTATATAGTACTTACCGTTAGTTTTTCTATGTTGTTGTATAAACCCTTGCTTAAAATGCACGATAAGTATTTTTTTTTTGTTGAAAGTTGATGAGACGCTCTCCAACAAACACGAGATCAAAATGGCGACTAATAAAAAAGCTCTGGTAAGTCAAACAGTTTCGATCCAAGTGATGCCATCTGTTTATGATGGGTTAAACTATGATTTTTCTCCATGCCAATGCATTGCATTGTATTTAAAAAACCATAGAATAGAAGATATCGCTGTTGGTTGCTTTAGCCCCATAGTTTCAATAGCCTCCATTGACCTTATATATATATATATATATATATATATATATATATATATATATATATATATATATATATATATATATAGAGTGAGTACAAGCAGATAGAGAGCAATACCAGGATGGATCTAGGCTATATTGTTATTTTTATTTTATTCTTATAAAAAAATTGAAAAATGTCTTAACAGGTCGTTTCTCCATCTAGTAGGTGGATGTTTTTGTTGACGAGTGCGATATATTTTTAATTTTAATTAATTTTTAACGCTATTTTTTAAAAAGTTTATGTTTTTCAAAATGTTTGTGTTACCTTATCTATTCAAAAATGTTGACCGTATTCACTTTTTTTTAGATTGGTGGCATCTATAGGCGATACCTATGGTACTGCTTTATTGTTCCATATGTTGGTGTCGACGATTACGCTAACTTTGCTGGCTTACCAGGCGACAAAGGTATTTTGAATATCACGTAATTATAACTATAAGGGAATACTTGATGGTAATACTATAGTTTATTTACACCATAAAGCAAAACGGTAAAAGTTCACAAATTTTACAAGATTTTACAGTTTGCGATTTAAATCAACTTTTATAATAAATAAAAAGAAAATAGTTGCTACAGATTTTTATATAATGAAATAATGAAATAAATCGTATTTAAAATATCGTAGAGTAAAAATGTTTGTGAGTAAAAAGTATTTAACCTTAATATATAAATATACCTTAATTACCTTAAAATTTAAAGTGGTTTGTAAGTAAAAAGTATTTAACCGATATGAATAAACGATTTTGAAACGTGACGAACGAATATATTCGAAGCTTATGTTTTTTAGGCACCTAATAATTCACCGGTTTCTCGGAAAAGTCTGAACTAGTGATTCTCCTTTTATTAAATAGTTTATTCTTTAGAAATGGTGCCATAATTCACCGTTAAGGTGAGAAAATATAGTAGATGAATTTTTTTAAGCAACTATATAAACGACATTCTCTTTGCTACCTTGAACTTATTTGAATATAATTATTTCTTAGTATACTCAAATGGATAAAATAATTATGTAAACTTTTTAATTCATAATTTTATTATCTACATTTTTGTAATATTTAATTATTTGTAAATAAAAACTTGCAAAATTGATTGCTTCCAATAAAAAAATAGTAGCTTAATCATTAAATATTTTTAAGTTATTATAAAAATAAAGTTTTTATGAATTCGGCTATAATATAGAGTTCTTTTAATGAATGAAACAGTATTAGTTTCAACCAGAAAGATATTGAGTTTTATTCAGGCTTTAGTTTAGTATTTATTATAATGACAGTGAAATTATAATTATAATTGTAAATAGTACATTTATTTACTGTGGTATTATAATATTTATTAAGGACCATTTTTACAATCATAGGTAAATGTTATTCATAGGATAAAATACAACATAAACAAATTAAAAATGACAGTTGTTTCAATAAAATTATAATAATTATATTATATATAATTATATAATTATATAATAATTCAATAGTTTCTACTTATAAAGTATATATTTTTATCTGACACCTAATAAGCCCTAATGCAATTTTAATTATTATTTCTAACATTGCAGATTGACGGATTGAATGTGTACGCTTTTAGCACCCTTGGTTATTTGGGTTACACGCTTGGACAAGTTTTTCATTTCTGTATCTTCGGTAACAGATTAATTGAAGAGGTAAAACAGCTGCTAATTACTTAGTGATAATTCTAAATTTATCTCTTACACAAATAAAATGTACGATAAATGAAACTATTTTTTCGGATTTTATCGCGTTTTTTAATTCCCGACGTTACGGGTGATTTACAGGGAAAAACTTCAGGAATTAAAAAAGTTAAAGTTAAGTGCTTTAAGGTACGAAAAATTAGTTTCATGTAACTTGCAGAGTTCGCGTAAATGTAAGAAATCATTAATCATTATATTATACTTATATTATATTATACTATCTGTTGAATGGTAGACCTACTGTTAGTAATTTCATTTAAATTACCAGCAAGCGAAGTGTAGGACGGCTCTCCACTAGCTGGAGTAGGCTCTGGTAAGGCATGCAGAACGTAGAAGGACAAGAAAGTAATTTTTTCATTCCTTGATGGTGGAGGTTATATCCAGATGTACAATGCTCGGCATCTATGTTATAACAATACAGTTTTGTATCACTATTTCTTTTGAATGACTATGCAGATTAATTGCAAATAATGAATCTCAAATTTTATATTCACACGTGTTAATTTCACGCTTTATCAATATTATGGCTGCAGCATGAATGGGCCGACTCGACAAGGTTAGGGTAAAGTTCTCGCAGAATAGAAAGCGTAAAATGTCGAATCGACCCATTTTGTGCTACAACCATAATAAATCACTGCAGCATGGCTCTACCACGTATAAAAATGTTTTCATTTTGATTCTTATAATAATTAATAAGAAAGAGAAAGAATATACATTTAGGTGTCTGTAATACTCACCATCTCTTTACCATCAAGTGAAAGGTGTGTACTCGATTGTTATATTTACTTCTATAGAAAATGTTTTATCATTTTTTAAATAAATGTGACCACAAAAGGAGCTCTAATTGCAAATTCTACTTCGACTCTGTTAGAAGAAGAATCATTCGTAACGCAAATATGATTATAATGATGTCACTTTACAGAGTTCATCAGTGATGGAAGCAGCCTACTCCTGTCAGTGGTACGACGGTTCAGAAGAAGCAAAGACTTTCGTTCAAATAGTATGTCAACAATGCCAAAAGGCAATGAGTATTTCAGGAGCGAAGTTCTTCACAGTGTCATTGGACTTGTTTGCTTCGGTAAAAAAAAATACAGCATTTGTTTTCTTTATATTGTAAACTGGTTTCGCTGTGTTAACCTTTGTTAAACGTAATAAATATACTATACTAACAATATTCGGAATATCCGGAAGTAATTGTTGTCAAATCGATCACGCGAACTTTATAATACTTACTAAGTACTGAGGTGCGCGTACAACAAAAAAACGGTACAATAGGCTGTTTTACTTATATTTTAATAGTTGGTCAAGCAGACGTTGTTCTGCCCTCCGATGAATCTTTGTCTTCCAAAATCCTTAAATTCATATTAAAAAATGTTGAGGTTCACTTATCAGGATAAAAATTATCCTATCTCTCAAGTTCGATCAAACTGCACACAGCGTACAAAATTGCAATGAAATCAGTTGAGTAGTGTAGGAGTTCCGGACAAACAATGTGACATGTAATTTTTATACATAAAAGATTAGTTTTATCTATTCATCGGCCTATTTCTAGAACAAAGCAGTGCGTATATATGTGTGTGTAACACGAGTACAATTAAAGTATACACACATCTTTGCATATAATGCTCGGCATATATTTGTTAAAGTTTTTTGTTCTACCGTATTTTCGAATAGTACCTAATATAATGTGCCCTGTAAAGATATAAATAAACGACTATCTATTTAGCTAGTTATACTCTTTTTCTAATATTATAAGTACCAGACATTGATTTCTTATTTTTTTTAAAGGAGAGTTCTCCTTTTCAATTTTAAAGTTTCACGTTATGAGAAGATACCGTTTCCCCTCGTCTACCAGAGCGATTAATTTGTATAGTGTTTCTTTTTTCATAACTAACTATTGAATATTTATAAATTGTAAATATTGTTTCAGGTGCTTGGTGCTGTTGTCACGTACTTCATGGTTTTGGTCCAACTGAAGTAATTAATTCATTACGTGTTTTAATGATATAAGTAGTAAATTTAATTTAACAAATAATTTTAAACGAAGAATATTAAACATAACTCACATTCCATTATTTAAAAAATATTGCTGGATATTCATATGTTAAATTTTAATTTTGATATTCATATTACTTGTTCAATTTATTCATATATTTGAAAATGAATATCTACAATCTAATCTAACTGTCGTCAGTTCAACAACTGCTTTCATTTATTTATTTCTTAATTGTAATATACCCTTACTATGGGCGGACTTAACGCGTTATGGCATTCTCTATCTCTACCAGCCAACCCTGGGAGAAATAGAAAAATGAAAGTTAAGTTTTATTTACGTACTAAATTTTATATTTTATTTTCTCTAGTAATCAGTAAAATATGATTTATCCGATTATACAATTTAAAAAATAAAAAGTTAAGGACGTATTCATACTTGTAAGTTACTTGTTAAGTTAAAGGCACAGGCCTCTTTTATTTACGAGAGGATTTTATGTAGGGAAATTTCCACAGTGCTGCCCCAATTAGTGTAGTCAGATTTCATTTTTTTTTAATATCTCAGACTTGCAGGTTTCCTTAAAATATTTTCTCTCACCGCTGAGCGTGTGTTAAATCAGCACTTTTTTCATTGGTGCCAGCGGGGATCAAACCCGAATCGCTAGCAATGGTGAGAACTTGGTCCTTGAACTATGAACTTTAGTTATATTTTATAAGGGTTATTCTTCATTTTATATTTTTACATTCATTTTATATTTTTATTTTATTGTACATGTATGTATAATAACAATTAACAATCATTGTTTTTGTTGCTTTTCTATGTAACAAAATTAATATATTGTATGCTTTATTCATTAAATACGATGTATTGTTTCAATTGTTAGAGATCCTATAACAAATATTGTGAATGAATAAAATTCATTAAATTTTAAGAGAAATTGTTAAAAACTCGTCTACAATAAGAACAAGGAATAATAAATACATAACTATTTTTAATTCTTTACTAATTTTAATCGATTTCACAAAAACGGTCATTCCGGGAAAAGAAATGAAACATATTAAATTAATCTATGCCACCAAAATAATTTATATCACTTTAATTGCAGCATATTTATTTTATTTTATATTATCGTATTGGAAAACTTACAGCTAAAAACATAGTAGGTACTACATGGAAAAAAATGAGAAACAAGTCCAATTACAAGTTTTCACAATTATAATTAAAACAGTAAATGTAGGTAGCAAGTTGATGCGAAATAATAAAATAAAATAAAATAAAAAATGTGAAATAGTAATAACAATAACAAACATATACGCATTGTAGGAATCTAAGAAATTAGAAAGCTTATTTTTTAGTTTACGAACACCGCTGTTAAATAAATCTGTCTAACTGTTGCGCCATAGTATTAAAACGTTTGCATGCCCTAACTAATTAAAAATAGATATGTTGTTTTATTTTAAAAGGACGTGGGAAGATTATGTGCTACAAGTATAACGTTATCATATTACAATTCGGCAAATAAACATGTTTTGGAGGTTATGTAATTTGGACTTGTTTACAATTACAAACCTGATGTAGCGGTTACTAATTTTGAAACTTAACGCATGAGGCGCCGTGGCTTAGTTGGTTAAAGCGCCTGTCTAGTAAACAGGAGATCACGAGTTCGAATCTCGTCGGGGCCTACCGCAACTTTTTTTTCATTATTTTATTTGTTTCACTATTGAGCCCAGTGGATTTTGTTATTTTGTACAAAAAATTTATTTTTTTATTTTTAATAATTTACTACAGGTTTAGACAGTTTAATTTATTTAATAACGTTTTATTTTATTTGAAACAGTTTTTGATTTTCCTTCGTTTATTCTTCTCTTCTTTATTAACAATCACTTAGACTTAGAGGAAAAGAAACCTGGAAATGGGCCGCAGGATCATTTTAACATTAACTCAAAATAAAAAATAAAAACAACGGTTGCTTACCTGCCCGCCAAGCGTGGTAGCAATGGACTTTTGGTAGGCTGTACAATAAAGTTAACGGTCAAACAATCACTTTTTTATTTGAGTAATCTCCTATAGCGGGAAGTCGACGTGTATATTAGAGATATTAGTAGGTAGAAGTTAGAGGCTTATGTTCAGTCTTATATTTGTGAATGATAATGATAATGGTAAAGCTAATAAGCAACTACTCCCAGTAGTAAACTTCATGTGCCTTAAATTATGGCGACATAATATCCAATATAAACGCCGGATGGACATATATTTAAGCAGTAGGTAAGGTAATAAAGCTTATTTATTTACTTACATAAGCATCTTTACTCAAACGGTGTATAAAGACGAATTTAATGTCTGAGGCACTCTTCAGCTGACTAGTATAGGAACACTTTTGGAGCTTTACGTTAAATGTATATCCATATTAAATGTTATCATACTTCAGTGTGATTTAAATAAAATAATGACAGCGCAGTATGGTTGCTTGTGTAATGTATTTTTAAGGGTACAAAGTATTGACAATAGATTATTTAGTAAATTATAAATTATACTTAATTAAAAAACTTATTGGTAATTAATGGAGATTTTTTGGTCGATAGGAAATCATTTTTGTAGACAAGTTCCAACTTACAAATTATAACAATAATTTAATTAAAAATAAATAAAATTTCACAGTTAACTTACGTAGTATTTTGACATATCCTCTGATAAGGTCTAATGCAGTTTCAACTATTTTTACAATTAACATTTTATATTTATGTTGACTTTAGGCAAGATAATTAAATTAAAGATATTAAAGCAAGCTATTAAAATTTTAATAGCGCTGAATATATAATGCTAGCTCATTAAATTTATGAACTGTTTTATAGTGTTCTTAAACGTTTGGCACAAAATGGCCTTATTACTGGGCATATTTTGAGGCAGAGAAGAGTCGTTAAATTCCAATGCGTATTGGTATTTTGTCAATATACGCGTAATATTTTTTTTACTTCTGGAATATCAAGGTTTCTTCACGGTGAATCTCATACACTTCAAAATCGTAATCGAGAGCCTTATCTTCAAGACCGTTCACAGTAGCCTTATCTACAAACACTACTTATGTGGATGATAATAATTCCTGGGAATGAGGTAGGCGCTATCAAGCTATTACTTCGTTGTTTTGTGTAGTTAGTTTTAATTTTGGTACAAAATAATGGGTCTTTACCTATTAGTCCAGGAGTAATCGGCGCATGAGTACCGAAAACTATTCCACCTCAATTTTTTGTGCGATTCTCTTCAAATAGTTCTACTGTAGATACAAATGCATGTTGCCATGGGGTACCTAACTCGGTGCCATATTCTTTAAAACGATTTTTTTTTAATTGCAAGGAATTGTTATTTCCAAACGCGACTTTATTATATTTTTGATGAAATACTAGTAAAAAATATACTATGACTTTTTGAGATAAAGTTAATATTTTCGGAATTATGAATTTGAAAGAAAATAGGTATAATATATTTTTTTTTACATTTCTTGATAAAATGTAGTTTTGTTAAAAGTTAAAAGTAATTTTACGATTAAGTTAATATTTTCGCAGTTTCAGATACTCTTTTGTCTCATTAAAATAATTAAATAAATAAATAATAATATATATAAAATTTATGAGACCATTTTTATTCGTATTTTGTCAAAAAATATAAAATAAATTTTCCCCGTCAAAAACCCGTATGAAAATAACGATTCCTTGCAATTGAAAAAAAAATCGGTTTAAACAATATGACACCGAGTTGCCCTACGGCAATATGCAATTATATTATCAGTAGGACAGTTTGAAGAGAATCGCTTAAAAAAATTGAGGTGGAATAGTTTTCGGTACTCATACGCCAATTCCTCCTGAACTATATGAAATTGCCGTTCTGCGGCTGGCCATTCACATCAAAATAATTTTTGTTTGGCTAAGAATTCTAATTTTAAAATTAATTTTATTTTAGTATCATGGAATTCTTTTTTCAAAATTACTTGTTTGTTTATTGATTAGCATTATGCTTTCATCGTATTTAAATCATTTTCGTCATCATGGATACGTTAAATATTCGAGTATATAAATATAGAATATGAGTACCGTCGTGGCAGCAACGCGGCACAAGCGGCACGCAACATCAACGATGTTTACAGAGCGAATACTACAAACGAACGCACCACCTACTATTGGTCTGCCCACTTCCGTTCTGTAAGTTTAAAAAGCTTGACAAATGGGTGCCCGCGAACTCAACGATCACAGAGATGTACCGTTTACTGCTCAACAGCCACACAAACGAAGGAATATTAAACTGCATTGTTACCTGCGACGAAAAATGGATTCTGTTTGATAGTCGCAAGTGCTCAGCAAGTTGATTGAATCCTGGTTCTTATCCGTAGAAAAGTGATGGTCACTGGTTGGTGGTCTAGCGTCAGTGTTCATCACAGTTTTTTATCAAACGGGATTAACATTACTGCTGATTTGTACTAAGAAGAACTGATCACAAGATGGAAAATCTTGCACGTCCTGAACCAGCTTTGGTTAATCATTCGTCCCCGTTATTCTTGCTCAACACAAACACGATTATACTGCACAACAGAAGGTGTCCAAGTTATATGAGCTGGGATTGAAAGCTCTTCGTTATCCGCCTCACCAGGCTTCGCGCCTACAAACTTCAATTTTTTTCAGAATTTGTACAACTTTTTTACGGGAAAAAAATTCAATACCTGAGAGGCAGTACGAAATGCCTTTGAAGAATTTATTACCTTCCGTCCAGCTGATTTCTTCGTGAAGGGCATCAATACTGCCACTACATTGGCAAAGATGCATCGATTACATAGGTGATTACTTTAACTAATAGAAATAAAAAAAAATATTTCATAGTAACGGCAATTTCATCGGTAAAGACCTAATATATGAATAACGTGCTTTTTTCAAAAATAATCTTACCGGTTCTTCCTAGGACGGAGGTTTATATTCCGAATCAGTGGTAAATGAAACATACGAATGACTTTCAGGAAGTATTATTTATAATCTATAACGAATGTAAAAGTTTTGATTTCTATTTACGACGCTAGGCAAGGAACTCCTTTCTTTTGTGAGAGAGAGAGAGAGAGAGAGAGAGAACATTTCTTGTGATGTTTTCCTTAAGCACCTGGTAAATTAGACACTCAAAATTCCAACAAAAAATTTCACTAATGCCGGCGCCGATCAAATACGGGTCGCTAACGCTCGGTGACATTTATGAGCACTTAGCCCCTGAACTACCACCGCTAATATACCGGTGTGAAAAAATATGTGATATTTTTTTGGGTTAGCCATAGTCCCCCGCCCATGGGTTGAAAGGGGGGTAATGGATAGTTTTGCACAATAATTGCTTTCAAGTAGTGAAACTTTTATTATGTTTTTTTTTTAAAACAGAATTAGGGTAACAAGCGAGTACACATCCCAACAGATGGTATAGCCCATAGTGGATGCTGTAGTTCATACCGTGAGTTTGCACTGACGTGATTTTCACAAAAAAAAACATGTTTCAAACACTGTTTTCTGTCCATGTATCAAATATCAAAGCGTTTGCATAGTCAAAGAACATGTTGTAGTGAATATATTTGACAGTTTATTGTACATTACATATTTTAACTATATTATATATTTATAACAACAGAAACAAAATGTTTGAAAACAAAATTGTAGAAATATTGTCAGGTTGAAAGATAAGTTTGAATATCTGTTGAAAATTTTACACAGTTTTTGCGAATGCGAACGCCACTATCAACAAAACATGTTGTATGATTTATTTTATGCGATTTTTTTCAAAACATTACGTGTTGGATGTTTCTCAGTGCAAACATACTCTTAGACATATATACATCTATCCTCGATTAAGAATTAAAAAGCAAATGCGTTGTCACCCCTAAGGACTAAGATAGTAGTAGAAGAGGTATTCCACCTCATATTCACTAAAATGTGTCTCCGGTTCTCTGCACTCAAATTTCACTTCAAATTTATTGTTTGCAGTAATGTTCTTACCTAGCAAGAAACTCCCGCTCGGGATTGAGGCACTCTTCTTGTTTAAGCCGCATTTTTACATGGCAGTGGACTAATTAATGATAAGTGACATTGTGTTTCAAATAAATTAACTTACCTTGTTGCCACGCTACGCTACGCTCTCGTAATTTAACAAAATACGAAGCATGTTTCTAGCTAATTTGTTTTTGTAGGTGAAGTAATGAATTTCGCTTAATGTTGGAATAATTATTATTTTGTTTTTCGTTCTATTGTGCTTGGTTTTTTAACCCCCAACGTCAACAGAGGAGTTCTATATTATGTTTTACGTGTCTGTGGCATCGCAGCTTTCGATAGGATGAACCGATTTAGATTTAGGTTTTTTTTTTGTTTGAAAAGTGATTTGATCGAAAGTGTTCTTAGCTATGATTTAAGAATGTCTTAAGAACGTCTTTAAGAATGTGTGAATGTGTGGAATGTGATCTTTTCAGCTGTTTGAAGATCTGCTGATCATCTCCCTTATAGTTGATGAGAGAATGAGAACATCTTCCGTAGGTCTGATCGATCTGAAATTCTGTATTCCGATACTTCAATGATGTAGCTAGAAGAATGTAACTTTGGCCTGTTGCTGAGGCATCACATTGAATCTGCAGAATAACTAGCTTCTCATCAACTTACAGCTGAGTTATATTGTTTGAGCTCATTCAGATCTTAATGAATAGGTTGGAGATAGATGGTAAAAGAAAATAGTAATGACAATACTCTTACGAGCTTAAGGTTCGAGACATTTAAAAACTGCCGAGTTGATTAATAAAATTGACACTTTAAATACAGAACACTAATTACATTCAATATAAGATACAATAAGAAGAATTCACTTGATCGCCAATTCAATATTGACTCGGGTCGCGGTATATACCGGGCTTATATAGGGCCTTAGATAGTTCCAGAACCTTCTACTGTAGAAGCATCTAGAATATTCTAGTACATATCGATCCGGCCTGACTAGATGTCGATCATTCTAGAAAGTTCTTCCATGGACATTTCTAGAAAGATTTTGACCCTCCTAGTTCTGCGTGGTCACTAGTGTCACCATTAATTGTGGCGCGTAACAATAATAATAAATAATTAATTTTCTCACCACAATATTACAGAATTATTGTACATAATAATAGAATATTACACCTTAATGTTATACTGTGGGAGACTGGTGCCTAAGCTAGGCTTTACGCCTGTATTTCAGGCCACCAGGTGTCCGCCCTATGGTTGTTATTACAATACTTTTACCATGTACATGTACCATATTTGTAATTTACATAATGTACCTTCTTTTACTTAACTAGTATTTAATATATATGGAAATCTGGTGCTAGTATTAGTCTGCAATTATTTATGCACATTTTATGTGTGTGTGTGTGTGTGTGTGTGTGTGTGTGTGTGTGTGTGTGTGTGTGTGTGTGAGTGCGTGCGCGTGTGCGTGTGTGCGTGTGTGTATGTGAGATAGAGTTTGTTTGTGTGCGTGTGAGTGTGTGTGCGCGCTTTTGTTTGTTAGTAGTGTAGTAGTAACTGGGATAGAAATTAAATTTAGGATTGGATTAGTATTTAACTTTAGTACGGATAGTAATTAGTTAGGATTAGTGAGTAGCTTTTCAGTGTTATCATAATTTAATTCTTGTAGCCAGATAGTTATTTTATTTTTGCATGTAGTCTTATTGACGTTAAATATAGAGATAATTTTATTGATTTTATTGTATAGAAAACCTCCGAGGTGACAAAAGAAACGTCGTTTAGATAGTTTGGTGGATAGAGTTATATGAGTGCGGTCCACGGGGATAAAACGCCTTTTCCCTCGGGAGAGTGAGGGATTGTATTTTAATAGAGCATGTTGTTTCAGTAAGGTTCTTTGTATAAAAAGTTGCCGCACAGTTAATATTTTCAACTCTTTATATAGGAGCTCTGTAGGATAGTGATACGGCAGCGAAAAAGAGACCTTTAAGATGGCTCTCTGCGTTCTCTCCAATTGGAGCATTATTGATTTTGGAGCACCGCCCCAGGACGTAATACCATATGTTAATAGAGATTGGGCCAAGGAAAAATATATGGATTTCTTTAGTTTATCATCTGCCGCGTCTCTCAGAGTTTTAAATACATATATTAATTTACGCAATCTGCTATTAAGTGTATTAATGTGTTCATAACAATACATTGGTAAAGGATTTCTTGCTTCCTTCATTCGATATGAAATTGTAGTATACGATGTATGGCGAAGTAGTGTATAAATGCGCTAAGAGAATGGAAGAATGAATCACAAGATTTGATCTGTCATGTAAATTATTAAAGATATTTTTGGTACAGATCATCAATAGCTAGACCCTGTCAACTTTTAATCACGATTGTTCACAAAATATCAAAGAAAATAATATAGAATAACAAATTCGAGTTGAAACTCAAAACCGAACGTACGATATTGCATCGTCAAAATCTTGCAACTGTAATAATATTTATGGAATACGACTACTGTCAGAAAATGCAAAGTTTACGCCTTCCATCTTAGTCCTCATTACTTCTAATGACCACGCAACTGCATTTTGATTCTTAATCGAGTATGTACATGTTTATGGGCCACAGCAACCACTTACCATCAGGTGAACTGTGTGATCGTTTATCATCCTTGTTCTATAAAACAGGATTAACATTGTTAGAAAATGAATTTCTTTAATTGTCACGCTTGCATAAGGATCGACGGTCACAGTATCAGGCGTGTCGCACCTCTGATGCTGCTTCCTGTCGCCGGTGTGGGTATTACACGCCTGGCGTCATCGGGATGGTTTCACCGCCATCTATCGGAAGCCACAAAATTTTCTGGTATATTCTATTGTCGTGTGATGACGGATGAAAAAACCTGTAACCTAGCTACTTAAAAATTAAAATAAATTTTTAACTACCACTTTCTTATAAAATTCCAAATTTTCTGTCAACGAATTTTCGTTCACAAGTTAGTAGAGAACAATGCGCGCGGGTTGGGACAGTCGTCAGGCATTAGAAGTTCTTATACCTGTAGTATTTGGAGGTCAGGCATAGTTTTTTTCTTTATGGGATCGGGTGACAAACGAGTACACAGTCCACCTGGTTAGTAGTCCAGCTGGTAAGTGGTTTCTGTGGCCCATAGACAACTACATGTATCCTCGTTTACGAATTAAAATGCAGCTGCGTTGTCCTCATTTCTAGTAAAAAGGGTCTCTGGTTCTCTACACTCACCATACAAAGCACAACAGCATTAAGCTACTATTTTACGCTGGTATTCTGTGAGAGCGTGGTCCTTCCCAGATCGAGCCGACTCATTCGTGCTACAACTTTACTACTAATATAACTGCACCATGCCTCTACCACAGTGACATAACATCGTTTTTGTTAGATAACAACTAACTTTATTGAAGTACCAACATAACCGAGACAAAACAAACTATTACCACAGTCTATAAATCCATAATTACGTACATTTTTAGAGTTTGTTTCATGTAACAATACCTACCTACATAGTTCTAAATATGTGGATAAATTTTCCAAGTTATGTTATGTTATGTTTAAATGTTGCCAGTGATGACATATGGAACTGAGACGTGGTCCTTCACTGCTGGCCGTATGAGGACGCTCAAAGTTGCTCAGCGAGCTATGGAGAGGGCTATGCTCGGAGTTTCTCTGCGCGATAAACTTAGAAATGAGGATATCCGCAGTAGAACCAGAGTGACCGACATAGCCCAACGGATTAGTAAGCTGAAGTGGCAATGGGCCGGACATATAGCTCGAAGAACCGACAACCGTTAGGGAAAAAAGGTTCTCGAATGGCAGCCTTGTACCGGTAGACGAAGTGTAGGGCGACCCCCCACTAGATGGAGTGACGACCTGGTAAGACATGCAGGAAGTCGATGGATGCAGGTGGCTCTGGACCGTGCTTTGTGGTATACCTTGGGGGAGGCCTATGTTCAGCAGTGGACTTGTAAAGGGCTGTAATGATGATGATGATTATGATCCACATATTTAAAACTTTTTACAGGCTTTAATGATTAATGATGATGATGACAATCATCAAATTTTAATTAAATGATTTGGTATTAGAACTAATTTTATTCCTAACTGTCCATCTAGGAAGGCATTTACAGATAGAAATTAATAAAGTGGTAAGTAACTCTTGCTTGATCATAGTAATATTTTTTTTTATTATGTAAGTGTTTTATCTATGCTCAAATTCTTCAAAAATATCTGGTTAATACTTTTTTCTAGTTCTTACATCATGAGTCGGTTGTCGGTTGGTCGATTTTCCCGTTCGTGACTTTTTAATTTTTTTTACTAAGCGCCACTAACTTCAGAAATTGTAAGCAAAACGGGAACTTATTTACACTAGTTAATGAAGAGTCCAAACAGCTTTTTAATTATGTAAGAACCATTCTGATAGGTTTTACCACTAGTAATTCTGGTAGATTCCACCCCATTACATATTTTGCTCCCAAACAGCAGTGTTGTGGCGGCTGGTTTGTTTTGGTCTGACAGAGAGTCAGTATATTAAAGACTGTTGAGGCATTCCATCTTGTTCCTCGGAAGTGACAACGCTCTGTAGGCCTCTTTATTTGAGGTCGGCTGCAGGTGTCCACGGCCTTTTACTATTAGGTAAAAGTTATTTTGTTACTTAGTTTTACAAAAAAAAAAGATCATGGAAAAGGCCTGTTCAACATAACGACCTGTGCAATTTTGATAAACTGCAATGATGAATGAAGACTGTAAGTTTCGAAAGGAGTTTTCTTCCGCGTACGACCTCTCTGTGGAATAGTTTACCACCGGCGATTTTTCCGGACCGATACGACCTGGGGACCTTCAAGAAAAGAGCTTACTCCTTTCTAAAGGGCCGGCAACGCACCTGCAATTCCCCGGGTGTTGCGGTTGATCATGGGCGGCGGTAGTCACTTAACATCAGGTGAGCCGCATGCTCGTTTGCCCCCTCTTCTACAAAAAAAAGATGACACGCATCAATTTTTGATTTTGAATAAATCATGACACTGTTAAGTTATTTAATAGTGATTTAATTATTACATTTCATTAAATAACTGTAGAATACAATGGACCCCCGGTAATTCTACAAACATTTTGCTTACTTACAGTCCGGATTTTTTTACCTTGTAATTCAACAAATTACAGATCCAAAGATAAGATCCTATATGTTATATATAAGTAATCTGAAGTACAAATCATACTGTATTGTGTATGTCAAATTTAGTAAATTAAATAACATTGTATAGAGCTTACGTTTTATTATAAAATTAACGTAATTAAAGAGTTCTACAGAACCTACAAAAAATATGCAATAATTTTTTAGGAAATTTTTGTGTATAAACAAATGTACATACTAAAATAATCATAAATATGAATCAATCAATTTAAGAGCGTTATCAAGAAGCAATAACGCTTTTTGAAGAAAATTGTGATCTTTCAACCATTTTCAGAAATTTTTTAATCAGAACCAAAACAATATCCTACGAGTCGAGAATAATAATGGTGGGGCGTACAAGTTACAACTTGTTCAATTATGCATTAGCGAAGAATGTGAAAACATATTCAATAATAAATAATAGACCATGTTGGATTACAAGGGGTGTCGGATTAGACAGGGGCCGGATTACCGGGGGTCCACTGTAGTTCTAATGATTTAAAAACTAAGATTTTTATTGTGCTATTTCTACACCATGTAGACATGTTAGTGATCCTAAAAGTTATAATGCAACAACTTATTGTACCATGTCTCAGATATAAATAATCAAATAAATCAATAAAACTTTTAGCCCGGACCCTTTTTGCAGAATAAAAGTATTAGTATATTTCAGAATAAAAAAATATTGTTCAAAAAGAGCCAATTTATTCTATTAAACAAAGCGCTTTAACGAAATGGATAAACAAGTGTAAAACCTTTTATTTTATTATCTACTGCAGTGAAAGAGGTTCTACTCTCTTTTAATGTCTAGACAATAAATTTAATTTAAGTTTCTATACTAAAATGAAAGGTGTAGGTTTTTCTCATAGGGTATACTATGAGAAAAACCTATTGAGTCTTTGATTTTTAAATCTAAAGATACTTATTTACGAGTACTTATTCTTTATTGCATTCCCTAAAAAAATAATAAAAACGGCGGACTTAATAACTTGAGATCTCTACCAGTCACTTTTATCTAAAATAATAGGTAATTCAACTTTTAACGACAAATAAAATGCAGATTCAATAAAAAGTAACTTATAAAATTAAAATAATCTTAATAACTAATGATGTCGGTGCTAAGATACAGTGTATTATTATCGTTTAATGAGGGCTAATAATCTTCCGCTCACTAGATGTCGCTAGTAGGGACTGGGTTATAAAGTTTTTTCCAAATTCCAAAGAAATGGACCGGCCTCCATATGCAGTGATCTTCAGTCCAGCCCTGTTTGATTATTTTATTTCTTTTTTTCTAATTGTAGAAGGCGTGTTCTTGTACTCCAATATATGGTTGCTTTAAATTTTTTTTTTTTTTTTTTATAGAAGAGGGGGCAAACGAGCATGCGGCTCACCTGATGTTAAGTGACTACCGCCGCCCATGATCAACCGCAACACCAGGAGAATTGCGGGTGCGTTGCCGGCCCTTTAGAAAGGAGTAAGCTCTTTTCTTGAAGGTCCCCAGGTCGTATCGGTCCGGAAAAATCGCCGATGATAAACTATTCCACAGAGAGGTTGTACGTGGAAGAAAACTCCTTGTGAAACGTACAGTGGTGGACCGCCAAGCATCCAGATGGTGTGGATGGTATCGGGATGTTTGCCGTGTCGTGCGTTCACGAAATTTGGCGGCTGGGATTAATCCGAACAATTCCTCAGAGCACTCCTCGTGATAGATGCGATAAAATACGCAAAGAGATGCAACATCTCTTCGCAACGCCAGTGAATCGAGCCGATCGGAAAGCACTCGGTCGTCGACGATTCGAGCCGCTCTGCGCTGGATGCGGTCAAGTGGAAGGAGCTGGTACTGGGGAGCCCCAGCCCAGAGATGGGAACAGTATTCCATGTGCGGCCGAACCTGCGCCTTGTAAAGTTTCAGGCGGTGTGCCGGCATGAAATACTGTCCCGCTCTGCTGAGCACGCCAAGCTTTTTAGAGGCCAATTTGGCCTTCCCTTCCAAGTGACCACGAAACTGCACGTCACTCGATATGTCGACGCCGAGGATTCCGATACTGGCTGAGGCAACAAGGGGAGTGCCTTGAAACTGAGGGGATACGACAAAGGGGTTCTTTTTAGCGGTTAACGCGCAAACTTGTGTCTTCTGAGGGTTAAACTGGACTAGATTTAGTCGTCCCCAATCCGAGACTCTGTTCAGCAAAGACTCGACTTCAGACACAAGTTTGTCCCGGCACTCGGAGACGTTTTCCCGAGAAATATTGGCTCGGCCGGTGTAAAGAGCATCACCAGTGCTGTCATCCGCATAGCAATGAATGTTACGGGTATGCAACATATCATTGATATGCAGAAGAAACAGCGTTGGCGATAGCACGCAGCCCTGTGGAACACCAGCATTAATAGGCTTGCAATCGGAGCTTGCACCGTCTACAACGACCTTGATGCTCCGATCTGCAAGAAAGCTGGTGATCCAATTGCACAATTTCTCGGGAAGCCCATAGGAAGGGAGCTTCGAAAGAAGCGCTTTGTGCCAAACCCGATCGAAGGCCTTCACAATGTCCAAACTAACGGCCAATGCCTCCCCCTTGAACTCTACTGCCTCCGCCCATCTGTGAGTGTGGTAGACCAGAAGATCACCAGCTGACCGACCACGGCGAAAACCGTATTGGCGGTCACTAATCAGCTGGTGATCCTCAAGGTACCTCATGAGCTGGCAGTTTACAATGGACTCCATTGTTTTGGAGAACAAGGAGGTGATGGCGATTGGCCGGTAGTTGGACGGGTCTGAGCGGTCGCCTTTTTTAGGGATCGGGTGGACGAAAGCCGTCTTCCACGATTTTGGGACTACGCCTAGGGAGTAGGAGTACCGGAAAAGACGCGTTAAAACTGGTGCCAACTCTGGAGCACACGTCCTCAACACAATTGGGGGGATTCCGTCAGGCCCACTCGACTTGTGGATGTCCAGGGAGAGGAGTGCTTTGCGAACCGAGCGCTGTGTGAACTGCACTTCCGGCATGGAGCACTCACACCGCGGGATGGTCGGCGGCGTACTCCCCCCGTCATCGAGAGTCGAGTTAGACGCAAAGAAGGAGCCTAGAAGATCGGCTTTCTCCTTTGCAGTATGGGCCAGTGAGTCGTCCTCCCTGTGCAGAGATGGAAGAGATGGCTGACAGAAATTCCCCTGGACAGCCTTGGCGAGAGACCAGAATGCACGGGTTCCAGAAGGAAGGCGAACTAGTTTCTCGCCAATTCTGCCTATGTGCTCTGACTTTGCCTTGGCAATGACTCTTTTGAAGGATCTAGAGGCGGAATTATACTTCTTTTTTAGAGCGCTGGTGTTTACATCCCGGGACGCTGATGCATCAACCCAGGCTTGGTAGCACTCCTGCTTATAGCATGATGCTATTTTACAGGAGCGACCAAACCATGGCTGAGATTTGCCTCCAATGGGCACCACAGAGGAAGGAATAAAAAGTTCCATACCCTGAAGTACCACATCAGTAACAGAATCCGCAACAACGTTGGGATCATCCGGCGAGAAGCAAACCCGCCCTCAAGGGTAGGATGCAAAGAAAGACCGCATCCCATCCCAATCGGCTGACCTATAGTGCCAAACACGGCGGCAGCCTGCAGAATGCAACCGCGATTTCAGCGTGAGTGGCACAACACTCCGGATCAGACAATGGTCCGAGGAGCCTAAAGGGGCGTCGACGGAAATCTGATATCCGTCCGGGTGAGAGGTCAGCAGAAGGTCCAACAGGGAAGGTGCATGATCCTCCACATCTGGAATCCGCGTAGGCGAAGTAACCAGTTGTGTCAGACCATATGCCAAGGCAAAATCATGAACAGATCTCCCCGCATGATCGGTTAAACGTGAACCGAGCCATTCGGCGTGATGGGCGTTAAAGTCGCCGAGGATCACGATCTCTGCGGAGGGGATCTGCTGTAGCAACGAATCTGCAGCCATTTGGACGTGGTCGAAGAGTCGGTCTGTTTCGGCATTACCGCTGTGGGACCTATAGAGGCACCCGTAGACGCGCGGATGGTCGTCGCTGTCTACGCGTAGCCAAATTATGGACAGGTCCGAAACTTCAAGTCTGCCGAGGCTTCGAGAACAGATGTCCTCTCTGACGTAAACGCAAACTCCAGCCCGAGGCACAAAGGAGTGTTCCAGTTTGTACCCCGGGTAGGAGAGATACGAAACATCAGCCGGAGAGGACACCTGCGTCTCGGTCAGAAAGAGCAGAGCCGGCCTCGCCGTCTCGAGATGGTAGTGGACGGCGTTTAGGTTGGAGTGAAGTCCCCTGATATTGCAGAAATTCACGGACAGCGTGGCAGGGGTCGCCTTGGTCTTGTTGCTCCGTTTGCCCCGAGCAGTTGTAGTCTTGAGCGGAATTTCGCCCCCCCCAGAATACGCGGGGCAGCCTGAGCACCCACGCTCAGAAGTGGAAAAACATGGTCGTGGATGCTCAGCGAGGGATTCTCCAGGGGTGCTGGTACCCTCCTGGGGTAGTCTATCTTTATTTAATTCCGCTACCATGTTGATGGGGGGGGGGGGGGGGATTTGGGCCTCCGGCCACCTGCACTCACCAGACGAAACGCGGAAGCAGAACTTCCACTTCACGCCGGTATTCTGTGAGGTCGTGGTACCACCCCGGTTTGAGCCGGCCCATACGTGCAACAGCAAAGCTGCCGCATGGCTCTACCACTGTTAAATTTGGCATTTGGTGTAAAAATGGCAGTATTGCAGCCAATATGTAAGCTAGGTAATCCATAACGGTGGGGTTTAGTGGGTAAAAGTCTCTACATAACAACGCAGCCGGCTGCGTGGTATGCTATGAGCATTATCCACCTCCCTCCCCCGCTTTCCGGAGGGTTGCCCATAATTGCTTCGGGCGCAAAAAAAGCGACTAATACATACAAACCCCTTCATTGGACAACGCAGCCTTATTTGTCTCGAGATATTACGAGTAAAAATACAGTTGTCCACTTACTTATATCATATTTATATTATTATGTCGAGGGTATTAGTTAATGGTGAAGAACAAAAAATATATAGGAAAGTTATACCTATATACGTTCCGCGGCTGGGCACAGGCCTCATACGTGATGGATCAGCAATTGATGAATCATTCATTGTTGCCGACAGGGATCGAACATGGGTTACCCACGTAGGTATAATTTATACCTAGAAATTTACTACTTAGTTTCAAATCAATATTATTAGTTAAATAGTTATTTTTGCTGCTTTGAACTTTTATGAACAGCCTCAAACCTATAAATCACCTTCATTAAAATTTTATAGGAGTTTCGCCTATATTTTTAGAATTTTAGTATGTGAGGTAGGTGTAGTACCCTTACCCCCCCCCCCTCCATAATGAAGGGCCCATATTTATGTGGGACTTAAAAAATATGGCAACTGTGCTATTCACTTAGCATGTCATTTACGTCTAATGGGATATTAGGTGTGATTGTGTAGGCGATGAGCTAGCCACTTCGGTTACAACTTTCCATCTAAACCCAATTTTTGCTAAACTTGGTCTGTGTACCTTGCTGCTTTTTGGACAAGCATGATGGTATTAGATATGAATGGTACTAATCCATAGCAAAGACGCAATTAAATTAGATTAACAGGGCCTGAGACAAACACCTAATTTGTGACTTGCTCCACGGTCAAGGAAAACATAGTGAGGTTATTAAACTATATGTCAAAAAAACTAAAAAAAATATTTTCGGATTTATCGAATTTATTTCAGTAATTAAGGCAGCATGGCGGCCATTTACTTGCCCTAAAACAAACTCCGAAATGAGATCCTTCAGATGCAGGGTTTTTACTTAAGCAAAATTTCTTTGTTAGCAATGCTAATTAGAGTCGAAAGTCATGCATATTATGATATTCCAGTACGGCAAAGCCTCTTTGTTTGTTGATATAAAAAGGAGTACCGTGTAGTGGCGGCGTAAGAATGTCCACTACCCCATATCGTCCCGTGCGTGTCGCAAGAGGGAAGAATGTCCACTACCCCATATCGTCCCGTGCGTGTCGCAAGAGGTAAGAATGTCCACTACCCCATATCGTCCCGTGCGTGTCGCAAGAGGGAAGAATGTCCACTACCCCATATCGTCCCGTGCGTGTCGCAAGAGGGAAGAATGTCCACTACCCCATATCGTCCCGTGCGTGTCGCAAGAGGGAAGAATGTCCACTACCCCATATCGTCCCGTGCGTGTCGCAAGAGGTAAGAATGTCCACTACCCCATATCGTCCCGTGCGTGTCGCAAGAGGGAAGAATGTCCACTACCCCATATCGTCCCGTGCGTGTCGCAAGAGGGAAGAATGTCCACTACCCCATATCGTCCCGTGCGTGTCGCAAGAGGTAAGAATGTCCACTACCCCATATCGTCCCGTGCGTGTCGCAAGAGGGAAGAATGTCCACTACCCCATATCGTCCCGTGCGTGTCGCAAGAGGGAAGAATGTCCACTACCCCATATCGTCCCGTGCGTGTCGCAAGAGGGAAGAATGTCCACTACCCCATATCGTCCCGTGCGTGTCGCAAGAGGGAAGAATGTCCACTACCCCATATCGTCCCGTGCGTGTCGCAAGAGGTAAGAATGTCCACTACCCCATATCGTCCCGTGCGTGTCGCAAGAGGGAAGAATGTCCACTACCCCATATCGTCCCGTGCGTGTCGCAAGAGGGAAGAATGTCCACTACCCCATATCGTCCCGTGCGTGTCGCAAGAGGGAAGAATGTCCACTACCCCATATCGTCCCGTGCGTGTCGCAAGAGGGAAGAATGTCCACTACCCCATATCGTCCCGTGCGTGTCGCAAGAGGGAAGAATGTCCACTACCCCATATCGTCCCGTGCGTGTCGCAAGAGGGAAGAATGTCCACTACCCCATATCGTCCCGTGCGTGTCGCAAGAGGGAAGAATGTCCACTACCCCATATCGTCCCGTGCGTGTCGCAAGAGGGAAGAATGTCCACTACCCCATATCGTCCCGTGCGTGTCGCAAGAGGTAAGAATGTCCACTACCCCATATCGTCCCGTGCGTGTCGCAAGAGGGAAGAATGTCCACTACCCCATATCGTCCCGTGCGTGTCGCAAGAGGGAAGAATGTCCACTACCCCATATCGTCCCGTGCGTGTCGCAAGAGGGAAGAATGTCCACTACCCCATATCGTCCCGTGCGTGTCGCAAGAGGGAAGAATGTCCACTACCCCATATCGTCCCGTGCGTGTCGCAAGAGGGAAGAATGTCCACTACCCCATATCGTCCCGTGCGTGTCGCAAGAGGTAAGAATGTCCACTACCCCATATCGTCCCGTGCGTGTCGCAAGAGGGAAGAATGTCCACTACCCCATATCGTCCCGTGCGTGTCGCAAGAGGGAAGAATGTCCACTACCCCATATCGTCCCGTGCGTGTCGCAAGAGGGAAGAATGTCCACTACCCCATATCGTCCCGTGCGTGTCGCAAGAGGGAAGAATGTCCACTACCCCATATCGTCCCGTGCGTGTCGCAAGAGGGAAGAATGTCCACTACCCCATATCGTCCCGTGCGTGTCGCAAGAGGGAAGAATGTCCACTACCCCATATCGTCCCGTGCGTGTCGCAAGAGGGAAGAATGTCCACTACCCCATATCGTCCCGTGCGTGTCGCAAGAGGGAAGAATGTCCACTACCCCATATCGTCCCGTGCGTGTCGCAAGAGGGAAGAATGTCCACTACCCCATATCGTCCCGTGCGTGTCGCAAGAGGGAAGAATGTCCACTACCCCATATCGTCCCGTGCGTGTCGCAAGAGGGAAGAATGTCCACTACCCCATATCGTCCCGTGCGTGTCGCAAGAGGTAAGAATGTCCACTACCCCATATCGTCCCGTGCGTGTCGCAAGAGGGAAGAATGTCCACTACCCCATATCGTCCCGTGCGTGTCGCAAGAGGGAAGAATGTCCACTACCCCATATCGTCCCGTGCGTGTCGCAAGAGGGAAGAATGTCCACTACCCCATATCGTCCCGTGCGTGTCGCAAGAGGGAAGAATGTCCACTACCCCATATCGTCCCGTGCGTGTCGCAAGAGGTAAGAATGTCCACTACCCCATATCGTCCCGTGCGTGTCGCAAGAGGGAAGAATGTCCACTACCCCATATCGTCCCGTGCGTGTCGCAAGAGGTAAGAATGTCCACTACCCCATATCGTCCCGTGCGTGTCGCAAGAGGTAAGAATGTCCACTACCCCATATCGTCCCGTGCGTGTCGCAAGAGGGAAGAATGTCCACTACCCCATATCGTCCCGTGCGTGTCGCAAGAGGGAAGAATGTCCACTACCCCATATCGTCCCGTGCGTGTCGCAAGAGGGAAGAATGTCCACTACCCCATATCGTCCCGTGCGTGTCGCAAGAGGTAAGAATGTCCACTACCCCATATCGTCCCGTGCGTGTCGCAAGAGGGAAGAATGTCCACTACCCCATATCGTCCCGTGCGTGTCGCAAGAGGGAAGAATGTCCACTACCCCATATCGTCCCGTGCGTGTCGCAAGAGGGAAGCAAATCGGGAGATAGGCAGCAGTGTCTTCCTAATAACGATTAAAAATGAAATGTCATTGCCAACCTGCTTGCCAAGTGTGGCAACTACAAAAATTTTCCCCCATGAGGCAATATTTGGCTTATATTCAGGTATATATATATATATATATATATATATATATATATATATATATATATATATATATATATATATATATATATATATATATATATATATATATATATATATATATATATATATATATATCCTATACTATTAAACGAGCAATTCTTGTATATATGTATATATATATATATATAATCGGGATCTCGGAAACGGCTCCAACGATTTTCATAAAATTTAGTGTCCAGGGAGTTTCGGGGATAATAAATCGATCTAGCTAAGATTTATTTTTAGAAAATGTCTTTTTGTCCGTGTTTTTAGGCAATTAAAAACTGCTACAATATAGTTAGAATAAGAAGGTAAATTTTGACAGTTTGATAATGATTATAAATAGCTTATTGGTATAATGGGCGGTCACAAAATCGTAAAACCTCGGTTCGAGCCCAGACCGACCGACCGACTTTTTTATTTTTTTTTTCAAGTTTATTTCTTTTTTGAGAAAATATATTTTTTTCGAGCCCTTTTTTTAGTATTTTTTAAAAACACGAAAATTTAAATAAAAATAATTGCACTCATGATTTTTTATTCAAATAACCAGTTCAGTTTTTTCTGTTATGTCGCTAAGATCAAAAAATATTATTTATAATTCATCAGTATGTAATTTGTATCTAAATATAATTTCCAAAACACACGAATTAAAAAAATCGAGCGAAAAATACCGAGCAAAGCTCGGTCAACCGGGTACTATATATATATGTATGTATATATCATTATCATTCATTACAGCCCTTTACAAGTCCACTGCTGAACATAGGCCTCCCCCAAGGGCCACAAAGCACGGTCCTGAGCCACCTGCATCCATCGACTTCCTGCATGTCTTACCAGGTCGTCACTCCATCTAGTGGGGGGTCGCCCTACACTTCGTCTACCGGTACGAGGGCCACTCGAGAACCTTTTTTCCCCAACGGTTGCCGGTTCTTCGAGCTATATGGCCGGCCCATTGCCACTTCAACTTACTAATCCGTATTTTATATATATATATATATATATATATATATATATATATATATATATATATATATATATATATATATATATATATATATATATAGTTAAAATAAAGTACTAAACAGACCGTGAGATAAGAGAGTAAGAGTTTCATATAAGAGTAAAGAAACGATCCTTATTACGAGTAACTTATAGACAGACAGTTACGACAACGTATCTGAATTACGATTCGCATTCCAGGATCTGTGTGCTTATTTGTAAGACTTAAGGTACAGTCAGCCTAACAAGTAAATGCAAAAGCACTATGCGTACTACATTGTTGTTCACGTCATTGCTCTGTGTTGTTCCAAAAGAAGGTGTTTTTTGTTTCTTTTTTTCTTTACTATAGAAACAAGTATGCTAATTTAGAGTATGCTATTAAATCGCAAACCGGCCGATTTTATTTTGACGAAAGTTTGGCCCATAGTAATAAATCTAACAAACAAAAAATGCTTTAAGATAACGAAGTATCTTATTATTATTATATTATTTTATTAGTATACCTAATGATATTATAGTAATATAGGGTTTATAAATATATGTGATAATATTATAGAAACATATCTAAAAGTGTATTAAATAATCCCCTTTCAACGTTTCATTTTCAGTCATGACGCTATAACTACACAGCCTAAGTAGACTTTAACCGAACTATACTCATTGACCGACCAATTTTCTATAATAGACCAGAAATTACCTTAACAAAGGAAAGTACAGTAGCTGAAAAATTTGTCAAAGTATTAAGTTGAATTTTAACGACTTGTTCGTAATTCTATCACTATTGAACCACACAAAAAGTCACGTGCTCTCGTTTTAGAATAGTGATTCAGCTATTTACCCAGAGTTAACTCGGCTACGGATCTAATTAGATCATACAATACCTATACGTCGGCTCTAGTACGGATCGAATTAGATCAGAAGTACTGCCTTATGAAAAAACTATTTTTTCCTTTAAAACAAAACCAAAGACAATATGCAATAGATAATAGTATCAAAGACAAAGATATGCTCTTTTATTTTAAACCATAACCTGGCGATGTTTCTCAGAAAAAAAAAAGAAATCACTCTGAACTTTCGGCTTTCCACGTGTCGCTTCGATGAAGGTGCTCCGTCTTTTTTATAGAATTTTATATTTGTGTCTGGACTAAAAACGAAAGTATTATACTTTTTATATTCCTTGTAATATAGTAAACACGTAGATATGTAATTTGTAGTATAAAAAGTGAAAAATAAATTGCCAAAAGTACTTCAAAATCCGGAAGGCCCGTTTTGGCGGGTGGGTCATAAATGTGTTATTTTTCAAATTCTCATTTATTTTTTGTGTAAAATGTAAGTAAAAATAGTTTTCCTACATATTTCAAATAACATGACGTTGTATTTATTTCAAATTCACACAAACATATTTTAGAAATATTCTTCGAAATGTCATACAGATAAAATATTATTATTTTTTTTTTATTTTTTAATATTTTAATATTTTGGTATGAGTAACGAATGGAAACACATAAAACATAAAAATATACATATTTCCAAACATTTTCATATAAATTTCTCCAAAAACAAAAGTGTAGAATTCAAATTAGTAGTAATTTTGTCACTAAAATTGAAGTATATACTACTACTATGCTATACAGGGTAATTTATGTATTTTATTACAATTTCTAGCAACCAAAAATAATTTTATTCGATAGTTTATACATTCAACAAGAACTCCTGTAAGTTTTATCCATAAATATTGTCTCAAAGTGAAAATATAGCAAAATTTGCAATATAGCAAAAAATTTCCTAACTTACAAATTTTCCCGCCATTAAGGTCCTGAGGGAACGGGAGTACAACAGGTTAGAGCTAACGGGAGAGAGTTTATCAAAGAGTTTATTATATATATTAAAAATTGACAAAATGATCTTTTAAATTATGATGATAATGGTGATAATGTTTCCAGATCTAAAGTTGGAAGTCAATTTACTCATCAGATTCATCAAACTTAAATTATTCGTTAACTCTGAAATTAAAGGGTGTTTTAACTTACTTAATTAATAAAAACCCACGATTTCACAAAAGCTCGTAAAAGTCCTCTGTTAAAAGCGGGGCTTTAGAAGCAAAGATACTAGTATACTTTAAACCAGTAAAACGACGTTTAATGAAACCTTTGGGATTTAGATACTTACACTATTGGCTCTTTATTAAATTTGCTTTTACCTCGTAACAAGGATTCAGTTTGAAGAAATTTGTTGACTTCTGTCGTCTCATAATAATCTCATAAAGAGAAGAAAATAGAAAAGAATTAATAGGTAATACAAAAGTTTTGTTGAAGTGTGAAATTGGTACCAGTATAAGTCGCATTTTCAGTCATGATATAAATTTTTAAATTGAAATAAATGTGATTGAAATACAGAAAATAATTATTAATAAGAGTTGAATTGTAATTGTAATTTCTTAATTATCTAATATTCACGGGATCATTAAACAGTTAATAGGTCTGAATTAGCCAAACTGCTCTATTCAAATATATCAAGTTTTACTTCGAGCTTCAAATGTTGTAAAGTAAAAAGTAAAGTTACAGCCTATATATGTCCCACTGCTGGACACAGGCCTCCCCTCATTTCTGAGAGGATTTTTAGGACAAGAAAGTGTCCGCCGCGCTGCCCCAATGCATGTTGGCGAACTTCACATGTCATGGAAATATTTTTTTTCTTATTCAGACATTTCTTATCAGAAATGCAGGTTTCCTCATGAAGTTTTCCTTCACCGCCGAGCACGTGGTAAATCTGCACTTAAAATTGCAATCAACAATTTCATTGGTGCCGGCGGGGATCGAACCCGGGCTACTCGCGTTCTGTTATATTTACAGCGAGCGTTAACCATCTGAGCTACCACGCCTCTATTAACCTGTTAACGCTGACAGTTTTCACCCTTGCGATCACTGAGACATCACTGAACAGTTGCCGTCTAGTCGTCATAATAAAGTCAATCTCATTTTTTGTCAAACCGTCGGGGCTCGACCAGGTCCACTTTCTGTGGGGTAGCTTCTGGAAGAAAAAGTCATCATAAAGAGTCCCTCTTTCTTCATGAAGTCGGCCAGCTTCTAGTGACCCCATCCCAAATTTCTACACTTTCAGCTCACCGTTCTCTCTTATGCCTAGTTTTGCGTTAAAGTCTCCCATTAACACCGTGTGGTGGGTTTTGGGGAATGCATGGCTCTAGAAATATCCTCATACATTTCTTCCACCTCGTCATCGGGATGTGCCGAGGTTGGTGCGTAAGCCTGTATGACCTCCTGCGAATAACATTTGGTGGTTCTGAGTATAAGGTACGCAACCCTCGTCGTTACACTCTCAATCTTTACAACATAGTTAACGAGAGACTAGTGGACGATAAATCCGACTCCTTGGGATAGATGGTCGCCCTCCCGATGATGGAACAAGTTGGCAGATTCGAGAATCACCGTGTCCTCCCCCTCTTTTCAGACCTCGGATAATCCTATAATATTCTAGCGCAACTTATTTATCTCTTCTTCCAGCTCCAAGATCTTCTCGACAGTACATAGGTACAGTGCGTGCATTGTGTGTTGCCGGATCGTGTCGTCTTAAGAGGCAACCGAACGTTCACTGTAGAACCCCTGGCCCGCCGTTACCATGGTCGCCACCGTAGTCAAGAATAGTGGAGTCGCTGGGGCTGGGGGCCATCTCATGGTAACTCTCATCATACTGCCCGTGTATTGCCATAGTTGCCACGCTTGGCGAGCGGGTTGGAATCCACAGTTTTTTTTTGTACAATTACTGTTATCGGAAAGATGCTGCTGCCCATCTCCTGCCTGTATCCCCTAGTCACCTTTTAGGACACCCACGGGAAGATATGGGGAGTGAATTCTTAACCGCCATAATACGGTTATGGTACTGGTATTTGTTATCGAAATGCAACACTTTGGATTTCTTTATAGAAGTTATTGTGTTTACGATTCAGAATCAATTTGCAGATGCAATTAAATGCAGGCACTACCAAACACAGCAACATTACGATGCTTTTGAATGCTGGTTGTCCTTACGTGTTTGACGCCGATCTAGTTTTGCTGCAATTGCAACCATTATTGTACCGTGACTCTACCACGAATGTTTCAAAACAGCCGTAAATTCTACGTAATTTCCACCAACTAGGTATTGTAATACAATAAAATTATCATTTGATAATTTTACGTGATACCCATTTATATTAAAAGGATTCTTCAAACGAATTCGCAGCAAATCTTTTGAATGTAATCCGACCTGTTTTGAATATGCCCTAAAATTGAGGCAGCAAATGGACTTATAGGACTAGGTAAGAACTATATTGTGGTATTTTTTACATTCAACAGCTACTAAAAGATTTTTATCGCTTTATATTTACAGCATAAATAGATTGGCTTAACCGGGGAAGGACCGCCCACAGAATACCATTCCAAAATAGCAGCATATTGATGCTGTGTTTCATATAGTAAGTGTAGATAACCGGAGACCTTTATTACAGGTAACGATGCATAATTGTATCTTAATACTCAGGTGTGACTACGCAACTGCATTCTTTTTCTAATATAATAGGACAGATCAAGTTGTCATTACAAGTTGGACAGTGTTCACGCGCAGAACATGCGTGATAGTTAGGATTTCAGTTTAAATTAAAAAAAATCTTCGTCTTCATAATAAATTACTATATTAGAAAACATTTACAGGAAAAAACAAAATACATTATCCCTTTTCTGAATAACCATGGCATCTGTTTTTCTTATTCTTTTAAATTTATTTAAAAACTAAAATAGAAGAAAACATATAAACTCCACGAACGGACAGTGTGCTGCTTACACGATTAACTGTAAAAAAATTGTCATTTAGTATATTATAATGGATTATAATGAAATTTATCATAACGTTGCACAGATTACCCCCTCTGTGTAACGTTGCATCAAAAAAATAAATTCGATTTTGAATTGAGTTGTTTTTTGAGGCTTCTTCGTATCTAGATCGCAGCTCATAGCTATCATAGCATCGACTACCCTCATACATATTTCTGTATCCAACTAGCAAGGTACCAATGCTATATCAAATATCTTGTGGCTTCATAGCAGTCATAAAAATATTACTGTTTCCGACAGATGGCGTTATAATCATCTACCGTACGTCAGGGATAATACCCAAATCGATCGTTGTCATCTGCATGGGCTTTCTGCCCAGCAGGTTTCGGGCTTCGGGGCATTCCCCATTACCCGGGTAATCCTCACAGCACACTTCAGTGTGCCGGTCTTGGGAGCCGCTCAGGAACGGCATTGTTGGCAATCTAGTTTGGCATATTCCGCGCCCCTAGGATGGATCTGCTGAAGGGTCAGCGGTCTCAAAGCCCCACGAAGACTCGACGTAGACGGGTCTCAACGCTGAGCCAATCCCACTGACAGGTGTGCGCTCCCGATAGCAGCACTCCGGGCCTAAGGAGCTCGCTCCTAGTTGTATATTAAGGCCATCTCGGCATTCGTGGCGTATCTCGCGCCTCTGGGAAGGGATCTGCCGAAGGGTCAGCGACTTTAAGGTCCCACGGAAACGTATCTCGACGTAGATCTGATGTCACCGACAAGTGTGTACTCTCCTGACAGCAGCACACCGGCCTCTGGAGCTCGCTTCCCAGCATATAGGTTAAGGCAGCGGCAAGGTCATATCATGCTAGGAGGAATCAGGAGCGATCTCGAAGCTTCCTGGAGACTAATCTCGACGTGAAGCCAAGTTCGCTCCAACACGTACACCCGCTGCTAAGTGACGCGACGCGACTTACTCCCTCCCAGACGGGGACCGACGAGCCGACGACCGGCGGACGTGACCGGCGACGAACGCGGTCTGGACGCGACTCATACCCAAATCAGTGTTGCCGTTCTACAAATTTTAAAGTCCCTCGACTAACAGAAAAAATTCGCCAGTAACAGCATTTATATAGGTATTATATAGGTACATTTTCGTGCTACCATTGGGCTAACTGAAAAATCTTGCCAAATCGTATACAATGAATACTTAGTGTCCATAAATTCAGAAAAACCTTAAAAAGAGTGAACTCTATTTCATATAAATCAGTTATTTATAGTGTAGGTTAATGACATGACAACCAAAACAGAAATTATTTATGTACAAAATAAAAAGTTGTAGGGAACTACGGGAGACGCCCATATCCAACATCGGACGTTTATACGCTAATGAAGAAAATGAAAAAATATTTTACATGACATAAATGTGCTTGTGTTTTTTGTATAATTAAACTTAAAGAAACCATTTATGCAATGTTGCTAACCGTGGTGGTAACATTGTATAACATATTCAAAATGATGACTCAAATGTGAAGGGTAAAACAATCAAGCTGATCGTAAACCTACATTATTTGCTGTAATAACGATCCATAGGATATAAAACAAACATGAACCGTCTACAAAATTTACATCGCAATTCATAATTTGGTGATTGCCTCTCGGATGATGCCTGTAACAAACTAGGTAGTTTTGAGCTATTACATAGCGTTCCAATTAATACAGGCGTAAAGCCACGCTACAGCTACGTTATGGTTGTACACCAAATGGGTCAGATAGATCGGGGTAGTCCCTACCCGCTTTCACAGAATACCAGCGTGAAATAGGAGTTTAATGCTATTGTGTTTCGTATGGTAGTGTAATGTAAGTGTAGAGAACCTAAAAGATCATCTTGACATTCCATCTTAGTCCTCAGAGGAGACAGTGCATCTACATTTGACTAAGAAGTCGGGAATAAAAATCGCTTTACTTCAGTCAATAAAAAAATAAAATATATTTTTTTTAATTTTTTAAGATTTATTTGCAAATAGTATATGGTTTTATTATCTTTAATTGACACGCGCATTGGTAAAGCGGAGAGAGTTAAAAAATCAGAGTAAACTTACGTAGGATTTTAACACATTCTCCGACGAGACATAATATAGTTTTATTTATTTTAAAAATATAACTTTAAGAAAAATGTCCTATCCTTAATCCTCATTAACGGCTTTTTTGCTAAGCTATGGTAGAAGGTTGGGTCACAAAAGTCTTAAGACCAGGCATGACCCTAAACGCAAGTTTTATAATAACTCAAAGTAAATGATCCACTGCAGTAAACAAACCCAGAAAAAGGTATGATACTGTCCAGGATATATCCTAGTTAGATAGTGTGTTGAAAACATGATACCACTAATTTAATACGATAGAAAAAAATCACAAACATACCTCCAAAAATTTCTTTTAACTAGTAAAAACCATACTAGTATACATTCAATCATTCTGATTTTTTGTCAGATTTTTATACATTCAACATATTATCGTTATAGTGTTTCAATTTTTTTAGTCCAACTAATAGTTTTTTTATAAAATCACATATTCTTATTTCTGAAATAATACGTACGGATGTTTGCGTAAACGCCTGTGCAGTCACTCAGTGTTGCCAGATGTCTTGAACCTTTTATCTGTATTAGACACTGCTAAAATCTGTATTAAATCTGTATGATATTTAAACTTAAAATCTGTATAATTTAATAAACCAAAATAGAATAATAGATCATCATCATCATCATCATTGCTTTTTTTGAAAAACGAGGAATAACTACTAACGTAATATAAGCAGATAAGGTTTGATTATCGTTCTTAAATAAAAATAAGTTTTTATAGAATAAGGGTGACAAACGAGCACACAATCCAACTGATGGTAAGTGGATGCTGTGGCCCATAGACATCTACATTTATCCTCGCTTAAGAATTAAAACGCAGATACGTTGTCACGCCTGAGGACCAAGAGGGGATGCCTCATTTTCAGTAAAAAGGGTCTCCGGATTTTTACTTTCACCATACGAAACAGCAGTATTAAGCTTGTATTTTACGCTGGTGTTCTGTGAGAGCGTGGTCCTTCCCCGGTGGAGCGTCAGCTATTATAGTTGCAGCACTGCAACCATAATAGCTGCAACGTGGCTCTACCACGTATAAAATATACACTATACACAAAATTTTTCATATAGCAAAATTGAAAACATTAATTTAAGCAAACAACATATTAAAACTCAAACGTTTGCCAAATGAACATATAATTACTTTATTATTTTCAGTCATACATATTTTATACACTGGGCGTTAGTGTAAACACCGTTATCCTTGAAAAGTGGTTTGGTGTCACTTATAGAACGTAAAGTCAATGAAAAATAACAACAATTTTTTTTTAATAAAATTCAATTTTCCTTAATTCCTCAATTTTGCATGTCCTAAGCCAGGGTGAAAGTATGAAGGAAAAGTTACATCACAGGTTATGTGTATCTATTGTGTTTTTATTGGAATATAGTGTAGGTAGCTAGCGCGGGTGGTGATCTTTACAGTGATTACGTCACCCGGGCGCGTAGGGTATCCATGAATTTACGGACGGTTTCGGACAGAAACCTCTTAAATTTTATGAAAGAAAATAGGGTTTTTTTTTTAGAATTCGGATAAATATTTTTATATTAAAGCCTATGGTTTTAGTGACAACGGTGTTTACACTTATACTTTGTATACATATTTTGTAATACACTTGTAATTCTGCCATACTAACTAATTACGTTGTGAAAAAATAAATTAACCATAAGTAATAGAATCATGAATGTGTGTAACGCGGTATCTAGTCACTTATTTTGCTTCATTCTATTGTAAGTTGAATATTATGTTAATCCAATCAATAGAGTTAGAAAACTCTGTATAAAAATCTGTACCCAGTGCTAATCTGTATCACACACCGAAAATCTGTATAAATACGGGGAAATCTGTATATATGGCAACACTGCAGTCACTGCCGGCCTGGTGCTGTAGAGACGTGTCGCTCTTTTTGCCGCATTATTTACGTTAACGCGTTTACAAAATTGATATGGGTATAGAATCGAACTATTACATTGACATGAGTCACGCACACAAGTGTACGCACGGTTGGTGGCGGGAATCGTAGTCAAATAAAATTATTTTAATAATTTGAAAGATCGAATTTGTTTTTGATTTCTTACACCACAAAAATATACTTAGATACATAGAGTAATAAGACTTAGTTACGAGGTACAAATACCTACTCTAGAGACTGCTTTGCACTGGGAGCCCTCTGCTGGCACTGAGAAGTTAGCTGTGGACTTTGGGCTGATTTTGACAGTTATGATAAGACCTTACCTCCGGACTTGATGGAGTCACCTGAAAGTGAACTTCAGTAACTAATACTGGAACACCTGGACTAGTAGAACTAGGTGTGCCGACTTTGGGCTCGTTTTATTAGGTATGACGAGCCCTTACCTCCGGACTTGACGGAGTGACCTGAAAGTGTAGTTTGGTAATCGGTATTGGAACAGGTCGCCGAGTACTACTAGGTGGGCCGAGTTTAGGCTCGTTTTGTTAAGTATGACGAGCTCTTACCTCCGGACTTGACGGAGTGACCTGAAGATGTACTTTGGTAATCGGCATTGGAACAGGTCGCCGAGTATTACTAGGTGTGCCGAGTTTGGGCTCGTTTTATTAGGTATGACGAGCCCTTACCTCCGGACTTGACGGAGTGACCTGAAAGTGTAGTTTGGTAATCGGTATTGGAACAGGTCGCCGAGTACTACTAGGTGGGCCGAGTTTAGGCTCGTTTTGTTAAGTATGACGAGCTCTTACCTCCGGACTTGACGGAGTGACCTGAAGATGTACTTTGGTAATCGGCATTGGAACAGGTCGCCGAGTATTACTAGGTGTGCCGAGTTTGGGCTCGTTTTATTAGGTATGACAAGCCCTTACCTCCGGACTTGACGGAGTGACCTGAAGGTGTACTTGGGTAATCGGTATTGGAACAGGTCGCCGAGTACTACTAGGTGTGCCGAGTTTGGGCTCGTTTTGTTAGGTATGACGAGCCCTTACCTCCGGACTTGATGGAGTGACCTGAAGGTGTACTTTGGTAATCGGCATTGGAACAGGTCGCCGAGTACTATTAGGTGTGTCGAGGTTGGGCTCGTTTTGTTAGGTATGACGAGCCCTTACCTCCGGACTTGATGGAGTGACCTGAAGGTGTACTTTGGTAATCGGCATTGGAACAGGTCGCCAAGTACTATTAGGTGTGTCGAGGTTGGGCTCGTTTTGTTAGGTATGACGAGCCCTTACCTCCGGACTTGATGGAGTGACCTGCAGGTGTACTTTGGCAATCGGCATTGGAACAGGTCGCCGAGTACTACTAGGTGGGCCGAGTTTGGGCTCGTTTTGTTAGGTATGACGAGCCCTTACCTCCGGACTTGACGGAGTGACCTGAAGGTGTACTTTGGTAATCGCTATTGGAACTGGTCGCCGAGTACTACTAGGTGGGCCGAGTTTGGGCTCGTTTTGTTAGGTATGACGAGCCCTTACCTCCGGACTTGACGGAGTGACCTGAAGGTGTACTTTGGTAATCGGCATTGGAACAGGTCGCCGAGTACTGCTAGGTGTGCCTAACATACCCATACACCTTCAGGTCACTCCGTCAAGTCCGGAGGTAAGGGCTCGTCATACCTAACAAAACGAGCCCAAACTCGGCCCACCTAGTGGTACTCGGCGACCTGTTCCAATACCGATTACCCAAGTACACCTTCAGGTCACTCCGTCAAGTCCGGAGGTAAGGGCTCGTCATACCTAATAAAACAAGCCCAAACTCGGCACACCTAGTAGTACTCGGCGACCTGTTCCAACGCCGATTACCAAAGTACACCTTCAGGTCACTCCGTCAAGTCCGGGGTAAGAGCTCGTCATACTTAACAAAACGAGCCCAAACTCGGCCCACCTAGTAGTACTCGGCGACCTGTTCCAATACCGATTACCAAAGTACACCTTCAGGTCACTCCATCAAGTCCGGATGTAAGGTAATAGAAAACAGTAAAATAAATTTGAATTTTCTAATGGTTTTATTTGAAACTATTCTTTTTCTCTTATTTTAGCTATTTTGCAAACGAAACTTGGTTTTTTGTAGAATTTGTGAGGTGGCGTTTTAAATGTTTATGTATGTAAATAGTTGACTAAGTACCTGCTCATATCATAAAACTGACTTTAAAAAAATATTGATAATTAAAATGTAGTATGATGTCCAGACTACCGATATTGTAAACAGTTTTGATATTAGTGAGTAGGTTCTCAAAATACGATTACTTACTATAATACCTAGTGTTGTTGAGAACAGTAAACCTCACGGAAAAGTTTTTGTTTGGAGGTGAATTGTCTGCTTGCTTTGCGCATACTGTGTTCACGGTTCACGCGGCGCTCTCCGACAGCCGGTTGCGCTCCGCCCACTGCGGGACGCGTGGGTGAAAAACGAATTTGAAATCGTGCTAAGAGCTCGTCTTAATAGTAGAGATGGGCCGAATATTCGTTTTATATTCGGTATTCGGCATATTCGGCAGGTTTACCGAATATTCGTATTCGGCCGAATATGCGGTTAAATCACCGAACATTCGAATCGAACATTTTCATAGTGTCCAATGTATTGAAATGTACGAATTGAGTAATGCGATGCATTTTACTGTTGAAAGTATATTTTATTTATGGGTTAAATCTACTTACTCTAAAAGTGCCTCAAATGCATAAATCTATACATTTATGTTTTGGAGGCACTGTGGATTTATTTCCGATTATGGCAAATAGAAACTTGATAAAATGTTATTGGAATCAAACAAAGAAAATTAAATTACATTAGTACATTTCACTTTACTTTGGTCGTCAGTTTCTCTAAAATAAATCCAAATAGTAAATCTCCTGCCGCTCATTTTTATCATATAATTATCAATTTTCACTAATAATAAAATTCTTACGGCTCTTTATTCACTAAGAATAAAGAGCCATGGTAGGTCAGATGGTTAGCGCTCGCTGTAAATTTCACAGTGCACGACCAAACCGGGTTTGATCCCTGCTGGCACCAATGAAATTATTAATTGCAATTTTAGGTGCTGATTTACAAAAAATTTGAAAACATCGTGAGGAAACCTGCATGTCTGAGAAATAAGAAAAAATTATTTCGAAGACATGTAAAGTTTGCCAACAAGCATATTGGGGCAATGCGGAGGACAATTCCTTGCCCTACTATAACCCTCTCAGAAATGAGCGGAGGTCTGTAACCAGGAGTGGGACGTATATAGGCTATAACTTTAACTTTAATTAAGAATAAAACAACGAAATACTTTTTTATCACAATAATAGTCAAAACATAAGCATGTGCCGGCAATTTGCTCAGTACTAGATAATGCAATAACATGTCAGGTGTGGCGGGAAGCGAGAGGCAGGGTCCGGCGCTAATCACGTGTGCTTTACGGTAACAAGTTTCGACATAAATTGGTTAAGTACCGAGGTTATCCTGCCGAATAATGTTCGGTCGAATATTCGGTTCGGTAAAAATTTTACCGAATATTCGGCCGAATATTCGTATTCGGTGAAATCCATATTCGGCCCATCCCTACTTAATAGCTCTGAAACTATGAAATTATTTATGTACAAAATAAAAAGTTGTAGGGAACTACGGGAGACGCCCATATCCAACATCGGACGTTTATACGCTAATGAAGAAAATGAAAAAATATTTTACATGACATATAGTTCATTTCAAATAGCATGGCAGGATTGTACTTGAAGCGGTCATTAGGCGATAACAAAAGAAGTCGTATTTACAACCGATACCTGGGAAGACCTTATCTTGACGTGGTATTTTTGTGGCAGCAAACAAGTTTTGATGCTTTTGTTAAATACACGATGACATTGTTGTCAAAAATTCAGTCGTCTTGTAACTTCGTTATTACACAGACGTACAAATAAACATGTTTCGACCATGGGAAATATCAAATAGTGCATCTACAAGTGATGAAAATAATATATGGTATGGAAAATAATGTATGGATAAAAAATATGTGGTCGATGAATTAGCACAAGAGGCTGGTCATGAGATAATGAGACTCCCACCTTATTATTGTATATTGAACCCAATTGAGTTAATGTGGAGTCAAATAAAAAAAAACTGTCCGTAAGTCAAACGTTACGCCTACAATAGGGGAAAATGTAATCCAAAGTGTACGAAACGTAATAAATTCTACAAATCCCATTTTTTGCAAGAATGTTTGTGACCATGTCATAAGAGTGGAAAACGAATTTTCGAGGGATCGGATACAACCATTTATAATAAATACGTGTGAGGACACAGATACCGATGAATTTTCTTCAGAGTGATTGATTAAACAAAATATTAACAAGTTGTTATAAGTATTTAAAATAGTTAAGTTAAAAGTAGTAAAGGTTTTTTTATCTACAATTTAATTTGTTTTAATGATCAAGTACCAAAATTCGTCATTCCAGCTATACTGGTTCAGTATTATCAACAGATGCGTAACTTCAAGTGTTAAAGCAATAAAATAATCACACAACAATAGATTAACATTACAGCTGTAATTGCTAAGTCTCAAGTGGAATCCTGCCATCCTATTTGAAATGAACTATAAACCTACATTATTTGCTGTAATAACGATCCATAGGATATAAAACAAACATGAACCGTCTACAAAATTTACATCGCAATCTAATGTAATGTAATCTCTGAAACTATGAATGCTAGCTCATTAAATTTACGAACTGTTTAATAGTGTCATTAAATGCACATTACCTGTGGACAGCTTTCCAATACCCTCGAAATATTTTTCAACTTCTTAAACATCCAGGTTTCTTCACGATGATTCTCACACCTTTTAACGGCTAAACCCTTAGGAGCCTTATCTGCAAACACTGTATAAATGATAATAGTCCCTAGGGATGAGGTGATCGCTACCTAACTGTTACTTACCTGTTTCTTGTTGATAATTTTAATACATAAATTATGTATTATATCTATATAATTGTAAAATGTTCTTTAATTTTTCAAAAATAATCTTGCTGATTATTCCTAAGACAGATGTTTTGTCCGAACCAGTTGTAAATAAAACAGAAGAATGACTTTCAATAAGTATCACTTAATTATAATCTGTATTTGAAGGAAAAGTTTATATTTCTATATATGACGTACAAATACAGCTGGGCACGGGCCTCCTCTCTTTTTTGTGTTGTGTAAACCACTAAATCGCTGTGATGCTCCAGTGCGTTTTAGTGAACATCACATATCTTTGAAATATTTCATTCATCAGACAACATTTCTTGTGATGTTTCACGTCGTGAAGTAGACAAACTAAAATTGAAATACCTAAAAAAGTCATTGGTGCCACCGGAGATCAAATCCGGGTTGCTCGCGCTAGGTGAAATTTACGAACACGAGCACCTCGTGTTCATAAATTTCACCGCTCTACATAGGAGGAAGCTAAGAAAATTTTGTTTTTTTGTTCGCCGTTTCATCCTCATTGTTGTCAGGCGGATTGATTTAAGTATCAGATACTGTCACAGATAAAGTTACTCCGGGTTAACTAATACGTTGTGACGCAAACGGAGTGACAGTAGCCTAATGGCAGGGCGCGGACCGCGAACTCAAAAAGGTCGTAGGTTCGAATCCGCCATTCGACTACTGGCGTGAACCACGCGTAACACAAGCAATTTAAGCTTACGAAGAATGGTTAAGAGGAATATTAGTAATGTTTATAGCAGTTCTCACTCGCCCGTGACTTTCGGTGCTGCAAATCACTCGAAACTTGGGAAGTTAAAAATGAGGCAAATAATATAACAAAATTCGTAAAATTAGCGTCATTCAATGTGTACTATTCACATAAATATAAGAAAACATTATGACAGCGGAATAGCAAACGCCCTTTGCAGCTCTCGCGATAGTACAAGGTATAATATGATCGTTAGTTTTGCACCATAACTGCTTTCAAGTGGTGAAACTCTTTTTATTGGGTTTTCATCTATCACTATCTATATCTATCCTGGATTAAGAATCAAAACGCGGACGCGTCTTCATTACCGAGGACTAAAATGGAATATCTCGCATCCAGTAAAACGTGTCTCCGTTTCTAAACACTCATCCATACGAAACACAGTAGAATTGAGCTTCTATTTTATGAAAAGTGAATACATAATTTCTATAAAAACTTGAAAAAACGCCGTCATAAGGTCTAAAATAGCGTAGCGCCCGCGACGATTAAAAGCGCTTAGAAATTCTCAGAATCTTAAAATATATTTTTTAAAAATTATTGATTTAAGTAATCAAAATAATGAGCAAGTAAATTATGAATATTGATGTTATGAATATATTTGAGTGATTCCCAAGCATATAGATTAAGTAATTTCGTTATAATTTCAACTATAGTGATTTTTAGAGATGTTTTCGCAAATAATTATGATAGAGTCAAAATTATACAATCGTGTTTTTGAACAATTAAATTCAAGATAAAGACATGAATTTACCTATATCAAAATTCCACTTTCGTTAGTGGTGTCATAGTCTTATACTATTCGATGAAAGGAGGTGCATTTTTTCACGGTGTTGCCTTAAGCCGCATTTTACATGGCATTGGGTTAATTACTGCTAAGTGACATTCCGTTTCAAATAAATTAACTTAGTTTGTTTTCTAGCTACGCTCTCGTAATTTAACAAAATACCAAGCATGTTTCTACCTAATTTGTTTTTTTTTAGGTGAAGTAATGAATTTCGTTTAATGTTGGAATAATTATTCTTCTGTTTTTGTTCTATTATGCTTGGTTTATTTACCACCGATGCAAACAGAGGGGTGTTATATGTTTAACGTGTGTGTCAGTGGCATCGTAGCTTCCAATAGGATGAATGGATTTCGATTTAGTTTTTTTTTTGTTGTTGTTTGAAAGGTAACTTAATGTGAGTATTCTAAGCTATGATTCAAGAAAATCTTTCCAGCCGTTTGAATATCGTCAGCTTTTTCTGGTGGGATTATAAAATAATTTATTTAAGTTATAACGCTGACGCAAATAAAGTGGTGTTAAGGGGAAATATAATCTCAAATGGCTTAGCAAGATCCTCCGTTATGCCGAAAGTATTGCAGCATTAATTTTGAAATAAATATATGGTAAAGTTGAGGATTAATGTTAAGGAATATGTTAGACGAAAACACGATTCCGTAAAATTTTATCGATAGAAAAAAATCCAAAGTTACCTCCAAACTGAACAATAAACCGCTGTTATTCATAAAATACTTTAAATAAGATCATGAAACTTTGCATACTAACTGAACTAACTATAAAGCAGTGCTTATGTTATTTACTTTTTTTAAATACCATTATTTTCACTGTAATAAGAAATTATCTAAACTATCGGCGCTTAAGCTTGATTCCTGTCGCCCCGTTACCCCGTTAGTATCGCTCCGGCTTTTGAAGGGGGAGGTTGTGTCGCTTACGATCAGAATACACATTACGCAACAGGACGACGTAAAATTAAAATGGGAAACAACCGTTATAAAAATAAGAAGCGACTGGGTTGGCGTTAAGAAACAGGCATAAATATGATAAACCTAATGAAATAAGTATCTAACGACCTAGCTACTTACAGTATTAGTGATTACAAACATGTCGGTACATAGCATACGACGCGCGGGGAAGTGGGGGCGAAATTAGAATTTGAGCTGACTTACTCTATCCTCTTAAAAGCATAATGTATCTGTGTGTCTATCTGCAGCATCGTAGTTCCTCAGCGGACGAATCGATTTTGGTTTAGTTTTTTCTTTGTTTAAAAGGTGACTTGATCGAGAGTGTTCTAAGTTATTAAGCTTAAGAAAAAAAATTCAGCCGTTTGAAGTTTATCAGCTTTTTTATAGGTGATGGGATGAGGGAGGAGAGTGTATTCCGTAGGTCTAACCTAGCTAGCTAGCTACTTTAATAATATTGCTGGAACATTGTAACCTCGACCTAATTCTGAGGCATCGGGAATTTGTTGGTTAACTAGCTTCTCACCAGATTAAAGCTTTTTTTTTTGGTTCAGTTTACTAATAGTTTCATCTTGCAAGCCTTCTGCTTGACGTCGTCTACTGAACTGAATTTAATCAAGTAGATTTAGAAAATATAAAAGAAATAAAAATTGTGGAAATAATAATTTCAGGTTAAAACTCAGAACCGAATGTGTGTCTTGTGTTGCAATTTTGTATTTCGATAGATGGCCTTAATATATAAACTTAGAAAAGTATAAAATAAAACTTCAAATGAAAATTGAAATACGAAAAAAAAAAACACTAAAAAGTAAAAAATAATATAAATTGGCCTTCTAAGTTCAAAATAAGTAGTAGCTTTTATCCAATCTGTGGTAGTAGCATATTTTGATCTAAGCATTAACGTATCGGGGTCTGCTAAAGTTAACAACAACTATTCTTTCTACAACAGCATACCTTCATTACTGGTGAGTAGGTATTAAGCCTCTTTGGTTTAGCGTCATTTCTTCCAGCCCTGTGCGCCCCGAAGATAATACATCTTTTATTATTTATTGCACGACGTATGAGAACCAATCCGAATTTCATGAGGCTAACATTATTAAAAAAGTATTTTCTGTAATTGTCACGCTTGCACAAGTCTCGACGATCACAGTATCAGCCCTCTCGTACCTCTGATGCTGCTCCCTGTCGCCGGTCTACGCGTTGTACGCCTGGCACCATCGAGCTAGTATCACTGCCATCTATCAAAAGGCATAAGAAATGTTACATTTAAGAAACTGTTATACGTGGTAGAGCCATACTGTAGCTATATTATGGTTGAAGCACGAATGGATCGGCTGGAGCGGGGACGGACCACGCTCTCACAGAATACCAGCGTGAAATAGCAGCTCTATGCTACTGTGTTTCGTATGGTGAGTGTAGGGAACCGGAGACTCTTTTCACAGGAAATGAGGCATTCCATCTAAGCGCTCAAGGGTGACAACGTATCTGCGTTTTGAATTTTCATCGAGGAAAAATCTAGATGTCTATGGACCACATAAAAAAAATATTTTCAATAAGACTTACATGAAATCTATATAAAATTATATATAAAATTATTCTATTCTATTATTTTCTGTTCAAGGTTGTAGGTCTGCTTTTTTTTCTAAAAGTCCGTCTAGGAAGGTTTTATTTAAAAATAAAATAAGGGTGACAAACAAGCAAATAGTGCACCTGATGGTAATTGAATAATGTGACCCATAGACATCTAGATTTTTCCTCGATTAAAATTCAAAACGCAGATACGTTGTCACCCTTGAGGGCTTAGATGGAATGCCTCGTTTCCAGTAAAATAGGGTCTCCAGATATCTACCCTCACTATACGAAACACAGCAGTATTAAGCTGCTATTTTACACTGGTATTCTGTGAGAGCGCGGTCCTTCCCCGGTCGAGCGGACCCATTCGTGCTGCAACGACAGTGTATCTTTAGCGTGGCTCTACATATAAAAATTTGCCTTTAAATAGAAGTGTTGTGGCGGCTGCTGTATTTCGGTCTGATAGAGGGTCATTATAATTAAAGGCTGTAAAGCATTCTATCTTGGTCCTTGGAAATGACAATGCATCTGTAGGCTTTTTTATTTGCGGTTGGCTGCAGGTGTCCACGGCAGTAGCCAGTTACCATCAGTTCTTTTATCACTTCACTATCACCGTTTTATGAAAAGATCATGGAAGGGGCATTTTCAACAGGGCACCTTTGATAGACTGTAATAATGAATCATGATGACACGCATCAATTTTTGAGTAAGAAAATGATGATACTGATAAGTTGTTGTGTGGTATAGTTAATTATTTTATTTCGTTAAATAATTGTTTAATAGTTGTAATGATTTAAAAAATTAAGAATTATTTTTTGTGATATTTCTCCACCATGTAGACATGTTAATGATCCTAAAAGATATAATGCAACAACTTATTGTACCACATCACTTAAATAAATAATCAAACAAATCTAATAAATAAATAAAACATTTTGCCCGGAGCCTCTTTTCAGAATAAAAGTATTAGCTTATTTCAGAATAAAAAGTATTGAACAAAAAAAGCCATTCTATTCTATTAAACAAAGCGTTTTAACGAAATGGATATACAAGTGTAAAACAATTTATTTTATTATCTACTGCAGTTAAAGTGATTGTACTCTCTTTTAGTGTCTAGACAATAAACTTAAATTAAGTTTCTATACTAAAATGAAAAACGTATACATATGTATTGTTCGACAAATACCTGTTGAATCTTTGATTTTTAAATCTAAAAACACTTGTTTCTTTACACTTTATTGCATTTCCTAAAACAAAAGAATACAAAGGGCGGACACTCTTTTAGCTTAAATAATAATTAAACTTTTAACGGCGAATAAAATGCGACTTTCATAAAAAGTAACGTATAAAAATAAAAAGAATCTACATAATACGTTATACGTGGTAGAGCCATGCTGCAGTTATATTAGTGTATAGTTGTAGCACGAATGGGTCGGCTCGACCGGGGAAGGACCACGCTCTCACAGAATACCAGCGTGAAATAGTAGCTTAATGCTGCTGTATTTCGTATGGTGAGTGTAGAGAACTGGAGACCCTCTACTGGAAACGAGGCATTCCATCTTAGTCCTCACGGGTGACAACGCATCTGCATTTTGATTCGTAATCGAGGATAGATGTAGATGTCTATGGGCCACAGCAACCACTTATCATCAGGTGGACTGTGTGCTCGTTTGTCACCCTATCCTATAAAAAAAAAATAATAACTAAGGATCTCTGGGCTAAGATACAGTGTATCGTTCAATGAGGGCTAGCAATTTTCCGCTCACCAGATGTCGCTAGCCCCAACAAGCGACATCTGGTGAGACTGGGTCAAAGTTTTTTGTAACACAATGCCTTTAATTGAGAACCTACTTTTAAATACATGTTTGCAAGTTGCTAGAGTATTATATTTATACACAAAACTTTATTGAAGCCTCATTGGTTTGTTCTTTAATTTTTTAGGAATATGTATATTGGGTTTACTCGCCTCTAAACTATTTAATCAAAATATGGCTAATTTTTTTAAAAGAATAATTAATCTCTACACTTTTCTAACAAGTTAACTTCCCACGCTATGAAATCTGTCAAATATTTTACCTCAAAACAAATTCGTGGATCGCCCTATAATTACGAGTAATCTTTCTTTACATTCAGAAGAGTGTAGAGGTTTTAATCAATCGCAGTTCTCAGAGTTGACAAGAAAGAGAGAAAAATAGATTTATTCGTGGTTTGAGCACGACACAAATAACGGGCTAACGTAACACTTACGCTTCGCATACACTAAATCCGTCATCGGCGAAGTTTGCACGGGCGACAACGGCCGAACTCGGACGATCGAATCAAACGCTTGTAAAACAAAGAGAGCGCATACACACCACACACACGATCATCACATACACGACCGTTATCGTCCGATAACGCACGAAAACCGCCGAGTTCGAACTTGTTGCGATTTCTCGCCCGACTGCCTGCGAATACAGTGAAAACTGAGTCTATTTATAGTTTAATTTAATCATTTTGTCTTTATTCTGTTGTTTTTGTCAGTGTTGTTATCTACCTAAACGACTATGGATATTGAAAATAGAAAAATATAAAGGAATACCGGCAACGTCCAATGTCGGCACAAGTGGTACACTGTTGCAGTGTAAGCACATACACGTTCGAGTTACTCGTCCAGGTAGTTATGTCCGCCATCAGTCGACAAAATTGGTTTTGGTGTACACGTACCGTTAGGGTCAGTTCACACAGAGACGCGAAAGGCATACCGACGTCGCAAAGCGCATCGATAAGTCGTAGGTAACGCACCATTCTTGCACGCTACGCTTAGCGACAATGGGCCTCTGCGTTGAGATGCGTCGCACTGCGTCGCGATGGGTCGTGCTACGCTGCGAGGCACGTCGGGTCACAGCCCTTGCGCCCTCCTTTCTGCCAAGGAGGGTCGCGTTCGTATACGGCTTAGAGATCTCTAGTCAGATCGTTAAGCCATTTCCTAAAAGGCGGTGTTTAGTGGGTAAAAGTCTCCACATAAGAGCATTCACCGCCTCCCTCCCCCACTTTCCGGAGGGTTGCCCATATTTGCTTCGGGCGCAAAAAAAAAAAGTCACAGCACGGCGTAATGCTACGTCATGGGGCACTTTCGAATTATCCCAATAAAATGTGTATCTCTTTTGTAGTAAATAAAGTTATATTTTGTATCACCATCTTAAAAGGTGCGCGCCACGACGTGTCGAGTCATGCCACGGTGTGAACTGATTCTTATTTACAAATATGAATACAACGGAATTAAATTCGTGACCATATTTTAAGCATAACAATATAATTGTTCTATATATAGGTATATAATGTAGACCATTGAGTTATACAAGACTAGAGGAGCAAACCACATTACCGCGCGTCGAAAAAAGTGTAACCACTATCCAAACGCGACGACGTAGCTTTGAAACTAATAACAATTTTAAGTAAACATATATCTATCTCACTTACACAAGTTGCGAAAACAATATCGTCGTCGTAAGATTAGAAAAAGATAGACACACAAACATGCAATGGCGGGTTGGTGTGGCTTACTATATGAAATTTTACCTAAAATACGCAATAAAAATGAGTTTTTTTTAAGCTGCAGTTAATTGTTTTTATATTAAAAAAGTATATTTTATTTTAAAATCTTTATTACGTCCCCTTAGAAAAAAAGGGATACAAAGCTTATCAGATAAATAGAAGTAAACATAATGATGAAATAAAACGTATTTTTATGGTTCTAATAAATCAAACAATAAAAATAGGTATCTAATAAAATATAATTAATATAAAATGTATACGAAATTATAAATAATATAAAATTATTAATATAAAATAGGTAATAAAATATATTTAAAAGATAATTCAAGAATAAACTAAAATAAGAATAATTAATTATATAGTATGAAAGTTAAAACGTAATTTTTATTATAATTTCCAAAATATTTAAAATCGGAGGTAACAAATTAACTTACTCCATTAATTATATAGTCTCCCATTAATGTAGGATAATCACAAATGCGGAAAAGTGGCAACATTGAACCTAAATGGCAATATTCGATATTTTATTTAATTTTTTAGTGTTTTAAACGTTAATATGAATATATAAATTAAAACTTACGTATGGAAAGTGATTCCGCTTGATTTATTATGTTTTTGTGACCTTGAAACGCATTCTTTCACTACGCATTTACCCATTTTTTGTTGTGAATCGTTCGGCTTAACTCGGACGGCGTCACCTTGAACACTGAACCGACGTTCGCTGAGTATAAGGCTGTGGCCTTATGTAAAGTGACAACGCTTTGGCGCGGAAATTACTTATCTAGTGTAACATATAAATCAATGATGTAGACCCACAAAATGGATTGGCCTCATTATGCACCGATTTTCAGTCCAACTCACACATCTGGCAGGTCGGACGTAACACATCATACATTATAACGTTCGATTAATATATTTTTTTAAATAAAATATTAGAAGGTATATTCTTGTACTGCCACCGCATGGTTGCTTTTAAGGTCAGTTGCAGGTGAGTTATAACATACAATCGCCTTTATAGGACAACGCAGCCTTCTTTGTATGGAGGAAGTAAATAATATTACCGCGTAGTGGCGGTGCGGTGTAAGAATATCCAGTACCCCATAGCAACCCGCGGGTATCACAAGAGGGAATAGAGAGAAACAAATCAAGAGATGGGCAGCAGCGTCTTCCAAATAACGACTACAAATAAAAAAACTGCTGTTTCCAACCCGCTTACGTGTAATCTATGGGTGTTCAACGTAATTTAGCTATTGATAAACAGATGGCGTTGTGCTGCGATCATGTCGCGATAGTTAGCATCATCGATGACAGATGGCGTTTGACGAACTTTGTTTGTTGAGGCCGTAGTTGTTGAATTTAATTGTCTCACCAGTCACCACGAATCCAGGAATTCAGTCTGGTACGAGAATGAGAATGTACTATGAATATTATATTGTAGTCTCATTTCATCTCCATGGCTTTACCCCGGGGGTCTACCATCCACCAGGGTGGATCCCCCAGGGGGACGGGAGTAGACATGTGTCAATCATTCATTTCTTGCGACCGAATCATTTAGTAAACTTTGTCACGCGTACTGGTACATTCGGATCGATCATTCAAATGGATCTTTTCGGGCTCTAGTACTCTGTGAATCTGTGAGATACATTGGGAACCGAAAATTTTCTATTTGAAATAGCGCCATCTACTACATGGTATAGGTAAAAAGTCATTTTATCGAACTAAAACTTATTGGCTTTCAAGGTGGTAAGTACGATCGACGCTAGATGGCATTACACACAAAAACCTCAAGTTATCATATAATATGATAATTTTCAACCACCTTATAAAAGTATAAGATAAGTAAAAGTTTAATTTTCTAGCAAATAAATGTGACTATTCCTATTTTTAGACATGTAAAGTAAGATGAAATTGTGTATTGTTAGGAATGAAATTTAAGAATAAGCAAATTTATTAAATACTTAATATATTATGTATTATATTAAATATTTAATAAATTTGTTTATTCTTAAATTTCTTAAATATTTAATATATTATATTAATCGGTTTGCGGCTCATTCACAATTCAAACAAATCGCGGGTTAAAAAGATACCGTCAATTATTGTTCGTGATTGGTTGTACTGGTACATTCAAAAATAAATAAATGAATCATCAATACTTTTGAGTGTACCAGCTAAAACGAACGAATCATGTATGATTGACACATGTCTAAACGGGAGAATGTCCATGCTCAAATAATTGGGGAGGTCTATGTTCAGCAGAGGACTTATAAGGATGTACAATTAATGGTAATTAATGCGGTTGCCAACTTATTTATACAGATATTAAATATAGTATTTAATGGCTGTTACCTATATATCATAAATTATTGGAGCGGAGCGTTGCGTTGGTGGATCTTAAAAATCCTCAAAATTTTTAATATTACAGACATACAGCTTTCTTTACAACGTTTTCGTGTTCGACAAGCACGTGGCAAATCAAAGCAAATCAGCAGTTCAAATTACATTTACAACTTTATTGGTGCCGCCAGGGATATTCATGTATGATTGATGACCATCAAATGGTCCGTGTGCTCATTTGTCAGACTTAAGGTACAGTCAACATTAAAACGAATATAGCAGTTGGCGTAATCATATATTTTGAAACATCCTAAGTGATCCTAAGTGATTAATATTCAATCATTCAAATTATTTACAAATTTAATTTTTAATTAATTCACAAATGCAACTTAGTAACACGAAAGTATGTCAATTTTTTTATTTTTTCTCTACTGTAGGAACAAGTTCGAGTATGTAATTAACCTCTCAACCCCCTAGCGATCTCATGAGACCGCGGCCATATTCGGTCACATCCCTAGCGGTCTCATGAGGTCGCGTCCACCCACAGCACTTTAACCCATAAAAACTTATTATATAGAGACTACTTTTCTATGAAGAAGTTTGGAATTATATAATCAATATGAAATACTCTATTTCTATATATTCTAGTGCAATAAAAAAACTGTTATCCTACGAATATCCTATACCTTTAAACGAGCAATTCTTGTATATATGTATATATATATATATATATATATATATATATATATATATATATAATCGGGATCTCGGAAACGGCTCCAACGATTTTCATAAAATTTAGTGTCCAGGGAGTTTCGGGGATAATAAATCGATCTAGCTAAGATTTATTTTTAGAAAATGTCTTTTTGTCCGTGTTTTTAGGCAATTAAAAACTGCTACAATATAGTTAGAATAAGAAGGTAAATTTTGACAGTTTGGTAATGATTATAAATAGCTTATTGGTATAATGGGCGGTCACAAAATCGTAAAACCCCGGTTCGAGCCCAGACCGACCGACCGACTTTTTTATTTTTTTTTTCAAGTTTCTTTCTTTTTTGAGAAAATATATTTTTTTCGAGCCCTTTTTTTAGTATTTTTTAAAAACACGAAAATTTAAATAAAAATAATTGCACTCATGATTTTTTATTCAAATAACCAGTTCCGTTTTTTCTGTTATGTCGCTAAGATCAAAAAATATTATTTATAATTCATCAGTATGTAATTTGTATCTAAATATAATTTCCAAAACACACGAATTAAAAAAATCGAGCGAAAAATACCGAGCAAAGCTCGGTCAACCGGGTACTTTATTTATAATCTACATTCATTTCGTACGCCATTTTCGCGTGAATGTTATTGTATTGATTTTTGGATTTTTCTAGTGTTATGTTTTATTATAAAATTGTAATGAAAGTTTTTGTGTAAATATAATTTATCTTTTTAAATAATTTCGATTAATATATATTGAAATAGTTGTGATGTTCACGCTGCCGACATTCGCTTGGTACGTTTTTTTTGTTATCAAAATACTATAAAATCTTTTTGTAATGAAGTAAAACCTGATTTTTATTTAGACCACAGGATAGAGAATTTCATTAGATGATTTTCCATCCGCAAAAAAAAAAAAAGGATAGAGAAATTTGTATAGATTTTGTAATGCTAAAATTCTTCACGGAAAAGTAGTCTCTAAATATAAGCTTTAATGGTTTTAATTGCTGAGGGTGGGTGCGGTCGCATGCGATCGCTCGGGATTTGCCGCGCGCACGCTACTGCATGAGATTTTTATTGCGCTTGAAGGGTTAAATCGCAAGTCCGTCGATTTTATTTTGATGTAAGATAAATCCGACCTGTCGTCATGTATGGAAGTGAATGCTGGGCCGTCAAGAAGAAGGATGAAAATAGACTGCATGCGAATGAAATGAGAATGTTACGATGGATGTGTGGTGTGACAAGGATGGATAAGATAAGGAATGAGTATATAAGAGGAAGCCTGAAAGTAGCGCCAGTGGTAGAAAAGGTGAGAGGAAGCAGATTGGCATGGTTTGGGCATGTGATGCGGAGGAATGAAAGTCATGTCACAATACGAGTGTTGAATATGAATGTGGAGGGACACACGGGCAGAGGAAGGCCGAATAAAAGATGGATCGATTGTGTGAAGAGTGATATGAGAATGAAAGGAGTAAGTATGGAAATGACGGCTGATAGAGAGGAATGGCGCCGACCCCAGATAATGGGAAATGGTTTAGAGAATGATGAATGATGATGTAAGATAAATCCAAAGTAATAAAGGTCTAAACCCAGTAAATTACTAATTAATAGTAAAAAATAAAATATTTAAACAAACAAAGAAAAATATTTTAAGATAACGCACTACCTCATTATTATTATATCATTAGATTATTATTATGTCTAATGATATAATAATAATAAGATTTGAACACAGGATTAAAAGTGTATTCTTAAAAATGTTCCCTTTCAGTGTTTTATTTTCGATCATGATGATCTAATTATACAGCCGAAATAGACTTTAACCGAAATTGACGGACCAATTCTCTATAATAGACCAAAAATTGCCTTAATAAACAAAGGGAAGCAGTGGCGGCGCAATACCTAAATTTTATGTGGGCAAGATACATTTTGCGAGGCCCTCTGCCCGCGCAAGAAGACGAATTATATAAAATGAAAAACAAAACACTTGACATTATAAAATTTTTATTCATAGAAAAACATTAAGTAAGTAAAAAGATAAACACCAAACAATTTCAAAGAAAAATAAAGACACAGATATTCTGCTTTTTATCCTTAATTGTAGCCTCATAATCTACCTTGAATCTTTTCTATGATATTGCATTCCTGAGATAATTTTTAATGAGTTTTAATTTTTAGAAGCTCCCTGCAGCGGAGGCTGTACTGATCGGCTTTATTAAATGACGGTGTAAATGTTTGGGTATATTGTTTTAAATTATTTTCTGTAACGTACTGGAGAAGCTGTTTCACATCTGTTACGAAGTTAGGTAAATTAGGGATCATGAATTGTAAATTTTTATAATTTTGGTTTAAAGCCATGAATCTCAAATCCATATTTGTTATAATTGAACAAGCATGGTGTTGAAAAAATCTGATTCATACTGACTTGTAGGAGACTGTATAGGTTAATCCTTGCCTTCATAATCCAACATCTTTTTCTTTTTGGCTACTCTTTTATTTTTAAAGTCTTTTAGCAGATCATAACAGTTTTTTTGAATAAACTGTTGAGACAAGCATTTATCGAAACAAGTTTGTCGATATTCTTTAATCCAGTCACAAAATGTACGTAAACATTCAAGAGCTTTAATTTGTCTCCACCTATAGTGACAACCCCACCAAAATAGGTAACAATATTGCAAGTTCTGTTCCGTTTATCTACTAATGTGCGTACAGCGCAAAAATATACCTACAGCAGCAACGCGGGCTCCTGTACCGCATTCTTTACTCGATTGCCATGCGCCCACGATTAAAAATAAAGTCAGTATTCTATGTCTAACAAACAGAACGGCGAATCCTCAGCCTTTGTCGCCCCATAGACTAATGTATATATACTGGTCGCCCCGCAGCGGGGATTCCCCGCAATAGCAACGCAAAATAATGTTGCTAGACTAAATAAAAACACATTTAGTTATGTCAATAATATTGATTCAGGATAATGAAATTTTTTCGGCGCATTTACGGTTTTAAGTAATGCATAATCCTCCAGGGCGCTAGGCCCACTGGATCGCGAGGCCGTAGGCGGTGGACCACGTCGCCCACGCCTTACGCCGCCTCTGAAGGGAAGCAATCAAACAATAGCCAAAAAACTGTCAAAGTATTTAATTGAATTTTAATGGCCCGTTCCTAATGCTATCACTAACGGAACAGACAAAAAGTCGTGTGCTCTCGTTTTAGAATAGTGATTCAGTTCCTTTCTCATATATTCATAAAGTTTATTAACTATAGTAAAAATTTACATAAAAAAAACTTTTAAATTCTGATTTTATATTGTAGGGTGTTTTGGTCTTTAGCTAACATGTTTTATCAATTTATAAAATCCCACCATTTTACCAAAGCTCGAAAAAGTCCTATCTTGAAAGCGGTGCTATTTGAAGAAAAGATAACAGTATAATAAGGAGTCCTTTTACCACTAAATCTAGGTTAATTAAATCTTTGGTATCTATGTAGATACTGTCATTATTAGCTCTTTATTAAATTTGTCTTTATTATAATTTTTATATAGAATAAGTGCGGCAAACGAGCACACAATCCACCCAATCGTAAGTTGTTGTCCGTGGCCTCGATTATGAATCAAAATGCAGATGTGTTGTCACCCGTGAGGACTAAGATGGAATTCCTCGTTAGGGTTCCGTAGTCAACTAGGAACCCTTATAGTTTCGCCATGTCTGTCTGTCCGTCTGTCCGTCCTCGCTTAATCTCTGTGACCGTTAGCACTAGAAAGCTGAAATTTGGTACCAATATGTGTATCAATCACGCCGACAAAGTGGTAAAATAAAAATTGGAAAAAAATGTTTTATTAGGGTAGCCCCCCTATATGTAAAGTGGGAAGTGATTTTTTTTTTAATTTCAACCCTAACGTGTGATATATTGTTGGAAAGGTATTTAAAAATGAATAGGGGTTTACTAAAATCATTTTTTGATAACGTTAATAATTTCGGAAATAATCGCTCCAAAAGTAAAAAACAATGTGTCCCCCCCCCTCTAACTTTTGAACCATAAGTTTAGAAAATATGAAAAAAATCTGAAAAGTAGAACTTTATAAGGACTTTCTAGGAAAATTATTTTGAACTTGGATGGAAACAACAGTTTTTGTACAAACTCATAAGTGGGAACACTTACTGTGACCGACAGGAAACTACGCAACCCTACACTGAGCGTGGCCCGACACACTCTTGGCCGCTTTTTTTTAGTAAAAAAGATCTCCGGTTCTCTACACTCACCATACGAAACACAGCAGCATTAAGCTACTATTTTACGCTGGTATTTTGTGAGAGCGTGGTACTTCCCCGCTCGAGCCGACCCATTCGTGCTACTATAACTGTAGCATGGCTATACCACGTATAAAATTGTAATTGTAATATTGGGGTGTAGCGGGCTAATAGCGTTTGCATCCGTCAACCGACTATTTACCATAGTGGACGAAGCTTAATTGACGGCGTGAATCCCTTCAAATCTCTCACCTGTGGCTCCAAGTAGCTGTTATGCACACAGCAGCCACACTCCGGTAAACCATGTCTGCTCGCGGGCTAAACCTGGATGAGGATGGTCTGCTACTATCAGGGCAGACTTTGTAACGAATCTCTCCCGTCTAGTGCATGAAGTCTGTCGCGGCGAGGAAGGCAGCCCGTGCAGATAAGCAGTCTGTTATGGCGGACGCGGCACGGCAGCAAGGCAATGGTGTATGGCCTAGGGCGACGGCAGAGAGCTACAGTGATAGTCGGCTTAACACATTATCTGGACTCTTCTCCAATCGTAGTGGTATCTGCTCCATTGGGTTAAGAAGGGGGAAGACGAGAGTGTGCACCTGTGTATGCGCGAGCACTTGTGCGCCTAAATATATCCTGCGAGAATGACTGTTTTCGAATAAGGATTCCGAGACATTATAAGTTCTTTGGCGATGGACTAAGGTAGAGAGGTCGGGTCATGATGTTTCCTGGCTTTGTCTGAGTCTGCACACCGGCGGCTTGTGTGATGATGGTCGTTTCTACATTGAATTTGCGAGCGTCGAAGCAGCCCTATTTAGGGAAGTACTGCTTCCTCTACTCAGCCGGGGAAGGGGCTAGAAAAGGTGCCCTGAAAATTGCTTATCTCACCCATCAGGTCAGCCCTGTGGAACACCAGCATTAATAGGCTTGCAATCGGAGCTTGCACCGTCTACAACGACCTTGATGCTCCGATCTGCAAGAAAGCTGGTGATCCAATTGCACAATTTCTCGGGAAGCCCATAGGAAGGGAGCTTCGAAAGAAGCGCTTTGTGCCAAACCCGATCGAAGGCCTTCGCAATGTCCAAACTAACGGCCAATGCCTCCCCCTTGAACTCTACTGCCTCCGCCCATCTGTGAGTGAGGTAGACCAGAAGATCACCAGCTGACCGACCACGGCGAAAACCGTATTGGCGGTCACTAATCAGCTGGTGATCCTCAAGGTACCTCATGAGCTGGCAGTTTACAATGGACTCCATTGTTTTGGAGAACAAGGAGGTGATGGCGATTGGCCGGTAGTTGGACGGGTCTGAGCGGTCGCCTTTTTTAGGGATCGGGTGGACGAAAGCCGTCTTCCACGATTCTGGGACATACGCCTAGGGAGTAGGAGTACCGGAAAAGACGCGTTAAAACCGGTGCCAACTCTGGAGCACACGTCCTCAGCACAATTGGGGGGATTCCGTCAGGCCCACTCGACTTGTGGATGTCCAGGGAGAGGAGTGCTTTGCGAACCGAGCGCTGTGTGAACTGCACTTCCGGCATGGAGCACTCACACCGCGGGATGGTCGGCGGCGTACTCCCCCTGTCATCGAGAGTCGAGTTAGACGCAAAGAAGGAGCCTAGAAGATCGGCTTTCTCCTTTGCAGTATGGGCCAGTGAGTCGTCCTCCCTGTGCAGAGATGGAAGAGATGGCTGACAGAAATTCCCCTGGACAGCCTTGGCGAGAGACCAGAATGCACGGGTTCCAGAAGGAAGGCGAACTAGTTTCTCGCCAATTCTGCCTATGTGCTCTGACTTTGCCTTGGCAATGATTCTTTTGAAGGACCTAGAGGCGGAATTATACTTCGTTTTTAGAGCGCTGGTGTTTACATCCCGGGACGCTGATGCATCAACCCAGGCTTGGTAGCACTCCTGCTTATAGCATGATGCTATTTTACAGGAGCGACCAAACCATGGCTGAGATTTGCCTCCAATGGGCACCACAGAGGAAGGAATAAAAAGTTCCATACCCTGAAGTACCACATCAGTAACAGAATCCGCAACAACGTTGGGATCATCCGGCGAGAAGCAAACCCGCCCCCAAGGGTAGGATGCAAAGAAAGACCGCATCCCATCCCAATCGGCTGACCTATAGTGCCAAACACAGCGGCAGCCTGCAGAATGCAACCGCGATTTCAGCGTGAGTGGCACAACACTCCGGATCAGACAATGGTCCGAGGAGCCTAAAGGTGCGTCGACGGAAATCTGATATCCGTCCGGGTGAGAGGTCAGCAGAAGGTCCAACAGGGAAGGTGCATGATCCTCCACATCTGGAATCCGCGTAGGCGAAGTAACCAGTTGTGTCAGACCATATGCCAAGGCAAAATCATGAACAGATCTCCCCGCATGATCGGTTAAACGTGAACCGAGCCATTCGGCGTGATGGGCGTTAAAGTCGCCGAGGATCACGATCTCTGCGGAGGGGATCTGCTGTAGCAACGAATCTGCAGCCATTTGGACGTGGTCGAAGAGTCGGTCTGTTTCGGCATTACCGCTGTGGGACCTATAGAGGCACCCGTAGACGCGCGGATGGTCGTCGCTGTCTACGCGTAGCCAAATTATGGACAGGTCCGAACCTTCAAGTCTGCCGAGGCGTCGAGAACAGATGTCCTCTCTGACGTAAACGCAAACTCCAGCCCGAGGCACAAAGGAGTGTTCCAGTTTGTACCCCGGGTAGGAGAGATACGAAACATCAGCCGGAGAGGACACCTGCGTCTCGGTCAGAAAGAGCAGAGCCGGCCTCGCCGTCTCGAGATGGTAGTGGACGGCGTTTAGGTTGGAGTGAAGTCCCCTGATATTGCAGAAATTCACGGACAGCGTGGCAGGGGTCGCCTTGGTCTTGTTGCTCCGTTTGCCCCGAGCAGTTGTAGTCTTGAGCGGAATTTCGCCCCCCCCCCCCCCCAGAATACGCGGGGCAGCCTGAGCACCCACGCTCAGAAGTGGAGAAACATGGTCGTGGATGCTCAGCGAGGGATTCTCCAGGGGTGCTGGTACCCTCCTGGGGTAGTCTATCTTTATTTAATTCCGCTACCATGTTGATGGGGGGGGGGGGGATTTGGGCCTCCGGCCACCTGCACTCACCAGACGAAACGCGGAAGCAGAACTTCCACTTCACGCCGGTATTCTGTGAGGTCGTGGTACCACCCCGGTTTGAGCCGGCCCATACGTGCAACAGCAAAGCTGCCGCATGGCTCTACCACTGATAATCTCTACGGAAACTGCCAAATTTAGATGATCTCTGAGTATTTCAAGAAAATATCTCTGTGCTGCTCGAGAGTAGTAAAAACATTCACCTACGTTACCACTACAAATGTCATGGCCACTCTCCGGAGGCCCCGTAACGTTTCAATCGAACTCCCGGATGCGCCAGACAACGTCGACCCAAATGTCGCCGGCCCATTACACACCAACACTACTCTCACCTAGTGTCACAAACACCATTAGCACAACATGTGAGACGCAGCGTGTCCGCAAACGGGAGCGCCGCACACCCCTCCACACCCTGTACACAACGTATACCCGCGTACCTGGGTGGTTCTTACTCTCTCCTCCAATGGGTTCCCGCCGTGTCGTAGCGGGGAGCTCAGTAGCCGTGACTTGGTCACCCGCGGTGAACGAAGAAAACCCACATGGCTGGCCCGAGGTGAAGGGGGATCCCAAGGTGGCCCCTCCGAGTGGACTTGTCGAGCCCACTTCGGATATGTGTTGGTGGGCTGCGGTGAGAGGGGTGTCCTCTCCGGAAGAAGAGGAGAGTTGGTATGGCATTGCACCACTCGCCTTATCCTCCGCGACTCTGACGGGGCCGCATCGTTGATGCGGTGGTGGTGGGGCTGCGGAGAGAGAGGAGTATCGGTGTTGCGAGGTGCCACTCCGTACTTTCCACAGCCAAATCTTGTTTAGCAGCAGCTTGTTTTTAGATTCGCTGCTGGGGTCAGGTAGGGGCTAGTAACATGTATTCTGGTGCGCCATACCTGAGAAGGAGATGGCGGAGGAGTTGTTTTCTTCCAAAGAGGAGCCACCATGAGGCGGCTGGCGCTGGTAAGGACATGAATGTGTGCGAGAGTGTTCCCGTGGCTCCGTCAATATGCGACAAAGTTGGAATACCATTGGGTTTTAGTCGGTGCGAGTCTGACGTAGCCCGTCCTTGCTTCCGCGATACGGATATGCGTAGGCATTTCCCCATGTTAAAAAGGGTGGTTCTTACCGCCCAGAACATTGAATGACGTCTGAGGCGGGGTCCGCCACCGTTGTACGAACAGCGGTTAGATAACTCATCTGCAAACGCAAAATTTTCGTAGGTAAACATAGTTACGGAAGAACCGTTGTAAAAATGTTTAAAATAAAAATCATCAAACCCATTTTTTATTGCTCGTGGCCCTTAAGTCCAGCCTGAGTCCGACGAACGCATTTAACGCACGCACACTGAGGACTGACGAGAAGATCCTGGAGCTGGAAGAAGAGATAGACAAGTTGCGCTGGAGTATTATAGGATTATCCGAGGTCCGAAGAGAGGGGGAGGACACGGTGATTCTCGAATCCGGCAACTTGTTCTATCACCGGGAGGGCGACCATCTGTCCCAAGCAGGTGTCGGATTTATCGTCCACAAGTCTCTCGTCAACAACGTTGTAAAGATTGGGAGTGTGTCGACGAGGGGCGCGTACCTGATACTCAGAATCACCAAACGGTATTCGCTGAAGGTCATACAGGTTTACGCACCAACCTCGGCACATCCCGATGAGGAGGTGGAGGAAATATATGAGGATATTTCCAAAGCCATGCATTCCTCCAAAACCCACTACACGGTGTTGATGGGAGACTTCGACGCAAAACTAGGCACAAGAGAAAACGGTGAGCTGAAGTTAGGGAAATTTGGAATAGGGCAACGGAACCGAATGGGCCAGCAGCTGGCCGATTTTATGGAGAAAGAGGGAATCTTTATGATGAACTCTTTCGTCCAGAAGCGGCCCCACAGGAAGTGGACCTGGTCAGGCCCGACGGTTCGACAAAAAAATGAGATTGACTTCATTATGACGACCAGACGCCAACTGTTCAGTGATGTCTCAGTGATCGCAAGGGTGACAACTGGCAGCGATCACCGAATGGTTAGAGGCACACTGAACCTAAACGTTAAGTTGGAGAGGTCTCGTCTAATGAAGTCAACGCTCCGTCCCCCTCGTGCTCTAATCCAGAATCCCGAAAACTTTCAGCTCGAGTTACACAACCGCTTTCAGTGCCTACAAGATTACAATGCAGTGGACGGTATGAATGACAAGCTCGTGGAAACCGTCCGTGCGGTCGGAGCTAAGTTCTGCAAGACCCGCCGCAGAAGAACACAAAAACTCTCCGATCACACTCTTAATCTCATGGCTGTTAGACGGGAGATGAGGCTGCAATCGTCAACAGATTTGACAGCATACAGGCAACTGAACAGACAGATCTCCAAATGCATGCGGCGAGACTTACGCAACTTTAATACTGCTCGTATTAAAGAAGCGATCGAGCGGAACCAGGGCTCCAAAGTCTTTGCCAGAGATCTGTCTGCCCGTAAGAGCCAACTGTCGAAGCTGAAGACTGAATGTGGCAGCATCGTTTCCGGGACACCTGAGATTTTGAGTGAGATTGAGAGGTTCTATGAGCAGCTGTACACATCATCGTTGGAGCCACACACAAGTGTGAGTAACGATCCAAGAGCAAGTCTTATCCGACACTATTCCGATGATATCCCAGACGTCAGTCTAAGCGAGATTAGAATGGCTCTTCAGCACCTTAAGAACGGTAAGGCCCCAGGCAAGGATGGAATTACGGCGGAGCTTCTGAAAGCGGGTGGAACACCGGTACTTGAAGTCCTTCAGAAGCTCTTCAATTCCGTCCTCCATGGTGGCACTACTCCAGAGGCGTGGAGCAGAAGTGCGGTGGTCTTGTTCTTTAAGAAAGGCGACAACGTTCTCTTGAAGAACTACAGACCGATTTCCCTTCTGAGCCACGTCTACGTGCTGTTTTCGAGAGTCATTACGAATCGTCTCGCACGCAGACTCGACGACTTCCAGCCTCCCGAACAAGCCGGTTTCCGAAAAGGCTTCAGTACCATAGACCACATACATACCCTGCGGCAGATTGTACAGAAGACTGAAGAGTACAATTTGCCACTTTGCCTGGCGTATGTGGACTATGAGAAAGCCTTTGATTCCGTCAAAATTTGGGCGGTGCTGCAGTCCCTTCAGCGGTGCCAAGTTGACTGTCGGTATATCGAAGTGCTGAAGTGTTTGTACAGTAGGGCTACGATGGCTATCCGAGTACAGAACCAGAGCCCGAAACCTATCCAACTGCAGAGAGGTGTAAGACAGGGTGACGTTATATCCCCGAAACTCTTCACCGCTGCTTTGGAAGACGTTTTCAAGCTACTGGACTGAAAAGGATACGGTATTAACATCAATGGCGAGTACATCACTCACCTTCGATTTGCCGACGATATAGTCCTGCAGATCGCTATCTATAGCTATATATATGGCAGAATCGCTGGAGGACTTAAGCACTATGCTCAATGACCTCAATAGTGCCTCCCAACGGATAGGTCTTAAGATGAACATGGACAAAACAAAGATCATGTTTAATGTCCATGTCACACCTACGCCGGTAGTTGTTGGGAGCACTATGCTCGAAGTTGTTGACGAGTACGTTTACCTGGGACAAATAGTCCGACTAGGTAAGTCCAACTTCGACCGAGAGGTCAATCGACGGATTCAACTCGGCTGGGCAGCGTTCGGGATATTACGACATATCTTCTCGTCAGGTATACCTCAATCTCTAAAAACTAGATTGTACAACCAGTGCGTGTTGCCAGTGATGACTTACGGATCTGAGACGTGGTCCTTCACTGCTGTCCGTATGAGGACGCTCAAGGTCGCTCAGCGAGCTATGGAGAGGGCTATGCTTGGAGTTTATCTGCGTGATAGACTCAGAAATGAGGATATCCGCAGTAAAACCAGAGTGACCGACATAGCCCAACGGATTAGTAAGCTGAAGTGGCAATGGGCCAGCCATATAGCTCGAATAACCGATAACCGATGGGGAAGAAAGGTTCTCGAGTGGCAGCCTCGTACCGGTAGGCGTAGTGTAGGGCGACCCCCCGCTAGATGGAGTGACGACCTGGTAAGATATGCAGGAAGTCGATGGATGCAGGTGGCTCAGGACCGTGCTTTGTGGCATTACTTGGGGGAGGCCTATGTTCAGCAGTGGACTTGTGAAGGGCTGTAATGATGATGATGATGATGAGTCCGATGAAGCTGTAAAAGCCAGAAGGCTAATAACACTAACATTACAAAATCTATATGATGCCGGTGGATACGGACCGTGCCTTGTCTATGTGTAACAGCTTGCGATTGGTTGTAATTGTCATGATGATTTTCTTATACGATCCGCCTGCTCATTTTGTCATAAAATCATAAATTTTTGATTGATATGATTCAAGAGTTTTGACCGAGTTTTATTAAAAAGTTTGGTGAACATACTCTTTCTATAATGATTTCTTATATTTACGCGAACACTACACATTAATCAAAACTACCTTTACGGATTTTATCGCGTTTAATTTATTTGATTTTTTATTTCCAACTGTTTGGATGCCTTCCAGCACCCATGGTCACGAGGACTGAGGTGACTGACGTACCAATGTAAATGTTAAGCTGCTATTTTACGTTGGTATTCTGTGAAAGCGTGGACCTACCACGCCCGAGCCGACCCATTCGTTCTGAAACCACAATATAGCTGGAGCATGGCTCTACCACGTAAATACGTAATATGTATATAGGCTCTAAATTTTAAAATTTATATACTCTATACTAACGGCAGCGGTCTAAATCCGTTGACAACTATTTCGTGTTACTACGCGGGGTTCAAATTCAAATTAGGGTCATGTGCAAACACAAGTCGTTGCTTTTCTTACCTGGCTGTGCTTTGACATAGCCAACTGAGCCTGCTTACGCACGTGACGGTAGGCTTACTCCCAGGCATAAAAGGAGTCTACTGCATAGATTTATGAATGAGTCATGGTAGCTAAACACGCCGTGTAAATTTTACAGTAAGCGAGTAATCCGGGTACAATATCCGCCATCATCAAATGAAATTGTTCGTTCTAATTTTAATTACTGGTTTACCACATGTTCTGACATACTACGTAATAATTGAGAAAAATTATAATTTAAAGACCTCATGGGAAGTTCGCCAACACTCATTTGGGCAGCGCGGTAAATATTTCCTTGTCCTAAACATTTTCATATACATATTATGAAAGGAGTTTACTCACGCCTGTATCAAGTAGAAAGACGTATAAATAGGATAAAGCTTTAATAATATATACATGGTAACAGTTTCGTTATTTGTTTAATCGAGGATATTGTTTTGCCAGTTCTTGTTTTTAATTAAATCCTAACTGAAACCCGGAGAAAAAAGCATTATTTTGTGCGTAACGAGTGCAAATATTTTGGGAATAATGCCTTTAATTTTGCCGACACTTAATTATTACTACTCCCTTTTTTACTGCCTGCCTGGACAGTAAAGTTAACTAATGTGATTGTATTATGATAAGTTTAAATTATAATTTTGTTGGTTTTACCTTAATAACGTTAATAGTAATAATATTTTACTATAACTATCGGTGGTCATGATATTAATCTGATATCTCACGTAGTCGCCTATTGTGAATATTAGTATACTATGTTTTGAAGTGCATTAAGCAGATTAAGTAGAATCTTAAATAGTAGTGTCATAAGCAACTACCGTAAACTAGATTAGGCTTTTATATTACGAGAAAGGTTATTATTTTATTATAAACGGTAAATAATATTTACATACATTGTCAATTGTGACAACACGGCACCAGCTTTGTGTCAGTATAGAATTAAGTGAAAATTTACAAAGAGTACACTTTAAGAATCCATAGAGCGTCTAATAATATTACTCATTAATACATAGCCCGAACGCCTTCACGTAAACTAAACTATTCAGTCAGCGTCTCTAATGGGATTTACTGTAAATGGAACATGAGTACCCTTTACAATTAAGTTATAGTGCAGCACAAAGTAAAAGCCTCTTACACATATAAATTAATTCCATAGCTCTTTTTTACAACCTTAAATTTTTTTACATTCACTTGGTTTTACAGTTCCATAAAAATACACAACAGCAATCAAATATCACTATGATGGAACAAAATATTCTTATTCAATTAAAAAAAAATCGTACTCTGTTTTGAAATTGAATTTTCCAACATTTTTTTTCTTTTCTAAAGTAACTGAAATGAAAAATAAAATAAGATGAGATGGGGGGAAAGATTGGGTTAATATCGTGACATTTTTTAATGATATTTAAACAGCGAATTGTAGAAGGTGTGTAAAAGTTACTAACGTGGCAGAGCTATATATATATATATATATATATATATATATATATATATATATATATATATATATATATATATATATATATATATGTGTGTATTAAGGTTGCAGCACGAATGCATCGTCTCGACCTGAGTAGGACTACGATCTTACAAAATACCGGTGGACCGGATTATATGAAATCCCATAATGTATCCAAGCAGACCGAATACAATAGTCGGGACACATTTAGCGAATGGAAGGTGGGAAGGCGCCCTTTGCTTCAAAGCAAATCGGGTCCAAAACAAATCGAAGTAAAGGATAGAATGTATTGGTAAACCAAAAAGAAGTCTGGTAAAATAATTGACGTATTTGCATACACTTTTTTTAGGTAATTTATAACATTGTAGAAAGAAAAAACATAGACATAAGTAATTTTTTTTTATTTAACTGGCTTTACGGCTCTAGGTACTAGCCCTTCTGAGCCTATAATTTTTTTCAGAATCTTCATTTTATATATTTTTTCTTCAAAGTATGCTGATGGGCTGACGCGTAACATTGTGAAGTTTTCGGAAGATTTTGACGACAGCCACTCAAGTTCATAAGGCGCCCAAGAGATCAAAATAACTTGAGGCTTATATCAACATCAAAGCACTTGTTTCTTCGTTTTCTCTAATACAGTGTGTGTAGTTCACACGCGCAGACACTTAATTCACAAAATCGTATACCATTATTCAAGCGACAAAGCAGGAGCGACGGTCCGTCGTCGGCCAAGTTCCTGCCAAAACTTCAGACATAAGTAAACTAAGATAATATATATACAGGTTAATAGTGAATTATTACGTCGACTTACAACATCATTAATACGTACAAACAAGTCCATGTAAATAAAGGGTCGCCTTAAAGACGTAGCAGTATAAAGAAGAAGCTGTTTTATGTGCCTATTTTAAATGTATTACATAATTTATACATCAAACGAATATAATTATAGAATTGCAAATAGGTTTAATATGTAAAAATGTGTTCGATTGATATAATACTAAATAAATTTCGGGATTTGGTTTTATTTGTCATAAAAAGGTTGAGGATTGTGATTGATGTAACATTACAGTTCCTCTTTTTGTTTTTTGTATTTATTTATTTCTGTAGAAAAAGAGGGCAATACATAAGTAACTAAGTTTATATGTAGGTTTAGGTCGTAAAATACTGAACTGGACTACTATAAGCGATTTCCTGCGCATAATATGCAAGGTGATCCCGTCCTTTTTTGACTGTACAGATTTAGTGTGACTGTAATTTACATAGTTTTAATTATTATTGGGATAAAAAATTACCTATATTAAAAATGATAGGAATAGATTCAGTAAACGATTCTGAACAAACTACTTTCTCAAAGTCCGTTAATTATGTTACATGTTATATAAGTAAAGTAATTGGTAACGCCAGTTAACAATCTACTTTATCAACATTACATTACATATCGCATTGAGTTCGTCCTAAGTTATATCTACTTTATCAACATGACTAGTGCATATTTTTTGTTTCCTTCCTTCCTTCCCTTTCCTACCGCACGCGCTGCCGCCGAGGTGTAAAAGAGGATCTCGGCGCGCGTCGTTATACTAAGTGATATTACGCCATCCGCAGCGCACGGCCACCCGTCGCGTCTTGTATATATTAACCGCAAACCGCGCAGGATGAACATTGAGTTCTCCTGTTTATGTTTAATATTCACCGCATCAGACATTGTGTCTTTGTAACTCATAAAAGTGTGAGACGCCCCCGTAAGGGCAAAGGTGGAGAGTGTGGGACTTCACGAGACTGTTCCGAGAGTGCGTGAGCGCCGAACCACGTGGCGAGCTCGCTGCATAGCAGACACTCCAGGAGGAAGGCGCGGCAGCCCTCATCAGGTCAGTGCGTGCTATCCCACCTATTGTCCCTGTGGGTGCCCTGATGGCACCCACAGGGACAATAGGTCCCGATACCATCCACACCATCTGGATGCTTGGCGGTCCACCACTGTACGTTTCACAAGGAATTTTCTTCCACGTACAACCTCTCTGTGGAATAGTTTATCATCGGCGATTTTTCCGGACCGATACGACCTGGGGACCTTCAAGAAAAGAGCTTACTCCCTTCTAAAGGGCCGGCAACGCACCCGCAATTCTCCTGGTGTTGCGGTTGATCATGGGCGGCGGTAGTCACTTAACATCAGGTGAGCCGCATGCTCGTTTGCCCCCTCTTCTATAAAAAAAAAAAGATCGGAGTTTCGTAGGTGCCTCCGGGCTCAGCCTATTTTGGATGACTTGGAGTCCATATGAACATATTTTGGGCGCGTAGGTGAAGGCTTTGCTGGCTGACATGACAGGTCTTTGGCAAGTTTTAAATATATTATATATACGTATATAGCTTGTGTCTTAGGGACAGTTTGTTCTTGTTGCTAACCAGCGAATGGAGGCGGCTAGTAAAGAATTTGGCTCTGTCCGCAACACATTGCGAATGTATTTCGCGATAGTCGTACCACGGTCGAATGTGACCCCTAGGTATTTGGCCGTTGAATGCCAGGGGATCTGGCGGCCAAATAATGTTATAGTACCTAACAGATTTTTCGGATTGAAGTTTCAACGAATGCGCTTTGGTGGACTGCGGTAAAAGAGTGTCCTCTTCTTCTGCCGCCGCAGCCGAGGTAGAGTCGCCATGATTGTTGACATCGCAAGGCGCTTTTCCTACCCCTCGCGGCTGAAACTTGGTTTGCGGCGGAGCCATGAAACGTTTCCGCCGTTGAAGTCAGGAAAGCTGGCGCGCTTCAACTTTCCTGGCCGCAGTGCAGGTGGAATTAAAGCCCGAGGAGGAAGCCGCGCTTAGTGTTCTGATGCACCTTACCTGAGAAGGAGAAGTGGTACGAATGTGCATGTGAACGCACGTGTGTGTATGTGTGCGTGTGTGTGTGCGCGCGCGCGCGTGTGTGTGTGTGCGTGCGCGCGCACGTGCGTGTGTGTGTGTTTGTGTGTGCGCGCGCGCGCGCGTGTATGTTAAATTCTAATTTGAACAAAATAACAGTATGTGTTAGCTATTTCAAGAGAAATGAAAACACCCACTTTGCATAATTATAAATTATTTCACCCACATCGTACCGTATACCGTGTGACGTAATTATATTTGAAATATAGGTATTGGCAATAAATAAATAACCCAAAATATGTAAGGCTGAACATTTCAGGCGCAGTTTCCATGACAGTTTCTGTGAAATATGGATGCCCGTGAAGTTACTGAATTATATCTGATATGAAAAATATCTGTACTTTGTTTCCAAAAATAACCACGAAAAGCTCTCTGCCTCCTTTTTTGTTAAAAAATGAGTGATAATTTCATTTATTTATCAATAATTAAATTTGTGTTTTCTACTTTATTAATTGAAATAAGTCTACAGTTCAATAGGGCTCTAGATAAAATGTAAGTGCCCGTTTATATCAGGTTACCTATAAATTTGCCGGTTTTTATGAAATAAGTAATTTTTTTTCAATTTTTTATTTATTTCTACTGATCTAAGTAATCACCCAAGCAATTGATACATCTTTTTCAACAAAATGACTATTTATTGATGCTCTTCTTGAATAAATCATTTGAAAGGGGGGCAACAAATTCTTTAAAGGCATTTTGTATTGTTCCTCGGGGCTTGAAACTTTTTTTTTGCCAAAAAATTATCCAAATTCTGGAAAAGTAGAAGTATATAGGCGCAAGGTTTAGTGAGTACGGTGGATGAAGGAGAGATTCCAACCCCAGCTCTTGTAACTTGGAGACCGTCTGTTGTGCAGTATGAGGTCGAGCGTTGTCGTGCAGGAGCAACAGGGCTTGACCAAAGTTTGTTGGAGACATGCGAGCTTCTCCATCTTTGTGTTCGTTTCTTCACTGTTCACATCTGCAGTAATTCTCGTCCAGCTTGGTAAGAAACTGTGATGAATCACACCGACGCTAGATCACCAGTGACCATCACTTTTCTAGGGGTAAGTTTTCATTTAGGGCATTGTTTAGATGCTCAACCAGGATCTCGAAGTATTCAGATCTCCAGGATTGTCAAACAGAATCCATGTTTGGTTGCACGTTACAACGGAATTCAAAATTCCTCCGTTCATGTACTAGTGGAGCAGTGCAAGGCACGTCGTATACCACCATTTGTTTGTTAAGGAAAAACGACCAAGTAGTCATCTACCATTGCACTATGACAATACTCCGGCGCGCACCGCGAACAAGATGATTATAGTTATTATGGAAACAGAATTACATTAAGAAACTTAAAAACTATTTTCTGCCTTAGATTAACAAATAAAAATAAACAGAGCTCAGTGTACATTCCAAGTGACACCGAAACCAAGCCTACTCGTAAGGCATGCTCAACTTACTGTAAGAACATGAACTTACGCACACATACTATACATCTTAAAATAAAGAAATCGCATGGTGCGAGGATTGTACTATTAAGAATGAATCGCGAGCTTCACCTTTTCAGAAGCCAAAAATAGGCTCACTTCACTTGGAATGTACGCTGAGCTCTGTTTAATTTTATTTGTTAATCTAAGGCAGAAAATAGTTTTTAAGTTTCTTAATGTAATTCTGTTTCCATAATAACTATAATAACAGCAACAGTGGCCTAATAGCTAAGGGCACTGACTGCTAAACTAAAATGTTGTGGGTTGGAATCCGCTTTTCAACTACTATCGTAAACTGACCCTAGTACAAGAATTTTCAGCTTTGTTTGAGCTGTTGATAAGCGATGTGCTATTAGGAGAGATGTTGAGTACCTCGATGGGTCCAGTGATCATAACTACTGCTGATGATATGGTCTTGGGTTCGAATCCTGGTTGAGTCTGTGTTAGTTGGTATTTTTGTCACGAAGTTCTCAGTAGCGGCCCGGAGCCAAGAAGTTGGCAATGTTTTGCCCCCGTGCCTCATAAAGCACGTAATGCCGTTGGTGCTTCATCTGATCTTTCTCCGGATTTGTGGTATACCATACCATCGGACCATGCAAGTGAGGGAATATAGAGTGCACCGCCGCTTGCTCACACTCTCGTGCACTATAATCCTGTTCTGCATTGATGACTAGTCTCCGTTAAGACTGGCCGCAGTGACTAAACTTCGGTCTGGAGAACGTTAAGAGAGAAACATTATTAAGAAATGTTAAGTATTATTTTTGTATAAAAATCAATAAGTTGGATAGGGATGAAAAAATACTTTATTTTCCGTTTAATCGAGTCGTCTCAAAATAAAAAAAGTAAAGTTACAGCCTATATACGTCCCACTGCTCGGCACGGGCCTCCCCTCATTTCTGAGAGGGTTTTAGGGCAAGGAAGTGTCTGCCGCGCTGCCCCAATGCGTGTTGGCTAACTTCACATGTCTTCGAAATATATTTTTTTCTTATACCTCAGACATGCAGGTTTACAGACGATGTTTTCCTTAACCGACGAGTAAATCAGCACTTAAAATTGCAATTAACAATTTCATTGGTGCCGGCGGAGATCGAACCCGGGTTGCTCGCGTTCTGTAGTGAGCGTTAACCATCTGAGCTACCACGGCTCTTCTCGAGCCGTGATAGCTCAGATCGATCGAGTCGTCTGGTCCCAATTATTTATTTCATAGAATAAGAAGAAAGAATCATGTATCTTTCCCGATTATTATGTAGTATTTCTTTAAATATGTACCGCGGCAAATATTCATTACAGGCTTTCATATGCTATTTCACTGCTGAACAGAGGCCTCCTTCACGGATTGTCATGGGAAAGATATTTGATTTAGTTATCATGCTTGACTGGCGGGTTAGCACCTGGATTTTTTAAAGCTTAAGCTAAGTAACTAGCTTATTACCCAAAACAAAATTAAATTTTGTTTTTCTCATCATTTCATAAAAAGTATTTTATCTATAGCCATTAGATATTTAAGGATGAATGGTCCTCGTAATGTAAATCAAATGCCCCCACTAAAATTTTGTTATAAACAATATTTGAAGCAAGATTTGAGTTTTGTTACATTGATATTTGAAGCAAAGGAAACAGGGTACGTTCATAACATAGGTATTGAGATGATTTCCCTTGGGTGACAAGATAAAGTTTGTAATACGCTGTAGGAAATAAATTACAGTTTGTACTAAATTCGAAGTTTTGCACGAAAGATAAACTGATATACTGAGGCAGCATAGGATAATCTCCAAGTCATATTTCGTAGACGTAGTTTTTTTTTAATATATTTGATGTATGTATATATATATATATATATATATATATATATATATATATATATATATATATATATATATATATATATATATATATATATATATATATATATATAAACTACGTCTAATTTATATAAATAGGGTGAAAATAAACGAGCACACAATCCACCTGATGGTAAGTGGTTCCTATGGCCCATAGATACCTACATGTATCCCCGATTACGAACCAAAATGCAGATGCGTTGTCACCCGTGAGGACTAAGATAGAATGCCTCATTTTCAGTAAAAAAGTTATCCGGTTCTCCACACTTATTACACGACACACAGCAGTATTAAGCTACTATTTTACGCTGGTATTCTGGGAGAGCATGGTCCTCCCCCGGTCGAGCCGACCAGTTCGTGCTACAGCTATTCTACTAATATAACTGCAGCATGGCTCTACCACGTGTGAATAGTAGTAACGCACAATAATACACGTGTAATAATAGTAGTGTAAGTGATATAACAAAAATGCTATAAAAATAAAATCACATATGATACCGTATAAAAAATGCTACGAATTACTAAATATTGTAATTGCTAGGAATTACTAAAAATTGTGACTTATAGAAGTTAAGACATGACCAACACGTGAAAAATATATTATATATGTCCAGGTATTGTTGCAGGACTAATAAAGAAACAAGAATTCTCGATCCTTCGTTATGCCGAAAATATTGCAGCATTAATTTTGAAATAAATATATGGTAAAGTTGAGGATTAATGTTAAGGATTATGTTAGACGAAAACACGATTTCGTAAAATTTTCTCGATAGAAAAAAAATCCAAAGTTACCTCCAAAATAAACAATAAACCGCTGTTATTCATAAAATACTTTAAATAAGATCATGAAACTTTGCATACTAACTGAACTAACTATAAAGCAGTGCTTATGTTATTCACTTTTTTAAAATACCATTATTTTCACTGCAAAAAGAAATTACCTAAACTATCGGCCTTTTGAAGCGTGATTCTTGCAGCACGGTCACTTCGCCTCGGCCCTTGAACGGGGAGGTTGTGTCGCTTACGATCAGAATATACATTACGCAACAGTACGACGTAAAATTAAAATGGGAAATAACCGTGATAAAAATAAGAAGCGGCTGGCTTGGCGTTAAGAAACAGGCATAAATATGATAAACCCAATGAAATAAGTGTCTAACGACCTTTCTACTTACAGTATTAGTGATTACAAACATGTCGGTACATAGCATACGACGCGCGGACAAGTGGGGACGAAATTAGAACTTGAGCTGACTTACTCTATCCTCTTAATGAGTTTAATTATTATTGCTTTTTCGCAGAAGAAAATCATAAGCGCCATTATAACCATAAACTGGAATAATCCCTCGGAATAATAATTTTCCTCTTTTAATGTTTGTTCACAAAAACAAAAGTAGTTATGAAAAAAATCTGATATATATTCCGTAAATATTACAAGCAAACAAGTCAGTAATTTATTTATTGAGCAATGTATACGCTTTTACAGCAAAATCCCAGCGGAATATTATGCAAGCTCTGTCTATTACAAAGTTTAATTTTATGAAACAAAACATGTCATATTATAAATCAATACGAAAATGAAAATAGCCACTGGGAATTAGGTGATCGCTTTCGACCTATTTGTAAAGTGAGTTTTGTAATTATTTGTACAAACTTTATTTCTCATTGTATAATGTTACTTTGGGGAAAGGAATCAAATAAAAAATTTTCATTCACTGCAGAGTACATAATACAAACACTGTTAACATTTTTTTGGTCCTCGCAGGATTAAAACGTCTGATGATTTTACGGCCAGCGTTTAGCCTCAGCCTAGTTATAAGCAAATTTTCGTAGACCGGTGTCCAGTAGTGGACATGAAAAAGCTTTGATGTGATGTGACAAGATGAAAGTCTTTTTTAATTCGAACTTGTACTCTTATAAGCCCCTTAAAAGTGATCCCGTGGGTTCCATAAGAGGCGACAGAGGAAAACTGACACTGCAGTTGCTAACCCGCCTGGCAAGCGTAGCAACTATGGCAAAATCCCCCCTATGAGGCAGTCTATGTTTTTTTTTATATAGAAGAAGGGGCAAACGAGCATGCGGCTCACCTGATGTTAAGTGACTACCGCCGCCCATGATCAACCGCAACACCAGGAGAATTGCGGGTGCGTTGCCGGCCCTTTAGAAAGGAGTAAGCTCTTTTCTTGAAAGTCCCCAGGTCGTATCGGTCCGGAAAAATCGCCGGTGGTAACTATTCCACAGAGAGGTTGTACGTGGAAGAAAACTCCTTGTGAATCGTACAGTGGTGGACCGCCAAGCATCCAGATGGTGTGGATGGTATCGGGACGTTTGCCGTGTAGTGCGTTCACGAAATTTGGCGGCTGGGATTAATCCGAACAATTCCTCAGAGTACTCCCCGTGATAGATGCAATAAAATACACAAAGAGATGCAACATCTCTTCGCAGCGCCAGTGAATCGAGCCGATCGGAAAGCACTCGGTCGTCGACGATTCGAGCGCTCTGCGCTGGATGTGGTCAAGTGGAAGGAGCTGGTACTGGGGAGCCCCAGCCCAGAGATGGGAACAGTATTCCATGTGCGGCCGAACCTGCGCCTTGTAAAGTTGCAGGCGGTGTGCCGGCATGAAATACTGTCCCGCTCTGCTGAGCACGCCAAGCTTTTTAGAGGCCAATTTGGCCTTCCCTTCCAAGTGACCACGAAACTGCACGTCACTCGATATGTCGACGCCGAGGATTCCGATACTAGCTGAGGCAACAAGGGGAGTGCCTTGAAACTGAGGGGATACGACAAAGGGGTTCTTTTTAGCGGTTAACGCGCAAACTTGTGTCTTCTGGGGGTTAAACTGGACTAGATTTAGTCGTCCCCAATCCGAGACTCTGTTCAGCAAAGACTCGACTTCAGACACAAGTTTGTCCCGGCACTCGGAGACGTTTTCCCGAGAAATATTGGCTCGGCCGGTGTAAAGAGCACCACCAGTGCTGTCATCTGCTTAGCAATGAATGTTACGGGTATGCAACATATCATTGATATGCAGAAGAAACAGCGTTGGCGATAGCACGCAGCCCTGTGGAACACCAGCATTAATAGGCTTGCAATCGGAGCTTGCACCATCTACAACGACCTTGATGCTCCGATCTGCAAGAAAGCTGGTGATCCAATCGCACAATTTCTCGGGAAGCCCATAGGAAGGGAGCTTCGAAAGAAGCGCTTTGTGCCAAACCCGATCGAAGGCCTTCGCAATGTCCAAACTAACGGCCAATGCCTCCCCCTTGAACTCTACTGCCTCCGCCCGTCTGTGAGTGAGGTAGACCAGAAGATCACCAGCTGACCGACCACGGCGAAAACCGTATTGGCGGTCACTAATCAGCTGGTGATCCTCAAGGTACCTCATGAGCTGGCAGTTTACAATGGACTCCATTATTTTGGAGAACAAGGAGGTGATGGCGATTGGCCGGTAGTTGGACGGGTCTGAGCGGTCGCCTTTTTTAGGGATCGGGTGGATGAAAGCCGTCTTCCATGATTTTGGGACTACGCCTAGGGAGTAGGAGTACCGGAAATGACGCGTTAAAACCGGTGCCAACTCTGGAGCACACGTCCTCAGCACAATTGGGGGGATTCCGTCAGGCCCACTCGACTTGTGGATGTCCAGGGAGAGGAGTGCTTTGCGAACCGAGCGCTGTGTGAACTGCACTTCCGGCATGGAGCACTCACACCGCGGGATGGTCGGCGGCGTACTCCCCCCGTCATCGAGAGTCGAGTTCGATGCAAAGAAAGAGCCTAGAAGATCGGCTTTCTCCTTTGTAGTATGGGCCAGTGAGTCGTCCTCCCTGTGCAGAGATGGAAGAGATGGCTGACAGAAATTCCCCTGGACAGCCTTGGCGAGAGACCAGAATGCACGCGTTCCAGAAGGAAGGCGAACTAGTTTCTCGCCAATTCTGCCTATGTGCTCTGACTTTGCCTTGGCAATGACTCTTTTGAAGGACCTAGAGGCGGAATTATACTTCTTTTTTAGAGCGCTGGTGTTTACATCCCGGGACGCTGATGCATCAACCCAGGCTTGATAGCACTCCTGCTTATAGCATGATGCTATTTTACAGGAGCGACCAAACCAAGGCTGAGATTTGCCTCCAATGGGCACCACAGAGGAAGGAATAAAAAGTTCCATACCCTGAAGTACCACATCAGTAACAGAATCCGCAACAACGTTGGGATCATCCGGCGAGAAGCAAACTCGCCCCCAAGGGTAGGATGCAAAGAAACACCGCATCCCATCCCAATCGGCTGACCTATAGTGCCAAACACAGCGGCAGCCTGCAGAATGCAACCGCGATTTCAGCGTGAGTGGCACAACACTCCGGACCAGACAATGGTCCGAGGAGCCTAAAGGGGCGTCGACGGAAATCTGATATCCGTCCGGGTGGGAGGTCACCAGAAGGTCCAACAGGGAAGGTGCATGATCCTCCACATCTGGAATCCGCGTAGGCGAAGTAACCAGTTGTGTCAGACCATATGCCAAGGCAAAATCATGAACAGATCTCCCCGCATGATCGGTTAAACGTGAACTAAGCCATTCGGCGTGATGGGCGTTAAAGTCGCCGAGGATCACGATCTCAGCGGAGGGGATCTGCTGTAGCAACGAACGTGGTCGAAGAGTCGGTCTGTTTCGGCATTACCGCTATGGGACCTATAGAGGCACCCGTAGACGCGCGGATGGTCGTCGCTGTCTACGCGTAGCCAAAGGATGGACAGGTCCGAACCTTCAAGTCTGCCGAGGCGTCGAGAACAGATGTCCTCTCTGACGTAAACGCAAACTCCAGCCCGAGGCACAAAGGAGTGTTCCAGTTTGTACCCCGGGTAGGAGAGATACGAGACATCAGCCGGAGAGGACACCTGCGTCTCGGTCAGAAAGAGCAGAGCCGGCTTCGCCGTCTCGAGATGGTAGTGGACGGCGTTTAGGTTAGAGTGAAGTCCCCTGATATTGCAGAAATTCACGGACAGCGTGGCAGGGGTCGCCTTGGTCTTGTTGCTCCGTTTGCTCCGAGCAGTTTTAGTCTTAAGCGGAATTTTGCCCCCCCCCCCCAGAATACGCGGGGCAGCCTGAGCACCCACGCTCAGAAGTGGAGAAACATGGTCGTGGGTGCTCAGCGAGGGATTCTCCAGGGGTGCTGGTACCCTCCTGGGGTAGTCTATCATTATTTAATTCCGCTACCATGTTGGTGGGGGGGGGGGGGATTTGGGCCTCCGGCCACCTGCACTCACCAGACGAAACGCGGAAGCAGAGCTTCCACTTCACGCCGGTATTCTGTGAGGTCGTGGTACCACCCCGGTTTGAGCCGGTACATGTGGTAGACCTATGTACTGTAGTGAAATGTTATTGGCTGTAATGGATGGATGGATTATCAGTTGTTCCTTTTACCCTGCACTCCTTTGCCTTTGTCACGAAAATTCTATTAAGTGCAAACGCTCGAAGCGGTTAATGTTATTGTCAATATTCTCATAATTATTACGCACAAAACGGGTGGTAATAATCATGGATTTAGGGATTGATATGGCCTCTTTATTTCCTGAATATATTATTAATATGTATCTCTGAATGTTGTCGGGGTTTCTCTATAATAAAATACTCTTAAGTAATCTACGATATCTGTAGGAGAACAAAGTAACTGACATAGCCCAAGCTGAAGTGGCAATGGGCCAGCCATATAGCTTGAACAACTGGCAACTGATAAGGAAGAAAATTAAGATAACCGTAATTATGATAGATGGTGGATGATAGTTACGATGTTTTATAGAATTCTTAGATAACAGTAATCTTTAGTATTTCCATCAATTTTGACATGAATATTAGTAATATTGTTCAGTATCAAAAATAAAAATAAAACACAGAATTCTTCTCAAATTGACACACATTAGAGTCCTAGCGGAACAATCTCGAACATTTTATGGTGACAGTTTTCGCGATGGTGGTTACACAACATTAAACGATCAAAATTATTTTGCAAATTTATTTTAGAACTAATCCGTTTTTGTAAGCTTAAGTAGTAATGGGCCGGCCATATAGCTCGTAGAACTGACAACCGATGAGGAAAAAAAGGTACTCGAGTGGCAGCCTCGTACCAGTAGGTAAAGTGTAGGGTGATCCACACTGGATTGAGTAACGACCTGGTAAGACATGTAGGAAGTCGATGGATTCAGGTGGCTTAGGACCGTGCTTTATGGTATTCCTTGCGAGAAAATGCCTTTGTTCAGCAGTGGACTTGTGAAAGGATGTTATGATGATGATGATAATTTTAGAACCATTTTAATGATCTAGAAAACCATAATAAGGGATAGGTTTATTATAACTCCGCCACCACAATTTTAAATATTGATACTTATATATGTATGAACCGTGGTAGCTCAGGGGCTAAGCACACACTGTAAATTTTAGAGTACGCGAGAGTACCGCTTTCAGTTTCCGCCGACACCAAATAAATTGTTCAGTGCAATTTTATTGCTGACTTACCACGTACTCTGACGTACGACGTGATATTTGAGAAATAAAAAAATACTTCACAGACATAATGTAAAGTTCTCCGACTGGTATAATGGCAGTGCGATAATTTCTTGTCTTAAAACCCTCTCATATATTATGAGAGGAGTTTATCTACGGCTGTATCCAGGAGTGCGACGCGATTTATATATTGGTTGAAACTTTAATAAAATATGCATTAAAACAGCTTTGTAATTTGCTGAATGAAGTATATTGTTTTGCCAGTCCTTTTTTTTTACTGAAACTTGGAATAGAAAAACGAGCAGAAATATTTCAGAAATAATTATTATCTACTCTTATTTTCGCTGCGTGCCTGGAGAGTGAAGATAACTAATGTGTTTTCATTATGATCAGTTTTAATTAAATATTTGTTGTTTTTACCTTAACTACGTTTATAGTTATTATATATTAGTACTATGAATAACTAAAATTGATTTTAATTATTGCTGACAAATTTTGGTGCTCAAGTTTTAAATTATATATTATTTATATATAAATAATTAAACGAAAATTTACAATCAGTACATTCTTAGAGTTAATGGAGAGTCTACTAAATTACGCATTTATACAAACCTTTCAAACTGAAGCTTAACTATTCAGTCAGCGTCTCTTCTATCGGATTTACTCTAAATAGACCAATAGTACCCTTTACAATTAAGTTATAATTCAGAACAAAATAAAGGCTTTACAGACATGAAATAATTCCACAGCTATTTTGACGATCTTCAAATGTTTTAATATTTGAGTTTTACAGTTTCATAAATATAATCTGCCATGTGCATTGAGTTATATTATGTAGGTACTTCGTACTGGAGAAGCTATTCCAAACAAAAAATGTGCACCACTTTATGTCTTTGCGCATGCGCAGTTGATATAAGCGCGTATTGCACCTGCGCTGGCTGTTTTTCATCATAGGTTATACGTAGGTAGAATGATCAGTATGTAAAAAATGATTATTTAGATTATATAGTTAATGATATAGATTATACTTTTTCATTACATTATTCTGCATGTGTGCTAATTTACTATAATATTACATAATATGATGTCATAATTACATTTAAGTTATATTTTTTGAATATTTTTAAAGGTAACTATGAAATATAAAAACATAAATTTAGTATTACATTTATTTATTACATTATTATTATATTTTATTTACAAATATAATTATTCATAATATTTTATACTAAAGAGAAAGAACATAAAATAAATATTCTAAAACATAAACTGGCGATAAAACATATAAGAAAATTAAATTTTTTTCTAAAAACCCCACGTCAAGCCTTTGTTTAGTAAAACATTTTACCTATCTATGATTGTAGATGGCGTTGCATTTAAATGAAGAAATATTTTTCCTTTTGTGGTATTACGATATTTTTATCTATTTGTTCACGTGAGCAAAAAATAATTTTAGTTACTTCACTACTAAATTGTTATTTACGTGCAAGTTCAAACTTTGATTGAAATTTTTGTATTATTAGTGCCGCTTTTTTTGCGCCCGAAGCAAATATGGGCAACCCTTCGGAAAGCGGGGGAGGGAGGCGTGAATGCTCCGCACTGTACGAATATAGAAACCACATTAAAGTAATGTGTACGGGTTGCAGTACAGTTCAGTTGAACATATATATCGATGGCCAAGTGTGACAACTTAGGCGAAATCCCATCTATTGAGGGAATAGGCCTTCTAGAAGGAGTTCTATGTTCAGCAGTGATTTTAGGCTGTAATAGGTGGATGAAATAAAACAAACTTATACAATCCAAAATATAAATATGTTCAAATTGTGTTTTAGTTTTGAATTAACAAGTTTTCCTTTTCTAAAGTGACTGAAACTAAAAAAAAATAAGGTGGAATGTTGGGAGGGATTTTTTAAACATCGCAACATTTTTGATAACATTTAATCTTTAAAATATAAACCGTAGTTTTTAACATTTTTTATTATAGCGTAATAGTGACAAACGAGTATAGAGTCAACCTGTGGCCCATAGACATTTATCCTCTGTTGGGATTCAAAATGCAGACGCGTTGTCACCTCTGGGGACTAAGACGAAATGCCTCATTTCCAGTGAAAATTCAAGTAAAACTCACTCACCATACTAAACACAGCAGCATTATGCTGCTTTTTTACGCTGGTATTCTGTGAGATCCCGTGAGAGTATGACTGAGAAGACCCTTTTTTCTGGTATCGGGACATTTCATCTTAGTCCTCAATTTATATGAATTCCAATATTGTAAGTCATCTAAGTAGATCGAATCTAATGGTTGGGACACATTTGGTGAATGGATAATGACAAGGGGCCCTTGCTTGAAGGCAAACCAATTGATACATCTTTTTCAACAAAATGACTATTTATTGATGACCTTCTTGAATAAATCATTTGGACGGGAGGCAACAAATTCTTTAAACGCATTTTGTACTGTCCCTCTGGGCTTGAAACTTTTTTTGTCAAAAAACAATATCCAAATTCTGGAAAAGCAGAAGTATATAGGCGCAAGGTTTAGTGAGTACGGCGGATGAAGGAGAGCTTCCAACCCCAGCTCTTGTTACTCGGAGACCGTCTGTTGTGCACTATGAGGTCGAGCGTTGTCGTGCAGGAGCAACAGGGCTTGACCAAAGTTGGTTGGAGACATGCGAGCTTCTCCATCACTGTGTTCGTTTCTTCACTGGGAATCACACCGACGCTAGGCCACCACCAGTGACCATCTCTTCTAGCGGTAAGTTTTCGTTTAGGGCATTGTTTAGATGCTGAACCAAGAGCCAACCAACTTTCATTTGTTTGTCAAACAGAATCCATTTTTGGTTGCAGGTAACAACGGAATTCAAAATTCCATCGTTCATGTACCTGTTGAGCAGTGCAAGGCACGTCGTAAACCACCATTTATTTGTTAAAGAATAACGACCAAGTAGTCATGTCAGCCGCACACCGCGAACAAGATGAAGCTATTTTTGGTTCCTGAAAAGGTGAAGCTCGCGATCCATTCTTCATAGTCTAATCTTCGCACCATGCGATTTATTTATTTTAAGATGTCATAGCATTTGTGCGTAAGTTCATGTTCTTACAGTAAGTTGAGCATGCCTTACGAGTTTGGTTTGGTTTGGTTTCGGTGCCACTTGGAATGTACGATGAGCTCGGTTTATTTTTATTTGTTAATCTAAGGCAGAAAATAGTTTTTAAGTTTCTTAATGTAATTCTGTTTCCATAATAACTATAATAACGGCAACAGTAGCCTAATAGCCAAGGGCACTGACTGCTAAACTAAAATGTTGTGGGTTGGAATCCGCTCTTCAACTACTATCGTAAACTGACCCTAGTACAAGAATTATCAGCTTTGTTTGAGCTGTTGATGAGCGATGTTGATATCTTGCTATTAGGAGAGATGTTGACTACCTTGATGGTCCAGTGATCATAACTACTGCTGATGATATGGTCTTGGGTTCGAATCCTGGTCGAGTCTGGGTTAGTTGGTATTTTGTCACGAAGTTCTCACTAGCGGCCCGGAGCCAAGAAGTTGGCAATGTTTTGCCCCCGTGCCTCATAAAGCACGTAACGCCGTTGGTGCTTCATCTGATCTTTCTCCGGTTCTGTGGTATACCGTCCCGTCGGACCATGCAAGTGAGGGAATATAGAGTGTACCGCTGCTTGCACACACTCTTGTGCACTATAATCCTAGTTCTGCGTTGACGACTAGTCTCCGTTAAGACTGGCCGCAGTGACCAAACTTCGGTCTGGAGAACGTTAAGAGAGAAACATTGTTAAGAAATGTTATGTATTATTTTTGTATAAAAATCAATAAGTTGGATAGGGATGAAAAAATACTTTATTTTCCGTTTAATCGAGTCGTCTCAAAATAAAAAAAGTAAAGTTACAGCCTATATACGTCCCACTGCTCGGCACGGGCCTCCCCTCATTTCTGAGAGGATTTTAGGGCAAGGAAGTGTCTGCCGCGCTGCCCCAATGCGTTTTCACATGTCTTCGAAATATAGTTTTTTCTTATTCCTCAGACATGCAGGTTTCCTCACGATGTTTTCCTTAACCGATGCTGTGGCCCGTAGATACCTACATGTATCCCCGATTACGAACCAAAATGCAGATGCGTTGTCACCCGTGAGGACTAAGATAGAATGCCTCATTTTCAGTAAAATACGTCTCCGGTTCTCAACACTCTCGCATTAAGCTACTATTTTACGCTCATATTCTGTTATGGTCCGGCCACACTAAGGAGAAATGCCGTTAATTATCTCGTTGATGGACGTTGAATGTAGGTGTGGCCACGAATTAACGCTATAATTTTCAACGGCAATAATAGTAGTGCAAGTAATAACAAAAATGCTATAAAAATAAAATCACATATGATATAAAAAAATGCTACGAATAATTAAATATTGTAATTGCTAGGAAATACTAAAATTTGTGACTAAGTTAAGACATGACCAACACGTGAAAAATATAATATATATGTCTAGGTATTGTTGCGGGACTAATAAAGAAACAATAATTAATGAGTTCAATTATTATTGCTTTTTCGCAGAAGAAAATCATAAGCGCCATTATAACCATAAACTTAATATATACTCGAATAATAATTTTTCTCTCAATATATTTATTAAATTTAATGTTTGTTCACAAAAACAAAAGTAGTTATGAAAAAATCTGATATACATTCTGTAAATATTACAAGCAAACATGTAGTAATTTATTTATTGAGCAATGTATACGCTTTTACAGCAAAATCACAGCGGAATATTATACAAGCTCTGTTTATTACAAAGTTTAATTTTATGAAACAAAACATGTCATATTATAAATCAATACGAAATTGAAAATAGCCACTGGGAATTAGGTGATCGCATTCAACCTATTTATAAAGTGAGTTTTATAATTATTTGTACAAACTTTGTTTTATACTGTATAATGTTACTTTGGGGAATGGAATCAAATATGAAATTTTCATTCACTGCAGAGTACATGCTACAAACCTTCGATCAATAATAGTTGATATTGTTGATCGAAGCTACAAACACTTTTAACATTTTTTTGGTCTCGCAGGATTAAAACTTAGGTCTACGTGTGATGATTTTACGGCGAGCGTTTAGCCTCAGCCTAGTTATAAGCAAATTTTCGTAGACCGGTGTCCAGTAGTGGACATGAAAAAGCTTTGATGTGATGTGACAAGGTGAAAGTCTTTTTTAATTCGAACTTGTAAACTTATAAGCCCCTTAATAGTGATCCCGTGGGTTCCATAAGAGGCGACAGAGGGAAACTGACACTGCAGTTGCTAACCCGCCTGGCAAGCGTAGCAACTGTAGCAAAATCCCCCCTATGAGGCAGTCTATGTGGTAGACCTATGTCCAGTAGTGAAATGTTATTGGCCGTCATGGTTGGATGGATTATCAGTTCCGTTTACCCTGCGCTCCTTTGCCTTTGTCACGAAAGTTCTATTAAGTGCAAACGCTCGAAGCGGTTAATGTTATTGTCAATATTCTCATAATTATTACGCACAAAACGGGTAGTAATAATCATGGATTTAGGGATTGATATGGCCACTTTATTTCCTGAATATATTATTAATGTATCTCTGAATGTTAAAATAAAAACATAAAACCAGTGCGTGTTGTTGGAGTTTCTCTACTATAAAATACTCTTAAGTAAACTAAGATACAGAACAAAGAGATGGTAGAACAAAGTAACCGAAAAAGCCCAAAGGATCAGCAAGCTGAAGTGGCAATGGGTCAGCCATATAGCTTGAACAACTGGCAACCGATAAGGAAGAAAATTAAGATAACCGTAATTATGATAGATGGTGGATGATAGTTACGATGTATTATAGAATTCTTAGATAATAGTAATCTTTAGTGTTTCCATCAATTTTGGCATGAATATTAGTAATATTGTTCAGTATCAAAAATAAAACACAGAATTCTTCTCAAATAGATACACATTAGAGTCCTAGCGGAACATTCTCGAACATTAATTTTATGGTGACAGTTTTCGCGATGGTGGTTACACAACATTAAACGATCAAAATTATTTTGCAACTTTATTTTAGAACTAATCCATTTTAGTAAGCTTAAGTAGTAATGGGCTGGCCATATAGCTCGTAGAACTGACAACCAATGAGGAAAAAAAGGTACTCGAGTGGCAGCCTCGTACCAGTAGGTAAAGTGTAGGGTGATCCACACTGGATTGAGTAACGACCTGGTAAGACATGTAGGAAGTCGATGGATTCAGGTGGCTTAGGACCGTGTTTTATGGTATTCCTTGGGAGAAAATGCCTTTGTTCAGCAGTGGACTTGTGAAAGGATGTAATGATGATGATGATGATTTTAGAACCATTTTAATGCGTAATTTAGTAGACTCTCCATGAACTCTAAGAATGTACTGATTGTAGTACTAATATATTATAACTATAAACGTAGTTAAGGTAAAACCAACAAATATTTAATTAAAACTGATCATAATGAAAACACATTAGTTATCTTCACTCTCCAGGCACGCAGTGAAATAAGAATAGATAATAATTATTTCTGAAATGTTTCTGCTCGTTTTTCCATTCGAACTTTCAGTTAAAAAAAGGACTGGCAAAACAATATACTTCGTCCAGCAAATTACAAAGCTGTTTCAATGCATATTTTATTAAAGTTTCAACCAATATATACATCGCGTCGCACTCCTGGATACAGCCGTGGATAAACTCCTCTCATAATATACAGAATGGGTCCCACATATATGCAATAAATGAAACCATATACTTGTTATCGCCTTTGCTGACGATATACAAAAAAGAACGTAATCGGTCCAGTAATTAGGTCAAAAAGTAGAGTTTTAATTTTAAGCGAATTTGAACACTCTATAGAATTGGGTCACTAAGTCAATGATTCAATGAATTTGAATGAATCCTTGAACATTAAAAAGCGACGTTGCCACGCAGTGCAAACTATTGGTATTGCACCATATCGACAGCGGTGCCTTTTCTCGGCGTGCCACCCGCATGCAACGTTGTCACTCTTCCAAGAGGTCAAGGTACGTTGTCTAAACAGAGTGTTTACTTTTACTGAATTTATTTTAATATTTATTTTGTTTGAAAATTTCACTTTTTATTTTACGGGTTTTAATTAAATATTTAATTTTTCTACACTTCTACGGACTAGTATTACTTATGGTTTCATTTATTGCATATATGTGGGACCCATTCTGTATATGGGAGAGTTTTAAGACAAGAAATTATCGCACTGCCATTATACCAGTCGGAGAACTTTACATTATGTCTGCGAAGTAATTTTTTATTTCTCAAATATCACGTCGTACGTCAGAGTACGTGGTAAGTCAGCAATAAAATTGCACTGAACAATTTATTTGGTGTCGGCGGAAACTGAAAGCGGTACTCTCGCGTACTCTAAAATTTACAGTGCGTGCTTTTACTATATATATAAGTATCAATATTTAAAATTGTGGTGACGGAGTTATAATAAACCTATCCCTTATTATGGTTTTCTAGATCATTAACCCTTCAATCGCCACAATAATCCCATGCAGTCGCATGCGCCCGACAAATCCCGAGCAGTCATGCGACCGCACCCACCCACAGCACATAACCCACGGCTCTCACAGAATACCAGCGTAAAATAGCAGCCTAATGCTGCTGTGTTTAGTATGGTGAGTGAGTTTTACTTGAATTTTCACTGGAAATGAGGCATTCCGTCTTAGTCCCCAGAGGTGACAACGCTTCTGCATTTTGAATCCCAACAGAGGATAAATGTCTATGGGCCACAGGTTGACTCTATACTCGTTTGTCACTATTACGCTATAATAAAAAATGTTAAAAACTACGGTTTATATCTTAAAGATAAAATGTTATCAAAAAATGCGATGCGATGTTTAAACAATCCCTCCCGACATTCTACCTTATTTTTTTTATTTCAGTTACGTTAGAAAAGGAAAACTTATTAATTCAAAACTAAAACACAATTTTAACATATTTATATTTTAGATTGTATAAGTTTGTTTTATTTCATCCATCTATTACAGCTTAAAATCACTGCTGAACATAGGACTCCTTCTAGAAGGCCTATTCCCTCCCTAATAGATGGGATTTCGCCGAAGTTGTCACACTTGGCCATCGATATATATGTTCAACTGAACTGTACTGCAATCCGTACACATTACTTTAATGTGGTTTCTATATTCATACAGTGCGGAGCGGCACTAATAATATAAAAATTTTAATCAAAGTTTGAACTTGCGTAAATAACAATTTATAATAAAAAGAAAAATATTTCTTCATTTAAATGCAACGCCATTTACAATCATAGACTAAAAGATGTAGATGTTCCATTACAAAACAACCTATGTAGGAAAAATATTTAACTAAACAAACACTTGACGTGGGGTTTTTAGAAAGATTTTTAATTTTCTTATATGTTTTATGACCAGTTTATATTTTAGAATATTTATTTTATGTTCTTTCTCTTTAGTATAAAATATTATGAATAATTATATTTGTAAATAAAATATAATAATAATGTAATAAATAAATGTAATACCAAATGTATGTTTTTATATTTTACTTTAAAAATATTACTTAAATGTAATTATGACATCATATTATGTAATATTATAGTAAATTAGCACATATGCTGATTAATGTAATAAAAAAGTATAATCTATATAATTAACAATATAATCTAAATAATCATATTTTACATACTGATCATTCTACCTACGTATAATCTATGATGAAAAACAGCCAGCGCAGGTGCAATACGCGCTTATATCAACTGCGCATGCGCAAAGACATAAAGTAGAGCAAATTTTTTGTTTGTATATAATATAACTCAATGCACATGGCAGATTATATTTATGAAACTGTAAAACTCAAATATTAAAACATTTGAAGATCGTGAAAATAGCTGTGGAATTATTTCATGTCTGTAAGGCCTTTATTTTGTTCTGAATTATAACTTAATTGTAAAGAGTACTATTGGTCTTTAGAGTAAATCCGATAAAAGAGACGCTGACTGAATAGTTTAGCTTCAGTTTGAAAGGTTTGTATTAATGTATCACATACAAATTAAAGATAGCTAAACTGAGATAATAAATAAAAATGTCTAGTGATTGTGATTGATATCATAACCAAATTAATATAAGGTACTGGTTTTATTTGTCAAAGAAGACTGGTTGTAACGTTTCAGTTTTATTGTTAATTTTACATATTTCTTTATTACTTTCTATTTCCTACATGAAACATAAACACTACGTTTATATGTAAGTGGGGGTTGAAAGGTACTAAGCTCGAGAACTATAAGCAATTTGCTGCTCGTAAATATGCAGTGTTGTAGCCGCAGTAACGCCTGCGCCTGCAACGCGCGTTCAGTTCACACTGACACTACTGAAATTGTTAATGTAATAAGTGTTGACTGAATTACGAGTACCACATGTTCGGTGATGAACTAAAATATCTTTAAGAAACTTCTTCCATGTCTGAGGAATAAAATGCTTTGGTAACATGTGAAGTCCGCTAAGACGCACTGGCTATGTAACTATAAAGTTACGTAGCCAGTGCATCTTTGCATGCCTAATTCTTATGTAAAACACTGCACAATATATAAATAATGTGCGTGTTTTACATAATAAATTAATTCTCGAATTGGAAGAGCCATACTGGAGCTATATGAGTAGTGTCGTTGTAGCACGAATGGATCGGCTCGACCTGGGAAGGACCACGATCTCAGAGAATACCAGCGTAAAATAGCAGATCATCGCTGCTGTGTTTCGTATGATGAGTATAGAGAACCGGAGACCCATTTTACTGAGACGGACGAACTATTCCACCTGAGTCCCCACGGGTGACAACGCATCTGCATTTTGATTTGTAATCAAGAATAAGTGTAGATGTCTATGGGCCACAGCAACCATTTACCATCAAACTCAAACTCAAAGTCAAACATTTTATTGCGTTCATGTGGTTATATAAATAGTTCTTATGTTGGATATATTAGAGCCAAACATGAGCCCTGATGGGGCGTAGCAATATTATATTATATTACGTTATATATCAATTTAATTTAATTAATTTAGAAAGATGAATTTATTTATTAGTTACTTAAATAAACATTTGCAATATTTACAACGATATTAAAGAGGTATATGAGAGAGGTATAATCAAATAAAACAATTATTATTTTTCATCGAAAAACTCTGACAACGAATAGAAACTTTTTTCAATTAAATATTTTTTATGCTCTCTGAAAAACGTTGTATAGAACAACGGTTTTTCTTTTTGTAGATATTAGGGAATTTTATTATAAATTTTTACACACATACCCATAGGGTCCTGATTTGACTGTTTGTATTTTTGTTACGGGTGGAGCTAATTTTTTACTAGGACGTAAAACATGAGGCTGGGAGTATATTGAAAAAAGGTGCATATTCATTTTAACAAATGTGCATACTTCTAGTATATATATATATATATATATATATATATATATATATATATATATATATATATATATATATATATATATATATATATATATATATATATATATATATATGTATAAATATAATCGGAATCTCGGAAACGGCTCCAACGATTTTCATAAAATTTTGTGTGCAGGGAGTTTCGGGGGCAATCAATCGATCTAGCTAGGATTTATTTTTAGAAAATGTCTTTTAGTCCGTGTATTTAGGCAATGAAAAACTGCTTCGTTAGAATGAGAAGGTAAATTTTGACAGACTATTAACGATTACAAATAGCTTAATTGCTATATATTGGGCGGTCACGAAATCGTAATGCCTTGGTTCGAGCCCAGACCGACTTTTTTAATTTTTTTTCCAAGTTCCTTTCTTTTTTGAGATAATCTATTTTTTCGAGCCCTTTTTGTAGTATTTTTTAAAAACACGAAAATTTAAATTAAACTAAATGCATCCATGATTTTTTATACAAATAACCAGTTCAGTTTTTTCTATTATGTCGCTAAGATCAAAAAATATTATTCGTATTTCATCAGTATGTAATTTGTATCTAAATATAATTTCCAAAACACACGAATTAAAAAAAACCATGCGAAAAATACCGAGCAAAGCTCGGTCAACCGGGTACTATATATATATATATATATATATATATATATATATATATATATATACGCATTCTGTACAATTTTCGACTCCAAACCCCTTCTGAAAATAAAATAAGAAATTATGTACATAGGTCGTTCCTTTACTCTTTTACATAAATATCGATCCGCCCCGGCTTCACACGGATGACTTCTGGATCCCGACAACAGCGCCATCTACCGGGTCTAATTGTGAATCTATACCATTCTCGAATGAACTTAATCACACACACACGAAGTTTCATCAAAATCGGTCCAGCCGTTTAGGAATTCAGTCACATACACACGGACAGAAAAATTTTAAAATTTTAAGGACTCCAGTCGTAAAAAAAAGTCAGAAGAAGTCCAGTGGTAAAAAAAAGATTTTTAATAAGAATTACACGTAATCCATACTGAAAATAATATTCTATTCTATTATATTCATGCTAGGTGCCATGTGTTTCATTCTGAATTAACTCCGGACACGATAGTAAAAATAATAAAATATCAATAACTCGCTCTGATTTTGTAATTTTTCCACTGATGTGGAACTACCGAGCTTTCGTATTTCCCCCACCTTTCCCTTCTATTTCTTATAGTAAATTGTAATGTATACTATAATAATAATAATGTCCTCCAGACCGAATTTCGGCCACGGCGGCCTGCCTCAACGGAGGCTAGCCAACGGCGCAGGAGAGTATTATAGTGCCCAAGTGTATGCGCAAGCACAGAAGCACTTTCCATTCCCTCACTCTCATAATCCGATGGAACGGTAAACCGACACAACCGTAGAGAGATCAGGCGCAGGACCAACGGCTTTACGTGCTTTCCGAGGCACAGGGGTGAGACACTGCCAACTTCCTGATTCCGGGGAGCTACTGAGAATTTTATGACAGAAAAACTCAAATACAGATTTTTTGGCCGGACCCGGGATTCGAACCCAGGACCTCATGATTAGCAGTGGTACTACTACAACCGCTAGACTAACGAGACAGCCGATGTCAAAATCAAAAATTCGGTCTGGAGGACATTACTAATGTATACTATATGTAGGCAAGATTTGCTTTTAGAAATGAAAAGGGTTGGTATTTTAAAATCGACGGGCTAAAATAAAAAATAAATTATATTTTCAACGATAACAATGGTAAATGGATTTATTCGTAAGTAAGGGTGACAAAAGAATACTGTTACGAGCTTGAGGTTCGTGACAATAAAAATTGCCGATAAAATTACCTAAATTAACACTTTAATTTACTTTACACAAATTAAAGTTAAAACACTAATAATTAAACACACTAATTCACTTAATTCCGCTCCGAAGCTTCGCTTGTGTCGCTGAGTTCAACTCTCTGCCTGCCTCGATCGCATCTTGCGCCACCTATTTATTTAAATTAGCAAAATATCCGGAATGTTCAAGTAAACACGCGCAAGGTACCGAGAATTCGAGTATAGATTTTCTAGAAACTTAGTTCTTCGGGTGGCGCTGTTGGTCGAAAGATTTGTGATGTCATAAACTGCAACGCTCCCCTCGCTCTCGTTCCTGACACTAGATGGCGCTAGTTGTGTCGTCGACTGGAGTGCGTAACAATACATAGTTCACTTGATACTAAAATGAAGCTCTGGGATGTGAACAACTTCAATTATCCTCGGTTAAAATCATAATACAGATACGTTGTCACCCACGAATGCTCAGATGTACTTCCGAAGTCAAGCTGACTCATTCGTGTTGCGGTCATAATACGTTGCAGCCTGGCTCTACCACGTGTATATCTATAACGTATAAGGTAGCGAGGATGTCGGTATGTCTACCGAGCCAGCAGTTCATACAATAGCTCGAGAGTAGGTCTAAATAAATGCAGTATCCAGTTTTTTTTATATAGGATAGGGTGACAAACGAGCACACAGTTTACCTGATAATAAGTGGTTGCTGCAGCCCATAGACATTTACATCTTTCCTCGAATACGAATCCAAATTTAGATGCGTTGTCACCCGTGAGGACTAAGATAAAATGCCTCGTTTCCAGTAAAAAGGTCTTCGGTTCTCTACACTCACCATACAAAACAGAGCAGCATTTAGTTGCTTTTTACGCTGGTATTCTATGAGAGCTCGACCTTCCCCGGTCGAGCGGACCCATCCGTGCTACAACTATACTACTAATATAACTGCAGCTTCGCTCTACCACGTATAACCTCCACTATGTACCACGTATGCCTCCACTGCGTGACCTGAAAACAATTAGTGGGTTTAAAATCAAATACAGGTTACACTTACTTTCGGAACAAAAAAATACCGATCTATAAAATAAACTGGTAGGAGGTTAAGTTCTTTCAACACGTCAGTAATCTCAGTCCCATAAATTATGTAGATATATTTTTTTTTGCGCCCGAAGAAATTAAAGGGCTACCCTGTACGTAGGGAGGCGGAAAATGCATTACGCATACCACGATAGCTGGTCTATGGTGGTTATGAGGGGCTCACTGTCCTACCGGGGACCCTAAGTGATACCCTCTAAAAACCGCCTTTGGGGACAGGCAGCCGGCTGATTAAGCTGTATTGTGCCTTATCATGAGCGACCCTCTTTTGGGAAAAGAGGGCGCAGGTGGCTAAGAGCCGCTGAGGGAGTGCCTACGAAGGCAAATTAATGTTAGTTAGTACAATAAATTATGTAATTTAATTAGAGTTGGCCTGAGCCGCCAGGAGACAGTTCAGGTCGTTTGACAGTTTATTAGGCGGGTCCGAGAGAGAGTTTCTCGGCCTGCGGACACGATAGCGAGAGGTGGGTGGGGCTGCATAAGAAGCTGCCTCACGAATTAATTGGTTTGGGTGCGACTCTGAGGCTTTGAAGAAGTTCTCAGAGAGTTTTTTAAGAAATTGTTGAATTGTTGGGAGCTCTAAGTCCCGATGAAGGTCGGCATTACGGACGTACCAAGGTGCGTTCGCAGCTCGACGACAGAAGAGGTTCTGAACTATTTGGAGTTCATTTATAATATTATGGTTTGCGTGGGCAAAGACGGGGCCGCGTAGAACATGACTGGTCGTATACAGACCTTGTAAAGGGTACGCTTGTTTCAAAGGGACATTTTACTGTGTCGGCCCAACATACTGTTGAGCCTACTCAGATAAAACCGTGCGTGACGGGTTACTCTTTTGACGTGGGGCCTGAAAGTGAGCCCTGTGTCTAGAGTGACACCTAAATATTTGGCGGACGTATGCCGGGGGACAGGGGTCCCTAGCATACGTATTGGTGGAGTGTTTTTGAGACGGCGTCGTTTATAATCGAAGTGAACGGCGGAGCTCTTCTCCGGGTTCACTTCGATGCGCCATTTTTTGAACCAAGCTCCTAGGTTATCAACTGACTTTTGGATCTTGTTCCATATGAAGGGTAGTGAGACACTTTTGCAGTAGATGGCAGTGTCGTCTGCGAAGAGGGAGAGTTGAACACCTTTCGACCGGATGGGAATGTCGTTGGTGAACAGGATGTACAGCAGAGGAGCAAGTACTGAGCCCTGAGGGACACCAGCCTTGATAGTTCGCTGTGAAGATAGCGTGCCTTTGTGTCTAAAACGAAAGGTACAATGTTTTAAGTAGGAGGCCACGAGACGAACTAGACGATCGGGGAGACCTATTTTGTAGAGCTTGTAGATGAGGCCTGTGTGCCAGACTCTATCGAAAGCTTTAGCTATATCGAAAAACCGCGATGGTCTTATGACGACGAGGATAGAAACCGCTGAGGATATATTCCACAATGCGGTGAACTTGTTGGGGACATGAGTGTTTGGCTCGGAAACCGAATTGATGGGGAATGATAAGAGGGTCGCCGTCTGTGGGAAACAGATAGCGCCTCATACGCGTTTGGATGACTCTTTCGAAGAGCTTGCCCATTGCCTTGAGGAGGCTAATGGGGCGATGACTGGAGGGGAGGTTGAGAGGCTTGCCTGGCTTGGGAATTCCAATCACAGTTGCCTCTTTCCACGTAGTGGGAAAATAACTAAGGTTGAAGCAGGCGTTGAAGATAATAGATATAAAGGTTAACACCTGCTCAGGAAAGTGTTTTAGGGCTTGGTTGGAGATGCCATCCGCGCCCGGAGCCTTTTTAGGCTTAAGTCCTTTGATGAGGGATGAAATCTCATAATTGGACACAGAGATAGGTTCGGAGGCCGTAGGGGGTGAGTTCCGGCGGCGGACCTCATCCTCCACTGCCTGGACGTGTGAGGGGTCGACGGGTTGAGAACTAGGAGAGCATTGAGCGGCAATGCTATCTGCAAAGCACTCAGCCTTTTCCTCGTCCTCGAAGGCAACCGTGCCGTCGGGACTGGAGAGAGGGGGAGTGTGGGTGATAGCGTCTATGCGGAGGGCTCTAGCCATCTGATAGTACGCTGTGTGAGATGGAGAGATATTCTCCATGAGGTTACTCTTTTCGAGGTCTCGAAATTCAGAGAGGCGGAAGCGGAGTTCTCGTTGAAAACGATTGGCCGCACGCCTATATTCGGGGGTGGGATATTTTGCTGCTCTCCGGAAAGCAGCTTTTTTGGCTTTTAATAGGTTGCTAATATGTAGGGGAAGCCCACTATTGTTAGCAACCGGGACGACCCTTTCGTTCTCCTTAAGGGAGGATTTAATAAGGGTTGAGAGTGAATCGACCGCGGTGTCGATTTTATCGGGACTGTCTAAGTCCGACGGTAGGGAGGTGGTAGAGTCCTGCGAGTCCAGAGCTTTAGCTAGGGACTCCTTGAATCCCTTCCAGTTAGTGAAGGTTTTCGTGTGTGTTGGGGGAGGTGGCTGATGGCCAAGAATGAGTGAGACCGGTCGGCGATCGAATCCTAGATCGTCTAGTGTCTCGATAGCTCTGAGGTTAAGAGAAACTCCTTGGAGTAACGCAAAATCTAGTACATCGGGGGCGTGCTCGGTGTTATCGGGAAAGTGAGTAACACCGAGGGGACTATGGACGGTAATATCAAGAGACTGTGTGATATCGAGCAGTATCTTGCCACTAGGGGACGTAGTGCGGCATGTCCATTCAGTATGCTTGGAGTTAAAATCTCCAAACATAATGACTGAATTGCCTAAAGATAAAATGGCCTCAAAATCTTTTTTGATGGGATGGGTTCCTGAAGGGATGTAACAGGAGGCTATGAGGATGGACTGATGTCCAGTCATAGCTAGCCTGCATACCGTGGCTTCCATGTTGGTAAGCTGCGGAGTGGAAATGGGCGAGCAATGGAGTGTCTTCTTGTAATAGATGGCCGTTCCGCCGCCTCTGCGGTCGGGTCTGTCGTTACGAAGAAGAGAGAAGTTTTTAATAGAAAGGCCTCTAGTGTCCTTAGTTTTGAGATTAGTTTCCTGAAGGAGGAGGAAATCGACTTCACGATTCCGAAGAAACAGCTTGAGCTCTGGGAGGTTATTTCGCAAGCCGCGAATATTAAATGATACAAGCGATAAACCCTTAGGTTTGATACGACCGTGAGATTTAGGTAGAGAAATTTGCTCAGTCATTGAAGTTAAGTTAATTAAGTTAACTTAACTTACAACGCTAACAGAAGCTTATTGTGTTCTGCAAGAACGAGATGGCGTTCTTGTGGGGACTTCGCCGTGCGCAGTTTGCGTGCTACTACGGTTATTTCCCTAACATCGATATATAATAGCGGAATATAGCGTGTTGTAGTCGTCGGGTGTGGGCTCTGCTTCATGTGCGTACGAGGTTGTCCGCGGTGGGTCTGCCTTTTTGGGCCCCCAGGGAAAGACTGGAGGCTGCATTGGCTTGGAGAAGCCCGGAGGGGGCCGAATTATGCCCTGAGGGGGCCTAGGGGGACCCTGAGAGGGTCGAGAGAAGCCCTGGATGGGCTGAGAAAGGCCCTGACGGGGCCGTTGTTGGAGGGCAGGTAATGAGCGGTCATTCACCGGCGGTGGAGCTTGCCTACTGGGGCGAGGTTGAGGTGCGCGTGGGCAACCCTTGTAGTTAGCCGGGTGTCCTGTCTGGTTGCACAGGACACAAGCGGGCGGGGATTCGGCGTCTTTGGCCTGGGGACACTCTTTCGTGTTATGTGGTTCGAGGCACTTAACGCACCTGGGTGGGGCGGAGCAGTTGGCCGCCGCGTGACCATAAAGTTGACAGCGGTGGCACTGCGCCGGGAAACCGGGCCTATGTGGGGGCTCTACCTTCACCCTCGACAGGCCACACGCTGTGCGTACCTGCCGGAAGATGGCTTTAGCCTCCGGCACGTTCGATAGGATTACTAGGGCAAGGTTGTATCTCTTGCACGTTCTGTTGTGCATTTTGTGCACTGCTTCTACGAGGAAACCTTGGGACTTAAGGTCCTCAAGGATTTCCTCGTTAGAGAACTCGAATGGGACGCCTCGGATGACGGCCCTGACTTTACGCTCTTCAGGGAGAGCGTAAGTGTGGTAGGAGATTCGTTCGGCTGTGAATAGCCGGGTGATCTGACGGAAATCCTCGATCGAGCTTGGGATGATTTTGATCGCCTCCCCGAGGTTGACGGCATGATCATACTTGATACCTGCGTCGTAGCAGGTTTTGGATAACTGGGTGAATTTTGCCTTGTCTCTTAGGAAGACAGGTGGCGGGACTTGCTTCTTAGCAAGGACTGGAGCACAACGAGAGGCTGGTTTGGGCGGTGTGGGGATGTCTAGTGACATCAGTGGGACGGTGGCAGCGTCGAGGACTGCGGAGGTTGTGGGAGCGGCAGGGGCCGCTGAAATAGCGGGGGTGCGTTTTAACGCGGCGCGCTTACCGTTGCGCTTGGAGGTGACGGTGGTGAAAGTGGACTCCCCGGTTCCGTCGGAGTCAGAGGACTCCGATGAACCGGAGCCTGAGGTAGTGGCGGGCCTCTTCCGGGAGGTCGGCACCGAGGACTCCGAGCATGCGTACTCCATTTCTAAGGGGGCAGATTCAAGGGGGGCAAAGGAGTTCCTCGTTTCGAGGTATGACGCTAGTACTGGCGGCGGATGGTGTGCCTGAGGTGCAGGGAGGGCGGCGATGGTGGCGATGGCGGCGAGGACCGTCTCATTGCCATTTAACCCGAATTGGGTAATGAGGGTGGCTAGGGACTCAGTGAAGCTGGATGTGGCCATTTTGGGTCAGTGAGCTAAGCTAAGTAAAGATGAGGACGGGTCTAGAACGCGAGACGTACTACGACACACTATGCACGTAATAGTAATGCAAGAACACAAGAAAATAAAGGAGACACTACAAAAAAAAAATTGAAAATGATAAATGAAAATGAAAAGCGGAGGTCAGTCAGACCTCCCTGCCCGAGGACAGGGGGGCAAGAGCTGTAGCGTGAAAGTGACTCACCGGCAGCCTTGACGCTGTTCCGCGTGAGCAGGACAGCGGAGGCGCGTGAGAGCGAGACAGCACTACCGTACTGTACGGGAGCGCGGACCACCAGGAGGCGACCGTCCGAGAACGATGCCGCCGGCGGACTGAGCACTGCGTCGGCGCTGTACAGCGCGAGCGGGACAGCGGGGGCGCGAGAGCGGGAGAGCACTACCGTACAGGAACGAAAGCGCGGACTACCTGGATGCTACCGCTCGGAAGCGATGCCACAGGCGGAATGATGTATAAAATTGTATTTATTTTTGTAGATATTTTTAATTTTCACTTTATATAATATATAAAACTATTTTATTTAAATATTTATATAATAAATTTACTTTTTCTGACAATCATTTTCTTACCTTTATTCTTTAGCCAACGTTTATTCCGCATTCTTAATAAATAAAATTGATATATTTAGAAGTTAATTCTATTTTGTACTTACCTTCATTAGACTAATGATATCCACTATTCATGTGAATTAAAATTTAAAACATAATTTTTTTTTATATATTCCGCGTCGCATTATAGCATGTGCATTGAGGCAGCCGTCCGAGTTACGTCGGAGTGCGGGCCGGACTGAAAACCAGTGTCGGGATCAGAGCAATTCGTGTTTCTGTATCTCGATTTTTACTGAGTCCTGTCCATTTCACGGTCTTATGCTGCTACACAGACTCATTTTATATTATTTTTACATTTTTGTTAATTTAGGGAAATATTGTTTTATTTTCTGTTTAATTCCAATTTCTTGCTTTGTTTTGTATCTATTGTGATTAGATCGTGAAAAAATGTTTTTTCTTTCTTTCTTTCTATAGAGCTGCCTAAATCTTTCTCTTTTATTAAAATTAATAACTATATTTTTATATAGGATAGGGTGACAAATTAGCACACAGTCCACCTGATGGTAAGTGGTTGCAGTAGCCCACAGACATCTACATCTATCCTCGATTAAGAATCAAAATGCAGATGCGTTGTCACCCGTGAGGACTTAGATGAAATGCCTCGTTTCTAGTAAAAAGGGTCTCCGGTTCACTACACGCACCATACGAAACACAGTAGCAGTTCGCTACTATTTTATGCTGGTATTCTGTGAGAGCGTGGTCCTCCCTCGGTCAAGCTGACTCATTCGTGCTACAACTATACTACTAATATAACTGCAGCATGGCTCTACCACGTCTAAAATATTCTTTGTTAAATGTAAATATTGTGGGGGGTTATCCCAAATTTTGAAATAACAAAAAAATTGATCTGGTAAAGATCTATATAATGCGAAAGTCTAGAGTATAATGAATAAGCAGGTAGTGACGAATAAAATTGTAATGTATATTACATACATAAAATGTTAGAATTACAATAAAAAAAGAAACTATAACAATCTAAGGCGAATGGTTGCTAATGAAATGCATCAGGTGTCAACATGCCCCGGGCGTTGAAAGCACGTCTTCCAACAAGAAGGCAGAGGGAGCGGACAAATCTTGCTGAACGATCGTCAAATTATTTCAGCAGACGTTTTGATATCTGCCACACGACTGATGTTGTCAGGACCAGGTTCAGGATAAACAGCAACGACTCGTCCCATTTTCCATTTCAATGGAGGGAGATTGTCTTCTTTCACGACCACCAAAGAAAACAATATCAAGTCATCATTGCTGACACGCCATTTCATTCGTTGCTGGAGTTCAGAAACATACTCTTTACACCATCTAGTCCAAAAATGTTGGCGGAGTTGCTCAATTCGCTGAAAGCGGGTCAAAGAGTTAGTTTGATGACTTCTATAATCTCTGTCTCGTAAAGACGTGAGCGGTCGTCCGATCAAAAAGTGACCTAGTGTTATTGGCATTAAATCTTCTGGGATGACAATGGTGCGAGAGGGCGAAAGTTCAATATCGCTTCAATTTGCACCAGCGTAGTATTAAGCTCCTAACCTGAGATTAAAATTTCCCAGCACTCTTTGTAAATGACAATTGGTTGATTTAACACCCACCTCCCAGAGTCCACTGAAGTGTGGAGAATACGCAGGAATATAATGAAAATTAATCCCATCATTACCTAGCAGTTGGTATTTAAAAACGTGGAAAGTTCATTGCACGCGCCAACAAACGAGGTACCGTTGTCAGAGTAAATACTATTTGGCTTACCCCTTCGTGATAAAAACCTTCGAAAGACCAGTATAAAACTAAGGCTTGTTAAATCGCAAACCAATTCTAAGTGAATTGCTTTGGTTGCGAAACACACAAATATGGCTATGTATACCTTTACCAAACGACGTTCGCAACCTTGGCGACTAGCAGATAGGACCTGCATAGTCTACGCCTATATTTTCAGAGGGTCAGCCTCCAGGTTGAATGCGCTACTGTGGTAGATTTCCCATCAATGGCGCTACGACCTTACCTTTCATGCGACTACAAAGGACACATTGGTGGTAGCATCTCGTCGCCAGATTTCGACTACCAATTGGCCAATACGATTCTCTTATTGTAGCTAATATTAATTGGGGTCCCGCGTGCATTTTTTATGTTGATAATCGAATAACAATTGAATAAAACGATGGGTGGACTGTAATAAGATAGGGTGCTTCTTATCATAAGAAAAGTTTGAATTGTTTAAGCGACCTCTTACTCACATGATATTGTTTTTATCTAAAAATACTGTGAACTTATGTAATGGACTTTTTTTGGCAAGGATAATCCCTTAAAAAGCATGCTATACTCTAGGTATGACTCCCTTCGTACGTTCCTAATAATGTGGCTCAACGCGTCTTGTTGTTCACACTCAGTTAAATATTTAGTAGGAGGAATCCGTTTCCTACATATATTAATAAAACGTAAGACATACGCTACAGTGAATTTAAGTCAATTAATTCAAAAAATTTTGTATTATCATTGTCAGTAACATTTAATGAAACTTCCGATTTAAGCTCGGGTAGTAGTGTGTGATTTTTTGGCTGTGAGGGCCATTGTGATATATTTTGTTAAAGGTAACTATATACGGCATAGATTACGATGCTGCAATATTTCACTATCAACACCACGAGCCAGAAGGTCTGCGGGTTTGTCAATAGTCGGTACACGCCTCCGAATACAACTACCTGATTTTTCTAAAATCTCCGCTAGACGGTTGCGCACAAATAGCTGAAGATTAGCGGGTGGCATTTTCAACCATCCCAATACTATAGTGGAGTTGGTCCAGAATGTATTACGACTAATTTGCACCCGAAGTGAAGTGACTACCTTTTCATAAAGTCGCGCACTAATGAGATCGCTGCAAAACTCAAGTCTTGGAATTGTCGTAGGTTTAATGGGAGCAACACGACTCTTAGCTATCAACAAATGGACGGAAATATCTTTCTTATCGTTTATACTGCGAACACATAGATATAAGAAATAAGGAGATATGCTCAGTAGTTGAAAGTGTATCGGAACCCCGTGTCTCCAGTTGGCCCCTACCACGCGCCAACTACTACACATGCAGATCAGTAAAAGCAGTAGATACACAGTCGCGAACACACTCGCATTTTTTAAATCAGAACGTACTACACAATCAATTATAAAATATATATTTGAAAGCACAGCGTGCATTTACCATTCACCGTGCTACCGGTCTTCTTATCGGGTTGAAACGGTTGACAAATTGGACGCACGCACATTACTAGCGCGTCACAAGATACAGCGGCCGAACTACGCAATATATCCGCATAAATAAAGTATTGTTTTGTGATATTTACATTGCTTATTGAGTCACTTGGCGTCATACTTAGGTAGTGGTTATGGAGCAATGTATTTACTGCAAAAATATTACAGTGGCTGTGATATTTGGAAACAAAAATAACGTAGTAAGAGAAAGAAATATTCTGCGATTTGTTGTTTAGTATTATTTTAAAGATAAATATAATGAAATACTTGTACTTAGGTATGGTATGTGATTCCATGATTAACAAAGTTTTTGTTTTGGCCTCGGTTTTTACAAGAAACCACTGAACAACATGGCATTCTGATAATATTTCACGATGACGGTCGCAAGCGCACTAGGAGTGGGCGATACAAATCGTATATAGATACAATATCTATATATCAGTACAATATTCAACATCTATATATCGGACGACATACCAACTATATATTAGATATTACGATATCGCTGCCGCGGCAATACAGCTAGCGGTGTCTGAATCGCAGAATATCTAATATCTACTCGAAACGAAAACGTAAAATATCTAAATATATACATTGATTCGAATACCGAACAAACCGTGAGCAAGGTGGAATAATATATAGGTGAAACTGATATTACGACTACTTCACAACAAAAAGGTTACGCTTACGCCTAATATTATGAATATTAATCCTTATTAGTAGCAACATACGATTTATTACAGAACACATCATTTTTAATATCCAGTCTAAGTGGTATTTTATTAATATTTTGTTGTGTTGCAATGTTTTCGAAATAAACGACTTTAGATCTTATTGTGTATTTAATAGAATGTTATTTTTAATCCAATTAATTTTAAATATTTGTAACACGACCTGAAAACTTAAGTTGAAACCGACATTGAAACATTGAGGTACCTGTTTGCTATTGTGTTTTGGGTTTCAATAAAAAAAGCTCTTGTGTTCTATTTTTAAATTTTATTTTGAGTTTCGTTCACATGCATCGTGAATTGCGTCGCGTAATTTGAATACAGATGACATATTTATTGTGATTTCTCTGCTCACTTTCGTTTGTAATTCGGTTTCGAAATTTTAATTATAATTTGATAATTTTTTTTTATTTTATGATAGTTTTTTAAGTTTGAACCGTTTTTGTGTATAAAAAGTAGTGTAACATAAAATATTATATAGATTCGTAGATATTAAGTAGATACTGTACATTTTTTAAACAAATTAATTCAAGTTTAATGTTTGACATTGTGTAGAACCAATTAAACCTATTATGTATAACAATGTCCCGTCCGCTTACACGCATAATGCGGGAATATTTGGAAAAGTTAAGTGTAATAAATTAAAAATGTATTCTTTGGAGTAAACGAGTAAAATAATACTTTGTAATAGCGCCATCTACTTCATTTTATACGTAAAACGATCTTATCGTACAAAAATTGATTAACTCTCAAGGTAGTACGCACAAAATACGCTAGATGGCATAAACACAACACGATTTAATTTAATATAACGAAAACATCAACAAATATATAGATATTTAAATATATAGATACAAAATCAGATATTCGTTTCCAATTAATAGGTACGATTTGATATAGGCTAAAAGTGATATTACCCACCTCTAAAGCGCACTAATTCGCAGAAACGGCCATTTGTATAGAAGCTGAGCATTTTGATCATAGTGAGCGGACACGCCCCCTTGCCACTTCTCCTGTTTTTAATATTTCTATGTGCGAACATATACACAAACGCCGTAAGCCTGCTCAGACGCACCACAGAAAATGTGTAGTTCAATTAACTTAAAAGAGCTACAAATGACAACACGAGGAATACTAAGATTATTGTTTACTAATCATGGGAGTTAATTGCTCGTCTCATGTTAGCTTTTGTAAACATAATTTTTGTAGCAGTATTTTCATTCTTATGACTCAGGAAGCTGGGCTGCTACCATAGGGGGTCAAATATTTGCGCAATTGCGGAAAGTATATCGCGCTTTGTATTACTATTATTAGTTAGAGAACATATCGGAAAACAGAGTTCGTCAGAATCTGAACGCCAGTTAAGACCTAAAAGCTTACCTGGTTGACTACTTCCGATATTTAAATCTGACGATGTTTGCGATTGCTCGGAAATTCATTCTTTGCAATTTGATCTCCACTTTCTGAGTGACATATACGCGGAAGCAAGTTCGGATGTTATCTTTTTTTAATGTTTTTGACGTCTTCGAGTTCATCTCCTCCCGTCAACAAGACGTCAACGTAAAAATAATGCAAAATAATCTCTGATATATTTTTGTCATTACACTCGAGACCCATTTGCTTTATACATCAACTAGCAAGAAAAGACGCACTAGTCGTTCCGTATGTCATGGTATTTAATTGGTACATTTTCACCGGGTAAGATGAGTCGTGACGCCAGAGTATGACCTGTAAGTGCCTGTCCATGTGTCCATAGTATACGAAGATCTTTCTATACATTTTCTCTACATCGGCAGTTAAAACAAATTTGTATTGCCGAAATCGGAGGAATATAGACAGAAGGTCGTCTTGAACAGTAGGGCCTGTCATCTGGGTACTGTTCAATGACACACCTGATGAAGTTGGCTCACTAGTATTAAACACAACTCTTAATTTTGTAGTCATGCTACTCTCGCGCAAAACGCCATGGTAGTGGAAAAAATAGGTCTTGTTTATAAATTCGCTGTCTTGGCATTCCGATATGTGTCCTAATATATTCTAACATAAAATCGTAGTACATTTTACTTAGTGCCGGCTTATTTTTTAGTTTACGCTCCAAGGAACAAAAACGTTGCTTAGCTCTTTTAAAAGATTCACCTAATATATCAGGATTTTGCTTGAGGAGAATACGAACACAAAAACGACCGTCAGTGAGATGGGTTGTGTTCTTGACAAAATGCTCCTCACATAGTTTCTCTTCAGGAAGATAACAGAACGATCTTGAATACTCTTCAAGACGCCAAAATTTTGTAAGTTGATTTTCTATGCTATCCTTAAAGATCTTATTTTTTGCTTAAGTGAAGTACCTTCCGAATGATTTAGGGTATGATGCTTTCGTCGACATATTTTACACCCCGTTTTTTTGCAATGATTTGCAAAATAACCTTTCCGAAAGCAGTTAAAGCAAACTTTATAATTAGCAATTGCCTAAATTGTGTTCACTATTACACTTAAGACAATGTTTGGAAAGTAAGGTTGAAACACCTCAGGTAATATCGGAATTAGCGACGGTGACCATAGTTTTTAATTTAGACCTGGTATTATAATTTGTATGCGATTGTCCTCCGCTACGTGAGAGGTCTAACGTCCCGAGAAGCATATCGAAAGTAATCGGCTTTTCTTTGTCTAAGCTCTAAGCTCTAGCTAAGCTTATGAGTGACAATACGTATTAAGAGAGTGTCCCAGTACTTGACAGGTTCACCTAACGTTGCTAGAGCACTTATGTTCTTACTTAATTGATTGATAACGTTTTTAAAACTACCGATGATTCCTTTGTAATAGGCTCGATGTTAAAAAAAAGATACATGATTTTGAATGAGCAAACGTTTATTGTTGAACCTTTCACACAGAAGATTCCATGCTACTTCATAGTTGCTAGCGAAAAACGGTGTGCGGTGTGAGAACTCGCATTGTTGTGATGGAGGATGATGCGGCGGTTGCAGTTCTCTTTACGGAGTTCAGAAACGACCTGTGGCAAACAAATGCTAGCGTACCATTCTGCATTAACCGTTCCTTGTCCCTAAAGAGGAATAGTCGTAACATGGCCGGTTTTGGAGACAAACGTGGCCACCATTTTTTTGCAGCACTCCGTGAACAAACAATTTTTGCTGGCTTCAACTCATTTTCGAACACCCAAACTCGTGACTGGTTTTTTGTTTCGGGTTCGTACGCGTATATCCAGGATTCGTCACCTGATACGATGTTGTATACAGCATTTGAGGATCCTGCGTGGAATCTTTCGAGAGTTCTGACGCACCAAGTAAAACGAGCCGCTTTTTGCTCTTCACAGAGCGAATGCGGTATTCATCGGGAAAACAACTTTTTTACACCTCATCGTTCATGCAGGATTATTTGTATTTGACTCATGCCAATGTCTAAAGTTGCCTGAATTTCGCGGTATGTCACATGTCGATCTTCCTCAATCGGCTTACGTACAGCATCAACGTTTTCTTGGGTGACTGCAGTTTTGGATGACCTTGACGGGGATCATCACTGAGCTTGACACGTCCACGTTGAAATTCAGCAAACCAGCGATAAATTGTGGTTTTGGGTGGGACTTCATCACCAAACGCAGAAATCATCCGTTCAACACACTGTTATTGTGTTAAACCACTTCGAAAGTCATAATAAATCATCGCTCTTGAATTTTCTCGAGTCAATTCCATTTTCTCAACGACTAAACAAGTTTGACAAAAACTTGTTACAAGACCGACAATCTTTTTTTAAATAAATAAATGGTATTCGGTTTTTAAAACCAAGGAGTTTTCAATTAAAAAGATTTTAATATGACAGGAACAGTGGAAATATTCCATTCCCGATACTTTTAGTGCAGCCTGGTATCCGGCTTCGATCCGGAGGACCATGTGGAGGGTTATCCCAAATTTTGAAATTATAAAAGAGATTTATCTGATAAAGGTCTATATATAATGCGAGAGCCAAAAGTACAATGAATAAGCAGGTATACAGTATAGGTATACATAAAATGTTAGAATTAAAAAGCTATAACAATCTAAGGCGAATGATTGCTAATGAAATGCATCAGGCATCCACAAATATCTTATACAAAATGTTAAGAAGATATAAGTTTAAAATGATATCGATTACTGTATTGTATTAAATATGAAATTATCTTAAATTAACTTAGACTGACAAACAACAACAAAGTTACAGTGCAATGTGGTAACTAACACTGGCACTATTATAGTAATAACATACGAAAATTAATAATACAATTTACCAACCTTAATAATAAGTTAATACCCGACCATTAAAAGTGTGAGGCTTAAATAAAAATTGTAAGCCTTTTGTCCTTTGTGTGCTGGTGCAAAGTACAAATCGAATCTTCAAAATTTTGCAACTCGAAATGCAACCGAAACGGTTTAAATAATTTGACTCACGCTTCTTTTTAAATATATAAATTAATCCAATTAATCTCTTTATATCCGGCTTCGATCCAGGACCATGTGGAGGGTTATCCCAAATTTTGAAATAATAAAAGAGATTGATCTGGTAAAGGCCTATATATAATGTGAAAGCCAAAAGTACAATGAATAAGCTGGTATACCGTTAAGGTTGCCAGATCGGAAGACCAAAATATTTGGATAAAATTTGAAAATGTCGGGATTTTGGGGTTGTTGTCGGGAGAAATAAATGTTAAAAATAAAAATGTAAGACAAAAATATTATTTTTTAAATTAATGGGCTACAAATATACTTAACATTGTTGACAGATAGAGATTGTTGCGGTTGATCATGGGCGGCGGTAGTCACTTAACATCAGGTGAGCCGCATGCTCGTTTGCCCCCTCTTCTATAAAAAAAAAAAAAAAAAAAAAAAGATAATTAATGTAATTCTACACTTCATTTTGGGGTTGCCACAGGTATTTGGCATTGGACTTCACCAAATCCACCTATTTGGATCCTTTAGTGGAACTCAGAAAAGATTTAAAATTTAAACAATTTTCGTCAAAGTTCGGTCTAATTAGTAGCCCTGCTTTTATTAATTCAATAGCCATACGATTTCTCTCTTTGGTATATAAATTATTTAGTAACCTAAACATCCTTTCACAGTAAGCATTGCTTACAGGAATTGACAACACAATTATATTTTTTTTTAAATTTTTGATTGCATTTTGGTTGCATTTTTTAAAAAAATATGCCCAAATTTTATCATTTGACATGTCCTTGCCTTTCGGAAGATGTTCAAATATTTCTCGAAGACAACAGTACGAGGGCGGCACTGAAAATCCCGGGAATCAAGAAAGTGACACAACATTACTATTTAAAAATGTATATACTGCTTTTCGAAGTATTCTTCGCGAAATTTGACACATTTTCCATACTATGGAACCAATCATTGAAGCAACCATTCCACTCGGAAGTTGGGGTCTCCAAAATAGCCGTTTTGTAGGCGTCCACAGCTTCTTCAGGTGATGAAAATCTCTGTCCACGCAATTTATTATTTATTTTAGGGAAAGTATAGAAATCATAAAGGCTTAGGTCGGGGCTGTACGGCGGATGGTCTAATAATTCTATGTTTTCTTGCTCATAAAACTCTTTTCTTCTGTGTGCGGTGTCAGAACTCGATGGAGGACGGGGACGCGGGGTTACAGCTTACAACGTTAAACAAGGTTCCACCGTTCCACGCCACGCCACCCGCAACTTTAAATTTTCTATAGAACTTTTCGAGGAGCTGATTGTCGGGAGATTTTGAGTTTTGTCGGGAGTCGGGAGATCATTTAAAATGTCGGGAGAATCCAGACGAATCCCGACCATCTGGTAACCCTATATACCGTATAGGTATACATAAAATGTTAGAATTAAAAAGTTATAACAATCTAAGGCGAATGATTGCTAATAAAATGCATCAGGCGTCAACAAATATCTTAATAAGTTTAAAATGACATCGATTACTGTATTGTATTAAATATGAAATTAACCTAAATGTAACTTAGACTGACAAACAACAACAAAGTTACAACGCAATGTGGTAACTAACACTGGCACTATTATAGTAATAACTAACGAAAATTAATAATACAATTTACCAACCTTAGATAATAATAAGTTAATACCTGACCATTAAGAGTGTTGGGCTTAAATAAAAATTGTAAGCCTTTTGTCCTTTGTGTGCTGGTGCAAAGTACAAATCGAATATTCAAACTTTTGCAACTCGAAATGCAGCGAAACGGTTTAAATAATTTGACTCACGCTCCTTTTTAAATATATAAATTAATCCAATTAATCTCCTTATATCCGGCTTCGATCCAGGACCGTGTGGAGGGTTATCCCAAATTTTGAAATAGTAAAAGAGATTGATCTGGTTAAGGTCTTTATATAATGCAAGAGCCAAAAGTACAATGAATAAGCTGGTATACCGTATAGGTATACATAAAATGTTAGAATTAAATAGCTATAACAATCTAAGGCGAATGATTGCTATTGAAATGCATCAGGTGTCAACAAATATCTTATACTAAATGTTAAGAAGACATAAGTTTAAAATAATATCGATTACTCCGACGTGATTCCGCAGCATAAGAACTTATTTCATCATCGGTTATATTACACCCCATCACAAGTCCACATCTCCCGCACGTAATCCTACAAAGCAAGGTCCTGGGCCACCTGCATCTGTCGACTTTCTGCATAATACCCACGTCATTAAGTCCGTCCTTTGTATCCCTTTTTTTCTAAGGGAACGCAATAAAGTTTTTAAAATAAAATAAATAAATACACACCCAGCCGAAACCGGGGTGAGTCACTTGGATATAAATAATATTAGCCGCAATCTACTGTTGCTGACATTACTTGATATGTACTTTTGAATTTATGACGAATTCTACGCAGGTCACAGTTATTAACTTACCGCCGTTAATGTTACTAGATACTCGTAGTTGCTTTTGTAATTTTGACAAAGTCAAAAGAAGCCACAATAACTTTTATTACTATTCGGACTTTGGAATAACTAGTTTTACCCGACTGCAAACCTAACATCTAAATTCAACGAACATCAATACCGAGAGGTGACGATGTATTGGTATCCACTACCCAATATAAATCATTCCGTGGGTGCCGTAAGAGGCGACAGGGGGAAACAAATTAGAAGATGGGCAGAAGCGTCGTAATGACATATAGTATTCCCCCCCCCCCCCCCCCCCAATCTATAAGTGAGGCCTAAGTTCAGCAGGAGACTTTAATAGGCTGTAACGGTAAACCACAGTGCAATACGTCGAATTTTAAGAGTACCATCTACAAAAAAAACATCACAACCAGCCTCATGCGGCTTTTTAAAATATACTAGTGATACGCCCCGGCTTCGTACAGCTGAACAACAGCGCCAAATACCGTTCCCAAATGTCGCGATCTAAACCATCTAAGGACCCATTGCAGCACACACCGAAAATTTCATCAAAATATATCGAGAGACTTAATGGACGGCAATCGATTTCTATTTATATAGCGATAATTCAGAGCCTGATTGCAATCTCACCTGGTGGTAAGCAAGAGTAAAACTCTTGATAGTAAATCGCACTGTCTTTGTTTGACAAAAGCCTATACACTGCTGCCTTGAAGATGCCCAAAATGAAATCGCACGGAAGGACAAACGATGGTAAATTGTTCCACTCCTTGACTGTACGTTTAGGAAAGAGCAATCGTCTTGGTACAGATTCGTGAAATATCGATAAAAAGAATGTGAAGCCACTCCGACCGTCTAGTTGGTTCACTGTTGGAGATGTATCCATTAAAATATTGAAAGACTGGCTACTCTGCGCCTATGCTTGCGGATGACAAGATTGGTGTCAACCATATCAAGGTTTCTAAAAAGCTGTCGTTACACGTCAACGCTACTAGGTGGCATTTTGCAGCACTAGCCAATATGTTTTTTTTGTAGGATATGGTGACCAACGAGCACACAGTCCACCTGATGGTAAATGGTTGCTGTGGCCTATAAATATCTACATCCACCACCACATATTAGTGTAACGTTTTAAAACAAAAAAACTAAAAAATTTAGGATACAGATTTATATAAACGGACACTTCCATGTTATATGGAGCCCTGTTGTACTGTAGTCTTATTTCAAATTAAACAGTAAATAAATAAATTACATTATTCTCCATTTCTCAACAAAAAAGGAGGCAAAGAGCTTTAGATCGTTAATTTAGACAGCAAACAAAAGACATGTTTTATATCAGACATAATTCAGTAACTTCACGGGTACCCATGTTTCACAGAAACTGTCACGAAAACTGCGCCTTTTATTTTGGGTTATATATTTATTACCGATACCTATATTTTAAATATAATTAGGTCAATTAGTATATGATACGCTGTGTGTGAAAAAAATATAATTTATCTTGTGTTACAAGAGAATCGAAAATGTTTTTATGCTCACAAGTTCAAATTACAGTTTAAAAAAAACTTAAGCAACACTCATCAATCATACGACGACCATTTATAATACTACTAAGTATAGTAAGTAGTCAAAGTCTTTACATTATTTTATCGTCATCGGTACTTAACACGAATATTCAATCATCTAAATAACCTGAGAACTTAAAGACTTTATTTTAAGGTTGGAAGTTGGTGAAGAAGTTACATTCATATACATATAGATACATAGTACATGCAGGTCGAGCTTAATATAAAGTGTAAAAAATAACATTTCGCAGACATCAGAAGCGGCCAGCGCAGCGTCGGTCAACTTCGGCACAGGACCGCTCCTTCCCCTTCTCCTCTTCATGTAAGGCGCAACAGAACAAAAGGCGAACGTTTCTTCGCGGCCTCTAACTCCACCTCCCCTGCGGGTCAGGAAAGTCGAGCACTAAGAAATACCAGCCTTTCTGACCCTAGCGGCGGATCTGGTCAATGGCTCCGTCGTCAACCAAGTTTCAGACGCTGAGAGAAGGGAGAGAGGCGCCTCGCGCTAGTAACACTCCTCTCCCTCTGTGACACCACCTTACCGCGTTAGGGAAGAGAACATCCCTCACACCGCAGTCCACGTACCACCAACACGTATCTGGAATGGGCTAGGCAAGCCCACACGGAGCGGCCACCTTTGGCCGATACTAGATCTTGGGCCAGCCAATTGGGTTTCTCTTATTCACCGTTGGTGACCAAGCCATGGCTAGCCAACCCTAACCCCCTACCCCACCCTACCCCCGCCTACTGCCTGCAACGATAGCAGGGAGGGGGGCAGTTGCGACCTATCTGAATACCTTAATTATGTCATTCTGGGATGAGATAAATGACTATGATAAATGAATTTGCAACGTAAACAAATTACATATAAATATATATGGGTTTTTCCAACTTCTTTCTTTTTAAATTAATCGTTTCAGTAAATTGTTACAATTTTAGAGCAAACGCTGATAAATCGAAACTATTTATTATCATTCAAACTAACGTAACTAATATATATTCCGTGCTTAACGTAATTTTACTAATATCTCTATAGATTTGTTATAAGGAAGATATTTGCCATAGTTGCCATGTAATGCCACTCTTCGCCGGTAGGTTAGCATCCGCAGTTTCTTTATAGGAAGACGGTGCTGTCCCTCTCCTAGTTTGTTTCTCTTTTGGTACCTCTTACGAAACCCACAAGACGATCAGGGTAGTGGATAATTTTACACCGCCACTACACAATGAAAGTAATTTATTCAAATAAAAAATATTGGAACGGAGTTTTTGAAAAATCTTTATTCACGTAGAAATATACACAGATACCAAATTATTACTTACATTTTATAAATCGAATTATTACTTTCAAATTATACTCAAATATACTTATATTTTAGGAATCAAATTATTACTTTTATTTCTCTTTCACTTCTACCTATTTGTTACGTTTAAAAGTTACCATTTTGTTTAGACCATTTAATGTTAAACGGCGGTTATTAAAAATTATCGTTACTTAGTTACTACTGTACTTCTGTAACAGTCGTTTATTTTTATATACTCTTTTTTTATTTTTTGATTGTGCAGTCAGTTAAGCTATTGCATAGCTTCTATCGCGGGCTTTGAGTGCGGGAAAATCCAGAAATTTCGTAACGAAAAAAACCTCACGCTCTCCGACGGGCACGGAGGTGTGGCTTGAAGGCCGTGCATTGTCTAACGATGGTCTAACGTCATTTCTTTTCCTCAGTCTTTGTTGTCTTTGTCGAAGAGTTTTGAAATTTTGAATATGAATGAACAAAGTGCATTTATTATTAAGGCTGCTCTCTCGCAAAAAGCTTGAAAAAAGCGTGCAGATGAACCAACTTTTCGTCGACACTTACAGAGAAATTACATATGAAAAAAATAGCTAGTAATCTACATGATCTGATACGTAATTTGGTTTAGCCATAATTTTTCTATCAGTGTCACATCATAAATAAAAAAATACCCAAATCACCTCCAAATCGTTGAGATGAAACCACTTTACTCCTTCATTGTTTATCAAACGAATATAAAAAAATATCTACTTGTTTGCAATACAAAAAAAAAATAATTTGGTTAGGTTACTTTTTAGAAATATGTATTATTTTTATGATAATAAATTAAAAATGCGTCCCGATTAAATACTGCGTCTATATCACCCCCGCATTCGTCCACGAATTCAGTGCGGGGCGCATCGTGTTGCTAGGTGGACGTACGCCGCGTTGCGAGAGCTCAGCACTACGAAATAAAATCGTAAAATATTACTGCAAAAATTTAATTTTGTTAATAGTGGAGTAGGTTTTTTCTGATTCTTGTTTAATAGTAGTGTTTTATAGTTTTATTAATTGTACAGTTTTATTAATGTTTAAGTTTAGTTTGTAAAACATGGGGAATAAGCAGAAACGATTGAAGAGAGGTCTAAAAAAATATTACAAACAAAAGGGTATACATTTATCAAGGTAAGTTTTAAGTTTTATCTACATATTTCATAATATTAGACAGGTGCTGTTTATAAAATACCTATATTACTGTGATTTCGCCACTCTGTGACGAGACAAAGCGCGGCAAACGCAAGTGGAGGCAAGGCGCGGGCCGCGTCGTCGCATGCTGGTAGCGCATGTCTGAGAAATTAAAAAATATATATTTCGAAGAAATGTGAAGTTCGTCAACACGCATTGAGGCAGCGTGGCGGACATTTCCTTGCCTTAAAACCCTCTCAGAAATTAGAGGAGGCCTGTGCCCAGCAGCGGGACGTATATAGGCTGTAACTTTACTTTTTTTACTTTTATAAACATGTTATTTTACCGACGAAAATTTTAAAGAAAAATAAAAAATAAGCAACCGACAACCTCCTAGGTCCCTAGGTGACTTGCGAGATGTCAGTGTAACAAAACAAAACGGCCCAGAAAAACAGACTTTCCAACTGATAGCTAAATCAGCACGCAACAATTTCATTGGTGCCAGTGGGGATCGAACCCGGGTTGCTCCCGTACTGTGATACCTATAACGAGCGCTAACCATGTAAGCTACCACGGCTCTCAACGACATCGTCTTAACGCAATTCCTTCGTATAGTGCGACGTTGCCACTCTTATTAGTTATTCCGCTTCGTAATATTTTATTTATAGGTGATATTTTTTTTGTTTATGTAGGTATTCGATAGATTCCTATAGTCTGTTTTTTTCGCAGGAGACAAAAATAACAGATCTTTATTAGATTCGTTTAGCCCGAATAATACAGTTTTTATGATTCTGGTTCAGATTAGATTTAATTTTAGTCACTTAAGTTTCGTATATAGTTCAAAATAATGAAATAAATCCACAGAATCTGCAGTTACGAAAAAAAGCAATATCATTTTAGTCTCCGGCGAAAAAAAAAGATATATATCATGATTAATTTATCAACTAGTTATTCGTTTACTAAATACGAAAAAATATCTAGGATTCCCCAGCCGTGATACATTACAGATTGACTATATTATCATTTATTTTACTATTGTAAATAAGTACTAATTGTAGATATTGACAGGTTTAATAGAAGTTCATTTTCTTATATTGTGACTAATAACCTAATATGACCTTGGGAAGAAACTCATTTTAATATAAGGTTTTACTGCAATGACTGCCAATGGGTTGTTAATTTCTACAATAGACCGTGGCGTATTGTTGCTGACATGAATAACTCCGAAAATATAATTTATTTACTTGATCGTGTTGAGTTTTTGTGCTCTCACTGCGAGTTTACTTTTTATGATCACTATCTTAAGGAAGAGTGCGAACTATTTACCTAATCTGTACAAAATTACTCTATACTTAACTAGATTCATTTTTGTGAAGGGCTATTTTTGTTAAATTAAGATATTATGTTTGGTTTTGCAGTTATTTGAATTACGTCGTATGACGTCAGATTATCGGTAAACTCCGACGGGCACGGAGGTGTGGCGTTGAAAGCCGTGCATCGTCTAACGTCGTTTCAGTTCGGCAGACTTCGGCACGGTGTTTGTGTGCGTGCGACTAGTCGTATGCGTGTACACTAGCTGCTAACTGAATGATAAAAATTCCTGAATAACCTACATGTATTGTAAGATATTAAAAATATTTTAAACAATATTAACTTCTCATTTATACAATAAGAGAAAAAAATTGTTTTCTTATCGGTCACCACGCTCAAAAAGTGTAACTTGATTTAATATCAAAGACTTAACTGCATAAATAAAATAAATAAATAATTATAATTGCATAAGTTGATAAAAAATGCTATGCAATAGCTTTACCGCGGCAGTCCCCGAGTGCCACACGTCTTTTTTTTAAATACTTAGTGTTAAAGTATGAATAGGTATACCTTATGACTGCTTAATCATACCAAAGCTGTTGTTGCTGCAGCTTGTGTCGCAGTAATGAAAAAAAAATATTTCGCTCTAAATCTGTTTTCAAAAACGACTTCTTCATTTTACCAAAAAAATAAAGTTTATCTTGCTTGTTGCATCTAGAGAACCGTTTTACACTTTGGAAATACGAGTACATGGCTTATAATATCACGCTGTTTTGAATTTGATACGTTGTTTCAGAGACTACATCATTTAAAAGATATAACAGGATACTCTTCTGTTAATTTAGAATGTATATAGATCGCAATACTTTAATATACCTGAGTTTGTCACGCGTAAAAATGACGAATAAAGTCTCGATATTTTCGGTACATGTCGTTGAAGGAAACTAGGATAAATAAATAAAATAAGTTTAAAAAACTAAAACAACCCTTCTTGATCTCGATAATCCTAGTAAGAAGGTTTTCTTTTTCTTAATCATCACAAGCCTCCAAAAGTTGACTGCTATACATTGACCTCTTCCTTATTACGGCGAATTTGCCTTAATTAATGACGCATTTGCATTTAGAATCGAGGATAGATGTTAATGTCTATGGGCCTAGCTTCTACTGACTCAGGTGGACTGTGTGTTCGTTTTCACCCTTATTCTTTAAAAAATCATATCATAATATAATAAGCAGTAGCAGCATCTATGTTGAATTAAAATTATGTAAAAGTTAATTATATTAGAAGCGGTCTTTAAAGTTCAAAGTAAAATTAATTAATTTGATTTCAATTAACAGTTTGCCTACTTCATGCCTATTGACACTGTTTAATGATCCCGTGAAAATTAATTAAGAAATTATAACCTACATTTAACTTTTATTAAGATTTATTGATAAAAGTTTAAGTGCAGGTAAACAATTAACATACGTTTTATTTTTTAAATTAACATTAACTGCTATTAATACAAACTGGTCTTCCCGAGAAATTGTACAATTGAATCACCAGTTTACTTGCTGATCGATTCATCAAGGCCGTTGTAGACGGTGCAAGCTCCAATTACAAGCTTATTAATGCTGGTGTTCCACAAGGCTGCGTGCTATCACCAACGTTGTATATTCTGCATATCAATGATATGGTGTAAGCCGGTAACATACATTGATATGCGGACGACAGCACCGGTAATGCTTTATACACCGGCCGTGCAAAACTTTTCTCGGGAAAACGCCGTCGAGTAGTGAAACAGACTTGTGTCTGAAGTCGAGACATTTTTGAACAAGGTCTCAGATTGGGGGCGACTAAATATAGCCCAGTTTAATCATTGAGTTATAATGTACTACGTAAGTACATTATAACTCAATGAGTTTAATAAAAGAAAAGAACGCCTTCGTCGTATCTTCTCAGTTTCATGATCACTACCCTTGTTGCCTCAACCAGTATTGGTTTTGTGGTTGGTACATGGGTGGTTGGTAAAATGAAGAAGTCGTTTTTGAAAACAGATTTAGAGAGAAATATTTTTTTTTCATTACTGCGACACAAGCTGCAGCAACAACAGCTTTGTTATGATTAAGCAGTCATAAGGTATACCTATTCATACTTTAACACTAAATATTAAAAACTGACTGCACAATCAAAATATAAAAAAAGAGTATATAAAAATAAACGACTGTTACAGAAGTACAGTAGTAACTAAGTAACGATAATTTTTAATAACAGTCGTTTAACATTAAATGGTCTAAACAAAATGGTAACTTTTAAGGCAAATTCTCCGTTATAAGGAAGAGGTCAATTTCTAGCAGTAAACTTTTGGAGGCTTGTGATAATGAAGAAAAAGAAAACCTTCTTACTAGGATCATCGAGATCAAGAAGGGTTGTTTTAGTTTTTTAAACTTATTTTATTTATTTATCCTAGTTTCCTTTAACGACATGTATCGAAAATATCGAGACTTTAATCGTCACTTTTACGTGTGACAAAAACAGGTATATTAAAGTATTGCGATCTATTTATATTCTAAATTAACAGAACAGTATCCTGTTATATCTTTTAAATGATGTACTCTCTGAAACAACGTATCAAATTCAAAGCTGCGTGATATTATAAGCCGGGTATTTCCAAAGTGTAAAACGGTTCTCTAAATGCAGAAAGCAAGATAAACTTTATTTTTTTGGTAACTTGAAGAAGTTGTTTTTGAAAACAGATTTAGAGAGAAATAATTTATTTTTTTCATAACTGCGACACAAGCTGCAGCTTTGGTATGATTAAGCAGTCATAAGGTATACCTATTCATACTTTAACACTAAATATTAAAAACTGACAGCACAGTCAAAAAATAAAAAAGAGTATATAAAAATAAACGACTGTTACAGAAGTACAGAGTAACGATAATTTTTAATAACAGTCGTTTGACATTACAATCTAAAGAAAATGTTAACTTTTAAACGCATGAGTAAAAATAGGTCGAAGTGAAAGAGAAATAAAAGTAATAATTTGATTCCTAAAATATAAGTATATTTGAGTATAATTTGAAAGTAATAATTCGATTTATAAAATGTAAGTAATAATTTGGTATCTGTGTATATTTCTACGTGAATAAAGATTTTTCAAAAACTCCGTTCCAATATTTTTTATTTGAATAAATTACTCTCATTGTGTAGTGGCGGTGTAAAATTATCCACTACCCTGATCGTCTTGTGGGTTTCGTAAGAGGTACCAAAAGAGAAACAAACTAGGAGAGGGACAGCACCGTCTTCCTATAAAGAAACTGCGGATGCTAACCTACCGGCGAAGAGTGGCATTACATGGCAACTATGGCAAATATCTTCCTTATAACAAATCTATAGAGATATTAGTAAAATTACGTTAAGCACGGAATATATATTAGTTACGTTAGTTTGAATGATAATAAATAGTTTCGATTTATCAGCGTTTGCTCTAAAATTGTAACAATTTACTGAAACGATTAATTTAAAAAGAAAGAAGTTGGAAAAACCCATATATATTTATATGTAATTTTTTTACGTTGCCAATTCATTTATCATAGTCATTTATCTCATCCCAGCATGACATAATTAAGGTATTCAGATAGGTCGCCGCAACTGCCCCCCTCCCTGCTATCGTTGCAGGCAGTAGGCGGGGGTAGGGTGGGGTAGGGGGTTAGGGTTGGCTAGCCATGGCTTGGTCACCAACGGTGAATAAGAGAAACCCAATTGGCTGGCCCAAGATCTAGTATCGGCCAAAGGTGGCCGCTCCGTGTGGGCTTGCCTAGCCCATTCCAGATACGTGTTGGTGGTACGTGGACTGCGGTGTGAGGGATGTTCTCTTCCCTAACGTGGTAAGGTGGTGTCACAGAGGGAGAGGAGTGTTAGTATCGCAAGGCGCTTCTCTCCCTTCTCTCAGCGTCCGAAATTTGGTTGACGACGGAGCCATAGACCAGATCCGCTAGGGTCAGAAAGGCTGGTATTTCTTAGTGCTCGACTTTCCTGACCCGCATGGGAGGTGGAGTTAGAGGCCGCGAAGAAACGTTCGCCTTTTGTTCTGTTGCGCCTTACATGAAAAGGAGAAGGGGAAGGAGCGGTCCTGTGCCGAAGGCTGGCCGACGCTGCGCTGGCCGCTTCTGATGTCTGCGAAATGCTATTTTTTACACTTTATATTAAGCTCGACCTGCATGTACTATGTATCTATATGTATATGAATGTAACTTCTTCACCAACTTCCAACCTTAAAATAAAGTCTTTAAGTTCTCAGGTTATTTAGATGATTGAATATTCGTGTTAAGTACCGATGACGATAAAATAATGTAAAGACTTTGACTACTTACTATACTTAGTAGTATTATAAATGGTCGTCGTATGATTGATGAATTTTGCTTAAGTTTTTTTTTAAACTGTAATTTGAACTTGTGAGCATAAAAACATTTTCGATACTCTTGTAACACAAGATAAATTATATTTTTTTTCACACACAGCGTATCATATACTAATTGACCTAGTTATATTTAAAATATAGGTATCGGTAATAAATATATAACCCAAAATAATAGGCGCAGTTTTCGTGACAGTTTCTGTGAAACATGGGTGCCCGTGAAGTTACTGAATTATGTCTGATATAAAACATGTCCTTTGTTTGCTGTCTAAATTAACGATGTAAAGCTCTTTGCCTCCTTTTTTGTTGAGAAATGGAGAATAATGTAATTTATTTATTGATAGTTAAATCCTTGCTTTCTACTGTATAATTTGAAATAAGGCTACAGTACAACAGGGCTCCATATAACATGGAAGTGTCCGTTTATATAAATCTGTGTCCTAGATTTTTTTGTTTTTTTGTTTTAACACGTTACACTAGTATTTTCTCCTATATCGTGGGGGCAGTTTACAAACATAAATTGCACAAGGACAAACATCTGGACCCGGAACAATTATTTATAGGCCATATAAATACTTGTTCCGTGCGGGATTTGAACCCGCGACCCCCAAACACTATTGTATTCTGACACGATGCTCGGCGAAGCCATAATATCAGGGATGGTTCTGAACAGTAGCGTTGCGAATGTGCACCGGATCTATTTTTTTATTAAAATCGATTAACTAACCTATTTCATCTGGCAGCATTGTTTAAAAATTAAAATAACGGAAGTCAATATTATTTTTATTAAATAATTAATTTCTTTTGCCATGATAAAACTGCATATTTCATTATTAACTATAAAAAAAACTGTAAAATATATTGATAAATATTTCACGTAAGGCCCAAATTCACCCGTCTGCTTTCAAAATAACCTTAAATCATTATTAATTAAAAAAATCTTTTACTCAGTTGACGATTACCTAAATGACAAAAATAAACTTAATGAATGTTTTTTTTTTTGGTTTTGTAACTTTTAATCCATATAAGGATTTGTAAACATGATATTGAGATACATTCAAAGTTCTGGAAGAGCAAAAGTGTAAGTGGTCCCATGGGAAACTGAAAGGGTGTTCAGTTAGTAAATACTGCATGCGGCCGCCTCGCATGATGAGTCGTTTACTTCCCATTAGCATAGTAATCCATAGGATGAGATGGCGATGTCCGCCATATGTGCCATACTTGTGAACAGGTGCTACGTGCTGGCGCTGGTCTACTCGATTAAAATTTAAGGAAATTAATATATTAAGTTTAAACTCTCAATATATTTATGAAAATGTAATAATATACGTACACAAAAATAAAAGTAGTTTTACAAAAATAAGTGATATTGATTCTATAAAGACTAGGAACAGACACAAGCTAGTAGTACCAGTTCCTCGACTCTCTCTCGAAGTTTATATATATATTTTTTATATAATATTAAAGAATTTATGGATGATAATAACCCCTGGGAAAGGCGATCGCTACCAAGCTATTTCTAATTTGTTTTGTGTTAAATGTAACATAAATTGTTGTTTTTTTTTAAAGTCTCGCTGTTTTTTGCAGCAGAGAGGTTTTTTTCCGAACTAGTGGTAAATAAATAAACAAGTGACTTTCAAAAGTACTGTAAATAATCTATATTGAATAAAAAAGTTTCTGTTTTATTTTGATATACAATGATAAGCTCTATATTTTATTAGATTTTAGTACATCATAGAACATAAGGATCATAATCGTTTTAACCTCTACACAATACTACGCTATGTAATAATAACTTTAAAAATGACGAGAAAGAGGATACCCGCAGAGTTTCAAGATGGTTCAATCAACATGGTTTAATAACCCAGGTTGCTGCAGGTTTTGTTAACTCTGTTCTTTTTTATCTTCTTTATCGGACTATATAATATCCATTACTTGACATGAGTTTTTTCCGTTAAACTCCGATCCAGGTATTACATTTCTGGCGTATATTACATGACTTTAGCATGATTTATCAAATATACAAAAATGCTAGAAAAATCATAATCTATGTCTAAGTATCATAAATCATAAAACGGTATTATATTTCACTTAAATGTACTCGTAGTTAAATAAGTACAACCGCATGTATTGTATAATGTTGTACAGCAGCAGACTTAGTGGAGTGCGCTGGCACAAGGTTGCGCCGCCCACTGCCCGGCAAGGTGCTCACCGTTGCTCCGCACAAGTACATTCGTTTCACAAACGACACACTTCCACACTCTTTCTCTATTCTCTCTTCTCAGTAATAAGATCGAATTTTCTTTCATAATTATGGCCAGATACAATTTTAAGTTTTTTTTACTGATTTTTCAATGATCGACTGTTCACTGTTGACTGTTGTGTAGTGGTGGACTAAAAGAATCTAGAACCCTATATTATGCTGTTGCTGTCATAGGAAACCATAGAGGGAAAATAATTTTTATGATTTTTCTAGCATTTTCTTGACTGGTAGTAGAATTACTTACGTCACAACCACACGACATGCACATGGATACGTATTAAAATGATTTTAATAATTAAAACCGATAGAGTTCTTAATTTAGAATTCATCGGACAATTTTAAAATAGTAAATTACGATTCAAAGCACGTAATGAAGGGTAAACGAATCTATTTTAAGTGGAATATGATCCCCTACTAGTACTCGATGAAAATGAAGATTTAATTTTATGAGATTTTATATTTTTAAAGGGTACATTTGGTTAGTTCTTTACTTTATCGCATTTAATTTTAACTTTTTCAATTTTCGAAGTGTCCTAGCATTACCACTCATTTTCACTCAAGGTCAAGAGGGACTGACGTGCTTAAATGCCTTAAGTCATAGTTAAGAGTGACTATCGTCAACTTTTATTTCAAGTTTTAATCCGATCTACGTAAAGATTGGGTTACAACCCAATGATAATGATGGTTTTATTGTCATTTTAAATAAAATATACTATAATGATTAGACCAAACAGTACGTGTTGATGACCGATGGATCTCAGACGTGGTCCTTCACTGCCGGCCGTATGAGGAAGCTCAAAGTCGGTCGGCGAGCTACGGCGAGGGCTATGCTCGGAGTTTCTCTGCGTGATAAACTTAGGAATGAAGATATCCGCAGTAGAACCAGAGTAATTGACACATCGTATTGATTAGTAAACTGAAGTGTCAGGGGCTGGCCACACAGCTCGAAGAACCGATAACCGACTGAGAAAAAGGTTCTCGAGTGGCAGCCCCGTACCGGCGAAGGCGAAGTGTAAGGCGTCCCCCCCCCCCCCTAAAGGAGTGACGACCTAGTAAGACATGCAGGAAGCTCAGGACCGTGCTTTGTGACATTCCTTGGGGGAGGCCTATGTTCAACAGTGGACTTGTGAAGAGCTGTAATAATTATGAAATTTTTACAACCGATTTCAATCAACGAAAACAAAAATTTTCGTACTGCAATTTGATGCGCAAGAGAAAATATTTTACTTAAAATTATTTTCTTACAGATGGAAGCAAATAAGCATAGTGAATAATTCAATAATTTCAAAGCAGTAGTGTTAATTTTTTTAATGAAGTAACACACTAACTTACAGTGTAGACTTGATAATAATTGGTTTATGAACTCTAGAACTGTCGACAACTTCAAACAAAGTTCTCATCGTCGCCTTTTACGACATCTACGGGTTAGTGGATATTCTTAAGCCACCACACTACACGGCCGTGTTTATCCCTTATGTTGGTTTTATATATTTATTTACCTTCAAATATCGGGTGGTGTGTTAGAAAATTAATCCGAAATGGTATCCTCGAAAGCATTAAATCGAGGATACCATTTGGGATTAATAGATTATAAGAGAGAGATATAGAATTATACGAGCAGCATTTAGCTGCTTTTTACGCTGGTATTCTATGAGAGTGTGGTCCTTCCCCGGTCGACCCATTCGTGCTACAACTACACTACTAATATAACTGCAACATGGATCTACCACGTATAAAGTTACCTAAATCTTTCTCTTTTATTAAAATTAATAACTATATTTTTTCTATAGGATAGGGTGACAAATGAGCACACAGTCCACCTGATGGTAAGTGGTTGCTGTAGCCCACAGACATCTACATCTATCCTCGATTACGAATGAAAATGCAGATGCGTCGTCACCCGTCAGGACTTAGATGGAATGCCTCGTTTCCAGTAAAAAGGGTCTCCGGTTCACTACACACACCATACGAAACACAGCAGCATTAAGCTACTTGACGCTGGTATTCTGTGAGAGCGTGGTCCTTCCTCGGTCGAGCCGACCCATTTGTGCTACAACTATACTACTAATATAACTTATTATATTAGTAATATCGTATATTTTAACTAGCAATTGGTTTTTACAAACGTGGAAAGTTCCTTGCACGTGCCAACAAACGAGGTACCGTTGTCAGAGTAAATACTATTCGGCTTACTCCTTCGTGATAAAAGCCTTCGTAAGACCAGTATAAAACTATGGCTTGTTAAATCGCCAACCAATTCTAAGTGAATTGCTTTGGTTGCGAAACACACAAATATGGCTATGTACACCTTTACCAAACGACGTTCGCAACCTTGGCGACTAGCAGATAGGACCTGCATAGTCTACGCCTATATTTTCAGAGGGTCAGCCTCCAGGTTGAATGCGCTACTATGGTAGATTACCCATCAATGACGCTACGACCTTACCTTTCATGCGACTACAAAGGACACATTGGTGGTAGCATTTCCTCGCCAGATTTCGACTACCAATTGACCAATACGATTCTATTATTGTAGCTAATATTAATTGGGGTCCCGCGTGCATTTTTTATGTTGGTAATCGAATAACAATTGAATAAAACGATATGTGGACTGTAATAAGATAGGGTGCTTCTTATCATAAGAAAAGTTTGAATTGTTTAAGCGACCTCTTACTCACATGATATTGTTTTTATCTAAAATACTGTGAACTTATGTAATGGACTTTTTTTGGCAAGGATAATCCCTTAAGAAGCATGCTATACTCTAGGAATGACTCCCTTTGTACGTTCCTAATAATGTGGCTCAACGCGTCTTGTTGTTCATTTCATGAGGTTTTATATTTTTAAAGAGTATTAAATTAAGGTAAGCTCCCTATTTTATTGCATATAATTTTAACTTTTTCAATTTCTCAAAATCAATTTCACAAATCAACAAACTCACTTTCACTCTAAGTCAGGAGGGACTGAGATACTATAAGTCATAGATAAGACAAGAGATAAGAGTTTTACTCCGATCTACGTAGAGGTTGTAATGATAATGACGATTTTATAGTCATTTTAAATAAAATTGACTACAATGATTAGACCAACCCGTGCGTGTTGATGGTCTATGGATCTGAGACGTTGTCCTTCACTGTCGGCCGTATGGAGAAGCTCAAAGTCGCTCAGCGAGCTATGGAAGGGGCTATGCTCTGAGTTTCTCTGCGTGATAAACTAAGGAATGAGGATATCCGCAGTAGAACTAGAATAACCAACACAGCCCAACGAATAAGTAAACTGAAGTGGCAATTGGCTGGCCACATAGCTCGAAGATCCGATGGTCAATGGAGAAAAAAAGGCTCTCGAGTGAAAGCCTCGTTCCGGCAGGCGAAGTGGAGGGAGCCCTTACTAGATAAAGTGATGACCTGGTAAGACATGCAGCAATTCGATCGATGTAGGTGGCTCAGGACCGTGCATTCCATGGGGAAGCTTATGTTCAGCAGTGGACTTGTGAAGGGCTGTAATAATGATGATAATGATTAAAACATAAAGGCAGTTCAGGGAAGCAGTTGCTACGGCTTTGACTGCGGTGCAGTGAGTTGCGTGTTTATTGGTGCGCGGTACAAATATCTGAGTAGCCTACAAATTCTTAATAAAGGTCCATTGCTGGACATGGACATCTTCCATTGTGTGCACGATTTACCTTCATCGATCGAATGAAGATGTTTTCACAACAGTAGGCGTTTCGGATTGTTTTATTCAGGTAATTGTTAAGTGTTAGAATAACTTATTCAAGTAAAATAATATTATGTAGTTTTATAAAATGCCATTCAATCAAAATAAGTAAAACGGTATGTATGAAAAAAGCAAGTCAAGTAGTTTTAATTAGATTTAAAAAATCGTATATTAATTTTTTATGTAATTTTTAAAACTGATTTCAATTAATAAAAACAAAAATATCCGTAGTGCCATTTGATGCGCAAGAGAAAACAACTCATCGTCGCCTTTTACGACATCTACGGGTTAGAGGATATCCTTAAGCCACCACTACACAGTTTTGTCCCTTACGTTGGTTTTATATATTTATCTACCTTCAACTATCGGGTGGTGTGTTAGAAAATTAATCCGAAATGGTATTCTTGAAAGCAATAAGATATTATTCCAAATCGGGAATCCATTCGAAACTTGTATCATGAAATTCATACAAACACAAACAGTAGCAATACAACCGAAACTCCATTTCACAGTCCAGTGAATTGATAAATTTGTGGGACCCTCTAGAATTGAACTCAATGTTAAACTTTGTGTTCAAAACTCAGATCAATGAAGAAAGATAGAGGGAGCGATCGCGTATATTTCAAGTAACACTAAACAACCCTCATACTCTTAGCCAAACTCATCAGAAAAACAGGGAAAAGTAGTGCACTTTTCCCTTTTTTTCTCTTCAAAAGCCCGAAAATTTCTCTGCTAGACGTTCAAATATGCATCTAAGACTAAGACCATGTTGTCGGTTTACGCATATTTTTACAGTATTGGTTGGGCTGAAAAGTTCGTATCGTCTCTATCAGATGGCGCTACTAGAATAAAATCCATATCATTTTTAGGTAGTACCAACCTTCAAAAGAAACGTGTATAAATTTGACAGCTGTCTGATTATTAGTTTGTGAGATACAGCATTTTGAGTGAAGCAACTTTTGTTATTTTGGAAAAAATGGATAAAAAGGAATTTCGTGTTTTAATGAAACACTATTTTTTGATGAAAAAAAGTGCTGCTGACACCAAAAAGTGGCTTGATGAGTGTTATCCGGACTCTGCGCCGGGCGAAGCAACCATTCGTAAGTGGTTTGCCAATTCCGTACAGGCCATATGAGCACCGAAGACGATGAACGCAGTGGACGTCCAAAAGAGGCTGTTACGGACGAAAACATAAAAAAAAATCCACAAAATGATTTTGGAAGATCGTAAATTGAGGTTGATTTGTATAGCTGGCACTCTAAAGATATCAAAGGAACGTGTTGGACATATCGTTCATGAATATTTGGGTATGCGAAAGCTATGTGCAAAGTGAGTGCCGCGCGAGCTCACAATCGACCAAAAACAAGAACGTGTCGATGCTTCAGAGCAATGTTTGGAGCGTTTGAAGGACGAAATCGCGAAAAAACGGCCCCAATTGAAGAAGAAGAAAGTGTTGTTGTAATTGATGATTTTTTTGCTGCTGTAATCAAGACAATGCGCCGTGTCACAAATCAATGAAAACGATGGCAAAATTGCATGAATTAGGCTTCGAATTGCTTCCACATCCACCGTATTCTCCAGATTAGGCCCCCAGCGACTTTTTCCTGTTCTCAGATCTCAAGAGAATGCTCGCTGGAAAGAAATTTAAAGCCGATGAGGAAGTAATCGCCGAAACAGAGGCCTATTTTGAGGCTAAACACAAATCGTACTACAAAAATGGTATTGAAAAGTTGGAAGATCGCTATAACCGGTGTATCGCCCTCGATGGCAACTATGTTGAATAATAAAATCGAATTTTGCCAAAAAAATGTGTTTTTTCTATAAAACGATACGAACTTTTCAGCCCAACTGTTAAGTTGAGCAGGCCTTAATGTTGGTTTCGGTGCCACTTGAAATGAACGCAGAGCTCTATCTATGTTTCTTTGTTAGTCTGTGGCAATAAATACATTTTAAGTTTCGTAATGTGATTCTGTTTCCACACTCTCTATAATATTTATCAGAAACAGTAGCCTAATGGTTAAGGGTACTGACTGCTAAACTACAAAGTCTTGGGTTTGAATTGTTTATTCAAAATATCTTATACCGACCACAAGAATAACGACGTACAATAATTTTTGGCTTAGTTTGAGTGCTTATTAAGTCATATTTTTTTAATTTTTATTTAAAGACTTAACAGTTTAGTTTCCGAACGAAGTTAGCGTTCATCATTTGGTGGACAAAAGGTCACAAATTTGACTCATTTTTGCTTATTATCAAAGAAAAAAGTATTTAAAATAAAAAAGTAGCCGTTGAAGAATGCAATTCAAAAACATGCCAAACAAAAATATATTAAGGCAATTGCTTAAAAGAACGAGAGCTCTAAGGACAAATTTTGTTTCCGGTGATTCAATTACAATTTATTTTCTGTCGATTAATAAATATTTCTAAAATCCATTCAATTAAGAATTAAATTGGGTATTTCATGTATGCACTTTTTTCCGAGCATATACATTTTAAGAAATGTCAATTATTTGAGCACGTAAATGATGTATTATTTATTTTTATAGAATAAACGCGCGCACCGCGTCTTCCATGTAATAGTAAATTAATGCTGTGGTCCATAGACATCTACATCTATCCTCGATTAAGAATCAAAATACAGATGCGTTGTCGCTTCTAAGGACTAAAAAAGAATGCCTCGTTTTAATAAAGGGGTTCTCCGGTTCTCTTCACTCACCGTACGAAACGCAGCAGCATTAAGCTGCTATTATGTGCTGGTATTATTGGGAAGTTGGTTGGCTGGTTTAGCATCTGCAGTGTTTTTATTATATTTAAGTTGATTAATATTGTTAAAACTGACTTTACTAATTAAAACGAAATTAAATTATGTTTTTCTCCTCATACTTTAAAAAAAGTATTTTATGAATAGACATATACAGAGGAGTTGAACTCGTAACGCAGAGTAAATTCTCCCAGTAGGTTTATGTGATAAACATTATTTTGTTACTTTGATATCTAAAGCAAAGGAAACAGGGTAAGTTCATAACATAAGTTTCGAAATGATTTCCCTTGGGTGACAACATAAACTTTGTAATACGCTGTAGGAAATAAATTACAGTATGTACTAAATTGAAGTTTTGCACGTAAGATAAACTGGAGTATTCAGGCATCATAAAATAATCTCCAACCCATATTTCGTAGATGTAGTGCGAATGATATAACAAATATGCTGTGAAAATACAAAATCTCGTCGAGGTCTGGTAACGTGATAACAATTAATTAAAACCACTTTTACGGATTTTATCGCTTTTAATTTATTTGATTTTTAATTCCCGTTTAGGGTGATTTCCAGTCACGGGGGACTGAGCTGACTGACGTCCCGATGCCAATGTTAACCCGGAGTACGTTCAGCTTTTCAATTATTATTTATGGTTAGATCTACGCAGAATGAACTTACCATGTCTTGAAGTCTTGCAGTGGTATGCTTGGGTTTAGTGGTATCCGAAGCAGGTGGTAGTACCCAGCCTCTTTCTCTATTGAAATTAGGATGTTTTTTAATTTCAATAGCTTCACGTATCATCCTTGGTAGAAATAGGTTTTTTCGCGAGGTTTTGTTAGGTCTATCCAATCATTACAGATTTGATAGACCACATATCCTCGCGAAAGAACATCGATTCCTACCAAGGATGATACGTGAGGCTATGGAAATTTTTAACCTCCTCCTTTTTAAAGTACTTTTGATTAAATTCGTTTGCACTTAAAAAAATTATCATGACAAAGATAGTAGCAACTATGGCAAAATCTCCACTATGAGGCAATTTCTGGGGTAGACATAGACTTAATATACATAAATCCAGCAGTGATTTTTATTAGCTGTAATGGATGGGTGGACTATCGGTTTACCCTGTGCTACTTTAGCTTTGTCACAAAAATTCTGTTAATTGTAGTTTAGGTGTTTTCTTCCGCGTGCGACCTGTGGAATAGTTTTTTACCACCGGCGATTTTTCCGGACCGATACGACCTGGGGACCTTCAAGAAAAGAGCTCATTCCTTTCTAAAGGGCCGGCAACGCACCTGAAATTCCCTTGGTGTTGTGGTTGATCATGGGCGGCGGTAGTCACTTAACATCAGGTTAGCCGCATGCTCGTTTGCCCCTACTTCTATAAAAAAATAATTGAAAACTAATTTAAGTAAAATTGAGTGAAAAATAACCCTGTATAGTTTAAACTAAATGGCGTTTTTAAAAAAAAAACTAACTACTACTAACTAAAAAGTCCAAAGAAGTAAGATGGAATGCCTTACAATATATAGTGAATCCCTTATGTTTAATTTATTCATTACAATCTATCAAATCCACTGCTAAACATCAGCCTACTACACAGATTGCGTCATAGTGAGGATCCTGCCATAGTTGCCACGCTTGGCAAGGGGGTCGGTAACAGCGGTTCTATTTTATTATTTTCATTTGTTATCAGGAAGATGCTTCTGCACATTCACGTTTCAGTTTCTCCCGTCGCCACTTACGACACCTACAGGCTAATACGGGGTAGTGGAAATTCTTACGCCGCCACTACACTACCGTGTTTGTCCCTTATGTTTACTTTACATTTTCATTTAACTTCAACTATCAGGTAGTTTGCTAATAAAATGACGCCAAATGGTATCCCTGAAGGCAAGACATTATTCCAAATGAGGAATCCATTCGAAACTTGTCTCATGGATATCTTAGTTACACAAACAGAATCATTAGAACCTAATTTCCATTTCACACTCCAGTGAATCGATACATCTTATGGGACCCTCTCGTATCGAACTCAATGTTAAACTTTGTTAACAAAACATTAACCGACGAAGAAAGAAAGAGGGAGTAGTGACGTACATTTCAACTGACCCCAAAACAATGCTCTTATTCTTGACACGCACGCACGCAAACGCATTTTTAAAGTGAAATTTAGTACGGTATTAAATAAATAAAACGTCACGTTTTCTTGTAACATTTCACCGCTTGGGCTGCATGAGCACAATATTACTTAACTACTTATGTTAATGTATGTTGAATGATATGTCGAAAAGAAGTTTCACTTCGTACAAAATTCGTAAAAAAATGTGTGAGTAACTGAGTACACACACTCAATTACACACACATTTTTTCTTTTTTTATTTCTTTTATAACTATGTTGTCGTTTGCGATTGATTTAATATGTATATAATGTGTGCGTGAGTGCATAATCTTACAGTTAGTTGAGTATGGCTTAGGCTTGCTTTCGGTGTCAACCGAAATGTACGCAGAACTCCGTCCATCTTTCTTTATTGATCTCAGGCATAAAGGAAATTTTATGTACCATAGTGTAATTCTATTTCCATAATTACTACAAAATATGTCGGTAATAGAAGCCTCGGAAGTGGGTTCTAGAACTGACTGCCTAACTAAAAAGTTATCGGTTTAAATGTTCTATTTACCTACTGTCAAAAACTGACTGTAGTATAAAATATTTCGGCTTAGTTTGAGTGTAGCTTAGTTTGTAGCGACAGTAGCCTAATGGCAGGGCGCGGATCGCGAACTCAAAAGGTCGTGGGTTCGAATCGGCCATTTGACTACTGTCGTGAACCACTCCTAACACAAGCATTTGAAGCTTACCAGGAGTGGTTAAAAGGAATATTAGTAATGATAATTAATAAAATTACTAATATTTTTCTAAAAAAAAAATTAAAAAAAAATGTCTTGAAATCATTGAATTATCATCAGTTCTTGACACGGATACTCACTCATTCAGACGACTGAATAAACTGAAATTTTGCAGACATAAAGACGGAAGTGGGTAAAGAAATTACATTCATACTGTTACGAGCTTAGGGTTCGTGACAATAAAAATTGCCGATAAAATTACCTAAATTAACACTTTAACTTACTTTACACAAATTAAAACTAAAAACACTAATAATTAAACACACTAATTCACTTAATTCCGCTCCGAAGCTTCGCTTGTTTCGTCAAATCGACTCTGCCTCGATCGCATCTTGCGCCACCTATTTATCTAAATTAGCAAAATATCCGGAATGTTCAAGTAAACACGCGTAAGGTACCGAGAGTTCGAGTATAGATTTTCTAGAAACTTAGTTCTTCGGGTGGCGCTGTCGGTCGAGAGATCGGTGATGTCATTCTCTGCAAAGCTCCCCTCGCTCTCGTTCCTGACACTAGATGGCGCTAGTTGACTTATTCACACAACACTGCCCCCTCCTAAGACATGCTCGTCCCGAGCATTATCGGTCCCATAATAACGCGCCAAGCGATCCACATGGACGATCTTAGGAGTCCCTCTTGCGCCTTTCTGTATCCGGTAGGTCACATCGTTGATCCTGGTTACAATCCGGTACGGGCCGTCCCATTTAGCTTGAAGTTTAGGAGATTTCTCTTTGCTGCGGACTGGATTGTGCAACCACACTAATGAACCTTCGTTGAACCCTTTATTGTTCATTTTGCGGTCATACCGGGTTTTCATTTTCTCAGACATTTGCTGGCCCGATTGTCTGACGTGCTCATAAATGTCATTCATTTTGTTCCGCAAGTCATATGCATAATCGGTTATACTGCGTGGGGCATCAGGTGATATCCCAGTGATCAGGTCTGCAGGCAGCCGTAATTCTCTTCCAAAGTTTGCGAAAGCTGGTGTCACTGCTGTACTTTCGTGAATAGAACTTCGATATGACAACAAAAACGGTTGTATGTGCTTGTCCCAATCTCGTTGCTGATTGTCTACAACTTTTGCTAGGTACCTCTCCAATGTCTGATTAAATCGTTCCACCATTCCATCAGATTGCGGGTGATAAGAAGTCGTTCTTGTTTTATGAGTACCCATAACTCGGCAAGTTTCCTGGAATATTTGAGACTCAAAATTCCTTCCTTGATCGCTGTGAATCTCTAAAGGTACTCCAAAACGACAGAAGACTTCATGAACTAGTTTATCTGCAACTGTTGAAGCTTCTTGATTTGGAATGGCGAAGACTTCTGGCCACTTAGAGAAGTAATCCATCACAACCATGAAATACTTGTTACCGCTTTCACTCTCCGGAAACGGCCCCGCCACGTCAATGGCTATTCTCTCCCATGGTGCACCCACATTGTACAACTTCAATGCACCTCTACTACGAGTCTGAGGTCCCTTTACAGCCGCACAACTTGTACATTTGCGACACCAGTCCTCGACATCGTTTCGACAGTGGACCCAGTAAAACCGTTCTCGGATCTTCAGTAGAGTTCGTTTAACTCCCAGATGGCCTCCTGAACAATCATTATGGTACAGCTGTAGAACATCCGGTACTTTAGCTTTAGGGACAACCATTTGCAAATGACAGCTGTCTCCCCGAACGTTTTCCCATTTACGACACAGAACTCCATCCTGAAGCAGCAAGCTGTCCCACTGGGCCCAATAGCTTTTAGTGGTCGAACTCATCGCTGAGACGTCACTCCACTTGGGCTTGGGGGCACTGGCCTTTATCCATTCCAGAATCGGCTTGATGTCCGGATCTTCCTGCTGTGCATGTAGTAAGCTGTCCTTCCACTCGTTGCTGAGGTGGTCTGCCCTGAGCATCCTTACGGATACCACTTCCTTACTCTCTTGCCTAGTACAATGTTTGCAATCCTCAGGACAAGGTCTTCTTGACAGTGCATCTGCGTTGCCATGAGATTTCCCGCTGCGATGTTCGATCTCAAAGTCGTATTCCTGTAGTAGTTCGATCCACCTCGCAACTTGTCCTTCTGGGTTTTTAAACTGCAATAGCCATTTTAGTGCAGCATGGTCAGTTCGTAAGTGAAACTTTCGTCCCAGAAGATATTTGCTAAAATGCTGCAACGACTTTACCACAGCGAGCAATTCGCGTCTTGTGACACAATAGTTCCTTTCCGGTTTTGACAACGACTTGCTGAAGTACGCTATCACGACCTCTTGGTCACCATTCCGTTGAGACAGCACACCGCCAAGTCCTATATCACTTGCGTCTGTGTCAACTTTAAATTCTTTGCTTGCGTCAGGGTATCCCAAAATAGGTGTTTTGCACAGACGGTCCTTGAGCTCCTGGAATGCGATATTGCAACTTTCATCCCAGCAGAAATGTCGCTTCTCCTCGGTTAGCTTGTGCAGAGGTTTGGCTATATCTGCAAAGTTCTTCACGAATCGCCGGTAATAGGAGCACAAACCCAAAAATGCTCTAACCTGCGTCTTGTCTTTTGGAACCGGCCAATCCTTGACAGCGGCGATTTTATCTGGATCTGTGCGGATACCTTCTTCCGATACTACAAACCCCAAAAAGTTAACTTGCCGTTGGAATAGTGAACATTTCTTCGGGTTCAACTTGAGGTTGGCACTCTGAATCTTCATAAGCACGCGTTCCAGGTTTTGAAGGTGTTCCTCAAACGTACGGCCCACGATGATGATGTCATCCAAGTAGACCAGACAGGCATCGCCAATTAGCCCGGTAAGTACAAGTTCCATCAGCCTTTCAAACGTTGCAGGAGCATTGCACAACCCAAACGGCATTACTTTGAATTGCCACAGACCCTTTCCCGTCGAGAACGCAGTTTTCTCCTTGTCCTTAGGGTAAATTTCAACTTGCCAGTAGCCACTTTTTAGATCCAGCGTGCTAAACCATTTTACTCCTGTAAGCATGTCCAGCGTGTCATCAATTCTTGGCAAGGGATAGCTGTCCTTCTTTGTAACGTCGTTCAGACGGCGGTAATCAACACAGAACCGCATGCTGCCGTCCTTCTTTTTCACCAGCACCACTGGCGAACACCATGGACTAGAGGAAGGTTCAATAACACCATCCTTCACCATTCCTTCAATCATGGTTTCCACTTCCTTTTTACGTGCTACCGGCAATCGTCTTGGCCGCTGACGGATAGGCAACTCTTCACCTGTGTTTATTTTGTGTTGAACTAAACCAGTCTTTCCTATGTCAGCATCGTTTGATGAGAATACATCGGCGTACTTGAGTAACAACTTCTTCGCCTTGACCAATTCGTTCGGGGAGAGAACACTGCGACAGTCTTCCAAAAGTGTGGTCACTCTCGTTTCTGCATCCTTGCTGGGGGTCCCAGTCGATAGATATTGGCACCGACGTAACCAATCCACTTCCTCACAAGTACCAATCAGTGTGCCTTTTTCTATAATCCGTTCCCGGTCGCAAAGGTTCAGCACACGTACTCCTGAGATGTCAGTGGTCCTGACCAAGGTTCGAGCTACTTTCCATGGAAGGTCATTGTTTACCCTTTCCACAAGTACACAACGGTGAGCTTGCCCAGTGTTTCGAGGAAGACTAACCGGAATAATCGTTTCCGATCTAGGCGGAAGAACAATCTTCTTGATGCTGTACACGTTCCCTGGTAACGCACCTTCCATAAAAAGTTCCTCCTGTCCACATTTCAAAACACCTTGCTTAACGTCGATCTCGCAACAATTATTCCTCATAAAGTCTAAGCCTAGGATGCAGTCGTCCATTATATCAGCCACGATGACATTATGCAGGTAGATCACGTTGCCTAGCTTCAACTCCATCTCCTTCTCTCCACGGACGGGTATACGCTGACCGGTGGCTGTTACCAAATTAATGCGTTCTCGGTTGTATGCGGAGTCCCCAAGGAACTGACTTATAAGTTGGGAACTAACAACCGTACGAGAGGCTCCAGTGTCTATGGTCAGTTTACACGGCATTCCGTTGACCTCACCCTTGATGATTAGACTGTTCCCATCATGGGTTTGTGAGATCGAGATCCTTGGGGCTCTTTTAACATCAGCCAGTACCCGCCCCGCAGTTCTGGCTTTTACTCGTTTCCCTGCTGCTGCTGGGCGGTGCTGTTGGCCGCACTACCCTCCTGAGATCGTTCACCTTCCCTTTCTAGGGTTCGCTTAGGGCAGCTGGATCGAAGGTGGCCCTTTTCCCCACGGCCATAGCACCTTGGGCTGTATCCTTTGTTGCGGTCGCGAACTGTAGCTGCTGCAACCTCCCTGACGCGATGGGAACGATGATCCTGCCGCACGGCTTCCACTTCCAGTGCATGGGCCAAGGCGTCCTTAGGCGTCTCGTGGTGCCCGAGCCTCACAGCAGCTCTGACTTCCAGGTCGCGGATGCCGTCGATGAATGTCTGCACCAGGTTCCCTTCAATGAGCGCAGGTACAGACCGGTATGCTTTTCGCACCAGCTTCTCCACTTCTAGAGCCCACTGCTGCAGGTTTTCGTTGCTGCGCTGCACACGATCTTTAAGCTGCGCACGAAAGACGTGTTCCAGGTGAGCGTCGCCATATCTCGCCTCCAATGCCTCAAGGAGTTGCTCATAAGTCACTTCCTCACCGAGAGCTTCCAGAACTGTTAAGGCCTGGTCGCGCAGGCCTAGTGTGAGAGCAGTCATGGCCTGGCTTTTATTCCAGCCGTTCGCCTTCATAACAGCCTCGAACTGGATCTTGTAGGCTGACCAGGAAGAGGTACCGTCGAACGGCGGCACTTTGAATCCACGTAGCGAAGGTGTTGTAACTACTACGGGAGCTGTTGTTCCATCACCCAGTTTGAGGTCGTCCAGTGTTTTCTTCACATCAGCCACCACGTAATCAACCCGATTGTTCACTTGGTCGATTTGGGTTTTAGCTTCCTTGATTTGGGTTTCAGCTTCCGACAGGCGGTTGTCATGTTGAGCAACCCTATCCTTCACCTCCTTTATCTCTTTCCCAAAGGTAGCATGAAGGTCCTTAATGAGGAGCATCTGCTCTTCCGACCGACGGGCCTGTTCCTCCTGTCCACTCTGCAGCTGCTCTTTCAACTGACGGACCTGTTCCTCCTGTCCGCTCTGCAGCTGCTCTTTCAACTGACGGACCTGTTCCTCCTGTCGGCGGCTCTCTTCGTCCTGTCCGCCCCGCAGCTGTTCTTCCAACCGACGGACCTGTTCCTCCTGTCGGCGAGCCTGCTCCTGCAGCATCACCATCAGAGCACCTAAGTCGGGTGCCACAGACGTAGAAGCTGCTGACGGGCCGGCTTCCGTGGCCGGCGGCTGGCCCTCAGACATCTGCGGCGTTGCACCACCAAATCTCCTCTGGTCCGTCTCCTGCTGGCGTTGACTTCGGGTACGGACACCCTCCGTTTCCTCCTTAGGTAAAATAGGCATTATTTTATCCCACTTCTGACACCAATTGTTACGAGCTTAGGGTTCGTGACAATAAAAATTGCCGATAAAATTACCTAAATTAACACTTTAACTTACTTTACACAAATTAAAACTAAAAACACTAATAATTAAACACACTAATTCACTTAATTCCGCTCCGAAGCTTCGCTTGTGTCGTCAAATCAACTCTGCCTCGATCGCATCTTGCGCCACCTATTTATCTAAATTAGCAAAATATCCGGAATGTTCAAGTAAACACGCGTAAGGTACCGAGAGTTCGAGTATAGATTTTCTAGAAACTTAGTTCTTCGGGTGGCGCTGTCGGTCGAGAGATCGGTGATGTCATTCTCTGCAAAGCTCCCCTCGCTCTCGTTCCTGACACTAGATGGCGCTAGTTGACTTATTCACACAACAATACATATAGCGTAATACAAATTTTATCCGAAATCATCTTGAAACTTGTGTTTTGACAATGACCTAGTATTCTCAATAAAATCAAGTTTTTTTAAACGCTTATTTAAACATGTGAACGAAATAATACAGCATGCATGTCACATCCACATTATGTAAAATAATGAATTATTACACTCATAGCGTATCATATACCGTGTGACCTAATTATATTTAAAATATAGGTATCGGTAATAAATATAAAGCTCAAAATGTAAGGGCTCAACATTTCAAACGCAGTTCACATGACAGTTTCAGTGTAATATGGGTACCCTTGGAGTTACCGAATTACTTAGTCTGATATAAAAAAAACATGCCTTGCTTGTTGCTTCTAAATATAACAATGAAAAGCTCTTTACGTACTTTTTTTGTTAAGAAGTGGAGAATAATGTAACTTATTTATTAATAATAAAATTCTTGCTTTCTACTTTATTTTTTAAAATAACTCTACGGTTCAGCGGTTTATAAAATGTAAATATCTGCTTAAATAAATCTGTATCCTAGATTTAAGTGTCCCTCGGGCAGTGCTAAGCGAGCAGCACTACTTCGCGTCCAAGTGTGATGCTTGGTGAAGCCATAATATGGAATTAGATACGGTTTAAGACATTTATTTCTCAAAAAGAATACAATTCACTTATAATGAGAAATAACAAGTTAATAATTAGATACTAAATAAATAAACTTATGAAGAACGGCAGGTACTTGTAAATGCTCTGTTAAGTAGTGGATACGCACAATCTTGTTACTTGTTGTGGGTAACAAGAAAAGTACGTGTAAAATTACATATCGTTATTGAAAGAAAGTCTATAGCAATTACACATAGTTCATATTTGCTGGCAATTTAGATGGTATTTTTATATCAATGGTTATATTTTAAATAATTAGTAAAATCAAATTAATTAAAGAAATAACATTAGCTTTTTGAATAAGTTATTGGTATTTAAAATCGAGAAAAATCTTTTAAGATGTGGTGCTTTAATGTTTTTTTTTGTATAAAATAAAGGACTGGATCTCTTTTATGTTATTAGGCAATTTATTATATAACTCTGCTCCTTCGTATAATATATTTTTTCTTCCGTAGTTAGTTCGAGGTTGTCTTAGGCAAATGTTATTTTGTCGTCTAGTAATACGTTTTTGTATAAGTCCTTTCTTTGTAAACGTTATTTTAGAGTGTATATCTTTATTTAATAATTTATGTACTAATATGCATGTATTATATTTATAAATCTGTGATAGTGTCATTAATTGAGTGTCAAAATTGAGATGGGTCTGAATAGTAGCGTTGCGTGTGTGTACCAGGTACGAGAGTCGCTGCTTCGGGTGCTTATTCACGTAGGGTGGTCGGATCCAAAGAACGGCGCTAAGCTGACCGACCGCAGGTAGACCAATTAGTGAAATAGCTACTCACGAATGACTGCCACCCAACTGACCGCGCAAGAGGACCCAATGATGATCTTTGGAGGTTTTGGCGTTCCCGCAGTCTCCAGATCAAGCTCCCATTGGTGCAGTAGCTCTGGTCGTATCGCTGAGTTATCAACGCAACGACTTGTTCAACTGCTATTCTCCACTCGCTAATTACTCTATCATATTAAATGACACTATTATATACTACAAAGGTAACTATAGTTTAAGTGTGCGTTTTGATGACTAACTAGTTACATACGGTATACTGAAAGCTCTGCGGCCCATAAATGATTGAATTTCGAATGTTATAATTTAAAAAACAACTTAAGAACCTCCAACTATTTATCAAAATAATTTTAGCGGGAAATCAAGTGACAACTGTTTTTATCACAAGTTCAGTTCGTCATTCATATCAAAAATGGAAATAACGCGAAAAAAATTTAGGTTCTCTTTTATGTACTTCATATACCGCCCTACGCTGACTTCAGAGCCACCCGGTTGCACGAGTCGGTTGGTTCCCTGTCGCATCTTAATTTATAGAACCATAAGACCTCAGTCTTGTGAGGCGATATTTCTAATCCCAAATCGTGGATTATGACGACGATGACTTCTGCTCCCAGTTCGACGAACTACTTGGCCCTCTCGAAGGAAACCCCTGCCAGCGACCATCAACGTGTCGTGGGCATAGCAAACGATATCTGAGCTAGCTGGAAATTCAACTTGCAGAACCGCATCATAGGCGAGGTTTCACAGTAGCAGCCCCAGCACCAAACCTTGCGAAACTTCACTTCTGATCTCCCTGCGGATCTTCCTACCATTTTGCCCCAGATAGAGAATGTACCTGTCGCAAAAGTAGTCCGCGATAACACCTTGCAGGTAGGGGGCGCCTAAGGTGTAGCAGTGCGCTCCTGATTGCGTTCCGGAATGGAGAAATAAATGGGTTGAAGAAATGGAGACTAATCTACTATATCGTCGACTTTATCGATAGCGTGACTATCGATTATGCTGGAACGAGAGCGAACGGTCCTAATAAGCCGGATCATTCTGAACCTCTCTTTTCCAGCAGTCGTGTCGATGATGCTGCGCAGGGACTCGGCATGGAGAGCCATTGCCGCCTTCTGTGGATCCGTTATGGATGATCCCGCTGGGAGACGACGTCGTCAAGGCGTTTGTCACGGCTCTCCCCTTGATGATGGTGTTCCCCTACCAGAAAGAGGCCTCAGAGGCAAGGCCGCTCGGAGCGGGGACCCCGAACGTCCATATACATGCTGATGGTGACCACCGTGGGGCTTTGTTCGGTAACAGTCCAGCATAACCTTTTTGTTGCCTCCGCAGCAGAAGGAAGATGGAGGGATGATCGGATACACTAAATAAAAAATATTATATTATATCCTTTTCTATTGTATCCTATCCTTTAAATAATACTACTTTTTTACGGATTTTATCGTGAATGTTAACTTTTTTACCTTTACCTGATGTTACTTTACAGCACCCATGGATGGTCACAGGGGGGACTGAGATGTTCAACGTCCAGATGTCATAGTTAACCGCGGTTACCACAGATTAAAATTTGTTAATTTTTTAAGTTGTGTTCTTTAACGCGGGTTTTAATGGATCTTTTAGTTTGTCCTATGTAAGAGAAACAACTTTCACAATCAAGCTTGCACACTCCTACATCTTTCAGAGGGATATTACACTTGACTGGTGGTAAAAACTGCCCAATCTTCTTCGGCAGCTTGAAGTATATTTTAATGGAAGCGCGCTTCAAGATGTAGCAAATCTTGCCAATGACTTCTCTGACATATGGTTGTACAGCAGGTACACGCTCGACTGTGGCCGGCTTTACCCGTTCACTGTGACGTAGGTGCGGAGACCCAAAGCTTGTTGTCATGCAAAACTTGCTTGACGTGTTGGAACTCGGCAGCCAGGTGCTTACTGTCACAGATCTCTCTCGCTCTCTGAAACAAGGATTTACCCACGGTAGCTAACTTTAAAGGATGGTTGTGAGTATCACTGTTTAAATATCTATCTGTATGGGTTTTTTCTATACACAGTGTGGCTCAGTGTGGTGTTATCAGGGTTCAGAATTACTAACACATCTAGCAAAGCTAAAGAATTGTTTGCATCTAACTCCATTGTGAACTGAATTTTAGAATTTATAGAGTTAAGATGGTCTAAAAATGTGGTTAATTTATCTAAAGGTAGAATTAAGAAAGGATTGTCTACGTACCGCTTGTAGAATCTTGCATTTACGGGAGAAGTAAGCAGGGCTTACTCCTCAAAGTCTTTCATGGATACGTCGGCGACAATGGGAGATACAGGTGAGCCCATCGCGATACCATCTACTTGCTTGTAGAACTCTTCCTTCCAAAATAGCCAGATGTAAGGCAATGTCTGAATTATACTGCATATTCTACGGGCATGTTGTTTTCTTCGACTCGTATAGTGGCAGCGCGGTGGAAATTTACTTGTTATAAATCCCTTTCTTTTGGTTTGGTTTTCTCCTTTCTATTGGTGCCGAAATAGTGCCGAAACGTGGACACTTACGGTACGACTACTTCACAAACTCAAAGTCACCCAGCGGGCGATGGAAATAACTATGCTCGGGTTTTTCTGGTGGATAAGATTCGTAACGAAGAAATCCGCCGGAGAACCAAGGTTACCGATGTAGCCTTCCGTATTTGCAGGCTGAAGTGGCAATGGACTGGTCACGTTTTTCGCAGAAGCGGTAACCGTTGGAGTAGGCGTGTCATAGAGTGGAGACTGCGTTTAGGTAAACGTAGTGCGGGACGCCCCCTGGCTAGATGGAGCGACGATCTGCGCAAGGTGGCTGGCAGCAACTGGATGCGTGAAGACAAAAATCGGGCTAAGTTGTGTACCTTGGGAGAGGCCTATATCCAGCAGTGGGCAGCAATGGAAAGTATATTATTTAATATTGGGTTGAAACTTTAATAATATATGCATTGTAACAGCTTTGTAATTTTCGCAATGAATGATATTGTTTTGTCAGTCCTTGCTTTTAATTAAATCGTAACTGAAACCTGCAGCAAAAACGTTCATTTTGGTAGAACGAAATAACGAAGGCAAGTATTTTTGGAGTAATGCCTTTAATTTTTATCGATGCTTAGTAATCATTATTCCTATTTTACTGTGTGCCTAGACAGAACAGTTATCTAATGTTTCAAATATTTGTTGATTCTACTTCAAAATCGTTTAAAGTGATAATGTTTTAGTATTTTAATGCTGAGAAATGTTGGTTTTCATGATATCTTTCTCAATTCTCACGTAGTCGCCTATTGTGAATATATTAATATTTGTTTATGTCTTGTAGTTTCTTACAAATTATAACGATATCGTACGAAATAAATTTAAGGATATGGTTTTATTTGTCAATAAAAACGTCTGTATTAAACGTGGAATAATTCTCATCCAACTACAGAGGGGTATCGACATCCTTTTTCCTTATCTGGTGAAAATCTTCAGAGCAAGTTTTGACCAGAACGATGTCCAGAACGATGGACAATAGTCAAGGTTCCATTTATACCTAAGACTGGTAGAAAGGACTAAGCTTTACGAAAGTCCTTGAGACCTATAAGCCTTGTTCCTTTCTTCTTAAGACATTGGAAAAGGTTATAGATAGATACGAGTATATAAGGGATGTAGCTCTTGCTACGAGGCCCATACATTATAACAGTTTTAGTTCAACAATATATTTTTAATATTTCTTTACAACTTTACATTTCGTACATGAAACGTAAACTGCGTTTATATGTAAGTAAGTCGTAAAGTGCTAAGCTCGAGACTGTAAGCAATTTTGTGCTTGTAAATACGCAGTGTTGTAATTGATGCGCGGATTCGATCCCCACTGGCACTAGTTAAATTATTAATTGTATTTTAAAGTTTTAACTAAATAAAGAGTAGGTACCACATGTTCGGTAGTGAACTAGAATATCTTGAAGAAATTTCCATGTGTGAGTAATAAAATGCTTCGACAACATGTGAAGTCCGCTAATACGCACTGGCTATACAACTTTGTATATTGTGCAGTTTTTTAAATAATAAATTAATATTGTGCGTGAAGATAAGTAAGTAAGTAAGTAAGTAAATTAATATTGTCTACAGCTGTACATATATGTACATAAGTTCTGATGAATTTGCCATAGTTGAATTGGATTGATTAACTGTCAAGTAAAGACCACGCTTTCACAGAATACAAGGTAAAATGGTATTGCTAATGTACTTTGTTTTGTAAGAGACGATACTATAGCCTAAAACAATCCATTTAAATCCTTACAAATGACAAAATTCATTTGTCTCTGTCAAGGAGGAGGTCCTCAATTCGACTGTCTCTTTGAAGTAAAAACTTCTTTAAGCACGTTGAGCATTTTAGCTGCTGTGTTTCGTATGGTGAGTGTAAAGAATCGGAGACCCTTTTTACTGGAAACGAGGCATTCCATCTCGGTCCTTGGGGGTGACAACGCATTTGCGTTGTGATCCTTAATCGAGGATAAATGTAGATTTCTATGGGCCAAAGCATCTACTTACTGTGTGCTCGTTTGCCACCATTGTTCTGTAAAAAACAGCACTGAACTCGCGTGACCGTCACGCTAAGATACTAAGATACACGCATATAATGTATAGTACCCGGTTGACCGAGCTTTGCTCGGTATTTTCCGCTCGGTTTTTTTTAATTCGTGTGTTTTGGAAATTATATTTAGATACAAATTATATACTGATGAAATACGGATAATATTTTTTGATCATAGCGACATAATAGAAAAAACTGAGCTGGTTATTTGAATAAAAAATCATGAGTGCAATTAGTTTAACTTATATTTTCGTGTTTTTAAAAAATACTAAAAAAGGGCACGAAAAAATAGATTTTCTCAAAAAAGAAAGGAATTTGAAAAAAAATTAAAAAAGTCGGTCGGTCGGTCTGGGCTCGAACCATGGTATTACGATTTTGTGACCGCCCAATATACCAATTAAGCTATTTGTAATCATTAATAAACTATCAAAATTTACCTTCTTATTCTAACGATATTGTAGCAGTTTTTCATTGCCTAAAAATACGGACAAGAAGACATTTTCTAAAAATAAATCCTAGCTAGATTAGATTAGATAGAACGATTTATTGCCCCCGAAACTCCCCGCACACAAAATTTTATGAAAATCGCTGGGGCCGTTTCCGAGATTCCGATTATATATATATACAAGAATTGCTCGTTTAAAGGTATAGGATATCTTTACATATCTGCCAAGTCGCATAGTTGCCAAGTTGAGCACCATACTTTTCTCGAAACAATTCAGGCCATTTTCAGTAACCGAGTAGGCATTGTATAAACATGGTATATTTCAAATTTAATTCAATTTGAACTAGTAGTTTAAGAATTATAACAAGTCAAAATTTCTTAATTTTGTCACTCACTGACTGACCGATCATCAAAACTCTAAGGCACTAGCAGATATAGTAGCTTAAAATTTAGAACACAGTTAGAGTTTAGTGTATAAATCAAGGAAAAAGTAAATATTTTTAAATTTGGGTACAGTTTTCTAGATACACCAACTGCATAAATAACTTTGTAATCCCATATAAATATATATAATTACAAAGTTACATTTGCAGTGAATGAATCAGCGTTCTTATATATGTATAATAGACAGGTACGTTGTTGGTATTCAAGAAGTAGAGGGTACCGGAAAGGAAAAAAAACTAGGACTATCTTGTTTACAAAAAGAATGAGATGCCATCAAAAACACGACTTGTAAAAACAAGTCTCGCAACTCGGTTCTTCTACCGTAAAAAGTTGTGAGATTCATGTTATAAATACCAAGTCGGTTAATTTATTCAGTTCCTACTTAACGGTCCTTCTGTTTTAAGTTATTATATAATTAGCTAACCTAACAACATTTTATAGTGACCATACCAATGTTAAAAATCATAGAAAATGTTTTAAATACATAGAAGATATATATATATATATATATATATATATATATATATATATATATATATATATATATATATATATATATATATTTATATATATATATATATGCAAAGGAGCCATATAATAGGTATTTAACTATCGAATTTCCATTCTGTCGTACTGGCCACTTCAAATCAAAATATTTTTTGCTGAAAAATTCTATTTAAAATTAATTTTATCATTAATTTGTTCATTGAAAAGCGTTATGTTATCATCCCATTTCAATGTTTTTCGTCATCATGGACACAGACAGGCGACAACGTCAACATCAACGACGTTTACGGAGCGAATACCAGAAATGGTTTTATTGGTTTACTCGCTTTCGTTCTTGAAATTTCGACCTAAAAATGAACCCCGTGGTCAACAATAACGAATAAAAGGTGATTATAGAAGCTGAGTAATACGCAATCTACGGCGGAATTAGCAGCAGCTTTCGACGTTAGCATCAAACTAATATTGGTCCATTTGCGTCAAATTGGCAAGGTTGAGAAACAGGTATTCCAAGAACTCATTGATAATCAACGCTAAGTACCTTGCACTGCACAACAGGCACACAAACGAAGGAATTTTAACCCGCATTGTTACCTGCGACGAAAAATGGATTCTGTTTGACAATCGCAAGCGCCCAGCAATTTCGTTGGATCCTTGTGCGACACCTAAACCATACCCTTAACGAAAACTTAACTATGGCTCCGTCGCCTCTCTTCCACGACCTCTTTGTTCACCGTAGATGACCAAGGCAAGGCAACTACCCCCCCCCTCCCGTCCCCCGCATTCTGCCTGCAGCGGGAACCCGTTTGCGAGGGGCAGTCTTAATTATGTCATGATGGGACGAGGCAAATTACTTTATATTTATATATACTTTACTTACTAAATAACTATATTATGATAAATGATAATGATTTCTTATATTTACGCGAACATTGCACATGATTAAAACTACTTTTATGGATTTTATCGCGTTTATTTTTACTTTTTATTTTTAATTCCCGACGTTTCGGGCGCTTTCCAGCACCCATGGTCACGGGGGACTGAGATGACTGACGTCCCGATGTCATTGTTAAACCCGGAGTACCTTCAGCTTTTTTAATTATTGTTTATGGTCCGATCTATGCAAAATGAACTGACTATGTCCTGAGGTCTTGCAGTGGTATGCTTGGGTTTAGTTTTAATTTTATTGATTATAGGATCCCAAGCAGGTGGTAGTACCCAGCCTCCTTCTCTATTGAAATTAGGATGTTTTTTAATTTCAATAGCCTCACGTATCATCCTTGGTAGGAATCGGTGTTCTTTCGCGAGGATTTGTGGTCTATCAAATCTGATGTAATGGTTGGGGCCGTCTAGGATATGATCACAAACTGCAGACTTCCCGGAACGTTGATGCTTCACATCAGCTATATGTTCTTTTACGCGGGTCCTAATTGATCTTTTGGTTTGTCCTATATAAGAGACCACATTCACAATCAAGCTTGTACACTCCTGCATCTTGTAGAGGAATATGACACTTGACGGATGGTAGGAACTGACTAATCTTTTTCGGCGGCTTGTAGAATATTCTAATAGAAGCTCGCTTCAAGATGTAGCCAATCTTATCTGTGACACCTCTGACATATGGTAGTACAGCTGGCACACGCTCGACTGTGGCCGGCTTCACTCGGTCACTGTGACGTAGGCGCGGGACCCGAAGCTTGTTGTCGTGCAGAACTTGCTTGACGTGCTGAAGCTCGGCGGCCAGGTATTTGCTGTCACAGATCCCTCGTGCTCTCTGTAACAAAGATTTGCCCACGGTAGCTAACTGTGAAGGATGGTGGTGAGATACACCGTTTAAATATCGGTTTGTGTGGGTCTTTTTCCTATACACAGTGTGACCAATGGTGTTATTAGGATTTCGGATGACTAACACATCTAGGAAAGGTAAGGAATTATTTGCCTCTAACTCCATAGTAAATTGAATTTTAGCGTTTATGGAATTAAGATGTTCTAAAAATGCAGTTACTTTGTCTGATGGTAAAGTTGTGAAAGTATCGTTTACGTACCGCTTGTAGATCCTTGGTGTAACAGATGCAGTAAGGAGGGCTTTCTCCTCAAAGTCTTCCATGAATATATCGGCGACAATGGGAGATACAGGTGAGCCCATCGCCACACCATCTACTTGCTTGTAAAACTCTTCCTTCCACAATAGATAGCCAGATGTAAGGCAATGTCTTAGTAATACTGCATATTCTGCTGGCATGTTATTTTCCTCTAGTTTCCTAGTTATAATTGAGATGCAGTCTTCAACAAGTAGGCATATAAATAGAGACTGAACATCAAAACTGACCATGGTTTCATTGTCAGTAAGATGTAGGTCTTTTATCTCACTGACAAAATGGTATGAATCCTTAGTGTGTGCTCTTGTGTGTCCTCTGAGTGGTGATAATATTTTAGCTAAGTATTGAGCCAATCTGTAAGTTGGCGAATCAATCTGACTCACTATTGGACGTAATGGAGCATTCGGTTTGTGTATCTTTGGTAACCCATACAACTTCGGTGGTTTGGCATAGGAAGGTATTATCGAATTTACGTCCAGATTAAATTTTTCGGAGTATTTCTTAATTAGATCGCTAGTTGTTTTAAGCGTATTAGTTGTAGGGTCTGTTTTGACCTTTCGATAAGTAGTTTCATCCGACAAAAGTTGTTGTATTTTAAAATTGTAATCTGACGTATCCATTATAACCGTAGAATTGCCTTTATCTGCGCGGAGAATCGTAAGCTCTGGTCTGTTGCGTAAGTTTTTCAACGCGTTAAATTAATTTTTGGGGAGATTTAATTTCGGCGCTGAACTTCGACGTAACATAGACGAGATGTCTTGACGTATGGCCTCTAAATCTTCATTACCAATATTATTTTTATACAGACAGTCCTCAACACTACAGATAATGTCCTCATACGGTATTTTTCGCGGTGTTATTGCGAAATTAATACCTTTTTCTAAAACTTTTATTGTGGCGTCGTCCAGTGTTTGTTTTGATAAGTTGTAGACAGCGCGTTGTTTATGATTCGTGTCTGTGGTCAACGATTTCGTATGTTGGACATTTGATTTAGTTGTTAATTTATGGTATTTATCAATATGTTTATTTTTGCATTCATTGTATTTAGTTGTTTCGCGTTTATCTAAAGTTTCCATGCAATTTTTATAATCAAATGTCGATAAAACTGTCTTTAATTCACTAGACGAATTGTCTATGGTTTTGTTTATGAAATATAGATCGGTACGTTTTTGCTGAATCACCGTTATTAACAACTTTTTACTAGCCTGATTTAAGATCTTGGCGCTTCCTCGAATGTCTTTTTTAGTGGATATCTTGACACACGTAGGAATGAGATTATGATCTCTGCATCTCTTCAAGAAATTTAAAGCTGTTATGTATCTTGCGCGCTTGGTCTTTAGATCTTCTAATCGGCGTATTTTATTTGCTATTTCCAGTCCGTACTGGTTAACATAATGATTTCTTATATTTACGCGAACATTGCACATGATTAAAACTACTTTTACGGATTTTATCGCGTTTATTTTTACTTTTTATTTTTAAAACGAACGAAATTAAATCTCCCCAAAAATGAATTTAACGCGTTGAAAAACTTACGCAACAGACCAGAGCTTACGATTCTCCGCGCAGATAAAGGCAATTCTACGGTTATAATGGATACGTCAGATTACAATTTTAAAATACAACAACTTTTTTCGGATGAAACTACTTATCGAAAGGTCAAAACAGACCCTACAACTAATACGCTTAAAACAACTAGCGATCTAATTAAGAAATACTCCGAAAAATTGAATCTGGACGTTAATTCGATAATACCTTCCTGTGCCAAACCACCGAAGTTGTATGGGTTACCAAAGATACACAAACGGAATCCTCCATTACGTCCAATAGTGAGTCAGATTGATTCGCCAACTTACAGATTGGCTCAATACTTAGCTAAAATATTATCACCACTCAGAGGACACACAAGAGCACACACTAAGGATTCATACCATTTTGTCAGTGAGATAAAAGACCTACATCTTACTGACAATGAAACCATGGTCAGTTTTGATGTTCAGTCTCTATTTATATGCCTACTTGTTGAAGACTGCATCTCAATTATAACTAGGAAACTAGAGGAAAATAACATGCCAGCAGAATATGCAGTATTACTAAGACATTGCCTTACATCTGGCTATCTATTGTGGAAGGAAGAGTTTTACAAGCAAGTAGATGGTGTGGCGATGGGCTCACCTGTATCTCCCATTGTCGCCGATATATTCATGGAAGACTTTGAGGAGAAAGCCCTCCTTACTGCATCTGTTACACCAAGGATCTACAAGCGGTACGTAGACGATACTTTCACAATTTTACCATCAGACAAAGTAACTGCATTTTTAGAACATCTTAATTCCATAAACGCTAAAATTCAATTTACTATGGAGTTAGAGGCAAATAATTCCTTACCTTTCCTAGATGTGTTAGTCATCCGAAATCCTAATAACACCATTGGTCACACTGTGTATAGGAAAAAGACCCACACAAACCGATATTTAAACGGTGTATCTCACCACCATCCTTCACAGTTAGCTACCGTGGGCAAATCTTTGTTACAGAGAGCACGAGGGATCTGTGACAGCAAATACCTGGCCGCCGAGCTTCAGCACGTCAAGCAAGTTCTGCACGACAACAAGCTTCGGGTCCCGCGCCTACGTCACAGTGACCGAGTGAAGCCGGCCACAGTCGAGCGTGTGCCTGCTGTACTACCATATGTCAGAGGTGTCACAGACAAGATTGGCTATATCTTGAAGCGAGCTTCTATTAGAACATTCTACAAGCCGCCGAAGAAGATTAGTCAGTTCCTACCATCCGTCAAGTGTCATATTCCTCTACAAGATGCAGGAGTGTACAAGCTTGATTGTGAATGTGGTCTCTCTTATATAGGACAAACCAAAAGATCAATTAGGACCCGCGTAAAAGAACATATAGCTGATGTGAAGCATCAACGTTCCGGGAAGTCTGCAGTTTGTGATCATATCCTAGACGGCCCCAACCATTACATCAGATTTGATAGACCACAAATCCTCGCGAAAGAACACCGATTCCTACCAAGGATGAAACGTGAGGCTATTGAAATTAAAAAACATCCTAATTTCAATAGAGAAGGAGGCTGGGTACTACCACCTGCTTGGGATCCTATAATCAATAAAATTAAAACTAAACCCAAGCATACCACTGCAAGACCTCAGGACATAGTCAGTTCATTTTGCATAGATCGGACCATAAACAATAATTAAAAAAGCTGAAGGTACTCCGGGTTTAACAATGACATCGGGACGTCAGTCATCTCAGTCCCCCGTGACCATGGGTGCTGGAAAGCTCCCGAAACGTCGGGAATTAAAAATAAAAAGTAAAAATAAACGCGATAAAATCCGTAAAAGTAGTTTTAATCATATGATAAATGAATTTGCAACGCGACCAAATTAGATAAAATATGCATGGGCTTTTCCAAACTTTTTTTTTTAATCAATCTCGTTGAAACAAATAATTTTATGGCACACGCTGATATTTGAACTATTCATTATTATTCAAACTGATTTAACTAATATCTATTCCGTACTGAATATAATTATAAGTATTAAACTGTTCGAAGTCTATTATAAACTATTATTAAAATTTACAGGAAATGACGTCGGATTTGATGTGGCAATTTCGTGTTTGATGTGTTCACCAGCATAATAACATAATTTTATACGTAGTAGAACCATGCTGCAGTTATATTAGTAGTATAGTTGTAGCACGAATGGGTCGGCTCGACCGGGGAAGGATCACACTCTCACAGAATACCAGCGTGAAATAGTAGCTTAATGCTGCTGTGTTTCGTATGGTGAGTGTAGAGAACCGGAGACCCTTTTTACTGAAAACGAGGCATTCCATCTTAGTCCTCACGGGTGACAACGCATCTGCATTTTGATTCGTAATCGAGGATAGATGTAGATGTCTATGTGCCACATCAACCTCTTACCATCAGGTGAACTGTGTGCTCGTTTGTCACCCTATCATATAAAAAATGTATTCATTTATATATTCATTACAGACTTTGAGTCCATATCTGAACATAGCCCTCTCTATAGATTACTTTATGAGGGGGATATCTGCCATAGTTGCCATGTACTGCCACTCTTCACAGGTGAGTTAGGAACCGCAGTTTCTTTAAAAATAAAACGTTAATATTTTATTTGGACTTTAATGTCAAACGGCTATAATTAAAAATTATTGTTACCCTGTTATTATATGAGACGTTTATTTTTATGTACTCTTTATTATGTTTTTACTTCGTAAAGTCAATATTTAATATTAACTAGTGTTAAAATATAAGTAGGCATTCGTTATGACTGCTTAATTATATCAGTGCTGTGGCAATGTTGCTGCAGCTTACACTGTATTGTAGCTATGAAAAATATTATTTCAGTCTTTATTTGGTTTTGAAAGCGACTTCTTTATTATAACGAAATAAATAAAATTTATCCTGCTTATTTAGAAACACATTCAGAGGACCGTTTAGCACTTTAGATATACAGAACTTGCGTGCTTTGAACTTGTTCTACAGAGTACATTATTAAAAGAAAGTAATAGGATATTAAAGATAATAAAATATAATATAATCAAATATAATCAAACGTGGCAACTGTGGCAAACATCCCCACAATGAAGACGAAAATGCAGCTGCAGTCTTCAGAGGATTTGACAGCATACATGCAACTGAACGGACAGATCTCCAAATGCATGCGGCGACTAACGCAACTTCAATATATATAAATATATATATATATATATATATATATATATATATATATATATATATATATATATATATATATATATATATATATATATATATATATATATATATATATATTCATCACTTTTTCATGTTGCAAAAATCGATAGATTGAAGTATTGCGACATGTATACACTCTAAATTAACAGAACAATATCCTATTAATAATTATCATCATTACAGCCCTTCACAAGTCCACTGTTGAACATTGGCCTCACCCAAGGAATACCACAAAGCACGGTCCTGAGCCACCCGCATCCATTGACTTCCTGCATGTCTTACCAGGTCGTCACTACATCTAGTGGGAGGTTGCCCTACACTTCGCCTACCGGTAGGAGGCTGTCACTCGAGAACCTTTTATCCCCATCGGTTGTCGGTTCTTCGAGCTATACGGACAGACCATTGCCACTTCAGCTTATTAATCCTTTGAGCTATGTTGGCCACTTCGGTTCTACTACAGATATCCTCATTTCTAGTTTTATCACGCGGTGAAACCCCGACTTTAGCCCTCTCCATAGCTCGCTGAGCGACCTTAAGCGTCCTCATATAGTCAACAGTGAAGGACCTGTCTGAGATCCATAAGTCATCACTGGCAACACGCACTAGTTGTACAATCAGGTTTTGAGGCATACCTGTTGAGAAGATATGTCATAATTTTCCGAACGTTGCCCACCCGAGAAAAATCCGTCGACCTCTCGGTCGAAGTTGACCTTACCTAGTCGTATTATTTGACGCTGCTAAATATACTCGTTAACAACTTCGAGCTTAGTGCTCCCAACGACTACCGGCATAGGTGTGACATGGATATTACATATGGTCTTTGGTTTGTCCATGTCCATCTTAAGACCTATCCGCTGGGAGATACTATTGAGGTAATTAAGCATAGTCCTTAGATTCTGCAGCGATTCTGCCATAAGAACTATATCGTTGGCAAATCAATGATGAGTGATTTACTCGCCACTGACGTTAATATCATACCCGTCCAAGTCCAGTAGTGAAGAGTTTCGGGGATATAACGTCACCCTGTCTTACACCTCTCTGGAGTTGAATAGGCTTCGTACTCTTTCGTTCTGTACTCATATAACCGTCGTAACCCTACTCATAAACACTTCAGCACTTCAACATACCGACAGTAAACTTGGCACCGCTGAAGGAACCACAGCATCGTCTAAATTTCGGCGGGATCAAAGACTCTCATAGTCCACATAAGCAAGGCTAATTGGCAGAATGTACTCTTCGGCTTTCTGTACAATTTGTTGAAGGATATGTTTGTGATCTATGGTACTTAAATCTTTTTGGAAACTGCCTTGTTCGGGAGGTTGGAAGTCATCGAGTCTGCATGCTAGATGATTCGTAATGACTCTCGAAGACAGCATGAAGACGCGGCTCAAAAGGAAAATTATTCAAGAGCGTAATCGCTTTTATTGAAGGACAAGACGTCCGCACTTCTGTCCTACGCCTCGGGAGTAGTTCCACTATGGAGAATGGGATTAAAGAGTTTCTGAATGACTTCAAGTACCAGTTTTCCCACCGGTTTTCAGAACCTACACTGTAATTTCATCCTCGCCTGGGGTCTTGTCGTTTTTAAGTCGCTGTATAGTCGTTCTAATCTCGCTCAGATTAACGTCCAAGATGTCATCGGTATAGTTCCAGATAAGACTTGCTCTTGGATAGTTACTTGCGTTACTAAACTTGCGTGTGGCTTCAACGATGACGTGTACAACTGCCCATAGAAACTCACAATCTCAATCAAAAATTATCACCTATCTTTTTTTTGAGTTCCAAAGTTCTAGAACTCATTTTAAATGTTTAGAGGTCTTCTGTTTCGATAGCACCAATGAGCGTTCGTCCAATTTTTATTCATGTTCCTGGTCGATATTAAAGTCTTACCTTATTCTGTGGTGATGGGGATAGCGAAACAAACCAAACATATCGCAAAATCAAGTAAAAAACGAGAAAGTCATCAAAATTATTACTTAAAAAACGTATATTTTCTACCCTTAGGTGTGATATTTATATCAGAACACTTTGGAGGTATATCTTATTTTATAAAAATAACAACTAAATTCGATTAACAAAATAATCCATAACGTATCTATGTAAGATACCACAAACAGTCGATTTGAGAACCCACTTCTTGTTAGAGACTAATGAATCTTGTCATTTGTGAAGATTTAAATGGATTGTCTTACGCTTTTGCCACGTCATCTGAGCTAAACTATAACTCACAATTTCACTGGTGCCGTTGAGGATCCTACCCGGGTTGCTGGCATGATGTGAAACTTATAGCGAGCCCCATATTCAGTGCACTGCATTATAAATTAACAACAAATTGCTAATAGAGCTTTACGACTAGCACTTACGACGTACACTCACTTGTACATATTATAAATGTAGGGTTTATGTTTCATGTAGTTAATAGAAAGCATGAAAGAAATACTTTAACAAAATAGTAGAATTGTGTAACGTTACGAACAGCTTTTTTATCGATAAATAAAACCAAATACTTAAATTTATTTGGTGTAATATCGATCAGGGAGATTTTATTTTTTCCGTTATTTTACCTTTGCTAATGTCTTAATTTAGATATATGTTTTTAAATTCTTCAGTTGTTTATAATAATTTATAATTATTGTATACATCAACAGCAACGAGTGTACTTTTCGAGAATTTTTTCAGACTCCTTTTTCGAATACCATTTCTTTCTCTTTTAGTTCGATTCGTTTATGAATCTGATTTGCCTTCAAGCAAGTGCACCTTGCATCATCTTAGGCATCCATACGCAAAATGTGTCCTGGCCTTTGTTCCATTTTCATGTACATTGCATAAATATCCTAAGGACTAAGATAAAACTCCCCATTACCGGACAAAAGTGTCCCCATTTCTTTACACTTACTATATGCACTACAGCAGCATTAAGCTGTTATTTTACGCTGATACCTTGTGAGAGCGAAATACTTCCCTAGTCAAGCCGACACATTCGTGCTGTAACCTTATAGCTGCAGCATAAAAACTTTTCAGTCTCGTTAAGAACTTTTACACATCATCTAGAGTTCATATTTTAAAGATCAAATATTATCAAAAAAATGTCGCTATATTTATACAATCTCTCCAACCATACAATCTTATTTTATTTTTCGTATCAGCTGCTTTGGAAAAGAACAACTAAAAGTTAAGTTAAAGTTACATCCTATATACGTCCCTACTACTGGGGAGAGTTCTCCCCTCACATCTGAAAGGGTTTTAGGTTCAAGAAAGTGTCCGCCGCGCTGCTCTAATGCGTGTTGGCGAACTTCACATGTCTCCGAAATATTTTCTTCTTATTTCTCAGATACGCAGGTTTCCTCACAAAGTTTTCCTTCACTGCTAAGCACAAGGAAAATCAGTACTTAAAAAAGCTATTAACAATTTCATTGGTGCCGGCTTATAAGAACGTACTAAATTCAAAAAAAATATTTTGTACAAATATTTCTTTTAAAGCATCATTGTGCTATAAAATTGCTTTTATCGGTATTTATGTAACTGTAAAACCAAACAAATGTTAAAACATTTAAAGATTGTGAAAATAGCTGCATTTCAAGTCTGTATAAGGCCTTTACTATGTGCTGAACTATAACAAAATTGTAAAGGGTACTACTTGTCTACTTAAAGTAAATCCGATTAAAGAGATGCTGACAGAATAACTTAGCTTCAGTAGCAAGTGTAATCTGGCTTTGCGATAGTGCGTATATAAGAAGAGTGTGGTTTGCAAGATGATGCGGTGACCAGGATTAAGAAAGGAATGCTTCGGTGGTTTGGTCATGTAGAAAGAATGAATGCGGAAAGAATGACAAAGCAAATATATGTTGCAGAAGTGAATGGAAGAGTAGGAAATGGATGTCCTAGGCGGAAGTTTGTCGACCAAATTGGCGATATACTAAAAATGGGTCAAATTAAGAGTACCCTTAACCGACGAGCATGTCTGTAGTCTCTGCCTACCCCTCTGGGTGACAGGCGTGAGCGTTTATGTTTTTTAACAATAACGTTAATTTTTAAATTCTTGATAGTTATTGGTTACTGAAGTATGCCCGTATGCATGTAAGTATGTACATATATGAAAATATATATGTTCTTATATATATATACATGCAACGAAATTCAAACAGAGTCCCCTCCGTCACCTCTTACGGCACTTTTTTGTATGATAGGAAGCAAACGTGCATACGGCTCACCTGAAGATAAGTGAATACAGCCTTCCATGTTCAACTGCAACACCGGGAGAATTACAGATGCGTTGTCGGCCTTTTAAAAAAGAGGAGACTCTTTTCTTGAAGGTCTCAATGCCATATAGGTTCGGAAAAATCGATGGCTGTAGTAGATTCCACAAAGAAGTCGTGCGAGGAAGAAAAATTCTTGTAAATCGGACAGTGGTGGACCGCCAATCATCCAGATGGTATATTGATGGTGTCGCGAGTTTTGTGGATTAGTGGATTTTTTTTTTTTTTTATAGAAGAGGGGGCAAACGAGCATGCGGCTCACCTGATGTTAAGTGACTACCGCCGCCCATGATCAACCGCAACACCAGGAGAATTGCGGGTGCGTTGCCGGCCCTTTAGAAAGGAGTAAGCTCTTTTCTTGAAGGTCCCCAGGTCGTATCGGTCCGGAAAAATCGCCGGTGGTAAACTATTCCACAGAGAGGTTGTACGTGGAAGAAAACTCCTTGTGAAACGTACAGTGGTGGACCGCCAAGCATCCAGATGGTGTGGATGGTATCGGGACGTTTGCCGTGTAGTGCGTTCACGAAATTTGGCGGCTGGGATTAACCCGAACAATTCCTCAGAGCACTCCCCGTGATAGATGCGATAAAATACGCAAAGAGAGATGCAACATCTCTTCGCAGCGCCAGTGAATCGAGCCGATCGGAAAGCACTTGGTCGTCGACGATTCGAGCCGCTCTGCGCTGGATGCGGTCAAGTGGAAGGAGCTGGTACTGGGTAGCCCCAGCCCAGAGATGGGAACAGTATTCCATGTGCGGCCGAACCTGCGCCTTGTAAAGTTGCAGGCGGTGTGCCGGCATGAAATACTGTCCCGCTCTGCTGAGCACGCCAAGCTTTTTAGAGGCCAATTTGGCCTTACCTTCCAAGTGACCACGAAACTGCACGTCACTCAATATGTCGACGCCGAGGATTCCGATACTGGCTGAGGCAACAGGGGGAGTGCCTTGAAACTGAGGGGATACGACAAAGGGGTTCTTTTTAGCGGTTAACGCGCAAACTTGTGTCTTCTGGGGGTTAAACTGGACTAGATTTAGTCGTCCCCAATCCGAGACTCTGTTCAGCAAAGACTCGACTTCAGACACAAGTTTGTCCCGGCACTCGGAGACGTTTTCCCGAGAAATATTGGCTCGGCCGGTGTAAAGAGCATCACCAGTGCTGTCATCCGCATAGCAATGAATGTTACGGGTATGCAACATATCATTGATATGCAGAAGAAACAGCGTTGGCGATAGCACGCAGCCCTGTGGAACACCAGCATTAATAGGCTTGCAATCGGAACTTGCACCGTCTACAACGACCTTGATGCTCCGATCTGCAAGAAAGCTGGTGATCCAATTGCACAATTTCTCGGGAAGCCCATAGGAAGGGAGCTTCGAAAGAAGCGCTTTGTGCCAAACCCGATCGAAGGCCTTCGCAATGTCCAAACTAACGGCCAATGCCTCCCCCTTGAACTCTACTGCCTCCGCCCATCTGTGAGTGAGGTAGACCAGAAGATCACCAGCTGACCGACCACGGCGAAAACCGTATTGGCGGTCACTAATCAGCTGGTGATCCTCAAGGTACCTCATGAGCTGGCAGTTTACAATGGACTCCATTGTTTTGGAGAACAAGGAGGTGATGGCGATTGGCCGGTAGTTGGACGGGTCTGAGCGGTCGCCTTTTTTAGGGATCGGGTGGACGAAAGCCGTCTTCCACGATTTTGGGACTACGCCTAGGGAGTAGGAGTACCGGAAAAGACGCGTTAAAACCGGTGCCAACTCTGGAGCACACGTCCTCAGCACAATTGGGGGGATTCCGTCAGGCCCACTCGACTTGTGGATGTCCAGGGAGAGGAGTGCTTTGCGAACCGAGCGCTGTGTGAACTGCACTTCCGGCATGGAGCACTCACACCGCGGGATGGTCGGCGGCGTACTCCCCCCGTCATCGAGAGTCGAGTTAGACGCAAAGAAGGAGCCTAGAAGATCGGCTTTCTCCTTTGCAGTATGGGCCAGTGAGTCGTCCTCCCAGTGCAGAGATGGAAGAGATGGCTGACAGAAATTCCCCTGGACAGCCTTGGCGAGAGACCAGAATGCACGGGTTCCAGAAGGAAGGCGAACTAGTTTCTCGCCAATTCTGCCTATGTGCTCTGACTTTGCCTTGGCAATGACTCTTTTGAAGGACCTAGAGGCGGAATTATACTTCTTTTTTAGAGCGCTGGTGTTTACATCCCGGGACGCTGATGCATCAACCCAGGCTTGGTAGCACTTCTGCTTATAGCGTGATGCTATTTTACAGGAGCGACCAAACCATGGCTGAGATTTGCCTCCAATGGGCACCACAGAGGAAGGAATAAAAAGTTCCATACCCTGAAGTACCACATCAGTAACAGAATCCGCAACAACGTTGGGATCATCCGGCGAGAAGCAAACCCGCCCCCAAGGGTAGGATGCAAAGAAAGACCGCATCCCATCCCAATCGGCTGACCTATAGTGCCAAACACGGCGGCAGCCTGCAGAATGCAACCGCGATTTCAGCGTGAGTGGCACAACACTCCGGATCAGACAATGGTCCGAGGAGCCTAAAGGGGCGTCGACGGAAATCTGATATCCGTCCGGGTGAGAGGTCAGCAGAAGGTCCAACAGGGAAGGTGCATGATCCTCCACATCTGGAATCCGCGTAGGCGAAGTAACCAGTTGTGTCAGACCATATGCCAAGGCAAAATCATGAACAGATCTCCCCGCATGATCGGTTAAACGTGAACCGAGCCATTCGGCGTGATGGGCGTTAAAGTCGCCGAGGATCACGATCTCTGCGGAGGGGATCTGCTGTAGCAACGAATCTGCAGCCATTTGGACGTGGTCGAAGAGTCGGTCTGTTTCGGCATTACCGCTGTGGGACCTATAGAGGCACCCGTAGACGCGCGGATGGTCGTCGCTGTCTACGCGTAGCCAAAGGATGGACAGGTCCGAACCTTCAAGTCTGCCGAGGCGTCGAGAACAGATGTCCTCTCTGACGTAAACGCAAACTCCAGCCCGAGGCACAAAGGAGTGTTCCAGTTTGTACCCCGGGTAGGAGAGATACGAAACATCAGCCGGAGAGGACACCTGCGTCTCGGTCAGAAAGAGCAGAGCAGGCCTCGCCGTCTCGAGATGGTAGTGGACGGCGTTTAGGTTGGAGTGAAGTCCCCTGATATTGCAGAAATTCACGGACAGCGTGGCAGGGGTCGCCTTGGTCTTGTTGCTCCGTTTGCCCCGAGCAGTTGTAGTCTTGAGCGGAATTTCGCCCCCCCCCAGAATACGCGGGGCAGCCTGAGCACCCACGCTCAGAAGTGGAAAAACATGGTCGTGGATGCTCAGCGAGGGGTTCTCCAGGGGTGCTGGTACCCTCCTGGGGTAGTCTATCTTTATTTAATTCCGCTACCATGTTGATGGGGGGGGGGGATTTGGGCCTCCGGCCACCTGCACTCACCAGACGAAACGCGGAAGCAGAACTTCCACTTCACGCCGGTATTCTGTGAGGTCGTGGTACCACCCCGGTTTGAGCCGGCCCATACGTGCAACAGCAAAGCTGCCGCATGGCTCTACCACTGTTAAATTATATTCTTATCTATTATTTTCTTAGATATACCTACGTGTAGTACGATATGATACGTATACGATAGCCTACGTAAAACGATAGGTGGTCTTTCTCTTCCAATGCTGGCCTCCTATCCCGCCTTGACTTGTCTCCTAACGACCAAACGGGAAACGGCGTCCGGGCGTCTTCCTTCGGTTGGAAACTTTATTAATATAATTATCATTACTAATTTCACATATCTTAAACAATACAACAGTTTAATGCTAGAATTAAAACTTTAAACCTTGTGGTTAATTGTTTAGATCTTTAATTTTCTTACACAATTTTATTATTATTTCGTAATTTTGTCACTAAAATTAAATTCTTTTCTCATCTTATTTTATCCAAAACATTCATTACATGTATTTTCATATTTTATAATAAAGATAAATTATTTTAATTAATATTCTTAAGAAACGGTTCTGCTAGACACTCGTCTGAGTTGACAACTCATTTCTACACGACCCTTGGAATCAAATAAGGATCTATAGCCATTCTTTTCTAATATTTATACTTTTCCCTGTCAGACATATACATCCTTTCACTCTAGCATTAAACTTTCCTTATCTAGTCTATTATTGATACATATTATCAGTGATTAAGACATTATATAAACACTAATAAAAGGTGCTTAAAACGAATGAAAATGCTCTTAATTCTTTAATTTGCATTACATAGCCGATTGCCATGTATTGCATGACTCTAAATTAATACAAATATCTTTATTTCTATCAGGAATTAATATTTTATAAGATAAACATAAATCTGACAAATTATTTTAAGAAACAATGAATGACTCAATGAGGTGTTTTTCTCGCGTCGCATAACACTACGGGTCAGTGGATATTCTTGTTATATACCTATGGGTTATTGGATATTTTTCACCACTACACAGCCGTGTTTATCCATTATGCTTGTTTTATATCTTAATTTACCTTCAAATATCGGGTAATGTGCGAGAAAAGTGATCCGAAATGGTAAGTATCCTCGAAGGGAATAAGATATTGTTTCAAATGGGGAATGCATTCAAAAGTTGTCGCATGGAAATCTCAATAGCACAAATCGTAGCAACACGAGTACAACTAAAACTTCATTTCACATTCCAGTGAATCGATAAACTAGACTTAAACTCAATGATAACTTTGTTTACGATATACGAGTATAGACAAAAGAAGAAAGATAACATTGCACGAGCCATGGCTCAGGGGCTTAGCGCTCGCTTCAAATTTCACATTACGCGAGAAACTCGGGTTTGTCCTCCGCCGACTCCAATAAAGTAGTTCATTGAAATTTCTGATTTTCTACTTGTTCTGAAGTACGAAGTGTCATGTGAGAATTTAAGAAAAAAACTTCGAAGTCGTAGTGTGAAGTACTCCGACTCGTATAATGGCAGGCGGTGCAATTTTCTTGTTAGAAACTTCTTTCTTTTGGTTGGGTTTTCTCCTTTCTATTGGTGCCGAAACGGTGCCGAAACGTGGACACTTACGGTACGACTACTCCACAAACTCAAAGTCACTCATCCGGCGATGGAAATTCTCCGGTGGATAAGTTTCGTAACGAAGAAATCCGCTGGAGAACCAAGGTTATCGACGTAGCCTTCCGTATTTGCAGGCTGAAGTGGCAATGGACTGGTCACATTTGTCGCAGAAGCGATAATCGTTGGAGTAGGCGTATGAGTGGAGACCGCGTTTAGGTAAACGTAGTGTAGGACGCCCCCTGACTAGATGGAGCGACTATCTGCGCAAGGCGGCTGGCAGCAACTGGATGCGTGTAGCTGAAGATCGGGCTAAGTGTCCCGCATTGGGAGAGGCCTATGTCCAGCAGTGGACTGCCGCAGGCTAATGATGATGATGAAACCCTCTTTATATACGAGAGGAGTTTATCCACGCCTTTTTCTAGAAATGAGAAGTATATTATTTATTTTTAGGTTGAAACTAATAATATATGCATTGTAATATGCGTAACGAATGATATTATTTTGCCAGTCCTTGCTTTTAATTAAATCGTAACTGAAACCTGGAGTAAAAACGTTCGTTTTGGTAGAACGAAATAACGAAGGAAAATAAATTTGGAGTAATATATAATAACGCCTTTAATTTTCTCGATGCTTAATAACCATTATTCCTATTTTACTGTGTGCCTAGATAGTACAGTTATCTAATGTTTTAGATATTTGTTGATTCTACCTTAAAATCGTTTAAAGTGATAATGTTTTAGTACTTGAGTGCTGAGAAATGTTAGTTTTCATGATCTTTCTCACATCTTACGTAGTCGCCTATTGTTACGTTAATATTTGTTAATGTCTTGTAGTTTCTTATAACTTATAATGATACCATACGAAATAAATTTAAGGATTTAGTTTTATTTGTCAATAAAAACGGCTCTTTTTGACGTTTCGGTTCTACAATTTATTTTTAATATCTCTTAACTGCTTTATATTTCGTATATGAAACGTAAACTGCGTCTATATGTAAGTACGTCGTAAAGTACTAAGCTCGAGAACTGTAAGCAATTTTCTGCTCGTAAATACGTAGTATTATTCGTGTAACTGATACAACGCCTATGACTGCAAGGCGGGTTCGATCCCAACTGGCACCAGTGAAATTATTAACTGTATTTTAAAGTGTTGACTGAATTAAGAGTAGGTACCACATGTTCGGTGGGAACTAGAATATCTTGAAGAGACTTCCATGTGTGAGTAATAAAATGCTTCGTCAACATGTGAAGTCCGCTAATACGCACTGGCTATATAACTTTATATATTGTGCAGTTTTTAGACATTAAATTAATTTTGACTACAGCTGTACATATATGTACATAAATTCTGATGAATTTGCCATAGTCGAATTCAATTGATTAACTGTCGAGTAAAGACCACGCTTTCCAACAGAATACAAGGTAAAATGGTATTGCTATTGTTTTTTTTTTGTAAGTGGCGATACGAAAGCCTAAAACAATCCCTTAAAATTCTTAGAAATGACAACATTCATTTGTCTCTGCCAAGGAGGAGGTCCTCAATTCGACTGTCTTTTTGAAGTGAAAACTTCTATAAGCTCGTTGAGTATTTTTAGGACGGGGAAACAGCACAGAATACCAGCGTAAAATATCAGCTTAATGATGCTGTGTTTCGTATGGTGAGTGTAAAGAATCGGAGATCCTTTTTACTGGAAACGGGGCATTTCATCTCAGTCCTCGGGGGTGACAATGCATCTGCCATTTGATCCTTCATCGAAGATAAATGTAGATGTCTATAGGCCAAAGCATATAATTACCATCAGGTGGACTGTGTGAAGCATGACCGTCACACTAACATACATATTGAACTAGAAATACAGAGCTTATAACCTTGCGTGCTTTGAACTTGTTCTACTGAGTTCATAAATAAAAGAAAATAATAAGATATTAAAGATAATAAAATATTAAAAATAAAATATTAACTAGTACAAATATATAATAAAAAGTGCGGTTGCTGACTCATTAACCAAGCGTGGCAACTATGGCAAACATCCTCACAATGAAGACGAAAAATGAAGCTGCAATCTTCAGAGGATTTGACAGCATACATGCAACTGAACGGACAGATCTGCGGCGGGACTAACGCAACTTAGAGTGTACATATATTGATCACTTATTCATGTTGCAAAAGCTGTTAAATTGAAGTATTGCGATATGTATACATTCTAAATTAACAGAACAATATCCTATTAATCATCATTATCATTACAGCCCTTCACAAGTCCACTGCTGAACATCCAAGGAATACCACAAAGAACGATCCGGAGCCACCCACATCCATCGACTTCCTGCATGTCTTACCAGGTCGTCACTGCATCTAGTGGGAGATTGCCCTACACTTCGCCTACCGGTAGGAGGTTGCCACTCGAGAACCTTTTATCCCCATCGGTTGTCGGTTCTTCGACCTATATGGACAGACCATTGCTACTTCAGCTTACTAATCCCTTGAGCTATGTTGGTCACTCTGGTTCTACTGCAGATATCCTCATTTCTAGTTTTATCACACAGTGAAACCACGACTATAGCCCTCTCTATAGCTCGCTGAGCGACCTTAAGCGTCCTCATACATCCAGCAGTGAAGGACTACGTCTGAGATCCATAAGTCATCACTGTTTAAATATCTATCTGTATGGGTTTTTTCTATACACAGTGTGGCTCAAGGTGTTATACCACAAAGAAGCTGGCTTGGAAGTATAATCGCTCAGATAAATGAATAAGTGCACTAAATTGCTCACTAATTGCTCAATTTAAATCCGCATTTGCTCACACTATTAATGAATTATTTTGTTAGTTATTAATAATTAAAAATACAAAATATTTTTTCCCTATTATACTTAAAACCAATGAACTTTTCTAAAAACGAATAAATACCATTAATTGCTCAAGAAATGCTTAATGCAAAACCGTATTTGATCACACTATTAATTAATTATTTAAATAAAAATTAATAATTAAAAGTACAAATTTTTTTTTTCCATAACCGATCAGAATATTCAATAGGTGCACAAAATTGCTCAGTAATTGCTCATTTCAAATCTGCAATTGCTCACAATATTTATCAATTATTTTATTAGTTATTAATAATTAAAAATACAAAATTGTTATTGCCTTAAAACCAAAGAACTTTTTTAAAAATGAATAAATACTCCTAATTGCTCATCAAATGTCTAACCTTAATACGCAATTGCTCAAACTATTTACTATTTATTTAATTAGTAATTAATAATTAAAAGTACAAAATTTTTTATTCCTTAACCGATCATAATATTAAATAGAAGCACTAAATTTCTCACTAATTGTTCATTTCAAATCTGCAATTGCTCACGATATTTATCAATTATTTTAATAGTTATTAATAATTAAAATACAAAATTGTTATTGCCTTAAAACCAAAGAACTTTTTTAAAAATGAATAAGTACTCTTAACTGCTCACAAAATGCCTAACCGTAATACGCAATTGCTCAAACTATTTACTATTTATTTAATTAGTAATTAATAATTAAAAGTACAAAATTTTTTATTCCTTAACCGATCAGAATATTCAATAGGTGCACTAAATTGCTCACTAATTGCCCATTTCAAATCTGCAGTTGCTCACAATATTTATCAATTATTTTATTAGTTATTAATAATTAAAAATACAAAATTGTTATTGCCTCAAAACTAAAGATATTTTTTAAAAATGAATAAGTACTCCTAATTGCTCACAAAATGCCTAACCGTAATATGCAATTGCTCAAACTATTTACTAATGACTTATTTAGTAATTAATAATTAAAAGTAAAAAAATGTTTTCCTTTACCGATCATAATATTGAATAGGAGCACAAAGATTCTCACTAATTGCTTATTTCAAAACTGCAATTGCTCACGATATTTATCAATTATTTTAATAGTTATTAATAATTAAAAATACAAAATTGTTATTTCCAAAAAACCAAAGAACTTTTTTAAAAATTAAATAAGTACTCCTAATTACTCACAAAATGCCTAATCGTAATAAGCAATTGCTCAAACCATTTACTAACTATTTAATTAGTAATTAATAATTAAAAGTACAAAATTTTTTATTACTTAACCGATCATAATATTGAATAGAAGCACTAAATTTCTCACTAATTATTCATTTCAAATCTGCAATTGCTCACGATATTCATCAATTATTTTAATAGTTATTAATAATTAAAATACAAAATTGTTATTGCCTTAAAACCAAAGAACTTTTTAAAAATGAATAAGTACTCCTAATTGCTCACAAAATGCCTAACCGTAATACGCAATTGCTCAAACCATTTACTATTTAATTAGTAATTAATAATTAAAGATACAAAATTTTTTATTCCTTAACCGATCAGAAAATTCAATAGATGCACAAAATTGCTCACTAATTGCTCATTTCAAATCTGCAGTTTATCACAATATTTATTAATTATTTTAATAGTTATTAATATTTAAAAATACAAAATTGTTATTTCCAAAAAACCAAAGAACTTTTTTAAAAATGTATAAGTACTCTTCATTGCTCACAAAATGCTTAACCGTAGTACGCAATTACGCAAACAATTTATTAATTATTTAATTAGTAATTAATAATTAAAATTAAAAAAAATTCCTTAACCGATCATAATATTGAATAGGTGTACAAAATTGCTCTCTAATTGCTTATTTCAAATCCGTAATTGCTTACACTATTTATCAATTATTTAATAGTAATTAATAGCAGTTACGTTGTACCAGTTCTGGCTCACTGAGTCAGAAGCGGTACAAGTTCAACGTTCGTCGAGACTCACGATCCTAAAAAAAAAAGTTTTGGCATGCTCTGATCACGAATCTGCGGTCCATTTTTGCGTAGGATGCACGGTTCCGGAGATGTGCAGATCAATAAATTCTTATCTAATTGATATCCGGTGAAGGCCTCCACCGTCATTAGCGCTCCATTGTTCTTATCTACTTATCTATTGTTCATTGAATACCGTCATTATCTATTCCACCTCCTTTGTTCCTATTTACACTAATCTGAATCATCAATAAAACACATTACATAATTTTGTTAAAATTTTTATTTACAAAATACAAAATCTTATTACTTATCATCTATAAACCAGTCTTGTGTGCTCTTCGCTCTATGAGCTGACGCCGAATCTTGTTGGAATACCCAGTGGCTGTTATTGAACATGGTATGAGAAACAGGTTACACAAGGTTCGTCAGGACTGTATTTTGATACACAACTGCATTCGTTTTTACACCTTTCTCACAAAAATGTACCTCTGTTAAGCCCCAATAAGAAACTCCCAACCATACCATGAGCGAGGATGGAAAATGACCTCGTTGGACACGCGGAATACGGTTGCTCGCTTCTTCACTACTGTGTGCGTACACCTTATCATTTTGTTTGTTGTAGCTCTCTTCTACGATTAGGGTTCCTAGTTGACTACGGAACCCTAGCAATGTTTATTTGCCTATATGTAACGATCTACATAGGTACATTAGGAGAGGTTTGGCCAACGACGGATTGTCGCTTCTGTTTTGTTTTTTGTTTTTTTTTATAGAATAGGGTGACAAACGAGCACACAGTCCACCTGATGGTAAGTGGTTGCTGCGGCCCATAGACATCTACATCTATCTTCCATTGCAAATCAAAATGCAGATGCGTTGTCACCCATGAGGACTGAGATGGAATGCCTCATTTCCAGTAAAAAGGGTCTCCGGTTCTCTACACTCACCATACGAAATACAGCAGCATTAAGCTACTATTTCACGCTGGTATTCTGTGAGAGCGTGGTCCTTCCCCGGTCGAGCCGACCCATTCGTGCTACAACTATACTACTAATATAACTGCAGCATGGCTCTACCACGTAAGCTAGTAAGTAAGTAGTAGTAAGCTTTGTTGCTAGAATAATGGTTTGAAGTAGATTTTGATTTGTAAAAGTGATGCGATTTTGTGAATTGTCTGCGCTTGTGAACTATTAGAGAAAATGACGAAACAAAGGTTTAATGTTTATATAATCTTCCAAAAACTGTAACGCAAAAAGTGACGCATTAGCATATTGTGATGAAAAAAATATATAAAAACGAAGATTGCAAAAGAAAATATCTCAGAAGGGCTTGAACGCAAAGCCGTAAAGCCAGTTAAATGAAATAAAATTGGAACACTATAAGTATAGCCCGTTCACCGTAAGATGTCCCCTGCCTTGGGAAATGGCAGCATTGTCTACGGTGCTGCCAACAATATATGGAGCATTTACCCCACTTGGTGGTTGCTGGCAAAATTATCTAAACTTGAAAACCCCCGATTAATATGTTTTACTTGCTTATTTAAATAATATACAGTTAGTTATAAGACTAGTACGGTTGTGAATGATAACAAATTTAATTTTTAAATTATTTATTGATTTATTTTTTCCGACAATAATTATGGTCGAAAGGAACAATTCCAGACATACTCGTATCACTGTCACTTTCATCACACTTTTTATACTGAAATCTAATTTGTTTTAAAATTTTCCACAAAGTCGTTCGACCTCCACCAAAATTTATGTCATTCTTTAATTCTACAAGTAATTTATTTAAAGTAGGAACTACTTTTCTTACAGTATACATTTCATGGATTTTGTTTCTTATTTTTACATTTACTAATTATTTATAGGAACTACTTTTCTTACAGTATACATTTCATGGATTTTGTTTCTTATTGCGCATAAATCGAAATCATCAAGATCCACCGTTTTACGTCTTTGACGGTGTTTTCCAGTAGACTTGAGTTTTTGAGATGTAGAGGCAGCAGCTTCACCTTCTTTAGATTTATTGAGCAATTGCGTATTACGGTTAGGCATTTTGTGAGCAGTTAGGAGTACTTATTCATTTTTGAAAAAGTTCTTTGGTTTTTTGGAAATAACAATTTTGTATTTTTAATTATTTATAACTATTAAAATAATTGATAAATATTGTGAGCAACTGCAAATTCGAAATGAACAATTAGTGAGCAATTTTGTGCACCTATTGAATATTCTGATCGGTTAAGGAATAAAAAAATTTGTGCTTTTAATTATTAATTACTAATTAAATAATTAGTAAATAGTTTGAGCAAATGCGTATTACGGTTAGGCATTTTGTGAGCAATTAGTAGTACTTATTCATTTTTAAAAAAGTTCTTTGGTTTTAAGGCAATAACAATTTTGTATTTTTAATTATTAATAACTATTAAAATAATTGATAAATATTGTGAGCAACTGCAGATTTAAAATGAACAATTAGTGAGCAATTATGTGCACCTATTGAATATTCTGATCGATTAAGGAATAAAAAATTTTGTACTTTTAATTATTAATTACTAATTAAATAAATAGTAAATAGTTTGAGCAATTGCGTATTACGGTTAGGCATTTTGTGAGCAGTTAGGAATACTTATTCATTTTTGAAAAAGTTCTTTGGTTTTTTGGAAATAACAATTTTGTATTTTTAATTATTTATAACTATTAAAATAATTGATAAATATTGTGAGCAACTGCAAATTCGAAATGAACAATTAGTGAGCAATTTTGTGCACCTATTGAATATTCTGATCGGTTAAGGAATAAAAAATTTTGTACATTTAATTATTAATTACTAATTAAATAATTAGTAAATAGTTTGAGCAAATGCGTATTACGGTTAGGCATTTTGTGAGCAATTAGTAGTACTTATTCATTTTTAAAAAAGTTCTTTGGTTTTAAGGCAATAACAATTTTGTATTTTTAATTATTAATAACTAATAAAGTAATTGATAAATATTGTGAGCAACTGCAGATTTAAAATGAACAACTATTGAGGAATTTTGTGCACCTATTGAATATTCTGATCGGTTAAGGAATAAAAAATTTTGTACTTTTAATTATTAATTACTAATGAAATAAATAGTAAATAGTTTGAGCAATTGCGTATTACGGTTAGACATTTTGTGAGGAATTAGAAGTACTTATTCATTTTTAAAAAAGTTCTTTGGTTTTAAGGCAATAACAATTTTGTATTTTTAATTATTAATAACTATTAAAATAATTGATAAATATTGTGATGAACTGCATATTTGAAATGAGCAATTAGTGAGCAATTTAGTGCACCTATTGAATATTCTGATCGGTTAAGGAATAAAAAATTTTGTACTTTTAATTATTAATTTCTAATTTAATAATTAGTAAATGGTTTGAGCAATTGCGTATTACGGTTAGGCATTTTGTGAGCAGTTAGGAGTACTTATTCATTTTTAAAAAAGTTCTTTGGTTTTAAGGCAATAACAATTTTGTATTTTAATTATTAATAACTATTAAAATAATTGATAAATATCGTTAGCAATTGCAGATTTGAAATGAACAATTAGTGAGAAATTTAGTGCTTCTATTCAATATTATGATAGGTTAAGGAATAAAAAATTTTGTACTTTTAATTATTAATTACTAATTAAATAGTTAGTAAATGGTTTGAGCAATTGCTTATTACGATTAGGCATTTTGTGAGTAATTAGGAGTACTTATTTAATTTTTAAAAAAGTTCTTTGGTTTTTTGGAAATAACAATTTAGTATTTTTAATTATTAATAACTATTAAAATAATTGATAAATATTGTGAGCAACTGCAGATTCGAAATGAACAATTAGTGAGCAATTTTGTGCACCTATTGAATATTCTGATCGGTTAAGGAATAAAAAATTTTGTACTTTTAATTATTAATTACTAATTAAATAATTAGTAAATAGTTTGAGCAATTGCGTATTACGGTTAGGCATTTTGTGAGCAATTAGTAGTACTTATTCATTTTTAAAAAAGTTTTTTGGTTTTAAGGCAATAACAATTTTGTATTTTTAATTATTAATAACTATTAAAATAATTGATAAATATTGTGAGCAACTGCAGATTTAAAATGAAAAATTAGTGAGCAATTTTGTGCACCTATTGAATATTCGGATCGGTTAAGGAATAAAAAATTTTGTGCTTTTAATTATTAATTACTAATTAAATAAATAGTAAATAGTTTGAGCAATTGCGTATTACGGTTAGACGTTTTGTGAGCAATTAGGAGTACTTATTCATTTTTAAAAAAGTTCTTTTTTTTTAAGGCAATAACAATTTTGTATTTTTAATTATTAATAATTAATAAAGTAATTTATAAATATTGTGAGCAACTGCAGATTTAAAATGAACAACTATTGAGCAATTTTGTGCACCTATTGAATATTCTGATCGGTTAAGGAATAAAAAATTTTGTACTTTTAATTATTAATTACTAATTAAATAAATAGTAAATAGTTTGAGCAATTGCGTATTACGGTTAGACATTTTGTGAGGAATTAGGAGTACTTATTCATTTTTAAAAAAGTTCTTTAGTTTTAAAGCAATAACAATTTTGTATTTTTAATTATTAATAACTAATAAAATAATTGATAAATATTGTGAGCAACTGCAGATTTAAAATGAACAACTATTGAGGAATTTTGTGCACCTATTGAATATTCTGATCGGTTAAGGAATAAAAAATTTTGTACTTTTAATTGTTAATTACTAATGAAATAAATAGTAAATAGTTTGAGCAATTGCGTATTACGGTTAGACATTTTGTGAGGAATTAGAAGTACTTATTCATTTTTAAAAAAGTTCTTTGGTTTTAAGGCAATAACAATTTTGTATTTTTAATTATTAATAACTATTAAAATAATTGATAAATATTGTGATAAACTGCAGATTTGAAATGAGCAATTAGTGAGCAATTTAGTGCACCTATTGAATATTCTGATCGGTTAAGGAATAAAAAATTTTGTACTTTTAATTATTAATTACTAATTAAATAATTAGTAAATGGTTTGAGCAATTGCGTATTACGGTTAGGCATTTTGTGAGCAGTTAGGAGTACTTATTCATTTTTAAAAAAGTTCTTTGGTTTTAAGGCAATAACAATTTTGTATTTTTAATTATTAATAACTATTAAATTGATAAATATCGTGAGCAATTGCAGATTTGAAATGAACAATTAGTGAGAAATTTAGTGCTTCTATTCAATATTATGATCGGTTAAGGAATAAAAAATTTTGTACTTTTAATTATTAATTACTAATTAAATAGTTAGTAAATGGTTTGAGCAATTGCTTATTACGATTAGGCATTTTGTGAGTAATTAGGAGTACTTATTTAATTTTTAAAAAAGTTCTTTGGTTTTTTGGAAATAACAATTTAGTATTTTTAATTATTAATAACTATTAAAATAATTGATATATATTGTGAGCAACTGCAGATTCGAAATGAACAATTAGTGAGCAATTTTGTGCACCTATTGAATATTCTGATCGGTTAAGGAATAAAAAATTTTGTACTTTTAATTATTAATTACTAATTAAATAATTAGTAAATAGTTTGAGCAATTGCGTATTACGGTTAGGCATTTTGTGAGCAATTAGTAGTACTTATTCATTTTTAAAAAAGTTTTTTGGTTTTAAGGCAATAACAATTTTGTATTTTTAATTATTAATAACTATTAAAATAATTGATAAATATTGTGAGCAACTGCAGATTTAAAATGAAAAATTAGTGAGCAATTTTGTGCACCTTTTGAATATTCTGATCGGTTACGGAATAAAAAATTTTGTGCTTTTAATTATTAATTACTAATTAAATAAATAGTAAATAGTTTGAGCAATTGCGTATTACGGTTAGACGTTTTGTGAGCAATTAGGAGTACTTATTCATTTTTAAAAAAGTTCTTTGTTTTTAAGGCAATAACAATTTTGTATTTTTAATTATTAATAATTAATAAAGTAATTTATAAATATTTTGAGCAACTGCAGATTTAAAATGAACAACTATTGAGCAATTTTGTGCACCTATTGAATATTCTGATCGGTTAAGGAATAAAAAATTTTGTACTTTTAACTATTAATTACTAATTAAATAAATAGTAAATAGTTTGAGCAATTGCGTATTACGGTTAGACATTTTGTGAGGAATTAGGAGTACTTATTCATTTTTAAAAAAGTCCTTTAGTTTTAAAGCAATAACAATTTTGTATTTTTAATTATTAATAACTAATAAAATAATTGATAAATATTGTGAGCAACTGCAGATTTAAAATGAACAACTATTGAGCAATTTTGTGCACCTATTGAATATTCTGATCGGTTAAGGAATAAAAAATTTTGTACTTTTAATTATTAATTACTAATTAAATAAATAGTAAATAGTTTGAGCAATTGCGTATTACGGTTATACATTTTGTGAGGAATTAGGAGTACTTATTCATTTTTAAAAAAGTTCTTTGGTTTTAAGGCAATAACAATTTTGTATTTTTAATTATTAATAACTAATAAAATAATTGATAAATATTGTGAGCAATTGCAGATTTGAAATGAGCAATTAGTGAGCAATTTTGTGCACCTATTGAATATTCGGATCGGTTATGGAAAAAGAAAATTTGTACTTTTAATTATTAATTTTTAATTAAATAATTAATTAATAGTGTGATCAAATACGGTTTTGAATTAAGCATTTCTTGAGCAATTAATGGTATTTATTCGTTTTTAGGAAAGTTCATTGGTTTTTAGTATAATAGGGAAAAAATATTTTGTATTTTTAATTATTAATAACTAATAAAATAATTCATTAATAGTGTGAGCAAATGCGGATTTAAATTGAGCAATTAGTGAGCAATTTAGTGCACTTATTCATTTATCTGAGCGATTATACTTCCAAGCCAGCTTCTTTGTGGTAGGTGTTATCAGGGTTCAGAATTACTAACACATCTAGCAAAGCTAAAGAATTGTTTGCCTCTAACTCCATTGTGAACTGAATTTTAGAATTTATAGGGTTAAGATGGTCTAAAAATGCGGTTACTTTATCTAAAGGTAGAATTAAGAAAGGATTGTCTACGTACCGCTTGTCTTCCAATCTCTAGTCTAGTAAATCTAGTAAGTCTTCCATGGATACGTCGGCGACAATGGGAGATACAGGTGAGCCCATCGCGATACCATCTACTTGCTTGTAGAACTCTTCCTTCCAAAATAGCCAGATGTAAGGCAATGTCTGAGTTATACTGCATATTCTACGGGCATGTTGTTTTCTTCGACTCGTATAGTGGCAGCGCGGTGGACATTTACTTGTTATAAATCCCTTTCTTTTGGTTGGGTTTTCTCCTTTCTATTGGTGCCGAAATAGTGCCGAAACGTGGACACTTACGGTACGACTACTCCACAAACTCAAAGTCACCCAGCGGGCGGTGGAAATAACTATGCTCGGGTTTTTCTGGTGGATAAGATTCGTAACGAAGAAATCCGCCGGAGAACCAAGGTTACCGATGTAGCCTTCCATATTTGCAGGCTGAAGTGGCAATGGACTGGTCACGTTTGTCGCAGAAGCGGTAACCGTTGGAGTAGGCGTGTCATAGAGTGGAGACTGCGTTTAGGTAAACATAGTGCGGGACGCCCCCTGGCTAGATGGAGCGACGATCTGCGCAAGGTGGCTGGCAGCAACTGGATGCGTGAAGACAAAAATCGGGCTAAGTTGTGTACCTTGGGAGAGGCCTAAATCCAGCAGTGGGCTGTCACAGGCTGATGATGATGATGATGATGATGAAACCCCTTTCATATATGAGAGGAAGTTATCCACGTCTTTATCTAGAAATGGAAAGTATATTATTTAATATTGGGTTGAAACTTTAATAATATATGCATTGTAACAGCTTTGTTATTTTCGCAATGAATGATATTGTTTTGCCAGTCCTTGCTTTTAATTAAATCGTAACTGAAACCTGTAGCAAAAACGTTCATTTTGGTAGAACGAAATAACGAAGGCAAATATTTTTGGAGTAATGCCTTTAATTTTCTCGATGTCATTATTCCTATTTTACAGTGTGCCTAGACAGAACAGTTATCTAATGTTTCAAATATTTGTTGATTCTACTTCAAAATCATTTAAAGTGATAATGTTTTAGTATTTTAATGCTGAGAAATGTTGGTGTTCATGATATCTTTCTCAGTTCTCACGTAGTCGCCTATTGTGAATATATTAATATTTGTTTATGTCTTGTAGTTTCTTACAAATTATAACGATATCGTACGAAATGAATTTAAGGATATGGTTTTATTTGTCAATAAAAACGTCTGTATTAAACGTGGAATAATTCCCAACCAACTACAGAGGGGTATCGACATCCTTCTTCCTTATCTGGTGAAAATCTTCAGAGCAAGTTTTGCATGGGGATATATTCCAGAACGATGGACAATAGTCAAGGTTCTATTTATACCTAAGACTGGTAGCTTTACCAAAGTCCTTGAGACCTATAAGCCTATGTTCCTTTCTTCTTAAGACATTGGAAAAGGTTATAGATAGATACGAGTATATAAGGGATGTAGCTCTTGCTACGAGGCCCATACATTACAACCAGCATGCTTACCGCAGAGGCAAATCTACGGAAACAGTTTTAGTTCAACAATTTATTTTTAATATTTCTTTACAGCTTTACATTTCGTATATGAAACGTAAACTGCGTTTATATGTAAGTAAGTCGTAAAGTGCTAAGCTCGAGACTGTAAGCAATTTTGTGCTTGTAAATACGCAGTGTTGTAATTGATGCGCGGATTCGATCCCCACTGGCACTAGTTAAATTATTAATTGTATTTTAAAGTTTTAACTAAATTAAGAGTAGGTACCACATGTTCGGTAGTGAACTAGAATATCTTGAAGAAATTTCCATGTGGGAGGAGTAATAAAATGCTTCGACAACATGTGAAGTCCGCTAATACGCACTGGCTATACAACTTTGTATATTGTGCAGTTTTTTAAATACGTAATATATATAATAATATAAAATAAATACGTAATATATAGATAAGTAAGTAAGTAAGTAAATTAATATTGTCTACAGCTGTACATATATGTACATAAGTTCTGATGAATTTGCCATAGTTGAATTGGATTGATTAACTGTCGAGTAAAGACCACGCTTTCACAGAATACAAGGTAAAATGGTATTGCTAATGTATTTTGTTTTGTAAGAGACGATACGATAGCCTAAAACAATCCATTTAAATCCTTACAAATAACAAAATTCATTTGTCTCTGCCAAGGAGGAGGTCCTCAATTCGACTATCTCTTTGAAGTGAAAACTTCTTTAAGCACGTTGAGCATTTTAGCTGCTGTGTTTCGTATGGTGAGTGTAAAGAACCGGAGACCCTTTTTACTGGAAACGAGGCATTCCATCTCGGTCCTCGGGGGTGACAACGCATCTGCGTTGTGATCCTTAATCGAGGATAAATGTAGATTTCTATGGGCCAAAGCATCTACTTAATGTGTGCTCGTTTGCCACCATTGTTCTGTAAAAAACAGCACTGAACTCGCGTGACCGTCGCGCTAAGATACTAAGATACACGCATATAATGTATAGTACCCGGTTGACCGAGCTTTGCTCGGTATTTTCCGCTCGGTTTTTTTAATTCGTGTGTTTTGGAAATTATATTTAGATACAAATTATATACTGATGAAATACGAATAATATTTTTTGATCGTAGCGACATAATAGTAAAAACTGAACTGGTTATTTGAATTAAAAATCATGAGTGCAATTAGTTTAACTTATATTTTCGTGTTTTTAAAAAATACTAAAAAAGGCACAAAAAAATAGATTTTCTCAAAAAAGAAAGAAATTTGAAAAAACATTAAAAAAAGTCGGTCGGTCGGTCTGGGCTCGAGCCATGGTATTACGATTTTGTGACCGCCCAATATACCAATTAAGCTATTTAAACTATCAAAATTTACCTTCTTATTCTAACGATATTGTAGCAGTTTTTCATTGCCTAAAATACGGACAAAAAGACATTTTCTAAAAATAAATCCTAGCTAGATCGATTTTTTGCCCCCGAAACTCCCCGCACACAAAATTTTATGAAAATCGCTGGAGCCGTTTCCGAGATTCCGATTATATATATATATATATATATATATATATATATATATATATATATATATATATATATATATATATATATATATATATATATATATATATATATATATATATATATATATATAGATATATATATATACAAGAATTGCTCGTTTAAAGGTATAGGATATCTTTACATATCTGCCAAGTCGCATAGTCGCCAAGTTGAGCAAAAAAGCGGCACGGCCGTACCATACTTTTCTCGAAACAATTCAGGCCATTTTCGACTTCGTAGTGGATAAAACTAGAAGCCTGAATTTTCAGTAACCGAGTAGGCATTGTATAAACATGGCATATTTCAAATTTAATTCAATTTGAACTAGTAGTTTAAGAATTATAACAAGTCAAAATTTCTTAATTTTGTCACTCACTGACTGACCGATCATCAAAACTCTAAGGAACTAGCGGATATAGTAGCTTAAAATTTAGAACACAGTTAGAGTTTAAAGTATAAATCAAGGAAAAAGTAAATATTTTTAAATTTGGGTACAGTTTTCTAGATACACCAACTGCATAAATAACTTTGTAATCCCATATAAATATATAGAATTACAAAGTTACATTTGCAGTGAAATAATCAGCGTTCTTGTATATGTATAATAGACAGGTACGTTGTTGGTATTCAAGAAGTAGAAGGTATCGGAAAGGAAAAAAAACTAGGACTATCTTGTTTACAAAAAGAAATGAGATGCCATCAAAAACACAACTTGTAAAAACAAGTCTCGCAACTCGGTTCTTCTACCGTAAAAAGTTGTGAGATTCATGTAATAAATACCAAGTCGGTTAATAATAAATATATATATATATATATATATATATATATATATATATATATATATATATATATATATATATATATATATATATATATATATATATAGATGGAGTGACGACCTGGTAAGATATGCAGGAAGTCGATGGATGCAGGTGGCTCAGGACCGTGCTTTGTGGCATTACTTGGGGGAGGCCTATGTTCAGCAGTGGACTTGTGAAGGCTGTAATGATGATGATGATATATATATATATATATATATATATATATATATATATATATATATATATATATATATATATATGCAAAGGAGCCATATAATAGGTATTTAACTATGGAATTTCCATTCTGTCGTACCCACTTCAAATTAAAATATTTTTTGCTGGAAAATTCTATTTAAAATTAACTTTATTTTAAAAAATTGGACTTCTTTAGTTCTTTTAGTCATTTGTTCATTGATAAGCGTTATGTTATCATCCCCTTTCAATGTTTTTCGTCATCATGGACACAGACAGGCGACACGCAACATCAACGACGTTTACGGAGCGAATACCAGAAATGAACTTTATTGGTTTACTCGCTTTCGTTCTTGAAATTTCGACCTAAAAATGAACCCCGTGGTCATCCGAAACTTTGGTCAACAATAACGAATAAAAGGTCATTATGGAAGCTGAGTAATACGCAATCTACGGCGGAATTAGCAGCAGCTTTCGACGTTAGCATCAAACTAATATTGGTCCATTTGCGTCAAATTGGCAAGGTAAAATATCGTGAGAAACGGGTATTCCAAGAACTCATTGATAATCAGCGCGAAGTACCTTGCACTGCACAACAGGCACACAAACGAAGGAATTTTAACCCGCATTGTTAGCTGCCACGAAAAATGGATTCTGTTTGACAATCGCAAGCGCCCAGCAAGTTCGTTGGATCCTGGTGCAACACCTAAACAATACCCTTAACGAAAACTTACCTATGGCTCGTCGCCTCTCTTCCACGACCTCTTTGTTCACCGTAGATGACCAAGGCACGGCAACTGCCCCCCCCCCCCCCCCCGTCCCCCGCATTCTGCCGGCAGCGGGAACCCGTTTGCGAGGGGCAGTCTTAATTATGTCATGATGGGACGAGGCAAATTACTTTATGTTTATATATACTTTATTTACTAAATAACTATATTATGATAAATGAATTTGCAAATTAGATAAAATATGCATGGGTTTTTCCAACTTCTTTTTTTTAAATGGATCTCGTTGAAACAAATAATTTTATGGCACACGCTGATATTTGAACTATTCATTATTATTCCAACTGATTTAACTAATATCTATTCCGTACTGAATATAATTATAAGTATTAAACTGTTCGAAATCTATTATAAACTATTATTACAATTTACAGGAAATGACGTCAGATTTGATGTGGCAATTTCGTGTTTGATGTGTTCACCAGCATAATAACATAATTTTATACGTAGTAGAACCATGCTGCAGTTATATTAGTAGTATAGTTGTAGCACGAATGGGTCGGCTCGACCGGGGAAGGACCACACTCTCACAGAATACCAGCGTAAAACAGTAGCTTAATGCTGCTGTGTTTCGTATGGTGAGTGTAGAGAACCGGAGACCCTTTTTACTGAAAAGGAGGCATTCCATCTTAGTCCTCACGGGTGATAACGCATCTGCATTTTGATTCGTAATCGAGGATAGATGTAGACGTCTATGGGCCACAGCAACCTCTTACCATCAGGTGAACTGTGTGCTCGTTTGTCACCCTATCATATAAAAAATGTATTCATTTATATATTCATTACAGACTTTGAGTCCACATCTGAACATAGCCCTCTCTATAGATTACTTTATGAGGGGGATATCCGCCATAGTGGCCATGTACTGCCACTCTTCACAGGTGAGTGAGGAACCGCAGTTTCTCTAAAAATAAAACGTTAATATTTTATTTGGACTTTAATGTCAAACGACTATAATTAAAAATTATTGTTACCCTGTTATTATATGAGACGTTTATTTTTATGTACTCTTTATTATGTTTTTACTTCGTAAAGTCAATATTTAATATTAACTAGTGTTAAAATATAAGTAGGCATTCGTTATGACTGCTTAATAATATCAGTGCTGTGGCAATGTTGCTGCAGCTTACACTGTATTGTAGCTATGAAAAATATTATTTCAGTCTTTATTTGGTTTTGAAAGCGACTTCTTTATTATAACGAAATAAATAAAATTTATCCTGCTTATTTAGAAACACATTCAGAGGACCGTTTAGCACTTTAGATATACAGAGCTTGCGTGCTTTGAACTTGTTCCACAGAGTACATTATTAAAAGAAAGTAATAGGATATTAAAGATAATAAAATATAATATAATCAAATATAGTCAAACGTGGCAACTGTGGCAAACGACCCCACAACGAAGACGAAAATGCAGCTGCAGTCTTCAGAGGATTTGACAGCATACATGCAACTGAACGGACAGATCTCCAAATGCATGCGGCGACTAACGCAACTTCAATATATATATATTCATCACTTTTTCATGTTGCAAAAATTGATAGATTGAAGTATTGCGACATGTATACACTCTAAATTAACAGAACAATATCCTAATAATAATTATCATCATTACAGCCCTTCACAAGTCCACTGCTGAACATTGGCCTCACCCAAGGAATACCACAAAGCACGCTCCTGAGCCACCCGCATCAATCGACTTCCTGCATGTCTTACCAGGTCGTCACTGCATCTAGTGGGAGGTTGCCCTACACTTCGCCTACCGGTAGGAGGCTGTCACTCGAGAACCTTTTATCCCCATCGGTTGTCGGTTCTTCGAGCTATACGGACAGACCATTGCCACTTCAGCTTATTAATCCTTTGAGCTATGTTGGCCACTCTGGTTCTACTACAGATATCCTCATTTCTAGTTTTATCACGCGGTGAATTCCCGACTTTAGCCATCTCCATAGCTCGCTGAGCGACCTTAAGCGTCCTCATATAGTCAACAGTGAAGGACCTGTTTGAGATCCATAAGTCATCACTGGCAACACGCACTAGTTGTACAATCAGGTTTTGAGGCATACCTGATGAGAAGATATGTCATAATTTTCCGAACGCTGCCCACCCGAGTAAAATCCGTCGACCTCTCGGTCGAAGTTGATCTTACCTAGTCGTATTATTTCACGCTGCTAAATATACTCGTTAACAACTTCGAGCTTAGTGCTCCTAACAACTACCGGCATGTATGTGACATGGATATTACACACGATCTTTGGTTTATCCATGTACATCTTAAGACATATCCGCTGGGAGATACTATTGAGGTAATTAAGCATAGTCTTTAGTTTCTACAGCGATTCTGCTATAAGAACTATATCATCAGCAAATCGAAGATGTGTGATGTACTCGCCACTGACGTTAATGTCATATCCTTCCCAGTCCAGTAGCTTGAAAACGTCTTCCAATGCAGCAGTGAAGAGTTTCGGGGATATAACGTCATCCTGTCTTACACCTCTCTGCAGTTGAATAGGCTTCGTACTCTGGTTCTGTACTCATATAGCCGTCGTAAACCTACTGACAAACACTTCAGCATTTCAATATACCGACAGTAAATTTGGCACCGCTGAAGGAACTGTACCACCGCCTAAATTTCGATGGAATCAAAGACTTTCTCATAGTCCACATACGCAAGGCTAATTGGCAGAACGTACCCTTCGGGATTCTGTACAATTTGTCGAAGGGTATGTTTGTAATCTGTGTGTTGGAAGTCGTCGAGTCTGCGTGTTAGATGATTCGTAATGACTCTCGAAGTCAGCATGAAGACGCGGCTCAAAAGAGAAATCGGCCCGTAGTTATTCAAGTTATTCAAGAGCGTAATCGCTTTTATTGAAGGAAAAGACGTTCGCACTTCTGTCCTACGCCTCGGGAGTAGTTCCACCATGGAGGACGGGATGAAACAGTTTCTGAATGACTTCAAGTACCAGTTTTCTACCCGCTTTCAGAAGCTACACTGTAATTCCATCCTCGCCTGGGGTCTTGTCGTTTTAAGTCGCTGTATAGTCATTCTAATCTCGCTCAGATTGACGTCCAAGATGTCATCGGTATAGTTCCAGATAAGACTTGCTCTTGGATAGTTACTAGCGTTGCTAAACTTGCGTGTAGCTCCAACGATGACGTGTACAACTGCCCATAGAACCTCAAAATCTAAATCTAAATCTCAGGTGTCCCGGAAACGATGCTGCCACACTGCCACAGTCTTCAGGTTTGACAGTTGGTTTCAATACTGTTTTCAATACCTTTGGTAAAATAAAACGTGAATAAATAAATAAAAAAGAATTTAAAAAACGTAACAACGCTCCTCCATTATTATGAGTAACCTTTTTTATCATGATAATTCCAATAAGAATACTAGGTTTTTTTTTTCAACATTTAAATTTACAATCAAAAGTAAAATTTAGATTTTATTTACAGTTTGACTCCTTCAGACCTATTGACACTGTTTATTGATCCAGTGAAAAATTATTAAGGCATTTTATCCTACATTTAAGCATCTTCGCATCTCGTTTATTAATATCACCAAAAACATTTTCATGTAATATGTGACTTGGCCGTTTAGTTACTACCGGCTGCTGATAGTTTAGAAGACGACTGCTAGTGAGTTGGATTACTGCTGCTGATGATGCTGTCCCCTACCTCTTCATTTCAGCACCGTATATATATATATATCGTTTTGGCAATCACTATAACTTTCGTCTTATTTATTTTCACTTGTATTCTCCTTTATTTTAATAAAAAAAGGTTTGTTTATTATTATACATTTACATACCTTTAAATTTATTTATTTACATTACGACTGCATATTTATCAGGTAATACATATATAATATTTTGTTATAGTTTTTTTAAATTCCATATATTTTAATGTTATAACTGTTTCAAAGCAACTAATACTGACATCAGTTTTACACTTTGCCCAATATCTATTATCTTATCTTTCCATTTCTTTCCGTTTATGAGATTATTACTAGACGGCAGTAAAATGAAATTCAATGCGGAGCTAAAAGCAAAAGTATCTAACTCGCAAACATTTAATTAAACGTCGTTTTACCGTTTTATAGGACTACAGTTTTACAGTTATCTTTGCTCCTAATAGCCCGCTTTCAAGAGAAGACTTTTGCCAGCTTTTGTTATAGAGTGGGATTTTATTAATTGAGGCTTGTTAGTGAAGATCAAACTACCCTTGAATTTCAAAGTTAACGAGTAATTTAAGTTTGATAAATTTGACGATTAAATTGACTTCCAACTTTAGAACTGAAAACAGTATTACCATTATATCACCAGAATTTAAAAGGCCCTTTTTATTTTGTAAACTATTTGAATATATGAGAAGGAACTGAATTATTATTATGAGACGAGAGCACACTACTTTTTGTCCGGTCCAATACTGAAATAATTAGAAGCGTGCTGATAAAATTCAATAATTTGAGCGTTTTTCGGCTATTGGAGTTTGTTCTTGTATTCGTTCGACTTATAGTAAATGAAATAAAAATTCAATGCTCTATAACTTGAAGGTACTCAAAGTCCATCCTAGTAAATAAAATAATGTATACTAAGCAGTAGAAAAATATTTAGGAGTAAAATAAGACATCCAATCACAAATAAGATTTAAATTTTATGGAGACTGGGCCAGACGTCATATTAATAGTTGTCTATAAAAATAGGATTTATCTTAGTTTTTTGGAGTAATGTACGTTTTTACTTGGCCCGTTTTGAAACATTTCGGTAATATATAATCACTTATCTTTTATTTCGAGTACCAAAATTCGAACTCACTTTAAACGTTTAGAGTTCTTCTATGTCGACAGCGCCAATGAGCGTTCTTCCAATTTTTATTCATATTCCTGGTCGATATTAATATCTTACCATATCCTGTGGACAATTAAAAAACAGAAAGTCATCAAAATTATTACTTTAAAATTTAAATACTTTATCCCATATTTTCTACACTTCGGTGTGGTATTTATATCAGACCACTTTAGAGGTATATCTTATTCGATAGAAATAATAACTAAATTCGGTTAACAAAGAAATCCATAACATACATAAATACTGTACCACAAACAGTCGATTTGAGAACCTACTTCTTGTCAGAGACAAATGAATCTTGTCATTTCTGAAGATTGAAATGGATTGTCTTACGCTTTCGTCATGTCATGTCACTTACCAAAAGAAATACAATGGCATTTCGCTACATTTTTACACTATATTCTCTGAGAGCGTCGTTTTTCTCCAAGAATTAATTAATCCTTTCCAATGACGACAACGTTTTCCGAATCTACAATTTCCAGCTGTAGGCTGCTTGAATCTAGTTTTTAAAACATTGCATAATCATTTAAGACTTCACATGTCAGCGAACTATTTTCTTTTTCAGACATAGAAGTTTCCTCACAATGTTTTCCTTTACCGCTGAACACGTGATAATCGTAATTCATCCAGCATTTAAAACTATATATATATATATATATATATATATATATATATATATATATATATATATATATATATATATATATATATATATATATATATATATATATATAGCTCAGATGATTAACGCTCGCTGTAAATATAACAGAAGGCGCGTAACCCGGGTTCGATCACCGCCGACACCAATGAAATTGTTAATTGTAATTTTAAGTGCTGATCTACCACGTGCTCGGCGGTGAAGGAAAACATCGTGAGGGAACCAGCATGTCTGAGGAATAAAAAAAAACTATTTCGAAGACATGTGAAGTTCGCCATCACGCATTCGGGCAGCGCGGCGGACACTTCCTTGCCTTAAAACCCTCTCAGAAATGAGGGGAGTTCTGTGTCCAGCAGTGAGTCGTATATAGGCTGTAACTTTACTTAAAACTATAACTCACAATTTCACTGGTGCCGTTGGGGATCGAACCCGGGTTGCTCGCATGATGTGAAACTTATAGCGAGCCCCATATTCAGTGCACTGCATAATAAATGAACAACAAATTGCTTATAGAACTTTACGACTAGCACTTACGACGTACACTTACTCGTACATATTATAAACGTAGTGTTTATGTTTCGTGTAGTAAATAGAAAGCATGAAAGAAATACTTTAACAATATAGTAGAATTGTGTAACGTTACGAACAGCTTTTTTATTGATAAATAAAACCAAATCCTTAAATTTATTTGGTGTAATATCGATCGGGAAGATTTTATTTTTTCCGTTATTTTACCTTTGCTAATATCTTAATTTAGATATATGTTTTTAAATTCTTCAGTTGTTTATAATAATTTATAATTATTGTATACATCAACAGCAACGAGTGTACTTTTCGAGAATTTTTTCAGACTCCTTTTTCGAATACCATTTCTTTCTCTTTTAGTTCGATTCGTTTATGAATCTGATTTACTTTCAAGCCAGTGCACCTTGCATCATCTTAGGCATCCATACGCAAAATGTGTCCTGGCCTTTGTTCCATTTTCATGTACATTGCATAAATATCCTAAGGACTAAGATAAAACTCCCCATTACCGGACAAAAGTGTCCCCATTTCTTTACACTTACTATATGCACTACAGCAGCATTAAGCTGTTATTTTACGCTGATACCTTGTGAGAGCGAAATGCTTCCCTAGTCAAGCCGACACATTCGTGCTGTAACCTTATAGCTGCAGCATAAAAACTTTTCAGTCTCGTTAAGAACTTTTACACATCATCTAGAGTTCATATTTTAAAGATCAAATATTATCAAAAAAATGTCGCTATATTTATACAATCTCTCCAACCATACAATCTTATTTTATTTTTCGTATCAGCTGCTTTGGAAAAGAACAACTAAAAGTTAAGTTAAAGTTACATCCTATATACGTCCCTACTAAGGGGAGAGTCCTCCCCTCACATCTGAGAGGGTTTTGGGTTCAAGAAAGTGTCCGCCGCGCTGCTCTAATGCGTGTTGGCGAACTTCACATGTCTCCGAAATATTTTCTTCTTATTTCTCAGATACGCAGGTTTCCTCACAAAGTTTTCCTTCACTGCTAAGCACAAGGAAAATCAGTACTTAAAAAAGCTATTAACAATTTCATTGGTGTCGGCTTATAAGAACGTACTAAATTCAAAAAAAATATTTTGTACAAATATTTCTTTTAAAGCATCATTGTGCTATAAAATTGATTTTATCGGTATTTATGAAACTGTAAAACTAAACAAATTTTAAAACATTTAAAGATTGTGAAAATAGCTGCATTTCAAGTCTGTATAAGGCCTTTACTATGTGCTGAACTATAACAAAATTGTAAAGGGTACTACTTGTCTACTTAAAGTAAATCCGATTAAAGAGACGCTGACAGAATAACTTAGCTTCAGTAGCAGGTGTAATCTGGCTTTGCGATTGTGCGTATATAAAAAGAGTGTGGTTTGCAAGATGATGCGGTGACCAGGATTAAGAAAGGAATGCTTCGGTGGTTTGGTCATGTAGAAAGAATGAATGCGGAAAGACAGACAAAGCAAATATATGTTGCAGAAGTGAATGGAAGAGTCGGAAAGGGATATCCTAGGCGGAAGTTTGTCGACCAAATTGGCGATGCACTAAAAATGGGCAAAATTAAGAGTACCCTTAACCGACGAGCATGTCTGTAGTCTCTGCCTACCCCTCTGGGTGACAGGCGTGAGTGTTTATGTTTTTTTACAATAACGTAAATTTTTAAATTCTTGATAGTTATTGGTTACTGAAGTACGCCCGTATGCATGTAAGTATGTACATATATGAAAATATATATGTTCTTATATATATATATACATGCAACGAAATTCAAACAAAGTCCCCTCCGTCACCTCTTACGGCACTTTTTTGTATGATAGGGAGCAAATGTGCATACGGCTCACCTGAAGATAAGTGAATACAGCCTTCCATGTTCAACTGCAACACCGGGAGAATTACAGATGCGTTGTCGGCCTTTTAAAAAAGAGGAGACTTTTCTTGAAGGTCTCAATGCCATATAGGTTCGGAAAAATCGATGACTGTAGTGGATTCCACAAAGAAGTCGTGCGAGGAAGAAAAATTCTTGTAAATCGCACAGTGGTGGACCGCCAATCATCCAGATGGTATTGATGGTGTCACGAGTTTGGTGGATTAGTGGATATTCTTATCTATTATTTTCTTAGATATACCTACGTGTAGTACGATATGATACGTATACGATAGCCTACGTAAAACGATAGGTGGTCTTTCTCTTCCAATGCTGGCCTCCTATCCCGCCTTGACTTGTCTCCTAACGACCAAACGGGAAACGGCGTCCGGGCGTCTTCCTTCGGTTGGAAACTTTATTAATATAATTATCATTACTAATTTCACATATCTTAAACAATACAATAACAGTTTAATGCTAGAATTAAAACTTTTAACCTTGTGGTTAATTGTTTAGATCTTTAATTTTCTTACACAATTTTATTATTATTTCGTAATTTTGTCACTAAAATTAAATTCTTTTCTCATCTTATTTTATCCAAAACATTCATTACATGTATTTTCATATTTTATAATAAAGATAAATTATTTTAATTAATATTCTTAAGAAACGGTTCTGCTAGACACTCGTCTGAGTTGACAACTCATTTCTACACGACCCTTGGAATCAAATAAGAATCTATAGCCATTCTTTTCTAATATTTATACTTTTTCCTGTCAGACATATACATCCTTTCACTCTAGCTTTAAACTTTCCTTATCTAGCCTATTATTGATACATATTATCAGTGATTAAGACATTATATAAACACTAATAAAAGGTGCTTAAAACGAATGTAAATGCTCTTAATTCTTTAATTTGCATTACATAGCCGATTGCCATGTAATGTATGACTCTAAATTAATACAAATATCTTTATTTCTATCAGAAATTAATATTTTATAAGATAAACATAAATCTGACAAATTATTTTAAGAAACAAGGAATGACTCAATGAGGTGTTTTTCTCGCGTCGCATAACACTACGGGTCCGTGGATATTCTTGTTATATACCTATGGGTTATTGGATATTTTTCACCACTACACAGCCGTGTTTATCCATTATGCTTGTTTTATATCTTAATTTACCTTCAAATATCGGGTAATGTGCGAGAAAAGTGATCCGAAATGGTAAGTATCCTCGAAGGGAATAAGATATTGTTTCAAATGGGGAATCCATTCAAAAGTTGTCGCATGGAAATCTCAATAGCACAAATCGTAGCAACACGAGTACAACTAAAACTTCATTTCACATTCCAGTGAATCGATATACTAGACTTAAACTCAATGATAACTTTGTTTACGATATACGAGTATAGACAAAAGAAGAAAGATAACATTGCACGAGCCATGGCTCAGGGGCTTAGCGCTCGCTTCAAATTTCACATTACGCGAGAAACTCGGGTTTGTCCTCCGCCGACTCCAATAAAGTAGTTCATTGAAATTTCTGATTTTCTACTTGTTGTGAAGTACTAAGTGTCATGTGAGAATTTAAGAAAAAAACTTCGAAGTCGTAGTGTGAAGTACTCCGACTCGTATAATGGCAGGCGGTGCAATTTTCTTGTTAGAAACTTCTTTGTTTTGGTTGGGTTTTCTCCTTTCTATTGGTGCCGAAACGGTGCCGAAACGTGGACACTTACGGTACGACTACTCCACAAACTCAAAGTCACTCATCCGGCGATGGAAATTCTCCGGTGGATAAGTTTCGTAACGAAGAAATCCGCTGGAGAACCAAGGTTACCGAAGTAGCCTTCCGTATTTGCAGGCTGAAGTGGCAATGGACTGGTCACATTTGTCGCAGAAGCGATAATCTTTGGAGTAGGCGTATGAGTGGAGACCGCGTTTAGGTAAACGTAGTGTAGGACGCCCCCTGGCTAGATGGAGCGACTATCTGCGCAAGGCGGCTAGCAGCAACTGGATGCGTGTAGCTGAAGATCGGGCTAAGTGTCCCGCAATGGGAGAGGCCTATGTCCAGCAGTGGACTGCCGCAGACTGATGATGATGTTGAAACCCTTTTTATATATGAGAGGAGTTTATCCACGCCTTTTTCTAGAAATGAGAAGTAGGATATTATTTATTATTAGGTTGAAACTAATAATATATGCATATAGATATTTGTTGATTCTACCTTAAAATCGTTTAAAGTGATAATGTTTTAGTACTTGAGTGCTGAGAAATGTTAGTTTTCATGATCTTTCTCACATCTCACGTAGTCGCCTATTGTAAATACGTTGATATTTGTTTATGTCTTGTAGTTTCTTATAACTTATAATGATACCAAACGAAATAAATTTAAGGATTTAGTTTTATTTGTCAATAAAAACGGCTATTTTTGACGTTTCTGTTCTACAATTTATTTTTAGTATCTCTTAACTGCTTTATATTTCGTATATGAAACGTAAGCTGCGTCTATATGTAAGTACGTCGTAAAGTACTAAGCTCGAGAACTTTAAGCAATTTTCTGCTCGTAAATACGTAGTATTATTCGTGTAACTGATACAACGCCTATGACTGCAAGGCGGGTTCGATCCCAACTGGCACCAGTGAAATTATTAACTGTATTTTAAAGTGTTGACTGAATTAAGAGTAGGTACCACATGTTCGGTGGGAACCAGAATATCTTGAAGAGACTTCCATGTGTGAGTAATAAAATGCTTCGACAACATGTGAAGTCCGCTAATACGCACTGGCTATATAACTTTATATATTGTGCAGTTTTTAGACACTAAATAAATTTTGACTACCGCTGTACATATATGTACATAAATTCTGATGAATTTGCCATAGTCGAATTCAATTGATTAAGTGTCGAGTAAATACCACGCTTTCAGAGAATACAAGGTAAAATGGTATTGCTATTGTTTTTTTTTGTAAGTGACGATACGAAGGCCTAAAACAATCCCTTAAAATTTTTAGAAATGACAACATTCATTTGTCTCTGCCAAGGAGGAGGTCCTCAATTCGACTGTCTTTTTAAAGTGAAAACTTCTGTAAGCTCGTTGAGTATTTTTAGGACGGGGAAACAGCACAGAATACCAGCGTAAAATATCAGCTTAATGATGCTGTGTTTCTTATGGTGAGTGTAAAGAATCGGAGATCCTTTTTACTGGAAACGGGGCATTTCATCTCAGTCCTCGGGGGTGACAATGCATCTGCCATTTGATCCTTCATCGAAGATAAATGTAGATGTCTATAGGCCAAAGCATATAATTACCATCAGGTGGACTGTGTGCTTTTTTATTCTGTAAAAAAAGCACTGAAGTCGCATGACCGTCACGCTAAGATACATATTGAACTAGAAATACAGAGCTTATAACCTTGCGTGCTTTGAACTTGTTCTACTGAGTTCATAAATAAAAGAAAATAATAAGATATTAAAGATAATAAAATATTAAAAATAAAATATTAACTAGTACAAATATATAATAAAAAGTGCGGTTGCTGACCCATTAACCAAGCGTGGCAACTATGGAAAACATCCTCACAATGAAGACGAAAAATGAAGCTGCAATCTTCAGAGGATTTGACAGCATACATGCAACTGAACGGACAGATCTGCGGCGGGACTAACGCAACTTAGACTGTACATATATTGATCACTTATTCATTTTGCAAAAACTGTTAGATTGAAGTATTGCGATATGTATACATTCTAAATTAACAGAAAAATATCCTATTAATCATCATTATCATTACAGCCCTTCACAAGTCCACTGCTGAACATCCAAGGAATACCACAAAGCACGATCCGGAGCCACCCACATCCATCGACTTCCAGCATGTCTTACCAGGTCGTCACTGCATCTAGTGGGAGATTGCCCTACACTTCGCCTACCGGTAGGAGGTTGCCACGCGAGAACCTTCTATCCCCATCGGTTGTCGGTTCTTCAAGCTATATGGACAGACCATTGCTACTTCAGCTTACTAATCCTTTGAGCTATGTTGGTCACTCTGGTTCTACTGCAGATATCGTCATTTCTAGTTTTATCACACAGTGAAACCCCGACTATAGCCCTCTCCATAGCTCGCTGAGCGACCTTAAGCGTCCTCATACATCCAGCAGTGAAGGACTACGTCTGAGATCCATAAGTCATCACTGGCAACGCGCAATAGTTGTACAATCAGGTTTTGAGGTATACCGGATGAGAAAATGTGTCATAATTAACAGAACGCTGCCCACCCGAGTTAAACCCGTTGATTGACCTCTGTGTCGAAGTTGGACTTACTAGTCGTATTATTTGACCTTGCTAAATATACTCAACAACTTCGAGCTTAGTGCTCCCAACAACTACCGGCATATGTGTGACATGGACATTACACACGATCTTTGGTTTATCCATGTACATATTAAAACCTATCCGCTGGGAGATACTATTGAGGTAATTAAGCATAGTCTTTAGTTTCTATAGCGATTCTGCTATAAGAACTATATCGTCGGCAAATCGAAGATGTGTGATGTACTCGCCACTGACGTTAATGTCATATCCTTCCCAGTCCAGTAGCTTGAAATCGTCTTCCAATGCAGCAGTGAAGAGTTTCGAGGATATAACGTCATCCTGTCTTACACCTCTCTGCAGTTGAATAGGCTTCGTACTCTGGTTCTGTACTCATATAGCCGTCGTAAACCTACTGACAAACACTTCAGCATTTCAATATACCGACTGTAAATTTGGCACCGCTGAAGGAACTGTACCACTGCCTAAATTTCGATGGAATCAAAGACTTTCTCATAGTCCACATACGCAAGGCTAATTAGCAAAACGTACCCTTCGGGATTCTGTACAATTTGTCGAAGGGTATGTTTGTAATCTGTGGTACTTAAACCTTTTTGGAAACTGCCTTGATCGGGATGTTGGAAGTCGTCGAGTCTGCGTGTTAGATGATTCGTAATGACTCTCGAAAACAGCATGAAGACGCGGTTCAAAAGGGAAATCGGCCCGTAGTTATTCAAGTTATTCAAGAGCGTAATCGCTTTTATTGAAGGAAAAGACGTTCGCACTTCTGTCCTACGCCTCGGGAGTAGTTCCACCATGGAGAACGGTATTAAACATTTTCCGAATGACTTCAAGTACCAGTTTTCCACCCGCTTTCAGAAGCTACACTGTAATTCCATCCTCGCCTGGGGTCTTGTCGTTTTAAGTCGCTGTATAGTCATTCTAATCTCGCTCAGATTGACGTCCAAGATGTCATCGGTATAGTTCCAGATAAGACTTGCTCTTGGATAGTTACTAGCGTTGCTAAACTTGCGTGTGGCTCCAACGATGACGTGTACAACTGCCCATAGAACCTCACAATCTCAATCTAAATCTCAGGTGTCCCGGAAACGATGCTGCCACACTGCCACAGTCTTCAGGTTTGACAGTTGGTTTCAATACTGTTTTCAATACCTTTGGTAAAATAAAACGTGAATAAATAAATAAAAAAGAATTTAAAAATCGTAACAACGCTCCTCCATTATTATGAGTAACCTTTTTTATCATGATAATTCCAATAAGAATACTAGGTTTTTTTTCAACATTTAAATTTCCAATCAAAAGTAAAATTTAGATTTTATTAACAGTTTGACTCCTTCAGACCTACTGACACTGTTTATTGATCTAGTGAAAAAATATTAAGGCATTTTATCCTACATTTAAGCATCTTCGCATCTCGTTTATTAATATCACCAAAAACATTATCATGTAATATGTGACTTGGCCGTTTAGTTACTACCGCCTGCTGATAGTTTAGAAGACGACTGCTAGTGAGTTGGATTACTGCTGCTGATGATGCTGTCCCCTACCTCTTCATTTCAGCACCGTATATATATATATCGTTTTGGCAATCACTATAACTTTCGTCTTATTTATTTTCACTTGTATTCCCCTTTCTTTTAATAAAAAAAGGTTTGTTTATTATTATACATTTACATACATTTAAATTTATTTATTTACATTACGACTGCATATTTATCAGGTAATACATATATAATAATATTTTATTATAGCTTTTTTTAAATTCCATATATTTTAATGTTACAACTTTTTCAAAGCAACTAATACTGACATCGGTTTTACACTTCGCCCAAAATCTATTATCTTATACTTTCCATTTCCTTCCGTTTATGAGATTATTACTAGACGGCAGTAAAATGAAATTCAATGAGGAGCTAAAAACAAAAGTATCTAACTCGCAAACATTTAATTAAACGTCGTTTTACCGTTTTATAGGACTACAGTTTTACAGTTATCTTTGCTCCTAATAGCCCCGCTTTCAAGAGAAGACTTTTGCCAGCTTTTGTTATAGAGTGGGATTTTATTAATTGAGGCTTGTTAGCTGAAGATCAAACTACCCTTGAATTTCAAAGTTAACGAATAATTTAAGTTTGATAAATTTGACTATTAAATTGACTTCCAACTTTAGAACTGAAAACAGTATCACCATTATATCACCAGAATTTAAAAGATCCTTTTTGTTTTATAAACTATTTGAATATATGAGAAGGAACTGAATTATTATTATGAGACGAGAGCACACTACTTTTTGTCCGGTCCAATACTGAAATAATGAGAAGCGTGCTGATAAAATTCAATAATTTGACCGTTTTTCGGCTATTGTAGTTTGTTCTTGTATTCGTTCGACTTATAGTAAATGAAAATTCAATGCTCTATAACTTGAAGGTACTCAAAGTCCATCTTAGTAAATAAAATAATGTATACTAAGCAGCAGAAAAATATTTAGGAGTAAAATAAGACATCCAATCACAAATAAGATTTAAATTTTATGGAGACTGGGCCAGATGTCATATTAATAGTTGTCTATAAAAATAGGATTTATCTTAGTTTTTTGGAGTAATGTACGTTTTTACTTGGCCCGTTTTGAAACATTTCGATAATATATTATCACTTATCTTTTATTTCGAGTACCAAAATTCTAACTCACTTTAAACGTTTAGAGTTCTTCTATATCGACAGCGCCATTGAGCGTTCTTCCAATTTTTATTCATATTCCTGGTCGATATTAATATCTTACCATATCCTGTGGACAATTAAAAAACCAGAAAGTCATCAAAATTATTACTTTATAATTTAAATACTTCATCCCATATTTTCTACACTTAGGTGTGGTATTTATATCAGACCACTTTAGAGGTATATCTTATTTCATAAAAATAATAACTAAATTCGGTTAACAAAGAAATCCATAACATACATAGACACTGTACCACAAACAGTCGATTTGAGAACCTACTTCTTGTCAGAGACAAATGAATCTTGTCATTTCTGAAGATTTTAATGGATTGTCTTACGCTTTCGTCATGTCACTTACCAAAAGAAATACAATGGTATTTCGCTACATTTTTACACTATATTCTCTGAGAGCGTCGTTTTTCTCCAAGAATTAATTAATCCTTTCCAATGACGACAACGTTTTCCGAATCTACAACTATTTCCAGCTGTAGGCTGCTTGAATCTAGTTTTTAAAACATTGTATAATCATTTAAGACTTCACATGTCAGCGAACTATTTTCTTTTTCAGACATAGAGGTTTGCTCACAATGTTTTCCTTTACCGCTGAACACGTGATAATCGTAATTCATCCAGCATTTAAAACTATATATATATATATATATATATATATATATATATATATATATATATATATATATATATATATATATATATATATATATATATTTTAAACTATAAGAGCCGTGGTAGCTCAGATGATTAACGCTCGCTGTAAATATAACAGAAGGCGAGTAACCCGGGTTCGATCACCGTCGGCACCAATGAAATTGTTAATTGTAATTTTAAGTGCTGATTTACCGCGTGCTCGGTGGTGAAGGAAAACATCGTGAGGGAACCAGCATATCTGAGGAATAAAAAAAACTATTTCGAAGACACGTGAAGTTCGCCATCACGCATTGGGGCAGCGCGGCAGATACTTCCTTGCTTTAAAACCCTCTCAGAAATGAGGGGAGGCCTGTGTCCAGCAGTGGTTCGTATATAGGCTGTAACTTTACTTAAAACTATAACTCACAATTTCACTGGTGGCGTTGGGGATCGAACCCGGGTTGCTCGCATGATGTGAAACTTATATCGAGCCCCATATTCAGTGCACTGCATAATAAATGAACAACAAATTGCTTATAGAGCTTTACGACTAACAATTACGACGTACACTTACTCGTACATATTATAAACGTAGTGTTTATGTTTCATGTAGTTAATAGAAAGCATCAAAGAAATACTTTAACAAAATAGGAGAATTGTGTAAAGTTAGGAACAGCTTTTTTATTGATAAATAAAACCAAATGCTTAAAGGTGTAATATCGATCAGGGAGATTTTATTTTTTCCGTTATTTAACCTTTGCTTATACCTTAATTTAAATATTTGATTTTTCATTCTTCAGTTGGTTATAATAATTTATAATTATTGTATACTTCAACAGCAACGAAACTTAGATATATTTTAGAGACAACAAGACTTAGAAACTTACCGCGATTTTTTCAGACTCCTTTTTCGATTACTATTTCTTTCTCTTTTAGTTCGATTCGTTTTTAGGGTTTCGTAGTCAACTAGGAACCCTTATAGTTTCGCCATGTCTGTCTGTCCGTCTGTCCGTCCTCGCTTAATCTCTGTGACCGTTAGCACTAGAAAGCTGAAATTTGGTACCAATATGTGTATCAATCACGCCGACAAAGTGGTAAAATAAAAAATGTTTTATTAGGGTAGCCCCCTATATTTTAAAGTGGGAAGTGATTTTTTTTTTAATTTTAACCCTAACGAGTGATATATTGTTGGAAAGGTATTTAAAAATTAATTGGGGTTTACTATAATCATTTTTGATAATGTCAATAATTTCGGAAATAATCGCTCCAAAAGTAAAAAAAACAATGTGTCCCCCCCCCCTCTTACTTTTGAACCATAAGTTTAGAAAATATGAAAAAAATCTGAAAAGTAGAACTTTATAAGGACTTTCTAGGAAAATCATTTTGAACTTGGATGGAAACAACAGTACCCACTACCGGGAGCAGTTGCAGGAGCGCGGAGCGCTGCTTTAGCGCGAACATAATGGATACCCACCTTTAAACTCATAAGTGGGAACTCTTATTGTGATGGACGGGAAACTACGGAACCCTACACTGAGCGTGGCCCGACACTTGGCCGGTTTTATTGGATATGATTTGTCTTCAAGCAAGTGCACCTTGCATCATCATCATCATCATCTTAGGCGTCCATACGCAAAATTTGTCGTGGCCCTTTGGTCCATTTTCATGTACATTGCATAAATATCATAAGGACAAAGATAAAACGCCCCATTACCGGACAAAAGGGTCTCTATTTCTTTGCACTCACCATATGAATCACAGCAGCATTAAGCTGTTATTTTACGCTGATATCCTGTGAGAGCCAGATACTTTCCTAGTCAAGCCGACAATTCGTGCTGTAACCTTATGGCTGCAGCATAAAAACTTCTCAGCCTCGTTAAGAACTTTTACACATCTTCATTTATATTTTAAAGATCAAACAAATTGTCGCAATATTGACACAATCTCTCCAACTACACAATCTTATTTTTATTTTTCGTTTCAGCTACTTTGGAAAAGAACAACTTAAAGTTAAGTTAAAGTTACAGCCTTTATACGTCATACTGCTGGGGAAAGGCTCCCCTCATTTCTGGGAGGGTTTTAGTTTCAAAGAAGTATCCGTAGCACTGCTCTAATGCGTGTTGGCGAACTTCACATGTCTTCGAAATATTTTTTTTCTTATTTCTCATACACGCAAGTTTCCTAACGTTTCACAGCCAAGTACAAGGTAAACCAGCACATAAAATAGCAATTAACAATTTCATTAGTGCCGGCTTATACGAACGTATTGTTGTAAAATAAAAACCAAAACACAATTCAAATAAAATATTTATTTTATAGAAATGTTTCTTTTAATGCACCATTGTGCTATTAAAATGCTTTTATGGATATTTATGAAACTGTAAAACCAAATATATGTTAAAACATTTAAAGATTGTAAATATAGCTGCATTTCAAGTCTGTAAAAGGCCTTTACTATGTGCTGAACTATAACTTAATTGTAAAGGGCACTACTTATCTACTTAAAGTAAATCCGATTAAAGTGACGCTGACTGAATAGCTCAGCTTCAGCTTGCAGGGGTAATCCGGCTTTATGAGAATGCGTAATTTAGTAGACCCTCCATAAAATATATTAGCGTACTGTTTTACTGTTTGTCAATTTTCACTTAATTCTATGTAGTCACAAATCTCAAGTTTTTTTGGCGTGAATGGAGTACGGCTGTTAGATGGGCTGGTGCTACAATATATCACCCAGTATCGTTGATGTGTTAAAAGGCTTTTTGGAAACCTTAACTTGGTTGACACCCATCTTCTCAGCCTCAAGCACAGGCGCAAAATAGCCAGCAATTCAATATTTTATAGGACGCATTTCAAACAGTGCACCAACTAGGTGGTAGGCGTGGCTTCACACTCCTTTTATCGATATTCCACGTATCTGTACCAAAAAATTTGCTCTTTTTTAAACGTACGCGCAAGGTGGAATACTTTTGGAAGGTTTTTGTTACACTAACACAGTGGGATTTACCACCAGGGGGTTTACCTCTAGGTGAGATTGTAGTTAAAAACCGATTTTTCTCTTCGTTCGACCGATTTTGATGAAATTTTTGGTACGTGGATCAACCGATTGATGTTCGTTGAATTTAGATTTTAGGTTAGCTTTCGGGTATATTACATATGAAATACATAACACATAACAATACATTTGAAAGTTTGAATAATAATTAAAATTATTATGGCTTCTTTTAACTTTATCAGAAGGTTTCTGCTTATACTATTTATAAACAAGCGATCCAACCCAAGGGTGGGATCCATTACGCAGAATGTCCCAGCAGGTCGCCCAGGAACGTGCTTTGTACTACCTGTACCTGCTTTGGATTACCTGCGGGAGTTGTGGCTTGTGATGGAAAGTAAATGATGACAATAAGGAAGTAAGTACTTATGTCTTGGAATCACGTTAACTTTTAAATTAATTTTATGGCTTAAAATTTAACATAATATGTTGTGAGAATTAGTTCCTAATTTTAATTTAAAACAATTATTTAACTAACCGTATACTGCATTTATTTAGACCTACTGTCGAGCTAGTTACTACTCACTTACTTATACATTACTTATAGATATACATGTCAGATAGTCAGCTTGGCTTCTGTAATACATTTAAGTATTCATGAGGACAACGCGTCTGCATTATGATTTTCAACCGAGGAAAGTTGAAGTAGTTCACGTCCCACAGCTTCCATTTAGTATCAAATGTAATACATAAGTGCTCGTTTCCAACCCTTACCTGTAAATAAATTCATTTACCATTGCTAGCGTTAAATATCATCATCATCAAATCGTTACAGCTCTCCACAAGTCCACTGCTGAACATAGGCCTCCCCCAAGAAATGTCACAAAACATGGTCCTGAGCCACCTGCATCCATCGACTTCCTGGATGTCTTACCAAGTAGTCACTCCATCTGGGGCGGGGTCGTTCTACACTTCACCTACCGGTATGAGACTCCACTACACCACTCGAGAACATTTTTTCCCTATTGGTTGTCGGTTCTTCCAGCTATATGGCCGGCCCATTGCCACTTCAGCTTACTAATCCGTTGGGCTATGTCCAATATTAAGGCCTATCCGTTGGTAGGCAATATTGAGGTCATTGTGCATAGTGCTTAGGTTTTCAGTGATTCTGCTATGAGGAATATATTTTCAACATAAAAATGTAATAAAAAATTTCGTCTCGCAATCTCATATTACACAAAAGCTCTTTCATTGTTCCTTTACATATGGGAGGTGCCATAGGCGATCTTAATAACTAATGACCTATATCTGTGCTTAACCTGGCTACCCCGTTAGGGATTGTGCGTGACGATAAGTAAGTAAGTAAGTAAGTATCTGTGCTTAACAGTATACTGAAAATCATAGAGAAACTCCTGAATAAATTTTATACTATTAAACTCAAAATATAGCTTTAGAAATGGCTTATCAACACAGGGTGCATACGAGTACTCAAAGACATTATAATTCTTATTTCAAAAAACGTAGACAAAGGTGAAAACTGTCGCGCTGTCTTCCTAGACATAAAAAAAGCTTTCGACACCGTTTCTGTACCCATTCTTGTGCGAAGGCTGTAACCATCGGGGTAAGGGATACGGTGCTATCTCTATTCGAAAACTATCTCACGGAAAGAAACTTTTGGAGTATCACAAGGGCGAGTCCTAGGTCCGGCACTATTTTTGGTCTGTATAAATAAACTATGCAAGCTAAGAAGGGGTGATGATGGGATTTTCTGTTGTTGTTTTTTCTGGACGCTCATGGGTAACTGTACAAACAGATGATGAATTGGGACTCTCTGAGATAGAATGATGGAAGAATTCAAATCTCCTTCTTTGAATACAGCTAAAATAAATTGTGTATAATTTATATCTACCCAAAAATCATAACCAGGATCAAAGTTTCGAGTGCAGGTCCATGTATGTAACAAACTAAACTTAAAATATTGCAATTGTCTTGATATTCAAAACGTCATATGCACTAGGTATCTCGAAATTTTGTTGGAACAAATATTATTCTGGTATCCATGCATTTATTTAGCAGTTAGCCGAGTTGGAAAGTTCATCTGGATATTAAAAAACTGCGTTATGTTATAGCAAGTGACCTCCTTAAAAAATTATATTTACCTGGTTCAGGACGTCACAGCGTTTTACATGCCGGTGTGGAGAGGGGCTACAAAGAGTAAATGAAGTGAACTTAAAAGGGCACAAGGAACACTTATTAAAGTTATGTATTTGTAACCGACTTCAAAACGGAGGTTTACTGTATTTTTACGTGTGTTACCTTAAAACCTTTTTCTGGATGAACCGATTATGATGATTTCTTTTATTTGAAAGCTGGTGTTTCTCTTGTTATTTTATCAAGATCCAGTAGCTTTTGATTTATCCTTAATAATGCGTTTTAAATTTATTTTGACTACATTGATGATATTACTCATTTTATTTAAATTGAAGTTGGTTGTATAAAATTTTCATATAATAAAAAACCTTTATAAACTTTGTAACCTCTTATTGAGAAGAAAAGCGTACATTTTAAAATTGGCCTTAACTCTTTACAGAACACTGCCGTTTGAACCAATGAAAATAAATAAAAGAAGAAAAGATATTTTTGCTCCTCCCAGTCTATTTGTTACTGCCTTCGCAAGCCGTCGTTACGCCTCTCAAAATTCTTACCTGTGTAACAATACAAATCTTTAATTAGCAATATATCTTATGCCAGATTCCGAATGAAAAAAAATGAATTCAAACAAAAAGAAATTAAATAACATGCGAGGGAACGGAAATGATGCTGAAAAGAATGAAATAAAAGAGCTTGAAATTTTGTTTTGTAATTACACAATTACGCAAACACATACCCAAAATTTATATTTTTCTGTCCTTTTAAATTTTAAATGCAAGCGAAGGAAAATGTCATAAGGAAATCTCACTGTTCCATAAATTAATACACAATAACATATGTTGTACTGTTTTCTGCTCCAAAGCCCACTTACAAATTAGATAGTAGACGTTTTGCTCAGAACTTTAAGACCTACACTTATATACTTATATACATATAAACGTAGTGTTTATGTTTCATGTAAGAAATAGAAAGCAATAAATAAACACGTAAAACAAATAGTACATCTGTAATGCTACTATCAGTTTTTTTATGACAAATAAAACCACGTTGTCTACGTTTCTAAAGCAACCCTTTATTTATATGCACTTGTAAGTACGAATTGACGTAAGTCCTCGTATTATTTTTCTGTTCACCGGTGCTTATATCTTATGTTTATATGTTTATCCTCTTTACAATATAATAAATAGCTTAAAAATATTAAACATACACATAATATAAACACTCACGCCTGTCACCCAGAGGGGTAGGAAGAGACTACAGACATCCGTTTAGCACGATCCTGACTACCTCTCTTGCCTCTTCCACATCCATATACCTACGCATACATGCTCGTCGGTTGAGGGTACTCTTAATTTGGCCCATTTTTAATATATCGCCAATTAAAAATATTGTATGAATAAAATAGGGCCTAGACCTTATTTGTCAAGTATTTCCAGGCTTATTTACCTGTGTGATTTATTTTTGGACCTGGTTTGCCTTAAATGATGGGTGCCGTGCCACTGTTCATTCGCAAAATGTGTCCCGATCATCATATTCAGTCCACTTCGATGACGGTATATGGTATTTCGTATACATTGCATATATATTCAGAGGACTAAGATGCGAGCCAAAGCACATTCGGTTCTCTACGGTCATCACGCAGGAAATCTGTGAGAGCGTGGAGGACCACTATCTCACAAATTACCGGCAGAGATCTCCAAATAGACTGACTACATTTTTAACAGAATCATTGGGTCACACGTCAGTGTTCTGTGAAGAGTAAGTCAATTTTAAAATGCGCAGTTTTCTTATCGATAAGAGGTTATAGAGTTTATAAAGTTTTTCTTTGGCGAATCTTTAAGTCTTACAAGTGATAACAATAAACATTTTGTACATCCAACTTCAATATAAATTTTTTTTTTTTTATATAGAAGAGGGGGCAAACGAGCATGCGGCTCACCTGATGTTAAGTGACTACCGCCGCCCATGATCAACCGCAACACCAGGAGAATTGCGGGTGCGTTGCCGGCCCTTTAGAAAGGAGTAAGCTCTTTTCTTGAAGGTCCCCAGGTCGTATCGGTCCGGAAAAATCGCCGGTGGTAAACTATTCCACAGAGAGGTTGTACGTGGAAGAAAACTCCTTGTGAAACGTACAGTGGTGGACCGCCAAGCATCCAGATGGTGTGGATGGTATCGGGACGTTTGCCGTGTAGTGCGTTCACGAAATTTGGCGGCTGGGATTAATCTGAACAATTCCTCAGAGCACTCCCCGTGATAGATGCGATAAAATACGCAAAGAGATGCAACATCTCTTCGCAGCACCAGTGAATCGAGCCGATCGGAAAGCACTCGGTCGTCGACGATTCGAGTCGCTCTGCGCTGGATGCGGTCAAGTGGAAGGAGCTGGTACTGGGGAGCCCCAGCCCAGAGATGGGAACAGTATTCCATGTGCGGCCGAACCTGCGCCTTGTAAAGTTGCAGGCGGTGTGCCGGCATGAAATACTGTCCCGCTCTGCTGAGCACGCCAAGCTTTTTAGAGGCCAATTTGGCCTTCCCTTCCAAGTGACCACGAAACTGCACGTCACTCGATATGTCGACGCCGAGGATTCCGATACTGGCTGAGGCAACAAGGGGAGTGCCTTGAAACTGAGGGGATACGACAAAGGGGTTCTTTTTAGCGGTTAACGCGCAAACTTGTGTCTTCTGGGGGTTAAACTGGACTAGATTTAGTCGTCCCCAATTCGAGACTCTGTTCAGCAAAGACTCGACTTCAGACACAAGTTTGTCCCGGCACTCGGAGACGTTTTCCCGAGAAATATTGGCTCGGCCGGTGTAAAGAGCATCACCAGTGCTGTAAATAAAACGATAACATCACCCACTCCTATGATAACTCCAAAACTACTCTCACATCTTGAACAAATCACAAGAGAAGCATCAGCTTTCAAATAAAAAAGAGTCATCATAATCGTTTCACCCAGAAAATGGTTCTGACGTAACACATAAAAATACAGTCGAATTGAATACCTCCTCCATTTTTTGAGTCGGTTAAAATACATTACTTTATTAAATGATCCTTGTGCCCTTTCAAGTTCACTTAATTTAGTTCTTTGAAGTCGGCTTTTACTTTTTTTACAGGTATTCTTTTTTACCCATTAGAGTGGATTTTTTTGTTATGTGCTAGCAGCTATGCAGGTCTAAGAAAAGAGACCAGTATCAATGCGACCTTAAAGATCTATTGTTTTTTTATAAAAGAGGGGGCAAACGAGCACGCGGCTCACCTGATGTTAAGTGACTAACGCCGCCCATGATCAACCGCAACACCAGGGGAGTTGCAGGTGCGTTGCCGGCCCTTTAGAAAGGAGTAAGTTCTTTTCTTGAAGGTCCCCAGGTCGTGTCGGTCCGGCAAAATCGCCGGTGGTAAACTATTCCACTGAGATGTAGTACGCGGAAGAAAACTCCTTGTGAAACGTACAGTGGTGGACCGCCAAGCATCCAGATGGTGTGGATGGTATCGGGACGTCTGCCGCGTAGTGCGTTCACAAAATTTGGCGGCTGGGATTAATCCGAACAAAAAAAAAGAAAATGCAAAGAGATGCAACATCTCTTCGCAGCGCCAGTGAGTCGAGCCGATCGGAAAGCACTCGGTCGTCGACGATTCGAGCCGCTCTGCGCTGCATGCGGTCAAGTGGAAGGAGCTGGTACTGGGGACCCAGCCCAGAGATGGGAACAGTATTCCATGTGCGGACGAACCTGCGCCTTGTAAAGTTGCAGGCGATGTGCCGGCATGAAATACTGTCCCGCTCTGCTGAGCACGCCAAGCTTTTTAGAGGCCAATTTAGCCTTCTCTTTCAAGTGACAACGAAACTGTACGTCACTCGATATGTCGACGCCGAGGATACCGATACTGGCTGAGGCAACAAGGGGAGTGCCTTGAAACTGGGAAGATACGACAAAGGGGTTCTTTTTACCGGTTAACGCGCACACTTGTGTCTTCTGAGGGTTAAACTGGACTAGATTTAGTTGTCCCCAATCCGAGACTCTGTTCAGCAAAGATTCGACTTCAGACACCAGTTTGTCCCGGTACTCCGAGACGTTTTCCGAGTAATATTGGCATATTATATTGTAATGATGATAAACTTGCTTTTAAGCCAGTCTTCTCTGGAGGATAGTTCCACTATATACCTTTTACTAGAAGTGTATAGGGGACGCATGATATCTAAGATCATGTGTAAGACCGGTTTTTCCTTAATTGAGTCGAGCATGGATTTCAATCTATATAAAAGCGTGCTCAAACCGGCCTGGGCGTTAATCTTATACAAATTAGCCCTAGCCTCCTTGTCTAGATAAAGATCAAGGGGCGTCACAAAGCAGTGCATTAAGAGCCAGGCGATGATTGCATCACTCTAGTTGCCATTAAGCAGGCAGTCCTTTGTTAGACTATTTAGTCTGTTCGCAGTCGAGTCGCAGTCAATTACGTTCTAAACTTCATCGCTATTTAAAAATAGGACAATATTAAACTCAGAGAAAAGTATAAACAAATAAATGTATTAATATTTGCATCGGAATATATTTATGAAAATTTAATGTACGCACATAAAAACATAATTAGCTTTGTTAAGAAAAAAGAAGCTCATACTTTAAATACTAGGAACAACACAAGCTTGTAGGATAAAAATTATTAGACTCTACGCAAGTACCGAGATGAAATTATCCGTTTCCAGTAAAAAGGGAAATGTAGAGAGCCGGAGAGGATTCTACAGTTAACATACGAAACACAGCAGCATTAAGCTGTTTACTCTGGTATTCTGTGAGAGCGTCGTTCGAGCCGACCCTTTCATGCTATAATCATGATATAGGTGCAGCGTGGCTCTACCACGTAAATATATATATATATATATATATATATATATATATATATATATATATATATATATATATATATATATATATATATAAGTGTAAAGTTATATATACACTTCATGAGTGGAAAAATAGAGTTAAGATAGAGAATTAGGATAGACGCAGGCCTACTCTTATTTCTGAGAGAGATAAGGAGCAGTTAGTCCACCGCGTTGTGCCATTCCGTGTTTGCGAATTTCACATAGGTATCTTTGAATATTTTATTCTTCTGTTATGCACATTTCCTTCACAACCGAACATAGGATCAATCAAAACATTTCATTGGTGCCAACTGAATCGAATCCGGGTTGTGTGTGTATTGTGTAATAATTTTCGGTGGGCGTTTAGCCCCTAAGCTTCGAAGGCGTTTGGAACAGTAAAAGAATTAAAGCATGGAACATGGAAAAAGTTACAATACGACCAACGACGAAATATATAAGAATAACTCAAAAACTACTGGTCAGATCGTGATTAAATTTATATGGGACTACACGAGAAGCACCAGCTTTCAAATAAAAAAAGAATCATCAAAATCGGTTTACCCAGATAAAAGTTATGACGTAACACACATAAAAAGAACATAGTCGAATTGAATACTTCCGCCTTTTTTAAGTCGATAAAAAATAATATTATATATATAATAATATTATATACAAATATAAAAATATGCGAAGAGTTAACGTTAATTGTTTTTACTCAGTGCAAACTAAGGCTGAAAATCAAAGGAACCAGATTTCAATTCAAAATGCTTCAAGGAAAAATTAAACATTAAAAAAAAATGAAAACCATCCACGATCCACGGAAGGGACGCGACCATGAAGAACGTGAAATGTCGAAAATTAAAAAGTTAAAATTAAACGCGATAAAATCCGTAAAATTAGTTTCCACTTAATGTGTAGTGTTCGTTAGGCTACTGAGGCTACTGAACGTTGACTTCAATTAAATTTCCTCAAAGAGAGGATTTTGCCATAGTTGCCACGTGTGGCAGGCAGGTTAGCAACCGCAGTTTTATTTTCATTCTGAGTTGTTATCGGGAAGATAACTGTAGCACAGCGGCAACTGGAAGTAGCGTGAAAAGTACGAAACAAACTGCGATCGTTAATCCGCCTGTAGTGTCACTATTAAAGAAAATCATCTCTATATTAGGAGAAGCCTACTCTTATTTACAGCAGTAAACTTTACTTAATGGGCTTATATTTTTATCGACTGGTGAACAAGAAAAAGGATAAGAAAATATTAAATTAAAGATGTTTATTTTCAAGGATCGCTACGACTCTACCAGTAGATGGCAGACCGTACAGTCATTTTAAAAGTGAGTCACAAGATGGCGCTACTAATATTTCTAAACGCGATACTGTTTGAACGGTTCCTATGACACTAGTTCTGTGAAATCCTGCGTCAGGTTACCATCAGGTGGGCTGTATAGCTCATATAATACTTTTTGATTGAGCCACTCGCACTTACGTGTCAATGGCTTATGTATTAAAACATATCATACGTTTACGTTGCTAGTTGTGTAGTGTGTAGTTGTTACTTGTTACAAAAGTAAATGTTAGCAGGAGTTAAACCAACACTTCTAAGGATTAGAGATGAGACATACTTGCAAAATTTAATACCAGGGCTTTTAAGTACGAGTATAGAAAAATACCAGGGTCGAAAACCAGGTTCTAAAAATACTTAAAAGTATTTTGTTGACGCGAGCGACGTGTCCAGCCGCGGTGTCAAAATTTGAAAATACTTGCATAGGAATTCGACCCGTATTGCATGTTGTCCTATTATGAATACGGAGCAAAGTCGTATAAATAAAAAAAATACTTTGAAGTTCAAAGTATTTTTAATTCACAAATACGATTGAGTTTCTTATTTCTATTAGGATATGGATTATTTTCCTATGCAAGTATTTTCACGTATAGTGTTCAAGTTATTCGAGCATCTGTCTTACAACATGTACTTTCATACTTGCAAGTAGGTATTTTTTGCTCGCGCTGTATTGTTAACGTCAATATAATAATATGAATGACTAGTTCGAGTCGGGCCACAATTACGAGTATTATGATTGAACGTTTTTTAATTTTTTGTTATCGAAATGAAATCTTTCCTTCCTACTTTTTAAATCACGGGCTTAGGACTGTCTGCTAAATAATATTTAAGAATATATTATATTCTGTGGTGTTACAGTATTTCAGTATTCTCATTAAATTAACAGAAATATGTTTTCTCTGTACATGTTTGGTAAGGTTTGATACTCCAGATTTGTACGATATAATTACTTTACACATCTTGCATTCGGCTTTATTTTCTCCTTTGTCCAAAAAGTGATCCCACGCCAAACTTTTCTTAGGAGCCATACTTATGGATTTGTATGTACGAAGATCTTTTTACTATTCATAACAAGAACCTATGATCTATACACAAAAAACACTATTTACACGCTATTATTTACAGTTTAAACATCGTCAATTTCTTTTTCCAACTAATAAACATAATAATGTTCAGTTTTATTTATTTACATACTTAAACATTAATTAATAAAACTTTAAAAATTGTCTCTAAATTCAATAAACACGCAAAATAACTTTAAAAATTAGGTCACGGTCAGTAGGTTACGTACTCAGTTCACAATAACAACTGAATTTACAAAAAATCGAAACAAAACTTTTACTTCCTCGAACATAAACATAATTCTCTTATTTACGAATGAGTAAAAGACACGCAATAATGTCTCTTTTGTATACAGATATAAGGGTGAATGGTGCAAAATAGTCAAAAGAAATTTTATGAATAGCATGTTTAGGCAATTATGCTCCTTAATTAGTTTCGTTTTAGTTAGCTTATTTGATTGACAAGTTTCCGATCCGATCGGATGGCATGTGCATTAAGTACCTACACAGATTTCCGTTCAAGCATTCGGCCTTCGTCGGAAATACCAGGGCTCGACAACCTACTCTCTGCGAGTCCCTCCCGCCAACGCGTCGAGCGAACCCCGCGTTGCTTTCGGTGTCAAAATTTGGAAATACTTTGAAATACTTGCATAGGAATACGACCCGTATTCCATGTTATCCTACTATGAACAAGGAGCAAAGTCGTATAAATAAAAAAATACTTTGAAGTTCAAAGTATTTTTTTATTCACAAATACGATTGAGTTTCTTATTCCTATTAAGATATGGATCGTTTTCCTATGCAAGTATTTTCGTGTGTTGTGTTCAAGTTCTTCGAGCATCTGACTTACAACACATACTTTCATACTTGCAAGTATTTTTTGCCCGTACCAGGGCGCCGTACTTTGAAGCGAAAACCTGGTTTTAAAACCTGGTAGCGTAAATACGTCTCATCTCTACTAAGGATCCTTAATAAACCATATAACTTATATGTATATGCGAATACCTGTAAATGGCTTTGTCGAAATGTCCAATTTGTATTCATGTAACGTTATGCTGTTGGTGTTCCAAATAAAAAAAATATCTAATTCCCAATGCTTCTAAGTTAATACCATTACCCATTGCCAAATGAATACTGAATTAGAGAACTAAATACTTATTATCAAAAAATATAAAGAAATATTAGATATTAAAAGTAATATGATGTAATGGATTGGATTGTGATGTTACAACGTGGTGGGGGAGGGTGACGAAATGTCGATTAAATTAAATTTTTTACGTGGTAGAGCCATGCTGCAGTTATATTAGTAGAATAGTTGTAGCACGAATGGGTCGGCTCGACCGGGGAAGGACCACGCTCTCACAGAATACCAGCGTGAAATAGTAGCTTAATGCTGCTGTATTTCGTATGGTGAGTGTAGAGAACCGGAGACCCTTTTTACTGGAAATGAGGCATTCCATCTCAGTCCTCACGGGTGACAACGCATCTGCATTTTGATTTGTAATGGAAGATAGATGTAGATGTCTATGGGCCGCAGCAACCACTTAACATCAGGTGGACTGTGTGCTCGTTTGTCACCCTATTCTATAAAAAAAAAGAGAGCGGCGATAGGGGAAAACACAAAACAACCAAATTTATTAATAATGCTTTCAAATGAGTTAAATTTGAAAATTAGTTGTTTTGAATACTTATGATTTAAAAAAAAACTAATTTTTAAGGATATTTTTCAAATGATAGAGCCATGCTTCTTGTAATATTTATTTCGTGATTGTCGTGGTTAAGATCCTAATTTACGTTCAAATTCAAATTCAAATTCATTTATTCATTGCCAGAATGTAGTACATAATATTATAATGATTTTATTTACTGATGAGACCTTACATTCTACCATTACATTGGCGTGCAATATCTTTACATTATACAAAAAATATTATTGAAAATTTATGAGATTGTATTATTGAAGAAAAACAATGATGTATTCTTTTAAAAATATTTCAGCACCAAGTTTTTAAATTACAATAAATACATGTCAAAATTTAATTAATTATGTAAATGATTATATAGTCAAGTCTCCAAAAAAATTAAAAAATGTCAAAAAAAAACAACAAAATAAATATTAAATGACAAAATAAATTAATCAGTTTTTCCATTATTACCATTATTGTAGATTTCTTTATAAGTCATATATTCGTCTACTCTATAAAAACATATTTGTTTCCAGACATTTTTTAGTGTTTGTTTAGTAACTTTGTTCTTTTAGCAGTCTTTTGGAAGAACGAATATTCACTAGAGCAATTGAAAGACATTGGTAGTGCCTTATAAGCCAAATGAACCCCGTTCACGAAGATATGACTCGAGAACGGTTAAGAACATTAAAACGTCCCTATTCCACTTATATTCCACTTATATGATATTCCACTTATAGAGAACTGGACCGTAGTCTACAGCAAAATATCTGACGAACCAGTAAAAGAGGGCTTGGCCCTTTGGTAGTCCGTAAGCACAAAAATCGACCGAAGTCGCGCATGTCAATGCGTGTAAACGCCGTACAGAATACGAACAAATCCAGCCACAGTGAATGTACGTCACACTGTTTAGGCAAATAGGCACACTGGCCATAAACCATCCGTGAGTGCTACCACCTGCTAGACAGCCGTTCATGCAGACGTGATGTTTAGCATCACCCCCGTTTGCATGATCAGCGCAGCTACTAACCGCAGAGCGTGTCATAATTCTACTGTTCACCTAAATAGACCTGTGTCAATCATGCATGATTCGTTCGTTTGAGTTGGTACACTTAAAAGTGTTTATGTTTAATTCATTTTTTTTAAATTTAGCGGTACAACCAATCACAAACAATTGAAGTAACCTTTTAAACTCATAATTGGTGTGAATTGTGAATGAGCCGAAAACCAATCGAATCCCGAATGATCTGAATAAACAGGTAAATTGAATAAATAATGCAGACTGCAGAGTATCAACAGTATGTTATGTTTAAGGGTTTTTATTACAATATGGTTACCTAAATTAAAAATTATTTAAATTTTATTATATTTATTTGTTACATCTATGAGTTAAAATATCATTTCGTTGAGTTTACTAAAATAACACTTCAAAAGATTTTATCGCAAATAATTTATTTCATATGATAATTTTCAACCACTGTATATAAGTATAAGATAGGTAAACGTTTAATTTTGTAGCAAATATATGTTACAATCCTTATTTACAGACATGTAAAGTAAGATAAAATTGTGTATTGTTAGAAATGAAATTTAAGAATAAACAAATTTATTAAATATTTAAAATATATAATAACATTGAATCAAAATCAAGTGTTATTCAACTTAATTATTATAATATTTTCGATTTGTATATCTATTATTCATCACATTTTGAATATTTTAAAAGTTTTTAATAAATTTAATGATTTTGATAGAAAATATTTAATCTTTAATTTACTGTAATACTTAATGTCTGAAATTTATTTATTTTAACTTTATGCTTATAAATATATTTTCTTAGATCATTTTTGACGGCTTTATATAGAAATTAATTATTAGTTATTTATAATAATAATGGGCCGTCACACAACAAGTAGGTCTTAAGATTGGACATAGCCTAACAGATTAGTAAGCAGAAGGGGTAATGAACCGGCCATATAGCACGAAGAACCGACGACCGATAGGGAGGAAATGCTCTCGAGTGGCAATCTCGTGATTGCAGTTAAGCATTGATTTATCTCTATATATAAAAATCTATTGGTTTGTATGGGTTCTTACATGGTTGAGATTAACATTTGGACCCGCCAGGTGGCGCTTTTGTCAAGATTCAGAAATCATCCGTGAGTTGATTTCCCACTTGCTACAATACTTTTTACTTGTAGATGTAACAGCTAAAAGTAGAAATGTTACACCTAGGTCTACCGTTACAGCAGTCCTCTGTTAAAAATAGGCCTATCCCATAATTTACCTCATGCGGGGACATTTGCCATAGGTGCCACGCTTGGCAAACGGAGTTTTTATTTTAAGTCTTCATTTGAAAGATGCAGCTGCCTGTCTCCTGTTTTTTTCCCCCTATCGCCTCCTACGACTCCCACGGGATTATATGGGTAGTAGATATTACATCGTCACTACACGGTAACACCTAGGTTTAGCCGGCAACAATAAGGTGCTACCGATTGATGTTCGTTGAATTTAGATGTTAGGTTAGCTTTCGGGTTAAACTAGGTATACATTTCAAAGTCTGACTAATAATTAAAATTATTATGGCTTCTTTTAACTTTATCAGAAATATATTAGCAACTATCAAGAAGTATTACCAACAGTAGGTCAATAACTACTACTTCCGTTGAATATGTCAGAAATTCAAAAGTACATTTAAGTAATATTAGCACAAGTAGGGTTCTGCTTATACTATTTATAAACAAGCGATTTATTATGCAGAATGTCCCAACAGGTCGCCCAGGAGCGTGCTTTGTAGCATTACCTGTTGGAGGTGTGGCTTGTCATGGAATGTAATGATGACAATGATGAAGTAAGTACTTATGTTTTGGAATCACGTTAACTTTTCAATAAATTTTATCACTTAAAATTTTACATAATATATAGAATATAGTTCCTCATTTTAATAAAAAACAAAGATTTAGCTTACTGGATACGGCATTTATTTAGACCTAATGTCGAGCTAGTTACTACTCACTTACTTATGCATTACATATAGATATAGATGTCAGATAGTCCGCTTGACTTCTGTAATACATCTAAGCATTCATGGGTGACAACGCATCTGCATTATGATTTTTAACCGAGGAAAGTTGAGGCAGTTCACTTCTCATAGCTTCCATTTAGTATCAAGTGAAATACATAATTCGTAACTGCAACGAACCAAAATTAGCTACAATAATTTTATTACATAACGCATACGTTCGTTCGATTCTGGAGTATTGCAGCCCGGTTTGGTCACCACACTACGAGGTGTATGTTAAGCGACTAGAATGTGTGCAGAAAAGATTTTTATGGCATTTCTCATTTCAATCCGGTCTCGCTAAGCAGTTGCCTTCGTATGTCGATAGACTTTCAAAATTCTAAATGAAAAGCTTAAAAAATAGGAGGCTTATATAAGATTATTTGTTTTTATATAAAATTGTAAGAGGTGGTCTGGATTGCCATGGACTGCTGGAACAGGTTCGGCTTAATACGCCCTATAAAATCTCGCGAAAAGGGAAATACACACCATTTGCTACCAAGGAATCCAAAATCAATCTCGGCCATTACGCGATCATGAACAGGCTGCAACGGCAATACAATGAGCTCCAGATAACAACGGACGTAGACATTTTTTCAAATAGCCTCTCTAAATTCAAAAAAGACGTGTGGCAATCGGGGACTGCCGCGATAAAGCTATTGCATAGCATTTTGTATCAACTTATGCAATTATATAAAAATGATGAAATCGTTAAATTAAATAATATTGAAGCATATATTACAATTTGTTTTTAAATAAATAAATAAAAAATATTATTATTAAATCTAATTACATATCCATGTAAGATTTTTCTGCATTATGTTGACGAAATTTTCTTTGACGTTCAGCATTTGATTTTGGTACTGTTTTTTTTCTTCATTTTTCTTCAAATCTTTCTGACGCTGATAATATGCCCTTTGACGTGCATTAGTTTTTTTTCTTTTTAGCTCTTTACGCTTTTCTTCTCTATAAAACGAAAATATCCAGGTATAAATAATAGATATAAATAATTTGTATAAATAATGTAATGACACACGAAAGCAAAACTTAACTAATGATTTCTTATATTTACGCGAACACTACACATTGTAATAATACTAGTTTTTACGAAAAACGCTTTACAGCACTCATGGTCACGGGCGGGAGTCCCGCCACACATATACTTACACCTGAATCTTCCTAGGTTTGACCCTACGTCGACGAAATAGGTAAGTCTTGTTTGGTTCCTTTTTAACCGCTATTGTCTCATATTCCACAAGCCATTTAGGCCGACCTCCTGTTACTCGTCGAGTAGAACCCCTGGTGGGCCCGGGTTCTACGACCTTTGCCCGGGTAACTAGAGGCCGTAACAATAGCAGAGTAAAAAATTAGAGATTGTGGTGTTTGAAATTTGTCATCTATGAGAGTGAATTTTATCAGTGTACTCTGTAACAAATAACTATATAGAAAAAAAATGTGAAAATGACATTTCTCCATTTTTGTTTGTGTACTGGTTAGGAAATCGATCAAAAATTTGATCATTTTTCTGTTTTTATACGTTATTTCTAAAAAAATGTGAAAATGACTATTCGCCATTTTTGTTTATGTACTGGTTAGGAACTCGATCAAAAATTTGATAATTTCTCCGTTTTTATACGTTATTTCCATTGTTATTTTACATCAAATTAATTGTGGAGATATTTTCTTTAGGAAATATGTATCATTACGACAATTCAAAAACGTTTACATATAATAATTTACCTCGAAATTCACTTACTTACTTACTTACTTACTTATCGTCACGCACAATCCCTAACGGGGTAGCCAGAGAGAACAGATCGCCAAGTGTCACGATCCTTACATACCTCTTTCGCTTCTTTCAGGTTCATTAACTTCTTCATACATGCACGTCTAGGTATCCGAGTACTCTTGACCCTCCCCTCTTCGAGCAATTTGCTCACATGGTCTTCGAAAGTTAGTCTCGGTCTACCTCGACACCTTTTAATATTTACTTTCGCTCTATATATTTTCTTCACCATTCGGTCTTCACTCATTCGTTCAACGTGCCCAAACCATTGGAGTACGCCCCTATCAATTTTTGTGAAGTTCGTCAGCGACACGCATTGAGGCAGCGTGGCGGACATTTTCTTGCCTTAAAACCCTCTCAGAAATTAGAGGAGGCCTGTGCCCGGCAGTGGGACGTACATAGGCTGTAACTTTACTTTTTTTTACTTTTATAAATATGTTATTTTACCGACGAAAATTTTAAAGAAAAAAAAATAAGCAACCGACAACCTCCTAGGTCCCTAGGTGACTTGCGAGATGTCAGTGTAACAAAACAAAACGGCCCAGAAAAACAGACTTTCCAACTGATAGCTAAATCAGCACGCAACAATTTCATTGGTGCCAGTGGGGATCGAACCCGGGTTGCTCCCGTACTGTGATACCTATAACTAGCGCTTACCATGTGAGCTAGCACGGCTCTCAACGACATCGTTCCGTTCGTGTACAGCGCTGAAGATAGCAGAGTAAAAAATTAGAGATTGTGGTGTTTGAAATTTGTCATCTGTGAGAGTGAATTTTATCTGTGTACTCTGTAACAAATAACTATATAGAATATAGAAAAAAATCTGAAAATGATATTTCGCCTTTTTTGTTTGTGTACTGGTTAGGAACTCGATCAAAAATTTGATAATTTTTCTGTTTTTATACGTTATTTCTAATGTTATTTTACATCAAATTAATTGTGAAGATATTTTCTTTAGGAAATATGTTTCATTACGACGATTCAAAAACGTTTACATATAATAATTTACCTCGAAATTCACTATACGCGATTATCGTTTATTGATTATAATAGAGCGTGCCATTTGAATTTAAAGACAATTAATTGGACAATAAATAATAAGTGACAAATCTTGCCGTGGAGCGTGGAACTGAGTAGTTGCGCGTCTTGTTAATATAATTGCCGTACGGCCGCCCTGACGTATGTACTGCGCGAACCTGAGTTTTTTGCGACGCGGTCCGGTGATACAGTATTTTTCACAAATAGTGAGTTCGATATAACGCGGGTTCGGTTAAATCTGGTTGAATTTGATTGGATTAACCTAATGACAATTGACTTAACTATAATTAATGAGTGATAAACGAGCGTAATTTCCTAGACTCTGAAGTTTCTGTGACGGCTTGCCCCTTCGATGGATCCCATACTGGAATAGAGGTGAAGCCTTGGGATCTGCTGTTCAGCAACCAGCGGGAAGTCAGGTTACATAATATAACACGTACTGAGCATAACACTATCACACACATATACTTACACCTGAATCTTCCTAGGTTTGACCCTACGTCGACGAAATAGGTAAGTCTTGTTTGGTTCCTTTTTAACCGCTATTGCCTCATATTCCACAAGCCATTTAGGCCGACCTCCTGTTACTCGTCGAGTAGAACCCCTGGTGGGCCCGGGTTCTACGACCTTTGCCCGGGTAACTAGAGGCCGTAACAATAGCAGAGTAAAAAATTAGAGATTGTGGTGTTTGAAATTTGTCATCTATGAGAGTGAATTTTATCAGTGTACTCTGTAACAAATAACTATATAGAAAAAAATGTGAAAATGACATTTCTCCATTTTTGTTTGTGTACTGGGTAGGAACTCGATCAAAAATTTGATCATTTTTTCTGTTTTTATACGTTATTTCTAAAAAAATGTGAAAATGACTATTCGCCATTTTTGTTTATGTACTGGTTAGGAACTCGATCAAAAATTTGATAATTTCTCCGTTTTTATACGTTATTTCCATTGTTATTTTACATCAAATTAATTGTGGAGATATTTTCTTTAGGAAATATGTATCATTACGACAATTCAAAAACGTTTACATATAATAATTTACCTCGAAATTCACTTACTTACTTACTTACTTACTTATCGTCACGCACAATCCCTAACGGGGTAGCCAGAGAGAACAGATCGCCAAGTGTCACGATCCTTACATACCTCTTTCGCTTCTTTCAGGTTCATTAACTTCTTCATACATGCACGTCTAGGTATCCGAGTACTCTTGACCCTCCCCTCTTCGAGCAATTTGCTCACATGGTCTTCGAAAGTTAGTCTCGGTCTACCTCGACACCTTTTAATATTTACTTTCGCTCTATATATTTTCTTCACCATTCGGTCTTCACTCATTCGTTCAACGTGCCCAAACCATTGGAGTACGCCCCTATCAATTTTTGTGAAGTTCGTCAACACGCATTGAGGCAGCGTGGCGGACATTTTCTTGCCTTAAAACCCTCTCAGAAATTAGAGGAGGCCTGTGCCCGGCAGTGGGACGTACATAGGCTGTAACTTTACTTTTTTTTACTTTTATAAATATGTTATTTTACCGACGAAAATTTTAAAGAAAAAAAAAATAAGCAACCGACAACCTCCTAGGTCCCTAGGTAACTTGCGAGATGTCAGTGTAACAAAACAAAACGGCCCAGAAAAACAGACTTTCCAACTGATAGCTAAATCAGCACGCAACAATTTCATTGGTGCCAGTGGGGATCGAACCCGGGTTGCTCCCGTACTGTGATACCTATAACTAGCGCTAACCATGTGAGCTACCACGGCTCTCAACGACATCGTTCCGTTCGTGTACAGCGCTGAAGATAGCAGAGTAAAAAATTAGAGATTGTGGTGTTTGAAATTTGTCATCTGTGAGAGTGAATTTTATCTGTGTACTCTGTAACAAATAACTATATAGAATATAGAAAAAAATCTGAAAATGATATTTCGCCTTTTTTGTTTGTGTACTGGTTAGGAACTCGATCAAAAATTTGATAATTTTTCTGTTTTTATACGTTATTTCTAATGTTATTTTACATCAAATTAATTGTGAAGATATTTTTTTTAGGAAATATGTTTCATTACGACGATTCAAAAACGTTTACATATAATAATTTACCTCGAAATTCACTATACGCGATTATCTAACGTCCCGCCAGGGAGCTCTTCAATACCACTGCCTTTCCGTTTGGTCTCCGACATACACACGACATCTAATTCTCTTTCTTTCATTATTTCGATCAACTCATTCGTCTTATCTCTCATGCCTCCTCTAACATTCCACGTGCCAACTCTGCACTCCGTCCTCCACCTTCCGCCGTGTCGGGCTGTGCGTGACGGGTGGCGGTCCCCATCGCCGCTTTGCGCGCTGCATTCTACACCAACGGGGACGAGCTGGTGTGCGTCGCCTTGGGGGGACGCCCTAACCCTCGTTCGCATGGGTGCGCAGCTGTGTAGAATTGCAGCCCTGAAAAGGGCTGGCAGGGGTCGCGACGAGCACGCTTCTACAATGACCCCCAAAATTCACTATACGCGATTATCGTTTATTGATTATATGTTGTTTAAAAAGTATTCTTATTAGTTTTTTTTGTGTTAAATGGATGCTAAATATAAAAGAATGCTTCAGTATTGATAGCAATTTATTAACGAAATATCTGTTGAGATGTGTCTAGAAATTATTAATACTTATTTTTATTTATTTATTAAAATAATAAATAAATAAAAATAAATATACATTTATCTATATTGAGTACGTTATTTCCCGCGATCTCGCCCGCGTGTAATATGGATTTCATGGGTTTTAATTTTTTTGCGCGGAACCCTAATTCTTTTTCTAAAACAAAAGTAGTTCAAGTTATTCCTTATATCATCAGCTATCTGCCACTGAAAGTCCCGTCAAAATAGATCCAGCTGTTTCGGAGATTAGCTGGAACAAACAGACAGACTGACAGACAGACCGACAGACAGACAAAAAATTTAAAAATTGTGTTTTTGTTACTAGTACTTTCATATGCATTTAATAAAAAGCTGTTATTTTAACATTACAAACAGACACTTCAATTTTATTTATTTGTAGATATAGATATAAGATATTATTCATATTGGTGTCATTTTTAAAGGGAATATCATGTACTATTATAATAATAAAATAATTGATAGTACTATGACACCACTAAGGGAAGTGAAATTTTGATATAGGTAAATTCATGTCTTTATCTTGAATTTGATTGCTCAAAAACACGATAGTATAATTTTGACTCGATCATAATTATTTGCGAAAACACCTCTAAAAAACCACTATAGTTGAAATTACAACGAAATTATGTTATCTATATGCTTCGAAATCACTCAAATATATTCATAACATTAATATTCACAATTTACTTGCTCATTATTTTGATTACTCAAATCAATAATTTTTACAAAAATATTTTAAAGTTTCTGAGAATTTCTAAGCGCTTTTAATCGTCGCGGGCGCTACGCTATTTTAGACCTTATGAGGGCGTTTTTTCAAGTTTTATAGAAATTATGCATTCACTCGGATCAGTCCGGCGATAGCCCTTTCGAGGTGTCGTCTTAACGCAATTCCTTTGTATAGTGCGACGTTGCCACTCTTATTAGTTATTCCGCTTCGTAATATTTTATTTATAGGTGATATTTTGTTTATGTAGGTATTCGATAGATTCCTATAGTCTGTTTTTTACGCAGGAGAAAAAATAACAGATCTTTATTAGATTCGTTTAGCCCGAATAAAATACAGTTTTTATGATTCTGGTTCAGATTAGATTTAATTTTAGTCACTTAAGTTTCGTATATTGTTCAAAATAATGAAATAAATCCACAGAATCTTCAGTTACGAAAAAAAGCAATATCATTTTAGTCTCCGGCGAAAAAAAAAGATATATATCATGATTAATTTATCAACTAGTTATTCGTTTACTAAATACGAAAAAATATCTAGGATTTCCCAGCCGTGATACATTACAGATTGACTATATTATCATTTATTTTACTATTGTAAATAAGTACTAATTGTAGATATTGACACCGCGGCGGGCGGGACTCCCGCCCGTGACCATGAGTGCTGTAAAGCGTTCGAAACGTCGGGTATTTAAAAAGTTAAATATACGCGATAAATTCCGTGAAAACTAGTATTATTACAAAACTTAACTAGATTCATTTTTGTGAAAGGCTATTTTTGTTAAATTATGATATTATGTTTGGTTTTGCAGTTATTTGAATTGTAATTTAATTTTTCACACACGTTTTCTAAGCTTCTAAGCGTTTTATCATTTCTAGAACGAAACATTTTATAAAACACCAAATTGACTATTTTACACCGTATGGCCTCCTTACACTAAAATACGAATAAAACAATTGCGAAAAATGTCATTAAATCAATGATCATTAATGCGTGTGTTATACACAAGGAATTAAAATATAAATATATTCATGATTATATGGACGTCAAATATCGTGCGGTATTAAACTTTACCGATAATCTGACGTCATACGACGTAATTCAAATAACTGCAAAACTAAACCAAACTAATTTTGTACAGATTAGGTAAATAGTTCGCACTCTTCCTTAAGATAGTGATCATAAAAAGTAAACTCGCAGTGCGAGCACAAAAACTCAACACGATCAAGTAAATAAATTATATTTTCGGAGTTATTCATGTCAGCAACAATACGCCACGGTCTATTGTAGAAATTAACAACCCATTGGCAGTCATTGCAGTAAAACCTTATATTAAAATGAGTTTCTTCCCAAGGTCATATTAGGTTATTAGTCACAATATAAGAAAATGATCTTCTATTAAACCTGTCAATATCTACAATTAGTACTTATTTACAATAGTAAAATAAATGATAATATAGTCAATCTGTAATGTATCACGGCTGGGAAATCCTAGATATTTTTTCGTATTTAGTAAACGAATAACTAGTTGATAAATTAATCATGATATATATCTTTTTTTTTCGCCGGAGACTAAAATGATATTGCTTTTTTTCGTAACTGAAGATTCTGTGGATTTATTTCATTATTTTGAACAATATACGAAACTTAAGTGACTAAAATTAAATCTAATCTGAACCAGAATCATAAAAACTGTATTTTATTCGGGCTAAACGAATCTAATAAAGATCTGTTATTTTTTCTCCTGCGTAAAAAACAGACTATAGGAATCTATCGAATACCTACATAAACAAAATATCACCTATAAATAAAATATTACGAAGCGGAATAACTAATAAGAGTGGCAACGTCGCACTATACAAAGGAATTGCGTTAAGACGACACCTCGAAAGGGCTATCGCCGGACTGATCCGAGTGAATGCATAATTTCTATAAAACTTGAAAAAACGCCCTCATAAGGTCTAAAATAGCGTAGCGCCCGCGACGATTAAAAGCGCTTAGAAATTCTCAGAAACTTTAAAATATTTTTGTAAAAATTATTGATTTGAGTAATCAAAATAATGAGCAAGTAAATTGTGAATATTAATGTTATGAATATATTTGAGTGATTTCGAAGCATATAGATAACATAATTTCGTTGTAATTTCAACTATAGTGGTTTTTTAGAGGTGTTTTCGCAAATAATTATGATCGAGTCAAAATTATACTATCGTGTTTTTGAGCAATCAAATTCAAGATAAAGACATGAATTTACCTATATCAAAATTTCACTTCCCTTAGTGGCGTCATAGTACTATCAATTATTTTATTATTATAATAGTACATGATATTCCCTTTAAAAATGACACCAATATGAATAATATCTTATATCTATATCTACAAATAAATAAAATTGAAGTGTCTGTTTGTAATGTTAAAATAACAGCTTTTTATTAAATGCATATGAAAGTACTAGTAACAAAAACACAATTTTTAAATTTTTTGTCTGTCTGTCGGTCTGTCTGTCAGTCTGTCTGTTTGTTCCAGCTAATCTCCGAAACAGCTGGATCTATTTTGACGGGACTTTCAGTGGCAGATAGCTGATGATATAAGGAATAACTTGAACTACTTTTGTTTTAGAAAAAGAATTAGGGTTCCGCGCAAAAAAATTAAAACCCATGAAATCCATATTACACGCGGGCGAGATCACGGGAAATAACGTACTCAATATAGATAAATGTATATTTATTTTTATTTATTTATTATTTTAATAAATAAATAAAAATAAGTATTAATAATTTCTAGACACATCTCAACAGATATTTCGTTAATAAATTGCTATCAATACTGAAGCATTCTTTTATATTTAGCATCCATTTAACACAAAAAAAACTAATAAGAATACTTTTTAAACAACATATAATCAATAAACGATAATCGCGTATAGTGAATTTTGGGGGTCATTGTAGAAGCGTGCTCGTCGCGACCCCTGCCAGCCCTTTTCAGGGCTGCAATTCTACACAGCTGCGCACCCATGCGAACGAGGGTTAGGGCGTCCCCCCAAGGCGACGCACACCAGCTCGTCCCCGTTGGTGTGGAATGCAGCGCGCAAAGCGGCGATGGGGACCGCCACCCGTCACGCACAGCCCGACACGGCGGAAGGTGGAGGACGGAGTGCAGAGTTGGCACGTGGAATGTTAGAGGAGGCATGAGAGATAAGACGAATGAGTTGATCGAAATAATGAAAGAAAGAGAATTAGATGTCGTGTGTATGTCGGAGACCAAACGGAAAGGCAGTGGTATTGAAGAGCTCCCTGGCGGGACGTTAGATAATCGCGTATAGTGAATTTCGAGGTAAATTATTATATGTAAATGTTTTTGAATCGTCGTAATGAAACATATTTCCTAAAAAAAATATCTTCACAATTAATTTGATGTAAAATAACATTAGAAATAACGTATAAAAACAGAAAAATTATCAAATTTTTGATCGAGTTCCTAACCAGTACACAAACAAAAAAGGCGAAATATCATTTTCAGATTTTTTTCTATATTCTATATAGTTATTTGTTACAGAGTACACAGATAAAATTCACTCTCACAGATGACAAATTTCAAACACCACAATCTCTAATTTTTTACTCTGCTATCTTCAGCGCTGTACACGAACGGAACGATGTCGTTGAGAGCCGTGGTAGCTCACATGGTTAGCGCTAGTTATAGGTATCACAGTACGGGAGCAACCCGGGTTCGATCCCCACTGGCACCAATGAAATTGTTGCGTGCTGATTTAGCTATCAGTTGGAAAGTCTGTTTTTCTGGGCCGTTTTGTTTTGTTACACTGACATCTCGCAAGTTACCTAGGGACCTAGGAGGTTGTCGGTTGCTTATTTTTTTTTCTTTAAAATTTTCGTCGGTAAAATAACATATTCATAAAAGTAAAAAAAAGTAAAGTTACAGCCTATGTACGTCCCACTGCCGGGCACAGGCCTCCTCTAATTTCTGAGAGGGTTTTAAGGCAAGAAAATGTCCGCCACGCTGCCTCAATGCGTGTTGACGAACTTCACAAAAATTGATAGGGGCGTACTCCAATGGTTTGGGCACGTTGAACGAATGAGTGAAGACCGAATGGTGAAGAAAATATATAGAGCGAAAGTAAATATTAAAAGGTGTCGAGGTAGACCGAGACTAACTTTCGAAGACCATGTGAGCAAATTGCTCGAAGAGGGGAGGGTCAAGAGTACTCGGATACCTAGACGTGCATGTATGAAGAAGTTAATGAACCTGAAAGAAGCGAAAGAGGTATGTAAGGATCGTGACACTTGGCGATCTGTTCTCTCTGGCTACCCCGTTAGGGATTGTGCGTGACGATAAGTAAGTAAGTAAGTAAGTAAGTGAATTTCGAGGTAAATTATTATATGTAAACGTTTTTGAATTGTCGTAATGATACATATTTCCTAAAGAAAATATCTCCACAATTAATTTGATGTAAAATAACAATGGAAATAACGTATAAAAACGGAGAAATTATCAAATTTTTGATCGAGTTCCTAACCAGTACATAAACAAAAATGACGAATAGTCATTTTCAAATTTTTTTAGAAATAACGTATAAAAACAGAAAAAATGATCAAATTTTTGATCGAGTTCCTACCCAGTACACAAACAAAAATGGAGAAATGTCATTTTCACATTTTTTTCTATATAGTTATTTGTTACAGAGTACACTGATAAAATTCACTCTCATAGATGACAAATTTCAAACACCACAATCTCTAATTTTTTACTCTGCTATTGTTACGGCCTCTAGTTACCCGGGCAAAGGTCGTAGAACCCGGGCCCACCAGGGGTTCTACTCGACGAGTAACAGGAGGTCGGCCTAAATGGCTTGTGGAATATGAGGCAATAGCGGTTAAAAAGGAACCAAACAAGACTTACCTATTTCGTCGACGTAGGGTCAAACCTAGGAAGATTCAGGTGTAAGTATATGTGTGTGATAGTGTTATGCTCAGTACGTGTTATATTATGTAACCTGACTTCCCGCTGGTTGCTGAACAGCAGATCCCAAGGCTTCACCTCTATTCCAGTATGGGATCCATCGAAGGGGCAAGCCGTCACAGAAACTTCAGAGTCTAGGAAATTACGCTCGTTTATCACTCATTAATTATAGTTAAGTCAATTGTCATTAGGTTAATCCAATCAAATTCAACCAGATTTAACCGAACCCGCGTTATATCGAACTCACTATTTGTGAAAAATACTGTATCACCGGACCGCGTCGCAAAAAACTCAGGTTCGCGCAGTACATACGTCAGGGCGGCCGTACGGCAATTATATTAACAAGACGCGCAACTACTCAGTTCCACGCTCCACGGCAAGATTTGTCACTTATTATTTATTGTCCAATTAATTGTCTTTAAATTCAAATGGCACGCTCTATTATAATCAATAAACGATAATCGCGTATAGTGAATTTCGAGGTAAATTATTATATGTAAACGTTTTTGAATCGTCGTAATGAAACATATTTCCTAAAGAAAATATCTTCACAATTAATTTGATGTAAAATAACATTAGAAATAACGTATAAAAACAGAAAAATTATCAAATTTTTGATCGAGTTCCTAACCAGTACACAAACAAAAAAGGCGAAATATCATTTTCAGATTTTTTTCTATATTCTATATAGTTATTTGTTACAGAGTACACAGATAAAATTCACTCTCACAGATGACAAATTTCAAACACCACAATCTCTAATTTTTTACTCTGCTATCTTCAGCGCTGTACACGAACGGAACGATGTCGTTGAGAGCCGTGGTAGCTCACATGGTTAGCGCTAGTTATAGGTATCACAGTACGGGAGCAACCCGGGTTCGATCCCCACTGGCACCAATGAAATTGTTGCGTGCTGATTTAGCTATCAGTTGGAAAGTCTGTTTTTCTGGGCCGTTTTGTTTTGTTACACTGACATCTCGCAAGTCACCTAGGGAACTAGGAGGTTGTCGGTTGCTTATTTTTTTTTTCTTTAAAATTTTCGTCGGTAAAATAACATATTTATAAAAGTAAAAGAAATTAAAGTTACAGCCTATGTACGTCCCACTGCTGGGCACAGACCTCCTCTAATTTCTGAGAGGGTTTTAAGGCAAGGAAATGTCCGCCACGCTGCCTCAATGCGTGTTGACGAACTTCACATTTCTTCGAAATATATATTTTTTAATTTCTCAGACATGCGCTACCAGCATGCGACGACGCGGCAAGCGCCTTGCCGCCACTTGCATTTGCCGCGCTTTGTCTCGTCACAGAGTGGCGAAATCACAGTAATACAGGTATTTTATAAACAGCACCTGTCTAATATTATGAAATATGTAGATAAAACTTAAAACTTACCTTGATAAATGTTTTTGTTTGTAATATTTTTTAGACCTTTCTTCAATCATTTCTGCTTATTCCCCATGTTTTACAAACTAAACTTAAACATTAATAAAACTGTACAATTAATATAACTATAAAACACTACTATTAAACAAGAATCAGAAAAAACCTACTCCACTATTAACAAAATTAAATTTTTGCATTAATATTTTACGATTTTATTTCGTAGTGCTGAGCTCTCGCAACGCGGCGTACGTCCACCTAGCAACACGATGCGCCCCGCACTGAATTCGTGGACGAATGCGGGGGTGATATAGACGGAGTATTTAATCGGGACGCATTTTTAATTTATTATCATAAAAATAATACATATTTCTAAAAAGTAACCAAACCAAATTATTTTATTTTGTATTGCAAAGTAGCAGATATTTTTTTTATATTCCTTTGATAAACAATGAAGGAGTAAAGTGGTTTCATCTCAACGATTTGGAGGTGATTTGGGTATTTTTATATTTATCATGTGACACCGATAGAAAAATTATGGCTAAACCGAATTACGTATTAGATCATGTAGATTACTAGCTATTTTTTTCATATGTAATTTCTCTGTAAGTGTTGACGAAAAGTTGGTTCATCTGCACGCTTTTTTCAAGCTTTTTGCGAGAGAGCAGCCTTAATAATAAATGCACTTTAATCATTCATATTCAAAATTTCAAAACTCTTCGACAAAGACAACAAAGACTGAGGAAAAGAAACGACGTTAGACCATCGTTAGACAATGCACGGCCTTCAAGCCACACCTCCGTGCCCGTCGGAGAGCGTGAGGTTTTTTTCGTTACGAAATTTCTGGATTTTCCCGCACTCAAGGCCCGCGATAGAAGCTATGCAATAGCTTAAAAAAATTCTAGGTGTAAGTTTGAGCACGGAATAATTTTGGATTAGTTTAGTTTTTCCTATACTTTATTACTTTTTAAATAAGCATTAAAAACTCGCATTTGCATTCGTGGCAGCCTGTAATTGAATCTGGACTAAGCTTAAATCTTAGATAATAGCTTAAGAATTTAATATTTTTGGTGTAAGATTTATTAGCTGTCCTTAGTAAATAAAAAAATAAATAAATAAAATATTTACACAAGTGCTCGTTTCCCCCCCCCCCCTTACTTGTAAATAAACTCATTAACCATTGCTAGCGTTAAATATCATCATCATCGAAAACGTTACACAGATCTCCACAAGTCCACTGCTGAACATAGGCCTTCCCCAAGAAATGCCACAAAGCGTGGTCCTAAGCCACCTGCATCCATCGACTTCCTGAATGTCTTACCAAGTCCGTCACTCCGTCTAGGGCGGGGTCGTTCTACACTTCATCTACCGGTATGAGACTACCACTCGAGAACCTTTTTTCCTCATTGGTTGTCGGTCCTTCCAGTATATTGCCGGCCCATTGCCACTTCAGCTTACTAATCCGTTGGTCTATGTCCAATATTAAGGTATATCCGTTGGAAGGCAATATTGAGGTCATTTTGAATAGTGCTTAGGTTTTCAGCGATTCTGCCATGAGAAGTACATATTCAGCGTAAAAATACAATAAAAAAATTTCGTCTCGCAATCTTATACACATTGTTAGCGACGACAAAGTGAATTCGAACATTTAATATTAATTATTTATTGTCAGTGAATTAAAAACTAAGTGTTAGCATTTAATCATAATTATTTCTTATCAGTGATTTAAAATTAGGTGATGGTATTAATCTTAACTGTTTCCTATTCATAAAATAAAGCTAAGTGTAAAGACTGATTAGTGCTGAAAAAACAGGAAAGTAAATTAAACACTTCTATTTTTATCTTGAAGTGACTTATATGAATCTATTTAATATTATTTAGGTCTGATTAGAACATTAGACGCAAGTATAAGCTTATTTTCTAGTAAGATTTCTTTTATCATAACTTTAAGAGCTATTTAACATATAAGTGATTAATATAATTCTTTTTCCTTTAAAGTACTTCAAAAGAAACATTAATATGTCAATTAATCGCTGTATAATGTTATTTCATTATGAGAAAGATTTAAATTTCATGAAAAAATATTGTATAGATTCTTAAGCATAATTCCTGAAAAAGTGTTGTACATTCCTACCTCTTGGCGGCGCCACTTGTATGTTCGGCAAAAAATATAGTCCTACTCCGGAGCTAAACCGTGAGGCGACCGCGAAACTATTTTTATTTTTTATAAATGTAAAATAAAGGTTTATTGAATGATTTATGTTTAGAATAATAGAAATAAGTTGTATCTATCGTTAGGAATAAATATAAATATTGTAAGGAATGTTTTACCACGTTTATTAAGGAAATTGTGAATCTCTCTTAGAAAAGGTTACTCTGCGCTCTGATTGGTCAATAGATTCACTAATGCCGTATGCGATTTTTTCTTAAATATGATTGGTTACAGCCGCTTATAAAAAAGGGGCGTTTTTCGTGGTAAATTATTCCAAATCCGGCAATGTAATAATAAGGAATCAAGAAATAAAACAAGAAGAAATTCTCAAGAAGTGTTATTTATTGCTCATCTAACTGCTACTGTATGCTCTCCAGTTAACATCCCGCCAGCAAACCCGCTCTATTTATCAACGCTCCCTTATACGAGCATTTACACACATATTACACAAAATCTCTTTCATTAATCCTTTACATAAGGGAGGTGACATAGGCGATGTTAATAACTAAAGACCTATATCTGTGCTAAACAGCATAACGAAAATCATAGAGAAACTCCTGAATAAATTATATACTACTAAACTCAAAATATGGCTTTAGAAAGGGCTTATCAACACAGAGTGCATAATGAGAGACATTATAATTCTTATTTCAGGAAAGGTAGACAAAGGTGAAAACTGTCTCGCTGTCTTCCTAGACATAAAAAAAAGCTTTCGACACAGTTTCTTTACCCATTAGGCACAGGGCTATCTCTATTCTAAAACTATCTCACGGAAGGAAAACATTTGGAGTATCACAAGGGCGAGTCCTAGGTCCGACACTATTTTTGGTCTGTATAAATAAACTATGCAAGCTAAGAAGGGTTGATGATGGGATTTTCTGTTGTTGTTCTTTCTGGAAGCTCATGGGTAACTGTACAAACAGATGATAAATTGGGTCTCTCTAAAATAGAATGTTGGATGAATTCAAATCTCCTTCTTTGAATACAGCTAACATAAATTGTGTATATTTTACACCTACCCAAAAATCATAACCGTTTTGTTGGACCAAATATAAATTTATCAAATACATTGATTTAGCGGTTAACCGAGTTAGGTAGTTGATCTCGATACTTAAAACACTGCGTTATGTAATAAATAGCAAGTGACCTTCTTAAAAAAAATTATATTTCCCTGGTTCAGGACGTCACAGCGTATTACATACCGGCGTGGAGAGGGGCTATAAAAAGTAAATGATATTACTCATTTTATTTAAATTTAAGTTGGTTGTATATTTTTTTTATATAATACTTAACCTTTATAAACTTTGTAACCTCTTATTGAGAAGAAAAGCGTACATTTTAAAATTGACCTTAACTTATCACAGAACCCTCCCGTTTGAACCAACGAATTTAAATAAAAGAAGACAAGATATTGTAGCTCCTTCCAGTCTAGTTGTTACTGCTTTCGAGCCGGGGTAACGCCTTCCAAAATTCTTACATGTGTAACATTATTAATATTAATTAACAATATATCATATGCCAGATTACGAATAAAAAACATTTAAATGACTTCAAACAAAAAATAAAATAAAATAATATGCGAGGAGCTTGAAATTTTGTATTAATTACACAATTACGCAAACACATACCCAAAATTTATATTTTTCTGCCCTTTTAAATTTTAAATGCAGCCGAAGGAAAACGTCGTAAGGAAATCTTAATGTCTCATAAATTAATACAAAATAACATATGTTGTACTGTTTTCTGCTCCAAAACTATCTTACAAATTAGATACGTTTTGCTCAGTACTTTAAGAGCTACAATTATATACTTACATATATACAACATGTAACGTAATTAACGCACACCCTCAGACACCCCAATTAGTATATTATGTTATAATCATAATACATACACTGATTTTTAGTTAAACATTTTTATGCACCGATTATATTTATCAAATTAGTTATACTAATTCCGGAAGAATGTTGTGGTCACAGTACAAATCCACGAACGCAAAGACTTTAACGTGCTTTTAATAAAGTTCATTTTTCTTTATTTTTATTGAACGACAGATTTAGTAATAATACAAATAAAACTGCACTCTTAAAAATCTTATTGCCTTAAGTTACGCTCCATTTCAGTTTTTTTTGACTGTACAGATTTAGTGTGACTGTAATTTACGTAGTTTCAATTATTTTTGGGATAAAAAATTACCTGTATTAAAAATGATAGGAATCGATTCAGTATACGATTCTAAACAAACTACTTTCTCAAAGTGCGTTAATTATGTTACATGTTGTATATATATATATACATATAAATGTAGTGTTTATGTTTCATGTAGGAAATAGAAAGCAATAAATAAACACGTAAAACAAATAGTACAACTGTAATGCTACTATCAGTTTTTTATGACAAATAAAACCACGTTGTCTACGTCTCTAAGGCAACCCTTTATTTATATGCACTTGTAAGTACGAATTGACGTAAGTCCACGTAATAATTTTCTGTTCACCGGTGCTTATATCTTATGTTTATATGTTTACCCTCTTTACAATGTAATAAATAGCTTAAAAATATTGTATGCATAAATAGGGCCTAGACCTTATTTATCAAGTATTTTTCCAGGCTTATTTAACCTGTGTGGTTTATTTTTGGACCTGGTTTACCTTAAATGATGGGTGTCTTGCCACTGTTCATTCGCAAAATGTGTCCCGATCATTGTATTTGGTCCACTTGAATGACATACAATATAGTATTTCGCATACATTAAATATATATCCAGAGGACTAAGATACCAGAAAAAGCATGTTCGGTTCTCTACAGTCATCATACGAAACACAGCAGCATTATACTGCTATTATACGCTGGTAAACTGTGAAAGCGTGGAGGACCACAATATCTACATAGGTGCTTATATCTTATGTTTATATGTTTATCCTCTTTACAATATAACAAATAGCTTAAAAATATTAAACATACACATAATATAAACACTCACGCCTGTCACCCAGAGGGGTAGGAAGAGACTACAGACATCCATTTAGCACGATCCTGACTACCTCTCTTGCCTCTTCCACATCCATATACCTACGCATACATGCTCGTCGGTTAAGGGTACTCTTAATTTGGCCCATTTTTAATATATCGCCAATTAAAAATATTGTATGAATAAAATAGGGCCTAGACCTTATTTGTCAAGTATTTCCAGGCTTATTTACCTGTGTGATTTATTTTTGGACCTGGTTTGCCTTAAATGATGGGTGCCTTGCCACTGTTCATTCGCAAAATGTGTCCCGATCATCATATTCAGTCCACTTCGATGACAAACAACAATACACAACAATATGGTACAATATGGTATTTCGTATACATTGCATATTATATTCAGAGGACTAAGATACGAGCCAAAGCATATTCGGTTCTCTACAGTCATCACGCAGGAAATCTGTGAGAGCGTGGAGGACCACTATCTCACAAATTACCGGCAGAGATCTCCAAGTAGACCGACTACATTTTTAACAGAATTATTGAGTCACACGGCAGTGTTCTGTGAAGAGTAAAGGTCAATTTTAAAATGTAGAGTTTTCTTATCGATAAGAGGTTTTCTTTGGCGAATCTTTAAGTCTTACAAGTGATAACATTAAACATTTTGTACATCTGACTTCAATATAAATAAAACGAGAACTCCAAAACTGCTGTTCAGATCTTGAACAAATCACAAGAGAAGAATCAGCTTTCAAATAAAAAAGAGTCATAATAATCGGTTCACCAAGAAAAAGGTTCTGAGGTAACACATAAAAATACAGTCGAATTGAGTACCTCCTCCTTTTTGAAGTCGGTTAAAAATACATAAATAATCCTTGTGCCCATTTAAGTTTACTTAATTTAGTTCTTTGAAGTCGACTTTTACTTTTTGTTCACAGGCATTCTTTTTTTACCCATTAAAGTGGAATTTTTTTGAAATTTCAGCACATAACAAAAAATAAAGACTACCTACTAAAGAAAATCATCTCTATATTAGGAGAAGCCTACTCTTATTTAAAGCAGGAAACTTTACATTATAGGCTTATATTTTTATCTACTGATAAACAAAAAAAGGATAAGAAGATATTAAATTAAAGATGTTTATTTTCAAGTATCGCTACGACTCTACCAGTAGATGGTAGACCGTACAGCTATTTTAAAAGTCAGTCACAAGATAGCGCTATTAATATTTCTAAACGCGATACTGTTAGAACGATTCCTATGACACTAGTTCTGTGAAATCCTGAGTTACGTTGCTATCAGGTGGACTGTGTAGTTCATATAGTATTTTTTGAGAAAGCAATGCGCACTTTTGCGTTTTTGGCTTACATTATAATACATACGTTGTATTGTAACATAGATAAATGTTAGTAAGAGTGAAACAATACTTTTAAAGACGCTTATTGAACTATTTAACTTTTTTTAAATTCCCGACGTTTCTAAATTAATGCCATTGCCATTGCCCAAATTAATGAATACTGAATTAGAGAAAACTGAATAATTATAACTTATTAGCGTTGCCACTTAAGCGAATAGCGACTTTGTCGGGTTTGTCGCTAAATCTAACGAGTTTTTTTGCTAATTTAGGGAGTTAAATTCAATGTTTAGCGACAAAAAATATTCTGGTGACTTTTAGCGACATTTGCACTTACTTCAATTTTTGATACCATCTGACTTTTTTAGGCGTAAGGAATACTATACTCTATGCGCTAAAGAAATTATAAAATGTAAAGGAACCGAAACAAAGCTCTGGATGTCGTTTTTACAATAATAAACACATTAAAAAAAGCACAACTTCATTCCATTACCTATTACAAATAAATCACTTAACATACAACATTATTATTTTTATATATTGTATATACCCAACATGTAATAAAAACCCTGTGGTTCCCGTTAACTGCGTTATCAGAATCAGTATCCAAGCGTATAGAAATATTTTTTATTCTAAAAAACACATTTAAAAAATTAATGTTCATGACAAAAAAATTAATTTGCAAATTGTATGTGGTTTTATTTCTTCTTACTCACACGAGTATCGGTAATGCGGGGTCTTTGACAATCCTCTTACTCCTCGGCCAATGCAGAAATAATAAAACCACCTCTACAATTTGCAAATTAATTTTATTCATTAAAATTAATCTTTTTAAATGTTTTTTTGAAAAATAAACATCTATACGCTTGGATAATGATTCTGATAACGCGCTTAACGGCAACCACAGGTTTTTGTTACATGTTGTATATATACATATATATATATATATATATATATATACACATATATATATATATATATATATATATATATATATATATATATATATATATATATGTGTATATATATATATATATATATATATATATATATATATATATATATATATATATATATATGTATTTGTGTGTGTATGTGTGCGTGCGTGAGTGCGTGCGTGCGTGCTTGCGTACGTGTGCGTGTGTGTGTGTGTGTGTGTGTGTGTGTGTGTGTGTGTGTGTGTGTTTGTATTACATAGCATTGATACTTATTATCTAGATAAAAATATAAGATATTAAAAGTAATACGTAATGGATACTGATGTACAACGTGGTGGGGGAGGGTGAAGAACTGTCGAATAAATGGGAGCAGTAATAAGGGGAAAGCACAAAACAACCAAATTTATTAATTATGATTTCAAATGAATTAAATTTGTAAATTGCTTATTGAAATACTTAGGATTAAAAAAGCTAATCTTTAAGGATTTTTAAGCGGTAGAGCCATGCTGCAGCTGTATTAGTAGTATAGTTGTAGCACGAAATGAATGGGTCGGCTTGACCGAGGAAGGAACACGCTCTCACAAAATACCAGCATAAAATAGCAGCTTAACGCTGCTGTATTTTGTTGAGAATCGAAAAGCCTTTTTACAGGAAAGGAGGCATGTCATCTTAACCCTCACGGGGGACAACGCATTTGCATTTTGAATGTAGCTCCTCTCAACACCGGTATGTAATACGCTATGACTTCCTGAACCAGGGAAATAAACATTTTGTTAAGAAGGTCACTTGCCATGACATAACCCAGTGTATTCAATATCCAGATGAACATTCTAACTCGGCTAACTGCCAAATCAATGTGTGGATGCCAGAATAATCTTTGGACCAACAAAACGCCGAGATACCTTGTGCAAATGACTTTTAGAACAATACAGTAGTAGTAGACAATTACAGTATTTTAATTACTAAGAAAACGATAAACTATTCCGGCCTGGGAGTCGAACCCAAGACCTTCATATCATTAATTCGATATTTCTTTAAGATTTATAATATTGTTGCTCGATAATTTGCTTTTTAGAAGCTATTCGTAATTGGTTAACTAATAAATTGAAATATTCTTATAGGCGCGTCGCCAACAACAGTATATATATATATATATATATATATATATATATATATATATATATATATATATATATATATATATATATATATATATATATAGAACATCTCCGAACTATCACACTGAGCGTTGGCCGCTCCCCGGGCATAACACCTTGCCCGGCGGGAGATCTCCTCTTTTCCTTCCACGGCCACAGAATGAATACGATTGTGTATGACATGTGAAAATATGTTACTTACATTTAGTTTATATTCATTTTTTACTTTTAAGGAAATAAACATATTAACAATAAGCTCTTTGTTTTCCAAATAAGATAATTAAAATTAAAATAATTAAACGGTCTGTAACTTAAAGTTACTTAAATTCAATTAATGGTAAATAATATAAAACATACACTGAACTTTTATTTTAAATTCTAAAGGTGTTTAAGCGTAAAATAAGGCGTCCGTTGGTAAAGAGAAGTTTTGAAATGTATGGAGAATGGGCCAGACGCCATATTATTAGTTGACTATAAAATAATTCAATAAGAAATTATTTCAAATCACTAAAGTATATATTTATTGTAATTCTACGGATTTATCTTAGTTTTGTGCGATAAAGTACGGTTAGGTTTGGTCCGTTCAGAAACATTTGAATAATATATCATCTTATCTTTATATTCGAGTACCAAAGTTCTCAACTCAAATTTAACGCTTAGAGTACTTCTGTGTCGATAGCATCAAATCGCATTCATATTCCTGGTTGATATTAATGTCTTACCTTATCCTGTAGGGTAACCAATCAAACCAAACATATTGCTAGGTCGAGATAACATTTTTTATGGAATAATTGTGACAAACAAGCATAAAGTTCAACTGATGGTAAGTGGATGCTATGATCCATAGAAATCTACATTTATCCTCGATTACAAATCAAAATGCAGATGCGTTGTCACCAATGAGGACTAGGATGGCATGCCTCGGTTCCAGTGATAAGGGTCTCCGGTTCTCTAGACTTATTGCTCCACACTCACCATACGAAACACAGCAGCATTAATCTACTATTTTCCCTGGTATTCTGTAATGGCGTGGTCCTTCTCCGATCAAGCCGACCTTTTCGTGCTAAAACCCTAATACAGCTAGAGCATGGCTCAACCACGTACTGTGTACAAGAAAGATCCTTTCTCCCATTCCCATTATTTATTAATTTTCTTCCCCATCGGTACTTACTTAATACACTGACAAAGTCCACTAGTGAACATAAACCTCCCACGAGGAATGCCACAAAACACGATCTTGCGTATCAATCAAGTCATCACTTCATCTAGTGTAGGGCCCCCCTACTCTTCGCTTACTGGTACCAGGTTGTCTCTGGAGAACCTACCGTTCTTCACCATCCGTTATCGGTTCTTTGAGCTGTGTGATGTCCAATTAACTTATTTAAATTTAAAAACAACACGTAAGATTTCTGATCTGATAGGCCCAATTTGCGTTAGCTTTTTAATGAGAGAAAATATTTTGCAGATGTTTTAATTACAAAACATTACCGGAACAAACCATCTCTTGTTGATTTCAAAAGTTTTAAAAATAGTTTCCAAACCAAAAATATTAAATTTGCAGGTTAATCTCTAATAGGTATTATTCATTGCCAAATTTATTTTATATGTAAAGTTTAATTAATGATTTTTTCGTTATTTACAAATTTTGCCTTAAAAATAAATTGCTTTCATAAAACATGTATAACTGCATTTTCACAATGGGTGCCTAAAGCTGTGAAGCCAAACTTCATCCCCTTCAGCTGATCTTTTGAATATTTTATTCGATTGTCGCAGATGCGGTTTACTCTTGCACTGAATATTTTATCAGGTTGCAAAATCTTATTTTCTGCTTGAGATTCGTTTCTATAATTATTAATATCTTTGTTATATTGTCGTTGTAAATGTTTTAATTACACAAAGGTTATTGTAACAACTTCTTTACGTTTTACTGCAGGATTCAGGCCGTTTCTCCTTTCAAAAGGCTCCCAATATCCTCATAGCCATCTACTGAAACTATTGCACAAGCCTGGAAAATTGTTATTTTTATAAATTTTTTATGTTTAAGTTTTTATCTAGTTACAACCAGGTACAGAATACTGCGGTTGGCTAAGCATAGGTAAATTCGATATGTTTAGGTGATTTGTAAATATAAAAGTCCACATTAACCTTCTGTCGATGATATAATGATATATGCTTTCATAGTTTTTACGAATTTTATACAGGCCAGAATTTTATATAGCTATAAACCTACTGTCGTTATGTTACTTGATAGGTTCTTTTGTGTTTCTGACAAAGTTAATAGAAGTCATAGTAATTTTAAATATTATTCAGACTTAACTATATCTAGTTCTATCAAAACTCATAGGACAGGGAAAGAGTTAAACTGAAACCCGAGAGCGGATGCACTGTTATTTAATGACAGAAATAGATTAAAATTTAGTTTCTGATCTGGCGGTCTCTTTGACAGAAGTTCTGCTAAATGCTTCATTCGTTATATTTTTGCATTGCTTTTTTTAACAAACTAGAGGATAAAATAAAAATTGCGGTTGCCAACTCGACCGCCAAGCGTGGCCACTATGGTAAATGTTCAACTTATGAGGCAACCATCTTAATACTGCTGTTTCATATTCATTTTTTTGTATACTGTATGTACTTGTATGATACTTGTTGAAATAAATTTTAATGTAATTTAAAAATAATGTATATATATATATATATATATATATATATATATATATATATATATATATATATATATATATAAATAAATAAATAAATAAATAAATATATATATATATATATATATATATATATATATATATTATGTACCCTGTATGTATATTTACCTATTTGATTAATTATAATGGCAAAACGTCGTTCGTACTATAATTGTTGCGTGGACGGATGCTAAATAACCTACAAAAGGTTTCAGATATTATTTTATTCTTTAAGTTACCGGTAGGATTTTAGTGGGTAGTTTCATAACTTGGTGATGTGAATGAGGATGAGGTGAATTTATTTCTGTGTTTTTGTTAGCTACTTATAGCAAAAAATAATTAGGTAATAATTTATCTACAAAATAATACCTAAGTACTTTATTACAAAACTTAGTTGAAACTTACTTCACTAGTATACATTAGTCTAGTTTGAACTTATCTACTTGCATACCTATACTTGGCTTTTGTAATTAAAATAAATTTAGTTATAATAACACAGAATACTGAAATTAAAACTTTGTTCACTAACAAGATTTTAACTAAGTAGAATACGATCTAATTTCTGTTAGGAATCGTATTTCAGGTTAATTTGTCGTCTACACTATCTACCGATATCTTCATAGCCAAGTATCGCGAATCCCGACGAATGGCCTTGCAATTTGCACGCGTTGGACATCGCAGAACTCACATAGGTGCAAAAAATCTGTCGGTCGATCATAATCAGAATAGGTACTTGAACTAAGTAACTTAATTAACATTTCACAATGTATTTTTTTACTCTTTATTAACAGCCCTTTGTAGCCACGGAAAGTCAACTATCACGTAGGAAGAGGAAAAGATGCAAAGTAATACGGACACCCGCGTGCAGCGATAAAGTTTTATTTCGCTTGCGTGCGCGATTTATCTACATAATTAATAATAATTATGTAGGCTATTAAACGTCGTCAAGCAGTCAACATCAAAGTAGTGCAACTTCTGTACGTAGTACTATTATTTATTCTGTAGTAATGGTATGTTGGTAAGTGTTACAATTGAGTAATCTATTTTCTTTAAAATGTTAGTATTTATGTCATAAATACGTTATAACAAATCTGTGATACTTAATAAATTCAGAAGACAATGAAATTAACTTTTCATTTGGTTATACGCTTCGCTTCCTTCTAAAACGAAGAAAACTAAAAGTACGTAGGCTAAAACAAATCGAAGGCATTCATCATAAACGTAAATTGAGAACACGTCAAAAGCACACCACATCTAAATTAGCTGTGAATTAAACTCGTTAATATTCGGCCCTGTAAAATGAAATTTATATTTTTGCATAGTTCGAACACGAAGTGGAGAGGCTGTGCTTTATTGTCGGCTTCAAGGTCACGCTACCGCACGAGCAACGCTAACTACTATTTGTGAATTAGTGTTTATTTACATGTTAAACTGGTGGTTTTGATAGTCACTAATTTAAGAAATATAAAGAAAGGACAAGAAATACTGAAATTCTGAATATAGTAAAAAATAAATTTCGTGTAATCAAATTTCAGTTTATTTGTTATTTTTTGAGTTGTTACTAAGAATACGCTGCTACGCATCTCGCGGTTTGCTGCCCTCTGTCGCCTCTTACAACACGAATGTGACGATGGGGGTAGTGGATATTCTTACACCGCAACTACACAACATGTGTAGTTGCGGTACCTTCGGCGGTGGCTCCATGTAAATGTGGAGAAAAATTTCAACCCTAAAGGTAGCAGAATAGGAGATGAAGACTTTCAGTCACTATTTCAACAAATTTACACTGAGAAAAATTCAATTTCTCGGAACTTTGAAGTGTTCTCTACATTCAATGAAAAATAATTCATACTGAGCCGGGCCAAAAGATTACGAGTGAAATATGGTACTTCATTCTCGTTGTTCTGTCAGTTTTGATAAATTTCCTTTACGGAAAAAGCTGGTGCTATAACATATACTCTGAAGTAATTTAATCGTCCAAAATCTTATCAAATACATTTTTGAACATTTATTTCTAATTGAACGTTGACTTGTTAGTTAGCTAAAGCATTTTAATTGCTTGATGGGCGATACGGTTTTCGAAAGTGTTCATTGAGACTTTGGGCTAATTAGACTTTCAAGTCGATCGGTCAAGTCATTTCAAAGATTTTCAAAAATGAAAATCAAACAAAAAATTTTCCTTAAGTTTTTTCTAAATAACTTTCAATATATTTGATTAGTCAACTCCAGACATCGAAAACACTTCTTTGTACTTAAACAACTGCGTGACATAAAATATTACCATTTAAAAAAATCTAAATAATCGTTTTTTTGAGACTTTTTTGATAACTTTTCAGTTCTTCGATCCATTGACTCAAGACCTTACAAACAATTTTTATTCTTAAAAAGCTGCGTTAAATGCCGTCAAGCAAGTCAAAATCGCTTACGTAAATTATAGCCTCGGTTCGTTTTGGGCTCAAAAATTAAATAGATTTTCGAGCGTTGCGTCTGAATATAAGACCTGCAGAGTCAACAGTTTTTCCGATTTTATAATAGACGTAAAGGCGAATGTAATAGACGTAATGGCAAATGAGTCGATGAGATGGTAAGTGTATGCTGTGGATGAGAAGCACCTACATTTATCTTCGATTAACAATCACAATTTACGTTGTAATCCCTGAGGACTAAAAAGGAATACCTACCTGATTACAAGTAAAAAGGTTTAAATACTTACTTATCACAAAGTTAAATGACTTTAGCCTCTAGTTTGAATAGAAGTATAATAAATTTCAACCGACTTCAAAAACGGAGTAGGTTCTCAATTCGACTGTATTTTGCGTGTGTTACCTATATATATATATATATATATATATATATATATATATATATATATATATATATATATATATATATATATATATATATATATATATATATATATATATATATATATATATAAACAGGAAAACACACTCGAATTGTAAGCCCCCCAACTTTTTTTAAGTCGGCAAAAAATTATTTCACATTCTGAAGGCTGTAATGCTTACGTTATAAAATAAAGGCTTTAAGCCGCGACTACTTTATTTTATTACTACTATTTATTTATTTATTTATATTTTATATTATACAATACGTGTTAACATTCACATTCTGTACAAAGTTATTTTTATGGATATTTAAAGTGAAACACATAAATTTAGTCTGACTACATATATTTATTCCAATAGGTTACATGGAGAAACAATTTCTTCAATACCACTTTGTATTATTATATTATTTTATCGCATTTTATACATTCCTAAGCTTGCTCTGACTATGATATAAGATAGATATATATATATAATTTATGCTGTGAAATATGATGCAATAAAATTTTTATGATTTGTGAATTCAATACAAAGATGAAGACAATTCCGGCATTATTAGTACTCGTTTATTTAATTTTTATTTATTCAATATTCTTTATTGCACACCATATAAAAATAACTAATTATATATACAAAAGAAGTATTCAATGGGCGGTCTTATTGCTGATAGCAATTTCTTCCAGACAACAAGTGACATACATACTCCTAGACGAGAAAGATTCTTTTCAGCTTTTATTTAGAATAAAGATGACAAACGAGTACAATGTTCACCTGAAGGTAAGTGGATACCGCGGCCGATAGACATGTCTATCTTTGATGATGACGTGGTAGCTCAGATGATTAGCGCTCGCTGTATATTTCCCAATAAGCAAGCAGGGTTCAATCACCGTCGGCACCAAGAAATTGTTAATTGTAATTTTAAGTGCTGATATACCACGTACTCGGCGATGAGGACATCGAAACAGTATTATGGTCCATTTTAAGAGCATATAAACGAAAAAAATGGCTTTGATATTTAATTTTGTATTTTTAATTCTACTCGCGTATCCAAAAATTCGTCATGCGGGTTAACAAGCTATTTTTTGTAATAAAAATTGCGTAAAATAATTTTGGAGTCACTCACGTTGAATATAAATTACGCGATCGTTTGTATTTTGTTTTACACTGACTTACTTAACAAAAACCTATTCACTCTAGTCTTGCAGACACCCACATTATGATCGGATGGAATGACAGACGCTGGCAACTTATTTCACTTCTTTGCTGTACGCATGACGAACGACGTAGCAAACCCTTTGATTCAAATGCGTGGTAAGTCAACAACGAAAGGGTGGACACTGGCCGACGTCTGGTTGTCCGATGGTGGAAGGGAGAGTGAGGAATTAAATTATGCAATTCCGCTGCCAGTAGACAGTCTTTCGGTTTCCTACAGGACACCGAAAGACTGCTACTTTGCGCCTGTGTTCGAGGCTGGTAAGATTGGTTTTAACCAAATTCGGGTCACCAATAAGCCTTTTAGCACGCCTTTCTATTGAGTCAAAAATTGCTAGGTGGCATTTTGCAGCACCAGCCCATATATGGCAGCAATACTCCATGCACGATCGGACTTGCGCTTTATATAAAGTAAGCAGCTGTCCCGGCGTGAAGTATCGCCGCACCTTTGCAAGGGATTCTAGTTTCTTTGCAGCTGCTTTGGCCTTGGACTCAATAAACTGCCCTAAATTTTGATTTGAGGATATCTCAACCCCCAACAACTGGAGGCGGTCGGTGTATTCCCGTGATACATTTCGGAAAGAAGGAGTCAAGGTGAGCTGACTCCTTTTTGCAGTGAAGAGACACGCTTGTGTTTTGGAGACGTTAAATTTCACAAAATGGCATCGCCCCATTCGGAAATGGCCTGTAATGTGAGATTCCCACCCTCTATCATAGCTTCTCGTTCGAACTGGATTTGATCCCGACTGGCCCGAGATCTCGGTTGGTATCTCTCCAGAACTGTGCTGTCGTCTACGTATCCAAAGATACCGGGCATAAGCAAATCATTAATATGCAGCAAGAAAAGAGTTGGGGAGAAAACGGACTCCTGAGGAACACCGGTGTTAATCGCCAGAGGATCTTTTATTTTTCAGCTTGGGCGTATTCAGCTTTAAACCATGGGCGAGCTTTGCTACCGTTGGACGCGTCAGAAAAGGAGATACAATACTCCGTAACTTGACGTAACACATCGGTTATCAAATCCCGCCAAGGGTAGATTGCAAAAAAGGTTTGCATCTAGTCCCAATAAGCTGTCTGAAGATTCATTCGATTTTGTGCCATAGAGATCAAAAACACGAAAATGTAAAACTAGCTTGTACGATGACACTTAAAACGGCTAGATTCTCAAGACGAAAGAGGTCATAAGGTCATCTTTTTGTAATTTTTCTCTTTGTCTTCCAAAAAAAGTTTAATTTTTTCAGCTCATCACATGATGATGTATTATTTAGATTGTTATCGTCCATCATACCTATTTGTTGATTTATTGTTGTACCTTGAACTTTTTTACAGAAATAACGCATTATTTTTGTGAACATTAGAATTTTGTTGGGAGTAGTGGTGTTGGGATTAGTGTGACGGGATGCTCTTCAAACTATAGGTAGGCAAGACACATTATTTAATTGAGCGGATTTGTGCAAGGTAGTTGTGTGGTGTCTTAGCAACTTTACGATTAGCATAAGAATTTTATTTTTTTGTTTATCTGTTAACTATTACTATGAATGTTGATGTAAAGTATGCACATATCTCACTTAGAAGTAAAAAGTATCTCAAAAGAATTGTAATTATTTTGTTAGATATTCAATTTCTGTCAATATTCCAAATTAACCCTAAATTGCACGACTCAATTTGTGAATGTTATATACATTTGTTATGGATATACATATCAGAGACTATAGAAATGTGTATGTTTTCGTGATTGTCATATATGTGTATTGTAAGTGTACTTGTTTAATAAATAAATAAAAAATAAATATTTGAATCATTTTCGTTATCAGCTTATAATTTTGATGATTTCTACTTCTTATTTTCTAGCGACCTTTTATTTCCGTTGTAATCTCATTGATATTGACATACTACAGAGAAATAGCTGTCGCTTAAATGGAATGTGTAATCAAGGCTGTTCTCCGTAGGCACGGCGAGCCGAAATTTCGGACGTGCCTTCCTGAAGAGAAGTCGCAAAGGGGTGACTGGCACTGTTGAAGTTATGGATGTGTGCAAAAACGTTCCTGTAGTCCGGTTTATATGCGGCGAAGTTGGAACAACGGGGGCTTATGTGGGTGCGAATCGTTTTACTCTTAACTAAATCTGTCACCATTCACTATACACACGTAGCTATATATAGCACTCCTTATATTGGTAACCAATATAAGGAGCCAAAGAGCTACTCTTATTACAGGTTGAGAGGCTTTAATTTTAGTCCTCTTATGCGATAACCATATAGTACTATAATACATACATAATAAAACGGGGGAGTGGGCGAAGCCCGTGTAGCCACTAAAATGTCACTAACATGTCAATTCACACGTATAACTAACTATCAGCACGAGATGTGTTTTGACGTTACAATCATTTCCAAATTTCGCATGCAAATTATTTAGAAAATGCCAAATTGCACACTATTTAAAAATAAATATGTATTAAAATTTAAATATTTTTTTAATGATGATCTTGAACATTAATCAAAAGTCCAAAATGGTTAAATCTACTCAGTCTGTCAACAAAGCGAATCGGGTTTGTAGTAGTGATAGTACGACTTAATTGCTTGTATGTATACTTCCGGCGACGCCAACCCTCGTTCAAAATAAGATTGACAGCCATTCTTTTATAGTATTCTATGGTGATAACAAATCTATGATCCTTCAGTGCCTAAAGTTGATAAAATGATATAACTGGCTGTGATTCACACCTAGAACTAGTACCTCAACATTTATTATACTGATCGCGATGCATGAGGAAGCTTAAGGTGGTTTTTTACGTGGTAGAGCCATGCTGCAGTTATATTAGTAGTATAGTTGTAGCACGAATGGGTCGGCTCGACCGGGGAAGGACCACGCTCTCACAGAATACCAGCGTGAAATAGTAGCTTAATGCTGCTGTATTTCGTATGGTGGGTGTAGAGAACCGGAGACCCTTTTAACTGGAAATGAGGCATTCCATCTCTGTCCTCACGGGTGACAACGCATCTGCATTTTGATGGAAGATAGATGTAGATGTCTATGGGCCGCAGCAACCACTTACCATCAGGTGGACTCTGTGCTCGGTTGTCCCTATTCTATAAAAAAAAGGTAGCTCAGCTAATTGTAAAATGTCTCTTAGGTGTTTGAATCGTATTTTGTGGCATTCTTTGAAATTATTTTAAATCCGTGGGTTGTAATAAATACATCAATCATTCATTCATTACAGCCTATTGAAAGTTTGCTAAACAAAGGCCTCATTTGTCCAATAGGGGGATATTTGCCATGCTTGCAATGCTTGGCAGACTGGTTGGCAAGAACGGTTTTTAAGTTCCTTATTCTTAAGTTGTTATTAGGCAGACGCTGCGGCCCATCTTTTGATTTGTTTCCTTCCGTCGCTTCCTACGACACTCATGAGACACAAGTGTCCACTACCCCGTGTCGGCAGTGATGCCACACGGTCTACAAACAGTCTTGTAGAATGAAAACAAATATGCACATAATCAGAAATGAAATGAAAGACATTCTTAAAAGGGTTCACAACATTTTATTGCACCGTGTAACATTTGTAAAAAGGTGATTATGTCAACACTATGTAGACTCTCAGAAACTATGATTACACCCTTTTCAAATTTATAACGAATAACATTTGCAAAATTATAGAAAAAGCAATCTAACATTTACCAGATAAGAACACAGCCAGAAAATACATATAAAAGCTACTTTGGCCACTGCTTAAACACATCACATTATTAAAAAGTACAATCTAAAGAAACTTAACATTGTACAATTACAGTTAAAAATTAAAAAAAAAATTTTTTTACATCAATGATCGTCATCACACGACGTTAAAAACACTTTAGGTACTTTAAAGCAATTAATACTCGAAGTATTTATGTGAGACTAGCCGTGTAGCGGTAGTATGAGAAGATCTATCACCTCATTTGATCTCATAGGTGTCGTAAGTGTCGACTTCCGATATATGGCGGTATAGTCAATTCGTTGATACCAGACGTGAATTATTTATACAGACCAGCGACGGGCGGCAGCTTCAGACGTCAGGTACTGCAATTGTCGTCCGCCTGCATGCGTGACAATGAGGGTATGCACGACTTTATCTGCCACCATAAGAGCGCCTTGGATGAAATGAAATATTTGACAGATTTCATAGCGGGGGAAGATAATTTCTTACTGGAGTATTAGTTACATTTTGTATTCATTAGATTAGAAATAAATTAACCAAGCTACGGATGTACCTCAAAGTAAAAAATCTAATAAGTCAAAAATGTGCACAAAATTAAAGAGCAAACCACTGAGGTATTGTTTCGTATATTAACACTAGCTTGCCAGGCAGACTTTCTTCCGCCATTTTCGACGACACTTGGTCATGTCCTATTAAAAATCCTTAAATTCGCAAAAAATACTTTTGGGTCACTCATGGGCAAAAAAACTCTCCTATCTCTCAAGTTGGACCAAACTGCACACGGTGTGAAAATTTTTATTAAAATCGGTTGAGTAGTTTAAGAGTCCATCGCGGACAAACAACGTGACACGTAATATATATATATATATATATATATATATATATATATATATATATATATATATATATATATATATATATATATTAAGATAATATTCTAGAAACTAAAAAACATTTACTTAAAACAAATTCTTTTAATTTTTGCAATTAAATGGCATTATGTTGCAAAAAAACTTTACCTCAACCCAACAAGCGACATCTGGTGAGCGGAATATTTTTAGGCCCTTTTCTTTTTCTAAATTTTTCTACTTATTGAATATTGTGGTTTGGTTTATTTATTTTTAGTCTAATGAATATTAAACATAATTAATAGTACACAAAGAAAAATAAACCTTTACTTTTTGCACACAAATTGACTTCTCCGCTATGAATTCTGTCAAATACACCTCATTTTTAAGTGGCACCGCCCTTTTAGCAGAAAAAGTCGTGGATACCCTCATTACACTAGAATTGTATTGCGTTATAATAATATATCTGCATAGTAACAGATACAACGCATGCATACGGGTACAAACACAAGCAAAAAAAAAGAAAGTATAAATTAACATTTCATAAGAAAAAAAGAAAGATAGCTGAGGTTTTACATTTAAATTTTAATTGATTGCATACTGTCTGATTATGATCAAACAATACCAAGGATAAAATGATTTTTATGCTTTACTATTCAAACGTTATTTAGAGCTATAATATAACTTCACTTAAATTGAATAAAACTAATTCTAAACAGTTTATCGAATTAAATTACATTATATAAACTACGACATCAGTACGTCAAATACCTGTTAGAGGGACATGACCATGATTGCTGTAAGCATCTGAATCGTCTAGAATTAAAAAGAAGTTAAACAAGTATAATTAAACGCTATCAAATTGGTTATAATATTATTATAACTTATTAATGACAATGTATTCGAGTAAGTAAAAGAAAACATAACTTTACATATATTTATATTAAAGTTTTGTCTTAAAAATACGACTTATAATATTTCTTTCGTCTTTAAAATTTGGCTTATAACAAAATTCGTAAAATTAGACTTAAATATATAATTGATCAATTTTTTTGTAATGGAAAAAGAGGTGCATATTCGAAACGTAATTTCATATTACAAATACCTAACAACAATATCCCTTTATTAATTATCTCCTTTCACCAGTAATTTTCATGTCTTTAACTTTCATATTACAATCACTTTTTCAGTTACTATAAACTTTAAGAAATAATAAGAAGAATAGTATTTCTACTTTCTACAAATTTTAGGAAGCACAGAGGTCAAAAGCACAACACGGAGTTAAATTGCACTAACGTTCTAATGATAGGTGATAAAATAATGAGTAGAATTATTTATAACATTGTTGGATTGAATTTTGAGTAACTGGGAGAAAGTTAAATATTTTGTTAATATAAGTTTGACACGAACCCTCCCCGAAACGAGAGCAGGCCTGTACCCAGCAGTACGACGTATATAGCCTGTAACTTTAACGAACTGTAAAACAATAAAGTTCATGAGCACAGAATCATTAAAAAGTGAATATTTTAATCAATTTCCGTAACAAAAGTTTTGCAAGAACTAAGCTTTTCCGTTATCCATCATTTCAATATATTTAACGATAAATCGGAAAATATTTTTTTCGTATTTAATATTAATAGTGGATCAAAAGATTTACTGACTTGTTGGCAGTTATTATTTCTAGATAAATTAAATTTTCCTAGCTCAAACAAAACAGTAGCAATCTTGAGCAACTGACTTATTTTATATTCAAGGATTAAAGTAGATAATATATTGATACACATGTAAAAAAGGAACACAAAAACGTTATCCCCTTGTAGTTTTAGGTACAGACGTGGTTAGTTTTAAATGATCATTTAACATTTGTAGAATAGAAGTGTAAAATTACCCTGTGCCAACGTTCTGTTTCTTTCTATAATTTACGTAATTATTTCTTAATTTTAGTAACACGCTCCATCCGTATAGATTATTCTAAATTTGTTTTTTACAAATAAGTACCATTTAGTAGTCCACAGCAGTAACTTACATACTTACTTTCCATGAAAATATGTTTCCTATAACATAGTCAACTGGCTGGATATAATACAAAGAAACAGAACACTGGGGTCAAGTATGTATAAAAACGATTAAAGCTTTTAAACTTACTACCAGGAAGTAGAAATGTGGCTGAACACGAGATTTTTACATATAGAAAACTATAGCCCAAAATTATTGAGAATATAAAAAATAAACAATTACAAGCCAATATAAAATTTACAACAATTTTCTATCATACAAATTTACATTATATTAAGTCTAATGACTCAAAATTATTGCAAAAAATTAATTATTAGTTTGCTTGTTATAAATGGAGTACATTGTGCGGCGAATGTATTAAGCCAGATAATGTAACGTTTATAACCACGTGTACAAAACTTACAGAGAATGTCTTAGAAATAAAATAATGGCTTATGTTAAAGTCACTACACAACTTATGTTACTTTACGTTACTATTGTCGATTGGAAATTATATTTTACAATTAAAAATGTAATTTGTTAATAACCTTTTAAACATATTATTTTACAAAACTTCCGGTGCTTTCATTTTGTAATCTATTATAATTAAAACTTAATTTGCTTCATATAAATGTTGAAATCCTTCCTTAAAATAAAAATAAAAATAACGGAAGATAATATACCACTATGAAAATTACTATTAACAGTAAATTTTACACAGATTTATTGTGATTCTTACATACTAAAATCGTAGAGATCTCTCTTTTGAAAATATGGACCAGAAGTTTTTTACTTTTAGGCTTTTCCACCACGTATCGTTCTCTTGTTCAAAACGAAGATCATCAACCGAGAAATGCTAAGCAACTACACAGCGATTTTCATGTGTACCTGCCCCTCCTCCTGCAGAACAGTCGGGAGGAGGTTCAGCACTGCGACCACCCCCACCGCTCCACTCAAGAGCATCAATCATCTCCATCAGTTCTTTAAAAACGGCTATAACACGCCAGTTATATTTGGCCGAACATTCGACATATCCACATTTCCAGTGCTTCCGAACGAGGTTAACAATATTGCGTCGTTTTTCCCTCGAATCTCCACATGCACTTTCTGCCATCGCCAGCTGCTGAAGACCAGTAACAGCAGAAGGCGTGTTGCTACACAACAAATCCTGTTTGTTTCCTACCACTAAAACGGGAACGTTTCTCATGTCCCTACTCTCCACCATCTGATCTCGTAGTGTTCTAATATACTGGAAAGTATCCACGTTTGACAAATCGAAAACCAGAATATAGGCTGTGGCGTTACGAAGTCCATAAAATCGGTAATGCGCCCATTCATAGTAGGAATTTATTGGAAAATACGGTATAACGGGCACGTCAGTTATTTTCAATTCATATAAATGTTCGTTTATGATCACCGAGGGATAGAACGTGTGCTTGCGATCTGTTGGCACGTACTCTTCAGAGAAGTCGCTCCAGACGAATTGCTAGCAAGTGAAAAAGGTAACTGGTTAATACAAGGTAATTAGTAAATTGTAGGTACTCGTATTGGAATTATTTGCTGGCTTCAGTATTTTCGTTCTAAGACAATGTGAGATGTTTAAAAGTGAATAGGCTTTAACTAAGCTAGTGCGATCATAACCAAAGACCACGACTTACCATCAGATGGGATTATAATCAAGCACTGACTTGGTTTACAAAATGATGAAGATTAATTTTAAACGTCAAACTAACACTACTCTCAATTTATTCATCATTATCATCATTAGCTCGCCATAATCCATTAAATTGTCACCACGCGTGAAGTACTTAGTATTTTTGAAGTATGAATTACTTTAATTTATTCAATTTAAGTGTTGTCCTATAAAAAAGAAGAAATAATAGAAACCTCTAATCCAAATTAAAGGTCACCAAAAAAAAAAACAGAGCCGTGGTAAGCTCAGGCATTATCTCTCCGTAAATTTCACATTACACGAATAACCTGGGTTCGATCCCAGACGGCAGCAATGAAATTGTTATTTAACAAGTGCTCATCGGTGAAGTAAAATATCATGCACATTTGAGGAAAATAAAGAAAATTTCGGAAACATGTCCAGCACACTTTGGTTTCGGCGCGGTGGACAATTCCTCGTCGAAAAACCCTCTCAGTAGTAGGCAGTGACGTCAATTTTATACTTATCCAATGTTTTCGCACAATGAATTTGCAGAGGAAATTTAATGCATAAGCAGAAGACTTTGACCGTAAAGGTATTCAATAAAGCATTTAGTTCAATAACGATATGATGGGAGAACTTGTAGTTGTCCGAATGACCATAGAAATTCTTTCATGACCAAGAAACTTAAATTTTCCTTCAAATAGTTCGAAGTCATAGAATTGAACAATACATAGTATAAAATAGAAACTGTTTGCAGATTTCGGCGAAGTTGAATGGGTAATGACTTTAAACGAAATTCGGAAATATGGTCACATTTGCGCAAAACAAATATTAGATTCATATTTCGTTTGCACAAATAGCTAAGATTTAATAAATGTATACAATCAATAACGGATATAATAATATATAGTAAATGTATATAATATTTTACATGGAAATGTTATTATTCCTGGGAATTTGTAACACCTCTTCGCACGTTGTCGACAACTGTATTTAATTATTGAACATTAATTAACGTTATCAAGGCTTGAAGCTCCCATGCTAACAAAATCACCTGCACGCGGTAAGTCCTGCTAACTTAAGACCAAGGTTTTAGCGATCGTCAAAAGTAAGTAGAATAATGTATGGCGTAAAAATTACCTAACCCAAATCAATAAATTCTTTGTTAGAATTAGTATTCCAATGTGAAGATGCAGCTCTAAGCTAGCTCTAAGGCACTAGCTTTAGATGTGGTCAAAGCGCCATGAGCAAATCGAAAGATTTCATTTACTTTTGAGATATTCATGCCAGTTTAAGAATTCTTGAAAATGTTTATCTATATCCAACAGTGAATTTAGTAGGTAACATTAATTTTGTGAGTTATGTGTATTAGTTTGTTTTTATTACTCAGACATGCTGCTTTTACTCACGATGTTTTCCTTCACCATCGAGCACGTGTTTAAATCAACACTTATAATTGCATAATGATTTCTTATATTTACGCTAACACATATTTAACTTTTTAAATACCCGACGTTTCGAGAGCTTTACAGCACCCATGGTCACGGGAAGGACTGAGATAACCGCGGTTACCATAGATTAATCTAGATTAATCTATGGTAACCGCGGTTAACTATGACAGCTGGACGTTGAACATCTCAGTCCTTCCAGTGACCATGGATGCTGTAAAGCTCTCGAAACGTCGGGTATTTAAAAAGTTAAATATACGCGATAAATTCCGTAAAAACTAGTATTACTTAAAATTGGGAATTGAACCTGGGTTGCCCGCGTACTGTGAACGGTTAGACCTTGAGCTACCACAGCTCTTATTACATACGGTTATTTGCGTCCATTGGTATAATAGGGCTTAACAAATATGTGCTAGCTGACATTACTCGATACTCGATGGCGAGTTAGTAGGAGAATAGATATTATCGCGATATTGTGAAATCTTGTTTTCACGTTATCTATGCTAAACAATAAGTGATTTTAAGATAATCAAAAATTGTTTCCAGATTTTCGATCAACAATCACCAGAAAGCAATGCATGAAGGTGAGGCTTGCTATTGGAGGAAAACTTGGCAAGTTTCTCCTTACGCCTCATATAGCGCCGTAAAATTGACAAATACTCTTAGTATTGATCAATTTTACGGCGCGTTTTAAGTATTGATAATATGAAATATATATTAAATAATGTTACCTGAATAATGCTGGTTTTGCCAACAGCCGGTGCTCCGAGTAACACAACCTTAACAAGATCAAGGCTGTCGGGACTAGGCTCCACGCTAGGTGCACCCGTAGCTGTCAAGGTACCGCCTCCTCGTTCCAAGTAGTCCAAGTCCAGTTCTGTAACAATGTTTGTAAAAGTTTGTTAAACATTCATCTTTCTTATGTACCGTACTGTCACGATTACACTTTTCTTCTCTTTCTTTCTTTCTTCATCAGCCCTTGGGAGGAAATACAGGATTGTTTTGCAATAACTGGTATTTGCAGAGAAGGTTCAAAATAAGTGATATAGGCAAATGGTTAAGACATTTTAATTAAAAAATCTCAAGCATCGCCTTTTTATCTTTTAAATTCAATATGCGTGGTAATGAGGAAATCCGCATTAGAACCAGAGTGACTAACACAGCCCAACGGATTAGTAAGCTAAAGTGGCAATGGGTCGGCCATATAGCCCTAAGAACTAACAACCGATGGGGAAAAATGTGTGGAGAAGGGTGGCATTCTCGTACCGGTAGGCGTAGTGTAAGGCGATCCCCCACTAGATGGAATGACGGCCTGGTAAGACATGCAGAAAGTCGATGGATGCAGGTGGCTCAAGACCGTGTTTTGTGGCAATACTTGGGGGAGGCCTTTATTCAGCAGTGGAGAGGTGAAAGGCTGTAATAATGATGATAATAAATCAAAACGTATTCTTATATACGAGAAATAACAATGTAGTGGTGGTGGAAGAGAATCCAATGCTTTTATATCTTCTTACGAGTGTCGTCATCGTAAGAGGCGACGGTGAAACAGAAGGTGGGCAGCATCATCTTTCCAATAACTACTCAATAATAATAATAATAACAGAACTGCGGTTGCCAACTTGCATGTCAAGCGAAGCAACTATAGAAAGTCTATGAGGGTGCGCCAATGTTCTGCATTGGACTTTTCATGGGATATAATGAATAAATAAACAAATATATTCGCGATACTTTCAAGACTTTGACCAAATGTTTGAAATAATGTTTGAATTATGGTATTTTTATAAATTGAAAATGTGATTTATGTAATTAATAAATTTGATATAAATATTAAAATAAATGAAAATTGAATATGTAACATTTGTAATTGACAATACCTGTATAATTATTGACCTAGGAATATAAATATTTGACATTGAGCTATATTAATACTCTAAAAACTGCTGATTGAATTACCAAAATTGACACTTTAATTACAGAACACAAATTACAACTTAAAACACTCTAATAATAAAACGCACTACTGATCACTGTAGTTCGCAGTTATATCGCTTTGAAGTACTCGCTTGTGTTGTCAATTCAAAACTGCCCCGATCACAGTTCTTACCGGGTTCATATACACTTCTACTGAAACATCAAGAATGCTCGAGTACATACCGGTCCCAACTGACTAGGTGTAGAACTTTCTAGTGTGGAATTTTGTTGAGAGCTCTCCTAGTTCTCACTAGTCGTCACTAGCGCCATCTAGTACTCGTTACTAGATGGCGCTAGTGACGACTCACTACGTACAAGGCATTAATTATAGCGCACAACAATACTTAGTTATATATGTCATTGGCATTTTTTCGAACACTGTTATTGTTTAAATAATTCAAATCAACAGAAATGTTAAATGATTTGTGTTGTTAAAAATTCGATAGGTATTGTTGTATAGGTTACTTGACCATTAATACTTGCACACAACTGAGGTAGAATATGTAGAAAAATTACTCAAACAACATTGTACAACCATATTCTTGCAAATAAAGTTTATTATATTATTATATTATATTGTATTATATATGTATACGTGATGGTTATTCTGTCGTGTATCACAAGTCACGAGCATTCCTGGCCCTCACTTTCCTTAGCTGTCTTTTACGATGGCCATGCGACGAAATGGCGCGATGAATTCTCTTCACCACTGAGTTAATGTTAAATCAGCCGTTAAAATCTAAGTCAACTATGTATTGCTGCTTCTAACAAGGATTGTGTTGTTCTAACTAATTCAACGCAATTCATTTCTTTTTATCTTAATTGTTAACATCTTAATACATATATTCTTAAACATACATGCGTACTAAGATATACATATAATATAAACAAATTTTACATATTGTGTACGTATACTTACGATTAAAAATACATATACTGATTCAATTTCTTATCTCTTGAACTACCACAGCTCCACTGGCATTAACACCTATCAATTACTTTGAACACAGTTTGGTATTACGAGTACCGTTTCCATTTACTAGTAAAAGAAATATGTGGATTGATGTTAGGTGCAACTCCATTCATCCGGTATGTATTATAAAATAAGCTTTGTGAAATACCAGTATGCCTGTTCCTTTCTATTAATCAGAAGTCATTTCAGAGTCATCAATTGTTCACGCTTGATTACACAAGTGCTCGCGCTCTGAACAATGCGTGGCGGAAAAATGTTATATAATATGAAACTGTGTTGGAAGTAATATCACTGCTTTCTGTGTACAGTGTTATATAAATGGTAGTTTGCAGGTATATTATCTATGTACTCGATAACTATACGATGGTATTTTGGTATGTGGTGATTTTTTTAAAGAATAAGGGTGACCAACTAACACAATCCCCCTGATGGTAAGTAGATATGCAACCCATAGTAAAGTAAAGTAAAGTTACAGCCTATATAGGTCCGACTGCTGGGCACGGGCCTCCCCTCATTTCTGAGAGGGTTTTAGGGCAAGGAAGTGTCCGCCGCGCTGCCCCAATGCGTGTTGGCGAACTTCACATGTCTTCGAAATATATTTTTTCTTATTCGTCAGACATGCAGGTTTCCTAACGATGTTTTCCTTTACCGCCGAGCCCGTGGTAAATCAGCACTTAAAATTGCAATTAACACTTTCATTGGTGCGGGTGGGGATCGAACACGGGTTACTCGCGTTCTGTTATATTTACAGCGAGTGTTAACCATCTGAGCTACCACGGCTCTCATGCAACCCATAAATATCTAAATTTAAACTCCGTTAAAAATCAAAATACAAATGTGTGTTCACCTCTGAGAACATAGATGAAATGCCTAGTAACCAATTAAAAGGGTCTTCAGGTCTCTAGACTTACCATACAAAATGCAGCACAATTTAACTGCTTTTTTACGCTGGTATTTTCACAGAAGTGAGAGTTAAGTCCTTCCCAGATCGAACTGACCCAGCATGGCTCATCCACCACGTTAATGTTGACGATGATGGTGAAGATTGTAAAGCGCACTGACTTGGCTTTACAAAAATCTTTATTCACTTTTGCCTTGAAGACACCTACATCGTGATCGGATGGAAAGACATATGCTGGCAAATTATTTGACACCTTAGTTATACGCATTACGAACGAAGAAGCAAACCACTTAGTTGGAATGCATGATATATCGACAGTAAAGGGTGGAGACCAGCTGAGCTTCTGGTGGTCCGATGATGGAACGAAGAGAGAGAGAAATTGAGTCATGCAATGCCTGCACAGACTCACTGAAATGTATATTACAACTGTGTGCTGCATTAGATGTGATATCACATTTAAAGATGTATTTTAAGACAATATCACAATTAGGAATAGAATAATAATATTTGCATATTAAACAATATTATAGTATCATGTAAATCACAAAAAAAAATGATTGTTATAGTTACTTCGTATAAGTTGTCCTCCTTACTATAATGAAATGGAAATATTCCAGTGACCTTCGAAACGCTCCATTAGGTACATAATATGAAAGAGTACGAAATGAAAAAAGTGTGGAATAATTCCGTGAAAAATTCCGTGAAATATTTCCACTCAATTATTCCATACTCTTTTCATATTTCAATTTATATTTTCCTATCCCTTTATGAAACCGTAAGAAAAACGGTAATCGAAATGCCCATAGTATATACAATGCCCCCGCATATTACGTTGTCTCATTTCCATTTGGTTAAATTTCGAAAACAAATGCCTTCTCAGAACTTTATTAGAAAGATCTTGTTTTTGTTATGATATAAATAATTTACAAACAATGTTTAAGTCATATTGGGTGCGTTTGGCAGAAAAAAGCGCTAGCAAGCGCTTATAAGCGCTAAAATAGTTTTCGGCCAGGACACGATTGCTACTTCAGTAGCGCTGACACAAACCGCCATTTTGCTTATTTAATTTATTTGTTTTGAAGTAGAGTTTATAATTTGTTTTGTGCAATATTAGTTTTAAGTAATATAATGTTATGAATAGACATATAACATGTTATTAATAATTCATGATTGGTAAGTTTTTAATATGAATACTTTACAAACATATATTTAAATTAGGTTAGGTTCTCCGGTTAAAACTAACATCGTGTCCTGGAGGAAAATAGCTACTTACGATTTGACAGCGCTTACCGCTTACGATCGCCATTTTGCTTACAAGCGCTTGCTAGCGCTTTTTTCTGCCAAACGCACCCATTAAGTAATTTTTTTCTTTCATAAAAATGTCAAATTCTAATAGAACTTAATAAAAAATTGGTACGTAAAACTAACCGCGTCGTGGTGGTGTAAGAAAATACACTACCACATATCATCGTGTGTCGTAAGAGGGGGGGGGGGACACACAGGGAAAATGAAAGAGGATACGGGCAGCAGTATATTCCCAATAACAACGTAAAATAATAAAAAAACTGTGTTTGCCAACTCACCCGCCAAGCATGGCAACAATGGCAAAATCCCATGAGGCATTCTATTAGGGAGGCCTATGTTCAGCACTGGACTGTTATAGGCTGTAATGCTTGAACGGAGGGAAAGGTAAATAGTGTAAAATGTAATATAAGGACTTAAATGGAATGCCTTTAGGTAAAGCAAAAAGTGTTTCCGGTCACAAACCATCCGAAACAGAACAGTATTATGTTATTGTTGCGCGCTTAAGTTGATGTCTGGTACCTGGCACTAGCGCCATCTAGTGTCGGGGAACAGAGCTAGGAGGGCCTCCTGGAAAATGCCAATCTTGAACTTTCCATCAACAGCGCCGTCTAGTATTGAATTAGCGATACGAGCAAAGCTTCGGAGCGAAATAAAGTGAACTAAAGTGTTAAGTGTGATTAATTATTAGCGTGATTTAAGTTTTAATTGGTGTTCTCTAATAAAAGTGTAAATTTTGGTAATTCAATGGGCAGTTTTTATTGTCACGAACCTTAATTAAGCTCGTAACATTATGATGCTACGTTGGTATACTGACTACGATAAGATACTATACAAACCTTGATCTAGCAGACACATTCGTGCTGCAGACATAATACAACTGTAAGTTCCTTTCACCTAAAAGCAGCTTCAGAGAGATGCAGATTACAAACTTGTCCCTACTAAGTACGTCTCAGGTTTTTATTACACAATTATTTGAAGATCGATATATGGCCGTGTCGAGCCAGCTAGTCGGAAAAGTTTTTATTTAAGATGGCTATTTTTTGGTGTTTCTTTGTATTCAAACCTATCGGAAGCTAAAACCTATTTGGCAGCTATCCAATCGCCTTCAAGCAATTCACTAGTTTTTAAATCTAGACTGTGACCGATATTTCAAAATACATTCGTAGAAATGCTTAGTGATGAAGCAATTAATTTTATGCGATGCAAGCGCTTTAGGGAATGAGATTTCTCTATTAAATTTATGCTCAAATAGTTATAATTTTTTTTTGGTCAAAGTCAAAATCACAGCTCTTAACGAAATTTGGTTTGTTCCACATTTTTGTGAAACTCTACCGTCTTTTGTTCTACCTTTTTGTTATTTTTACGGTAGTAATATATATATATATATATATATATATATATATATATATATATATATTTATATTAAAATACCTACAGTTTTTTACATACCTAATAGTTTTTTTTTAATACGTGGTAGAGCCATGCTGCAATTATATTAGTAGTATAGTTGTAGCACGAATGGGTCGGCTCGACCGGGGAAGGACCACGCACTCACAGAATACCAGCGTGAAATAGTAGCTTAATGCTGCTGTATTTCGTATGGTGAGTGTAGAGAACCGGAGACCCTTTTTACTGGAAACGAGGCATTCCATCTTAGTCCTCACGGGTGACAACGCATCTGCATTTTGATTCGTAATCGAGGATAGATGTGGATGTCTATGGGCCACAGCAACCACTTACCATCAGGTGGACTGTGTGCTCGTTTGTCACCCTATCCTATTAAAAAAAACCTAATAGTTTTCAAACATACCTATTTTGTATTTTTTTTAAATTATTGATTAACTAGTTTATCTCAAACTATATTTCTTAGCAACGATAAAAAGAAAGAGAATACTATCACTACGTATAACTATAAAAGTGAATTTAATATAATATCGTATAAAGTTACAGCCTATATATGTATACGTACCTATATATACATCCTATTACTAGGCACATGTCTCCTTTCATTTCTGAGAGGGTTTATGTCAATTAATGGTCAGTGGTGCTCCCCCAAAGTGTAATATTTTCTTAAATATTCCTCAGACATGTGGTAACACAGTACATAAAATCGTAATAAATCATTTCGTTGGTAGCGGCGGTGGTCAATCATTGTATATTGTGAAAATTACTACGAGTTTAGTTACCCCTGAGCTATAAGACATATAAAGATATAAAGACATTTATTCCAACATTTACATCTACAACACTACACTTACACATGACAAATTACAATAAAAAAACAAGTGACTTATTATTAACAAACAAAAAAAAATCAGAAAATTAGACTAAAGAGAAGAAAAGTGTCGATTATCCTCTCGTCAGTCCAAAACCTTCTAAAGGTCGCTATTAAAAAAGTACGCGTCTGTCCACAACCTTTAGAAGGTTGCTATTTACTTATAAACTTCAAGGTTGGACAGATACGCCAAATTATAATCGACACTTTTCTTCTCTTTAGTCTAATTTTCTGATTTTTTTGTTTGTTAATAATAAGTCACTTGTTTTTTTATGTGCATGCAATGTGCTACGATGAAGTGGTGGAAGGGACCATCTCAGCATAAGCCGCGAGCTTGCAGCGCTGATTTTCAGACGGCTTTACAGTTCCTTCTATACGTGGTAGAGCCACGCTGCAGCTAGTATGGTTGTAGCATGAATGGACCGGCTTGAACGGAGTAGGACCACGCTCTCACAGAGTACCAGCGTATAATAGCAGCTTAATGCTGCTGTGTTTCGTATGGTGAGTGTAGAGAACCAGAGATCTGTTTTTCTGGAACCGAGGCATTCCAACTTAGTCCTCAAGGGTGACATTGCTGACAAGGCTGCATTTTGGATTCTTAATTGAGGTTAAATGTAGATGACTATGGGCCACAGCATCCCCTTACCATGAGATGGACTGTGTGCTCGTTTGTCACCCTTATTCTATAAAAGAACTACCACAGTTCTGTATTGTAAAGTACATTATTGCATTATTATACATTATTTAAGTAACGAATTAAAAACAGCACATCGTGAGTCAACTCCTATTAGCCGCATCGCAATTTCTTATATATTTTTATACGTTACCGCTAATGCAGGATTTTCTGCTGTACCATAGAGGCATATTACACACATAAATTCATCATGAACAAACATATCTCGGAAAATTATTTGTAGGTAAAACAAATCCTAACCTATTGGATTATAAGTAAAAATAGCAGCAGCAGGTTAGGACCTACTTGCTTTTTATTAATATCTAATAAAATTATTAATCAAGTAAATAAAACCAACAACTACAAAAATAGACCATATTTTCTTTTATATTTTTTTTCCTTTTTTCTTGCTCTGGGCTGTTTAAGTTTGTTCTGAAGTCAACAAAACAAATTAGTTATAAATCTTGCGTTTTAATTCCAAACTCAGACAAAATAAACCGCGGAAAAGAATCCTTCATCTCATTGCTTCCTGTGATTTTTTTAGAAGACAAGCGAGCACACTGTCCACCTCCTGATGGTAAATGGATGCTGCGGCCTAGATGTAGAATCAAATTGTAAGATGCGTTGTCACAAATGAGCACTGTGTCTGGTATTTGATCCATTATTCAGTAGTCAAGTAACAAGTAGCAAGTACTAAACGCAGTAAAACCAGAACAGAAAAAGCCATGGAGTCTGCCGTAGAGCTTGACGAACCCGCAAATGACAGGAAGGTTCTCGATCGGAAGTACAGCAAGAAATCGACGGATATGGGTGGCTAAGGACCGTGATTTATTATTTTTATTTTGGTTCGAATGCCTCATAGACTAAACAGGTAGCCACATAGTCTATTAATACGATAAGTGTAAAATAATTTAATGTATCTTATAATAAACTAAAGGGAAGGCTTTGAAACTAAGTCTAAGCTATGAATAATTTATGAGTAGCGTGTAAATAACATGTTTGTAAAGTGAGAAGTCTTTCAGAAACTAATTATGCAGAGGCACGATCCCGAAAACACGCCGAAATAGTGATAACTTGCAAATCATATAAATTGATAGCAGACGTGCTAATCTTCCATCTACATCAAACAATCTGAGAGCTACTCAATAGTATACCTTTATATAGGTGGTAGGTTTCTTTTTTAGCCTATAAATTATTTTTGGCGACAAACAACAGAGCATTAACTATTTCAGTTGGGCCTGAGGGGTATGAATATTAATTGCAATCAGACTGAGGCATTTCTGTCTAGTCCTTTTTAGTTAGCCCCAACAGACGTTGTCGTGTGCTTTCGAGTGGGTGAGTTTTCGGAGTAAAACACATTCACATTTTACTACAAACTTTTTACAGAATAAATAAAAAATCTATTATATCATTGATATTATTTACATCAAATTATCTCCTGAAGTTCTTGAATCTTCACTTCAGACTTTCAGACTTAGAGATGATGTTTTTATGGCAATTAAGCAAATCCTCTTTTTATATAAAAAAAAACAATAACTAAATAAAGCAAAAGGCATTTGGGGTCTGTCAGTAGAAATTATTAATCTTTTCACGCTTCCTTTACGTCTGCTCATTATTTGACCCCTCATAAATTATATCTTGTGATTTCGTAGTTTCACTTATTAGTAGAAGGTTGTCACAATTTCCTGAATATTATTTATTTATTTATAAATTGCCGACATTGACAAACAAATGAATAAATATATAACTAAGACCAAAAAATTAATATAAAGTACGGCCAACGAGAAGCGATACCAAATGTAAATAAAACCAGTGCAAGGTTATTAGGAATAACAAGGGTGCGTAGCTTTTTGATAGTTACATTATATATTTAAGTACACAATATAGTGTTAAAAATGTCTAGCACACCAAAAAATAGATTTTTTATAAATTTTGTTATAAAATGAATTATTGTATAATGTAGATTTAAATTAAATAACGAGAATAATAATAATGTTTCTGAATATGGCTTGCCCCCTGTTATATAGGGACTTTAATATATCAGGCAAAATGTGGGTGTTTATATCTCTGCCTACCCCTTAGGGGATACAGGACTGATGATATGTTATGTTATGTATATGGAAATGAGGTTAAAAATATTTTTTTTAGGAAATCATTGTTTATTCAGTCAGACACCGATCTTTCTGAGTGTGTAGAAGTAGAATCAGAGTTAGTAACATGAATATTAAATTTATCCGCCACGTCATCTACAATAAAATGAAGTTTGAAAAACTTATCTTCCTCTTTATGAACATGCTTCACACATTTCTTCCACTGATCAGGCGTGACTTTCACCATACCGTCACTTAAACTTTTTTAAATTTAAACGTACTATTGTTTCTAGCTACGTGCACCTTTGCATCATCCCGAATATTGGCAAACCCATCTTGACTCTGACATGTTTTTGCCGGTAAAACGAGACATTACGACAAATACACGATGAAAAAAGATAGATAATAGATTGTAAACTCCGCAATCGTTTTTAAGGTAAAAGACCTTTTGTATCGCTGCTAGTTGGCCATACTTTAGACGGAGCTCTGCGTGCGTTTTTTAATGCACCCACGCTCGCATTTAAAATTATTTTCAATTAACGACATGATATTAGGCGCGTATGTGTGCGTCAAGTAGTAGATTTTTATAAGCTTTTAAAAAAGGAAAGAAAAAAGAAGTGTGCACGAGTGTCAGTGGATATAAAGTGTTAATGAGTTGAAATATAAAAAAACCTAAGAAAAATGATTTCTTATATTTACGAAAACACTAGTATGAACTTTAAATAAACCTATTTTTTTTACGGATTTTATCGCGTATATTCGGAAATATGCAGTCTGTGAACATGTACACGATCGCCCCCGCCACTACACCAAACTACCACAAATCCTCGCTTAAGAACACAGATTCCTTCCAAGAATTTCTTCCAAGAAGCTATTGAAATCAAAAACATCCTTATTTCAATAGATGAGTACTGAAATTCTATAATCAAACTGGTATACGTGTTTTTATTGAGCTTTCTTTTTATTACACTTAAGGCCGATTGTTCAATCGTCACATGAAGTTATATATCTAATAAAATATAACCCGACTGAAAATAAAAGTGTAGTAAAACAATTGAATTATTTCATACATACAAATGTAATTTATAATATTGTTTATTTTGTATTTTATAAGTTAATGAATCCATGAACTGCAGCAGCCAGAAATATATTACAATTCATTTGATGGATAACTTTTATGAGATTATTGAAAAATCAGCCCTAAGTGAAATAAATTATACAAGTAGCCTGTGGTCAAATTCGACCAATCATATTGAAACAAAGCAAGTATTTATTGGCTTACTTCAAATAATGTTAGACTCTAGAAAAACAAAAACAACACGCATCGATCCTGATCAGATTATTCTACTTTATCCCGGTTATCCTGATGATAGTGATACTACAGTTATAAAGTTATTAAATTGTTATATTTTCGTCGGTCCTTAATACAAGTGCAAAATTTCAAGTCAATCAGATATCTTCAATTTGGCAAAAATTGAGTTATAAGATTCCCTTACATAGATAGATACGAGTATAACCAACAGAACGATACACACGTAGCCAGTAATAAAAAAGCGTATTAAGAAGAAGATTTTTTTGTATGTATGTTGCTTGTTATCTTTGTCAATTCTGTTCAGTTTTTGTTGATTTTTTTAATGAAATAGGGTTTAGGGGCTGTCAAATAAAAATTTGGAAAAAATATTCCACCAATAAATGATATATATATATATATATATATATATATATATATATATATATATATATATATATATATATATATATATATATATATATATATATATATATATATAAAGCACATTGTCAGAAAGGTAAATGATGGTTAAACTAATTTTTTTATTGTTAGCTATTTTTAACATTAAAACTGGTTTTATTGGCTTATGGTGTGGATTTATCACGTTCGCAAGAAGGGGTAAACACGACAACTTCTTTAAATATCAATTGTTTAATTCAATCTATTATTTAATCTATTTATCCATGCCATGGCCAGGCCATGGAATGTAAGTGGCTGTTTTATCGTATCTTCTTTCGTTATAATCAATTTTTTTCGGCTGAGAAAATCCGAAATTTTTGATGTTCCAGCTGCATTAAAAATATATTTTACTTAATACAGATTTTGATTTTGACATTTTGACTCACTGCGAGCTCGTCGTGAGTGGGTTACTGTATCGTTTGTTTAAAATGGCTAGTGATGAAAAATATCTATCGCTATACAAATACAAAATATTCCAAAAACCAAATTTGACACATAGTTGAATAAGGTATGGTTACTACTATTTTTATAATCACAGATTTTTATTACAACATATTGTTTAGCTAAAAGAACGTAGGATTTATATATAGATATACATACGTCTTGGACTTTATGGAGTGACTTGAATTTTACCGTATTTTAAATTATAAATTTGTACTTTGGTGAATGCTAAATTAAAATAATGGTTATGACTAGATGAAAAATTTTTTGAAAACAATATAAAATTGATGAGAAGATTTTTTTATTAACGAGTCAGGTAAAAAATACTAGTTTTTAAGATAATGCCTAAGTACTACCTAAAAATGAAAGTAATAGTAAGTTGATTTCTAATCGTTTGAAGATAATTTTGTTATTATTGAAATTCAATTTTATGTAGTAAAATAAACAATAAATATTTTTATTGTTGATTGAGTTTTTTTTTTCTAAATTTTTTCGTGATTATATAAGCATTAAAATCGTGCACTTTAGAGATATCCAAACTTTATTTATTTTAATAGTAATAAGGATATTTGTTAAAAATTGCGTGTATTATTTTTTATAGAAGAGAGATCCAACGAGCATACGGTTCACCTGATGTTAAGTGACTACCGCAGCCCATGATCAACTGCAACACCAGGGGAATTGCAGGTGCGTTGCCGGCCCTTTAGAAAGGAGTAAGCTCTTTTCTTGAAGGTCCCCAGGTCGTATCGGTCCAGAAAAATCGCCGGTGGTAAATTATTACAGTTACAGAGAGTTATAGGGGTCGTACGCGGAAGAAAACTCCAAGTGAAACGTACAGTGGTGGATCGCCAAACATCCAGATGGTGTGGATGGTATCTGGAAGTTTGCCGCGTAGTGCGTTCATGAAATTTGGCGGCTGGGATAAATCGGAACAATTCCTCAGAGCACTCCCCGTGATGGATGCGAAAAGAAAATATTTAAAATACGTAAAAAAATTACGTATAACATGAGCGCTTAAGGCATGTACATTTGGATTTACCAACAGTTTTATTTTTATTCTTTGTCCAGCAGTGTACTCGTAAATAACTACAATAATTATGATGAATAATGAAATATATTTGCAAGTATACAAATTAAAAAATAATAAACAATATTTGAAAAGCACCTAAGTTGAAATTCACCATACCAAACTAAAATTATGAAACTGATGACTGAAAATGTTCAGTTCTCATTTGATCAAATACAGTTCTTATTCGGCCAACGAGAAGCGATACCAAATGTAAATAAAACCAGTGCAAGGTTATTAGGAATAACAAGGGTGCGTAGCTTTTTGATAGTTACATTATATATTTAAGTACACAATATAGTGTTAAAAAATGTCTAGCACACCAAAAAATAGATTTTTTATAAATTTTGTTATAAAATGAATTATTGTATAATGTAGATTCGCGGATCTCTCGACCGACAGCGCCGCCCGAAGAACTAAGTTTCTAGAAAATCTATACTCGATTTCTCGGTACCTTGCGCGTGTTTACTTGAACATTCCGGATGTTTTGCTGATTTGAATAAATAGGTGGCGCAAGATACGATCGAGACAGAGTTTAACTCGGCGACACAAGCGAAGCTTCGGAGCGAAATTAAGTGAATTAGTGTGTTTAATTATTAGTGTTTTTTTAACTTTAATTTGTATAAAGTAAATTAAAGTGTTAATTTAGGTAATTTTATCGGCAATTTTTATTGTCACGAACCTCAAGCTCGTAACAATTGGTGTCAGAAGTGGGATAAAATAATGCCGATTTTACCTAAGGAGGAAACGGAGGGTGTCCGTACCCGAAGTCAACGCCAGCAGGAGACGGACCAGAGGAGATTTGGTGGTGCAACGCCGCAGATGTCTGAGGGCCAGCCGCCGGCCACGGAAGCCGGTCCGTCAGCAGCTTTTACGTCTGTGGCACCTGACTTAGGTGCTCTGATGGTGATGCTGCAGGAGCAGGCTCGCCGACAGGAGGAGCAGGCCCGTCAGTTGAAAGAGCAGCTGCAGAACGGACAAGAAGAACAGGCCCGTCAGCTGGCGGAACAGGCTCGTCGGTCGGAAGAGCAGATGCTCCTCATGAAGGACCTTCACGCTACCTTTGGGAAAGAGATAAGGCAGGTGAAGGATAGGGTTGCTCAACACGACAACCGCCTGTCGGAAGGTGAAACCCGAATCGAAGAACATGAAACCCGAATCAACCATGTGAACAATCGGGTTGACAACGTGATGGCTGACGTGAAGAAAACGCTAAACGACCTCAAACTTGGGGATGGAACTACAGCTCCCGTAGTAGCTGCAGCACCTTCGCTACGTGGATTCAAAGTGCCGCCGTTCGACGGGACCTCTTCCTGGTCGGCCTACAAAATCCAGTTCGAGGCCGTCATGGAGGCGAACGGCTGGAATAAAAGCCAAGCCATGACTGCACTCACCCTAGGCCTGCGCGACCAAGCCTTAACTGTGTTGGAAGCTCTCGGTAAGAAAGTGACCTATGAGCAGCTTCTTGAGGCCTTGGAGGCGAGATATGGTGACGCTCACCTGGAACACGTCTTTCGCGCGCAGCTTAAAGATCGCGTGCAACGCTGCAATGAAAACCTGCAGCAGTGGGCCCTTGAGGTGGAGAACATGGTTCGTAAAGCATACCAGTCTGTACCTGCGCTCATTGGAGGGAACCTGGTGCAAACATTCATCGACAGCATCCGCGACCTGGAAGTCAGAGCTGCTGTGAGGCTCGGGCACCACGAGACGCTTAAGGACGCCTTGGCCCATGCACTGGAGGTAGAAGCCGTGCGGCAGGATCATCGTTCCCATCGCGTCAGGGAGGTTGCAGCAGCTACAGTTCGCGACCGCAACAAAGGATACAGCCCTAGGTGGTATGGTTGTGGGGAAAAGGGCCATCTTCGATCCAGCTGCCCTAAGCGAACCCTAGAAAGGGAAGGTGAACGATCCCAGGAGGGTAGTGCGGCCAACAGCACCGCCCAGCAGCAGCAGGGAAACGAGTAAAAGCCAGAACCGCGGGGCTGGTGCTGGCTGATGTAAAAAGAGCCCCAAGGATCTCGATCTCACAAACCCATGATGGGAACAGTCTAATCATCAAGGGCGAGGTCAACGGAATGCCGTGTAAACTGACCATAGACACTGGAGCCTCTCGTACGGTTGTTAGTTCCCAACTTATAAGTCAGTTCCTTGGGGACTCCACATACAACCGAGAACGCATTAATTTGGTAACAGCCACCGGTCAGCGTATACCCGTCCGTGGAGAGAAGGAGATGGTGTACCGTTAGGGGTACAGAATAGGTGGGTTCTTAAAAAGCCAAGATTTACTTTATTGTAATTATTTATTTATCTTACTTCCGCACACGTACAAGTAATTCTATTAAGGGGATCACTGGCCTGACGTAGGGGCGAAGTCCAAGCGCTGTTCCCCCAAGGCCGTAGACAGCCAGTTAGCAGAAGGGCCGGTGAAGCCCAAGCCGATAGTGATGATGGCCGTTGGTAGGAGGGTAGGCCAACACTCCGTTAGCTCGCGGCTCGGCAGCAGTAGCCCTTAGGTAGCAGGTAGATGCTTAGGTAGTAGGTAGATGCTAGGTGGTAGTAGATCCTGGAATTCCAGACGGAGGCCAGCATTAGGGAAACTTCCTATAGCACTATATGCGCCCTAGTCAATTCCAGCACCCCTTGCAGGAAGTTAAAATTCTTAAAGTTAAGCACTAAGCAGCCTCAGCAAAAGAGGTATTAATTAAGCAGAACAGTTATAATGTTTCAATCAATAAGAACTCACCCCAGCGGGATCAACTGCACCTCTAATAATTTAAATTGTAGGTAAGCAGGTTCAACGGTCGTTAGTAGAAGGGTCACGCGCGATGCGAACTTGAAGCGGTCTCAGGTAGAAATGCAAGAGGAATGGCCCGAACGGGGACTCGCCGTCGTGTCCGAAACCTACCGAGTCTTGTTTTAGAGATCGTTGAGCAAAATGGTTCACGCTGCGCGGATTAAATTAACAAGTCTATGGTTCCGTAGAATAACTATTTTAAATTAACAATATGTAATAATTCGTTACTTTTTATTTTTAGATTAGAATATTATATTACTATTATTTATTTAAGATTTAAGATCAATCAATTATAAGTATTTGTAAGGGTGCATTCAGAAGCAACGTTACAGTACCCCGCCAACTGAAGAAGGATTTTGCGTCTTTAGTAGTAAAATCCGTCTATCTGTTTCTAGTCTACTAGGCACCGAGGAAAATATTTATTTGGTATAATTTACGAGTTTTAGGTCTTTTATATGCCAATATCCTATAGATTTACCGGTCATATCAGATAATTCGTACACAAGTGGCGATTTCTTAGTAATAATTTTGCATTTAGTGAATTTCGGAGCTAATTTTTTATTAAAGTATTTATTTTTATCGCTTTGATAAAATGTCCTTTTCCATACTATGTCCCCTACATTATATTCAGCAGGCCGACGACGTAAACTATAAGTATGACAATTTTTGGAATGTGCTTGTAGTAGAAGGGCTTGCACTTTGTCAAAGATACTGGACAGGCAACCTAAATTCTCAGCATAGGAGTCTCGAGGGTGATAAATAATGTCATCGGACTCAGCATCGGCGTAGTGAGAACCACAAGAAACTAATTCTCTGCCATATACGAGAAAAGAGGGAGTGTAGCCAGTTACTTCATTAACTGCGCTATTTATTGCGAACTGAATTTGAGGAATTAGCTTATCCCACACTCTATGATCATTTTCAATATATGTGGATATCGCAGTAATTATTGTTTTATTATAACGTTCTACTGTGTTTACGTGTGGTGAGTATTTGGGCGTATAATGTAGGTTAGGTACTTTATATTTAGAAAGGATGTTCTTTAGAGTAGCGCTAACGAATTGTTTACCGTTGTCTAGTATTACGGTGGAGGGAATTCCATGTACTAAAAATACACTTTCTTCCAGAATCCTACTTACTATTTCAGCTGTGGCTCGTTTTATGGGAAATAAGAGGCAATATTTGCTAAAGCAACATGTAACCACGAATATGTAGCAATTTTGCTTTCTCGTCGGTGGAAGAGGTCCTATAAGGTCCACGCTAATTGTTTGAAAGGGTCTAGAACATACCTTAGGGTGTCCCATAATACCTAACGGAACGTGATTTTGATGCTTATGTGCTATGCAAGTATCACATGCTGAAACAAACTTCACGACATCGGCGTGCATACCCGGCCAGTAATATCGGAGAGACAGGCGTTTGTAGGTCTTGAAGACTCCTAAGTGTCCAGCAGTAGGTTCTGAATGGTTTTCTTTAATGGTTGAATTACGTTGTTCAGCAGGTAATACTTCTTTCCATTCAAACTCTTTTTGTAAGAGGCACTTACTCTTCATAAGCCTATACAGTTTGTCATTTTTAATAAAATAATTAGGGAAGGATGTAGGGGAAGTCTGGCAACCTGTGTAGATTTTTTGATACCACTGATCCGTAGTTTGTGTAGCATTAGGATCATAATCCATGGCAGATACTGGACATGAGCGTGAAAGAGCGTCAGAAATAACATTGTCAGCACCGCGACGATGTTTTATGTCAAAATTAAATGCTGATAATCGTACTCCCCATCGGGCTAGACGGCCAGTAGGATTGCTTAAATTAAGAAACCATTTTAAGGCTGAATGGTCAGTGTATACTGTAAATTTAAGACCATTGTCTAAGTAGCAACGCCAGTGCTCTACTGCTACTAGAACAGCCAAAGCTTCTCGCTCAGTAATACTATAGTTACGCTCCTGTGCAGATAGCGATTTGCTCATATAGGCTATAGGAAGTTCCACACCATCAACTGTTTGAGTGAGCAGGGCTCCTATACCATAATCACTCGCATCTGTGTGAACTTCAAAGGGTTTGTCGTAATCCGGACAGGATAAGATTGGGGCGGATATTAGGCATTCCTTTAATTTTTTGAAGGAATCATCAGCCTCTTTAGACCAAGAAAATGGGGCAGCTTTTTTTCCAGTAGAAGTTAATTTGTTAAGTGGACCAGCGATTGAGCTAAAATTGGGAATAAATCTTCGGTACCATGAAGAAGTTCCAAGAAATCTTTTGACTTCCCTTTTATTAGTAGGGGTAGGAAAGTTCAATATTGCCTCAACCTTGCCGGACATTAATTTGTAATCGTAGTCAAAAGGTGTGAAATCCTCGCTTAGTAGATTAAGTAATTCCTCCCAAGTACTTACTGTATCACGAACACTACGATACCAATGAAGCGCGTTATCAATAAATAATTCCGATGCACACATTAATAATTTGCTTGAAGGTAAATTTCTAACAGTTTGAAACTCTTTTATCTTTTGTATGAACGCACGAACGCAAGTGGTACCGTTGTATTTTAATTATTTATTTAAGATTTAAGATCAATCAATTATAAGTATTTGTAAGGGTGCATTCAGAAGCAACGTTACAATGGAGTTGAAGCTTGGCAACGTGATCTACCTGCATAATGTCATCGTGGCTGATATAATGGACGACTGCATCCTAGGCCTAGACTTTATGAGGAATAATTGTTGTGAGATCGACGTTAAGCAAGGTGTTTTGAAATGTGGACGGGAGGAACTTTTTATGGAAGGTGCGTTACCAGGGAACGTGTACAGCATTAAGAAGATTGTTCTTCCGCCGAGATCGGAAACGATTGTTCCGATTAGTCTTCCCCGAAACGCTGGGCAAGCTCACCGTTGTGTACTTGTGGAAAGGGTAAACAATGACCTTCCATGGAAAGTAGCTCGAACCTTGGTCAGGAACACGGACATCTCAGGAGTACGTGTGCTGAACCTTTGCGACCGGGACCAGATTATAGAAAAAGGCACATTAATTGGTACTTGTGAGGAAGTGGATTGGTTACGTCGGTGCCAATATATATCGAGTGGGACCCCCAGTAAGGATGCAGAAACGAGAGTGACCACACTTTTGGAAGACTGTCGCAGTGTTCTGTCCCCGAACGAATTGGTCAAGGCGAAGAAGTTGTTACTCGAGTACGCCGATGTATTCTCGTCAAACGATGCTGACATAGGAAAGACTGGTTTAGTTCAACACAAAATAAACACAGGTGAAGAGTTGCCTATCCGTCAGCGGCCAAGACGATTGCCGGTAGCACGTGAAAAGGAAGTGGAAACCATGATTGAAGGAATGGTGAAGGATGGTGTTATTGAACCTTCCTCTAGTCCATGGTGTTCGCCAGTGGTGCTGGTGAAAAAGAAGGATGGCAGCATGCGGTTCTGTGTTGATTACCGCCGTCTGAACGACGTTACAAAGAAGGACAGCTATCCCTTGCCAAGAATTGATGACACGCTGGACATGCTCACAGGAGTAAAATGGTTTAGCACGCTGGATCTAAAAAGTGGCTACTGGCAAGTTGAAATTGACCCTAAGGACAAGGAGAAAACTGCGTTCTCGACGGGAAAGGGTCTGTGGCAATTCAAAGTAATGCCGTTTGGGTTGTGCAATGCTCCAGCAACGTTTGAAAGGCTGATGGAACTTGTACTTACCGGGCTAATTGGCGATGCCTGTCTGGTCTACTTGGATGACATCATCATCGTGGGCCGTACGTTTGAGGAACACCTTGAAAACCTGGGACGCGTGCTCATGAAGATTCAGAGTGCCAATCTCAAGCTGAGTCCGAAGAAATGTTCACTGTTCAAACGGCAAGTCAAGTTTTTGGGGTATGTAGTGTCGGAAGAAGGTATCCGCACGGATCCAGAGAAAATTGCAGCTGTAAAGGATTGGCCGGTTCCAAAAGACAAGACGCAGTTTATAGCATTTTTGGGTTTGTGCTCCTATTACCGGCGATTTGTGAAGAACTTTGCAGATATAGCCAAACCTCTGCATAAGCTAACCGAGGAGAAGCGACATTTCTGCTGGGATGAAAGTTGTAGTATCGCATTCCAGGAGCTCAAGGACCGTCTGTGCAAAACACCTATTTTGGGATACCCTGATGCAAGCAAAGAATTTGTAGTTGACACAGACGCAAGTGATATAGGACTTGGCGGTGTGTTGTCTCAACGGAATGGTGACCAAGAGGTCGTGATAGCGTACTTCAGCAAGTCGTTGTCAAAACCGGAAAGGAACTATTGTGTCACAAGACGCGAATTGCTAGCTGTGGTAAAGTCGTTGCAGCATTTTAGCAAATATCTTCTGGGGCGAAAATTTCACTTACGAACTGACCATGCTGCACTAAAATGGCTATTGAAGTTTAAAAATCCAGAAGGACAAGTTGCGAGGTGGATTGAACTACTGCAGGAATACGACTTTGAGATCGAACATCGCAGCGGGAAATCTCATGGCAACGCAGATGCATTATCACGAAGACCTTGTCCTGAAGATTGCAAACATTGTACTAGGCAAGAGAGTAAGGGAATGGTATCCGTGAGGATGCTCAGGGCAGACCACCTCAGCAACGAGTGGAAGGACAGCTTACAACGTGCACAGCAGGAAGATCCGGACATCAAGCCGATCCTGGAATGGATGAAGGCCAGTGCTCCCAAGCCCAAGTGGAGCGACGTCTCAGCGATGAGTTCGATCACTAAAAGCTATTGGGCCCAGTGGGATAGCTTGCTGCTTCAGGATGGAGTTCTGTGCCGTAAATGGGAAAATGTTCGGGGAGACAGCTGTCATTTACAAATGGTTGTCCCTAAAGCTAAAGTACCGGATGTTCTACAGCTGTACCATAATGATTATTCAGGAGGCCATCTGGGAGTTAAACGAACTCTACTGAAGATCCGAGAACGGTTTTACTGGGTCCACTGTCGAAACGATGTCGAGGACTGGTGTCGCAAATGTACAAGTTGTGCGGCTGTAAAGGGACCTCAGACTCGTAGTAGAGGTGCATTGAAGTTGTACAATGTTGGTGCACCATGGGAGAGAATAGCCATTGACGTGGCGGGGCCGTTTCCGGAGAGTGAAAGCGGTAACAAGTATTTCATGGTTGTGATGGATTACTTCACTAAGTGGCCAGAAGTTTTCGCCATTCCAAATCAAGAAGCTTCAACAGTTGCAGATAAACTAGTTCATGAAGTCTTCTGTCGTTTTGGAGTACCTTTAGAGATTCACAGCGATCAAGGAAGGAATTTTGGGTCTCAAATATTCCAGGAAACTTGCCGAGTTATGGGTACTCATAAAACAAGAACGACTTCTTATCACCCGCAATCTGATGGAATGGTGGAACGATTTAATCAGACATTGGAGAGGTACCTAGCAAAAGTTGTAGACAATCGGCAACGAGATTGGGACAAGCACATACAACCGTTTTTGTTGTCATATCGAAGTTCTGTTCACGAAAGTACAGCAGTGACACCAGCTTTCGCAAACTTTGGAAGAGAATTACGGCTGCCTGCAGACCTGATCACTGGGATACCACCTGATGCCCCACGCAGTATAACCGATTATGCATATGACTTGCGGAACAAAATGAATGACATTTATGAGCACGTCAGACAATCGGGCCAGCAAATGTCTGAGAAAATGAAAACCCGGTATGACCGCAAAATGAACAATAAAGGGTTCAACGAAGGTTCATTAGTGTGGTTGCACAATCCAGTCCGCAGCAAAGGGAAATCTCGTAAGCTTCAAGCTAAATGGGACGGCCCGTACCGGATTGTAACCAGGATCAACGATGTGACCTACCGGATACAGAAAGGCGCAAGAGGGACTCCTAAGATCGTCCATGTGGATCGCTTGGCGCGTTATTATGGGACCGATAATGCTCGGGACGAGCATGTCTTAGGAGGGGGCAGTGTTGTGTGAATAAGTCAACTAGCGCCATCTAGTGTCGGGAGCGAGAGCGGGGGGGGGGGGCTTTGCAGAGAATGACATCGCGGATCTCTCGACCGACAGCGCCGCCCGAAGAACTAAGTTTCTAGAAAATCTATACTCGATTTCTCGGTACCTTGCGCGTGTTTACTTGAACATTCCGGATGTTTTGCTGATTTGAATAAATAGGTGGCGCAAGATGCGATCGAGACAGAGTTTAACTCGGCGACACAAGCGAAGCTTCGGAGCGAAATTAAGTGAATTAGTGTGTTTAATTATTAGTGTTTTTTTAACTTTAATTTGTATAAAGTAAATTAAAGTGTTAATTTAGGTAATTTTATCGGCAATTTTTATTGTCACGAACCTCAAGCTCGTTTTTGTTGTCGTCGTTGATTTTTTTAGAAGACAAGCGAGCACACTGTCCACCTCCTGATGGTAAATGGATGCTGCGGCCTAGATGTAGAATCAAATTGTAAGATGCGTTGTCACAAATGAGCACTGTGTCTGGTATTTGATCCATTATTCAGTAGTCAAGTAACAAGTAGCAAGTACTAAACGCAGTAAAACCAGAACAGAAAAAGCCATGGAGTCTGCCGTAGAGCTTGACGAACCCGCAAATGACAGGAAGGTTCTCGATCGGAAGTACAGCAAGAAATCGACGGATATGGGTGGCTAAGGACCGTGCTTTAGAACGTTCCTTGGAGGAAGCCTACGTTTAGCAGCAGACGTTGACTTGCGAGGGGCAGTTATGATGATTAAGTAGTCGTAGACTTGAACTTGAACACCATTTTACGCTCTTGTCAAGATAAGAAAAGCTTAATCCCTACGACTAGAAAACAGATTTATTATTTTTGTTTTGGTTCGAATGCCTCATAGACTAAACAGGTAGCCACATAGTCTATTAATACGATAAGTGTAAAATAATTTAATGTATCTTATAATAAACTAAAGGGAAGGCTTTGAAACTAAGTCTAAGCTATGAATAATTTATGAGTAGCGTGTAAATAACATGTTTGTAAAGTGAGAAGTCTTTCAGAAACTAATTATGCAGAGGCACGATCCCGAAAACACGCCGAAATAGTGATAACTTGCAAATCATATAAATTGATAGCAGACGTGCTAATCTTCCATCTACATCAAACAATCTGAGAGCTACTCAATAGTATACCTTTATATAGGTGGTAGGTTTCTTTTTTAGCCTATAAATTATTTTTGGCGACAAACAACAGAGCATTAACTATTTCAGTTGGGCCTGAGGGGTATGAATATTAATTGCAATCAGACTGAGGCATTTCTGTCTAGTCCTTTTTAGTTAGCCCCAATAGACGTTGTCGTGTGCTTTCGAGTGGGTGAGTTTTCGGAGTAAAACACATTCACATTTTACTACAAACTTTTTACAGAATAAATAAAAAATCTATTATATCATTGATATTATTTACATCAAATTATCTCCTGAAGTTCTTGAATCTTCACTTCAGACTTTCAGACTTAGAGATGATGTTTTTATGGCAATTAAGCAAATCCTCTTTTTATATAAAAAAAAAACAATAACTAAATAAAGCAAAAGGCATTTGGGGTCTGTCAGTAGAAATTATTAATCTTTTCACGCTTCCTTTACGTCTGCTCATTATTTGACCCCTCATAAATTATATCTTGTGATTTCGTAGTTTCACTTATTAGTAGAAGGTTGTCACAATTTCCTGAATATTATTTATTTATTTATAAATTGCCGACATTGACAAACAAATGAATAAATATATAACTAAGACCAAAAAATTAATATAAAGTACGGCCAACGAGAAGCGATACCAAATGTAAATAAAACCAGTGCAAGGTTATTAGGAATAACAAGGGTGCGTAGCTTTTTGATAGTTACATTATATATTTAAGTACACAATATAGTGTTAAAAATGTCTAGCACACCAAAAAATAGATTTTTTATAAATTTTGTTATAAAATGAATTATTGTATAATGTAGATTTAAATTAAATAACGAGAATAATAATAATGTTTCTGAATATGGCTTGCCCCCTGTTATATAGGGACTTTAATATATCAGGCAAAATGTGGGTGTTTATATCTCTGCCTACCCCTTAGGGGATACAGGACTGATGATATGTTATGTTATGTATATGGAAATGAGGTTAAAAATATTTTTTTTAGGAAATCATTGTTTATTCAGTCAGACACCGATCTTTCTGAGTGTGTAGAAGTAGAATCAGAGTTAGTAACATGAATATTAAATTTATCCGCCACGTCATCTACAATAAAATGAAGTTTGAAAAACTTATCTTCCTCTTTATGAACATGCTTCACACATTTCTTCCACTGATCAGGCGTGACTTTCACCATACCGTCACTTAAACTTTTTTAAATTTAAACGTACTATTGTTTCTAGCTACGTGCACCTTTGCATCATCCCGAATATTGGCAAACCCATCTTGACTCTGACATGTTTTTGCCGGTAAAACGAGACATTACGACAAATACACGATGAAAAAAGATAGATAATAGATTGTAAACTCTGCAATCGTTTTTAAGGTAAAAGACCTTTTGTATCGCTGCTAGTTGGCCATACTTTAGACGGAGCTCTGCGTGCGTTTTTTAATGCACCCACGCTCGCATTTAAAATTATTTTCAATTAACGACATGATATTAGGCGCGTATGTGTGCGTCAAGTAGTAGATTTTTATAAGCTTTTAAAAAAGGAAAGAAAAAAGAAGTGTGCACGAGTGTCAGTGGATATAAAGTGTTAATGAGTTGAAATATAAAAAAACCTAAGAAAAATGATTTCTTATATTTACGAAAACACTAGTATGAACTTTAAATAAACCTATTTTTTTTACGGATTTTATCGCGTATATTCGGAAATATGCAGTCTGTGAACATGTACACGATCGCCCCCGCCACTACACCAAACTACCACAAATCCTCGCTTAAGAACACAGATTCCTTCCAAGAATTTCTTCCAAGAAGCTATTGAAATCAAAAACATCCTTATTTCAATAGATGAGTACTGAAATTCTATAATCAAACTGGTATACGTGTTTTTATTGAGCTTTCTTTTTATTACACTTAAGGCCGATTGTTCAATCGTCACATGAAGTTATATATCTAATAAAATATAACCCGACTGAAAATAAAAGTGTAGTAAAACAATTGAATTATTTCATACATACAAATGTAATTTATAATATTGTTTATTTTGTATTTTATAAGTTAATGAATCCATGAACTGCAGCAGCCAGAAATATATTACAATTCATTTGATGGATAACTTTTATGAGATTATTGAAAAATCAGCCCTAAGTGAAATAAATTATACAAGTAGCCTGTGGTCAAATTCGACCAATCATATTGAAACAAAGCAAGTATTTATTGGCTTACTTCAAATAATGTTAGACTCTAGAAAAACAAAAACAACACGCATCGATCCTGATCAGATTATTCTACTTTATCCCGGTTATCCTGATGATAGTGATACTACAGTTATAAAGTTATTAAATTGTTATATTTTCGTCGGTCCTTAATACAAGTGCAAAATTTCAAGTCAATCAGATATCTTCAATTTGGCAAAAATTGAGTTATAAGATTCCCTTACATAGATAGATACGAGTATAACCAACAGAACGATACACACGTAGCCAGTAATAAAAAAGCGTATTAAGAAGAAGATTTTTTTGTATGTATGTTGCTTGTTATCTTTGTCAATTCTGTTCAGTTTTTGTTGATTTTTTTAATGAAATAGGGTTTAGGGGCTGTCAAATAAAAATTTGGAAAAAATATTCCACCAATAAATGATATATATATATATATATATATATATATATATATATATATATATATATATATATATATATATATATATATATATATATATAAAGCACATTGTCAGAAAGGTAAATGATGGTTAAACTAATTTTTTTATTGTTAGCTATTTTTAACATTAAAACTGGTTTTATTGGCTTATGGTGTGGATTTATCACGTTCGCAAGAAGGGGTAAACACGACAACTTCTTTAAATATCAATTGTTTAATTCAATCTATTATTTAATCTATTTATCCATGCCATGGCCAGGCCATGGAATGTAAGTGGCTGTTTTATCGTATCTTCTTTCGTTATAATCAATTTTTTTCGGCTGAGAAAATCCGAAATTTTTGATGTTCCAGCTGCATTAAAAATATATTTTACTTAATACAGATTTTGATTTTGACATTTTGACTCACTGCGAGCTCGTCGTGAGTGGGTTACTGTATCGTTTGTTTAAAATGGCTAGTGATGAAAAATATCTATCGCTATACAAATACAAAATATTCCAAAAACCAAATTTGACACATAGTTGAATAAGGTATGGTTACTACTATTTTTATAATCACAGATTTTTATTACAACATATTGTTTAGCTAAAAGAACGTAGGATTTATATATAGATATACATACGTCTTGGACTTTATGGAGTGACTTGAATTTTACCGTATTTTAAATTATAAATTTGTACTTTGGTGAATGCTAAATTAAAATAATGGTTATGACTAGATGAAAAATTTTTTGAAAACAATATAAAATTGATGAGAAGATTTTTTTATTAACGAGTCAGGTAAAAAATACTAGTTTTTAAGATAATGCCTAAGTACTACCTAAAAATGAAAGTAATAGTAAGTTGATTTCTAATCGTTTGAAGATAATTTTGTTATTATTGAAATTCAATTTTATGTAGTAAAATAAACAATAAATATTTTTATTGTTGATTGAGTTTTTTTTTTCTAAATTTTTTCGTGATTATATAAGCATTAAAATCGTGCACTTTAGAGATATCCAAACTTTATTTATTTTAATAGTAATAAGGATATTTGTTAAAAATTGCGTGTATTATTTTTTATAGAAGAGAGATCCAACGAGCATACGGTTCACCTGATGTTAAGTGACTACCGCAGCCCATGATCAACTGCAACACCAGGGGAATTGCAGGTGCGTTGCCGGCCCTTTAGAAAGGAGTAAGCTCTTTTCTTGAAGGTCCCCAGGTCGTATCGGTCCAGAAAAATCGCCGGTGGTAAATTATTACAGTTACAGAGAGTTATAGGGGTCGTACGCGGAAGAAAACTCCAAGTGAAACGTACAGTGGTGGATCGCCAAACATCCAGATGGTGTGGATGGTATCTGGAAGTTTGCCGCGTAGTGCGTTCATGAAATTTGGCGGCTGGGATAAATCGGAACAATTCCTCAGAGCACTCCCCGTGATGGATGCGAAAAGAAAATATTTAAAATACGTAAAAAAATTACGTATAACATGAGCGCTTAAGGCATGTACATTTGGATTTACCAACAGTTTTATTTTTATTCTTTGTCCAGCAGTGTACTCGTAAATAACTACAATAATTATGATGAATAATGAAATATATTTGCAAGTATACAAATTAAAAAATAATAAACAATATTTGAAAAGCACCTAAGTTGAAATTCACCATACCAAACTAAAATTATGAAACTGATGACTGAAAATGTTCAGTTCTCATTTGATCAAATACAGTTCTTATTCGGCCAACGAGAAGCGATACCAAATGTAAATAAAACCAGTGCAAGGTTATTAGGAATAACAAGGGTGCGTAGCTTTTTGATAGTTACATTATATATTTAAGTACACAATATAGTGTTAAAAAATGTCTAGCACACCAAAAAATAGATTTTTTATAAATTTTGTTATAAAATGAATTATTGTATAATGTAGATTCGCGGATCTCTCGACCGACAGCGCCGCCCGAAGAACTAAGTTTCTAGAAAATCTATACTCGATTTCTCGGTACCTTGCGCGTGTTTACTTGAACATTCCGGATGTTTTGCTGATTTGAATAAATAGGTGGCGCAAGATACGATCGAGACAGAGTTTAACTCGGCGACACAAGCGAAGCTTCGGAGCGAAATTAAGTGAATTAGTGTGTTTAATTATTAGTGTTTTTTTAACTTTAATTTGTATAAAGTAAATTAAAGTGTTAATTTAGGTAATTTTATCGGCAATTTTTATTGTCACGAACCTCAAGCTCGTAACAATTGGTGTCAGAAGTGGGATAAAATAATGCCGATTTTACCTAAGGAGGAAACGGAGGGTGTCCGTACCCGAAGTCAACGCCAGCAGGAGACGGACCAGAGGAGATTTGGTGGTGCAACGCCGCAGATGTCTGAGGGCCAGCCGCCGGCCACGGAAGCCGGTCTGTCAGCAGCTTTTACGTCTGTGGCACCTGACTTAGGTGCTCTGATGGTGATGCTGCAGGAGCAGGCTCGCCGACAGGAGGAGCAGGCCCGTCAGTTGAAAGAGCAGCTGCAGAACGGACAAGAAGAACAGGCCCGTCAGCTGGCGGAACAGGCTCGTCGGTCGGAAGAGCAGATGCTCCTCATGAAGGACCTTCACGCTACCTTTGGGAAAGAGATAAGGCAGGTGAAGGATAGGGTTGCTCAACACGACAACCGCCTGTCGGAAGGTGAAACCCGAATCGAAGAACATGAAACCCGAATCAACCATGTGAACAATCGGGTTGACAACGTGATGGCTGACGTGAAGAAAACGCTAAACGACCTCAAACTTGGGGATGGAACTACAGCTCCCGTAGTAGCTGCAGCACCTTCGCTACGTGGATTCAAAGTGCCGCCGTTCGACGGGACCTCTTCCTGGTCGGCCTACAAAATCCAGTTCGAGGCCGTCATGGAGGCGAACGGCTGGAATAAAAGCCAAGCCATGACTGCACTCACCCTAGGCCTGCGCGACCAAGCCTTAACTGTGTTGGAAGCTCTCGGTAAGAAAGTGACCTATGAGCAGCTTCTTGAGGCCTTGGAGGCGAGATATGGTGACGCTCACCTGGAACACGTCTTTCGCGCGCAGCTTAAAGATCGCGTGCAACGCTGCAATGAAAACCTGCAGCAGTGGGCCCTTGAGGTGGAGAACATGGTTCGTAAAGCATACCAGTCTGTACCTGCGCTCATTGGAGGGAACCTGGTGCAAACATTCATCGACAGCATCCGCGACCTGGAAGTCAGAGCTGCTGTGAGGCTCGGGCACCACGAGACGCTTAAGGACGCCTTGGCCCATGCACTGGAGGTAGAAGCCGTGCGGCAGGATCATCGTTCCCATCGCGTCAGGGAGGTTGCAGCAGCTACAGTTCGCGACCGCAACAAAGGATACAGCCCTAGGTGGTATGGTTGTGGGGAAAAGGGCCATCTTCGATCCAGCTGCCCTAAGCGAACCCTAGAAAGGGAAGGTGAACGATCCCAGGAGGGTAGTGCGGCCAACAGCACCGCCCAGCAGCAGCAGGGAAACGAGTAAAAGCCAGAACCGCGGGGCTGGTGCTGGCTGATGTAAAAAGAGCCCCAAGGATCTCGATCTCACAAACCCATGATGGGAACAGTCTAATCATCAAGGGCGAGGTCAACGGAATGCCGTGTAAACTGACCATAGACACTGGAGCCTCTCGTACGGTTGTTAGTTCCCAACTTATAAGTCAGTTCCTTGGGGACTCCACATACAACCGAGAACGCATTAATTTGGTAACAGCCACCGGTCAGCGTATACCCGTCCGTGGAGAGAAGGAGATGGTGTACCGTTAGGGGTACAGAATAGGTGGGTTCTTAAAAAGCCAAGATTTACTTTATTGTAATTATTTATTTATCTTACTTCCGCACACGTACAAGTAATTCTATTAAGGGGATCACTGGCCTGACGTAGGGGCGAAGTCCAAGCGCTGTTCCCCCAAGGCCGTAGACAGCCAGTTAGCAGAAGGGCCGGTGAAGCCCAAGCCGATAGTGATGATGGCCGTTGGTAGGAGGGTAGGCCAACACTCCGTTAGCTCGCGGCTCGGCAGCAGTAGCCCTTAGGTAGCAGGTAGATGCTTAGGTAGTAGGTAGATGCTAGGTGGTAGTAGATCCTGGAATTCCAGACGGAGGCCAGCATTAGGGAAACTTCCTATAGCACTATATGCGCCCTAGTCAATTCCAGCACCCCTTGCAGGAAGTTAAAATTCTTAAAGTTAAGCACTAAGCAGCCTCAGCAAAAGAGGTATTAATTAAGCAGAACAGTTATAATGTTTCAATCAATAAGAACTCACCCCAGCGGGATCAACTGCACCTCTAATAATTTAAATTGTAGGTAAGCAGGTTCAACGGTCGTTAGTAGAAGGGTCACGCGCGATGCGAACTTGAAGCGGTCTCAGGTAGAAATGCAAGAGGAATGGCCCGAACGGGGACTCGCCGTCGTGTCCGAAACCTACCGAGTCTTGTTTTAGAGATCGTTGAGCAAAATGGTTCACGCTGCGCGGATTAAATTAACAAGTCTATGGTTCCGTAGAATAACTATTTTAAATTAACAATATGTAATAATTCGTTACTTTTTATTTTTAGATTAGAATATTATATTACTATTATTTATTTAAGATTTAAGATCAATCAATTATAAGTATTTGTAAGGGTGCATTCAGAAGCAACGTTACAGTACCCCGCCAACTGAAGAAGGATTTTGCGTCTTTAGTAGTAAAATCCGTCTATCTGTTTCTAGTCTACTAGGCACCGAGGAAAATATTTATTTGGTATAATTTACGAGTTTTAGGTCTTTTATATGCCAATATCCTATAGATTTACCGGTCATATCAGATAATTCGTACACAAGTGGCGATTTCTTAGTAATAATTTTGCATTTAGTGAATTTCGGAGCTAATTTTTTATTAAAGTATTTATTTTTATCGCTTTGATAAAATGTCCTTTTCCATACTATGTCCCCTACATTATATTCAGCAGGCCGACGACGTAAACTATAAGTATGACAATTTTTGGAATGTGCTTGTAGTAGAAGGGCTTGCACTTTGTCAAAGATACTGGACAGGCAACCTAAATTCTCAGCATAGGAGTCTCGAGGGTGATAAATAATGTCATCGGACTCAGCATCGGCGTAGTGAGAACCACAAGAAACTAATTCTCTGCCATATACGAGAAAAGAGGGAGTGTAGCCAGTTACTTCATTAACTGCGCTATTTATTGCGAACTGAATTTGAGGAATTAGCTTATCCCACACTCTATGATCATTTTCAATATATGTGGATATCGCAGTAATTATTGTTTTATTATAACGTTCTACTGTGTTTACGTGTGGTGAGTATTTGGGCGTATAATGTAGGTTAGGTACTTTATATTTAGAAAGGATGTTCTTTAGAGTAGCGCTAACGAATTGTTTACCGTTGTCTAGTATTACGGTGGAGGGAATTCCATGTACTAAAAATACACTTTCTTCCAGAATCCTACTTACTATTTCAGCTGTGGCTCGTTTTATGGGAAATAAGAGGCAATATTTGCTAAAGCAACATGTAACCACGAATATGTAGCAATTTTGCTTTCTCGTCGGTGGAAGAGGTCCTATAAGGTCCACGCTAATTGTTTGAAAGGGTCTAGAACATACCTTAGGGTGTCCCATAATACCTAACGGAACGTGATTTTGATGCTTATGTGCTATGCAAGTATCACATGCTGAAACAAACTTCACGACATCGGCGTGCATACCCGGCCAGTAATATCGGAGAGACAGGCGTTTGTAGGTCTTGAAGACTCCTAAGTGTCCAGCAGTAGGTTCTGAATGGTTTTCTTTAATGGTTGAATTACGTTGTTCAGCAGGTAATACTTCTTTCCATTCAAACTCTTTTTGTAAGAGGCACTTACTCTTCATAAGCCTATACAGTTTGTCATTTTTAATAAAATAATTAGGGAAGGATGTAGGGGAAGTCTGGCAACCTGTGTAGATTTTTTGATACCACTGATCCGTAGTTTGTGTAGCATTAGGATCATAATCCATGGCAGATACTGGACATGAGCGTGAAAGAGCGTCAGAAATAACATTGTCAGCACCGCGACGATGTTTTATGTCAAAATTAAATGCTGATAATCGTACTCCCCATCGGGCTAGACGGCCAGTAGGATTGCTTAAATTAAGAAACCATTTTAAGGCTGAATGGTCAGTGTATACTGTAAATTTAAGACCATTGTCTAAGTAGCAACGCCAGTGCTCTACTGCTACTAGAACAGCCAAAGCTTCTCGCTCAGTAATACTATAGTTACGCTCCTGTGCAGATAGCGATTTGCTCATATAGGCTATAGGAAGTTCCACACCATCAACTGTTTGAGTGAGCAGGGCTCCTATACCATAATCACTCGCATCTGTGTGAACTTCAAAGGGTTTGTCGTAATCCGGACAGGATAAGATTGGGGCGGATATTAGGCATTCCTTTAATTTTTTGAAGGAATCATCAGCCTCTTTAGACCAAGAAAATGGGGCAGCTTTTTTTCCAGTAGAAGTTAATTTGTTAAGTGGACCAGCGATTGAGCTAAAATTGGGAATAAATCTTCGGTACCATGAAGAAGTTCCAAGAAATCTTTTGACTTCCCTTTTATTAGTAGGGGTAGGAAAGTTCAATATTGCCTCAACCTTGCCGGACATTAATTTGTAATCGTAGTCAAAAGGTGTGAAATCCTCGCTTAGTAGATTAAGTAATTCCTCCCAAGTACTTACTGTATCACGAACACTACGATACCAATGAAGCGCGTTATCAATAAATAATTCCGATGCACACATTAATAATTTGCTTGAAGGTAAATTTCTAACAGTTTGAAACTCTTTTATCTTTTGTATGAACGCACGAACGCAAGTGGTACCGTTGTATTTTAATTATTTATTTAAGATTTAAGATCAATCAATTATAAGTATTTGTAAGGGTGCATTCAGAAGCAACGTTACAATGGAGTTGAAGCTTGGCAACGTGATCTACCTGCATAATGTCATCGTGGCTGATATAATGGACGACTGCATCCTAGGCCTAGACTTTATGAGGAATAATTGTTGTGAGATCGACGTTAAGCAAGGTGTTTTGAAATGTGGACGGGAGGAACTTTTTATGGAAGGTGCGTTACCAGGGAACGTGTACAGCATTAAGAAGATTGTTCTTCCGCCGAGATCGGAAACGATTGTTCCGATTAGTCTTCCCCGAAACGCTGGGCAAGCTCACCGTTGTGTACTTGTGGAAAGGGTAAACAATGACCTTCCATGGAAAGTAGCTCGAACCTTGGTCAGGAACACGGACATCTCAGGAGTACGTGTGCTGAACCTTTGCGACCGGGACCAGATTATAGAAAAAGGCACATTAATTGGTACTTGTGAGGAAGTGGATTGGTTACGTCGGTGCCAATATATATCGAGTGGGACCCCCAGTAAGGATGCAGAAACGAGAGTGACCACACTTTTGGAAGACTGTCGCAGTGTTCTGTCCCCGAACGAATTGGTCAAGGCGAAGAAGTTGTTACTCGAGTACGCCGATGTATTCTCGTCAAACGATGCTGACATAGGAAAGACTGGTTTAGTTCAACACAAAATAAACACAGGTGAAGAGTTGCCTATCCGTCAGCGGCCAAGACGATTGCCGGTAGCACGTGAAAAGGAAGTGGAAACCATGATTGAAGGAATGGTGAAGGATGGTGTTATTGAACCTTCCTCTAGTCCATGGTGTTCGCCAGTGGTGCTGGTGAAAAAGAAGGATGGCAGCATGCGGTTCTGTGTTGATTACCGCCGTCTGAACGACGTTACAAAGAAGGACAGCTATCCCTTGCCAAGAATTGATGACACGCTGGACATGCTCACAGGAGTAAAATGGTTTAGCACGCTGGATCTAAAAAGTGGCTACTGGCAAGTTGAAATTGACCCTAAGGACAAGGAGAAAACTGCGTTCTCGACGGGAAAGGGTCTGTGGCAATTCAAAGTAATGCCGTTTGGGTTGTGCAATGCTCCAGCAACGTTTGAAAGGCTGATGGAACTTGTACTTACCGGGCTAATTGGCGATGCCTGTCTGGTCTACTTGGATGACATCATCATCGTGGGCCGTACGTTTGAGGAACACCTTGAAAACCTGGGACGCGTGCTCATGAAGATTCAGAGTGCCAATCTCAAGCTGAGTCCGAAGAAATGTTCACTGTTCAAACGGCAAGTCAAGTTTTTGGGGTATGTAGTGTCGGAAGAAGGTATCCGCACGGATCCAGAGAAAATTGCAGCTGTAAAGGATTGGCCGGTTCCAAAAGACAAGACGCAGTTTATAGCATTTTTGGGTTTGTGCTCCTATTACCGGCGATTTGTGAAGAACTTTGCAGATATAGCCAAACCTCTGCATAAGCTAACCGAGGAGAAGCGACATTTCTGCTGGGATGAAAGTTGTAGTATCGCATTCCAGGAGCTCAAGGACCGTCTGTGCAAAACACCTATTTTGGGATACCCTGATGCAAGCAAAGAATTTGTAGTTGACACAGACGCAAGTGATATAGGACTTGGCGGTGTGTTGTCTCAACGGAATGGTGACCAAGAGGTCGTGATAGCGTACTTCAGCAAGTCGTTGTCAAAACCGGAAAGGAACTATTGTGTCACAAGACGCGAATTGCTAGCTGTGGTAAAGTCGTTGCAGCATTTTAGCAAATATCTTCTGGGGCGAAAATTTCACTTACGAACTGACCATGCTGCACTAAAATGGCTATTGAAGTTTAAAAATCCAGAAGGACAAGTTGCGAGGTGGATTGAACTACTGCAGGAATACGACTTTGAGATCGAACATCGCAGCGGGAAATCTCATGGCAACGCAGATGCATTATCACGAAGACCTTGTCCTGAAGATTGCAAACATTGTACTAGGCAAGAGAGTAAGGGAATGGTATCCGTGAGGATGCTCAGGGCAGACCACCTCAGCAACGAGTGGAAGGACAGCTTACAACGTGCACAGCAGGAAGATCCGGACATCAAGCCGATCCTGGAATGGATGAAGGCCAGTGCTCCCAAGCCCAAGTGGAGCGACGTCTCAGCGATGAGTTCGATCACTAAAAGCTATTGGGCCCAGTGGGATAGCTTGCTGCTTCAGGATGGAGTTCTGTGCCGTAAATGGGAAAATGTTCGGGGAGACAGCTGTCATTTACAAATGGTTGTCCCTAAAGCTAAAGTACCGGATGTTCTACAGCTGTACCATAATGATTATTCAGGAGGCCATCTGGGAGTTAAACGAACTCTACTGAAGATCCGAGAACGGTTTTACTGGGTCCACTGTCGAAACGATGTCGAGGACTGGTGTCGCAAATGTACAAGTTGTGCGGCTGTAAAGGGACCTCAGACTCGTAGTAGAGGTGCATTGAAGTTGTACAATGTTGGTGCACCATGGGAGAGAATAGCCATTGACGTGGCGGGGCCGTTTCCGGAGAGTGAAAGCGGTAACAAGTATTTCATGGTTGTGATGGATTACTTCACTAAGTGGCCAGAAGTTTTCGCCATTCCAAATCAAGAAGCTTCAACAGTTGCAGATAAACTAGTTCATGAAGTCTTCTGTCGTTTTGGAGTACCTTTAGAGATTCACAGCGATCAAGGAAGGAATTTTGGGTCTCAAATATTCCAGGAAACTTGCCGAGTTATGGGTACTCATAAAACAAGAACGACTTCTTATCACCCGCAATCTGATGGAATGGTGGAACGATTTAATCAGACATTGGAGAGGTACCTAGCAAAAGTTGTAGACAATCGGCAACGAGATTGGGACAAGCACATACAACCGTTTTTGTTGTCATATCGAAGTTCTGTTCACGAAAGTACAGCAGTGACACCAGCTTTCGCAAACTTTGGAAGAGAATTACGGCTGCCTGCAGACCTGATCACTGGGATACCACCTGATGCCCCACGCAGTATAACCGATTATGCATATGACTTGCGGAACAAAATGAATGACATTTATGAGCACGTCAGACAATCGGGCCAGCAAATGTCTGAGAAAATGAAAACCCGGTATGACCGCAAAATGAACAATAAAGGGTTCAACGAAGGTTCATTAGTGTGGTTGCACAATCCAGTCCGCAGCAAAGGGAAATCTCGTAAGCTTCAAGCTAAATGGGACGGCCCGTACCGGATTGTAACCAGGATCAACGATGTGACCTACCGGATACAGAAAGGCGCAAGAGGGACTCCTAAGATCGTCCATGTGGATCGCTTGGCGCGTTATTATGGGACCGATAATGCTCGGGACGAGCATGTCTTAGGAGGGGGCAGTGTTGTGTGAATAAGTCAACTAGCGCCATCTAGTGTCGGGAGCGAGAGCGGGGGGGGGGGGGGCTTTGCAGAGAATGACATCGCGGATCTCTCGACCGACAGCGCCGCCCGAAGAACTAAGTTTCTAGAAAATCTATACTCGATTTCTCGGTACCTTGCGCGTGTTTACTTGAACATTCCGGATGTTTTGCTGATTTGAATAAATAGGTGGCGCAAGATGCGATCGAGACAGAGTTTAACTCGGCGACACAAGCGAAGCTTCGGAGCGAAATTAAGTGAATTAGTGTGTTTAATTATTAGTGTTTTTTTAACTTTAATTTGTATAAAGTAAATTAAAGTGTTAATTTAGGTAATTTTATCGGCAATTTTTATTGTCACGAACCTCAAGCTCGTTTTTGTTGTCGTCGTTGATTTTTTTAGAAGACAAGCGAGCACACTGTCCACCTCCTGATGGTAAATGGATGCTGCGGCCTAGATGTAGAATCAAATTGTAAGATGCGTTGTCACAAATGAGCACTGTGTCTGGTATTTGATCCATTATTCAGTAGTCAAGTAACAAGTAGCAAGTACTAAACGCAGTAAAACCAGAACAGAAAAAGCCATGGAGTCTGCCGTAGAGCTTGACGAACCCGCAAATGACAGGAAGGTTCTCGATCGGAAGTACAGCAAGAAATCGACGGATATGGGTGGCTAAGGACCGTGCTTTAGAACGTTCCTTGGAGGAAGCCTACGTTTAGCAGCAGACGTTGACTTGCGAGGGGCAGTTATGATGATTAAGTAGTCGTAGACTTGAACTTGAACACCATTTTACGCTCTTGTCAAGATAAGAAAAGCTTAATCCCTACGACTAGAAAACAGATTTATTATTTTTGTTTTGGTTCGAATGCCTCATAGACTAAACAGGTAGCCACATAGTCTATTAATACGATAAGTGTAAAATAATTTAATGTATCTTATAATAAACTAAAGGGAAGGCTTTGAAACTAAGTCTAAGCTATGAATAATTTATGAGTAGCGTGTAAATAACATGTTTGTAAAGTGAGAAGTCTTTCAGAAACTAATTATGCAGAGGCACGATCCCGAAAACACGCCGAAATAGTGATAACTTGCAAATCATATAAATTGATAGCAGACGTGCTAATCTTCCATCTACATCAAACAATCTGAGAGCTACTCAATAGTATACCTTTATATAGGTGGTAGGTTTCTTTTTTAGCCTATAAATTATTTTTGGCGACAAACAACAGAGCATTAACTATTTCAGTTGGGCCTGAGGGGTATGAATATTAATTGCAATCAGACTGAGGCATTTCTGTCTAGTCCTTTTTAGTTAGCCCCAATAGACGTTGTCGTGTGCTTTCGAGTGGGTGAGTTTTCGGAGTAAAACACATTCACATTTTACTACAAACTTTTTACAGAATAAATAAAAAATCTATTATATCATTGATATTATTTACATCAAATTATCTCCTGAAGTTCTTGAATCTTCACTTCAGACTTTCAGACTTAGAGATGATGTTTTTATGGCAATTAAGCAAATCCTCTTTTTATATAAAAAAAAAACAATAACTAAATAAAGCAAAAGGCATTTGGGGTCTGTCAGTAGAAATTATTAATCTTTTCACGCTTCCTTTACGTCTGCTCATTATTTGACCCCTCATAAATTATATCTTGTGATTTCGTAGTTTCACTTATTAGTAGAAGGTTGTCACAATTTCCTGAATATTATTTATTTATTTATAAATTGCCGACATTGACAAACAAATGAATAAATATATAACTAAGACCAAAAAATTAATATAAAGTACGGCCAACGAGAAGCGATACCAAATGTAAATAAAACCAGTGCAAGGTTATTAGGAATAACAAGGGTGCGTAGCTTTTTGATAGTTACATTATATATTTAAGTACACAATATAGTGTTAAAAATGTCTAGCACACCAAAAAATAGATTTTTTATAAATTTTGTTATAAAATGAATTATTGTATAATGTAGATTTAAATTAAATAACGAGAATAATAATAATGTTTCTGAATATGGCTTGCCCCCTGTTATATAGGGACTTTAATATATCAGGCAAAATGTGGGTGTTTATATCTCTGCCTACCCCTTAGGGGATACAGGACTGATGATATGTTATGTTATGTATATGGAAATGAGGTTAAAAATATTTTTTTTAGGAAATCATTGTTTATTCAGTCAGACACCGATCTTTCTGAGTGTGTAGAAGTAGAATCAGAGTTAGTAACATGAATATTAAATTTATCCGCCACGTCATCTACAATAAAATGAAGTTTGAAAAACTTATCTTCCTCTTTATGAACATGCTTCACACATTTCTTCCACTGATCAGGCGTGACTTTCACCATACCGTCACTTAAACTTTTTTAAATTTAAACGTACTATTGTTTCTAGCTACGTGCACCTTTGCATCATCCCGAATATTGGCAAACCCATCTTGACTCTGACATGTTTTTGCCGGTAAAACGAGACATTACGACAAATACACGATGAAAAAAGATAGATAATAGATTGTAAACTCCGCAATCGTTTTTAAGGTAAAAGACCTTTTGTATCGCTGCTAGTTGGCCATACTTTAGACGGAGCTCTGCGTGCGTTTTTTAATGCACCCACGCTCGCATTTAAAATTATTTTCAATTAACGACATGATATTAGGCGCGTATGTGTGCGTCAAGTAGTAGATTTTTATAAGCTTTTAAAAAAGGAAAGAAAAAAGAAGTGTGCACGAGTGTCAGTGGATATAAAGTGTTAATGAGTTGAAATATAAAAAAACCTAAGAAAAATGATTTCTTATATTTACGAAAACACTAGTATGAACTTTAAATAAACCTATTTTTTTTACGGATTTTATCGCGTATATTCGGAAATATGCAGTCTGTGAACATGTACACGATCGCCCCCGCCACTACACCAAACTACCACAAATCCTCGCTTAAGAACACAGATTCCTTCCAAGAATTTCTTCCAAGAAGCTATTGAAATCAAAAACATCCTTATTTCAATAGATGAGTACTGAAATTCTATAATCAAACTGGTATACGTGTTTTTATTGAGCTTTCTTTTTATTACACTTAAGGCCGATTGTTCAATCGTCACATGAAGTTATATATCTAATAAAATATAACCCGACTGAAAATAAAAGTGTAGTAAAACAATTGAATTATTTCATACATACAAATGTAATTTATAATATTGTTTATTTTGTATTTTATAAGTTAATGAATCCATGAACTGCAGCAGCCAGAAATATATTACAATTCATTTGATGGATAACTTTTATGAGATTATTGAAAAATCAGCCCTAAGTGAAATAAATTATACAAGTAGCCTGTGGTCAAATTCGACCAATCATATTGAAACAAAGCAAGTATTTATTGGCTTACTTCAAATAATGTTAGACTCTAGAAAAACAAAAACAACACGCATCGATCCTGATCAGATTATTCTACTTTATCCCGGTTATCCTGATGATAGTGATACTACAGTTATAAAGTTATTAAATTGTTATATTTTCGTCGGTCCTTAATACAAGTGCAAAATTTCAAGTCAATCAGATATCTTCAATTTGGCAAAAATTGAGTTATAAGATTCCCTTACATAGATAGATACGAGTATAACCAACAGAACGATACACACGTAGCCAGTAATAAAAAAGCGTATTAAGAAGAAGATTTTTTTGTATGTATGTTGCTTGTTATCTTTGTCAATTCTGTTCAGTTTTTGTTGATTTTTTTAATGAAATAGGGTTTAGGGGCTGTCAAATAAAAATTTGGAAAAAATATTCCACCAATAAATGATATATATATATATATATATATATATATATATATATATATATATATATATATATATATATATATATATATATATATATATATATATATATATATAGCACATTGTCAGAAAGGTAAATGATGGTTAAACTAATTTTTTTATTGTTAGCTATTTTTAACATTAAAACTGGTTTTATTGGCTTATGGTGTGGATTTATCACGTTCGCAAGAAGGGGTAAACACGACAACTTCTTTAAATATCAATTGTTTAATTCAATCTATTATTTAATCTATTTATCCATGCCATGGCCAGGCCATGGAATGTAAGTGGCTGTTTTATCGTATCTTCTTTCGTTATAATCAATTTTTTTCGGCTGAGAAAATCCGAAATTTTTGATGTTCCAGCTGCATTAAAAATATATTTTACTTAATACAGATTTTGATTTTGACATTTTGACTCACTGCGAGCTCGTCGTGAGTGGGTTACTGTATCGTTTGTTTAAAATGGCTAGTGATGAAAAATATCTATCGCTATACAAATACAAAATATTCCAAAAACCAAATTTGACACATAGTTGAATAAGGTATGGTTACTACTATTTTTATAATCACAGATTTTTATTACAACATATTGTTTAGCTAAAAGAACGTAGGATTTATATATAGATATACATACGTCTTGGACTTTATGGAGTGACTTGAATTTTACCGTATTTTAAATTATAAATTTGTACTTTGGTGAATGCTAAATTAAAATAATGGTTATGACTAGATGAAAAATTTTTTGAAAACAATATAAAATTGATGAGAAGATTTTTTTATTAACGAGTCAGGTAAAAAATACTAGTTTTTAAGATAATGCCTAAGTACTACCTAAAAATGAAAGTAATAGTAAGTTGATTTCTAATCGTTTGAAGATAATTTTGTTATTATTGAAATTCAATTTTATGTAGTAAAATAAACAATAAATATTTTTATTGTTGATTGAGTTTTTTTTTTCTAAATTTTTTCGTGATTATATAAGCATTAAAATCGTGCACTTTAGAGATATCCAAACTTTATTTATTTTAATAGTAATAAGGATATTTGTTAAAAATTGCGTGTATTATTTTTTATAGAAGAGAGATCCAACGAGCATACGGTTCACCTGATGTTAAGTGACTACCGCAGCCCATGATCAACTGCAACACCAGGGGAATTGCAGGTGCGTTGCCGGCCCTTTAGAAAGGAGTAAGCTCTTTTCTTGAAGGTCCCCAGGTCGTATCGGTCCAGAAAAATCGCCGGTGGTAAATTATTACAGTTACAGAGAGTTATAGGGGTCGTACGCGGAAGAAAACTCCAAGTGAAACGTACAGTGGTGGATCGCCAAACATCCAGATGGTGTGGATGGTATCTGGAAGTTTGCCGCGTAGTGCGTTCATGAAATTTGGCGGCTGGGATAAATCGGAACAATTCCTCAGAGCACTCCCCGTGATGGATGCGAAAAGAAAATATTTAAAATACGTAAAAAAATTACGTATAACATGAGCGCTTAAGGCATGTACATTTGGATTTACCAACAGTTTTATTTTTATTCTTTGTCCAGCAGTGTACTCGTAAATAACTACAATAATTATGATGAATAATGAAATATATTTGCAAGTATACAAATTAAAAAATAATAAACAATATTTGAAAAGCACCTAAGTTGAAATTCACCATACCAAACTAAAATTATGAAACTGATGACTGAAAATGTTCAGTTCTCATTTGATCAAATACAGTTCTTATTCGGCCAACGAGAAGCGATACCAAATGTAAATAAAACCAGTGCAAGGTTATTAGGAATAACAAGGGTGCGTAGCTTTTTGATAGTTACATTATATATTTAAGTACACAATATAGTGTTAAAAAATGTCTAGCACACCAAAAAATAGATTTTTTATAAATTTTGTTATAAAATGAATTATTGTATAATGTAGATTCGCGGATCTCTCGACCGACAGCGCCGCCCGAAGAACTAAGTTTCTAGAAAATCTATACTCGATTTCTCGGTACCTTGCGCGTGTTTACTTGAACATTCCGGATGTTTTGCTGATTTGAATAAATAGGTGGCGCAAGATACGATCGAGACAGAGTTTAACTCGGCGACACAAGCGAAGCTTCGGAGCGAAATTAAGTGAATTAGTGTGTTTAATTATTAGTGTTTTTTTAACTTTAATTTGTATAAAGTAAATTAAAGTGTTAATTTAGGTAATTTTATCGGCAATTTTTATTGTCACGAACCTCAAGCTCGTAACAATTGGTGTCAGAAGTGGGATAAAATAATGCCGATTTTACCTAAGGAGGAAACGGAGGGTGTCCGTACCCGAAGTCAACGCCAGCAGGAGACGGACCAGAGGAGATTTGGTGGTGCAACGCCGCAGATGTCTGAGGGCCAGCCGCCGGCCACGGAAGCCGGTCCGTCAGCAGCTTTTACGTCTGTGGCACCTGACTTAGGTGCTCTGATGGTGATGCTGCAGGAGCAGGCTCGCCGACAGGAGGAGCAGGCCCGTCAGTTGAAAGAGCAGCTGCAGAACGGACAAGAAGAACAGGCCCGTCAGCTGGCGGAACAGGCTCGTCGGTCGGAAGAGCAGATGCTCCTCATGAAGGACCTTCACGCTACCTTTGGGAAAGAGATAAGGCAGGTGAAGGATAGGGTTGCTCAACACGACAACCGCCTGTCGGAAGGTGAAACCCGAATCGAAGAACATGAAACCCGAATCAACCATGTGAACAATCGGGTTGACAACGTGATGGCTGACGTGAAGAAAACGCTAAACGACCTCAAACTTGGGGATGGAACTACAGCTCCCGTAGTAGCTGCAGCACCTTCGCTACGTGGATTCAAAGTGCCGCCGTTCGACGGGACCTCTTCCTGGTCGGCCTACAAAATCCAGTTCGAGGCCGTCATGGAGGCGAACGGCTGGAATAAAAGCCAAGCCATGACTGCACTCACCCTAGGCCTGCGCGACCAAGCCTTAACTGTGTTGGAAGCTCTCGGTAAGAAAGTGACCTATGAGCAGCTTCTTGAGGCCTTGGAGGCGAGATATGGTGACGCTCACCTGGAACACGTCTTTCGCGCGCAGCTTAAAGATCGCGTGCAACGCTGCAATGAAAACCTGCAGCAGTGGGCCCTTGAGGTGGAGAACATGGTTCGTAAAGCATACCAGTCTGTACCTGCGCTCATTGGAGGGAACCTGGTGCAAACATTCATCGACAGCATCCGCGACCTGGAAGTCAGAGCTGCTGTGAGGCTCGGGCACCACGAGACGCTTAAGGACGCCTTGGCCCATGCACTGGAGGTAGAAGCCGTGCGGCAGGATCATCGTTCCCATCGCGTCAGGGAGGTTGCAGCAGCTACAGTTCGCGACCGCAACAAAGGATACAGCCCTAGGTGGTATGGTTGTGGGGAAAAGGGCCATCTTCGATCCAGCTGCCCTAAGCGAACCCTAGAAAGGGAAGGTGAACGATCCCAGGAGGGTAGTGCGGCCAACAGCACCGCCCAGCAGCAGCAGGGAAACGAGTAAAAGCCAGAACCGCGGGGCTGGTGCTGGCTGATGTAAAAAGAGCCCCAAGGATCTCGATCTCACAAACCCATGATGGGAACAGTCTAATCATCAAGGGCGAGGTCAACGGAATGCCGTGTAAACTGACCATAGACACTGGAGCCTCTCGTACGGTTGTTAGTTCCCAACTTATAAGTCAGTTCCTTGGGGACTCCACATACAACCGAGAACGCATTAATTTGGTAACAGCCACCGGTCAGCGTATACCCGTCCGTGGAGAGAAGGAGATGGTGTACCGTTAGGGGTACAGAATAGGTGGGTTCTTAAAAAGCCAAGATTTACTTTATTGTAATTATTTATTTATCTTACTTCCGCACACGTACAAGTAATTCTATTAAGGGGATCACTGGCCTGACGTAGGGGCGAAGTCCAAGCGCTGTTCCCCCAAGGCCGTAGACAGCCAGTTAGCAGAAGGGCCGGTGAAGCCCAAGCCGATAGTGATGATGGCCGTTGGTAGGAGGGTAGGCCAACACTCCGTTAGCTCGCGGCTCGGCAGCAGTAGCCCTTAGGTAGCAGGTAGATGCTTAGGTAGTAGGTAGATGCTAGGTGGTAGTAGATCCTGGAATTCCAGACGGAGGCCAGCATTAGGGAAACTTCCTATAGCACTATATGCGCCCTAGTCAATTCCAGCACCCCTTGCAGGAAGTTAAAATTCTTAAAGTTAAGCACTAAGCAGCCTCAGCAAAAGAGGTATTAATTAAGCAGAACAGTTATAATGTTTCAATCAATAAGAACTCACCCCAGCGGGATCAACTGCACCTCTAATAATTTAAATTGTAGGTAAGCAGGTTCAACGGTCGTTAGTAGAAGGGTCACGCGCGATGCGAACTTGAAGCGGTCTCAGGTAGAAATGCAAGAGGAATGGCCCGAACGGGGACTCGCCGTCGTGTCCGAAACCTACCGAGTCTTGTTTTAGAGATCGTTGAGCAAAATGGTTCACGCTGCGCGGATTAAATTAACAAGTCTATGGTTCCGTAGAATAACTATTTTAAATTAACAATATGTAATAATTCGTTACTTTTTATTTTTAGATTAGAATATTATATTACTATTATTTATTTAAGATTTAAGATCAATCAATTATAAGTATTTGTAAGGGTGCATTCAGAAGCAACGTTACAGTACCCCGCCAACTGAAGAAGGATTTTGCGTCTTTAGTAGTAAAATCCGTCTATCTGTTTCTAGTCTACTAGGCACCGAGGAAAATATTTATTTGGTATAATTTACGAGTTTTAGGTCTTTTATATGCCAATATCCTATAGATTTACCGGTCATATCAGATAATTCGTACACAAGTGGCGATTTCTTAGTAATAATTTTGCATTTAGTGAATTTCGGAGCTAATTTTTTATTAAAGTATTTATTTTTATCGCTTTGATAAAATGTCCTTTTCCATACTATGTCCCCTACATTATATTCAGCAGGCCGACGACGTAAACTATAAGTATGACAATTTTTGGAATGTGCTTGTAGTAGAAGGGCTTGCACTTTGTCAAAGATACTGGACAGGCAACCTAAATTCTCAGCATAGGAGTCTCGAGGGTGATAAATAATGTCATCGGACTCAGCATCGGCGTAGTGAGAACCACAAGAAACTAATTCTCTGCCATATACGAGAAAAGAGGGAGTGTAGCCAGTTACTTCATTAACTGCGCTATTTATTGCGAACTGAATTTGAGGAATTAGCTTATCCCACACTCTATGATCATTTTCAATATATGTGGATATCGCAGTAATTATTGTTTTATTATAACGTTCTACTGTGTTTACGTGTGGTGAGTATTTGGGCGTATAATGTAGGTTAGGTACTTTATATTTAGAAAGGATGTTCTTTAGAGTAGCGCTAACGAATTGTTTACCGTTGTCTAGTATTACGGTGGAGGGAATTCCATGTACTAAAAATACACTTTCTTCCAGAATCCTACTTACTATTTCAGCTGTGGCTCGTTTTATGGGAAATAAGAGGCAATATTTGCTAAAGCAACATGTAACCACGAATATGTAGCAATTTTGCTTTCTCGTCGGTGGAAGAGGTCCTATAAGGTCCACGCTAATTGTTTGAAAGGGTCTAGAACATACCTTAGGGTGTCCCATAATACCTAACGGAACGTGATTTTGATGCTTATGTGCTATGCAAGTATCACATGCTGAAACAAACTTCACGACATCGGCGTGCATACCCGGCCAGTAATATCGGAGAGACAGGCGTTTGTAGGTCTTGAAGACTCCTAAGTGTCCAGCAGTAGGTTCTGAATGGTTTTCTTTAATGGTTGAATTACGTTGTTCAGCAGGTAATACTTCTTTCCATTCAAACTCTTTTTGTAAGAGGCACTTACTCTTCATAAGCCTATACAGTTTGTCATTTTTAATAAAATAATTAGGGAAGGATGTAGGGGAAGTCTGGCAACCTGTGTAGATTTTTTGATACCACTGATCCGTAGTTTGTGTAGCATTAGGATCATAATCCATGGCAGATACTGGACATGAGCGTGAAAGAGCGTCAGAAATAACATTGTCAGCACCGCGACGATGTTTTATGTCAAAATTAAATGCTGATAATCGTACTCCCCATCGGGCTAGACGGCCAGTAGGATTGCTTAAATTAAGAAACCATTTTAAGGCTGAATGGTCAGTGTATACTGTAAATTTAAGACCATTGTCTAAGTAGCAACGCCAGTGCTCTACTGCTACTAGAACAGCCAAAGCTTCTCGCTCAGTAATACTATAGTTACGCTCCTGTGCAGATAGCGATTTGCTCATATAGGCTATAGGAAGTTCCACACCATCAACTGTTTGAGTGAGCAGGGCTCCTATACCATAATCACTCGCATCTGTGTGAACTTCAAAGGGTTTGTCGTAATCCGGACAGGATAAGATTGGGGCGGATATTAGGCATTCCTTTAATTTTTTGAAGGAATCATCAGCCTCTTTAGACCAAGAAAATGGGGCAGCTTTTTTTCCAGTAGAAGTTAATTTGTTAAGTGGACCAGCGATTGAGCTAAAATTGGGAATAAATCTTCGGTACCATGAAGAAGTTCCAAGAAATCTTTTGACTTCCCTTTTATTAGTAGGGGTAGGAAAGTTCAATATTGCCTCAACCTTGCCGGACATTAATTTGTAATCGTAGTCAAAAGGTGTGAAATCCTCGCTTAGTAGATTAAGTAATTCCTCCCAAGTACTTACTGTATCACGAACACTACGATACCAATGAAGCGCGTTATCAATAAATAATTCCGATGCACACATTAATAATTTGCTTGAAGGTAAATTTCTAACAGTTTGAAACTCTTTTATCTTTTGTATGAACGCACGAACGCAAGTGGTACCGTTGTATTTTAATTATTTATTTAAGATTTAAGATCAATCAATTATAAGTATTTGTAAGGGTGCATTCAGAAGCAACGTTACAATGGAGTTGAAGCTTGGCAACGTGATCTACCTGCATAATGTCATCGTGGCTGATATAATGGACGACTGCATCCTAGGCCTAGACTTTATGAGGAATAATTGTTGTGAGATCGACGTTAAGCAAGGTGTTTTGAAATGTGGACGGGAGGAACTTTTTATGGAAGGTGCGTTACCAGGGAACGTGTACAGCATTAAGAAGATTGTTCTTCCGCCGAGATCGGAAACGATTGTTCCGATTAGTCTTCCCCGAAACGCTGGGCAAGCTCACCGTTGTGTACTTGTGGAAAGGGTAAACAATGACCTTCCATGGAAAGTAGCTCGAACCTTGGTCAGGAACACGGACATCTCAGGAGTACGTGTGCTGAACCTTTGCGACCGGGACCAGATTATAGAAAAAGGCACATTAATTGGTACTTGTGAGGAAGTGGATTGGTTACGTCGGTGCCAATATATATCGAGTGGGACCCCCAGTAAGGATGCAGAAACGAGAGTGACCACACTTTTGGAAGACTGTCGCAGTGTTCTGTCCCCGAACGAATTGGTCAAGGCGAAGAAGTTGTTACTCGAGTACGCCGATGTATTCTCGTCAAACGATGCTGACATAGGAAAGACTGGTTTAGTTCAACACAAAATAAACACAGGTGAAGAGTTGCCTATCCGTCAGCGGCCAAGACGATTGCCGGTAGCACGTGAAAAGGAAGTGGAAACCATGATTGAAGGAATGGTGAAGGATGGTGTTATTGAACCTTCCTCTAGTCCATGGTGTTCGCCAGTGGTGCTGGTGAAAAAGAAGGATGGCAGCATGCGGTTCTGTGTTGATTACCGCCGTCTGAACGACGTTACAAAGAAGGACAGCTATCCCTTGCCAAGAATTGATGACACGCTGGACATGCTCACAGGAGTAAAATGGTTTAGCACGCTGGATCTAAAAAGTGGCTACTGGCAAGTTGAAATTGACCCTAAGGACAAGGAGAAAACTGCGTTCTCGACGGGAAAGGGTCTGTGGCAATTCAAAGTAATGCCGTTTGGGTTGTGCAATGCTCCAGCAACGTTTGAAAGGCTGATGGAACTTGTACTTACCGGGCTAATTGGCGATGCCTGTCTGGTCTACTTGGATGACATCATCATCGTGGGCCGTACGTTTGAGGAACACCTTGAAAACCTGGGACGCGTGCTCATGAAGATTCAGAGTGCCAATCTCAAGCTGAGTCCGAAGAAATGTTCACTGTTCAAACGGCAAGTCAAGTTTTTGGGGTATGTAGTGTCGGAAGAAGGTATCCGCACGGATCCAGAGAAAATTGCAGCTGTAAAGGATTGGCCGGTTCCAAAAGACAAGACGCAGGTTATAGCATTTTTGGGTTTGTGCTCCTATTACCGGCGATTTGTGAAGAACTTTGCAGATATAGCCAAACCTCTGCATAAGCTAACCGAGGAGAAGCGACATTTCTGCTGGGATGAAAGTTGTAGTATCGCATTCCAGGAGCTCAAGGACCGTCTGTGCAAAACACCTATTTTGGGATACCCTGATGCAAGCAAAGAATTTGTAGTTGACACAGACGCAAGTGATATAGGACTTGGCGGTGTGTTGTCTCAACGGAATGGTGACCAAGAGGTCGTGATAGCGTACTTCAGCAAGTCGTTGTCAAAACCGGAAAGGAACTATTGTGTCACAAGACGCGAATTGCTAGCTGTGGTAAAGTCGTTGCAGCATTTTAGCAAATATCTTCTGGGGCGAAAATTTCACTTACGAACTGACCATGCTGCACTAAAATGGCTATTGAAGTTTAAAAATCCAGAAGGACAAGTTGCGAGGTGGATTGAACTACTGCAGGAATACGACTTTGAGATCGAACATCGCAGCGGGAAATCTCATGGCAACGCAGATGCATTATCACGAAGACCTTGTCCTGAAGATTGCAAACATTGTACTAGGCAAGAGAGTAAGGGAATGGTATCCGTGAGGATGCTCAGGGCAGACCACCTCAGCAACGAGTGGAAGGACAGCTTACAACGTGCACAGCAGGAAGATCCGGACATCAAGCCGATCCTGGAATGGATGAAGGCCAGTGCTCCCAAGCCCAAGTGGAGCGACGTCTCAGCGATGAGTTCGATCACTAAAAGCTATTGGGCCCAGTGGGATAGCTTGCTGCTTCAGGATGGAGTTCTGTGCCGTAAATGGGAAAATGTTCGGGGAGACAGCTGTCATTTACAAATGGTTGTCCCTAAAGCTAAAGTACCGGATGTTCTACAGCTGTACCATAATGATTATTCAGGAGGCCATCTGGGAGTTAAACGAACTCTACTGAAGATCCGAGAACGGTTTTACTGGGTCCACTGTCGAAACGATGTCGAGGACTGGTGTCGCAAATGTACAAGTTGTGCGGCTGTAAAGGGACCTCAGACTCGTAGTAGAGGTGCATTGAAGTTGTACAATGTTGGTGCACCATGGGAGAGAATAGCCATTGACGTGGCGGGGCCGTTTCCGGAGAGTGAAAGCGGTAACAAGTATTTCATGGTTGTGATGGATTACTTCACTAAGTGGCCAGAAGTTTTCGCCATTCCAAATCAAGAAGCTTCAACAGTTGCAGATAAACTAGTTCATGAAGTCTTCTGTCGTTTTGGAGTACCTTTAGAGATTCACAGCGATCAAGGAAGGAATTTTGGGTCTCAAATATTCCAGGAAACTTGCCGAGTTATGGGTACTCATAAAACAAGAACGACTTCTTATCACCCGCAATCTGATGGAATGGTGGAACGATTTAATCAGACATTGGAGAGGTACCTAGCAAAAGTTGTAGACAATCGGCAACGAGATTGGGACAAGCACATACAACCGTTTTTGTTGTCATATCGAAGTTCTGTTCACGAAAGTACAGCAGTGACACCAGCTTTCGCAAACTTTGGAAGAGAATTACGGCTGCCTGCAGACCTGATCACTGGGATACCACCTGATGCCCCACGCAGTATAACCGATTATGCATATGACTTGCGGAACAAAATGAATGACATTTATGAGCACGTCAGACAATCGGGCCAGCAAATGTCTGAGAAAATGAAAACCCGGTATGACCGCAAAATGAACAATAAAGGGTTCAACGAAGGTTCATTAGTGTGGTTGCACAATCCAGTCCGCAGCAAAGGGAAATCTCGTAAGCTTCAAGCTAAATGGGACGGCCCGTACCGGATTGTAACCAGGATCAACGATGTGACCTACCGGATACAGAAAGGCGCAAGAGGGACTCCTAAGATCGTCCATGTGGATCGCTTGGCGCGTTATTATGGGACCGATAATGCTCGGGACGAGCATGTCTTAGGAGGGGGCAGTGTTGTGTGAATAAGTCAACTAGCGCCATCTAGTGTCGGGAGCGAGAGCGGGGGGGGGGGGCTTTGCAGAGAATGACATCGCGGATCTCTCGACCGACAGCGCCGCCCGAAGAACTAAGTTTCTAGAAAATCTATACTCGATTTCTCGGTACCTTGCGCGTGTTTACTTGAACATTCCGGATGTTTTGCTGATTTGAATAAATAGGTGGCGCAAGATGCGATCGAGACAGAGTTTAACTCGGCGACACAAGCGAAGCTTCGGAGCGAAATTAAGTGAATTAGTGTGTTTAATTATTAGTGTTTTTTTAACTTTAATTTGTATAAAGTAAATTAAAGTGTTAATTTAGGTAATTTTATCGGCAATTTTTATTGTCACGAACCTCAAGCTCGTTTTTGTTGTCGTCGTTGATTTTTTTAGAAGACAAGCGAGCACACTGTCCACCTCCTGATGGTAAATGGATGCTGCGGCCTAGATGTAGAATCAAATTGTAAGATGCGTTGTCACAAATGAGCACTGTGTCTGGTATTTGATCCATTATTCAGTAGTCAAGTAACAAGTAGCAAGTACTAAACGCAGTAAAACCAGAACAGAAAAAGCCATGGAGTCTGCCGTAGAGCTTGACGAACCCGCAAATGACAGGAAGGTTCTCGATCGGAAGTACAGCAAGAAATCGACGGATATGGGTGGCTAAGGACCGTGCTTTAGAACGTTCCTTGGAGGAAGCCTACGTTTAGCAGCAGACGTTGACTTGCGAGGGGCAGTTATGATGATTAAGTAGTCGTAGACTTGAACTTGAACACCATTTTACGCTCTTGTCAAGATAAGAAAAGCTTAATCCCTACGACTAGAAAACAGATTTATTATTTTTGTTTTGGTTCGAATGCCTCATAGACTAAACAGGTAGCCACATAGTCTATTAATACGATAAGTGTAAAATAATTTAATGTATCTTATAATAAACTAAAGGGAAGGCTTTGAAACTAAGTCTAAGCTATGAATAATTTATGAGTAGCGTGTAAATAACATGTTTGTAAAGTGAGAAGTCTTTCAGAAACTAATTATGCAGAGGCACGATCCCGAAAACACGCCGAAATAGTGATAACTTGCAAATCATATAAATTGATAGCAGACGTGCTAATCTTCCATCTACATCAAACAATCTGAGAGCTACTCAATAGTATACCTTTATATAGGTGGTAGGTTTCTTTTTTAGCCTATAAATTATTTTTGGCGACAAACAACAGAGCATTAACTATTTCAGTTGGGCCTGAGGGGTATGAATATTAATTGCAATCAGACTGAGGCATTTCTGTCTAGTCCTTTTTAGTTAGCCCCAATAGACGTTGTCGTGTGCTTTCGAGTGGGTGAGTTTTCGGAGTAAAACACATTCACATTTTACTACAAACTTTTTACAGAATAAATAAAAAATCTATTATATCATTGATATTATTTACATCAAATTATCTCCTGAAGTTCTTGAATCTTCACTTCAGACTTTCAGACTTAGAGATGATGTTTTTATGGCAATTAAGCAAATCCTCTTTTTATATAAAAAAAAACAATAACTAAATAAAGCAAAAGGCATTTGGGGTCTGTCAGTAGAAATTATTAATCTTTTCACGCTTCCTTTACGTCTGCTCATTATTTGACCCCTCATAAATTATATCTTGTGATTTCGTAGTTTCACTTATTAGTAGAAGGTTGTCACAATTTCCTGAATATTATTTATTTATTTATAAATTGCCGACATTGACAAACAAATGAATAAATATATAACTAAGACCAAAAAATTAATATAAAGTACGGCCAACGAGAAGCGATACCAAATGTAAATAAAACCAGTGCAAGGTTATTAGGAATAACAAGGGTGCGTAGCTTTTTGATAGTTACATTATATATTTAAGTACACAATATAGTGTTAAAAATGTCTAGCACACCAAAAAATAGATTTTTTATAAATTTTGTTATAAAATGAATTATTGTATAATGTAGATTTAAATTAAATAACGAGAATAATAATAATGTTTCTGAATATGGCTTGCCCCCTGTTATATAGGGACTTTAATATATCAGGCAAAATGTGGGTGTTTATATCTCTGCCTACCCCTTAGGGGATACAGGACTGATGATATGTTATGTTATGTATATGGAAATGAGGTTAAAAATATTTTTTTTAGGAAATCATTGTTTATTCAGTCAGACACCGATCTTTCTGAGTGTGTAGAAGTAGAATCAGAGTTAGTAACATGAATATTAAATTTATCCGCCACGTCATCTACAATAAAATGAAGTTTGAAAAACTTATCTTCCTCTTTATGAACATGCTTCACACATTTCTTCCACTGATCAGGCGTGACTTTCACCATACCGTCACTTAAACTTTTTTAAATTTAAACGTACTATTGTTTCTAGCTACGTGCACCTTTGCATCATCCCGAATATTGGCAAACCCATCTTGACTCTGACATGTTTTTGCCGGTAAAACGAGACATTACGACAAATACACGATGAAAAAAGATAGATAATAGATTGTAAACTCCGCAATCGTTTTTAAGGTAAAAGACCTTTTGTATCGCTGCTAGTTGGCCATACTTTAGACGGAGCTCTGCGTGCGTTTTTTAATGCACCCACGCTCGCATTTAAAATTATTTTCAATTAACGACATGATATTAGGCGCGTATGTGTGCGTCAAGTAGTAGATTTTTATAAGCTTTTAAAAAAGGAAAGAAAAAAGAAGTGTGCACGAGTGTCAGTGGATATAAAGTGTTAATGAGTTGAAATATAAAAAAACCTAAGAAAAATGATTTCTTATATTTACGAAAACACTAGTATGAACTTTAAATAAACCTATTTTTTTTACGGATTTTATCGCGTATATTCGGAAATATGCAGTCTGTGAACATGTACACGATCGCCCCCGCCACTACACCAAACTACCACAAATCCTCGCTTAAGAACACAGATTCCTTCCAAGAATTTCTTCCAAGAAGCTATTGAAATCAAAAACATCCTTATTTCAATAGATGAGTACTGAAATTCTATAATCAAACTGGTATACGTGTTTTTATTGAGCTTTCTTTTTATTACACTTAAGGCCGATTGTTCAATCGTCACATGAAGTTATATATCTAATAAAATATAACCCGACTGAAAATAAAAGTGTAGTAAAACAATTGAATTATTTCATACATACAAATGTAATTTATAATATTGTTTATTTTGTATTTTATAAGTTAATGAATCCATGAACTGCAGCAGCCAGAAATATATTACAATTCATTTGATGGATAACTTTTATGAGATTATTGAAAAATCAGCCCTAAGTGAAATAAATTATACAAGTAGCCTGTGGTCAAATTCGACCAATCATATTGAAACAAAGCAAGTATTTATTGGCTTACTTCAAATAATGTTAGACTCTAGAAAAACAAAAACAACACGCATCGATCCTGATCAGATTATTCTACTTTATCCCGGTTATCCTGATGATAGTGATACTACAGTTATAAAGTTATTAAATTGTTATATTTTCGTCGGTCCTTAATACAAGTGCAAAATTTCAAGTCAATCAGATATCTTCAATTTGGCAAAAATTGAGTTATAAGATTCCCTTACATAGATAGATACGAGTATAACCAACAGAACGATACACACGTAGCCAGTAATAAAAAAGCGTATTAAGAAGAAGATTTTTTTGTATGTATGTTGCTTGTTATCTTTGTCAATTCTGTTCAGTTTTTGTTGATTTTTTTAATGAAATAGGGTTTAGGGGCTGTCAAATAAAAATTTGGAAAAAATATTCCACCAATAAATGATATATATATATATATATATATATATATATATATATATATATATATATATATATATATATATATATATATATATATATATATATATATATATATATATATATATATAAAGCACATTGTCAGAAAGGTAAATGATGGTTAAACTAATTTTTTTATTGTTAGCTATTTTTAACATTAAAACTGGTTTTATTGGCTTATGGTGTGGATTTATCACGTTCGCAAGAAGGGGTAAACACGACAACTTCTTTAAATATCAATTGTTTAATTCAATCTATTATTTAATCTATTTATCCATGCCATGGCCAGGCCATGGAATGTAAGTGGCTGTTTTATCGTATCTTCTTTCGTTATAATCAATTTTTTTCGGCTGAGAAAATCCGAAATTTTTGATGTTCCAGCTGCATTAAAAATATATTTTACTTAATACAGATTTTGATTTTGACATTTTGACTCACTGCGAGCTCGTCGTGAGTGGGTTACTGTATCGTTTGTTTAAAATGGCTAGTGATGAAAAATATCTATCGCTATACAAATACAAAATATTCCAAAAAGCAAATTTGACACATAGTTGAATAAGGTATGGTTACTACTATTTTTATAATCACAGATTTTTATTACAACATATTGTTTAGCTAAAAGAACGTAGGATTTATATATAGATATACATACGTCTTGGACTTTATGGAGTGACTTGAATTTTACCGTATTTTAAATTATAAATTTGTACTTTGGTGAATGCTAAATTAAAATAATGGTTATGACTAGATGAAAAATTTTTTGAAAACAATATAAAATTGATGAGAAGATTTTTTTATTAACGAGTCAGGTAAAAAATACTAGTTTTTAAGATAATGCCTAAGTACTACCTAAAAATGAAAGTAATAGTAAGTTGATTTCTAATCGTTTGAAGATAATTTTGTTATTATTGAAATTCAATTTTATGTAGTAAAATAAACAATAAATATTTTTATTGTTGATTGAGTTTTTTTTTTCTAAATTTTTTCGTGATTATATAAGCATTAAAATCGTGCACTTTAGAGATATCCAAACTTTATTTATTTTAATAGTAATAAGGATATTTGTTAAAAATTGCGTGTATTATTTTTTATAGAAGAGAGATCCAACGAGCATACGGTTCACCTGATGTTAAGTGACTACCGCAGCCCATGATCAACTGCAACACCAGGGGAATTGCAGGTGCGTTGCCGGCCCTTTAGAAAGGAGTAAGCTCTTTTCTTGAAGGTCCCCAGGTCGTATCGGTCCAGAAAAATCGCCGGTGGTAAATTATTACAGTTACAGAGAGTTATAGGGGTCGTACGCGGAAGAAAACTCCAAGTGAAACGTACAGTGGTGGATCGCCAAACATCCAGATGGTGTGGATGGTATCTGGAAGTTTGCCGCGTAGTGCGTTCATGAAATTTGGCGGCTGGGATAAATCGGAACAATTCCTCAGAGCACTCCCCGTGATGGATGCGAAAAGAAAATATTTAAAATACGTAAAAAAATTACGTATAACATGAGCGCTTAAGGCATGTACATTTGGATTTACCAACAGTTTTATTTTTATTCTTTGTCCAGCAGTGTACTCGTAAATAACTACAATAATTATGATGAATAATGAAATATATTTGCAAGTATACAAATTAAAAAATAATAAACAATATTTGAAAAGCACCTAAGTTGAAATTCACCATACCAAACTAAAATTATGAAACTGATGACTGAAAATGTTCAGTTCTCATTTGATCAAATACAGTTCTTATTCGGCCAACGAGAAGCGATACCAAATGTAAATAAAACCAGTGCAAGGTTATTAGGAATAACAAGGGTGCGTAGCTTTTTGATAGTTACATTATATATTTAAGTACACAATATAGTGTTAAAAAATGTCTAGCACACCAAAAAATAGATTTTTTATAAATTTTGTTATAAAATGAATTATTGTATAATGTAGATTCGCGGATCTCTCGACCGACAGCGCCGCCCGAAGAACTAAGTTTCTAGAAAATCTATACTCGATTTCTCGGTACCTTGCGCGTGTTTACTTGAACATTCCGGATGTTTTGCTGATTTGAATAAATAGGTGGCGCAAGATACGATCGAGACAGAGTTTAACTCGGCGACACAAGCGAAGCTTCGGAGCGAAATTAAGTGAATTAGTGTGTTTAATTATTAGTGTTTTTTTAACTTTAATTTGTATAAAGTAAATTAAAGTGTTAATTTAGGTAATTTTATCGGCAATTTTTATTGTCACGAACCTCAAGCTCGTAACAATTGGTGTCAGAAGTGGGATAAAATAATGCCGATTTTACCTAAGGAGGAAACGGAGGGTGTCCGTACCCGAAGTCAACGCCAGCAGGAGACGGACCAGAGGAGATTTGGTGGTGCAACGCCGCAGATGTCTGAGGGCCAGCCGCCGGCCACGGAAGCCGGTCTGTCAGCAGCTTTTACGTCTGTGGCACCTGACTTAGGTGCTCTGATGGTGATGCTGCAGGAGCAGGCTCGCCGACAGGAGGAGCAGGCCCGTCAGTTGAAAGAGCAGCTGCAGAACGGACAAGAAGAACAGGCCCGTCAGCTGGCGGAACAGGCTCGTCGGTCGGAAGAGCAGATGCTCCTCATGAAGGACCTTCACGCTACCTTTGGGAAAGAGATAAGGCAGGTGAAGGATAGGGTTGCTCAACACGACAACCGCCTGTCGGAAGGTGAAACCCGAATCGAAGAACATGAAACCCGAATCAACCATGTGAACAATCGGGTTGACAACGTGATGGCTGACGTGAAGAAAACGCTAAACGACCTCAAACTTGGGGATGGAACTACAGCTCCCGTAGTAGCTGCAGCACCTTCGCTACGTGGATTCAAAGTGCCGCCGTTCGACGGGACCTCTTCCTGGTCGGCCTACAAAATCCAGTTCGAGGCCGTCATGGAGGCGAACGGCTGGAATAAAAGCCAAGCCATGACTGCACTCACCCTAGGCCTGCGCGACCAAGCCTTAACTGTGTTGGAAGCTCTCGGTAAGAAAGTGACCTATGAGCAGCTTCTTGAGGCCTTGGAGGCGAGATATGGTGACGCTCACCTGGAACACGTCTTTCGCGCGCAGCTTAAAGATCGCGTGCAACGCTGCAATGAAAACCTGCAGCAGTGGGCCCTTGAGGTGGAGAACATGGTTCGTAAAGCATACCAGTCTGTACCTGCGCTCATTGGAGGGAACCTGGTGCAAACATTCATCGACAGCATCCGCGACCTGGAAGTCAGAGCTGCTGTGAGGCTCGGGCACCACGAGACGCTTAAGGACGCCTTGGCCCATGCACTGGAGGTAGAAGCCGTGCGGCAGGATCATCGTTCCCATCGCGTCAGGGAGGTTGCAGCAGCTACAGTTCGCGACCGCAACAAAGGATACAGCCCTAGGTGGTATGGTTGTGGGGAAAAGGGCCATCTTCGATCCAGCTGCCCTAAGCGAACCCTAGAAAGGGAAGGTGAACGATCCCAGGAGGGTAGTGCGGCCAACAGCACCGCCCAGCAGCAGCAGGGAAACGAGTAAAAGCCAGAACCGCGGGGCTGGTGCTGGCTGATGTAAAAAGAGCCCCAAGGATCTCGATCTCACAAACCCATGATGGGAACAGTCTAATCATCAAGGGCGAGGTCAACGGAATGCCGTGTAAACTGACCATAGACACTGGAGCCTCTCGTACGGTTGTTAGTTCCCAACTTATAAGTCAGTTCCTTGGGGACTCCACATACAACCGAGAACGCATTAATTTGGTAACAGCCACCGGTCAGCGTATACCCGTCCGTGGAGAGAAGGAGATGGTGTACCGTTAGGGGTACAGAATAGGTGGGTTCTTAAAAAGCCAAGATTTACTTTATTGTAATTATTTATTTATCTTACTTCCGCACACGTACAAGTAATTCTATTAAGGGGATCACTGGCCTGACGTAGGGGCGAAGTCCAAGCGCTGTTCCCCCAAGGCCGTAGACAGCCAGTTAGCAGAAGGGCCGGTGAAGCCCAAGCCGATAGTGATGATGGCCGTTGGTAGGAGGGTAGGCCAACACTCCGTTAGCTCGCGGCTCGGCAGCAGTAGCCCTTAGGTAGCAGGTAGATGCTTAGGTAGTAGGTAGATGCTAGGTGGTAGTAGATCCTGGAATTCCAGACGGAGGCCAGCATTAGGGAAACTTCCTATAGCACTATATGCGCCCTAGTCAATTCCAGCACCCCTTGCAGGAAGTTAAAATTCTTAAAGTTAAGCACTAAGCAGCCTCAGCAAAAGAGGTATTAATTAAGCAGAACAGTTATAATGTTTCAATCAATAAGAACTCACCCCAGCGGGATCAACTGCACCTCTAATAATTTAAATTGTAGGTAAGCAGGTTCAACGGTCGTTAGTAGAAGGGTCACGCGCGATGCGAACTTGAAGCGGTCTCAGGTAGAAATGCAAGAGGAATGGCCCGAACGGGGACTCGCCGTCGTGTCCGAAACCTACCGAGTCTTGTTTTAGAGATCGTTGAGCAAAATGGTTCACGCTGCGCGGATTAAATTAACAAGTCTATGGTTCCGTAGAATAACTATTTTAAATTAACAATATGTAATAATTCGTTACTTTTTATTTTTAGATTAGAATATTATATTACTATTATTTATTTAAGATTTAAGATCAATCAATTATAAGTATTTGTAAGGGTGCATTCAGAAGCAACGTTACAGTACCCCGCCAACTGAAGAAGGATTTTGCGTCTTTAGTAGTAAAATCCGTCTATCTGTTTCTAGTCTACTAGGCACCGAGGAAAATATTTATTTGGTATAATTTACGAGTTTTAGGTCTTTTATATGCCAATATCCTATAGATTTACCGGTCATATCAGATAATTCGTACACAAGTGGCGATTTCTTAGTAATAATTTTGCATTTAGTGAATTTCGGAGCTAATTTTTTATTAAAGTATTTATTTTTATCGCTTTGATAAAATGTCCTTTTCCATACTATGTCCCCTACATTATATTCAGCAGGCCGACGACGTAAACTATAAGTATGACAATTTTTGGAATGTGCTTGTAGTAGAAGGGCTTGCACTTTGTCAAAGATACTGGACAGGCAACCTAAATTCTCAGCATAGGAGTCTCGAGGGTGATAAATAATGTCATCGGACTCAGCATCGGCGTAGTGAGAACCACAAGAAACTAATTCTCTGCCATATACGAGAAAAGAGGGAGTGTAGCCAGTTACTTCATTAACTGCGCTATTTATTGCGAACTGAATTTGAGGAATTAGCTTATCCCACACTCTATGATCATTTTCAATATATGTGGATATCGCAGTAATTATTGTTTTATTATAACGTTCTACTGTGTTTACGTGTGGTGAGTATTTGGGCGTATAATGTAGGTTAGGTACTTTATATTTAGAAAGGATGTTCTTTAGAGTAGCGCTAACGAATTGTTTACCGTTGTCTAGTATTACGGTGGAGGGAATTCCATGTACTAAAAATACACTTTCTTCCAGAATCCTACTTACTATTTCAGCTGTGGCTCGTTTTATGGGAAATAAGAGGCAATATTTGCTAAAGCAACATGTAACCACGAATATGTAGCAATTTTGCTTTCTCGTCGGTGGAAGAGGTCCTATAAGGTCCACGCTAATTGTTTGAAAGGGTCTAGAACATACCTTAGGGTGTCCCATAATACCTAACGGAACGTGATTTTGATGCTTATGTGCTATGCAAGTATCACATGCTGAAACAAACTTCACGACATCGGCGTGCATACCCGGCCAGTAATATCGGAGAGACAGGCGTTTGTAGGTCTTGAAGACTCCTAAGTGTCCAGCAGTAGGTTCTGAATGGTTTTCTTTAATGGTTGAATTACGTTGTTCAGCAGGTAATACTTCTTTCCATTCAAACTCTTTTTGTAAGAGGCACTTACTCTTCATAAGCCTATACAGTTTGTCATTTTTAATAAAATAATTAGGGAAGGATGTAGGGGAAGTCTGGCAACCTGTGTAGATTTTTTGATACCACTGATCCGTAGTTTGTGTAGCATTAGGATCATAATCCATGGCAGATACTGGACATGAGCGTGAAAGAGCGTCAGAAATAACATTGTCAGCACCGCGACGATGTTTTATGTCAAAATTAAATGCTGATAATCGTACTCCCCATCGGGCTAGACGGCCAGTAGGATTGCTTAAATTAAGAAACCATTTTAAGGCTGAATGGTCAGTGTATACTGTAAATTTAAGACCATTGTCTAAGTAGCAACGCCAGTGCTCTACTGCTACTAGAACAGCCAAAGCTTCTCGCTCAGTAATACTATAGTTACGCTCCTGTGCAGATAGCGATTTGCTCATATAGGCTATAGGAAGTTCCACACCATCAACTGTTTGAGTGAGCAGGGCTCCTATACCATAATCACTCGCATCTGTGTGAACTTCAAAGGGTTTGTCGTAATCCGGACAGGATAAGATTGGGGCGGATATTAGGCATTCCTTTAATTTTTTGAAGGAATCATCAGCCTCTTTAGACCAAGAAAATGGGGCAGCTTTTTTTCCAGTAGAAGTTAATTTGTTAAGTGGACCAGCGATTGAGCTAAAATTGGGAATAAATCTTCGGTACCATGAAGAAGTTCCAAGAAATCTTTTGACTTCCCTTTTATTAGTAGGGGTAGGAAAGTTCAATATTGCCTCAACCTTGCCGGACATTAATTTGTAATCGTAGTCAAAAGGTGTGAAATCCTCGCTTAGTAGATTAAGTAATTCCTCCCAAGTACTTACTATATCACGAACACTACGATACCAATGAAGCGCGTTATCAATAAATAATTCCGATGCACACATTAATAATTTGCTTGAAGGTAAATTTCTAACAGTTTGAAACTCTTTTATCTTTTGTATGAACGCACGAACGCAAGTGGTACCGTTGTATTTTAATTATTTATTTAAGATTTAAGATCAATCAATTATAAGTATTTGTAAGGGTGCATTCAGAAGCAACGTTACAATGGAGTTGAAGCTTGGCAACGTGATCTACCTGCATAATGTCATCGTGGCTGATATAATGGACGACTGCATCCTAGGCCTAGACTTTATGAGGAATAATTGTTGTGAGATCGACGTTAAGCAAGGTGTTTTGAAATGTGGACGGGAGGAACTTTTTATGGAAGGTGCGTTACCAGGGAACGTGTACAGCATTAAGAAGATTGTTCTTCCGCCGAGATCGGAAACGATTGTTCCGATTAGTCTTCCCCGAAACGCTGGGCAAGCTCACCGTTGTGTACTTGTGGAAAGGGTAAACAATGACCTTCCATGGAAAGTAGCTCGAACCTTGGTCAGGAACACGGACATCTCAGGAGTACGTGTGCTGAACCTTTGCGACCGGGACCAGATTATAGAAAAAGGCACATTAATTGGTACTTGTGAGGAAGTGGATTGGTTACGTCGGTGCCAATATATATCGAGTGGGACCCCCAGTAAGGATGCAGAAACGAGAGTGACCACACTTTTGGAAGACTGTCGCAGTGTTCTGTCCCCGAACGAATTGGTCAAGGCGAAGAAGTTGTTACTCGAGTACGCCGATGTATTCTCGTCAAACGATGCTGACATAGGAAAGACTGGTTTAGTTCAACACAAAATAAACACAGGTGAAGAGTTGCCTATCCGTCAGCGGCCAAGACGATTGCCGGTAGCACGTGAAAAGGAAGTGGAAACCATGATTGAAGGAATGGTGAAGGATGGTGTTATTGAACCTTCCTCTAGTCCATGGTGTTCGCCAGTGGTGCTGGTGAAAAAGAAGGATGGCAGCATGCGGTTCTGTGTTGATTACCGCCGTCTGAACGACGTTACAAAGAAGGACAGCTATCCCTTGCCAAGAATTGATGACACGCTGGACATGCTCACAGGAGTAAAATGGTTTAGCACGCTGGATCTAAAAAGTGGCTACTGGCAAGTTGAAATTGACCCTAAGGACAAGGAGAAAACTGCGTTCTCGACGGGAAAGGGTCTGTGGCAATTCAAAGTAATGCCGTTTGGGTTGTGCAATGCTCCAGCAACGTTTGAAAGGCTGATGGAACTTGTACTTACCGGGCTAATTGGCGATGCCTGTCTGGTCTACTTGGATGACATCATCATCGTGGGCCGTACGTTTGAGGAACACCTTGAAAACCTGGGACGCGTGCTCATGAAGATTCAGAGTGCCAATCTCAAGCTGAGTCCGAAGAAATGTTCACTGTTCAAACGGCAAGTCAAGTTTTTGGGGTATGTAGTGTCGGAAGAAGGTATCCGCACGGATCCAGAGAAAATTGCAGCTGTAAAGGATTGGCCGGTTCCAAAAGACAAGACGCAGTTTATAGCATTTTTGGGTTTGTGCTCCTATTACCGGCGATTTGTGAAGAACTTTGCAGATATAGCCAAACCTCTGCATAAGCTAACCGAGGAGAAGCGACATTTCTGCTGGGATGAAAGTTGTAGTATCGCATTCCAGGAGCTCAAGGACCGTCTGTGCAAAACACCTATTTTGGGATACCCTGATGCAAGCAAAGAATTTGTAGTTGACACAGACGCAAGTGATATAGGACTTGGCGGTGTGTTGTCTCAACGGAATGGTGACCAAGAGGTCGTGATAGCGTACTTCAGCAAGTCGTTGTCAAAACCGGAAAGGAACTATTGTGTCACAAGACGCGAATTGCTAGCTGTGGTAAAGTCGTTGCAGCATTTTAGCAAATATCTTCTGGGGCGAAAATTTCACTTACGAACTGACCATGCTGCACTAAAATGGCTATTGAAGTTTAAAAATCCAGAAGGACAAGTTGCGAGGTGGATTGAACTACTGCAGGAATACGACTTTGAGATCGAACATCGCAGCGGGAAATCTCATGGCAACGCAGATGCATTATCACGAAGACCTTGTCCTGAAGATTGCAAACATTGTACTAGGCAAGAGAGTAAGGGAATGGTATCCGTGAGGATGCTCAGGGCAGACCACCTCAGCAACGAGTGGAAGGACAGCTTACAACGTGCACAGCAGGAAGATCCGGACATCAAGCCGATCCTGGAATGGATGAAGGCCAGTGCTCCCAAGCCCAAGTGGAGCGACGTCTCAGCGATGAGTTCGATCACTAAAAGCTATTGGGCCCAGTGGGATAGCTTGCTGCTTCAGGATGGAGTTCTGTGCCGTAAATGGGAAAATGTTCGGGGAGACAGCTGTCATTTACAAATGGTTGTCCCTAAAGCTAAAGTACCGGATGTTCTACAGCTGTACCATAATGATTATTCAGGAGGCCATCTGGGAGTTAAACGAACTCTACTGAAGATCCGAGAACGGTTTTACTGGGTCCACTGTCGAAACGATGTCGAGGACTGGTGTCGCAAATGTACAAGTTGTGCGGCTGTAAAGGGACCTCAGACTCGTAGTAGAGGTGCATTGAAGTTGTACAATGTTGGTGCACCATGGGAGAGAATAGCCATTGACGTGGCGGGGCCGTTTCCGGAGAGTGAAAGCGGTAACAAGTATTTCATGGTTGTGATGGATTACTTCACTAAGTGGCCAGAAGTTTTCGCCATTCCAAATCAAGAAGCTTCAACAGTTGCAGATAAACTAGTTCATGAAGTCTTCTGTCGTTTTGGAGTACCTTTAGAGATTCACAGCGATCAAGGAAGGAATTTTGGGTCTCAAATATTCCAGGAAACTTGCCGAGTTATGGGTACTCATAAAACAAGAACGACTTCTTATCACCCGCAATCTGATGGAATGGTGGAACGATTTAATCAGACATTGGAGAGGTACCTAGCAAAAGTTGTAGACAATCGGCAACGAGATTGGGACAAGCACATACAACCGTTTTTGTTGTCATATCGAAGTTCTGTTCACGAAAGTACAGCAGTGACACCAGCTTTCGCAAACTTTGGAAGAGAATTACGGCTGCCTGCAGACCTGATCACTGGGATACCACCTGATGCCCCACGCAGTATAACCGATTATGCATATGACTTGCGGAACAAAATGAATGACATTTATGAGCACGTCAGACAATCGGGCCAGCAAATGTCTGAGAAAATGAAAACCCGGTATGACCGCAAAATGAACAATAAAGGGTTCAACGAAGGTTCATTAGTGTGGTTGCACAATCCAGTCCGCAGCAAAGGGAAATCTCGTAAGCTTCAAGCTAAATGGGACGGCCCGTACCGGATTGTAACCAGGATCAACGATGTGACCTACCGGATACAGAAAGGCGCAAGAGGGACTCCTAAGATCGTCCATGTGGATCGCTTGGCGCGTTATTATGGGACCGATAATGCTCGGGACGAGCATGTCTTAGGAGGGGGCAGTGTTGTGTGAATAAGTCAACTAGCGCCATCTAGTGTCGGGAGCGAGAGCGGGGGGGGGGGGGGGGGGCTTTGCAGAGAATGACATCGCGGATCTCTCGACCGACAGCGCCGCCCGAAGAACTAAGTTTCTAGAAAATCTATACTCGATTTCTCGGTACCTTGCGCGTGTTTACTTGAACATTCCGGATGTTTTGCTGATTTGAATAAATAGGTGGCGCAAGATGCGATCGAGACAGAGTTTAACTCGGCGACACAAGCGAAGCTTCGGAGCGAAATTAAGTGAATTAGTGTGTTTAATTATTAGTGTTTTTTTAACTTTAATTTGTATAAAGTAAATTAAAGTGTTAATTTAGGTAATTTTATCGGCAATTTTTATTGTCACGAACCTCAAGCTCGTTTTTGTTGTCGTCGTTGATTTTTTTAGAAGACAAGCGAGCACACTGTCCACCTCCTGATGGTAAATGGATGCTGCGGCCTAGATGTAGAATCAAATTGTAAGATGCGTTGTCACAAATGAGCACTGTGTCTGGTATTTGATCCATTATTCAGTAGTCAAGTAACAAGTAGCAAGTACTAAACGCAGTAAAACCAGAACAGAAAAAGCCATGGAGTCTGCCGTAGAGCTTGACGAACCCGCAAATGACAGGAAGGTTCTCGATCGGAAGTACAGCAAGAAATCGACGGATATGGGTGGCTAAGGACCGTGCTTTAGAACGTTCCTTGGAGGAAGCCTACGTTTAGCAGCAGACGTTGACTTGCGAGGGGCAGTTATGATGATTAAGTAGTCGTAGACTTGAACTTGAACACCATTTTACGCTCTTGTCAAGATAAGAAAAGCTTAATCCCTACGACTAGAAAACAGATTTATTATTTTTGTTTTGGTTCGAATGCCTCATAGACTAAACAGGTAGCCACATAGTCTATTAATACGATAAGTGTAAAATAATTTAATGTATCTTATAATAAACTAAAGGGAAGGCTTTGAAACTAAGTCTAAGCTATGAATAATTTATGAGTAGCGTGTAAATAACATGTTTGTAAAGTGAGAAGTCTTTCAGAAACTAATTATGCAGAGGCACGATCCCGAAAACACGCCGAAATAGTGATAACTTGCAAATCATATAAATTGATAGCAGACGTGCTAATCTTCCATCTACATCAAACAATCTGAGAGCTACTCAATAGTATACCTTTATATAGGTGGTAGGTTTCTTTTTTAGCCTATAAATTATTTTTGGCGACAAACAACAGAGCATTAACTATTTCAGTTGGGCCTGAGGGGTATGAATATTAATTGCAATCAGACTGAGGCATTTCTGTCTAGTCCTTTTTAGTTAGCCCCAATAGACGTTGTCGTGTGCTTTCGAGTGGGTGAGTTTTCGGAGTAAAACACATTCACATTTTACTACAAACTTTTTACAGAATAAATAAAAAATCTATTATATCATTGATATTATTTACATCAAATTATCTCCTGAAGTTCTTGAATCTTCACTTCAGACTTTCAGACTTAGAGATGATGTTTTTATGGCAATTAAGCAAATCCTCTTTTTATATAAAAAAAAAACAATAACTAAATAAAGCAAAAGGCATTTGGGGTCTGTCAGTAGAAATTATTAATCTTTTCACGCTTCCTTTACGTCTGCTCATTATTTGACCCCTCATAAATTATATCTTGTGATTTCGTAGTTTCACTTATTAGTAGAAGGTTGTCACAATTTCCTGAATATTATTTATTTATTTATAAATTGCCGACATTGACAAACAAATGAATAAATATATAACTAAGACCAAAAAATTAATATAAAGTACGGCCAACGAGAAGCGATACCAAATGTAAATAAAACCAGTGCAAGGTTATTAGGAATAACAAGGGTGCGTAGCTTTTTGATAGTTACATTATATATTTAAGTACACAATATAGTGTTAAAAATGTCTAGCACACCAAAAAATAGATTTTTTATAAATTTTGTTATAAAATGAATTATTGTATAATGTAGATTTAAATTAAATAACGAGAATAATAATAATGTTTCTGAATATGGCTTGCCCCCTGTTATATAGGGACTTTAATATATCAGGCAAAATGTGGGTGTTTATATCTCTGCCTACCCCTTAGGGGATACAGGACTGATGATATGTTATGTTATGTATATGGAAATGAGGTTAAAAATATTTTTTTTAGGAAATCATTGTTTATTCAGTCAGACACCGATCTTTCTGAGTGTGTAGAAGTAGAATCAGAGTTAGTAACATGAATATTAAATTTATCCGCCACGTCATCTACAATAAAATGAAGTTTGAAAAACTTATCTTCCTCTTTATGAACATGCTTCACACATTTCTTCCACTGATCAGGCGTGACTTTCACCATACCGTCACTTAAACTTTTTTAAATTTAAACGTACTATTGTTTCTAGCTACGTGCACCTTTGCATCATCCCGAATATTGGCAAACCCATCTTGACTCTGACATGTTTTTGCCGGTAAAACGAGACATTACGACAAATACACGATGAAAAAAGATAGATAATAGATTGTAAACTCTGCAATCGTTTTTAAGGTAAAAGACCTTTTGTATCGCTGCTAGTTGGCCATACTTTAGACGGAGCTCTGCGTGCGTTTTTTAATGCACCCACGCTCGCATTTAAAATTATTTTCAATTAACGACATGATATTAGGCGCGTATGTGTGCGTCAAGTAGTAGATTTTTATAAGCTTTTAAAAAAGGAAAGAAAAAAGAAGTGTGCACGAGTGTCAGTGGATATAAAGTGTTAATGAGTTGAAATATAAAAAAACCTAAGAAAAATGATTTCTTATATTTACGAAAACACTAGTATGAACTTTAAATAAACCTATTTTTTTTACGGATTTTATCGCGTATATTCGGAAATATGCAGTCTGTGAACATGTACACGATCGCCCCCGCCACTACACCAAACTACCACAAATCCTCGCTTAAGAACACAGATTCCTTCCAAGAATTTCTTCCAAGAAGCTATTGAAATCAAAAACATCCTTATTTCAATAGATGAGTACTGAAATTCTATAATCAAACTGGTATACGTGTTTTTATTGAGCTTTCTTTTTATTACACTTAAGGCCGATTGTTCAATCGTCACATGAAGTTATATATCTAATAAAATATAACCCGACTGAAAATAAAAGTGTAGTAAAACAATTGAATTATTTCATACATACAAATGTAATTTATAATATTGTTTATTTTGTATTTTATAAGTTAATGAATCCATGAACTGCAGCAGCCAGAAATATATTACAATTCATTTGATGGATAACTTTTATGAGATTATTGAAAAATCAGCCCTAAGTGAAATAAATTATACAAGTAGCCTGTGGTCAAATTCGACCAATCATATTGAAACAAAGCAAGTATTTATTGGCTTACTTCAAATAATGTTAGACTCTAGAAAAACAAAAACAACACGCATCGATCCTGATCAGATTATTCTACTTTATCCCGGTTATCCTGATGATAGTGATACTACAGTTATAAAGTTATTAAATTGTTATATTTTCGTCGGTCCTTAATACAAGTGCAAAATTTCAAGTCAATCAGATATCTTCAATTTGGCAAAAATTGAGTTATAAGATTCCCTTACATAGATAGATACGAGTATAACCAACAGAACGATACACACGTAGCCAGTAATAAAAAAGCGTATTAAGAAGAAGATTTTTTTGTATGTATGTTGCTTGTTATCTTTGTCAATTCTGTTCAGTTTTTGTTGATTTTTTTAATGAAATAGGGTTTAGGGGCTGTCAAATAAAAATTTGGAAAAAATATTCCACCAATAAATGATATATATATATATATATATATATATATATATATATATATATATAAAGCACATTGTCAGAAAGGTAAATGATGGTTAAACTAATTTTTTTATTGTTAGCTATTTTTAACATTAAAACTGGTTTTATTGGCTTATGGTGTGGATTTATCACGTTCGCAAGAAGGGGTAAACACGACAACTTCTTTAAATATCAATTGTTTAATTCAATCTATTATTTAATCTATTTATCCATGCCATGGCCAGGCCATGGAATGTAAGTGGCTGTTTTATCGTATCTTCTTTCGTTATAATCAATTTTTTTCGGCTGAGAAAATCCGAAATTTTTGATGTTCCAGCTGCATTAAAAATATATTTTACTTAATACAGATTTTGATTTTGACATTTTGACTCACTGCGAGCTCGTCGTGAGTGGGTTACTGTATCGTTTGTTTAAAATGGCTAGTGATGAAAAATATCTATCGCTATACAAATACAAAATATTCCAAAAACCAAATTTGACACATAGTTGAATAAGGTATGGTTACTACTATTTTTATAATCACAGATTTTTATTACAACATATTGTTTAGCTAAAAGAACGTAGGATTTATATATAGATATACATACGTCTTGGACTTTATGGAGTGACTTGAATTTTACCGTATTTTAAATTATAAATTTGTACTTTGGTGAATGCTAAATTAAAATAATGGTTATGACTAGATGAAAAATTTTTTGAAAACAATATAAAATTGATGAGAAGATTTTTTTATTAACGAGTCAGGTAAAAAATACTAGTTTTTAAGATAATGCCTAAGTACTACCTAAAAATGAAAGTAATAGTAAGTTGATTTCTAATCGTTTGAAGATAATTTTGTTATTATTGAAATTCAATTTTATGTAGTAAAATAAACAATAAATATTTTTATTGTTGATTGAGTTTTTTTTTTCTAAATTTTTTCGTGATTATATAAGCATTAAAATCGTGCACTTTAGAGATATCCAAACTTTATTTATTTTAATAGTAATAAGGATATTTGTTAAAAATTGCGTGTATTATTTTTTATAGAAGAGAGATCCAACGAGCATACGGTTCACCTGATGTTAAGTGACTACCGCAGCCCATGATCAACTGCAACACCAGGGGAATTGCAGGTGCGTTGCCGGCCCTTTAGAAAGGAGTAAGCTCTTTTCTTGAAGGTCCCCAGGTCGTATCGGTCCAGAAAAATCGCCGGTGGTAAATTATTACAGTTACAGAGAGTTATAGGGGTCGTACGCGGAAGAAAACTCCAAGTGAAACGTACAGTGGTGGATCGCCAAACATCCAGATGGTGTGGATGGTATCTGGAAGTTTGCCGCGTAGTGCGTTCATGAAATTTGGCGGCTGGGATAAATCGGAACAATTCCTCAGAGCACTCCCCGTGATGGATGCGAAAAGAAAATATTTAAAATACGTAAAAAAATTACGTATAACATGAGCGCTTAAGGCATGTACATTTGGATTTACCAACAGTTTTATTTTTATTCTTTGTCCAGCAGTGTACTCGTAAATAACTACAATAATTATGATGAATAATGAAATATATTTGCAAGTATACAAATTAAAAAATAATAAACAATATTTGAAAAGCACCTAAGTTGAAATTCACCATACCAAACTAAAATTATGAAACTGATGACTGAAAATGTTCAGTTCTCATTTGATCAAATACAGTTCTTATTCGGCCAACGAGAAGCGATACCAAATGTAAATAAAACCAGTGCAAGGTTATTAGGAATAACAAGGGTGCGTAGCTTTTTGATAGTTACATTATATATTTAAGTACACAATATAGTGTTAAAAAATGTCTAGCACACCAAAAAATAGATTTTTTATAAATTTTGTTATAAAATGAATTATTGTATAATGTAGATTCGCGGATCTCTCGACCGACAGCGCCGCCCGAAGAACTAAGTTTCTAGAAAATCTATACTCGATTTCTCGGTACCTTGCGCGTGTTTACTTGAACATTCCGGATGTTTTGCTGATTTGAATAAATAGGTGGCGCAAGATACGATCGAGACAGAGTTTAACTCGGCGACACAAGCGAAGCTTCGGAGCGAAATTAAGTGAATTAGTGTGTTTAATTATTAGTGTTTTTTTAACTTTAATTTGTATAAAGTAAATTAAAGTGTTAATTTAGGTAATTTTATCGGCAATTTTTATTGTCACGAACCTCAAGCTCGTAACAATTGGTGTCAGAAGTGGGATAAAATAATGCCGATTTTACCTAAGGAGGAAACGGAGGGTGTCCGTACCCGAAGTCAACGCCAGCAGGAGACGGACCAGAGGAGATTTGGTGGTGCAACGCCGCAGATGTCTGAGGGCCAGCCGCCGGCCACGGAAGCCGGTCTGTCAGCAGCTTTTACGTCTGTGGCACCTGACTTAGGTGCTCTGATGGTGATGCTGCAGGAGCAGGCTCGCCGACAGGAGGAGCAGGCCCGTCAGTTGAAAGAGCAGCTGCAGAACGGACAAGAAGAACAGGCCCGTCAGCTGGCGGAACAGGCTCGTCGGTCGGAAGAGCAGATGCTCCTCATGAAGGACCTTCACGCTACCTTTGGGAAAGAGATAAGGCAGGTGAAGGATAGGGTTGCTCAACACGACAACCGCCTGTCGGAAGGTGAAACCCGAATCGAAGAACATGAAACCCGAATCAACCATGTGAACAATCGGGTTGACAACGTGATGGCTGACGTGAAGAAAACGCTAAACGACCTCAAACTTGGGGATGGAACTACAGCTCCCGTAGTAGCTGCAGCACCTTCGCTACGTGGATTCAAAGTGCCGCCGTTCGACGGGACCTCTTCCTGGTCGGCCTACAAAATCCAGTTCGAGGCCGTCATGGAGGCGAACGGCTGGAATAAAAGCCAAGCCATGACTGCACTCACCCTAGGCCTGCGCGACCAAGCCTTAACTGTGTTGGAAGCTCTCGGTAAGAAAGTGACCTATGAGCAGCTTCTTGAGGCCTTGGAGGCGAGATATGGTGACGCTCACCTGGAACACGTCTTTCGCGCGCAGCTTAAAGATCGCGTGCAACGCTGCAATGAAAACCTGCAGCAGTGGGCCCTTGAGGTGGAGAACATGGTTCGTAAAGCATACCAGTCTGTACCTGCGCTCATTGGAGGGAACCTGGTGCAAACATTCATCGACAGCATCCGCGACCTGGAAGTCAGAGCTGCTGTGAGGCTCGGGCACCACGAGACGCTTAAGGACGCCTTGGCCCATGCACTGGAGGTAGAAGCCGTGCGGCAGGATCATCGTTCCCATCGCGTCAGGGAGGTTGCAGCAGCTACAGTTCGCGACCGCAACAAAGGATACAGCCCTAGGTGGTATGGTTGTGGGGAAAAGGGCCATCTTCGATCCAGCTGCCCTAAGCGAACCCTAGAAAGGGAAGGTGAACGATCCCAGGAGGGTAGTGCGGCCAACAGCACCGCCCAGCAGCAGCAGGGAAACGAGTAAAAGCCAGAACCGCGGGGCTGGTGCTGGCTGATGTAAAAAGAGCCCCAAGGATCTCGATCTCACAAACCCATGATGGGAACAGTCTAATCATCAAGGGCGAGGTCAACGGAATGCCGTGTAAACTGACCATAGACACTGGAGCCTCTCGTACGGTTGTTAGTTCCCAACTTATAAGTCAGTTCCTTGGGGACTCCACATACAACCGAGAACGCATTAATTTGGTAACAGCCACCGGTCAGCGTATACCCGTCCGTGGAGAGAAGGAGATGGTGTACCGTTAGGGGTACAGAATAGGTGGGTTCTTAAAAAGCCAAGATTTACTTTATTGTAATTATTTATTTATCTTACTTCCGCACACGTACAAGTAATTCTATTAAGGGGATCACTGGCCTGACGTAGGGGCGAAGTCCAAGCGCTGTTCCCCCAAGGCCGTAGACAGCCAGTTAGCAGAAGGGCCGGTGAAGCCCAAGCCGATAGTGATGATGGCCGTTGGTAGGAGGGTAGGCCAACACACCGTTAGCTCGCGACTCGGCAGCAGTAGCCCTTAGGTAGCAGGTAGATGCTTAGGTAGTAGGTAGATGCTAGGTGGTAGTAGATCCTGGAATTCCAGACGGAGGCCAGCATTAGGGAAACTTCCTATAGCACTATATGCACCCTAGTCAATTCCAGCACCCCTTGCAGGAAGTTAAAATTCTTAAAGTTAAGCACTAAGCAGCCTCAGCAAAAGAGGTATTAATTAAGCAGAACAGTTATAATGTTTCAATCAATAAGAACTCACCCCAGCGGGATCAACTGCACCTCTAATAATTTAAATTGTAGGTAAGCAGGTTCAACGGTCGTTAGTAGAAGGGTCACGCGCGATGCGAACTTGAAGCGGTCTCAGGTAGAAATGCAAGAGGAATGGCCCGAACGGGGACTCGCCGTCGTGTCCGAAACCTACCGAGTCTTGTTTTAGAGATCGTTGAGCAAAATGGTTCACGCTGCGCGGATTAAATTAACAAGTCTATGGTTCCGTAGAATAACTATTTTAAATTAACAATATGTAATAATTCGTTACTTTTTATTTTTAGATTAGAATATTATATTACTATTATTTATTTAAGATTTAAGATCATTCAATTATAAGTATTTGTAAGGGTGCATTCAGAAGCAACGTTACAGTACCCCGCCAACTGAAGAAGGATTTTGCGTCTTTAGTAGTAAAATCCGTCTATCTGTTTCTAGTCTACTAGGCACCGAGGAAAATATTTATTTGGTATAATTTACGAGTTTTAGGTCTTTTATATGCCAATATCCTATAGATTTACCGGTCATATCAGATAATTCGTACACAAGTGGCGATTTCTTAGTAATAATTTTGCATTTAGTGAATTTCGGAGCTAATTTTTTATTAAAGTATTTATTTTTATCGCTTTGATAAAATGTCCTTTTCCATACTATGTCCCCTACATTATATTCAGCAGGCCGACGACGTAAACTATAAGTATGACAATTTTTGGAATGTGCTTGTAGTAGAAGGGCTTGCACTTTGTCAAAGATACTGGACAGGCAACCTAAATTCTCAGCATAGGAGTCTCGAGGGTGATAAATAATGTCATCGGACTCAGCATCGGCGTAGTGAGAACCACAAGAAACTAATTCTCTGCCATATACGAGAAAAGAGGGAGTGTAGCCAGTTACTTCATTAACTGCGCTATTTATTGCGAACTGAATTTGAGGAATTAGCTTATCCCACACTCTATGATCATTTTCAATATATGTGGATATCGCAGTAATTATTGTTTTATTATAACGTTCTACTGTGTTTACGTGTGGTGAGTATTTGGGCGTATAATGTAGGTTAGGTACTTTATATTTAGAAAGGATGTTCTTTAGAGTAGCGCTAACGAATTGTTTACCGTTGTCTAGTATTACGGTGGAGGGAATTCCATGTACTAAAAATACACTTTCTTCCAGAATCCTACTTACTATTTCAGCTGTGGCTCGTTTTATGGGAAATAAGAGGCAATATTTGCTAAAGCAACATGTAACCACGAATATGTAGCAATTTTGCTTTCTCGTCGGTGGAAGAGGTCCTATAAGGTCCACGCTAATTGTTTGAAAGGGTCTAGAACATACCTTAGGGTGTCCCATAATACCTAACGGAACGTGATTTTGATGCTTATGTGCTATGCAAGTATCACATGCTGAAACAAACTTCACGACATCGGCGTGCATACCCGGCCAGTAATATCGGAGAGACAGGCGTTTGTAGGTCTTGAAGACTCCTAAGTGTCCAGCAGTAGGTTCTGAATGGTTTTCTTTAATGGTTGAATTACGTTGTTCAGCAGGTAATACTTCTTTCCATTCAAACTCTTTTTGTAAGAGGCACTTACTCTTCATAAGCCTATACAGTTTGTCATTTTTAATAAAATAATTAGGGAAGGATGTAGGGGAAGTCTGGCAACCTGTGTAGATTTTTTGATACCACTGATCCGTAGTTTGTGTAGCATTAGGATCATAATCCATGGCAGATACTGGACATGAGCGTGAAAGAGCGTCAGAAATAACATTGTCAGCACCGCGACGATGTTTTATGTCAAAATTAAATGCTGATAATCGTACTCCCCATCGGGCTAGACGGCCAGTAGGATTGCTTAAATTAAGAAACCATTTTAAGGCTGAATGGTCAGTGTATACTGTAAATTTAAGACCATTGTCTAAGTAGCAACGCCAGTGCTCTACTGCTACTAGAACAGCCAAAGCTTCTCGCTCAGTAATACTATAGTTACGCTCCTGTGCAGATAGCGATTTGCTCATATAGGCTATAGGAAGTTCCACACCATCAACTGTTTGAGTGAGCAGGGCTCCTATACCATAATCACTCGCATCTGTGTGAACTTCAAAGGGTTTGTCGTAATCCGGACAGGATAAGATTGGGGCGGATATTAGGCATTCCTTTAATTTTTTGAAGGAATCATCAGCCTCTTTAGACCAAGAAAATGGGGCAGCTTTTTTTCCAGTAGAAGTTAATTTGTTAAGTGGACCAGCGATTGAGCTAAAATTGGGAATAAATCTTCGGTACCATGAAGAAGTTCCAAGAAATCTTTTGACTTCCCTTTTATTAGTAGGGGTAGGAAAGTTCAATATTGCCTCAACCTTGCCGGACATTAATTTGTAATCGTAGTCAAAAGGTGTGAAATCCTCGCTTAGTAGATTAAGTAATTCCTCCCAAGTACTTACTGTATCACGAACACTACGATACCAATGAAGCGCGTTATCAATAAATAATTCCGATGCACACATTAATAATTTGCTTGAAGGTAAATTTCTAACAGTTTGAAACTCTTTTATCTTTTGTATGAATGCACGAACGCAAGTGGTACCGTTGTATTTTAATTATTTATTTAAGATTTAAGATCAATCAATTATAAGTATTTGTAAGGGTGCATTCAGAAGCAACGTTACAATGGAGTTGAAGCTTGGCAACGTGATCTACCTGCATAATGTCATCGTGGCTGATATAATGGACGACTGCATCCTAGGCCTAGACTTTATGAGGAATAATTGTTGTGAGATCGACGTTAAGCAAGGTGTTTTGAAATGTGGACGGGAGGAACTTTTTATGGAAGGTGCGTTACCAGGGAACGTGTACAGCATTAAGAAGATTGTTCTTCCGCCGAGATCGGAAACGATTGTTCCGATTAGTCTTCCCCGAAACGCTGGGCAAGCTCACCGTTGTGTACTTGTGGAAAGGGTAAACAATGACCTTCCATGGAAAGTAGCTCGAACCTTGGTCAGGAACACGGACATCTCAGGAGTACGTGTGCTGAACCTTTGCGACCGGGACCAGATTATAGAAAAAGGCACATTAATTGGTACTTGTGAGGAAGTGGATTGGTTACGTCGGTGCCAATATATATCGAGTGGGACCCCCAGTAAGGATGCAGAAACGAGAGTGACCACACTTTTGGAAGACTGTCGCAGTGTTCTGTCCCCGAACGAATTGGTCAAGGCGAAGAAGTTGTTACTCGAGTACGCCGATGTATTCTCGTCAAACGATGCTGACATAGGAAAGACTGGTTTAGTTCAACACAAAATAAACACAGGTGAAGAGTTGCCTATCCGTCAGCGGCCAAGACGATTGCCGGTAGCACGTGAAAAGGAAGTGGAAACCATGATTGAAGGAATGGTGAAGGATGGTGTTATTGAACCTTCCTCTAGTCCATGGTGTTCGCCAGTGGTGCTGGTGAAAAAGAAGGATGGCAGCATGCGGTTCTGTGTTGATTACCGCCGTCTGAACGACGTTACAAAGAAGGACAGCTATCCCTTGCCAAGAATTGATGACACGCTGGACATGCTCACAGGAGTAAAATGGTTTAGCACGCTGGATCTAAAAAGTGGCTACTGGCAAGTTGAAATTGACCCTAAGGACAAGGAGAAAACTGCGTTCTCGACGGGAAAGGGTCTGTGGCAATTCAAAGTAATGCCGTTTGGGTTGTGCAATGCTCCAGCAACGTTTGAAAGGCTGATGGAACTTGTACTTACCGGGCTAATTGGCGATGCCTGTCTGGTCTACTTGGATGACATCATCATCGTGGGCCGTACGTTTGAGGAACACCTTGAAAACCTGGGACGCGTGCTCATGAAGATTCAGAGTGCCAATCTCAAGCTGAGTCCGAAGAAATGTTCACTGTTCAAACGGCAAGTCAAGTTTTTGGGGTATGTAGTGTCGGAAGAAGGTATCCGCACGGATCCAGAGAAAATTGCAGCTGTAAAGGATTGGCCGGTTCCAAAAGACAAGACGCAGGTTATAGCATTTTTGGGTTTGTGCTCCTATTACCGGCGATTTGTGAAGAACTTTGCAGATATAGCCAAACCTCTGCATAAGCTAACCGAGGAGAAGCGACATTTCTGCTGGGATGAAAGTTGTAGTATCGCATTCCAGGAGCTCAAGGACCGTCTGTGCAAAACACCTATTTTGGGATACCCTGATGCAAGCAAAGAATTTGTAGTTGACACAGACGCAAGTGATATAGGACTTGGCGGTGTGTTGTCTCAACGGAATGGTGACCAAGAGGTCGTGATAGCGTACTTCAGCAAGTCGTTGTCAAAACCGGAAAGGAACTATTGTGTCACAAGACGCGAATTGCTAGCTGTGGTAAAGTCGTTGCAGCATTTTAGCAAATATCTTCTGGGGCGAAAATTTCACTTACGAACTGACCATGCTGCACTAAAATGGCTATTGAAGTTTAAAAATCCAGAAGGACAAGTTGCGAGGTGGATTGAACTACTGCAGGAATACGACTTTGAGATCGAACATCGCAGCGGGAAATCTCATGGCAACGCAGATGCATTATCACGAAGACCTTGTCCTGAAGATTGCAAACATTGTACTAGGCAAGAGAGTAAGGGAATGGTATCCGTGAGGATGCTCAGGGCAGACCACCTCAGCAACGAGTGGAAGGACAGCTTACAACGTGCACAGCAGGAAGATCCGGACATCAAGCCGATCCTGGAATGGATGAAGGCCAGTGCTCCCAAGCCCAAGTGGAGCGACGTCTCAGCGATGAGTTCGATCACTAAAAGCTATTGGGCCCAGTGGGATAGCTTGCTGCTTCAGGATGGAGTTCTGTGCCGTAAATGGGAAAATGTTCGGGGAGACAGCTGTCATTTACAAATGGTTGTCCCTAAAGCTAAAGTACCGGATGTTCTACAGCTGTACCATAATGATTATTCAGGAGGCCATCTGGGAGTTAAACGAACTCTACTGAAGATCCGAGAACGGTTTTACTGGGTCCACTGTCGAAACGATGTCGAGGACTGGTGTCGCAAATGTACAAGTTGTGCGGCTGTAAAGGGACCTCAGACTCGTAGTAGAGGTGCATTGAAGTTGTACAATGTTGGTGCACCATGGGAGAGAATAGCCATTGACGTGGCGGGGCCGTTTCCGGAGAGTGAAAGCGGTAACAAGTATTTCATGGTTGTGATGGATTACTTCACTAAGTGGCCAGAAGTTTTCGCCATTCCAAATCAAGAAGCTTCAACAGTTGCAGATAAACTAGTTCATGAAGTCTTCTGTCGTTTTGGAGTACCTTTAGAGATTCACAGCGATCAAGGAAGGAATTTTGGGTCTCAAATATTCCAGGAAACTTGCCGAGTTATGGGTACTCATAAAACAAGAACGACTTCTTATCACCCGCAATCTGATGGAATGGTGGAACGATTTAATCAGACATTGGAGAGGTACCTAGCAAAAGTTGTAGACAATCGGCAACGAGATTGGGACAAGCACATACAACCGTTTTTGTTGTCATATCGAAGTTCTGTTCACGAAAGTACAGCAGTGACACCAGCTTTCGCAAACTTTGGAAGAGAATTACGGCTGCCTGCAGACCTGATCACTGGGATACCACCTGATGCCCCACGCAGTATAACCGATTATGCATATGACTTGCGGAACAAAATGAATGACATTTATGAGCACGTCAGACAATCGGGCCAGCAAATGTCTGAGAAAATGAAAACCCGGTATGACCGCAAAATGAACAATAAAGGGTTCAACGAAGGTTCATTAGTGTGGTTGCACAATCCAGTCCGCAGCAAAGGGAAATCTCGTAAGCTTCAAGCTAAATGGGACGGCCCGTACCGGATTGTAACCAGGATCAACGATGTGACCTACCGGATACAGAAAGGCGCAAGAGGGACTCCTAAGATCGTCCATGTGGATCGCTTGGCGCGTTATTATGGGACCGATAATGCTCGGGACGAGCATGTCTTAGGAGGGGGCAGTGTTGTGTGAATAAGTCAACTAGCGCCATCTAGTGTCGGGAGCGAGAGCGGGGGGGGGGGGCTTTGCAGAGAATGACATCGCGGATCTCTCGACCGACAGCGCCGCCCGAAGAACTAAGTTTCTAGAAAATCTATACTCGATTTCTCGGTACCTTGCGCGTGTTTACTTGAACATTCCGGATGTTTTGCTGATTTGAATAAATAGGTGGCGCAAGATGCGATCGAGACAGAGTTTAACTCGGCGACACAAGCGAAGCTTCGGAGCGAAATTAAGTGAATTAGTGTGTTTAATTATTAGTGTTTTTTTAACTTTAATTTGTATAAAGTAAATTAAAGTGTTAATTTAGGTAATTTTATCGGCAATTTTTATTGTCACGAACCTCAAGCTCGTTTTTGTTGTCGTCGTTGATTTTTTTAGAAGACAAGCGAGCACACTGTCCACCTCCTGATGGTAAATGGATGCTGCGGCCTAGATGTAGAATCAAATTGTAAGATGCGTTGTCACAAATGAGCACTGTGTCTGGTATTTGATCCATTATTCAGTAGTCAAGTAACAAGTAGCAAGTACTAAACGCAGTAAAACCAGAACAGAAAAAGCCATGGAGTCTGCCGTAGAGCTTGACGAACCCGCAAATGACAGGAAGGTTCTCGATCGGAAGTACAGCAAGAAATCGACGGATATGGGTGGCTAAGGACCGTGCTTTAGAACGTTCCTTGGAGGAAGCCTACGTTTAGCAGCAGACGTTGACTTGCGAGGGGCAGTTATGATGATTAAGTAGTCGTAGACTTGAACTTGAACACCATTTTACGCTCTTGTCAAGATAAGAAAAGCTTAATCCCTACGACTAGAAAACAGATTTATTATTTTTGTTTTGGTTCGAATGCCTCATAGACTAAACAGGTAGCCACATAGTCTATTAATACGATAAGTGTAAAATAATTTAATGTATCTTATAATAAACTAAAGGGAAGGCTTTGAAACTAAGTCTAAGCTATGAATAATTTATGAGTAGCGTGTAAATAACATGTTTGTAAATTGAGAAGTCTTTCAGAAACTAATTATGCAGAGGCACGATCCCGAAAACACGCCGAAATAGTGATAACTTGCAAATCATATAAATTGATAGCAGACGTGCTAATCTTCCATCTACATCAAACAATCTGAGAGCTACTCAATAGTATACCTTTATATAGGTGGTAGGTTTCTTTTTTAGCCTATAAATTATTTTTGGCGACAAACAACAGAGCATTAACTATTTCAGTTGGGCCTGAGGGGTATGAATATTAATTGCAATCAGACTGAGGCATTTCTGTCTAGTCCTTTTTAGTTAGCCCCAACAGACGTTGTCGTGTGCTTTCGAGTGGGTGAGTTTTCGGAGTAAAACACATTCACATTTTACTACAAACTTTTTACAGAATAAATAAAAAATCTATTATATCATTGATATTATTTACATCAAATTATCTCCTGAAGTTCTTGAATCTTCACTTCAGACTTTCAGACTTAGAGATGATGTTTTTATGGCAATTAAGCAAATCCTCTTTTTATATAAAAAAAAACAATAACTAAATAAAGCAAAAGGCATTTGGGGTCTGTCAGTAGAAATTATTAATCTTTTCACGCTTCCTTTACGTCTGCTCATTATTTGACCCCTCATAAATTATATCTTGTGATTTCGTAGTTTCACTTATTAGTAGAAGGTTGTCACAATTTCCTGAATATTATTTATTTATTTATAAATTGCCGACATTGACAAACAAATGAATAAATATATAACTAAGACCAAAAAATTAATATAAAGTACGGCCAACGAGAAGCGATACCAAATGTAAATAAAACCAGTGCAAGGTTATTAGGAATAACAAGGGTGCGTAGCTTTTTGATAGTTACATTATATATTTAAGTACACAATATAGTGTTAAAAATGTCTAGCACACCAAAAAATAGATTTTTTATAAATTTTGTTATAAAATGAATTATTGTATAATGTAGATTTAAATTAAATAACGAGAATAATAATAATGTTTCTGAATATGGCTTGCCCCCTGTTATATAGGGACTTTAATATATCAGGCAAAATGTGGGTGTTTATATCTCTGCCTACCCCTTAGGGGATACAGGACTGATGATATGTTATGTTATGTATATGGAAATGAGGTTAAAAATATTTTTTTTAGGAAATCATTGTTTATTCAGTCAGACACCGATCTTTCTGAGTGTGTAGAAGTAGAATCAGAGTTAGTAACATGAATATTAAATTTATCCGCCACGTCATCTACAATAAAATGAAGTTTGAAAAACTTATCTTCCTCTTTATGAACATGCTTCACACATTTCTTCCACTGATCAGGCGTGACTTTCACCATACCGTCACTTAAACTTTTTTAAATTTAAACGTACTATTGTTTCTAGCTACGTGCACCTTTGCATCATCCCGAATATTGGCAAACCCATCTTGACTCTGACATGTTTTTGCCGGTAAAACGAGACATTACGACAAATACACGATGAAAAAAGATAGATAATAGATTGTAAACTCCGCAATCGTTTTTAAGGTAAAAGACCTTTTGTATCGCTGCTAGTTGGCCATACTTTAGACGGAGCTCTGCGTGCGTTTTTTAATGCACCCACGCTCGCATTTAAAATTATTTTCAATTAACGACATGATATTAGGCGCGTATGTGTGCGTCAAGTAGTAGATTTTTATAAGCTTTTAAAAAAGGAAAGAAAAAAGAAGTGTGCACGAGTGTCAGTGGATATAAAGTGTTAATGAGTTGAAATATAAAAAAACCTAAGAAAAATGATTTCTTATATTTACGAAAACACTAGTATGAACTTTAAATAAACCTATTTTTTTTACGGATTTTATCGCGTATATTCGGAAATATGCAGTCTGTGAACATGTACACGATCGCCCCCGCCACTACACCAAACTAACACAAATCCTCGCTTAAGAACACAGATTCCTTCCAAGAATTTCTTCCAAGAAGCTATTGAAATCAAAAACATCCTTATTTCAATAGATGAGTACTGAAATTCTATAATCAAACTGGTATACGTGTTTTTATTGAGCTTTCTTTTTATTACACTTAAGGCCGATTGTTCAATCGTCACATGAAGTTATATATCTAATAAAATATAACCCGACTGAAAATAAAAGTGTAGTAAAACAATTGAATTATTTCATACATACAAATGTAATTTATAATATTGTTTATTTTGTATTTTATAAGTTAATGAATCCATGAACTGCAGCAGCCAGAAATATATTACAATTCATTTGATGGATAACTTTTATGAGATTATTGAAAAATCAGCCCTAAGTGAAATAAATTATACAAGTAGCCTGTGGTCAAATTCGACCAATCATATTGAAACAAAGCAAGTATTTATTGGCTTACTTCAAATAATGTTAGACTCTAGAAAAACAAAAACAACACGCATCGATCCTGATCAGATTATTCTACTTTATCCCGGTTATCCTGATGATAGTGATACTACAGTTATAAAGTTATTAAATTGTTATATTTTCGTCGGTCCTTAATACAAGTGCAAAATTTCAAGTCAATCAGATATCTTCAATTTGGCAAAAATTGAGTTATAAGATTCCCTTACATAGATAGATACGAGTATAACCAACAGAACGATACACACGTAGCCAGTAATAAAAAAGCGTATTAAGAAGAAGATTTTTTTGTATGTATGTTGCTTGTTATCTTTGTCAATTCTGTTCAGTTTTTGTTGATTTTTTTAATGAAATAGGGTTTAGGGGCTGTCAAATAAAAATTTGGAAAAAATATTCCACCAATAAATGATATATATATATATATATATATATATATATATATATATATATATATATATATATATATATATATATATATATATATATATATATATATATATATATATATATATATAAAGCACATTGTCAGAAAGGTAAATGATGGTTAAACTAATTTTTTTATTGTTAGCTATTTTTAACATTAAAACTGGTTTTATTGGCTTATGGTGTGGATTTATCACGTTCGCAAGAAGGGGTAAACACGACAACTTCTTTAAATATCAATTGTTTAATTCAATCTATTATTTAATCTATTTATCCATGCCATGGCCAGGCCATGGAATGTAAGTGGCTGTTTTATCGTGTCTTCTTTCGTTATAATCAATTTTTTTCGGCTGAGAAAATCCGAAATTTTTGATGTTCCAGCTGCATTAAAAATATATTTTACTTAATACAGATTTTGATTTTGACATTTTGACTCACTGCGAGCTCGTCGTGAGTGGGTTACTGTATCGTTTGTTTAAAATGGCTAGTGATGAAAAATATCTATCGCTATACAAATACAAAATATTCCAAAAACCAAATTTGACACATAGTTGAATAAGGTATGGTTACTACTATTTTTATAATCACAGATTTTTATTACAACATATTGTTTAGCTAAAAGAACGTAGGATTTATATATAGATATACATACGTCTTGGACTTTATGGAGTGACTTGAATTTTACCGTATTTTAAATTATAAATTTGTACTTTGGTGAATGCTAAATTAAAATAATGGTTATGACTAGATGAAAAATTTTTTGAAAACAATATAAAATTGATGAGAAGATTTTTTTATTAACGAGTCAGGTAAAAAATACTAGTTTTTAAGATAATGCCTAAGTACTACCTAAAAATGAAAGTAATAGTAAGTTGATTTCTAATCGTTTGAAGATAATTTTGTTATTATTGAAATTCAATTTTATGTAGTAAAATAAACAATAAATATTTTTATTGTTGATTGAGTTTTTTTTTTCTAAATTTTTTCGTGATTATATAAGCATTAAAATCGTGCACTTTAGAGATATCCAAACTTTATTTATTTTAATAGTAATAAGGATATTTGTTAAAAATTGCGTGTATTATTTTTTATAGAAGAGAGATCCAACGAGCATACGGTTCACCTGATGTTAAGTGACTACCGCAGCCCATGATCAACTGCAACACCAGGGGAATTGCAGGTGCGTTGCCGGCCCTTTAGAAAGGAGTAAGCTCTTTTCTTGAAGGTCCCCAGGTCGTATCGGTCCAGAAAAATCGCCGGTGGTAAATTATTACAGTTACAGAGAGTTATAGGGGTCGTACGCGGAAGAAAACTCCAAGTGAAACGTACAGTGGTGGATCGCCAAACATCCAGATGGTGTGGATGGTATCTGGAAGTTTGCCGCGTAGTGCGTTCATGAAATTTGGCGGCTGGGATAAATCGGAACAATTCCTCAGAGCACTCCCCGTGATGGATGCGAAAAGAAAATATTTAAAATACGTAAAAAAATTACGTATAACATGAGCGCTTAAGGCATGTACATTTGGATTTACCAACAGTTTTATTTTTATTCTTTGTCCAGCAGTGTACTCGTAAATAACTACAATAATTATGATGAATAATGAAATATAATTGCAAGTATACAAATTAAAAAATAATAAACAATATTTGAAAAGCACCTAAGTTGAAATTCACCATACCAAACTAAAATTATGAAACTGATGACTGAAAATGTTCAGTTCTCATTTGATCAAATACAGTTCTTATTTGATCCATGACTTTGTTTACTGATCCATCATATTCTTGCACCTCTTTTCTACATGCTAAACAAAGATATACGCGTTAGCAAAATTGCTGCCTTACGTGACGTATATACGTAATACGTAAGGGTAACAATCGAACACACTGTACACTTGATGGCAAGTGTTTCTATGGTTTTTATTTAATATCTTTTATATTGAATAAGGTTGACAAACAAACATACTGTCCAGCAATAGAAAGAGTCTCCAATTCTTGACACGCATCTGTGAGAGTTTGACCCTTCACCAAACAATCCGACTCATTCGTGCTACAACGAAAATATAACTGTAGCCTTGCTCTGCCACGAGTAATACGCATACCTAATTTTTTTTTAAATTATAATCTATGTAGTTGTTTTCGTTCGTTTTTTTTGTTGTTTCTCAGTAATGTTCCTACTCTTTTGATTCGAACATTCGTGCTACAATCATAATATAGCAGTAGCGTGGCTCTATCACATGCTATATGAGTAAACTGCCTCGTTGGTCTAGTGGTTGTAGCAGTGCGACTGCAGATCATGAGGTCCTGGGTTCGAATCCCAGGTTGGGCCAAAAAATCAATTATTGAGTTTTTCTGTCAAGAAATTTTCAGTAGTTGCCCGGAGTCATGAAGTTGGCGGTGTCTCACCCCCATGCCTCGGAAAGCACGTAAAGCCGTTGGTCCTGCGCCTGAACTCTCTCCGGTCGTATCGGTTTACCGTCCCATCGGATTATGAGAGTAAAGGAATAGAGAGTGCACCCGTGGTTGCCCAAGTGTATGCACACTTGGGCACTATAATCCTGTCCTGCACCGATGGCTAGCCTCCGTTGAGGCAGGCCGCCGTGGCCGAAATTCGATCTGGACGACATTATTATTATTATAAGAGTAAATTATTTCTTTATTATGATCATTGTTATTTCTGCCAGTGATCGTGAACTGAACGACTTGACCAATTGAGGTCATAATTAAACAATATATTAGTAATGACCCGATAGGTAGCGCCGTGTTCGAGTGAGAGTTAATTTAATAGTACCCGGTTGACCGAGCTTTGCTCGGTAATTTTCGCTCGGTTTTTTTTTTGATTCGTGTCTTTTGGAAATAATATTTAGATACAAATTACATACTGATGAAATACGAATAATATTTTTTTGATCGTAGCGACATAATAGAAAAAACTGAACTGGTTATTTGATTAAAAAATCATGAGTGCTTAAAAAATCATGAGTGCAATTAGTTTAATTTAAATTTTCGTGTGTTTAAAAAATACTAAAAAAAGGGCTCGAAAAAATAGATTTTCTCAAAAAAGAACTTGAAAAAAAATTTAAAAAAAGTCGGTCGGTCGGTCTGGGCTCGAACCATGGTATTACGATTTTGCGACCGCCCAATATACCATTAAGCTATTTGTAATCATTAATAAGCCGTCAAAATTTACCTTCTTATTCTAACGATATTATAGCAGTTTTTCATTGCCTAAAAACACGGACAAAAAGACATTTTCTAAAAATAAATCCTAGCTAGATCGATTTATTGCCCCCGAAACTCCCTGCACACAAAATTTTATGAAAATCGTTGGAGCCGTTTCCGAGATCCCGATTATATATATATATACATATATACAAGAATTGCTCGTTTAATAGTATAGGATTTACACTGTAAAATTCTAGAGTGAATTCGGATTAATAATATTAATTTTCAATCACAGAACAAGGTCTGCTGGGCCAGTTAGAATAAAAAAACTCGAAATAGAATGAAAGCCAGTCACTTTTATTCTCTAAACCCTTCTAGAAATAAAAGGATTTAAAATAACTCAATACATTTAGGGGCCCATTTTTAAATCCTCAGATAACATTTATTTACATGAACAAATGAAATATTACAGTAGTATGAATAAAATAATTCAATTTTTTCTCTTTTATTTTCAGTCAGGTTATAATTTATTTGATAGATAATTCTTATCAAACGAAGAAAAATCAACCGTTCTGCATAAATCTCAAAAAATAACAGCAATCTATAGATATAGCAATTGAATAAATAAAATAAGGCACGGGAAGATCTCATCATAAAATTTCGTATAGGCAGATTGACACGATAACATCAAAAATTATCCTTCAAAGGATCTCAGTTGGGGTTTATGTCAAAGTTCTACATATATAAAATATTAAAACATGTAGCTTGTTCGATGTTCTCTAAACAAAAAAAAAAAAAAACAAAAAACAGAAAAAACTATAAGGATAAAAGTCTGTATTAACGTTTTTTTCCTTGTTCTTTGTACGCGTGATGGCAGTGACAAAAACTCTGTCGCCTTATTTCATTCTGTGTGTGTTATAAACGCTATGGGAGACGCTAGAAACCTAACAACATGTAAGCAATATTATAAATGTCGGTGAAATTTTCCCATTTATCGTAAACATTTAAATTTTATTAATTACTTTGTGTATTTTAAGTAATTTTAAGAAAAGAATGGGCATGCCTAATGGCCACGCATTCCGGGTTTTGTCGACACTCCTGCGCCTGCGCCTGATCTCTGAGATGATGTGAGATTGGTTACCAACCGATATTTAAATGGTGAATCTCACCATCATCCTTCACAGTTAGCTACCGTGGGTAAATCTTTGTTTCAGAGAGCACGAGGGATCTGTGACAGAAAACATCTGGCCGCCGAGCTGCAGCATGTCAAGCAAGTGTTGCAAGAAAACAAGCTTCGGATCCCGCGCCCACGTCACAGTGAGGGAGTGAAGCCGGCCACAGTCGAGCGTGTGCCTGCTGTACTACCATATGTCAGAGGTGTCACAGACAGGGTTGGCTACATCTTGAAGCGAGCTTTCATTAAAACATACTACAAGCCGCCGAATAAGATTAGTCAATTTTTACCATCCGTCAAGTGTAATATCCCTCTACAAGATGCAGGAGTGTACAAGTTAGATTGTGAATGTGGTCTCTCTTACATAGGTCAAACAAAAAGATCCATAAAAACCCGCGTGAAAAAACATATAGCTGACGTGAAGCACCGACGCTCCGGGAAGTCTGCAGTCTGTGAACATGTTCAAGATCGTCCCCACCATTACATCAGATTTTATAAGCCACAAATCCTCGCAAAAGAACACCGATTCCTACCAAGAATAATACACGAGGCTATTGAAATTAAAAAGCATCCTAATTTCAATAGAGAAGATGGTTGGGTGCTGCCATCTGCTTGCGATCCTATAATTAACAAAATTAAACCCAAACCCAAGCATACCACTGCAAGACTTCAAGATACTGTAAGTTCGTTTTGCGTAAATCGGACCAAAAATTAATATTCAAAAACTGAAGGTAACCCGGGCTAACAATGACATTGGGACGTCAAACATCTCAGTCCCCCCCGTGACCATGGTTACTGTAAAGCACCCGAAACGTCGGGAATTAAAAATAAGTAAAATCAGTTAAATAAACGCGATACAATCTGTAAATTTAGTTTTTCAACGGATATCCGTTGTCGTGTCGGTTTACCGTCCCATCGGATTATGAGAGTGCGGGAATAGAGAGTGCACCTGTGCTTGCGCATACACTTGAGCACTATAATTCTGTCTTGCGCCGATGACTAGCCTCCGTTGAGGCTGGCCGCCGTGACTGAAATTTGGTCTGAAGGACATTACTAATGTTGTACAATTTACAACATTTTAATGAGTGCCTCCCATACACGATTACGGTACCAACGTTTCGCGCGTTTTAAATAAAGAAGTTATATAAAATTACGTTGTCTGTTTAGGTGTATTGTATATGCATGAGATATTTTGTATGGACATTGGGCACATAGTCGACAACGAGGCGAGTGGCTAGCAAAAAATTAATTTATTTTAGTAAACATAAATTGAACTCATGAAAATGTGAGTACAAATTGACATTTAAACACAGATGTTATTATTAGACTAAATTGTCATTATTCCCTTTACAACTTATCAAGATGTATTCCAAAATGTTTATTTACCATTACATAAGTAAACATACTCGAAGACCTCCCCCCAAAAGTTGCTTCATAAGGCCGATATTTGCCGTAGTTGCCTCTCTTAGCAAGTAGCTTGGGAACCAAAAGCTTATGTTTATTATATTGAGTTGTTATACGAAAGATGCAGCTGCCCATCTCCTGTTCCATATCCCTGTGTCGCATCGTACGACACCCACGGGACGAAATAAGATAGTGGACAATTTACACCACCATTACACGCTCAACATGCTTGAATAATATCAATTCTAAAATTTTAAAAGCTCAGATATTTTAAATAGCATATGTTTATTACATTGTTATAAAATAAAGAAAAAACCGGCTAAGAGCGTGTCGGGCCACGCTCAGTGTAGGGTTCCGTAGTTTCCCGTGCGTCACAATAAGTGTTCCCACTTATGAGTTTGTACAAAAACTGTTGTTTCCATCCAAGTTCAAAATGATTTTCCTAGAAAGTCCTTATAAAGTTACACTTTTCAGATTTTTTTCATATTTTCTAAACTTATGGTTCAAAAGTTAGAGTTAGATTATTTCCGAAATTATTGACAATATCAAAAAATGACTTTAGTAAACCCCTATTCATTTTTAAATACCTTTCCAACAATATATCACACGTTAGGGTTGAAATTAAAAAAATCACTTCCCACTTTACATATAGGGGGGCTACCCTAATAAAACATTTATTTCCAATTTTTATTTTACGACTTTGTCGGCCGTATCAATCAATACACATATTGGTACCAAATTTCAGCTTTCTAGTGCTAACGGTCACAGAGATTAAGCGAGGACGGACAGACGGATAGACAGACATGGCGAAACTATAAGGGTTCCTAGTTGACTACGGAACCCTAAAAATCGGGATATGTAATAATTATTGTCGTCGCTACACTTATTAATAATTAAATCTTATTTTTACGTCCTGTATATAAAAACTTGCACTTACCCAAAACTTTCGCTTGCTTAGTACAATTTCCTTTAACATTTTTGTCATCATAATTTTCTTGTTTTGATGAACTATCAAATCGATTCATTTTAAATATTTACATAGCACATTTTGAAATACGGATATTTCGAAAGTATTTTTCGTTAATTTATTTGGCGAAAATGCAAAAGCAATTCATTTGTCTCTCTTGTAAATTCCTGCATGAACATAAAAAATTAATACTTTTACTACACGTATTGCAGCTGTTCTTGTTTATTAATAATAAACACATAGAATATTTTACTGTTTATTGATATAAATTTGAACACAAATATAGTTTACACTAACAGTTATCAAAAGCTTTTTTGGAGAGCCCAAAATCAAGAAACGCTAAGTTTAAATTTTCTCGTATGAAGGCGGGAAATCATTTCACAAGACGAGACGCCAGGTTGCGATTAAGAAACTCCCGTCACTGAAACGCTTCATCCCCTGAATTTACACACCTAATATTAGATGCCGATACGGATCAGATCGGATAGCTACGGAGTCAGCTTTTCTGCGGCATATTGATATTGATGTATTCCCGAAAAGCTTAACTTCACCTATAATATTTAATATCCGTTAGCTTCACATGCTACGCAGGATTACACATTTTCGCAGATGAGCTTTATCTTTTTTCAATAAAATTCCGGTGAGCGTGTGTTCGTAATTCTTTTACTCCTTAACGGCTTGACCGACTTTGATGAAATTTTTATGGTGTACTTATGAGGTCACCTGAATGCTATGGCTATAGTAGAACCCGGTAGGTGACGATGTTGTCGATATCAAGAATACATCCGTGCGAAGTGAGGTACCGCTAGTTTTTTATAGAATTAAGTTGACGAAAGGCAAGTCCAGCCGGTTAAAGTGTTTTCTGTGGCCCATAGACACCTAACTATAATCGATTAATAATCAAAATGCAAATGCGTTGTCAATCCAGAGAAATAGTAGGAAATTGTTTTTTACAGAAGCTTTTACAAATTTGTCGGGCCCAGGACTCGAAATTTGGAGATTTAATTAGTTGTAGAAATATAAAATTATAAAGAAGATTTAGTTACGAACTCTTTTCTTGTACCATTTTCAATGCACTGGTGGGAGACCTCAGTATTATTTTTATCGTTCTGTTTTTATTTCACCAAACATTAGATCCACAGTTTATTTTCTTTATATCTATTAAAATTCCACTTGTCTTTGTTGTCCGTTTATCAACAATATACGTTCAAAAATTTAAACAAAAATGAACGTTCAGAAATTCAATGTAGCAATAAATATGTATATATTAACACAATATAAATAATCCGTACACAATATAAAGTAAAACTTATATATTTGCTGGTTCTTACAAAACGTGGGATAAAACTATAACTACACATTGACAAAATGAACGTTATTTTAAACAATTAAAATAAGTTTTATTTACGTATTAGAATAGTATTGGGACATACGATGGTGGAACTTGGTGTCTTTATCTAATCTAAACAATACCTCAGAGCTTGAAAAAAAAAGAGCTGAAAAGTGAAAGAAATACAATGTCAGATATATCAATATATAAGAAGCATAAGTTGCAGTTTTCATCTTATAAAAAATCTAGCTGGAAAATTACAAAAAGTAATTTAGACCATTTTAATTGTTGACGATTTGTATCCACTTATTCGTTAGTTGGTACACTGCGAATAGTTGGCTGTTTGTCAATACTTAACTGGAATGTCGCGTCGTTGAACGATGCAATAAATTTTTTTAAAGTTTAATGAGATTTTGCTACTGTTGCTTAAGCGTACATCAAGAGTATATGACTTTGTATGGTATTGATCTTATATGTTAGTTTTTGGTATTGTGCCTCTGTTAATACCTTATTTACGTTGACAGCTATTATTTTAATAGATCCAAATTACAAGTATATGGCATTGGACTTGGCTAACGTATCACGAAGCTGATATACTCGTATGCCACAGCCTGGTGATTTTATAATTCAGTTGGTAATTCAATTATTGATCTGCTTCCCCTTTAGCCTAATATCGGCACTCAACCGTAATGATGATCATTATTATTACGTTGACTCAGTAGTTGTAGAGTTTGAGCACTAGGCCACTTGCTTGAAAAAAAGCATGTTTTCCTGCGACTACAGAAATGAAAATTATTGTTTTTTCGGATTGAGTTGCATAATAGACTCAACAGGCAGCCACATAGTTACCTATTACAATAAATGAAAAATAATTGATTTATGGATTTTATTATGAACCTAAAGGAAAGCTTTGAAACTTCAACTAAGCTATGAATAACTTAAGAGTAGTATGTGTAACCAACATGTCTGTGAAGTTTTCAGAAGCCAATCATGTACGAGCACGATCTTGAAAATGCGCTGGAATATATAAGTTTAAAATATAAAGGTTGCAAAAGATTTAATTTATAAGTTGCAAACCATATAAATCGATAACAGACGTACCAATATTCTATCTACATCCGGCAACCTGTGAGCTTTCCAATTAAATATTTTAATATAGCTGGGAAGTCTCTGTTTCAGCCTAGGTCGGTCTGAGTAAATGCTAACCTACAATTTAAATCTGACGACAAGCATCAGTGTATGAACTACTTTACTTCAGGCCTGAAAGTTATGAACATCAAATAGAATCAGACAGACAATTTTAGTCCTCTAAAATTAAAACACACATGTTATATTCTTTTTTTATTTTTTAAGTACTTGCCGGCCCGGCAAAAGTTTACCTTGCGCTTTCCAGTGGATGAGTTTCACTCCGAATTCACTCCAGACTTGTTACAGAGTAACAAAATATGAAATTTGAAAGTTGACCACAAAACAATCTTACAATGGGAAATAGACATGGGGTCTAGCATTGGACTTTCTTTTTAGTTATTTACATTCACATCTTATCATAAAAACACACTCACACTCATATCTGCAATAATTTTTAACCAGCGACATTTTTGACAACGTATGTTTACGTGCAGTAATATACTTTTACAGGCTGTTCAAAAAGAAAAGAAGAAAGAATTATGAGTGAGTGTCATAAGATATAGAGTGTCAAGGAGTTGAACATGGTTTTTCAGATTACTTGAAATGTAAGTGAAATTTATATGACTTTCTTTGTTGGTTTGAGACATATAATTAAAAACCAAAGTAGCATTTTGAAGCTTGGAATAGTATCTTCAAAGCTTGTAATAATCTCACTGATTCACGGTTGTTTTAAATATCCTCCAAATATTTCAACTGTACACAGCAGAAAAGTTACGAAAAGAGTAAATAAACCAAGTATTTCCAAATAAATTAAAAAGTCAGCACTTGAAATTAAATTTAATAATTTTGGTTATGCCAGGATCGAGGAGTTCTGTTCAACTCAAACATTAGTGTAGCTCCTGAAAATTGAAAAATAAGACGATATTTTTTAACTTGAAAATTATTTATTGTATTTCAAGAAATATATACTTCTTTGCCAAAAAATTTTTTTAATGTTTCCATTTCTCTACAATAAGCAAATTTTAAATATTGAAATTAAAATTAAAAACATTGACTAAAAATCAAAATTGGTCTCTTCATAGATTTAACAAGTCGTATAAACTCTGTTCATAATCAGTCTTGTTCCGTATTTCCACATGGTTGCACGTGTACAAAATTATTCCTCTGTTGTGTTCAGTTAACTCATAGCATTTTGTTTTTAATCAACAGTGCATTTCGGGTGTGTTTGCTTTAAATTTTGTCAGCAACAACGATCGAACGCGTACGGGAAGGCTAGAGATTCGGTAGTGCTAAGACTCATTAATCACTAGTTTGCTAGTAAAGGATAGCCAACGTGTGCTTTGCTGCGCCGTGCTTATACCGCCGCCGTGTTAATGGCTTATATCTCACGCAAATTGCAATAGCTATCGTGATAACACTGCTACCTTCGATTACATCTGTTTATAAAATAATTTCAGCTAAAAATGAGTGTTCGTAGAAGCCCGCCAAAAGGATCGGGATCATATCCTGATGTATCAAAGCTCAGCGAAGATGCTCATTTCGTACAAAGGAAGAGAAAATTACCGGATTACCAATGTGACTTTCAAGAGATGATGATAGATTTTCAAAATAAAATTACTGCCTCAATAAATAATGTGCTTGAGAGCCATAATAACAACATAAAGTCTTCTTTGAATGCTCTTCGTGACGATTTAAGTGAGTTTAAACAGCAATTGCATGATATGAAGTTCACCACCGAGAAATTATCAAATGAACAAACTGTCCTCAAAAATGGGGGTCATTGTAGAAGCGTGCTCGTCGCGACCCCTGCCAGCCCTTTTCAGGGGGTCATTGTAGAAGCGTGCTCGTCGCGACCCCTGCCAGCCCTTTTCAGGGCTGCAATTCTACACAGCTGCGCACCCATGCGAACGAGGGTTAGGGCGTCCCCCCAAGGCGACGCACACCAGCTCGTCCCCGTTGGTGTGGAATGCAGCGCGCAAAGCGGCGATGGGGACCGCCACCCGTCACGCACAGCCCGACACGGCGGAAGGTGGAGGACGGAGTGCAGAGTTGGCACGTGGAATGTTAGAGGAGGCATGAGAGATAAGACGAATGAGTTGATCGAAATAATGAAAGAAAGAGAATTAGATGTCGTGTGTATGTCGGAGACCAAACGGAAAGGCAGTGGTATTGAAGAGCTCCCTGGCGGGACGTTAGCTATATGGTCCGGAGTCCCGGAAAGCGAGAACGCCTGCCAAGGAGTGGGAGTGCTGTTGTCGTCCCGGTTGGTCGATCTTATGACTGAATACAAGGTTGTGAACTCAAGACTTCTCTGGGTTCGCTTCAAAATGGGACTGACGAAGTTATTCCTTTTGGCTGTTTATGCGCCGGTAGCTTCGTCGTCCAGGGCTGAGCTGGAGGAGTTTTGAGAGAATGTAAGAGAAGTTCTAGATTTGGTTAAGGGAAACGAAAGAACTGTTGTATGTGGTGATTTGAATGGATGGGTAGGCATCGCTCGACCAGGATACGAGTCGGTGCTTGGAAAGTTTGGAGATAAAAGGGTTAATGATGCTGGCAAGCCTATACTGGCTGTATGCAAGGAAAAGGGTCTTCTTGTGACAAACACTATGTTTAATCACAGGAAGATCCATATGTACACTAGAGAAAGAAAGAATGAGAGAAGTATGATTGATTTGTTCCTGGTGGATGACCGACTGCGAAAACAGGTGATGGATACACGAGTGTTCAGGGGTGCTGACCTGGGAACGGATCATTATCTAGTAATTACTAGATTTAGGGGTTTGTTCGCGGGTTGGCGCCATCGGACGGCAGTAACAGAACCACAGTCGGTCTGTCGCATCCGAAGCTGGAAGCTTCAGGAAGCGGATACTAGGGACAAATATCACACGAGGGTAGCCGAAAAGCTTGATACCATCGATGGCAGGAAAGAATGTGTGGAGAGAATATGGCAGAACCTTAGGGATGGAATGGTAAGTGCAGCGGAAGAAGTATGTGGTACGACAAAAAGAGGTAGTAGTAAAAGAAGAGATGCATGGTGGAATGACGAAGTGAAAGAAGCTGTAAAAAAGAAGAAAAAAGCATGGTTAGACTACTTAGCCTCTAGTAACGATGAGCATATGAGGGAGAAGATGAAAGAAAGATATAAGCTGCAGAAAGTTCATGCGAAAACATTGATTGAGGAAGTACGTGAAAGGTGTAGAATAGAAGCGGACGAGAGGTTGTCGCACAACTTTAGGGAAAACTCCAAACTCTTCTGGAAAGAGGTTGGAAGGTCCCGGAGTGGTGCGACAGCTTTAAGAATGAATAAAGTGCTTTCGAGAACCAATGACGTCCTCTCAGAAAAATCGGACGTCATGCAGCGATGGAGTGAATTTTATAGAGAATTGTATGCGTGTCATGATCTTAGTGAAGGATCCGGGGGTGACGCCGTGACTGGCACGCCAGACACGGACCTCGATGACACTGAGGTCATCAGCATGAAAGAGATTGAACGTGCGATTCGAAGTTTGAAATGTGGTAAGGCTGCGGGACTAGACAGAGTTACTGCTGAAATGGTCAAGTACGGTGGGCCTCGCGTCTGGTACAGCTTTCATCTGCTGTGCAGTTTGTGCTGGCGGACGGGAGATGTCCCGGATGATTGGCGATCCGCGGTCATTGTGCCTTTATATAAAGGTAAAGGTTCATATTTTGACTGCGGGAGCTATCGGGCGATCAGCTTGACCAGTTTAGCAAGTAAAGTTTATTCGAAGGTTTTGACACGCAGAATGCAAGAGAAATCGGAAAGATTCTTATGGGAGGCACAATGAGGATTCAGACCTGGAAGAGGATGCACGGATCAAATGTTTTCTCTCCGCATGATCACGGAGAAGCTTCTGAGTGTTAACCAGAGGATTTTCTGTGCTTTTGTGGATCTGGAGAAAGCATTTGATAAGGTTATAAGGAAGAAAATGTGGGAACTGTTGCCGGGATATGGTGTGGATGGTCGATTGTTAAGGGCTGTGCAGTCACTTTACTATGACTGTAAAGCCTGTGTGCGGGTAGGGCATGACCTGTCACCCATGTTTAGCGTCCAAGTGGGCGTAAAACAGGGTTGTGTCATGTCTTCCTGGCTGTTCATACTGTATCTCGACAGCTGTTTACAGAAGCTGAAAGATAGCTGTTTGGGTGTGAAATTGGGTGACATAAAAGTTAATTGTCTGCTGTATGCTGATGATGCAGTGCTTATTGCACCATCAGAAGCAGAACTGCAGGCATTAGTCACGTGTATGAAAGAGGAATGTGAAATTAAAGGTCTCCGTTTGAATGCTAATAAAACTAAGGTTCTGGTATTTGAAAAGGACGAAGAGAGAACGAAATGTGAAATATGGGTAAATCAGGAATGTCTAGAACAGGTAAATGAAATTGTATACTTGGGGAGTGCTTTCAGCCGGGATGGAAGATGTGATTTAGATGTGGATAGGCGTGTCGCTGCCGGAAACAAAGTCAATGGTGCCCTGAATGCATTAATAAAAAGGCAAGGCGTGGTGAAGTGTGCACGCCTTGCAATACATAACGCAGTGTTGGTACCGACTTTGTTATATGGCAGCGAAACCTGGGTATGCCAGAAGAAGCATAAAAGCAAGTTGAATGCAGTGGAGATGCGATCTCTTCGTAAAATGTGTGGCGTTACCATAGCCGACCGAAAGCGAAACGAAGAGATTCGCAATATGGCAGGATTGAAAGATGACCTTATCACAAAAATTGATAGGGGCGTACTCCAATGGTTTGGACACGTTGAACGAATGAGTGAAGACCGAATGGTGAAGAAAATATATAGAGCGAAAGTAAATATTAAAAGGTGTCGAGGTAGACCGAGACTAACTTTCGAAGACCATGTGAGCAAATTGCTCGAAGAGGGGAGGGTCAAGAGTACTCGGATACCTAGACGTGCATGTATGAAGAAGTTAATGAACCTGAAAGAAGCGAAAGAGGTATGTAAGGATCGTGACACTTGGCGATCTGTTCTCTCTGGCTACCCCGTTAGGGATTGTGCGTGACGATAAGTAAGTAAGTAAGTAAGTCCTCAAAAATGATATTTCCTTATTGAAATCTTCTACTGACCAAAATAACCTTAAAGTTGAATCAATCTCAAAGGATATATATGCCTTAGAATCTACCGCCAATAACTTATCAGAACAGCAACAAGTGAGGGAACAACAAGGAAGGATCAATAATTTAGAAATATCAGGAGTACCTTTTACTAAGAGTGAAAATTTACTAACTATTGTTCACAACATCGCAACAAAGATTGGTTTCCCTTTGGAGTCATCGGACATCGATTACATCCACCGTGTTCGACGTTTTAACTCAAAAAGTAGCGATAATACAAACATTGCTGATGGCAGTTCTCGAAACTTCTCCCTGACTCCTAATATAATCGTTAGGTTACACAAAGAAAGCGTAAATCTGATATGCTTGCGGCTGTGCGTGCCCGACGAGGGTTGACAACAGTGGACGCTGGTGTGGACGGCCCGTCTAAGCCTATTTTTATTAGTGATCATTTATCGCCACGTAATAAATTATTATATAAGCAAGTGCGTCTAATTGCTAAAGAAAAAAGCTATAAATATGTTTGGTTGTCAGATTGTAAGATATTTGTACGTAAAAATGACGAGTCCAAAGCATTACTGGTAACTAGTGAAGTCGACCTTATTAGAATTAAGTGACTATTCTTACTTTGTATATTTAATTTAAACCATTCAAATATTCTATGTAACTATTTATATATATCAAGTTTTAATTTTAATCTCACTAAAATAATGTCTTTGTTAATTTGGTCTAAGATAAGAAGTTTATATTACGTATTTATATTCTTAAATGTTGGTGGAACGGTGTTAATTACAATTTTTAAAATACGATAACACAAACTTTGCTATTTATTATCAAAATGTGAGGGGTTTACGCACTAAATCACATAACTTTCTTAATGCAATATTGTGCAACAATTACGATGCGATTTGTTTAACCGGAGGTATGGGTGTCGGTGCCGCTGAACGCGATTACCGTTCCTACTTCGTCCGTTCAGTTTAGGAACACACCTCGCTATCTGCATTTAATATCCACATATATAGCACACGGCAATAATCATGAGCTATTATTGACTTCTTTCTATGATAGGGTAACCGAATTTATGAACTGTAATTCTAATGATATTTTTCTTATTCTCGGTGACTTTAATGTGACTAATGCTTGTTGGCATTATAATATAACCACTAATACCATGGATGTTCAAACAAACAATGACAGATTAGCTTGTCTCACTGCCGACTTTATGCATTTATCGTTACTATCACAATTCAACTCTCAATTTAATGTAAATAATAGACTTCTAGATTTAATTTTTTGTAATAAAAACTGTTCAGTGGCTTCTAGCGTATACCCATTAGTGCCGCAAGATAATCATCATAAAGCTTTAGAAATAGATTTAAAATTATTTTCTTCTGCTATGCTTAACGTTGCTAATATTAAGAAAAAACTTTTCCACAAAGCCGACTTCGACTCAATTAATACTTCCTTAAATTCGATTGACTGGGAGGCAACTTTTAGTCCGACGTAGAATCAATGACTTCGTACTTTTATGATGTGCTTGATGGGCTTGTGGACAAACACGTACCGACGCATTGTCTTACTACAAAAAATAAATTTCCTCCGTGGTTTTATAAACCTCTAATTAAATTATCAAAAGAAAAATATAAATTTCGTAAAAAATGGAAACGATATGGTAACTTGTGCGCTTATCAAACTTTTTCTATTCTGAGACATCGTTTTAAGAAAATGTTGAAAAATTGTTACAAAAGGGTTATTGAAATTACTGAAGAGAAAATTAAAGAGAATCCAAAATATTTTTGGTCTTTTGTAAAATCTAAAAATTCTACAAACGACATTCCTGATAGAATGTTATACAAAGGTAAACTTTTATCTAGTGGCAGTGAGATTTGCGATGCGTTCAATCAATATTTTCATTCTGTTTTTTTATCCAGAAATGATTCTCTTATTAAAAATCATTCTATTAGCTCTTATCCCCTCTCAACGATAGATATAAACTCTGTTAATATTGAGTATGCTATTGTTCTTAAAGAATTAAAAAATATCAACGTTCGTAAGGGCGCAGGTTCTGATAACATTCATCCCATTTTAATCTCCAAATGTGCCAAAGAACTCGCAAAACCTATAACCATAATTTTTCGAACTTCTATTAATAATGATTTCTTATATTTACGCGAACACTACACATGATTAAAACTACTTTTACGGATTTTATCGCGTTTATTTTTACTTTTTATTTTTAATTCCCGACGTTTCGGGCGCTTTCCAGCACCCATGGTCACGGGGGACTGAGATGACTGACGTCCCGATGTCATTGTTAAACCCGGAGTACCTTCAGCTTTTTTAATTATTGTTTATGGTCCGATCTATGCAAAATGAATTAACTCTGTCTTGAGGTCTTGCAGTGGTATGCTTGGGTTTAGTTTTAATTTTATTGATTATAGGATCCCAAGCAGGTGGTAGTACCCAGCCTCCTTCTCTATTGAAATTAGGATGTTTTTTAATTTCAATAGCCTCACGTATCATCCTTGGTAGGAATCGGTGTTCTTTCGCGAGGATTTGTGGTCTATCAAATCTGATGTAATGGTTGGGGCCGTCTAGGATATGATCACAAACTGCAGACTTCCCGGAACGTTGATGCTTCACATCAGCTATATGTTCTTTTACGCGGGTCCTAATTGATCTTTTGGTTTGTCCTATATAAGAGAGACCACATTCACAATCAAGCTTGTACACTCCTGCATCTTGTAGTGGAATATGACACTTGACGGATGGTAGGAACTGACTAATCTTCTTCGGCGGCTTGTAGAATGTTCTAATAGAAGCTCGCTTCAAGATATAGCCAATCTTGTCTGTGACACCTCAGACATATGGTAGTACAGCAGGCACACGCTCGACTGTGGCTGGCTTCACTCGGTCACTGTGACGTAGGCGCGGGACCCGAAGCTTGTTGTCGTGCAGAACTTGCTTGACGTGCTGAAGCTCGGCGGCCAGGTGTTTGCTGTCACAGATCCCTCGTGCTCTCTGTAACAAAGATTTGCCCACGGTAGCTAACTGTGAATGTGTGAATTAAAAATAAAAAGTAAAAATAAACGCGATAAAATCCGTAAAAGTAGTTTTAATCTTCTATTAATAATTTCTTTATTTGCTTAAAACATGGTGTTTGTAGGTGGTACAGTAAAATAAGTTCACATGTTTTGCTTATAATTAGCATGCAAATTTAAGATTATATTCAGGTAACATTAATTTCAAAGGGGTCAAATATATTCATTAAAGCAATGTCAACAAATCAATAATTATTAAAGCTTAATGTCAATAAATTCTTCAATGCCATACACTTTAAGTTCAATAAGCCACTTATAGAGTCTCGATTTTAATAAATTCATTTTGAGGTTTTTGATGTCATTGGGGATCTTATTATACACCTTAACACACATTGCTAAACAACTTTTTCTGAATTTAGCAGATCTTGGAATGACGCTTAATACTAATCGCTCCGGATTTCTTTTCCATCGAGAGTTTATATCTCTGGCTTTCTGAAAGAGCTCAGTATGGCGTTTTACAAAACAACTCATTTCAAAGATGTACAGTGCTGGCAAAGGAAGTAAGCCCAGGCTCCAAAACGCTGCTCTACAGGACTTGCCCGGTGGAATCCCACATATGGCTCTGATGCATTTTTTTGCGCTATAAATACCCTTTGTCTCTCAGTACTATTGCCCCATATCATCACACCATAACGTAGAATGGAGGCTACATACGCGTGGTAAGTGGTAATGGCTGTTTGCAAGTTAGTTACGCTCCTTGTTTTATAAAGAGCATAAACAAAGCTGTTAATACGCTTGCATAAGGCCTCAATGTGTAATTTCCAGTTAAGATCTTGGTCTATCGTTATACCTAAGAACTTAGTATGTGTAATTTCCTTAATCTTTTCAATATCAATGTTAAAATTGAATTTATCATATTTGGATTTATTAAATTGAATGAAATTTGATTTATCTTAATTTAATTTTAGATTATTTTCCTCTAGCCATTTAATAATGTTGTCAATAGTATTATTAATCTCAATTTCGTGGTCATGTATTGAATTGTATTTATTTTTTCTGATGTCACAATTATTGATATGTCATTGGCAAACAAGATACATTTATGACCAGTAACTTTGGTTATGTCATTTATGTACAATATAAACATAAGTGGACCTAGGACACTTCCCTGAGGGATACCACACGAGTTATTTTTTAGGGTAGAGGAACATGTCACCAGTTCGCTATTTATGATTTTGTTACAGTGACGCGCTGACATCGATTCTTCAAGTAGGATGATAGCCACTGTAGTGTAGGTCCTCTTATACCAAACGTTTCAAGTTTATTTAATAAGAGGTCGTGGTCTACAAAATCAAATGCATTGGACAAGGCAAAAAATAGACCTGTTGTTAGATAACCTTCATTCAATTTTGTGAGTATTGTTTGTACAAGAGTAAATGTTGCTAAAGTTGTCGACTTATCTTTTTGGAAACCGAATTGATCCTTACTAATGATGTTGTATGTGTTGCAATAATTAAGTATTCTCAGGTGCATACATTTCTCAAACACCTTCGATAGAATAAGTATAAGAGTAATTGGGCGATAATTGTTGACGTCATTTTTTTACCCTTTTTGTACAATGGTTTGACGACTGATTGTTTTAATGCTTCCGGAAACGTACCAGATGAAAATGATAGATTAATTAAATACGTCAATATAGGCACTAGTTCATCAATACACATTTTAATTTTTCTGGTACTGATTCTATCAAAGCCTTCTGAGTTGGTGTTGTTCAAACCCATAATTTCTTTTTTTACTTCTTCTTTTGAAGTCGGAAGAAGAAACATCGTGTTTGGTATAAGTTTACTTTTAGCAGTTGTTTTTTGTATATTTTTTGTCGTCAGGTTTTTTGTATTCGTCAATTCAATAAAATGTTCATTAAAAGCTGAGGCTATGTCAAAAGGATGTGTCAATTGTTTTTTGTTTAAACTTATTTCACTTATAATATTGTCACATTTTAAACCACTAATTTCTTTTTTATTACATTCCATGTCGCTTTGCATTTGTTTTTACTTTTATACATATATTTTATGTGTTAATTCCTTTTGGAGGTATTAATACATTTTTTAATACCTTCGAGTAATTTATATATTTGATTTTATTGATTGCTGTTTTATTTTTATAATATTTATACCTTAGTGACCGTTTAGTTTTACAGCTTGTTCTTAGGCCTTTGGTAATCCAATTTTGTGTGTTTCTATAACTGTTGTTAACTTTAATTTTAATTAAAGGAAAAAACAGATTATAAAACATGCACAGTAGTTCATGAAACTTTTTAGGCACTCCCTGAATTTGAAAATATTTTCGCAACTGTAGTCCTTTCGTAGTACTGTGTACGTTTTTGGTTTTTCATTTTTCCTTTGCACAGGGAAACACAATAATTGAGCTGTATCGTGGTCGGATAAGTATAAAGGTAGTACCGTAGCGTTCGCGTCTATAATGTTACTAAGTATGTGGTCTATGCATGAGTTTTTGCGTGTTGGTACCTTAATATGTATTTTAAGGTTATGATTTAGACATATATCCTGGAGGTAGTTTGATATTTTTCCTTGTTTCAGCGTATCGATGTTAAAATCGCCTGTCACAACAACTTTTGTATCAGACTTACGGTTTCTTAATAATTCATGCAATAGTTGGTCTAATTCGTTTAAAAAATATTTGGATCAGATGTAGGTGTTCTATGAACGCATACAACCACTAATTTATGTGCAGGCATCTCTATGCCACAGACTTCAAAGCTCTTTTGTGTAGCGTACATTTTTAGTTTTGACATTTCTATCTAGGTACTATTTACAGTGGTAGAGCCACGCGGCAGCTTTGCTGTTGCACGTATGGGCCGGCTCAAACCGGGGTGGTACCACGACCTCACAGAATACCGGCGTGAAGTGGAAGCTCTGCTTCAGCGTTTCGTCTGGTGAGTGCAGGTGGCCGGAGGCCCAAATCCCCCCCCCCCCATCAATATGGTAGCGGAACTAAATAATGATAGACTACCCCAGGAGGGTACCAGCACCCCTGGAGAATCCCTCGCTGAGCATCCACGACCATGTTTCTCCACTTCTGAGCGTGGGTGCTCAGGCTGCCCCGCGTATTCTGGGGGGGGGCGAAATTCCGCTCAAGACTACAACTGCTCGGGGCAAACGGAGCAACAAGACCAAGGCGACCCCTGCCACGCTGTCCGTGAATTTCTGCAATATCAGGGGACTTCACTCTAACCTAAACGCCGTCCACTACCATCTCGAGACGGCGAGGCCGGCTCTGCTCTTTCTGACCGAGACGCAGGTGTCCTCTCCGGCTGATGTCTCGTATCTCTCCTACCCGGGGTACAAATTGGAACACTCCTTTGTGCCTCGGGCTGGAGTTTGCGTTTACGTCAGAGAGGACATCTGTTCTCGACGCCTCGGCAGACTTGAAGGTTCGGACCTGTCCATCCTTTGGCTACGCGTAGACAGCGACGACCATCCGCGCGTCTACGGGTGCCTCTATAGGCGGTAATGCCGAAACAGACCGACTCTTCGACCACGTCCAAATGGCTGCAGATTCGTTGCTACAGCAGATCCCCTCCGCAGAGATCGTGATCTTCGGCGACTTTAACGCCCATCACGCCGAATGGCTTGGTTCACGTTTAACCAATCATGCGGGGAGATCTGTTCATGATTTTGCCTTGGCATATGGTCTGACACAACTGGTTACTTCGCCTACGCGGATTCCAGATGTGGAGGATCATGCACCTTCCCTGTTGGACCTTCTGCTGACCTCTCACCCGGACGGATATCAGATTTCCGTCGACGCCCCTTTAGGCTCCTCGGACCATTGTCTGGTCCGGAGTGTTGTGCCACTCACGCTGAAATCGCGGTTGCATTCTGCAGGCTGCCGCCGTGTTTGGCACTATAGGTCAGCCGATTGGGATGGGATGCGGTCTTTCTTTGCATCCTACCCTTGGGGGCGGGTTTGCTTCTCGCCGGATGATCCCAACGTTGTTGCGGATTCTGTTACTGATGTGGTACTTCAGGGTATGGAACTTTTTATTCCTTCCTCTGTGGTGCCCATTGGAGGCAAATCTCAGCCATGGTTTGGTCGCTCCTGTAAAATAGCATCATGCTATAAGCAGGAGTGCTACCAAGCCTGGGATGATGCATCAGCGTCCCGGGATGTAAACACCAGCGCTCTAAAAAAGAAGTATAATTCCGCCTCTAGGTCCTTCAAAAGAGTCATTGCCAAGGTAAAGTCAGAGCACATAGGCAGAATTGGCGAGAAACTAGTTCGCCTTCCTTCTGGAACCCGTGCATTCTGGTCTCTCGCCAAGGCTGTCCAGGGGAATTTCTGTCAGCCATCTCTTCCATCTCTGCACAGGGAGGACGACTCACTGGCCCATACTGCAAAGGAGAAAGCCGATCTTCTGGGCTCTTTCTTTGCGTCTAACTTGACTCTCGATGACGGGGGGAGTACGCCGCCGACCATCCCGCGGTGTGAGTGCTCCATGCCGGAAGTGCAGTTCACACAGCGCTCGGTTCGCAAAGCACTCCTCTCCCTGGACATCCACAAGTCGAGTGGGCCTGACGGAATCCCCCCAATTGTGCTGAGGACGTGTGCTCCAGAGTTGGCACCGGTTTTAACGCGTCTTTTTCGGTACTCCTACTCCCTAGGCGTAGTCCCAAAATCATGGAAGATGGCTTTCGTCCACCCGATCCCTAAAAAAGGCGACCGCTCAGACCCGTCCAACTACCGGCCAATCGCCATCACCTCCTTGTTCTCCAAAACAATTGAGTTTTCCATTGTAAACTGCCAGCTCATGAGGTACCTTGAAGATCACCAGCTGATTAGTGACCGCCAATACGGTTTTCGCCGTGGTCGGTCAGCTGGTGATCTTCTGGTCTACCTCACTCACAGATGGGCGGAGGCAGTAGAGTTCAAGGGGGAGGCATTGGCCGTTAGTTTGGACATTGCGAAGGCCTTCGATCGGGTTTGGCACAAAGCGCTTCTTTCGAAGCTCCCTTCCTATGGGCTTCCCGAGAAATTGTGCGATTGGATCACCAGCTTTCTTGCAGATCGGAGCATCAAGGTCGTTGTAGACGGTGCAAGCTCCGATTGCAAGCCTATTAATGCTGGTGTTCCACAGGGCTGCGTGCTATCGCCAACGCTGTTTCTTCTGCATATCAATGATATGTTGCATACCCGTAACATTCATTGCTATGCGGATGACAGCACTGGTGATGCTCTTTACACCGGCCGGGCCAATATTTCTCGGGAAAACGTCTCCGAGTGCCGGGACAAACTTGTGTCTGAAGTCGAGTCTTTGCTGAACAGAGTCTCGGATTGGGGACGACTAAATTTAGTCCAGTTTAACCCCCAGAAGACACAAGTTTGCGCGTTAACCGCTAAAAAGAACCCCTTTGTCGTATCCCCTCAGTTTCAAGGCACTCCCCTTGTTGCCTCAGCCAGTATCGGAATCCTCGGCGTCGACATATCGAGTGACGTGCAGTTTCGTGGTCACTTGGAAGGGAAGGCCAAATTGGCCTCTAAAAAGCTTGGCGTGCTCAGCAGAGCAGGACAGTATTTCATGCCGGCACACCGCCTGCAACTTTACAAGGCGCAGGTTCGGCCGCACATGGAATACTGTTCCCATCTCTGGGCTGGGGCTCCCCAGTGCCAGCTCCTTCCACTTGACCGCATCCAGCGCAGAGCGGCTCGAATTGTCGACGACCGAGTGCTTTCCGATCGGCTCGATTCACTGGCGCTGCGAAGAGATGTTGCATCTCTTTGCGTATTTTATCGCATCTATCACGGGGAGTGCTCTGAGGAATTGTTCGGATTAATCCCAGCCGCCAAATTTCGTGAACGCACTACACGGCAAACGTCCCGATACCATCCACACCATCTGGATGCTTGGCGGTCCACCACTGTACGTTTCACAAGGAGTTTTCTTCCACGTACAACTTCTCTGTGGAATAGTTTACCACCGGCGATTTTTCCGGACCGATACGACCTGCGGACCTTCAAGAAAAGAGCTTACTCCTTTCTAAAGGGCCGGCAACGCACCCGCAATTCTCCTGGTGTTGCGGTTGATCATGGGCGGCGGTAGTCACTTAACATCAGGTGAGCCGCATGCTCGTTTGCCCCCTCTTCTATTAAAAAAAAAAACTATTTTGTTTGGCTAAGATACAGGTTCCTCCCCTCAGTTTATCTCGACAAAACGCTGTTGCTAACTCATAATTATGAATATTTAGGTACTTCTCGCTACCAGATTGCAGAAAAGTTTCAGACAAACATATTAGATCTGGTTCATTCTTCATCTTGTTTAGTTCTTGTAATGTTATTTCTAGTAATTCCTGCTTTGCCATGACACTTGCAATGTTTTGGTGCAAAATTTTAAAAGTTTTATTACTGTGAGTCACAAAAAAATGGCTTATCTATTTTTTAAAATAACGCAGTAAGGTACTTTGAGTTAAACGCATTGGCCTATTGGCATTAGATCCACTAATAGAGGTATTAGCCCCCGTTCGAGTCCTGGAAAAATAGTATGGGATTGTTCCCTTTGGATACTGTACCACTTTAGAGGGAACTTTTTCAGGCGCTGGCTTACTACGTGCTATTATTTTTTTCAATTGTTTGGGATTGAGATATTCATTTTCGTAGTCAATGCAATCTATTACATAATTAATCGAATTACATATTTGAAAAGGATTCCTGTGTTTACATTCCACGAAATGACATTTTTGATTTTCATTACAAATTCTCTTTAAAGTTTTATTTATGTCAGTCACACTTAGGTACATATTTGTCAATAAATTTAATACAATTATGTCATTATCAGGAAAATATTTAAGAGACCGTCGTAGCTGTGATGATAGTATTTTAATATCATAGTCGTTTTCGCCAACGCAGATTATAACTTTGTCTTTTGGTTTTAAATTTACGTTTTGAATATTTATGATAAAATCTGAAGACGGTGCATATGGTTTTGTTATTGCTGTGGTAGCGTATTTCACGTATGGCGTGTTCGTTCGAGACTGAATTAGGGCGGAGGCGAGACCGGTACAGCGCTGGGTTCCTATGATGTATAACCGGTTCTTGTCATCTTCTTTTTTAGCGCATACTAAGCTTGTGGATTTAGTCTGTAAACGCATTTGTGTGTTGTCTAAGGCTGCTGTCAATTTCTGTTCCAGAGTATTTATATATTTCTTTAGACATATTAACTGGTTTTCAGTATATTTAAGCTGTTTCTCTAAGTCTTTAATTTTTAGTTGGAGTGCCATGGGTGTGGTGTTTGTATAAGCAGTTTTTTTATATGCCGGATAAACAAAACCAGTGTGAGAGTGAGAAGTGAGAGAAGAAGATAATACTGACTGTAGTTTGGATCGTCTATTTCGTTTTTCGGAGCTCTGGATTGTTTGGCTAACGTTATGTGAAGATTGGCATAAGGCTGTCAACGTCTTATTTTCCTTTGTCAATTTGATTATTTTCTATCCAAGATTGTTATTTTCTAATGTTATGTTATCGAATTCATTCTGTAGTATGTTATATTCCGTTCGGAGTCGGTTCATTGTGTCCTTCATTTCCTGTATTGCAATAGAGTCGGTTATAGTTTGGTCCAAACTTTTTGAAAGTGATTTACGAAAGGAAACCACAAGCTCACTCAGATCGTGGGAAGTAGTCAGCACATGTGAGTCGTCAGGTTCGTTGGAATCGTGGGATAAAGTTAGTGCTTGTGAGTCGTCTATTTGATTTATTGGTGAGGCATTCAGTTGAGCAATGCTTGTCTGCATTGTTTGTGAATCGTCCAGATGTACTGACATACTTGCAGGCGCCATTTCTGAAGGTTCCGTCTCAGTCGGCATAAAAATTGCACTAGAAGTAGAAGGGCTTTCGTAGGATTTTTTAGCTATTTTATATTTCCTTGTGGTTACGTGGGATAAAGAGGAGTAAGGTGTCGAAGTCCCTTTTGATTTTTGGCTACAGTCTTTGCACTTCCATTTACTTTTTGCTGCTGCATCTTTTAAGCGGTATAGTCTCTCCGAGTATCCGACGCAATCAAATTCAAAGTTATTCCTGCATAGCGAGCATAACATTGTATTTCTTGGGTCAACCTTGCGCTTACATTTGGAACACGTAACTTGTAGTGTCATCTTACGGTCATTATCTGTATTTTTTAAATTGGGTTTTGTCATTTTGTCAATGAGAATCTATACAATGCGTTTAATTCAGTAATGTATTAGTAGATGTCGTTACTGTATCAGGGGCGACAGACAGTTGGCGCTTATTCAGGGTATTTCTTGTATGGAAAGCAGCGGCAGCTAGTGACGAGAGGACATGTTACTTAAGACGTACTTATATATTATGTCCGTGAACGTGAATCACTTTCTTCAATAATTAACTAGATGGCGCTTATTAATGCAATTGTTTATATGGAAAGTAGCGACGTCTAGTGTTTAGTAGTAGTGAGATTAGATATGAACGTTATGATGATTCAACAGCTGATCTTTATTTATATGTCAAGTTTGAATTTATAACATCCGAATAATTAGAAAATTTAATTGTGTTGTCTTTTATATAGTCACTCACCGAGTCAAAATGAAGTAAATTCGTGTTTATTTATATTATCGTCCATTTTTCATGCACTCACACGTATATTGTCGAATTTTTATTCTGTTTATACACACAATGAAAATTTCACATAAACACATTTATTTTTAACGTTTTCACGTAAATAACGTTTGTGGCACTTTCTCTTCAATACACCTATAGTTTTAAGTTAGTTTACTGTGTAAATTTGATGTAACTCTATTTATTTTATAAAATTTACTACGGAGGCGATGTGAACCGTGGTGACACTAACGTCATCTCTCCTTATTGAAACCGGTGTTTATCCTAGTAAGTGGAAAAAATCTTTAATAACTCCTATTCCAAAAAATAACAGAAAAGATATAATTACTGAGTATTGACCGATTTCCAAATTATGTGTTTTGGGAAAGGTTCTTGAAATAATTGTCACATCCTATATTTCGTTTTCAGTTCGCAATTATATATGTCAACAACAACATGGTTTCTTTAAGCACCGTAGTGTTGATACCAATATGGTAACTTTTACTGATTATTTGTCGAAGGCCATGGATAATAACTTACAAGTGGATGTTGTATACACAGATTTTTCCAAGGCTTTTGACAAGCTAAATCACGATCTTCTTATTGAGAAGCTTACAAGGGCTGGCATTCACGGCAGCCTTCTCAGGTAGATCCAATCCTATATTGAAAATAGATGTCAAGCAGTTTGTGTAAAGGGATACTCTTCACTATTTCTACCCGTAACTTCAGGCGTGCCTCAAGGATAACACTTAGGCCCTTTGCTGTTTTCGTTATATATTAATTATATAGGACTTGCACTAAAGAATACTTACTTTATGCCGACGATACAAAGTTATTTCGAGTTATCAAAACAGTTGATGACTGTGTAAAGCTGCAAAAAGACGTAACTTCTCTATTTGATTACTGTTCAAATAACCAACTATATCTCAATATTGATAAATGCCATATCATATCTTATACACGTAAAGTCAACAGTATAATATTTGATTATAGCTTGAATGATACTACTATTAAAAGAGTAGATAGTGTTAGAGATCTGGGTATAATAATGGATTCAAAATTGTCATTCAATCTACATATTGATTATATATTAAGCAATGGATTTCGTAGCTTGGGATTTATTCTCAGGATTAGCAAACCCATTAACAAAACCATAACGCTAAAAACTCTATACTTTTCCTTTATTCGGTCAATCTTAGATTTTTGTAGTACTGTATGGAGTCCCTGTTATCATATACATAGGAATAGAATTGAAAGAGTACAAAAGACATTCCTTAGGTCACTTAACTATCGTAATAACATTACTAACGAATCATATGATGAATTTTAATTTTCACGTGGTAGAGCCATGCTGCAGCTATATTAATTGTATAGTTGTAGCACGAATGGGTCGGCTCAACCGGGGAAGGACAACGCTCTCATAGAATACCAGCGTCAAATAGCAGCTTAATGCTGCTGTGTTTCGTATGGTGAGTGTAGAGAACCGAAGACCCTTTTTACTGGAAAAGAGGCATCCCATCTTAGTCCTCAAGGCTGACAACGCATCTGCATTTTGATTCGCAAACGAGGATAGATGTAGATGTCTATGGGCCACAGCAACCACATACCATCAGGTGGACTGTGTGCTCGCTTGTCACCCTTTTCCTATAAAAAAAAATCTTTGCGTAGATATAAATTATTATCCCTTTGCGATAGACGCAAATTGTTTGATATAATCTTTTTATATAAAATTCTGAATAATTTAATTGACTCTTCTCAACTTCTCTCAAAGGTATCACTTATTGCTCGTGTTCGTCTTCCGGTGCGATCGTCACGTAAAACACCACTTTTTGTTCCTCCGCAGTTACATAAAAGATACACTCGTAATTCATTCTTATACCGTTCCACTGACATATATAATAAGCAATTTACTAATATCGACCTTTTTAATTCATCTCTCAATACCTTAAAATATACAATAAAAAATAATTTAAGTAAGGTTTGCTAGTGAGTTGCATTTTTTTGAATTGATATCCTAATTTTAATTATGTTTATGTACTTAGTTTTTTTTGTTATGTTAATAGTCACTATGTAGTGTTACCATGTAACTTTCTTTTAAATTATGTTTAAGTTTTCGGCACTGTAGGTCAATTTATAACAGATAAGTTTTAGTATTTTATTTTCCTTAGTATACGACTGTTTGTTGCCAAAATAAATTTAAAAAAAATTTATATTTGTTTCTGCAGACCTCTGACGGTTTCCCAACGTGAAAAGTTTAGTTACTCTGTCATAGTTTATGGAGATATAGTAAGTCAGCTCAAATTCTAATTTCGTCCCCACTTGCCCGCGCGTCGTATGCTATGTACCGACATGTTTGTAATCACTAATACTGTAAGTAGAAAGGTCGTTAGACACTTATTTCATTAGGTTTATCATATTTATGCCTGTTTCTTAACGTCAAGCCAGTCGCTTCTTATTTTATTACGGTTATTTCCCATTTTAATTTTACGTCGTCCTGTTGCGTAATGTATATTCTGATCGTAAGCGACACAACCTCCCCCTTCAAGGGCCGAAGCGAAGTGACCGGGCGGCAGGAATCACGCTTCAAGAGGCCGATAGTTTAGGTAATTTATTTTTACAGTGAATATAATGGTATTTTAAAAAAAAGTAAATAACATAAGCACTGCTTTATAGTTAGTTCAGTTAGTATGCAAAGTTTAATGATCTTATTTAAAGTATTTTATGAATAACAGCGGTTTATTGTTTATTTTGGAGGTAGCTTTGGATTTTTTTTCTATCGAGAAAATCTTACGAAATCGTGTTTTCGTCTAACATTAATCCTCAACTTTACCATATATTTATTTCAAAATTAATGTTGCAATATTTTCGGCATAACGAAGGATCTTGCTAAGCCATTTGAGATTATATTTCCCCTTAAACACAGTTTTTAAATTAAAATTTTGTTTAATAGCACCAGTTTGTCATTAAAATTAATTTCGAATACTAGTATGTTACTTTGTTCATCAGTAGTGAACATTTTTGAAACAATTTGTTGTTTTGCGTGGCTGTTTGCAAGTATCGGTCACAAAATCTTATCCAACCATTTATTTACAAAAACTTAAAAATATGCACACATTAGTGAGCGTTAAGCGTATGCTTTAGTTCATAGATACCTTTATCTGCTTTTTCGTTTTGAGTTTCAAATCACAACGATTCTAAAGAAGTGTTAACTTCAAAAAGCAACCACTGAGTACTAACATGGAACGCCTCGTTTGCAGGAAAATAGGGTCTGCAGTTCTGTATACTCACCATACGTAACACATCATAGTTAAGCTTATTTGCTTCCCCGATCATCATCCCTACCATTTGTGCTACCACCTTGATAACAGCGTGACTTTGCCATTCTGATTCACCCAAATATGAAAAAAAGCACGGACGATTATTAATTACTGCAAGGGTAATTTTTCACAGATACCATACGATACATCACACTAAGACACTGTATCACTTTCACAACACGTCATATTTTGCTTAAGTTATTACTTTGCTTACCTAAAACTCGAACAAACTCGAAAATGTTCAGAGTTTAGATAAGTACAAAAACAACTTGCGCCAAATTTTAAACATTCTGAATTAAATGAAACAAAAATTAGTCGAGATTCTATAATCAAATTGGTGTATGTGTGTTTTAAGCTTTCTCTTTATAACACTTAAGGTACCCATTGACGATACTTCCATTTGGACGCATTGCATCACTTCGAACTTGGCAGTCATACGGAATGGAAATAAATAGTAATATGGATAATAATACTTTACCGACGGCAGTAGCGGCGTGTATTTCATTAAAAAGACAAAAAACCTAAATAGGACAATCCATCATAGTCTTCAAAGATGACAACGCATCGATATTTTGATTATCAATTGAGGATACATGTGGACTATGTTTGTCTCTCCAGTTCTAGATATAGTATATATTATGGTGGAGCAATATCATTGACTGAGGTTGAAATTAAAGAAATCAACATATAGAGGATGTTTTTCATTATAAATATACGTGGTACATCAACGTTGCACCTATATTATGGATGTAGCACAAATGGGTCGGCTCGAACGAAGAAGGACCACGGTCTCAAAAAATAGCATAAATTAGCATCTTAAATCTGCTGCTTTTCGTATGCTGAGTGTAAAGAACCGGATAATATTTTTACAGGAAACGAGGCACTCCACATAGTTCTACAGGGGTGACAATGCATTTACATTTTGATTCTTATTCGATGACAGATTCAGTCTATGGGCTATAGTATCACTTAACATCATGTGGTCTGTGTACTCGTTTGTTGGGTGACAAACAAGTACACAGTTCATAATTTTCATAATAAAAACATATTTAATCCAATACATAGTTTATACTTGACAAACAGAACACATGTACTACCATCAACACCAAAACATTAACTGACTAAATAACGTCCAAAAAATGGACGCCGGTTCGCCCATTCACTGACGATTCGGACTGCTTCCATTTGGCGTGGCGCACGTTTTGACATCGACGGACGGCCGCGGACGACGTCCATTTGGACTGGACGCATGGATTTCAATCCATTTGGAAATCCAGAGCTGGATGAAGTCCATCCAAACGGAATATTTTTTTTACCATACACGGAACGATTTTGGACGATTACCACTCCATTTGGATTAATGGACGTATCGTCAGTGGGTACCATTAGGGCCGATTGATCAATCGTCACATAATGTTATCTATCCAATAAAATAGCCTGACTGAATAAAATAGCTTCGCTTATTTTTTCGGTCAGGCTATTTTGTTGTATATATTAAATTTTATACTTGATATGTAAATTAATTTTGTAAGGATAACTAAGCAGCCGACAAGATATTACAATTAATTTGAGAGAGCCCAGAGTAAAATAAATTATACAAGTTGCGCAAGTGACGAAATTCGACTAATTAGGTTGAAACAAAGCTACGTATTTATAAGTTGACTTCAAATAATATTAGACTTTGGGAAAACCGAAACGACGGGAATCGATCCTAAGCTTAATTATTTTATTTTATCCCGGTTATCCTGACTAGGATATTACAATACAGTTATAAAGTTATTAAATTATTGTATTGTCACCGTTCCTTGATGCGAGTGCAAATTTTTAAGTCAATCAGCTGTCTAGAAGTTAGTAAAAATTGCATTATAAGATTCCCTTACACAGATAGATAGAACCAATAGAACGATACACGCGAAGCTAATTATATAAAAAAACGTGTTAAGAACTGGATTTACATGTCGACTATATGTTTTTGTAGGTATGTATGTTGCGGATTATCTTCGTCTTTTGTGTACGGATTTTGATAATTAAATACCTATGTTATATTTTAGAAACGGTCAAATATAAATTTGGAAAAATATTCCAACCCTGAGAGTAAAAAATTTGAGATAAAATTTTAATGTGACGATACTGAGATTCCTTAGTTCACACATAAGTATAATAAAACACTTTCAATAAATATTAAAAGCTGTCTTCGAAGAACTAAAAATAATAAAATAATTTCACGTTCCAAAGTCTCTTCCATATTTTTTTATTTGTTTCTTTTTACATCTTAGAAGTCTGCTTTTACTTTTTATTCTAAGTTAAATTACTCCCAACTATATTTGTTATATTTTCTCCTTGCAAAGAAGATAAAGAGCTCGTGCGAAAAAACTATTTGAAATGATTTCATTCAATTGGTTACTCTGCTTTGTATTAAAAAGTCATGTGTGTATGTTCGCTTAATTTTTTGTAAGTTTCACACTCACGCACACGAACACCCACACCCACATGCACGCGCACGCGCATGCACGCACGCACGCACGCACACAGACACACACATTATTTTATTTTTATGTACACCTATCGGTTTTGGGTATCATACTTGCTTCAATATCTATGTTCAACAGTGGACTCGTAAATAACTGCAATAATGATGATGAATAATGAAATTTATTTGTAAGTCTACAAGGTCAAGTAATAATAAAAGTATTCAAATAGTACCTAAGTTGAAATTTACTATACGTAACTAAAATGATAACCGATGACTGAAAATATTTTTCCTTTTTATGTACCCCTCGCTCAGTTCTTATTTGTTCGAACTATATGATCCATGGCTTTGTTTACTGAGATTCATCAAATTCCTGCCCCCCTTTGACACATGTTAAACAAAGATATACGCGTATTGTTTTTAACGAAGTTGCTGCCATACGTGACGAATATAATAGTCTTTTTTATAGAAGTAAGGGTGACAATCGAACACACAGTCCACCTGATGGCAAGTGGTTTTATGACTTTTATTCAATATCTTTTATATAGAACAAGATTGCCAAACAAGCATACAGTCCAGCAATAGAATGAGTCTCCAGTTCTCCGTACACACACACTTGTAAGAGCCTGACCCTTCAACGGACAATCCGCCCCCATTCGTGCTACAAAAAAGTTTAATTGTATCGTGGCTCTGCCACAAGTAATACGCGTATTTTTTTAATTATAATATATGTAGTTATTTTCGTTCATATATTCATTGTTTCTCAGTATTGTCCCTTCTTTCGTGCTACAACCATAACATTGAAGTAGCGTAGCTCTATCATATTATACGAGTAAATTCTTTCCTTATTCTGATCGTTGTTATATCTGTTAGTGATCGTGTAACTTCTGAACGACATGACCAAGTGAGGTCATAATTAGACAATATATTAGTTATGATCCAAGAGATAGCGCTGTGTTCGAGTAAGAGTTATTAATATCACAGAATAGATAATAGTACTTCGTGTTAATATATAGAATACGAGAGAATATGAGAGTTATTTATATATATTTAGACTGTAAAAAGTCTGGAGTGAATTCGGAGTGCTAATATTAATTTTTATTCACAGAACAACGTCTGCTGGGCAAGTTAGAATGAAAAAACTAGAACTGGAATAGCAAGTCACTTTTCTTGTTCTAAAACCCCTCAAGAAATAAAATTAGACTTATCTCCAGCAGTGCATGATTTGTAGGTTTAATATAGTAAATAATCTAAGTATTTTAAATCAAATAAGAAATTATTACTCTAACTAAAACTTTTGTTAAGTTCGGTGATGCCAGGATCGAACTCAGACTATCCGCGTTCTGTTCAATTCAAAAATTAGTGCAGCTACTGAAATTTAAAAAATAAGACTATACATGATTAAAACTACTTTTACGGATTTTATCGCGTTTATTTTTACTTTTTATTTTTAATTCCCGACGTTTCGGGCGCTTTCCAGCACCCATGGTCACGGGGGACTGAGATGACTGACGTCCCGATGTCATTGTTAAACCCGGAGTACCTTCAGCTTTTTTAATTATTGTTTATGGTCCGATCTATGCAAAATGAACTAACTCTGTCTTGAGGTCTTGCAGTGGTATGCTTGGGTTTAGTTTTAATTTTATTGATTATAGGATCCCAAGCAGGTGGTAGTACCCAGCCTCCTTCTCTATTGAAATTAGGATGTTTTTTAATTTCAATAGCCTCACGTATCATCCTTGGTAGGAATCGGTGTTCTTTCGCGAGGATTTGTGGTCTATCAAATCTGATGTACCCAACCATTACATATAAATCATATCATCAATAAATTACGGATAAAATCCGTAAAAGTAGTTTTAATCATGTGTAGTGTTCGCGTAAATATAAGAAATCATTAAATAAGACTATATTTTATTCACCTAAAAAGTATGTATTGTATTTTAAAAAATATATTTCTTCCATGCCAAAACATTTCTTAAAGTTTCCATTTCTCTATAATTAGCAAATTTCAATATGTTAAAATTGAAATTAAAAACATCATCTAAAAACCAAAACTGATCTCTTCAGAGATTGAATAAGTCGTAAAACACTGTTCATAATTTAAATTTATTTCTGCAGACCTCTGACGAATTTCCCACATGAAAATTTCAGTTATTCTGTCATAGTTTTAATATAGTTCACAATGGAGACGGGCGAATTTGAGCCTAACGTTACACAAGTGAAATATTTATCAATATTTTTTTAAAGTTTTTTTGTAGTTAATAATGAAATATTAAGCAGTTTTATCATGGCAAAAGAAATTAAATATTTAATAAGAATAATACTTACTTCCGTTATTTTTATTTTTAAACAATGCTGCCGGATGAAATAGGTTAGTTAATCGATTTTAATACAAAAATAGAAAATAATAAATAAAATAATAAAAAAAGCAATAAAAAGTGATTCAGTCTTTTGTTCCTTAGGTAAGTTTAAGAAACTTCTTATTTAAATAATGGTTCCCTCGTGACACCCTAACGTTTCAGAATAGTCGTAAAAATAAATTGACTGAATAAATTAATAAATCGATTTCACAATCGATTATCAATGTTTTATCCACAAAGCGGAAATGTTAACGTTAGTTTAAAAACTAAAAACGTCACTCAAATCATTTGTTACTTTTGTTAACAGAATACTTTTTTTATATAGGGAACTTTTGTTTGGCTCTGAGCTTGCGGTGGTAGTGAATATTTTCTGTTGTTTTTCTGTGCTGTAATAATATTCCCATCTTTAGCGACTCTGGCTACGCATAAAGGATTCTGACGGTTTCTTTTCTGATTTTACAAGAATACATGTGCAAAATGATAAATGATTTTCCCCAGCTCACCCACAGTAATTTAATAAAGTAATTTATTACATTAAAAATAACTAAAAATAATTAAATTATCAGTTAATCGCACTTAACATGGTACTTCTTTTACAACAAAATCAATTTAAAATAATTAAATTCTTCATAAACAGAACATAATACTGACGCTTCTTCTGCGATAAAAACTAAACTATATAAGTTATCATTAAATCCTCTACCTTTAAACGAGCAATTCTTGTAAATAATCGGAATCTCGGAAATGGCTCCAAAGATTTTTATATAATTTAGTGTCCAGGGGTTTTCGGGGGCAATAAATAGATCTAGCTAGGATTCATTTTTAGAAAATGTCGTTTTATCCGTGTTTTAGGCAATGAAAAACTGCTACAATATAAGAAGGTATAATTTGACAGTTTATTAATGATCGTAATAGCTCATGTGGGATATCCGGTGGTCGCGAAATCGAGGTGCCCTGGTTCGCATCCCGTCTTCGGTCCAACTTTTTCCCTTTTTTTCGAGATCCCTTCTTTTGTGAGAAATTCTATTTTTTCGAGCCCTTTTTTTAGTATTTTTAAAAACACGAAAATCTAAACTAAACAAATTGCACTCATAATTTTTATTCAAATATGTCAATAAGATCCAAAAATAATATTCATGTTTCATCAGTATGTAATTTGTATCTAAATATAACTTCCAAAACACACGATTTCCAAAAAAACGAATACCGAGGAGAGCTCGGTCATCACTACGGGTACTGTAACTTATAATGACACTTCTTTTTAGAATCAAATTAAAAATCAACTATTATAAAAACAACATTATGAATGGATTCTGTTAAAACAAGGTAAACAAGGAGAAGGTTACTCTGGACATTTTTGGCAATATGTTATACCTTTAGTAGTAGTTTTTGATTTAGCTTGTTTGTTACCCATGATTGGTACATTGTCTGCGTAACCTTAGCAACATGTCCTTCTGACGGTTCTTGCCAAGCCCTCTTTCTTTTCCAGAGTATGTTTTGTTCTTCTCGGTCTTTCACTATATCATCACCATCACCTTCTTATTTAACCAATTAAATTTCACGCTATTTGCTCCCTATTCAGATATATATTTCTGGCTATAAGTGTTCTTCCTCGGTGTCAACTCCATTTAAAATGTTTACGAAACAAACAAAACTGAGCAATAAAACTTACACGAAACTCGAACGTAGGAAAAACAAGTTCTTCTCAGGTACTAAAACTTAAAGGATTAATATAATGAAAAGCAAAACAGCTACATGCCATTATGCAAAAGGGAGGTAAAACAATTAGGTAATGCATCAGCGACATTTTGGTCGGAGTATATCCAAACGATCACGAACGATAGACTCGCTAGTGTTTTTTATCACACTGTGCTGCCAACTTATATCAAACTTTCCACCAGATTCCATTAGATATTTAAAAAAAGTGCAATAGACCCAAAAATTTCACTAGATCTAGCGCCAAATGCGCTAAAACAGCAACACTGATGTGAGATGCGTGGTGAGCCGCCACGTGACCCCGTGGCCCCCGCGTACCAAAATTTTGTAAACCTCCCTATAGTTCATAAAAGATAGCTTGATCTCTGCGACAGCTTTCAGTAAAAATCACGCCTATGAAGTCCTGAATTTCTTAGTAGTACAGACAGACAGTACCTGTCAATGTCATGCTTTATGGGCATGCACTAATTAGGTCGGCATGCCCGTAAAGTATGACATTGACAGGTACTGTCTGTACTACTAAGAAATTCAGGACTTCATAGGCGTGATTTTTACTGACTGCTGTCGCTGAGATCAAGCTATCTTTTATGAACTATAGGAGGCCACACGGTCCACCGGTAAGCCTCTTGCTATATCTCTTAACTAGTCCATAGATTTTGCCTATTTTTATTTTCTACGCATATCATTGCATTTACCAAACTTTGGTATAAAAATCTGAAAATGTGAAAAATTACGGATTACGTGATTTTGACTTGGCCCCAATGGAAAGTCATGATAGACCCACCAGTGGGCCGCGCGGTGTTCAAGGTGTTAATACCGCCTGCACCGTTTTTAGACGATATTTTATTTGTTTATGATGAAGCGGACGATTAATGCTTACCACTTACACAATTGAGAAGGCGTATTTATATGTATATAGATTTTTTAAACTTTTAGTAAATTAATTAAATATTAATGTAAAGCAGTGCGTTAGATGCGAATGTGAGTACCAACACAAACCATTATTGGTTTAATGGTACAAATCAAGCAAATATGGATATAATGTAAGAATACCTTTGATAAATAAATAAATAAAAAAATCATTAAAAGAGAAAATGTTTTTAATTCATCCTCCTTCTGCTTTTTTATAATTATTTCAAACTTCTAGAATTTAGTTGGACGGCGGCGTCTGAATCTTCTATTTGTGAATGTCCTACAATACATAAAATTATGGTGAAGTCTAGTTTACAATAAAGTCTAATAATTATTTTCTTAAAGTGTAATGTGAGAGCTTGGTGTGAGAATACCATTGTATGCATAGGATAAGCAAAATAACAACCTATTTTTTTTCTACCATGAAGCACTCGTAAACATTTTAGTTTTTTTAAAATGGTATTGATATATAAATAAAATACTACAGTAATCGTCGCTGTAACATCAGGCCCAGCTTTCTATGAACTTTCGCCCGTCTCCTTTAAATTTCTCACAGTAGCACCATTTTGTCAGTAAAATTAATTTCGAATACTAGTATGTTACTTTATTCATCAGGAGTAAAAAAATTTAAAACAATTAGTTGTTCCGCGTAGTTGATTTTAAGTATCGGTCACAAAATCCTAACCATTTTTACACAAAAACTTAAAATTTAGCACACATTAGTTACAACGGTTAGTGGATGCTTTAGCTCATAGAAACCTTTATCTGTCCTCCATAAAGAATCGAAATACAGATGCGCTCACTCCAGAGGAAAATCTCCTCCTAATACCTCGATTCTTTTTAAAGTAGCCCGAAAAATACTTCCCTTCCTACGGACACAAATTAGTCGTAATGAAAACGATACAACATTTGCTTTAACGACGTCGACGACGGGTATTTCTTTATTTGTCGACATAACTTAGCCAGAGATTCCATTTATTAGAAACGGTTTATCTTCGTCTATTGTGTACGGATTTTGATAATTTTTTTTAATTTATTATGTTATAATTTAGAGGTGGCCAAATATAAATTTTAAAAATATATTCCAACCCTGAGGCTGGAAAAATTTGAGATAAAGTTTTTATGTGACGATACTGAGATTCCTTAGTTCACACATAAGGATAATAAAACAACCTTGAATAAAAGTCAAAAGCCTTTTTCCAAGAACTAAAAATAATAAAATAATTTCAGGTTCCAAGGTCAGGGATTTCACTCTTCTATATTTTTTATATCTTTCTTTTTTAATCCTTGAAGTCTGTTTTTACTTTTTATTCTCAGTTAATTTACTCGCAATTATTTTTGTTATATTTTCTCCTTGCAAAGAATGTAAAGAGATCTTGGCTCATGAACTTATAAAAGTTTTCAAAATGCTCTCATTCAATTGGTGACTGTGCTTTGTATTAAAAAGTCATGTGTTTATGCACACATTATTTTATTATTTATGGACACATATCAAATTTGAGTGTCATGCTCGCTTCTGTCTATGTTCAGCAGTGGGCTTGGAAATAATTACAATAATGACGATAAATATGAAATTTATTTGTAAGTCTACAAGGTCAAGTAATAAAAAAAATATTTAAAAAGTAGCTAAGTTGAAATTCACCAAACCTAACCAAAATTATGAAACTGATGACTGAAAATGTTTTTCTTTTGTATGTAACCCTCGCTCAGTTCTCATTTGATCAAATAATATGATCCACGGCTTTGTTTACTTAGATTCATTAAATTCTTGTGCCCCTTTGACGCACGTTAAACAAAGATATACGCGTATTGTTTTCTTAACAAAGTTGGTACCGTACGTGATGAATATATTAAAGTCTCTTTTGACCAGCGAATACACAGTCCACCCGATAGCATGAGATTTTATGGCTTTTATTCAGTATCTTCTATATAGAATAAGTTTTCCAAACGAACACAATGTCCAGCGATAAAAAGAGTCAACCGTTCCCTACACTCACCACTCAGCATTAAACTGCTATTTTACCCATGTATTCTGTGTCTGGTCCCTCCTCGTTCGACAAACAACAACCTTAATATAGCTGTAGCTTATAGCTCTACCACAAATAATACAAGTAAATTCTTTTTTTATTATGATCACTGTTACGGCTGTTAGTGATCGTGTAACTTTTGAACGATTTGACCGATTGAGGTCATAATTAGACAATAGCTTTCATCGAAAAGATGGTTTACAGCTATGCAAGAATTCGAGAGGTGGCACTATGAACCAGTTATTAATATATTTTATATTTATACTACAAAAAGTCCGAAGTTTAGTTGGAGAGAAACTCACCGCGCCACACATCGGTAACGGCAGAACAATATCTGCCGGTCCATTTAGTATTATTATTAGTTAGTATAATTACTAGATAATTATTCTAAATAATCATGTTGCTGTTATTCTGACCTAAACATAATAATTAATTTCGTGACGAGTTAGATGCTCGTGCTTAAACTGTAACAAGGAAGCAACACGATTTTGACCCCAGCAAGCGTCACTGAAATTTTAAATAAAATATATATATAATATATGATAAATAAATAAAGTGTGGCCGAGAAATTAAAAACATTTTGACGTCATACTAAACTCAATCGGACTTGAATAGCAAGTCATTTTTCTTGTTCTATAACTCTTAGAAATAAATGGACACTTCGATCCAGCAGTGCAATATGTGTAAGATGAAAAATTAAGGTCCAATTATTCAATCCTTAAATAAAATTTAATCACAAGTTAAATTAAAACATAAATAAATGAAAAATAGCAGTACTGCGATTAGAGAAATAGCAAAAACAAATGATGTGAAAATTGAACTACAGTTGTTTCACTTTTATATTCAGTCAAGTTATAATTTATTCGATGGATATTTCTTAAGAACCGAAGGATCAACCAGCATATAAATCACAGAGGATATCAAAAACGTATAGACGTAGCAACTGAATAAATAAAGTAAGTGACGGCAAGATTTCATCACAAAATTTCATACAAACAGATTAACACATTCGCCTCAAAAATAATCCTTCAAAAAAATTGAAATCAGTTGGGGTTTATGTCAAAGTTCTACGCATATAAAATATAAAAGCTAAATGGTTCAATATTCTCAAAACAAAGATAGACTCTGCTCATATATTTTATCCTAATATTTTTATGCGTTACGGCAGTATAAAAACTTCTATCTGTGACTGTCGTAAAAGACTATGGAAGATGCTACAAAGATAACATACCTTCTCTTAGTTAGCGATACAACTTTCCCACTTCACATTAACATTTTAATTTAGTTTATTTTTATTTTTTCTGTGTGTATTTTTATGTAATTTTAAGAAAAGTATGGACATGCCTGACACTCACGCATTCCTGGTTTTGTCGATACAGGTGCAATTGAAGTATTATTATTATCTTTGTGAAAATCTATCGATATTTATTCCCCAATATTTATGGCCTTTTTTGAAAATCAACGTTATGGTGTCACCGTGCACATGCTGAGTGTTGTCCTATTTCGTTATGCCTATGACGTACAAAGTCAAATTTACTAAATTTACGTATTTTAAGTTATACATTTGTATATTCCTGTGTGCGTCAATGACCTGTGTCAAAATAAATCTTCTATATTGCTTTTTCTTCCTAAATACCCAGGCCGATGACGGAAGCAGCGTCGATGAGGAGAGCAGGTCTAAGACGGTGCTGACGACTTCTAACCCGCCCGTCAAACGTGATAATGCGATAATGAGACCTCCCTACAGTGACAGAGGTCCAATTTCAGCATTGGTCTTTTACTGGCTTACTAATAAGGATAATTTTATTCGAAATTTGAAATAAAACGCGACACGACAAAATGCATAATATGTTGTTGCCTTATATTCACAAACAATAGATGCATTAATATATAAAAAATACCACAATCTACTTTTCGTGTGGAAGCTACATCGCACGATACCTGCTCATTATCTAAGCTTTTCTGGGACGTAATAGGATCAATTATAGAGAAACAATAAAAAAGTAATAACTTAATTAAGATATAGGTACGTGTGACTATTGAGCAATTTGTCTGCCATGCTGCTCCATTGCATGTTGGCGGACTACAAGAGCCTTAGAAAAATGTTTGCCCCTTAGATATGCAGGCTTCCTCAAAATGTTTCCTGCTAATGATGCCGGTGGGAGTTAACCCGTAATATAAAATTTACTACATCCATTTAAATATTGAGCTACTACGGCACTTTTATTTTTTCTTTGCCCATAAAACTTGAATGTTGTACTTAATCACTTTAATGTGTGTCTCCTATATGCGATTGCAGTATCAATGTTTCGCCCGTTTTATATTAAGAAGTACAAAAAAATAACGTTCTCGATCTTATACATTTTACTAGAAGAGAGACCCTTTTTGCTGGAAATGAGGCATTCCATCATAGTCCTCACGGGTGTCAAAGCATCTGCTTTTTTATTTGTAATCGAGGATAGATGAAGATGTTTATGGGCCGCAGCAACCACTTACCATCAGGTGGACTGTGTGCTCGTTTGTCACCTTATCCTATAAAAAATATATGACATTTATATATATGTTATACCACTATCTATAGAAGACTATGAGATTTTTCATACCGGAATACAGTCAACTATACGAGGAGCGTGGCTAGCAAAACACGATAATCTTAATATATATATATATATATATATATATATATATATATATATATATATATATATATATATATATATATATATATATATAAATTACGTGTTACGTTGTTTGTCCGCGATGGACTCTTAAACTACTTAACCGATTTCAATCAAATTTGCACACCTTGTGCAGTTTGGACCAACTTGAGAAATAGGATAGTTATTTTGCCCATGAGTGACCCACAATTGTTTTTTTTTTTTTTGCGAATTTAAGGATTTTTAATAGGAGACATGACAAAGGGTCGTCGAAAAGAGCAGGACAACGTCTGCCCGGTAAACTAGTAGTAAATAAATTTGAGTAAACGTATAGTTGTCAGCTTATGCGCTGTAAACAAATTACAATTGTTTTGTATTGGACATGCCTAAAGTATCACGGAGCTGATATATACCACAGCCTGGTGAATTTGTATTTCAGTTTGTAATTCAATTATTGATCTACTTCCCCTTTAACCTAATGTCGGCACTCAACTCGTACCCGTACTCGTCGTAGAGTTTGAGCACCTAGCTACGTGCTTTTATAAAACATGTATCCCTACGACTACAAAACCAATTTCTTGTTTTTTTGCCTCGTATTAAGTTACCTAATAAACTCAAAAGGCAGTCACATTGTCTTCTAATCTAATAAATTAAAAAAAAATAATTTATGAATTTTATAACTAATTTTAGTTCCCTTTAGGGAAAGCTTTGAAACTTTAACTAAGTTATGAATAACTTAAGAATAGTGTATGTAACCAACATGTTTGTAAAGAGACCAGAAACCTATTATGCGGACGCGATCTCAAAAACTCGCTGGAAAGTATAACTTTAAAATATATAAGTTGCAAATCATATTAATCGATAACAGACGTACTAATATTACCTACTTATATAGTATAACATCCGGCAAACCGCGAGCTTCCCAATTGTATATTTTAACATAGGGAGGTTTTAGTTTATTTCTGCAAACATTCATCAGTGCATCAACTGCTAAGGTCGGGCCTGAGAGTGATAACCATTAAATATAATCAGACTGAGGCACTCCAGCTTTGTCCTCAGTGATTAAAACGCACTTTTTACATTCTTGTTAAAAAAATCAAATTCTTAAAATTATAAAATCATTTATTAAAATCTTTTTCAAAAATTTTATACGTGGTAGAGCTATGCTGTAGTTAAATTAGTAGTATAGTTGTTGTACGAATGAGTCGGCTCGACCGGGTAAGGGTCACGCTCTCACAGAATACCAGGATAAAATAGCAGCTTAAGGCCGCTGTGTTTCTTTTTAATGGAAACGAGGCATTCTATCTTAGTCCTCACGGGTAACAACGCATCTGCATTTTGATTCGTAATCAAGGATAGATGTAGATGTCTATGGGCCATAGCGTTCACTAACCATCAATCAGGTGGACTGTGTGCTCGTTTGTCACCATATTCTAGAAAAAAATTTAAGAAATTGCTTCTTGGTTATTGGGAATTGGTTATTTGGTACTAAGTCAATTGAATTATTTTATACATACAAATGTTATTTTTAATTTTGTTTATTTTGTATTTTAAAAGTTAATTAATTCTGATATTTTTTTTAATTAATTCTGTTATTTTTTTATCTTTATTACAGGCAACAGAAAGCCCATATAATATGTTAGTAAAATTGAAGTGAAATGAAATATAACTATTACGAATTTGAGTGTTAGTAATCAATTTAAATTAAATAAATATAATAAACACTGATATAAATTAAGATTTTGAGATATCCGCTAAGAGGGCACCGGCGTTTTACACCTTGGCATGAAGCCGTATCCAGTGCTCAAGCAGCGGCGAGTCCCATCTATCTGCCATTATGTGAAGAATGCTATTGGAGCTGCCCCGCAAACGCTTCAGCATCGATGCAGCACGCTTTCTAATAATGGCGTGGAAACCATCAGTGAACATTCCTGACGCACTGCAAAAGCGAGGCAGCCCCATCAGCATCCTAAACCCATTATTATACTGGACACGCAACGCGCTGTACACCCGCTGCGTATAGTTAACCCATAGGTTGCCTGTGTAAAAAGACTGGCAGTAGGCTTTGAAAATAGTAATCTTTACCTGCCTACTGCAACGAGCAAACCTTCGGGCCACCATGTTACATCGGATGGACAGCGACCTACGTTCCCACTCGATATCCATATCATCACGCAGATTCTCAGTGACCCAGTGACCCAGATACTTAAAATGTGAGACACGCTTTACAGGTGAGTTGTTGAGTGTGAAGGCAGTCGCACTTGGTCGGGATTTGACTCCTGCCTTGAACACCATGAATTCGCTCTTTTTCACATTGTATCGGAGTCCATGGGACACTGCATATGCTTCACATACTTTTAATAGTTTTTGCATGGCACCAATCGAAGGGCTGAGCAGCACCATGTCGTCTGCGTAGCTTATGTTATTAATACATACACCATCAATATGACAGCCTACATTTGTTCCGATCAGCTCGTCGATCAGGCCATTAATGTACATATTGAAGAGCCTAGGAGATGTAAGACCACCTTGCCTCACCCCACATTCAAGTCTATATACATCAGAGTATGAGCTCGCCCATCTAACACAGTTGCTCTGCCGCTCATACCACGATCGTAGCACCGCAACTACCTCGTGCGGCACATCAGTCTCATTTTGAAGTTTTTTCCATAATATGTCATATGACACCAAATCGAAGGCCATGGACAGGTCAAGAAAACAGGCAAAAACTGGAGTGCTCCTATCAGTGTAGTATTTGACAGTTTGCTTGAGACACAAGATAGCGTTTTCGGTGGACAGACCTGGTTGAAAACCAAATTGCGCATCATTAAATTTTAAATAACCACTTAAGTGTTGATCAAGCAAACTGTCCAGCACCTTTGCCACCACAGTAGCCAGTGAGATTGGTCTGTAATTTGTCAAGTCCGATGGATCCCCCGACTTGTTCTTAATAACAGGCACAACAATGGTTCGCATAAGGTCATCAGGCAGGTAAGAGTGGCTGAGACAGAGGTTATATAACAAAGATAAGACCCTTGGTAGATGGATTCCTGCGCACTGCAGATGCTCTATGCTGAGATAGTCGTGACCAGGCGATTTACCCCGTACCATGCTCTTAATTACGCGGTCCACATCCTTCGCCGAGAATCTAACTTTAATTTGGTCAGCATGACGCCCATCATCACACATCGCAGCTGCAGGCCCAGGAGGCGAGCTCACCCTGAAGTGATCTTGGAAGGCCTTAGCTATCTCACTGTGCTCATGAAAGCCAGCGACACTCACCGGAAGGCTCAATGTTGAGTTTAATTTATTTGTAGCCTTCCAAAAGCGCTTAAAATCCTTACTAACACGGTGTTGTGCAATCATGTCCATTTTAATTTGTTGCTGATTGTTTGACACCATTTCAGCTTAGACTTAAATACCCTCCTAGATTCCACCATATTCACGTATACTGGACCAGCACTCGGCTTACCGCAGAGCTGCCACATCTGTAGACAATTCCGAGCGTACCGGTGAGCGTCCCTGACATGTTTATTCCATCCGATGACATGTTTGTTCTTTTTCTTACTATTTTTACTTATACGATTACTACAAATTTTAGCACCTTCTGTGAGGATACTAATTATATTTTTGTACAATTTATCAATAGTTTCTCTATGACTACTATCAGAACACATTTTATCTGCACAACTCGTGAGTTCCAAAGGAAAATTTATGTTTCTAAGTTTACAATGACAGTATTCCCTATATTTATCTATTTGAGAGGAGTTCCTGTCGCCCCATATTACATCATTAATATTTAAGCTACCATGCATAACTTTAGGTGCTATTACATCGGTGTTTAATATAATTTCAATAGGGTAGTGATCCGACCAAAAAGTGTCATATACGACAGACACACGTGCCATTGTGTTCCGAGCGGCGCTTGTCACTATACAATGGTCAAGCCATCGTCTACAGGCATGTGCATCACTCACGAAAGTATATGTGTTTGCCGGCAATAAGTCCAAGTCTATGAAAAAAATGTTATGATATCCATGAACTGCAGCAGCCAGAAACATATTACAATACATTGGATGAATTGTAATATTTTTCTGGCTGCTGATGAATTGTAATTGTGTGATCCTGTGAAACTAACTCATACTTCATTTTTCTTTTTTTTAACAGCCTGTAAAAGTATACCAATGCACGTAAACATACGCACCTGAGTCACAGCGGTCACTCCCTGTACGTGAGAGCTTAAGCGCCGGTGACCTTGAGACCAAGCGTGTAACGCTAGGGTTGATATCGAACCGAAATGGAATATTATAGACTTTTACCAAAGAAGATACATAGTAGGTATATGTTAATATTATGTAAACTTATGTATTTGGGTAGTGAAAGATACGTTCAATTTTAAATCAACTTTTATTAAATATCTTTATAAATGAGGAATATTAAAACTTCCAACAAAACCAAATATGCACGACAGTTAATTGTAATCATAAACAATTAACCAACTCTTAGTATTTGAGTACGCAATAATCAATTTTACCTACTATCCTTTAAAAATTAATTTACTCTTACATATTTTTGAATTTTTCGATCAGTTTTATAATTTTCATTATTATTTCTAACAATTGCAAAAATTCGTAGCATTTGTAATTTTTTATAGAAATATACAGATATACTGACAGTTATCGCAAAATTTCCAGTGTCTCTTTACCAGCCTTCCTATCTTCTGTCCACAGTTCAGCAAATCTCATAAGTAAAATTTTAAGGGCATCCCCTTCAAACTTTGAGATTGCTGGCCTGGAAGAAGCTAGAAACGCTTTCTTAATTACATGCCCTGGTCAAAATTTTCAATTTCCTCTAAATTCACAGAGGAGCTGGGACGACATAAACTGCAAATTGACTTATGACAATCTTTTGAGCTTTAGTACAGGTTCGGCGCGTGCTAGGCTTTTGGCCGTGGGTACGCATGAGGCCGGCTACTGGCTTCACGCGTATCCTTCGTCAAATACAGGAACATTTCTTGAGCCTGACACGCTCCGAATCGCAACCTGTCTACGGCTTGGGGTTCCGGTCTGCGCTCCTCATAAATGTCCGTGTGGCAGTGACGTCGACAAGCTAGGATATCACGGGCTATCATGCCAAAAAAGTGCAGGTCGCTTCTCGAGACATGCAGCACTTAACGATATCATACGCCGGTCTCTTGCCACCGTCAACGTGCCAAGTCTACTTGAGCCGTCTGGTATTGCAAGAGACGATGGCAAGAGACCGGGTGGTATGAGTTTGATTCCATGGAGGATGGGCCGGGTGCTGGTATGGGATGCAACCTGTTCAGACACGCTGGCCCCTTCCCATCTACGTGGAACCAACAACAGAGCTGGTGCGGCTTGTGAAGCGGCAGAAAAGGCTAAAGTTTGCAAATACAGGGGTCTAGGCTCCGAATATATTTTTGTCCCTTTCGGTGTCGAGACCCTTGGTCCGTGGGGTCCTAGCGCTATAAGCCTTTTTAAGGAAATAGCAAAAAGGTTAATCGACGTCACAGGAGACCGAAGAGCTGGCAGTTACCTCGGACAAAGAATTAGTCTAGCTATTCAACGGGGAAACGCTGCCAGTATCTTCGGAACCTTGCCTAAAGGACCTCTTTTTTAATAATTTAATTTAGTTATTATAATATATATTTTTAAGGTTTTTAGTATTAGAAATAATGTTTATAAATTTATGGGTTAGATTTAATTTAAAGTATATTTATCATTAGTTATATATATATATGTATATATATATATATATATATATGTATATATATATATATATATATATATATATATATATATATATATATATATATATATATATATATATATATATATAGAATAGTAATATGTATAACAGTCGTATTAAAATATCAGTAATATTCATATATTAATTGAAATATTATAATATCACTTGACGAATATTTTCATATTAACTAATACTGCCAAATATCGTTATTATGTACGCAGCGCTCCGTCCATATTATTTTGATGGTCTAAATTATATATTTACTCATTCATTCGTTATTATGAGTATTTTATCAATAAATAAAAAAAAATGTAGTAAACCATGGAAACCGACTACTACATGAAACTACGAAATCACAAGATAATATATTGAATGAAGGGTCGAATAACGGACAGATGTAAGTAGCGTGTCAAGATTAATAATTCATTCTGACACACCCTACGCGCTTGTTGTGTTTTTATATATAAAAAAAAAACAGATTTGTAATAAATACGCATTCATTCTAATATTTTTTCTCCTTAATCAGCCTGTAAAAGAGAAAAGAAAAAACACTTTTAATAAATAAATAAATAGATATAATAAAAAAAGAAAGTCCATAGCTGAGCAGTTCTCAAAAATTTTGTTCGGCAAATATTTTTTTCGATTTTTAAAAATGTGTTTGTTTTAAATTATTTTATTAAAGAATTTGCTAAAAGTAATGTAACATTTGAGTAATTTAATGTTTGTTACCAAAAATATATACCATTTAGGAATAAAACAGGTTTATTTCCGAGCATGGCATTACCGTGTTCAATTTCGTTACTAAACAAAATTCATTTAATTAAATGTAATTCTTTGTTTATTCCGTGTTAAATATTTTATATGATTACATATGAAAGCATTTAAACCCCCAAAAAAAAATTACTTGCAAATGTTTGCTAATTTTTAAATTACAATAAAAACATTTTCAACTGTGTTACTTAGGACGAAAACCAAACAATTTTTTTCTATGTATTTTAAAATAAAAATAAAATGTAAATATTGTTTGATGATATAAAATTACAATTTTTCGGCAAGTGTTAATAAGTAAATATAATTAGTTAAAGTCCAAAACTAAAATTTTTATCAGTAAAAATCCTTCGTTATTTTTATGGACAGTAACAAAATTGATTATGATTGGTAACCAAGAAATTATTAAGGCCCATTTACATTGTTAGGAATACTGGTATAATTGGATTTAGTTTAATAAATAAAAAATAGGACTCTTAATTAAAATAAGCAACCCTTTATTTTAAAATTTATGATGTAACATACGGGAAATAGACTTAATTTCTAGAAATTGGTAGATTTCCCTAAATAAAAGAAAACTCTGTCGTTTGTTCCATCTCCATTCTCATCAAAATGCAAGGATTTAGTAATATAAATGATACAGAAGTTGATATTTCAAAAAAGTAATTTCTAAAAATGCTAAATCTATGCGATTGCATGTCCATTTCAAATCTTTATAAATTTGTTGTAATGATGCTTCTAAGGCTTAATTTATTTATTTAAGGTTTAATTACCAGAGCTATTTCTATTATTCTAGTTTTTTTTAACTTTAGAATCATTTTCAGTTTAATACTGTACAATCTTTTATTTAGTGCTCCGTAAGATTTACATTTTGTTGAAATTTTTTTTCAAGTAATTTTTGTAGTTTATGTAACATTTTGCTGTAATATTTCAATTTCTTGTCGTGCTCTCTTCTTTTTCTTTTTTATTTTCTTGATTCTTTGCCGGTTCTGTCTCTTACAATGAATGATTGACGTTTTATGATTTTTGTTTATTTTGATTTTCGTCACTAAGCTCAAATTTTTTTATGTTTAACCTTCATCCTTTCTAAATTTTTACGTCTTGATTCTTCTAACTTTTCTGGTTTATTCTGGCTTATTTCGATAGCGTTTCATTTCTTCTGTGGCAGTTAGCGCTGCTATTTTGTACAATAACCTTAAAATTAAAATAATTTATTTGAGATTTCATTCAGCACAATAACATCTTCATAAAAAACTGTTTAAATAAACAAAAACACGACTTCAATGAAATCTTCGCTTTTTTAAGTTAGGGAGAAGAGGTATTACTTCGTTAAAGTTTGTTTTTCGTTTATTTTAACATTTAGCAAAATTTTTGCTCAGTCGGATACGAACATTGAAAAATGGTTTGCAAATTTTGACGGACATATTTTTACTTACATACGAACAGTGCAAGTTAAATAAAAGCAAAAACATACGTGATCGATTTGTGTGGTGTTTTTTTTTTTTTTTTGGAAGTCTGTTTAAAATAAATCATGGCTAAAAACTATGTATGGCATCGCCAACATGAAATTAGTTCTGGATTTCAATTAAATATATTCAGCAGATTATACGAGAGCGAAAAACAAATATTTACCTGACGTTAAACATATATTTCATATTCTAATATTTTCTATTCGTTGACAGTAGGCTAATGTATTCGTCCCTTAATGATATCAATTGTGTTACCAATGAGATCAACATATACGTTACCTACTCAAAAGTAACAAAATTGAGGTAACAAAATTTGAGTTTATGGGATTCTTTACCGCCTAAAAATATTATTTTATTAGCTAACGTTGTAAAAAATAGTGAAAACAAGAGTGAATGCACATAGAAAACATTGGAAAAATGTTATTTTTAATAAAGTATGTACTTACCGTTTAAAGTCCAGTAACAAGTTTGAGTTTAATCGGTACCCACGACACTCGTGCACGGATTGTTTGACACAGAATATATGTCAGCCTACCAATTTAAGATGAAAGGACTTCGACATTGAGAAAAATGTTTACACAGCATTAAAAACAAAAAAAAGTAGTAACTTTTACAAAATATGTAAAATATCATGGTAACAATGTTGATAATCAAAATTGAGTTAAATTTAGGACAACAAATAAATTGAAAACATTAATAAATTAAATAAGTAAATACATGTACAAAGGTATCATTGTGTAAATAAATAGTGATGTGATTAATCAAAATGGAAGGATGTACTCCTAAAATTTTATTTTTTGGTAAAATCAATTTTCAAATCATGTGATATGGTGATAGGGCAATCTACAATCCGTACAAAAAAAATAAACAGGTTTCAGAAAATAGACATTTTATTATTTTTAAACGCTTCTTGTAGTATTTTATTTGTGATTAGTTATATCTATAGATATGACTTTAAAAGATTTAAAAAAATCTGATAAATATAGTGTCTTATATAGTCACAAAATAAACACGAACTTAAAGGACATCTAAATTTAAGGCGGTACAATTTTGGTGAGAACTGCCCAGCTAGACCCCCATGTCTATTTTCAATTTGCTTTAGTTACTACAACAACTTTGTCTCTAGATTGGATGACCGTTACTTATCGATAAAGTGGAGGTTCGGTAACTTTAAGATTATCTGTTTCTAGATGTGAATTATATTATAGATATTATAGATTTCATACCAAAAATAATTCATAATTTGGACAAGATTGTGCTGTGATCAAATTTAAAATTTTTGAGTTTTATTTTTTATCTATTCTGTAAAAAGTCTGAAGTGAATTCGGAGTGAAACTCAGGAAAGTGAAATGAAACCTTTTATCTAGCCGGCAAGTTCTTTATTTTTTTATAGGATAGGATGATACACGAGCACACAGTCCACCTGTTGGTAAATGGACTCTGTGGCCCATGGACATCTACATCTATCCTCGATTACGAATCAAAATTCAGATGCGTTGTCCCCTGTGAGACCTAAAATGGAATGCCTTGTTTTTATTAAAAAGGGTCTCCGGTTCTCTACACTCACCATACAAAATACATCAGCGTTAAGCAGCTTTTTTACGCTGGTATTCTGTGAGAGCGTAGTCCTTCCCCGGTTGAGCCGGCCCGTTCGTGCTACACCACGTATAAAATTTTTGAAAAAATATTTTGTGAACAGATTTTATAATTTTAAGAATTTGATTTCATAATTTTAAGAATCTGATTTTTTTAAAGAATGTAAGAAGTGCGTTTTAATCTCTGAGGACTAAGCTGGAATGCCTCAGTCTGATTATATTTGATGTTTATAACTCTCAGGCCTGACCTAAGCAGGTGATGCAATAATGCTTTTCGGCAGAAATAAACAAAAACCACCCACCTATATTAAAATATACAAGTGGGAAGCACGCGGGTTGCCGGATGTAAATCGAATATTAGTACGACTGTTATCGATTTATATGATTTGCAACTTATATGTTAAAACTTTTGCAACTTATATATTTTATACTTATATAATCCAGCGAGTTTTCGAAATCGCGCCCGCATAATTTATGGTTTATGAAAAGCATCTCACTGCGAAAAATATTGGTTACACGCACCACTTTTTAGTTATTCATAACTAAGTTAAAGTTTCAAAGCTTTCCCTTCACTTCGTCATAAAATCCATAAACCAATTATTTTTCACACATTGGATTAGAAGACAATGTGACTAACTGTTCAGTCTATAAGGCAACTTAATCCGAGGCAATATAAACAATAAATTGGTTTTGTAGTCGCAGGGATACATGTTTTTTTAAAGCACGTAGCCTAGTGCACAAACTCTACGAGTACTAAGTCATCATAATAATAATCATCATCATTACAGTTGAGTGCCCACATTAGGCTAAAGGGGATGCAGAGTAATAATTGAATTACAAACTTAAATACAAAATCACCAGACTGTGGCATATATCAGTTCCGTGATCTTTAGCCATGTCCAATACCAAAAAATTGTTTACGACGCATAAGCTGACAACGCAAATATGGACAGAGGCACGACAACAAAAACAAACAAATAGGGTCAATAGCGACCACACAAAGTCGTATACTCTTGATGTACGCTTAATCAACTGTAGTACAATCTAACTGAACGTTAAAGCAATTTTATTGCTGCGTTCAACGTCGCGATATTCCAGTTATGTATTGGCAAGAAGCCAAATGTTCACACGGTACCAACTTACCAATAAGTACTTATCATCAATACTAAGAAAGTTCTAAATTACTTTGTATGTTTTTCTAGCAAGATTTTTTATAATATATGAACTCTGATTTATCCGACATTGAATTCCCTTCACTGTTCAGCTCTTTTTTTTCAGGGGAATACTTTGAACTATTGTTCAGATTAGATAACGTCACCATGTTCCACTATCGTATGCTGCAATATTAAACTTACTTAATATTGTAATTAATTATAATAATAAAACTTAATAAAAAACGCGCCAAATTTTGGTACTGTAATTGTATTTTAGTGAGTGTCTCAAACACTCACTAAAATGTAAATTTATCAACATTAATATATTTATGGACTGAAGAAAAAAGAAAAGTACCGTAGTGTTGTACAATACTCGTCCTGCGTAATTGCAGGACTATAATATTTCTAATGGTCCCCACACTTGGTCTGTTAAAATGATCTATTGAACTGATGTACATCCAAAAACTGACCGTGAGTGTGGAATTCAACATTTGAATTTTACATTTTATTATTTCATTCAATTCAACATTCAACATTTTGAATTTTTTTACTCACTCACGGATTTTTTCGGGCGCACTGTCAGTTGAAACTGCTCAGTCGAACTTTCGTACATCCAAAAACTAATCGTGAGGGTATAATCTTAAGTTCGATTATTATTATATTAATCGATCCGGCGATTTTTCCGGACCGATACGACCTGGGGACCTTCAAGAAAAGAGCTTACTCCTTTCTAAAGGGCCGGCAACGCACCCGCAATTCTCCTGGTGTTGCGGTTGATCATGGGCGGCGGTAGTCACTTAACATCAGGTGAGCCGCATGCTCGTTTGCCACCTCTTCTATAAAAAAAAAAAGTTGAAAGTTTTAACTGATGGCACTTCATGGAGTTTTCCGGGCGCACCGTAATCCGCTGGCTTCAGTTCGTTTTAATTACTAGTAAGTACTTACTTTCTTAGTAGCTACTTACATTATTTCTATGCTGTTTAGATTTTTTAATTATTTTATATATTTAGAGAATTTCGTTTTACGGAAGATGGAGACTAAGGTGACTATGATGATGTCACCTTCTTTATGATTGATTCGGAAGGTGGGTAAAGGATCTCAGTGATGCCACTACGTAGAAACATCGTTTTTAGACTTTTTTAAATACCAAGGTGCCTGTGATGATCTCACCTACCTGATGATGGTGAACTCCGAAAGATGTGTATAGGATCTCAGTGATGGCACTAGATAGGACGATTGTGTTTGAACTCATTTGAAAGGGCTCATAAAGACCTAGGTGACTGTTATGATCTCAAATTTCTGATGGTGCAGTCCGAAGTTGAGTATAGGATCTCAATGAAGGCACTAGATAGGACGAGCGTGTTTCAACTCATTTGAAAGGGCTCATAACGACTTAGGTAACTGTTACGATCTCACCTTTCTGATGGTGCAATCCGAAGTTGAGTATAGTATCTTACTGACGGCACTAGATAATACGATCGTGTTTTAACTCATTTGAAAAGATCCATAAAGACCTAGTTGACTGTTATGATCTCACCTTTCTGACGGTGTAATCCAAAGGAGAGTATAGGATCTCGAATTTTTACATCTTTGAAGTCTGATTTTCATTTTATTCCAAATTAATTTATTCGCAACTATATTTGTTATATTTTCTCCTTGTAAAGAACGTAAAGGCTTGGCTCATGCAATTAAAAAAATTATTTAAAATGCTTTCATTCATTTACTTACTGTGCTTTGTATTAAAAAGTCATGTGCTTATGTTCGCTTAATTTTTCCTGCCTTAACACACACGCACACACATTATTTTATTTTTTGTGGACACATATCTTATTTGAGTGTCATGCTCGCTTCTATGTCTATTATCTATTTGGAAATAACTGCAATAATTATGATGAGTAATGAAATTTATTTGTAAGTCTACAAAGTCAATTAATGATAAAAAAAAATTCAAAAAGTACCTATGTTAAAATTTACCATACCTAACTAAAATTATGAAACTGAAGACTGAAAACGTTTTTCCTTTATATGTACCCCTCGGTCGGTTTTTATTTGTTCAAATAATATGATCCATGGCTTTGCTTACTTAGATCCATCAAATTCTTGCGCATGTTATTTTTGCGCTTTGTCGCATGTTAACCAAATATAAACGCGTATTGTTTTCTTAACAAAGTTAGTACCGTACGTGACGAATATATGTATTAAGGTCTATTTTATAGAAGTAATGGTTACAATCGAACACACAGTCCATCTAACGCCATTTTTGGCTTTTATTCAATATTTTTTTATACAGAATACAAAGAATAATGTCCAGCGCTAAAAAGAGTCAACCGTTCCGTACCATCACCATCCAGAATTAAGCTGCTATTTTACCTTTGTGGAGCCGTGGTAGCTCAGATGGATAACGCTCGCTGTAAATGCAACAGAACGCGAGTAACCCGGGTTCAATCCCCGCCAGCACCAATGAAATTGTTAATTGCAATTTTAAGTGCTGATTTACCACGTGCTCAACGGTGAAGGAAAACATCGTGAGGAAACCTGCATGTCTGAGGAATAAGAAAAAAATATTTCGAAGACATGTGAAGTTCGCCAACACGCATTCGGGCAGCGCGGCGGACACTTCCTTGCCCTAAAACCCTCTCAGAAATAAGGGGAGGCCTGTGCCCAGCAGTGAGACGTATATGGGCTGTAACTGTACTTACTTTTTTTTTACTTTTACCTTTGTACTCTGTGTAAGTATGGTCGCTCCCCGTTCAATCCGATCATTCGTGATACAACTATAATATAACAGTAGCGTGGCTCCACCGCATGTAATAGGAGTAAATTATTTCTTTATTATGATTGCTGTTACGTCTGTTAGAGATTTCATGGCTTTTATTCAGTATCTTCTATATAGAATAAGATTTCCAACCGAACACAATGTCCAGCGATAAGAAGAGTCCGTTCCGTTCCCTACACTCACCACTCAGCATTAAACTGCTATTTTACCCATGTATTCTGTGTCTGGTCCCTCCTCGTTCGACAAGCAACAACCTTAATATAGGTAGCGTAGCTCTACCACAATACAATACAAGTAAATTTTTTCTTTATTATGATCGCTGTTACGTCTATTAGTGATCGTGTAAATTTTGAACGACTTGACCGATTGAGGTCATAACTAGTCAATATATTAGTTTTATCGAAACGATGGTTTATGGATATGCTAGGATATAAGAGGTGGCACGGTGGTCCAGTAACTTATATATTTTATATTTATACTATAAAAAGTCCGAAGTTTAGTCGCAGTGAAACTCACCACGCCACGCATCGCATCGGTTACGGCAGAAAAACTTTTGCCGGTCAAGTTAGTATTATTATTAGATATTATTAGAATAAAAAATGTTACTGTTATTCTGACCTGAACATTATAATAACAGTCGTGACGAGCTAGAATCTCGCACTTTTCTTGTTATAAAACTAATAATATAAATTGAGACTTCAGTCCTGCAGTGCGACATATGTAGGATATAAAATTAAGGTCCAACATTTGAATCGTCAAAAAAATTTAATCAGTTTAAAAGAAAACATAAGCAAGTAAAAAATTACAGTAGTATGATTAAATAAATAGTAAAAGAAATAATTATATAGACTTGCAACTTTATGCTAATGCCGATGCTACTACCATGACAAATGCTGTAACCGTGATTAACTCCGATCTTAACTGGATTCTTAATTGGTCAAGAAGGTACGGGGTCGCTGTTAATTCAAGCAAATGCCAAGCTATAGCCTTAGGCAGTGCACGTCAATTAAGTAAACTTAATCAATCATACATCGTTCGATCCTCTGATTTATAATGGCGAGGTAACTCCTTACAGCTCTCATGCTAGGGACTTGGGATTAACCTTGGATTGTTCACTTACTTGGCGCAGTCATGTTGAGGAAGTTAGCCGTAAAGTTTGTACTACGATGGAAATAAAAATACCTTACCGCCTTGTACGAAGAAACTTCTAATTCAATCGCTTATTCTTCCTATGTTTGATTATGCTGATGTGTGTTACTTAGATGCAGACAAATACTTGGTTAATAAATTGGTTCGGCTTCTCAACAACTGTATCCGTTTCATTTACGGTCTCCGAAAGTATGACCACGTCTCTTTCTATCGCTCTCAGCTTAAATGGTTAAATATCCCACAACGCACGAGCCTTAGAATTCTTAGCACTCTGTTCACTATTCTTAACAATCCAATGGCCCCAGAGTATTTGAAATGTAAGTTTCAATACCTTTTTTTTTTTTGCGGATGGAAAATCATCTAATGACCCCTTTCGCTCTGGGTGGAGCGTAAGGGAGTGTCAGACTTTTACTGACTAAAAACCATCCGTGTTCCTTCAGTGCCCTTACGTTCCGGAGCCGCGGTATCTCTTTCGAACAGCCCGCAGCCCCGGCAGGCGTCGGCCCTTGTGGGCCCCTTCACGCTGCTGACAGCTCTTTGAGGCGCGCGTGGAACAAAACGCGCCGTCGACACGGCCTGTCGTCATTAGACGGACGGACGACGAGCTACCCATTGCTCGCCGTCCACAGGCCCGCGCCTACGGTGGCCGGGGGCCACGACGTAGCCCCCGACGCCCGGGGCGTCTCCGGGCGTCGGGGAGGAAAGCTGCTGCTCTCTCCTTCTCCCGCTCCGCCATCTCCTTCGCTAGCATCACTGCTTCAATTTTTCAATTCAAGTTTCAATACCTGGGTTCTTCCCATGATTGCAATCTTCGCTCTCGTAACAATCTCGTGCTCCATACTCCCTCTCACCGCACTGGTTTCCTCTCAAACTTTTTCGCTGTTACAGCTGGAAGACTCTGGAATTCGCTTCGCCTAGCAATAAGAAAAACCCCTAACAAGTGGATTTTTAAAACAAAAGTAAAGGAACGTTATTTGGGTTCATCTGACACATAAATATATAAATAATCTATAACATTTAATCTATTACATACATACATACATATAATCACGCCTCTTTCCCGTAGGGGTAGGCAGAGACCACTTCTTTCCACTTGCTACGATTCTTACATACTTGTTTCGCTTCGTCCACTTTCATTATTCCCTTCATACATGCTCTACGGTTTAGGGTACTCTTAACCTGGCCTTTTTTCAAGACGTCCCTAATTTGGTCTAGAAAAGTCCGCCTAGGTCTACCCCTTCCAGCACTTTCGTTCACACTCGCCTTATACACTTTTTTCGTCAATCGTTCTTCATTCATTCTCTCGATGTGGCCAAACCATCTCAGCATACCTTTCTCAATTTTTGTCACTACATCTTCTTTCAGACCACAACGTTTCCTTATCTCACTATTTCTTATCCTGTCACTCAGTTTAACTCCTATCATACTTCTTAGTGCCCTCATCTCAACTGCATTTATTCTACTTTCATGTTTCTTCTGCCATACCCAACTTTCACTTCCGTACATGAGTGTCGGAACCAACACCCCCTCATGCACAGCCAAACGAGCCTTGTTAGACACCTTCCGACTGCTCATAAAGGAGTGCAAAGCTCCATTCACCATGTTTCCTGCATTCACTCTTCTTTCGATATCACTCTCACACTTTCCGTCTCTTGTAAACTTTGACCCCAGATACACAAACTCTTTCACCTGTTCAATTTGTTCATCTTCAATCACGATATTGCAGTCTGTCATTGCCTCATCTTTTTCAAACACCATCACTTTCGTTTTCCTTACATTCATCTTCATTCCCTTTCTAACAAAAGCTCCACTCATAGCAGTTACCATCTCCTGCAACTCCTCGGCCGAAGACGCAAGTAATACTTGGTCATCAGCATAGAGAAGACATTTGACGAGTAACTCATTCATTCTCAACCCACTTTCATTCTCTTTTAAATCTGTCAAACAATTGTCCATGAACAGATTAAACAGCCACGGTGACGCTACACATCCCTGTCTAACACCTTTTTCGATATTAAACCATTCAGTGTATGCACCATTTATCCTTACACAAGCACTAGAATCCCTATAAAGAGATTGCAATGCTCGTATGAGGACACTGCTCACACCGTACACGGACAGTGCTGACCACAATTCATTCCTCACCACTCTATCATAGGCCTTTTCTAGATCTACGAAGGCGCAGTAGATTTTCTTGTTTTTAGCCAAACACTTTTCGGCTATGCACCGCAAGGAAAAGACCTGATCCGTACATCCCATTCCCTTTCTAAATCCCGCTTGTACATCCCATATTTTCTCGTCTGTTTCATTCACAACCCTTTCAATCAACACTTTCGCATACAATTTACCGACGACGCTAAGAAGGCTTATGCCACGGTAATTTATGCAGTCCTGCCGTGACCCTTTTCCCTTATACAATGGCACGATTACGGCTTTGCACCAGTCTCCCGGCACTTGGCCATTTCGCCAGCACAGATTGAAAAGGCGGTACAGCTGACTAGCCACCAGGCCCTGTCCAGCCCTCAGCATCTCGACGGTAATCCTGTCATACCCTGCAGCCTTACCTAATCTCATACTTTTCAACGCTTTCACTATTTCATCCATGCTTATCTCATTTTCATCAACATTTATATTCGTTTCCATGGAAGGTGGCAGATGCTGTACCTGCACTTCCTCTCTTTCAAACAAACTTTCGAAATACTCTTTCCATCTCTTTAACACACATTCTTCTCCTTTTATAATGCTCCCATCTTGACTCCTGATTGTACTCAGCTCCGAGATAGAAGTTTTTCCTCTGACTGTTTTGATGGTTTTCCAGAAAAACTTAATGTTTGACTGGAAATCTTCAGTGAGCCTCCTATCGAAATCATCTTTTCGTTCTTCTTTCTTTCTAGACACAGTTTCTTTCGCTGCTGTTTTCAATCTTTTATACTTCGTTCTTGCTTCCTTTATCTCGTCATCCGTTGCCTTTTGAACTTTTTGGTTAGCTTTTGTTGCTAACCAATCCAACCAAGCTTTCTTCTTTTCTTGCACAACCCTTTGTACATCTTTATCCATCCACACGTTATCATTCTTTCTCCCTTTCCTTCTTTTAGCTACCCCGCATACCTCAATCGCAACATTTACAACCCCTTTCTTAAATGTCTCCCACAAATCTTCAATCCTTCCTGTCTCTTCTATCCCTTTAAAACTCTCTTTCAGTTTCTCTACAAACTCGTCTTTCTTTTCTTTTTCTTGTAGATTTTCCACTTTTACTCTGTCCAAAACACTCGTAGGCTCGGCCCCTCGGTGTCGCCACCGTTTAAAGAGGCCACGCATTCGGGCTATGACCAGGAAGTGGTCTGTGTCGAGGCCTACACCGCGGTATGCCCGAGTGTCTAGCACTTTCTTCTTCAGTCTTTCATCCACAATTACAAAATCAATCATACTTCTAGACTCACCCTCATCTCTTGTATACAAATGGATCTTTTTGTGGTCAAACATTGTGTTGGCCACGCACAGATTCCATTCCAAGCATACTTCAAGCAGGCTTCTCCCATTGTCATTCACTCTCTCGTCCCCAAACATACCCAGAACTCCTTCATACCCATCACGCTTTACTCCAACCCATCCATTAAAGTCCCCTAACATCACGATCCGTTCATTTTCTCCGCATTTATTCAAGACCTCTCTCATGCTATCCCAAAATTCCTCTCTCTCTTGTTGTGATTTTAGTGACCCACCTCCACGCAGATCCGTCGGTGCATAGACCCCAAGGATAAATAAGCGGGTGAGTCCAACTTTTAACCTAATCCAGAGGAGTCTTGGGCTTACACATTCATGCTCCATCACACATTCAACCATTCGAGATGAAAGAATCACACCAACTCCCTGACAGCCTCGGCTGGTTTGGGGGACTCCCGACCAGTATGCCGTGTAGGGGCCATGAACCGTGGTGTCACATCCTTTCCTCTTGGTTTCGTTCACGCACAGAATATCAATGCAACGTTCATCCATCATCTGACACACTCCATCTACCTTTCCATCCATCCCTCCTCTTACATTCAACGTAGCGAAGCGGCTCTCCGTGGGCCGCTTTTCGCCCCCGCGAGAAACGAGACGTGATGGGTGGCGAACCACATCGCCGCCATTTTGGTTAATTTTTTGAAAATCCATTGCGTTCCCACGAATAGCGAAGGAAAGGTTTGTCCCCCCCAGCAGAGCCCCGCATGCCAGGGTAAGGCTAGCCTAATTCTGGGGTCGCCCGGTCCCAGGGCAGAGTGGCACGCTAACGACTAGGCTCGCCCCTAGCCATGCATCCATCCGCACGGCCGACGTTGGATTGGCGGAGGGTAGGAATAGGAAAACGGGAAGGATAGGTGGTGTGAAAAGGAAGAGTAAGGTAAGTTAGGGTAGGAAATAGGAAATGTAGGATATTATCGTCCATGAGGGCAAGGGATAGGACAGTAATAGCTAGGGTAGCCGGGGTCGCATACCCGTATACCATACCACAACTACCGGACAGGTAAATTGGGATGAGTATCCCTCGACTATTTAATTTAATTTAATTTAATCTATTAGATCCTTATATATATATTTAATTCAGTTTGAGCTACGAGAATCTATGTGTGTGGTGTGTGTGTGTGTGTGTGTGTGTGTGTGTGTGTGTGTGTGTGTGTGTGTGTGTGTGTGTGTTGTGTGTGTGTGTGTGTGTGTGTGTGTGTGTGTGTGTGTGTGTGTGTGTGAGTGTGAGTGTGTGTGTGTGTGTGTGGTGTGTGTGTGTGTGTGTGTGTGTGTGTATGTGTGGGGGGATGTGTATGTGAAATTTATCAATTTTAGGTTTCATCCTAGCCCACTGCAGTACACACATCTCTCACTAACTTTCCGGTTGGCTGGTAGAAAATGCCATATGGCATTAAGTCCGCCGTTTGTACCTTTAGTACAATAAAGTGTAAATAAATAAATAAAAGAAATAATGAAAGAAATTAAACTACTATTGTTTCACTCTTATATTCAGTCAAGTTATAACTTATTTAATGGATATTTCTTATAAACCGAAGTATCAACCACCCTATCAGCATATAAATCACAAAGGATTACAGAAATCTATAGATGTAGCAGCTGAATAAATAAAATAAGGGACGGGAAGATTTTATCATAAAATTTCTTACAGACAGATTGACACGTTCGCGTCAAAAATAATCCTTCAAAGAAAATGGAAATCAGTTTATGTCAAAGTTCCACGTACTATATAAATTATTAACGCTTGTTCGATGTTCTTGAAACAAAGATAGACTGAATTCAGATATTTTTTTCCTAATACTTTTTATGCGTATAACTTTCCCAATTAACGTTAAAGTTAAAGTAAAGTTACAGCATATATACGTCCCACTGCTGGGCACAGGCCTCCGCTCATTTCTAAGAGGGTTTTAGGGCAAGGAATTGTCCGCCACGCTGCCCCAATGCGTGGTTGTTCGAAATATTTGAAGTGAAAACTTCTTAAGCGCCGTTGTACACTTTTTTGTAATGGGTAACAAATTTTTAAACTCGCATCAGGACACGTGACCTGATCAAAAATTTGTAAGACGGATGGAGAGTAGACAGCCGGCGCGGCGTAGGAGAGGAAGTATCCCCCTCTCCTTCTGCGGCGCTGCGAAAATGTATGCCTGCGCCTGTTGTTTCGTAGGTGGCGCAGCGCACTTGCGCGAATGTTCGTGTGTGATAATTAAAGCAATTCGTGCAAAATTATTCCCTAATCATTCCAAAATATCAAAAATGCACAACGTTAATATTCAAGTTTTTACTTCTGCCGGCACTCACGGGGTGCAACTTGTCGTTTTTTTTCTTATTTCTCTGACATGCAGGTTTCCTCGCGATGTTTTCCTTCACCACCGGGCACGTGGTAAATCAGCACTTAAAATTGCAATTTCATTGGTGCCGGCGGGAATCGAATCCGGTTTGCTCACGTACTGTGAAATTTACAGCGAGTGCTAACCATCTGAGCTACCACGGCTTACGTAATCATTTTAATTTCCTTTATTATTATTATTATTATTATTTTCTTTTGTTCACTTTTACGTTATTTTAAGAAAAGTATGAACATACCTGACGACCACGCACTCCCGGCTTGGCACGTCCAATTGAAATATTATTTTTCTCTTCATGAAAATCTATCTATATTTATTCCCCAATATTTTCGGCCATTTTTGAAAATCATCGTTGTGCCTTTGACATACAAAGTCAAATTTATTGAGTTTACGTATTTCAAGTTATAAATTTGTATATTTTTGTGTGCGTCAATGGTCTCTTTCAAAATAGAGTTTATATATTTCTTTTTCTTTCTAACATACCCAGACCGATGACGGAAGCAGCGTTAATGAGAAGAACAGGTTGATCGCAAAGACTGCTGACGACTTTTAACACGTCTGCCGAACGTGGCAAATATGAGAACTCCCTACAATGTGAGAAACCCAATTTTTTTGCATAGCATTGGTCTTTTACTGGCTTGTAAAAAAGAAGGATATTTTTTTAATTAGCAATAGGCTAAAACGCGACACGAGAAAATGCATAATACGTTGTTGCCTCATATTCACAAGCAAATAGAAGAATTAATATTTGAAAAATACCGTAAAGTACTTTTCGTTTGGAAGCCACATCGCACGATACTTTCTCATTATCTAAACTTTTCTGAGACGTAATAGGTTCAATTAAAGATAACCAATAAAAAACTAATATCTTAATTAAGATATAGATACGTGCCACTGCGGACTATAGAGCAATGTGTCTGCCACGCTGCTCCATTGCTTGTTGGCCGGACTACGGGGACCTTAGAAAAATGTTTTTTACCTTGGACATGTAGGCTTCCTCATAATGTTTTCCTGCCAATGATGCTGGTGGGAGTCAAACTCGTAATATAAAATTCACTGCGCTCAATTACATATTGAGCTACCACGGCACTTTTCTTTTTTCTTTGCCAATAAGCACTTGAATATTGTAATTTAGAATGTTAATGGATGTGTCCTATATGTCATTACATTTATTTGCAATGTTTCGCCCGTTTTATATTAAGAAAATATATTACATACATATACAACATGTAACAAAAACCCTGTGGTTCCTGTTAAGTACGTTATCAGAATCGGTATCCAAAAGTTTTTTTTATAGGACAGCGTGACGAACGAGCACACAGTCCATTTTATGGTAAGTGGTTATTGTGGCCCATAGACATCTACGTCTATCCTGGATTACGAATCAAAATGCAGATGTTTTGTCACCCGTGAAGACTAAGATGGAATGCCTCTTTTCCAGTAAAAAGGGGCTCCGGTTATCTACACTCAACATACGAAACACAGCAGCATTACGCTAGTATTTTACGCCGGTATTCTGTGAGAGCGTGGTCCTTCCCCGGTCGAGCCAACCCATTCGTGCTACAACTATACTACTAATATAACTGCAGCGTGGCTCTATCACATATAACGTACGTATAAAAATGATCTTTCTTCATAAAACTAGGACATAAAAAATTTAATTAAATAAAGATAAATTTTTATTTGCATATTGTATGTAACTTTATTACCTCTTATATACGAGAAGGTACATGGGTAAAGCAGGGTCTTTGACAATACTCTTACTCCCCGGCCAGTGAAGTGGTAATAAAACCATATTCATTTTGCAAATAAAAATTATTTTTATTTAATTTAATTTTTTATGTTCAAGTTTTCTAAAAACAAGTAATTTTACCACACAGTTTAAACAGGTAACCACAGGGTTTTTGTTACATGTTGTAGATGTTATACCAACATCTAATGAAGATGAGATTTTTATACGCGCATGTAGTCGACTATGCGGTGAGCGTGGCTAGCAAAACACGATAAACGTAAATAAGTTTGAGTAAACATAAATTTAACTTTTAAAAGAACTTTAAGTACACATTTACAATCACCATAGTTTTTATTATTGGTCTGAATTGTCATTATTGTTTTTATCATCTCTCAAGACGTCTTCCTACATATTTGGTAAACATCATCTTCACAGCCTTTCACTGGTGAACACAGATCTCACCCAGATATTGAATCATAGGGCGGATATTTTTCGTAGTTGCCTCTCTTGGAAAGTAGGTTGGGAACTAAAAGCTTATGTTTTTTTATATTATCTGAAAGATACAGCTGCTCATCCTGTGTTTCATTTTCCTCCGTCGTCCCTTACGACACCCATGGAACGAAATGGGATAGTGGATATTTTTCCACCGCCACTACACGATGTAAATGTTTAAATGTTATTAATATAATTAAAAAAGATCAAAAACATGTAATGTCATTTATATTGTCTACTTAAACAAAATCGGGATTTTTAAAAATAATTATCGTCACCACTTATTCATAAATTTTTAAGTTCTCAATATAAGAGTCTACACTTACCCAAAATTTTTGCTTGCTTAGTACAATTTCCTTTAACATTTTTGTCATCATCTTTTTCTTGTTTGGATGAACTATCGAATCGATTCATTCTAAACATTTACATGGCACATTTCGAATTACTGACATCTTGAATGTATTTTTCTTAAATTTATTTGGCAAATATGCAAACGCAATTCATTTGTTTCTCGTACATTTATAAATAACTTAAAAATTAAAACTTTGACTACACGTAGTAAATCTGTTCTCACTTATTAATTACAAACATGTATAAAGCGTTTACTGTTTATTTATCTCAATTTGAACCCAAACATACTTTACACTAACAGTTATCAATAGCTTTTTAAAGTGTCATAACACAAGATACATCAAGTTTAAATTTTCTTCTCGTACGGAGGAGGGAAATTGTTTCACACAGCGATACGTCCACATTCGGAGAGCCGCCGCGATTAACTGACGCCAGGTTGCGATTATGAAAGTCCCGTCACTGAAAGGCTTCATCCCCTGAATATACACACGCATAAGATGCTAATCCGTAGCGGGCTTATCCGCGGTATATTGATATCGACACATTTCCGAAATGCTTAACTTTGTTCAACATATTTAATATCCGGTAGCTTTCCATACTATACGGAAGTATGTTTTATGGCAAATGAGCTTCATCTTTTTAAGATAAAATTTCCATTTGCGTGTGTTCGTAATTTTTCTACTCCTAAAGGGCTTGAACAATTTTAATTAATTTTTTATGGGGTCACCGGAATGGTTTTTGTACCCGGTAGGTGGGGCTCTTTTCGAGATCCAGAAATCACCCATACGAAACAGGGGCGGACTGTTAGTGTTTTATAGAATTAATTAGACAAAATGTACACAGTTCTCCGTATGGTTAAATATTAAGATTAAAAATATAAATTCAAGACAAGATTCATATGCGTTTTTAATCCTAATAATAAAACGTTACGGCTTTTTTAAACAGGCTTTTGCAACTTTATTAGAGTCACTCAGCTCACAACTTAAAGATATAATTGATTTTAGAAATATAAAATTATAAGAATATTAAATTATGAACTTTTTTATTGTACCAATATCACTGTTGTGAGATATCAAGAACGATTCTTCTGTATTCTTTTTATCATTCTGTTTTTATTTCGCCAAGCCTTTCATTCACGGTTTTATTTTCTTTAGGTCTATCAAAATCCCACGCATCTTTGCAGTCTGCTTCAACAATATATTACGCTGAATAGATTATATAAAACAAACGTTCAGAAATTTAATGTAATAAATATGCAATATCTTTAATAGAATATAAATAGTCTTCACACAATATAAAGTAAAACGCATATATTGTAGGCTTGACAAAATTTTGCAGGTTGTAACAAGTCGTGGTATAAAATTATAACTACACATTGTCCGAATGAACGTTATTTTAACTAATCAGAGTAAATTTTAATTTCATATTGGAATAGTATTGCAACACACGATGGTGGAACTTGGTGACGTAATCTAATCTGAAGCATACATCGGAACATGCCCCTGAAAAAATCAGAGCTGAAACGTGAAGGGAACGCAATGTCAGATAAATCAATAAAAAAGAAGCATAACTATAAGAAATTTACACCTTTTTTATCATTGATTTGTATCTACTTATTCGTAAGTTGGTACAGTGTGAACATTTGGCTACTTGCCAATACATGACTGAAATGACACATCGTTGAACGCAGCAATAAAATATCTTTAATGTTCAGTGATATTGTGCTACATTTGTTAAGCGTACATCAAGAGTATACGACTATAGGGTTTTGCTTCAAATTGAGCCTATTTGTTTGTTTGCTATTTGCGTTATAAACAACATACAACAGTATGGTCTTAGATATAGCTCACGTAGTGCGGAGCTGGTACATGCCACAGCTTCCCCTTTAGCTAAATACCGACGTTTAGTTTTATTCAATTTAATTGAAAAAATATTTTTATCAGAACTTTACATGATAAGAACCATTTATTAAACTTATCCATTTATAACGTTTCTGAAATATTTATAAAAGTAAAGTAAAGTTACAGCCTATATACGTCCCACTGCTGGGCTCATGCCTCCCCTCATTTCTGAGAGGGTTTAGGGCAAGGAACTGTCCGCCGCGCTGCCCCAATGCGTGTTGACGAACTTCACATGTTTTCGAAATATTTTTTTGTCTTATTCCTCAGACATGCAGGTTTCCTCACGATGTTTTCCTTCACCGCCGAGCACGTGGTAAATCAGCACTTAAAATTGCAATTAACAATTTAATTGGTGCCGGCGGGGATCGAACCCGGGTTACTCGCGTTATATTTACAGCGAGCGTTAACCACTGAGCTACCACGGCTCGAAATATTTATGTTTATGCGTAAATTGTTTATGCCACAGTTTAAAACTACTTTTACCGCGACAGCGGCAGCTAAAAGAAACTTAAGTAAAATAAGAGTTGCAGCTTATAAAAGTCGCACTGCTGAGCACAGACCTCTTCTCCGTACCTTTTCTCCAAATATGATCGCTTCCGATATGGCAGAAAGGCCCTCAAGGCAAAGCCAGTCCCAGGTGATGTTTAGTAGGTAGGCACATAAGTTATCATAACGATTCCCACATAACCACGCAGCCGGCTGCGTGGTATACTAAGAGCATTAACCACCTCCCTCCCCCACTTTCCGGAAAGTAGCCTTTTACTTTGCTTCTGGTCGCAAACAAAACCCAGACCTCTCATTGAGAGTGTTTCAGGATAAAGGGAATGAATGCGTGTTGGCGACACGTTGACTTTACATGTCTTTGAAATATATTTTTTATTCCTCAGACAGCATCTTTAGATAAAGTAACTGCATTTTTATACCATCTTAACTCTATAAATTCTAAAATTCAGTTCAAAATGGAGTTAGAGGCAAACAATCCCTTAGCTTTTCTAGATGTGTTAGTAATTCGGAATCCTGATAACACCTTGAGCCATACTGTGTATAGAAAAAAGACCCATACAGATAGATATTTAAACGGTGATTCTCACCACCATCCTTCACAGTTAGCTACCGTGGGTAAATCTTTGTTTCAGAGAGCACGAGGGATCTGTGACAGTAAACACCTGGCTGCCGAGCTCCAACACGTCAAGCAAGTTTTGCATGACAACAAGCTTCGGGTCCCGTGCCTACGTCACAGAGAACGAGTGAAGCCGGCCACAGTCGAGCGTGTACCTGCTGTACTGCCATATGTTAGAGGAGTCACTGACGAGATTGGCTACATCTTGAAGCGCGCTTCCATCAAAACATACTTCAAGCCGCCGAAGAAGATTGGTCAATTTTTACCATCAGTCAAGTGTAATGTCCCTCTGCAAGATGCAGGAGTGTACAAGCTTGATTGTGAATGTGGTCTCTCCTACATAGGACAAACCAAAAGATCTATAAAAACCCGCGTTAAAGAACATATAGCTGATCTGAAGAATCGACGCCCCGGGAAGTCTGCAGTCTGTGAACACGTACAGGATCGCCCCCGTCACTACATCAGATTTGATAGACCACAAATCCTCGCTAAAGAACACCGATTCCTTCCAAGGATGATTCGCGAGGCTATTGAAATCAAAAAACATCCTAATTTCAATAGAGAAGATGGCTGGCTGCTACCATCTGCCTGGGATCCTATTATAAATAAAATTAAATACCAACCCAAGCATACAACTTCAAGACTTCATGATACCATTATTTCATACTGTGTAGATCGAAACAAAAGTTAAATTTTAATCTGTGATAACCGCGGTTAATTATGACATCTGGACGTTGAACATCTCAGTCCTTGCCGTGACCACGGGTGCTGTAAAGCTCTCGAAACGTCGGGTATTTAAAAAGTTAAATGTACGCGATAAATTCCGTAAAAACTAGTATTATTTCAATGTGCAGTGTTCGCGTAAATCATTATAGTTTTTGCGAATTTTGTCGCTTGTATAACTTATTTTATATTACCGACGTATAGAGCACTTTACCACCCACAGTCAGGGGAGCGACTGAATTGTTCGACGTCCGAACATCATAGTTAACGATGGCGATCTCCAGGTACGCGACTAATCTTACTTACTTCAAACAAAGAAGGCTACAGATGCATTGTCATCTCCGAGGACTAAAATGGAATTCCTCTCGGCGTGAAGCTATAATGGCTCCTTAAGCTCTTCAGCCCGGGATACAGCAGTACTATTTGGCAGCAGTAATAGGTAAGAGAGTGATACGAATCCAGACGGATTCATAGAAAGAACGGTACCTTTTAGTAGATATTGTTACGCGCTATAATTTATGCGCAGTATATGGCGGGTAATTATTGGCGCCATCTAGTATCAAGGAGCAGAAATAGGAGCGTTAAGATCTTTCTAGAACTCTCCCACTAGCGCCATCTAGTAATGAATAGAAGAACTAAGCTTTCTAAAAAAACTACACATTTGAACTTTCTACATCTAGTCGGTCGGGACCGGTATTTTCTGGAACATTCTAGATGTTTCGGTGGAAAAGGCCTATATAATATCGCTTAAGTGCAGTGACTGGGGCAGTATTGAATTAGCGATACGAGCGAATCTTTCGGAGTAAAATAAAGTAAACTAAAGTATTAAGTGTGATTAATTATTAGTGTGATTTAAGTTTTAATTGGTGTTCAGTAATTAAAGTGTCAATTTTGGTAATTCAATCGGCAGTTTTTATTGTCACGAACCTTAAGCTCGTAACAATATTATATTTGGTAGAGCCATGTCGCAGCTATTCTATGGTTGTAGAACAATTGGGTCGGCTCGATCGGGGAGGGACCGCACTCACAGAATACAAAAACAGCTCAATGCTGCTGTGTTTCGTATGATAATTATAGAGAAACGGAGACCTTTTTTGCTAGAAACGAGTCATTCTACCTTAGTGCTCAGAGATCGCAACGCATGTCCTTTTTGATTCTTTATCGAGGGCCATAGCATCCATTTATCAGGTGGTGGATGGACTCAAAAAAAACATTTTGAAGCAATCTACGGGGGACGTCAATGTTCAGCAGTGGATTTTTGAAAGCCTATCAAATGTAATAAACAAATGTTGTGTTATTATTTATGAATAAAAATAGAGACAGTCTGAGGAATTTATTTAAAGAAAAACGTTTTTTTAACTTTAACTGGAATATATATCTTAGAGTTGTGCCTATTTATTAGAAATAATTGCGATTTATTCAAAACGAAACTTTCGGAACGGCAAAATTTACGCCCTTGCTACGTAAACAATTTATATCTACCTCAAATTAAAAATAAATTGTTTGACAAAAGTGCATACATAACAGCAATTAAAGTATTTAATCACTTACCCAATAGTATTAAAACAATAAAAGGACCCAAATTCAAACATAATTTAAAAAACTGGTTGGTGGAACATACGTTTTATACGCTAAATGAATTCTATAATTTTAAGAGTTAATATCGTGTTCTTTGTTATAATTATATCTATAAGCATTTTTTAATATTTTTTCTTAGAAGTTAATTGTAAATCTATCATATTAAATGTAAATTGCAAAAATGTAGTCTGTTAAATGTAAATAGTATATATATTATGTTTATGAAAATTGTAAATCTATTGCACGCCTGATGAGGCAACTGTTGATACCTATAATATTATGTCATCTTCAACTTGTACACAGTAATGCAATAAATGAATTATTATTATTATTATTATAAAGATTCGCTTAGTTAACAATCACAATTAAATCTGAAATAACTTCATTTTTCCAGAAATTTCACAATACTATTTGCCGTTTTCAGTTCAAAGTGACATTATTCAATTATGATACAAAGGGAACCCCGACATGATTTGCGGTTTTCCGGTTTCATAATTGCTAGAAAGCCCTACGGTTTTTAATGGCTACCGAGAGAGAAGCGAGTATTTTACTACACAACAAAACAGTGGATAATGGTTTTACAAAGACTAAGAAATTTCCACTTAAGACTATAATATTTTATAAAAGTAAGAGACAGCTTTCACGAAGTTATCAATCTAAATTGAAAAGAAGATAAAAGGAAAGTTCCTTTATTGCGAACAAAAACATTAAACTAGCAATAAGTTTATAAGATATAAGTTATGAAGTAGTGTGAATATATTCATGCGGCTCGAATATTTTTGTTATTAAATCTATAATATCTATGACAATATTCACATCTAAAAACAGATTATCTCAAAGTTCCCGAACATCCATTTTATCAACACGCAACGGCCATCCAATCTAGAGACAAGGTTGTTGTGGTAATTAAAGCAAATCCTTCATAATTTAGCAACGTCTTTGTTCATTTAATGGTCGTAAAATAAGGATGATGCTGTTATTTCTAACCTTTATTTACAATTGTGAAAAAGAAAATAAGCTTTCGGTTTCTTTTATAGTATAATGGTGACAAACAAGTACGTAGTCCACCTGATGGCAAGTGGTTTTATGGCTTTTATTCAATATAAATACACTCACGCCTGTCACCCAGAGGGGTAGGCAGTGAGTACTGACTTCCATTTGACACGATCCTGACATACCTCTCTCGCCTCGTCCACATTCATATAAACCTACGCCGACATGCTCGTCGGTTAGGGGTACCCTTAATTTGGTCCATATCCAATATATCACCAATTTGTTCGATAAAATTTCGCCTAGGACGTCCCTTTCCGACTCTTCCATTCACTTCTGCAACGTAAATTTGCTTTGTCACTCTTTCCTCATTCATTCTTTCTACATTACCAAACCACCGAAGCATTATTTTCTTAATAATTTTTGAATCTGCTAATGAAATTTATTCACAGGTTAAACAACTATAAAAACAAAATAAAAATTGCTATAGTATAAATAAAATAGTTCACCTGTTTCTCTTTCATATTCAGCCAAACTATAATATATTTGATTGATAATTCTTATCAACCGAAGAAAACTCAACCCCATATAAATCACAAGGGATAACAGAAATCTATAGGCATAGCAACTGTATAATATAAAATAGGGCAGTGGAATATTTCATCATAAAATTTATTATAGACAGGCTGACACGTTAGCGTCCAACAAATAATCTTTGAAAGGAAATGGAAATCAGTTGAGGTTTATGTCAAAGTTTCTCATTTATAAAATATTAAAGCTAAATGCTTGTTCGATGTTCTCAAAACAAAAGTTAGACTGTGTTCACGTTTTTATATCCTATTTCATTCGGTGTCGTAAATGACTACGAGAGATGCTACAAAGATAACATGGCTTCCATTAGCGGTACAACTTTCCCACTTAACGTAAACATTTTAATTTCCTTTATTATTAATTTGCATTTTTGTATTATTTTAGGAAATTATGTACATGCCGGAAGACACGCATTCTCGGTTTCATCAATACAAGTAAAGAATTGCTCGATTTTAGTTTTATTTTCGTGTAAATCTCTCTAAATTTATTTGTCGAAACGCATAAATGTTTGCCTTATTTCCACAAATAAATAGGTGAAATTATATTAGAAAAATACCAGCAGTACTTTCCGTTTGGTACCCACATCGCCTTATCTTCCGGTGTTAGAAATATTTTAGTGCCGTAAATAGTCCCCACAATGATTTCTTGCCGATGGTGCCGGTGAGAATCGAGCTCGTAATGAAAAATACACGGCGACCGCTTAGATCTTGTGCTACCCCACGGCACTTTCCTTTTTTATTCAGTCCATAAACAAATTAATGTTGTAAAATTTACATTATTTTATTGAATGTCGTCTCAACGCAATCACAGTACCAATGTTTCGCACGTTTTATATTAAGGAGTAATATAAAATTACTCCTTAAGGGGAAATATAATGTCAAATGGCTTAACAAGATCCTTCGTTATGCCGAAAATATTGCAGCATTAATTTCGAAATAAATATATGGTAAAGTTGAGGATTAATGTTAGTGATTATGTTAGACGAAAACACGATTTCATAAAATTTTCTCGATAGAAAAAAAATCCAAAGTTACCTCCAAAATAAACAATAAACCGCTGTTATTCATAAAATACTTTAAATAAGATCATGAAACTTTGCATACTAACTGAACTAACTATAAAGCAGTGCTTATGTTATTTACTTTTTTTAAAATACCATTATTTTTACTGTAAAAAGAAATTACCTAAACTATTGGCCTTTTGAAGCGTGATTCTCGCAGCACGGTCACTACGCCTCGGCCTTTGGACGGGGAGGTTGTGTCGCTTACGATCAGAATATACATTACGCAACAGTACGACGTAAAATTAAAATGGGAAATAACCGTGATAAAAATAAGAAGCGGCTGGCTTGGCGTTAAGAAACAGGCATTAATATGATAAACCTAATGAAATAAGTGTCTAACGACCTTTCTACTTACAGTATTAGTGATTACAAACATATCGGTACATAGCATACGACGCGCGGCGAAGTGGGGGCGAAATTAGAATTTGAGCTGACTTACTCTTCCCTCTTAATAAAAAACGTGCGAGACATTATTAAAAGCAAATCTAATTTCCTTTCAAACTAGTCAAGGTGGTAAGACCCATTTCTGTTTACGAATTCGTCTGTATTGGTAGCACCCCCTCATCCAACTCTGCACTTGCACTGATGTCTTCTTTCCTGGAGAAAGTTAGTATAATGACAGGCTTACGTGATAGAGACTTGCTGCAGCTATATAACTAGTATAGTTGTAACACGAGCGCGTCGACTTCACCGGAGAAGGCCCACGCTCTCACAAAATACCAGCGTAAAATAACTGATTAACGCTGCTGTGTATGCGTATGGTGATTCCATCTTAGTCCCTACGGGTGAAAACGCATCCGCATTTTGATTCATAATCCAGGATAGATGTAGATGTCTATGAGCTACAGCATCCACTTACTAGGACTGTGTGCTCGTTTATCAACCTTTTGCTAAAGAAACAAGACTGTGAGGCATCCATCTTAGTCCTGACGGATGACAACGCATCTGTTCCTTCTTTGTTTGAAGTTGGCTACAAGTATCTACAGGACTGAAGTGGTCATGATATTAGTCATGATATTAAAGAGTAATATAAAATTACACGTGGTAGAGCCATGCTGCAGTTATATTAGTAGTATAGTTGTAGCACGAATGGGTCGGCTCGACCGGGGAAGGACCACGCTCTCACAGAATACCAGCGTGAAATAGTAACTTAATGCTGCTGTATTTCGTATGGCGAGTGTAGAGAACTAGAGACCCTTTTTACTGGAAACGAGGCATTCCATCCTAGTCCTCACGGGTGACAACGCATCTGCATTTTGATTCGTAATCGAGGATAGATGTAGATGTCTATGGGCCACAGTAACCACTTACCATCAGGTGGACTGTGTGCTGTTTGTCACCCTATCCTATAAAAAAAAACATAATTGTAGCCGATCGAGGTTCTTGTATGTGACTTATACCTAGACCATATGATTATTCGTATGGGAACATAGCACACATGAAAGTATTTGTTAGTGCAACGCTTTTGTTCTTTCTTGTAGTAATAAAAAATATTCTTGTTCCAATCTACGAGGCAAGTGGCTAGCAAAATAATAAATTAATTTTAATAAACATAAATTTAAGTCATAAAAAATGTGAGTATAGGTTTACAATTAAACACAGTTTTTATTATTCGAATAAATTATCGTAATTGTTTTTATCATTTTTCAAGATGTATTCCAAAATGTTTATTTACCATTACATAAGTAAACATACTCGTAGACCTCCCCCCAAATGTTGCTTAATTTATATTATTAATTATAAAATTATAATTATAAAATTTTAAAGGCTTAGAAACTTTTAATGTCCTATATTTATTATATTGTTATTAAAAGAAAAATTGAGATTTATAGAAATAATTGTTGTCGCTTCACTTATTTAAATTATTATATCCTGTTTGTCAACACTTACCCAAAATTTTCGCTTGCTTAGTACAATTTCCTTTAACATTTTTGTCATCATCTTTTTCTTGATTGAATGAACTATCGAATCGATTCATTTCGAATAGTTACATGGCACATTTCGAATTACTGGCATCTTTAAAGTATTTTTCTTAAACTTCTCAGGTGAATATGCAAAAGCAATTCATTCGTTTCTCGTACATTTATTAATAACTTGAAAATTAAAACTTGAATTACACGTATTGTATCTGTTCTTATTTATTAACCGTGTATTAATCTAAATTTACAAAAAATACTTTACACTAACAGTCATCAATAGCTTTTTTAAAGAGCCCCTAATCAAGAAACGCTATGTTCAAATTTGTTCGTACGAACGAGGTAAATTAATTCGCAAGGCAATACGTCTGCATTCGTCGAGCCGCCGCTATTAACCATTAACTGATGCCAGGTTGCGATTATGAAGGGGTCCCGTCACTGAAATGCTTCATCCCCTGAATACGCACACGTGTAAGATGTTTATCCGGAGCCAGATTTTCAGCAGCATAATATTTATATCGACGCATTTCCGAAAAGCCTAATTTTTTTGTCGTAATATTTAATATCCGCTAGCTTCACATACTACGCAGGATTACGTATTCTTGCAAAAGATCTTCATCTTTTTTTAATAAAATTCTGGTATGTGTGTGTTCGTTATTCTTCTCTCCTAAACTATGGGCTCACCCGGATAGTTCTTAGCAATATTTGGACCAGGTAGTTGGCACTTTTTTCGAGATACAGAAGTCACTCATGCGAAGCGGGGCGGACCATTGTATTTTATAGAATTAAGTTGACCAAAAATACACAGTAAGTGCATGCTGTTGTCTATAGACACCTTACTATAATTGATTAACATCCATAATGCATATGCATTGTCAATCCTGAGAACTAAGACGTACGATGTTTTTTAAAGAGGCTAGCTCAGCTTTAACAGTTTTATCGATATAGCTCGTAACTTAAAGATTTAATTGGTTGTAGAAATATTAAATTAAAAACAACATTAAATTATGAACATTTTCATGTACCAATGTCACTGTTGTGAGACATCAAGAACGATTCTCGTATATTCTTGTTATCGTTCTGTTTTTATTTCTCTAAACATTTGATCCCCGGTTTTATTTTCGTTAGATCCATCAAAATCCCACACGCCTTTGCTTTCCGTATATCATTAATGTACTTACACTTAAAAGATTAACACGTTCAACGCGGTTAACACAACAACATCTCGCACTGTATAAGAATTTCGAAACAATATCCTCAAAGCACCAGGCCAAGATCAGTTCTTGTAAGATTTAATAACCAGCGTATACGTGACTCCTTCATTGCCAGTGCAAGTAAATATAACAAAGAAAGTAAGAGTAAGCTCAACACCAGCCTACTAGGAATTGCATGTGATCCACCGAAAACGATTTATATAGCAGAACATCTGACGGCTAATAACAAAGAACTGCATGCTGCAACAAGGGCTCGTGCAAAAGAACTAGGCTTCAGGTTTGTCTGGGTCAAAAATGGAAAAATTTTTGTGCGGAAAACAGAAAAATCTGAGTGATTCACATTGTTAACGTGGATAGTTTAAAAAAATTAAGTCCTAATTCTGTATAGACTATAGTTTTTTTTTTCACTATCAATGTCGCGTGCATAAAGATGACAGAATTCAATTCACGAAACAAAAGTAGACAGTTTATCATGGGGTTGTTAAATGTTCATTCACTTAATACGGGTTGGGATGAACTTGAAGCCTCATTTCAGTTGGCTAACTTTGATGTCGTTTGTCTAACAGAGACATGGCTAAAAACTGACTCTGATATTGGTGCTTATGCTATTCCTGGCTATAATCTCATACATAAGCCTCGTTGTGGCCGTGGTGGCGGTGTGGGTGTAAATGTGAGGTCGAATTTACGTGTAAAACAACTTAATCATCCCGATTCCATACTTGAACAATTATGGATTGATATTAAAATTAAGCGACATAGTTTATTAATTGGAATTGCTTATCGACCTGAGCTTGTAAGTCAAGATATCGCAATCGATGCTCTTGACGAATCTTTATCAATATTTGGATCTAATTACGAGCATGTATTTGTTGTCGGTGATATTAATATAAATTGTATAGATCGTAACAATCATGTAACTCTACCTAAGTGTTTCGAAGTTCTTACTAACTCTTACAAGCTACATCAAATTGTTAATTTACTGACTCGTATAACGCCACATACTTCGACACTTATTGATGTCATATTTACTAGAGTTAATTTGCAGCCCACATCGGTAGATGTTGTACATAATGATGACTTAAGTGATCATGGACTAGTAATAGCGACATTTCCTATTAGTGTCCCTAATAGAAAACCCCGTACCGTGCAATACAGACCACTGACAGATAATGCCGAATATATTAAGAAAGCATCTGCATTCACTCCTTGGGAACTCATACTGGAGTATAATGAACTTAATGATATGGTTAATTTATTCAATTTTCTTATTTTAGACCTAATAGATACTTTTGCACCGGTATTTACACGTAAATTTAAAAATCCCCCATCTCCATGGATGACTAATACTCTTATGAATATGAGAAATATTCGTAATAAAGCTTGCCGGAAAGCTAAAAAATGTAATTCCGAATCAGCTATTAAATTTTACCAGGACATGCGCAACATATATAATTGTGCTGTTCGTGTTGAGAAACAGGCATATTTTACCCAATTTGTAAATAATAATATTAATAATCCGTCTTTAATGTGGCGGCACATTAATAAACCAATTAAGAACGGTTCTAGTAAATCAATTCCTGAACATCTTTTGGATGCCACAAAACTTAATACACATTTCATAAATAGTGTTCCTGTGTTGTCGGTTGGCTTAAAACAGTTCGAAAATTTTGAAAGTACTCGTAGGAGTAACTTAGCGGAGTTCAATTTTAATAGAGTGAGTGCATCAGAGCTACAGAAGATTATTAATTCCTTTTCTTCCAACTCTAAAGGATGTGATGAAATTTGCATGAATATGATTAAGCTTATATTACCATACTCTTTAATTGCTATTGAAGCCATCGTTAATAAATCATTATTAGAAGGAGTATTTGCCGATGTTTGGAAGTGCTCATTGATCATACCTATACCTAAGAAACAGAAAATAGACAGCTTTGATGACCTCAGGCCAATAAGTATACTGCCTGCCTTGTCAAAAATAGTTGAGAAGTGTGCACAGTCACAAATTACTAGCTATCTTAAAAACAATGCCATTCTTCCGGTCTTCCAATCGGGTTTCTGGCAAAAATTTAGCACAACTACAGCATTATTACACATCACGGACGATATTCTTACCGCCGCTGATAATGGACAAGGTACCATTTTAGTGCTACCTGATTTTTCTCGAGCTTTCGACTGCGTTAATATACCACTTTTACTGGCAAAATTAAAAATCTTTGGTTTTTCCGAAACGGCATGTTCGTGGTTTCAATCATACTTCTACGGGCGGAGTCAAAAAGTAAAATGCACCAATACTGAAGGTAATATTGATATTTCGGAGCCCCTATCAATTTCTAAAGGCGTTATTCAAGGTTCTATTCTTGGCCCAACACTCTTCGCCTTATACACAACAGACATAAAAAACGTAGTTCAGCACTCCAAATATCACCTATATGCCGATGACACTCAATTGTACGTCCATATGTCACCAACAAAAGACAGTATTACAACAGCGGTTACCAGCTTAAATAATGATCTAAAATTAATAGAGCATTGGTCAAAGTCTCATGGCTTGCTTCTGAATCCCAAAAAAGTACATGTATAATTATGGGTACACGTCATCAGGTTGCATCTATCAAAAAAATTGACCCAACTGTCATGATCAATGACGCAACCATGCCTAGAAATAATTGCATTCGTAACTTGGGCCTTAATATGGATGAAGGTTTAACGTTTGTACAACACGTACAACAAAAAATAGGAAAATGTTTTGGGTCTTTAAAATCTCTTTACAAAATTCGTTCTTTTCTGAAACCAAACATCCGACTCCGTCTTTGTAATAGTCTTGTCTTGTCACATTTGCATTATTGCGACTTGGTATATGGTCTTTGCCTCTCACAGAAAACCATAGGGAGAATACAAAGGGTTCAAAATGCGTGTATGCGCTATTGTTTTGACATACCTAGGACTAACCACATAACTCCTTATCTCCTCAAAAATAATATTTTAAGTATGAGTTACACCAGAAAATTAAAATATGCTTGTTTCGTACACTCATTAAATAATTCGCAATGTCCTCATTATTTATATGAAAAATTGTCTCCAAAATGTCGACTAACACGTTTGAGACGAAGGGGTAAACTATTATATATACTTCCAACGTATAAGCGTGTTAAAGCAAAAGGATGTTTCAAATATGCTGCCTCCAAAATTTGGAACAATATACCTCCTCCTTTGCAGGAGATCGTAAATACAAATTTATTTAGAAAGAAATGTAAAGTATGGTTACTTGAACAACAAAAGTTGGAGGCAGGTATGAAGTATTATATATAACTACAGACTTAATTCTTACTAATACCATTGAGAGTCGTTGAAGTTTCTGGTAGGCCCAGAGGCGATTGTCTCCTTTACTTACTACTTACTAAATTTGCATAGCACATATGAATAAACATTTTAGTCTATTCTTTAGTTGTATTACGTCAATGCCAAAATTAGGTTAATATACTGTGTTTTTAAAATAGTCGGCTGTGGCAGAATACCAGCGGTGACCTAAAATCACCACATAGCTGAGTCACAGGCCGGTTTGTCTCATTACTGTTATGTTACTGTATGTTTCTAAGTTAAGTTTGTGATGATTTCTATTTGTATTTTTTTTAATAACATGTGTAAACTGAGACAAATAAAAAGCTTTATTATTATTATTATTATTATTATTATTAACATTTTTCTGGTTTACCCTTGGTGCGACACCAGGAAAATTTTACTTGTACGCTCACTAAAATTTTAGTAACAAGTACCATTAATATTGAACAAAATTGCAAATAAAAAAGTATATTTTAGAATCATAGTTACAGGTTATTATGTGTTTTTCTTCACGATTATGTTCGAATGCGATTCATTGAAACATTTTAAACAGAATACTTGTTTACATTGAACGCAATAAGTTTTTAATTTTGAAACTTTTTATCAACTTCTCTGCTTGTCATTGATTTGCGTTAATAACAATTAATACAATTCTTTCGTTTTTTTTTTCACAAACTATCGAGACACGTACTAACTGCATACCGCACTGGTATATACTGAGTCTGTGTGCCCCTTGCGCGGTGCTATACCAGTCCCAGTCGTAGTATCTGGTACCGCACACAACGCACATAATTAATACGTGGTGCGTACAGTACAAATATGACTGGTATTATATAGATAGCATAAACTAGTTTATTTTAAAGTAAACATTTGAAATGTATAATCGTCTCTTGTCAAGATTTAATAGTAAAAGTACCTCCGCACCGCAAGCAATAATGAGATGTAGAATCGACGCACTGACTGAAAGTCACGTAGAAGTCAAAACCAGCCGATAACGCACTGAACGTGTTAAACAAAAACAAACTTTCATAAAGGAGACGGTCCATTTCAGGCCCAGTTCATGTACACTATACCGTAAAAAAGCTAACAATTCGGGGATTTTATTAAAAATAAAATAAGAGAATTAATCAAACTAAATGACTTGCTAAAAATAAAAATGCAATCCCAATTTTTGATGATTTTACAAGATGGTGCTCTTCGACTCATAAAATTATATTTTAAATGTCATGTCTGAAAAGTGACTTCAGTCATGAAATAATGTGGGTAGTGTGATATTTTATTTTATTTTTTTATTTTATTGAATAGGGTACACAAACAGACAGTAGTTATATAAAGGTCAAAATTAAAAGTATATTTGTGTTGATCTAAACTACAATCCAAACAAGTGTAATAATATAACTGCAGTATAACCTTAGTCTTAGCAAAAATAAAACAGACAACAAATACATTAAATGTTAAGAGAAACACGTAAATTTCTTTTAAATCTAACCAGGCACTATCGAATATATCCAGATGTACGTTACTACGCTACGCTTTTATTCCGAACTTGTTCGTGCAGTTGTTAGCTCGTGAATGCGTATATGGCGTTTCTTTTGAATTTCTTTGGCAATTTTTTTTTATTTGGAGTTTGAATCTCCTATTACTTGTTTGACTCAGATTTTGTTTTATGGACTTCATGATTTACGTAATATTTTGATTTAATTGATATCGGACATCTGTAGAATCACATTTTGAATCACTTGGCATCAACCACCTCATAACAGTTGACAGCTAACGCCAAAACAATATCAATTCGCCAATAGTGTTGCAGTTTTTGATAAGAATAAAATATTAATACCACTTAAATAAAGGCAAATTCGTGGATTTGAATGACCAAAAGTGGCGTAATATATTATTTTAATCTATTTATCCACTTGTATAAAAACAGGCCTATGCTTCATACAAATTTGGACCGTCTCCTTGTAATATTTTTTTTCTATAGTACGATATAAAGTGAAAAACTTATATATTGACGAAATAATGTTGATGGTTCTAGCATCGCGTGGGATAATATTCTAACTTCACATTGACAGAATGAATGTTATTTTAAACTATAACTACAACTTTTAAATTATAAACTAACAAAATTTGAAATACAATGGTGTAACTTGGCAATAAACTAATATGAAAAATTTCAGCATTCCCTTGAAAAATAAAACTGAAAATAATTGGCTGAAAACTGAAGGGAATGTCTGATAAATCAGTAAATAAGTGGCACAATTATTAGTTACAATTCACATCTTGTATCAAAATCTTGGTCGAAAAATATATAAAGTAATTAATACCTTTTCTAGTATTGATGGTTTGTACTTATTCGTAAGTTGGTACCGTGCGAACATTTGGCTTCTCGCCAATACATAACTGGAATATCTCGACGTTGAACGCAGCAGTAAAATTGCTTTAACGTTCAGTTAGATTTTGCTACAGTTTCTTAAGCGTACATCAAGAGTATACGACTTTATGTGGTCGCTATTGAGCCTATTTGTTTGTTTTCGTTGTTGTTCCTTTGTTTGTACTAATTTTATTTGCGTTGTCCACTACTGCACAGTAAACAACTTAAAATATAACGTCAAGGAAAAATTTTCTTCGTAATTTTCTTTGTATATAATTGAAGGAAAATCTCTTCGATTGTACGTTTGTATCTGGCTGTTTTTAATATCAATACATATAGGATATTAAGAAAAAATAAAAAGTAAAAAACCCTTCCCGCTCTTTTTCAATTGTTTTTCTGTCCGCCAAATTGAGTGAATCTAACAAAGAAATTCGAGACATTCTGAAGATTTATTACATAAAAGGGAAAATGCAACTCAAGCAGAGAAAAAAAATTACGACATTTATAGACCGAATGCAGTGTAAGTAAGATTTGCACAAAGTTAGTTCAAGCGTTTTCCGTCCGGGAATTTTGATGTCGAAGAAACAGCTCGTTCTGGTCGCTCTCATACGGATAAAGTCGTTGCCATTTTTGAAAACGTGGAGCAAGAAAGGCATATAGTAGCACAGTTTTAAGACCTTACCGTTGGTTAACGAATGTACTTGTGCAGAGCAACGGTGGGGGCTCTGCGGGGCAGGGGGCGGGCCGGCCTTGTGCTAGCGCACTTCACTGAGTCTGATAGACAATATCATATTATGCGGTTTGCACGAGCGTGTTTTATATAACTAATTTTAAGTGCCGTTTTGAGAAGCATAATATCTTTAATGGGGACTTACTGTTATAGTTATATGAGTTACTTAGTAAAATTGAATTCAAATGACGGCAATGCTTATGTTTCCCTCATTTTAAAATAGTTTTTAGTAGTTAAATTTAACAATCGAAAACTGCAAACATCTATAAAAAGAAAGTATCACGAAAATATTTGGCAGTGCAAGTACAACACTGTAAATGTGTTTTTGCTTGTAGTGATAAAAATGATCTTGTTCAATAAATGTTTTTAACTTATTAGTATGTACATAATATTAGTAAATGATATTGAGTGTTATAATATCCAAAATTATTTTATTTCCATTTCCGTGACAAACTCTAGAATACATGTTGACATCAATCGCCGGACATCAAGGGCGTTTCACAACTGTAAGGTCTTTAAACTGGGTGAGTAGTTACTACATAGCCGAGGAATTGGGGATTGACCATAAAACAGTTTTGACCCATTAGAAAAATTCTGGCTATACGGAAAAGCTCGATATTTGGGTACCACAAAAGCTCATTGAAACAAACCTAATGAATCGTGTACTTATTTGCGCTTCTCTATTAATTTTTGACAAAGATTTGCTTATTCAACAGCACACAATGAAAACTCTGTACTATATTGTAACTTTATTTTTCTAGCGATTACAATTCTCAGTTTAAAGAAACATTATTAAATTATTAAATAAAGGAAATGCCGACATGATTTGCAGTTTTCCGGTTTCATAATTGCTAGAAAGCTCAATGCTTTTTAATAGCTATCGAAGGGAAGCGAGTATTTACTACACAACAAACAAAGTAGATAAAAGCAGCATAATGGTTTTACAAAGCCTTAGATATAATAATATCTTTTATAGAAATAAGGCACAATTTTTGCGAAGTCAATAATCTAAATTGAGAAGAAGATAAAATAAAAGCTCGTTTTATCTTCTAGCAGCCGCTCAGCCCACAGCTGAACATAATCCCACAAGAAAGCATCCATCGATATCCTATATACCAGCTGGTGTCTGAAAAGAGTGCCATCGTTAAATAGCAGTAAAATGTTACTGTTTCGTATGGTAAGTAACGAAAATCGGAAATCATTTATTACTGGTAACGAGGCATTTCTTTTCAGTCCTCAGGGTTGACAGTGTACCTGCATTTTGATTGTAAATCGAGGATAGATGTACTTATCTATGGGCCATAATAAAATAATACCATAAAATATAAACCTGCTTGTAGAAATAATTATAAAAAAATGTCGTCTATTTAGATGAACGTGTGATGAAGTGTCATTCACCAGCATTTATAAATATTAACGTCAACTTAATTATATTTTACATTACAGAAGATAATACGACGTCTCATCAAAAAAATTCACAAAAACATAACATTAATCTAAGTAGAATTCATGTCTTACTTATCACTGCATAATTTAATTTTAGTTTAAGCTTTAGCGCTTCCAGGTACAGAAATACTCTAAATTGATTGAATGGTCGGTAATTTGACTTTCCTAATCACTTAATTTATTTTACTTACTATTATCAACTCATCTAAAGAGCTTTCTACGATTTTAAGAGTAGTTTTTTCATTGGCGATTAATAAGTTCCATTGGCTGACGTGACTATGTAGGAATCTAGTATGCGATCTATTACAAATAGCAATCTTGTATATAGTAGCGTGTTCTTCTTTTTCGAAAACTATCATAATAAGCCGTATCAGCACAGAATAAAGTCTGATTTTAATTTATTATTTATTTAATTTTTGCATTTTAAAATCGGACGTCATTGATTGAGATGTGTCATGTAAACGCAAGTCTACTAATACATACCAAAGTCAAAATATATGCCCTAATTTAGCGCATTGTGACAGTTCATTTGAAAGCTTACCCTTTTGTAAGTTTTCCAGCAAAAAAGCTGCCTCTCAGACTAAGTTTTATGAGCGTGGGCCTAACACCGAGATACAAAAGTTTCAAGTTCTCACTAAAACGTCTTCAAAGCTTTTATGGAGCTTTTCCTACGTGTGCATCTTCTTAACAAAACTAGTATAAAAGCTAATATAGAGCTAAACTATGTTTTGCAGCAACCCTGTCCAAGCTACATACTTCTCAAGATAGAAGCGACGAAGCTATAAATAATAAAGCAATATTAAATATTTCTATTTTTATTTATGAAACTGAAGTGACAAATGAGTTTACATCCACCTGATGGTAAGTGAATACTAGCCTGCGAACAACTGCATCTAATTTAAAATACGAAGGCTACCGTTATTACCGTTGTTGATACTAGCTTTCTATACGACGGAATCCATCAGACGAACTTCTAGACAGAAAGCGTCTAACTATCTTCAAATCCCGCACGGAACGAGTATTTGTATGACCTACAAGTAATTGTTCTGAGTCTGAGTGTTTGTCCTTGTAAAATTTATGTTTGTAAACTGCACTCAAGATAACGGAAAAATTTCTAACGTAAATAAAAAATATATGTATTTGATTTTTAATTGAGAACCAACGTACGTGTCAATGGGCCACAGCATACATTCACTGCCAGGTGGACCGTGCGGTATAAAGATTATATGCATACCAGATGTAAAATACGTAATAATAGTGTAATCAAGTGTACCGGAGGTCTCATTATGCAATTACTAATCAGCCTGTCAGGTTTTGCGATTATGGCTAATATAAGGAGGATTAAGAATCGCAAAAGTTAACGAAAGGATTAGATTATCAATAGACGGGCTGATTAAAAAGAAGTTGATAATATATGGAAGTTAAATAAATGAATAACCCATAGACTGATATAGACATTTTTCAAATTAAGAGGCTTGGCGACTGAACTCACTATTTCCAGAGCATATTGTCTTGGGCCTAAATGTACCACATTAATTTGGTCTGACTATTTTTACTGTTGCAGTTTACGCGATTAGATTGCAGCTTCACCTTGCACATTTGATGCAGCTGATTTGCAAATACTAGTAGACAAAGTTTCTTTATGAATTTTTGTTTAATATTAAGGAAACCCACAACAATAAGTATAAGAAAATGTCTTTTATTAAAGTTTTTATATATTTCTTTACACGTTATCGCTCACATATTAACAAAAGGGCTACAAAATACTTAATGCTTTTAGGCATTCTCTGTTACTCAACTCTGGGAGTGGTGAGATAATGTGAGAGACTGATAGGTGAATTTTGTGGTAATAAAAATTTTCGTGTGTAAAGCTTAATCAGTCGACACATAAAAATGATAATTGAGTTATAATATCATAATATCAAAACATTCTCCCAGTTGAGCACTGTCTTGAAAACTGCAGAAACTGAATGATGAGCATGCAACGGTAGATGATAGTGATAGGTTATTTACAAATTACATGTTTCCTTTATACTACGTATAAGGAATACTCGATAGTCTTCATCGGCCTTGATAAGTCTGGACTTTTACCGGTACTTTATGTGACTATCCCGTTGTTGGGGAGACTGGACTTAAATGTCGCACTTGGTTACGCATAAGACGTTTTGTTTGAAGCTGCTCCTCGTCGCGGCTTTGAATGTTTTATGTGTGGCGTAGACGAGATGGTTTATCGTGATGAAGAAGTTCTACTAGTATATCCCACGGTCACTTCTCATGACGCTCACAGAACGAAATAGTGTAATGGATTTTCTTTATATGTCACTAACAAAGGCAATACTTCTACTCTATAAAAGACTCTTTTTATTTTATTTTCTGTCTATCTCCACCGCCAAGCTGTTATACGTTTGTATACAGACGTTCTGTACTTCTTTTCAAACCTACCTCTTTTATGTCTGCACTACTTTAAGGTAGACTGGAAGATACCTCAGGCATTAAGTCCTTCTATTTACATTTCAGTGTATATGAAGTTAAATAAATAAATAAATAGTTTTCAGAGCTTATAACACACTTACTGTCTTTCTTTGTTTGAAATAAGGAGCTATATCTGTTTATAAGTTGTAGTATTCCCATATCGTTATGAGAAGTTTAAGCTATTTTGTTATTCTAATAATTGAATTTTAAATTTCCACATAATAACTTTTAAAGTCTATGCTAAGTAGTGAATTATAATAATAATAATAATATTTTATTTCTCTTGTTATTTATTGTGTGTGTGTGTGTGTGTGTGTGTGTGTGTGTGTGTGTGTGTGTGTGTGTGTGTGTATGTGTGTATGTGTATGTGTGTGTTATGTGGTTTTTTCTCTCTCTCTCACCCTATGTGTCGAAACATAAGTTTTTCTGTGTCTTCGTAAGACAGGGTCTTTAGCCAATTTATAATCAAAATCTTGCAGTCCTTGGCATTTCTACAGTAAATATTAAGCTTTTTGTTGACAAAATTATATAGATAGATAGATTGGTTAATGAACTGACGTCTAGCGAATGCAGTTTTAACACAAAATGAATTAAGTACAATGTCTTTTCTTCTTTTGTTCAAAGTATTTGGGTCGAAAATCAAACCTTTATGATTTTTTAATATTGTGTGCAAAATATATAATTTTCTTATACTTAGTATATCAGTTTTTAAATACAGGCTTTTAGTTGGGAATTTATAAGGCAAAAAGTACATATTCTTTACTAAGGCACGTTGAGCTCTTTCTAATTGCAACAATTTTGTTTTTGTTGCTCCACCCCATATCGGAAGGCAGTAAGTTATTAACGATTGAGCTAATGCTACATAAATTTTGTTAATGAGTGTATCTGAAGTAATATGTCTTAGCGTTTTAAAAATCCAGGCTAATTTTCTAAATCTACATGTTATTACATCGATATGTTCATGCCAAGTTAAACGTTCATCTATAATGATCCCCAAGTACCTGGTTGAAGAAACTTTCGTAATGACAGAACCGTTACAATTTTGAACTTCGTCAATGTTGCAAGTGTGTATCTTTATGTTAAGTTACTTCCTGGTTGAGCTCGGTTTTTAATAGTAAAACAAATATAATTAGTTTTAAGTGCATTAAACGTTAGAAAATTTGATTGAAGCCAGCTTGCAATTATAGTAAGACCAGATTCTGTATTTTTACGAATCTCATCCCACGATGCTCCAGTAAAAACTACAGCTGTGTCATCGGCATATGTGAATACACGGGCACCATTAATTTTTTTTTTTTTTATAGAAGAGGGGGCAAACGAGCATGCGGCTCACCTGATGTTAAGTGACTACCGCCGCCCATGATCAACCGCAACACCAGGAGAATTGCGGGTGCGTTGCCGGCCCTTTAGAAAGGAGTAAGCTCTTTTCTTGAAGGTCCCCAGGTCGTATCGGTCCGGAAAAATCGGGGGTGATAAACTATTCCACAGAGAGGTTGTACGTGGAAGAAAACTCCTTGTGAAACGTACAGTGGTGGACCGCCAAGCATCCAGATGGTGTGGATGGTATCGGGACGTTTGCCAATTTTCAGATTACATAGATCATTGATATAAATTAGAAACAATGTTGGGCCTAAAATACTACTTTGTGGTGCGCCGTAAGTGGTGTATGTGTCCTCACTAATAAACTGTCCTATTTTAACTTTTTGTGTACGGTTAAATAAGTAATTCTTAAACAATGTCAAGGTTGTGTCTGATGCCGATGTTTTCTAATTTTTGTAAAAGGATGGGGATAGAGATAGCATCAAAGGCCTTTTAAAGGTCTAGAAAAACTGCAAGACATTTTTACCCTGATCTAAATTGTTAATTATATACGAGCTAAGAGCTAAGATTGCATCTTCAGTGGATTTACCTTGTCTGAATCCATACTGACAGTCAGACAAGATATGGAACTTAGTAAGATAACTTAATAATCTTGTGTTGATAAGCTTTTCCAATATCTTAGAAAGTGAAGGTAGAACTGAAATAGGTCTGTAGTTGCCAACATCACCTCTATTCCCATTCTTATACACTGGTGTTATAACAGCTTGCTTTAAAGGTTGAGGAAAAACGCCATGCTTAAAACAAATGTTTACAAAGTGACAGATTATAGGAGTAATTTGAGTTACTGCAAGTTTTAGAAAATGCGCTGGAATGTTATCCCATCCAGGAGCACTGTTTGATTTTAGGCTCATGATTACACCATGTACCTCGTAAGGATCTGTATCTAGCAAGACAAAGGATAAAAGCTGTGGTTGTCCAACCAGTGTTATACATTTATTATTGTTATTTCTAGTTAATATTTTTTGACAAGATTTTTGCCTACATTGGCAAAGAAGTTATTAACATAATTTACCGAATCTAATGGTGTTGCTTTTGCTTGTAATAAATCTGTATTACTAATTTTTGTTTGATTTAAATGCGCTATTCTTTTAATATTTCTCCAAATACTTTTACTTTTATTGAGAGACATCTGCAGGACTTGTCTTTCATAACTCTGTTCTGCTTTTTTTATTATTTTAGTACAAAAGTTACGATATCTCTTATATATAATTTTTTGAATTTCATTGTAAGGATCGGAACGCAACTTTTTTTGCAAATTATTGCGATTTCTAATACAACGCACAATGCCAGGTGTTATCCAGCCAGGTTTTAAGATGCGTTTATTTTTTGGAAGATGCACAATCTTTGTATTTTCTCGTAATGATTTTTTTAGTAACTAACATCTTCCATAACTGTATGTGGATTGTCACAAAAAAGTAATTCGGAAAGATTATTTTGTAATAAGCTGTTAAAGGCACTTTTATAATCTGTAATTGTTTTTATCTTTGTGCAATCATTTATTAATTTTAAGTTAGATAGGTTTTGTTGTATCATCATCAGGATCATTGTTGTAAGTAAGACAGCAATTTGAGCATAGACCTTACTTTGTGTTAGCTTTAGAATGAAGTGATCTAGGCAACTGGTTTCTCTTGTGGGTAAGTAGTGACCGGGTATTAAGCCGTGCATACTTAACATATTTGAATAGGAAATTAGTGCCCCGACTTCAAAAGCTAAAATATTATGTGAAAATTCTATTATTTATAGTAATTATTTTATTGTTTATAGTAATTATTTTATTTTTTTTAGTAATTTTAATCCGTTATTACTAAAACAGCTTGAATGTCTTCTAAATAGTTACATTGAAAAACTTATCTCCTATTTTTCTAACCGAATTTAAGAACATTAGAGTCGGTTCACTATACATATTTAAATGAGAACGTAGACGAGTAACATACATTCACGAAAATACAGTTGAATTGATAGAACTTCGTTTTTTAAGGCGGCTAAAAAGTAACTAATACATATTTCCCACATTTCTTAATCGTACAAAAAACAAAAAAGTTTTATTATTTTATATTCGTTATTAGAGGTTTCTCTCTTCTTTTTATTTAATAGGTGCCAAGAGAAAGCCGAGCGCTTAATTGCGATAGTTAACAGAACGAAATTTTATGTTTTAAAACCACGGATGAATGCTAAATTATTCACTATAATTCCCGAGGTTAAATTGCGCAGGGAAAATGCTTTAATAATTTTTCTTTATGAGTTTATTTCATTACATATAAACAGATATAAAATATTCGTTTACATAATAAAAGCTTTCTAATAGTTTAACTGTCTATAAACAGTGTATCATAATATCTATTAAAAGTTTTAAAATGTACATAGTAATAAATAGAATGAAATTCATTAGATGGCGAAAATAAAAAAATTCTCATTTTGTTTACGTTACATGCAAGGCCCGGTTTACATTTTAAGAAGTGACAAGCGCGAGTGGCAAGTGAGACGTGACAAGTTCGTATTTTATTTCAGCTTATTACTTGTCACTGCCTGTTCATACGCACTACGTACTTGTCATTTATCAGTTGCACTTGCCACCCGCACTTGTCACTTCTCAAAATGTAAATCAGGCTTAAAACACCCACAGGGACAGGAGACTTCTATTGATGCTGCGACTGCGATCGCTAATTCACCTGCCAAACGTCTCTACTGGAGCCGTGATCACAAATTCACCTGTCAAATGTTGTGAGTAAGGTAAATCCATGACTAGCAGTGGCGGGCTGGTGAAGAAAAAAATAAGCTGTGCAAATTATCATATACAACACGTTTGCTTATAATTTTTAGGTCACAAATTTAGTTATTACATGTCTGCCATTTTTATTTTAGTTGATGGGAGGAGGGGTGGATAGGGCCTCCGGCCACCTGCAATCACAAGACGAAACGCGGAAGCTAAGCTTCCACTTCACACCGGTGTTATGTGAGGTCATAGTACTATCCTGGGTTGAGCCGGCCCGTACGTGCCATAGCAAAGCTGCCGCGTCGTGGCGGAGGGCTTACTAGCCATAGCTAGGTCACCCACGGTGACAAAGAGGCACTTGTCTGGCTCGAGGTTGCCAGTCCGAGAGGGTTTGCCTAGCCCACTCTGGATGCGCTTAGACTGTGGCGGGAGTCACCCTTCCCACTGCAGCCGAGGTTGAGTCGCTTGGGAAGAGGAGCGTTGGCATACGATGCGATACTTACTGTATGCTTAACAACTCTGGCGGGGCCGCACTGCTGTGTGGTGGTAGTGGGGCCGCGGGAGCGGGGGAGAAGAGGGTTGGTATTGCAAGGCACTGCTCTTCCTACCCTCCGCGGTTGAAAATTGATTGGTCGCCGCTGGGGTCATGAGAGCCCGCTGCACATGTAAATTTAACGGCCGTGGAGGAAAGTGCACCTAGTGCTCCGGTGCGCCTTACCTGAGAAGGATATGGGGGAGGAGTTGTCCTCTCCCGAGGAGGGGCTGCCACGGGGCGAGCAACGCTGATAGGATCCCGGACGATCAATCGTAATCGAGTAAAAAAAAACTAATCGTCAAAACAGAAAATTATAAAAATACCCGCAAAAATATTTATTTTCTAATTTGCAGTCACTTACGTTTGGCAAAGCATTTTAATGTGCAAACGTTGGCAAAATATCAATTTCCTAAAAAGTAGATTTTTCACGTTCTACTTCGAAATCCAACTATACAAAACAGGAATAGTGCCAAAAAAACGTTTTAAATGTATGTACATTTGTATTTGATCTGACATTAAGCTTAACACTCGAGTTTCTTACATTTACATTTTTCTCGTATTTGCATTCTATGTAGATTCATTCATTGATACATTACGATTTATCAAAGGCCCAATGCTGAACATAGGCCTTCATAGATTGCTATGAAGGGGAGATGATGGTCATTACTGCACACTTGGCGCCACGCAGGTGGGTTCGCAACCGTAGTTTCTTTTAAATTATTATTATGAGTTGTTATTAGAAGGATGCTACTGTTCATCTCCTGTCTCATTTCTTTCCCTTGCTCCTTACGACACCCACGGGATGATATGGGGTAGTGGATACACAGCCAATAAACGGTATATGTGTGTAATTAATAAATGATTTTATCTACATCCAGACGTCTGAAAATCAGAAATTACGTAATTATTTAAATCGATGACAATGCAATAACTTTTTTTATAGAATAAAGGTGACAAACGAGCGCAAAGTCCACCTGATGGTAAGTAAATGCTGTGGCCCATAGACATCTACATCTATCCTCGATTAAGAATCAAAATGCAGATGCGTTGTCACCCCTGATGACTCAAATGGAATGCGTCTTCCGGTAAAAAAGGGTCTCCGGAACTCTACACTCACCATACAAAATACAGCAGTATTAAGCTTCTATTTTACGCTGGTATGTGAATGCATGGTTCTTCCCCGGTCGAGACGACCTATTCGTGCTACAACCATAATATAGCTGCAGCGTGACTCTACCACGTGTAACTACATGACTAGGACCTAGTAGTCTCACAACGATCATCACAGTTCATAATCAATGTATATCGTAAAACAACAGTTTGTTTTACTTTAATGTAATTATATTAATAACTAATAAGTAAGAGACAAGAAAAGTGTACTTAATTAAATTCCCGTTGCATTTAATTACTAACATGCCACTGCTGAACTTTTAACTTTAAAACTTCAAAATGAGTGTTTTATTAATTTTATTGAGGAATTACTGGAACCCGCGACTTCGCCCGCTTCTAAGCAGTTTTTACCTATATAATTGCTAATGGACTTTGGGCAAGTAGTTCTGTTATCGAAAACCCATTTTAAACTCAATATTTTTACTATTAACTCGCAAGTTACGTGCGATACGAGAAAAAGTTTTGAAATATTAATTTCACCTAAGAACGTCTCAAAACTTTATAACTTTATTGTAAAACTAGCTTTTTCCCCGCAACGACTCTCGCGTGAGCTTCAATTTATAAACATCACCAAAATTAGCAAACTCGGATCACTTGTAGAGTCACCTCGGTATATATGTCTATATTAGAGGTAAATGATTTAAATTTGGCTATATAATATATTAAAGAAAGACATGAGTAAGTTTATCAGTATTGCATTGATATCGTACGTCTAGGCAACACCTATTTTATATCAGGAATATCTTCCAACGTGTCTTTATGAAGATTTCTTTTGATTGTCTTGTTTTACTTGGTAGAATCACGCTGCAGCTATGTACTATGTACTTGTAGCACGAATGGGTCAGCTCGACCGGGACAGGATGACGCTCTCACGGAATACCAGCGTAAAATACCAGCGTATTGCTGCTGTGTTTCGTATGGTGAGTGTAGAGAACCGGAGACCCTTTTTACTGGAATCGAGGCATTCCATCTGACTACTCAGGGGCGACAACGCATTTGCATTTTGATTCTTGATTGAAGATAAATGTGGATGTCTATGGGCCACAGCACACTTACCATCAAGTGGTCTGTGTGCTTGTTTTTCACTCAATGTTATTAAATTATTTTTTACGTTCGAGTAGACTTAAACTTCATAAATGTAGTTCTATTTACGTTACGCACGTGAGAAGAACTATATTGACGGCTCCGTGGCGCAGTGGCTTAGCAATGAGTTACAGCGCTAAGGGCCGCGGGTTCGAATCCCGCAAGGAACAAGTATTTGTACGGCCTATAAGTAATCGTTCCGGGTCTGGATGTTTGTCCTTGTGAAATTTATGTTTGTAAACTGCCCCCACGATACAGCAGAAAATCCTAGTGTAAGGTAACGTTTAATTTAAAAAAAAATAAAAAAAATATTCATAAACGGGAGTGGAAATATCAATAAGTCTTCCCGATTATAGCTTAAAATAATAAAACGCAAATAATAAAAATCCGCCTCCCAAGCATGGTAACTACGGCAAATGTCCAACTTATTTGGCAATCTACGGGGGAAATCGAGTTGCTGAAGTTACGTGTAGAAATATATTACCTAACCATGTAGAGGCGGCGAAAAACAAACTAATAACATTTCGTCTAGTAAGGATCGTAAAAGGTGAGAGACGGAAATTGAAACAGGAGATGTGTGGCAGCATCTTCTTCCTGATAATAAATAGCGCAAAATAATAAAAAACTGCGGTCGCAAACCCACTTGCCAAGCGTGGCTACTGCCGCAAATATCCGGCCTATTTGACAAACAATGGGTTAAGCCTGTGATCAGCATTGGATAGCAATATAAAAAGGTAAAATAGTAACAACTTATATAAATGCCACCACTGGGCATAGGCCGCAGCGAGTTTTATGATAAAAAAGAGTTGATTAAGTTGACTCCAACGCGAGATGAATCGATTCACATATACCTGAAAATAAGTTCCGAAATATTTTTTTAACTTCTCAGATGTGCAGGTTTCCTCTCGATGTTTTCCTTCACCACCGAGATAGTGGTAAATCGACACTTCAAATTGCAATTAAAATATGAGGGTGTCGGTGCGGATCGAATTCGGGTTGCTTTCGTACTATTTGGATCGGTTCGATGACTGGCTTTGACAGATGACTTTCAAGATTCTATCAACGCAGTTCCATTCATAGTTAAAGTAAAATAAACTTGTGTTTAAAGTTAGCTGTCTTTGATATTCATAATACTTTTTTGCAAGAGCCTGTGCATTTACTCGTGTGAATTATGAACCCAGGTCAGTAACAATAAATTTAATATATATGAAAATATAAACGCTATCGTAATATATGTATAACGAACTCTTTTACAAGCTTCATTAAAAGTAAAAAGTAATAAAGCAACTTACACACGTCTTGCGACTGAGCACAGGGCTCCCAATTACCTATAGTGCAAAATAGCGGTTTTCACATTCCTCGATTTTTTTAATCCACTCAGACATCAAGGTTTCCCCGCGAAGTAAATCTTCACCACTTCACTGAGCACGTGAAAAATAAGCAAATAAAATTTCCTAACCAGTTTCATTAGTCCGTCCTCGCGGGAATCGTACACATTGTGTTCCTATGCGTTGAAATCATACGGCGAGCTTCACAGCTCTCGTATTTGTTTAAATAAAACTAAAAATAAACTTTTATATTATTAGTTACTAGTATTAGTCATTAATTGATATCACGAACTTGTTACAAAAACAAGTTGGTTAAATATTGCTACACCGATAGACATACACCTTTCATATTCAACTAAAGTCCTTCTCTCTTAATTACAGTTTTGTGTTGAATTTGTGTTAGTCATTTTGTTAAAAGTGACAATTACGATAAATCATCCCGACGGTGACCGCCGGTCTGTATATTTTAAGTCTGATAAATTTTGAAACTGCTAGAATATAATTCAAATTATATTAAAAATTCTGCTTCTGTCAAAAAATACAATCAGCACTGCTAGCGGTGTGTAATAAAAATATTTTACGATATAACAATATCAAAAAATAGCAATGTTGTGTTTAATTGTTAACATCGCCAAATGACTCTATTCATTGATTTAGTCAAGTTATATGATGACATAGTCTAAAAATAGTGTAAAATTTTATGAAATGCCACCATTTCATGCAATGATCGACTACTTTATGATATTACTAATTCTATGATCAGGCCAATATATATATATATATATATATATATATATATCCATAATATTCATATATTGGAAATAAAACGTAGAAACATGATTTTCGATAGATATTACTATTAACTATTTAAGTAGTAATTAGTTAGTTTCTATAAAATTAATTTATTTCTTGAAAAAATAAATAAAAAACTGAAAAATGAACGTTAGAATATTTTAATCAATTATGAATTTAATTATTTATACATATAAATGTAATTTATTTATATTATATAATGATTTCTTATATTTACGCGAACACTACACATGATTAAAACTACTTTTACGGATTTTATCGCGTTTATTTTTGCTTTTAATTACTTTTATCCGTTTAATCCGTTAAAGTAGTTTTAATCATATTTATATTATAATTATTGGTAACTAGAGGCAATATGTTACTACTTTTTACATTTTACGTTAGATGGCACTGATTTGAAAAAGTGAAACGTAGATTATCGGCGTATTTCAAATTATAACGCGGTAGTTAAAACTAATTTAATGCATTATTTTTAAATATGTTATTTATTTATAAAAACCATCAATCGTAAAAAAGTAATTAGCATCTTGAGGAAGAAATATACTTAACCCTCTATTTCATAATTCCGCAATCACATAGTTAGCCTATAAGTTGCCCGGGTCCCTAACTACATATACACAAACTTTCATAAAAATATGTCACAAGCAGACATATAGAAAGACAGAGAGACAAAAACTCTTAAAACCACTAATTTGTCATGAGTGACCTTTATTTAGTCCCCTGGACTTGTGTAGTTGCCCCCACGACATTGTATATTTGTGTTAAGTGTACAAAAACAAGTAGTATAATTAGTCATAGCAAGAGTAACACGTCTCCTTTTCATTTAACACTTTCCTACATTACATGGCGACCCTGCCAAACGGTGCGCTGCGACATTGCACGCGTACCGCCACCGCCCGAAAAAATTGTTTAAACAAAATTGGAAAATAATTTAAATAAAAAAGAATTAAGTAATGGAGATATAAAAATAAATGACAAATTTTCAAATTTTTTTTATTATTTAACTGACACTACCGGATGTGACAAGCAAAACCAAAAACTGAGATGTCAGAGTAGGCAACAAGATTATTATTTCTCTAAGGAGACATGCTAATAAAGTATATGAGAAAAAGACTTAGATCAACTTTAAAAGCAAATATTAAAAAGAAAAAGCGACAGTAGCCTAATGGCTGGGCGCGGACCGCGAAACTTAAAAGGTCGTGGGTTCGAATCCGCCATTCGACTACTGGCGTGAACCACTCGTAACACAAGCAATGTAAGCTTACTACGAGTGGTTAAGGGTAATAGTAGTAATGTTTATAGCATTGTTAGTACTCTTTTTTTAATATTAAGATGATTTTAACGATAACATGAAGATTGAATGAATTAAATAAAAATTTAGTGAGACCAATAATTTAAGAAAAATAGAAGAAACTTAAATCCAGCAATCCCTAGCCGATAAAAAGATTGAAAAAAATGAGCCGAAAAGAACAAACTAAAAGATAACTTCGCACCTGTGTGATTTTTAATTCCATTTAAAACTTTATAAATTTGAGATTTTTTTAATGTTGTTTTCGATATTATATTTTTTTAAAGTTATGTATTAAAATGTTCGTATTTGATATATTATAATAAAGTTGAAAGTATTTTTCAGAAACTTCCCGATGCTGATTAATGGTTTTATTACTGTATCTAAATAAATACCCTAACGTTATATTATAAATTAAGTCCCTCTAAGTATTATAAATAAGTAAGTTGTATTCCCTTTAATTCAGATTTTTTATTATATTTATTACTGTGTGTTTTCTACAAAAAGTATGAATTAAATAATATGATAAATTCCATTTTTCTTAAATTACTTACCATGGTTTATCGTCAATTAATTTTCTATATTATGTAGTTAAAAGAACACTGATGACACATTTCGTATGTTTTTCCTGTTGTAAATTTCATTTAAAGAAAAGTTTTAAGAGGGTTGTAAAAATTCACTATCATTATAAGTTTATCTATATGTACCCATAAAATCATCCTGGCATTTTTCTTTTCACCTTGACGATATAGGGCGACTAAATCTCTTACGTGGCCAGAGATAATGAGATAAAATTATGTAAAAAGATATTATTATTATGAATAACAGCATAGTCATTAAAATAAGAAGTATTGAAGTCCGATATATGAGCCTCATAATCATCATCATCATTACAGCCCTTCACAAGTCCACTGCTGAACATAGGCCTCCCCCAAGGTATGCCACAAAGCACGGTCCTGAGCCACTGTCTAAAAAGCAAGTAGCCAAATAACCAAAGTAACTGAGCTCCTCGATATTAAGAACAAACATTCACTAATAGAGTCAATAAGCTATTAACTGAATCTGTCGTTCCCGTTTCCGTTATTGTACACATTTGACTGATCTGATCCTGATCGAAGCGACGTCAACAAGAGCCTTGATCGGCAATTACTGCGCTATGTACACATTTCGAGAACAATAATTTCGTAATGGGGAAAAATTCTATTTAATTTCATTGTTTCGTAAGTCATTTAAGCTATATTGGTAATTTAGCCGGTAAAACATTTTGATTTTGATTTGAGTCTAAAAAATGGCCTCTTTTACCGTAGATTGGATTTAATTAGGTATGAGTACTAGATAATTTTATTTTATTTTATTTTATTTATTTAGGTACACAAAACAGAATAACACCAAAAATATGAACAATTGAAAATAATAAATACAAAGTTACAATCTGGATGGTATTCCAAAACATGTGCACACAACATGATATTAAGTAACAGTAACGATTTTACAGCACAAATAATTATAACCTTACTTATAAACATACTATATTTATGAACTTATGTTGTGGAAAATTTTGAAAAATTAAATCTTTATTAAAATAATGTTCATTAACCTATATATTTAAATTTTAAGCCTTGAATGCCTTATTTACAAAATATATCTAATACAATAATTTTTTAAATATAATAATTTTACCGCCATCTGTCGGAAGTGATCAGTATTAACGTGTAGTGGTGGTGTTGTATATTTTTTTCCACTATATTAATCCGTAAGAGGACATAGAGAAACAAATCAGGAGATCGTCAGCAGCACCTTTCTAATAATAATAAAAAATAAAGATAAAACATCTGCCACCTACCCTAAACAAACCCACCTGGCCAAGCGTGGTAACTAGGGCAAATATCCTGATGCAATATGTGGGGTGCCCTATGTTCAGCAGTGGGCTTTTAATACGTAGGACACTCAATAAGTTTTGAAATATACAAAACGTATTTTAGATACTATTAATATTTATTTTACATCCTTTCAAAATACCCTCTTTCATGCTCTATACAAAGTTCCATTCGCCTAAACCAACTCTGAAAACACTTACCAGTCTTGATCTGACAGGTCGAAAATCACGTCTTCTTCGGCGCTTGAAAAAACTTGCCTTTTATTTTTTCTTTGACTCTTGGGAACAAAAAGAAACCACAAGGAGCTAAGTCGGGGCAGTAGGTTGGTTGACTTAGAGTTTCATCAACATATTCCTCAATAAATGCTTTTGTTGTAAGGGAGGTATGTGAAGAGGCGTAATCGTAATGCAGAATGATTCCCCGAAGCCCGGCCTTTGATCTTCTCTCCCGCACAGCTTGAAAAGCTTTGGGTAATGCAACGGTAGTATACCATTCAGAGTTGACTGACCTACAATTTTCCAGCATTGACGGCGACAAATGTCCGCTCCGCGAAGAAAAACTAGACACCATTTTTTTGCCGACGTTGCGAGTTCCTTGCAGTTTTGTCGGTAACAGTCCTTCTGAGTAGACCCATACCGATGATAGCCTTTTATTTTCGTGATCATATTAATAGATCCATGTCTCGTCACCAGTAACTTAGATGCTCCGTTTTCAAAACGTAGACACATTTTTTGGCACCAATCCACATGAGTCTTTTTTTCGCTTTCGGAGAGCAAACGAGGGATCCATCGACAACAAAGCTTCCTCACTCCAAGATAATGTAGGCTAGTATGAATGCTCCCCGAACTAATTCCTACAATCTTTTCGATGTTTGTATATGTGATTCTACGTGGGTCTTCTCGCACCAACATTTCAGTAGTCCATACATTTTCTGCCGTTACTTCTATTTGCGGGGCCCTGGATCTTTGGTTATGTTTAAAGTTTATTTTACCCCCTTTGAATTCAATAAACCACCTAAAAATTGTTGCGCGTGACGGAGCTGAGTCCCCTACTGATGATCGTAATCGTTGTAAACTTAACTGTTCGGTTAAACCAAATTTAAAATCATAGCGCGCAAATGTTCACGGTTAACATCCATCATTTTAAATGACCGCTTTTCAAGCGTTGCGGGAAAATTAATAGAACTTTGATTTTTTTTTTAATATTGAGCAATTAGCTTATGGAGTTCTATTTTTAAATAAATTTGCTTTTTTGAAACATATAACACGGGTGCGTTCTATTTTTAAATTTCGAGCATCTCAAAACTTACTGAGTGACCTACGTAGTCTGTAACGGTAATGGTACCATCGGAAGTTATAACGAGTAGATTTTTTTTGCATTTAAATTAGTTGTCTCATAAAATACCCACACGACGAAGTAGAAAGATGGACGCTCTAACAGCCTAACGCCACTATCACATGGCATATACAGATCATATCATTGAAACCTAGACCAATAAAGAAATATAAACATCACAGTATGCATTTTAAGTGCATACGTACGCACACTTATGCGCCTAAAACCCTCTAAAACTTCTCAGAAATGAGAGGACGTCTGTGCCCAGCAGTAGGACGTATGTAGGCTGTAACTTTAACTTTTATTATAAGTTGCGAAGTTTAGGTCCGAATGTTACGCAGATGACATTATTTAGCAAAAGCTCTAATTATTCTAAGTCCGAATTTGTTATAATGATTTTTATGATAGGGTTTTTCATTGAATATTCTGCTATCAATTTAATCAAGTTAATACAATTTATTAAAATTTAAATAAAAACATGTGATCTGAGACAAACAATTTACTATATTACTTAAGAGTCATTGCACTCAAGAAAATTGCTAACATTTATAACATAAAACGAAAATAACTTACAAACAATAAAAATGTATGCTTGATAATAAACATAACATTCAATGGCGTAACTGCTCGGAATAATGCTTCCATTCTCTTCTTTATTTCATATGAGTTCATTCGTTTATAGCCTAGGTATTAAAATTCTACTGCTAAACACAGACCTCCCCTATAGATTGACCCGTAGGGGGGATATTTGATATATTATTAGAAACGTGCTTTCCATTTCTTGTTGAAGTTTCTCTCTGTGGCCCCTCTCGACACCCACAGGATGAGAAATATTTCTTTTTTATATAAAATAAAGGTGACAAACGAGCGTACAGTACACCTGAAAGTGGATCGGAAAGTGAATGCTATGGCTTATAGACATTTACGTCTATTCTTGATTAAGAATCGAAATGAAGATGCGTTGTCATCCTTGAGGACTACTTAGACCTATAGTCAACCAAACCTAATGGTACCCACTGACGATACGTCCATTAATCCAAATGGAGTGGTAATCGTCCAAAATCGTTCCATGAATAGTAAAAACATATTCCATTTAGATGGATTTCATCCAGCTCTGGATTTCCAAATGGATTGACATCCATGTGTCCGTCCGTCCGTCCGTTTTTATAGTGTGGCTACGGAGCATTCTATTTTAGTCATTTTAGCAGAATCCTTTAGGGGTTCTAGCACCATGCTTGACAACCTCAATAGTGTCAACTTACGGGTAGATCTAAGGTTGAAAATAGACAAGACAAAAAACGTCCGTGTTAGGTCAGGCGTGGTTTTATTTATCGAAGTTATTGAGGAGTATGTGAACCTAATACCCGATTAGATTAGACCAACTTCATCTAAGGGGTTAACCAAAGAATCCAGTTCTGTTGAGCCGCGTTCGAGAAATTGCGACAATTGTTCTTGTACATACAACAATTCGTGTTCCCAATAATGACTTACGGAATCGAAACGTCCTCCTTCACTGCCGGTCTTATGACGACCAATCTATGAATTTCAATACCACTTAGCAAGCAAAAAGAGACTACTGATTAACAGTAGGCCGACGTAGTAATGGGCCTGCCATATAGCTTCCATAACTGATAACCGACGGGAAGAAAGGTTTTCTAGTGGCAGCCTCGTACTGGCAAGTACTTAATTGGACAACTCTCCACATAGTGGAGTCGAGTGACGACAATCTATGAGATTCCTATGTTCAGTAGTTGCCTTGACAATGGATGGTAAAAATGATGATGATGATGTGATAAAAGAAATTGAAACAAAAAAATACAACGATACAAATGAATATTCGGGAAATTGCAAATATGAAGTTAAAACTTTATATTATATCTCGAATTGACCACGCAATTTTAAAAATTTACGTTCGTTCGCATATTGAAAATACAAAACTTATTATCGGAACTTGTCAAAAAGGCGACAGTGGACGCGGTCTGTGCATTAATGACGATAAGCTTTTCAGGTATACGGAAATTTATTCAGCGCTACGATAATTTGCAGTAAATGGGATGCATTAAGGAAATAATTATTAATGTTATAGTAGAATTTATTTTGTAAATACGTTTTTATGTCTCAATGTACATCGGGTGTTTTTTTTAGATCTTAAAAACTTTAAATAATAGTACAAGAAATAAATATTGTTCGAATGAATTTCTTATTATAATATTCTGGTAAATAATTTCATGGCATTTATTTTTTAAATTTCCGTTCGTATGAGTTCCGTCCGTTCGATCAGTCCAATTTTTCACAAATTTTTCCAATAAATCTGGGCGTATGACGTAAATAGTGACTTGAATATTGGCTTAAAAAGCTTTAAGAGTTGCTGGTTTATCGGCATAAACCAACGAGGAGGCCAGTTAACAGGACCACTTCTGGAAATAAATTTGTCACCAAATTGATTTTGCAATAAATTAACAGTTAAACGCGCTGTACGGCAAGTTGCGGCGTCTTATTGGGACCAAATGTCGTCGATGTTTACCTGATTAAATTTTGTAAACAAAAAATCAGTCCGCATGACTCGATGGCGCTCACAATTCACCGGCACACGGCTGCTCCTTCCGCATTTCGAAAGAAATAAGGACCGGGTATGCCGCCAACGTGTACACCGCACCAAACATTCAATTTTAATGGATGTAATGGTGATTCGTTATTGGAATTCGCTCCTTATATGGCAATTTCGCTAATTCACGAAGCCATTTAATCAGAAATGAGCTTCACACAATTCTTCGATAAAACTGCTGATATTCGGCTAGTTTCAAATTAGCCCAAACAGCAAAAATGCGACTTAAACGATGATAATTTGGCTTGAATTCTTAGCACGAGCTGTATTTTATAGGCTCGTAAGCAAGATAATTTGACTCATTCCGGGCCATGGGCGTGCAACTTAGAACATTATTTTGAGAACAAAATGATATTTTTTTTGTGCTGCCATCTACATTCCTAAGCACTAGACTAAATTAGACGCACCACGCCACTACCTACGCAGGTGGATGGTTAATGGCGGTCACTGATAGTTGAGGTTAATTTGATATTAATATTAATTTCAAATTATTCTGATTCCTCGTTTGTTTATATGCTTTCTTGTATTAAAATAAATATTTGCGACCCAGTGTTTTTTTAATGTGTGCAAAAATGTGAAGAAGAAGAAAAATGGCAATGTGTTTTTAAATGTGACCAAGTAAGGACTTTTTTAACAACAGCTAACAGCTAATATCTAAGAAATTGAAGGTTCAAGGCACCTCCACGGATTGCCTCATAGGTACTATTTGCCATAGCTGCCACGCTTGGCAGACGGGTTATTGCCCATCTCCTGTTTCAGTTTCCCTCTCTCGCCTCGGAATTAATGATTATATTTTATTATTCCAGATGTTTTACACTATGTTCCGAAACCAGAATACCTCACTAGAAAGGTTTCAGCAGTTGAAAAGTATAGCTGGAACATCTAAAATATAAAACCGATCGTGAATTTTACTATAACTACCGCATTTGTGATCGGCACTTTGAGGACCGTTTTCTATATCCTCGAACTAAAAGACCTTGGTAAGTTTATTAAAAACTTTCTCATTGTCATGTTAATTAGCAATTGTTTAAGCAGTGCAGACTAAAGAAACTCACTTTCATGATTGTAATATTAGTAAAGGTGGGCAAGCAAACTTTATGTTTTTACTTATTATAGGTATGTCAGTGTATAGCTTGACTGCGACAACTACTACAACCCCACCTGATGGTCAGTGGTTATAAAGCCATAGATAGTAAAGCACTGTCTTATCAATAACTAAAGGATAGGATTGGATAGGATAGGGGTAGGAATAAATTCCGTTAAAGTAAATGTTATTGAAGAACTTGAAAATAAATATCACGATTGGCACAAAATCTACACAGACGGATCAAAGAGTGCTAAAGTTGCAAGGGGCAGCTTTTTTCGACCCATATCAAGCAGTTTCTCAATCTTATAAAGTTACTAATGACATTTGTATTATGACCCTTGAACTCATTGCAATATCCGAAGCCCTAAAGTATGCTGCAAACTATAACTGTAACTAAATTATTATATACTCAGACAGGAAAACTGCTATAAAATATTTGGCTCGATCTGCCTCTGGAATCGTAGGTGTTTCGAAAGCCTATTGCATACTTTCCCAAATAATATATCAGTTCAGTCTACGCGACACATGTGCAAGAGTGCAGTGGATTCCAGCACATAGACCAAATATTGGGTAATGACAAGGCAGATAGATTAGTGAACTCTGCTTGTATAAATGGTGTAGAATATAATATTGACCCTTGCTACTCAGAAGTACTACCAAAATTCAAAAATTAATGTCAACAAATTGAAAGAATTTTTCAATGAACGCTCTAAAACGAAAGGTGTTTGGTACTAAACAATACAGAGTGAACCACCTCGAATACCTTGGTTTGTAGATACAAAATTAAAAAAAAAAATTCTATTAAATTAATATCTAGAATAAGAACAGGTCACATTCCATGAAAAAGATTTCTTATTTGATGAAAAGAACTGATTCCATCTAATGTGAAACTTGTGGAGTAATAGAAAACTTACATCACTTTTTGATGGAATGTGAACGGCAACTAGGGGAAAGGGAATTATTTGGAAGGACATATAAGATAAATGTGGACAATATAGGTATTACACAGGGCATCCTACATGCCCCCACCTTGGATATTGCATTGAGTATGTGCAGATTAATAGCAACATATAGATTTTAATAGGATTGACATGTTAACTAACAAAAATCCCTAAATAAAATAAGAAAAAAAAAGCTTACTCACTTTTAAATTAAAGACAATAGTATGTCAGTGTATAACTTGACAACAACTACTACAACTCCACCTGGTAGTAAGTGGTTATAAAGCCCTAGATAGTAAATTAATAATATTTTACATTTTTAGGGTTCCATGTTTACACACAACAAGGAAACCTTATAGTTTCTCCATGTTCATCCCAACGCAGTTTTACTCAGAGACACTAAGTGTTACAAATTTGTAATTTTGCATAGTTTATAGGCATTAATCATGTCTACAAAACTGTGAAATAAAATCTTAAAAACATTTTTATTTTGGGTACACCTCCTATGCAGGTAAATGAATGATTATTTTTACCCATATATTCCATCCTGTAAGGTATTGTTGGATAGGTATTTCAAAAACATTGCGAGTATGGAAGAACACCTTTACGATTCAGGAGTTTGTTACCGAAATATTAAGCTTTAAAGTTGTATTTTTCATTAGAGTCATGTGTCTCCTCTGCCAACAAAACTGCTATTTTTGGAAATGTGGAAAGTATACTCAATAGTAGCATATATAATGAAGTTGAAAGGAAAACTGTCGCATCAAATTAGAATTAACAAGTTAACGGATTTTTAACGAGTAATAGTCTACCATTTTTTACGTGGTAGAGCCATGCTGCTGTTATATTAGTAGTATAGTTATAGCACGAATGGGTCGGCTCGACCGGGGAGGGACCACGTTCTCACAGAATACCAGCGTCAAATGGTAGCTTAATGCTGTTGTGTTTTGTATGGTGAGTGTAGAGATCCGGAGACCCTTTTTACTGGAAACGAGGCATTCCATCTTAGTCCTCATGGGTGACAACGCATCTGCACCTTGATTCGTAATCCAGGACAGATGTAGATGTCTAAGGGCCACAGCAACCACTTACCATCAGGTGGACTGTGTGCTCGTTTGTCACCCTATACTATAAAATAAAAAAAAGAAATAAAATTAATACCAACTTATTAATTGAACTTGAATTGGTAAAAATTTCGTTACAACTCCATAGAAAATGACATAAAACTAGCTGCATTATAACTTTGTATTGTTATTGTGAACTGTAAGAAATAAACATTTTATGAAGAAATCTTACTATTTTCGTTTATTTTTTAGTTGGTAGATATTGTTGTCTCAATCAAAGTATTCATACAATCAAAAAGCCTGATACAGTTTCATTTGTAATTCTCTTGGTTTATGCGGGCGACCCTCAGGATAAATCAGGGCAGTTGTAGTAGATTACCTAATCGGTATAGTTTTCGATTATTACTTATGACATAACTTTAAACAATTTTTAATAGAAAAAAAAGCATATATCATAATAAAAATACATGTGGAGTGTAACTTAATCTTTTTGCAAATTTTAAGTATTTGACTGCTTTATGCACACATATCGGCATTTTTCAAGGAGCACCATTTTTTATTTTTAGGTTTAATGATTATAATGAAAATACATTAATTTATTCCTTTATACTATAATAACACTTGACTGCCTCGTTGGTCTAGTGTCATAAATGCAATTTGATCATGAGATCCCGGGTTTGAATCCCAGTTCGGTCCAAAATCTGTTTTTGGGTATTTCTATCAAGAAATTCTCAGCAGTTTTAAATTTTTGAGTTAAGAAATTGGAAATAGTAATAATGACCAGTGCTTGCGCATACGCTTTGGGCACTGTAAAATTTGGTCTGGAGGACATTATTATTATTATCATTATATATGTGGTATGTAGCAGTGAATAAAGCAAGCCCAATAAAGAAAGTTTTGTGTTACTCATATACTTTCACCACTATTACAGGCTTACATGCTGAAGGATTAGAAATGGAACCCACACCACATATACTGAATGTACTTCACAAGATTCTGCCAAGTTCACATGATAATCCAATAAGAGGTATTTAATTTATTTTTTAAAGGAGAGGGGGGGGGGACGATCATGCAGCTCACCTGATGGTAAGTAACTATCACCGCCCATGAAGAACCACAACACCCGGGGGCATTTACAAAAGAGTAGGTTCTTTTCGTTACATTAATAATTAGTAATTACTGTAACTATATTCTATTACTATACCAGTAAGTTTTCCGTGTGATAAGTTAAAGATTACTATAATAGTAACAACTACGACTAATAATGGTTCAAATGTAGAAAGCGGTTACAACTCTTGTATTTATAACTTCGAAAGGACGATGGCCAAATTTCTATAGGAGCTGGACTTTTTTTTCATGTCCCAAAACAAACTATAGTTAGATTGGTTTGTTTTTATGTTGTAAACACAATCACGTTTAAAAATAATATTTAAATAGCCACGATTTTTTATAATAACGTCAAAAATATTTTTAAGGCTAAATCTTTACTTTTTTATTTATTGACCATTTTGTTAAAATATAACATTGGTTTGTCAAAATTACAATCAATGCAAATGATATTACATTACATTAGATTATTAAAATTACAAATTAAAATTCATCTACATTTACATGTCAAGCAAGTCAAAAAATGAACATTTCGTATATTCTTCTATATTGTAGAAAGCGTGATTCAAAAATTATGTTTTTGTCAATTGTCGAAACGCGTTTAATGGAAATCTTTATTTCTAAAGGCAATTTATTGCACATTTTAATTAATAACGAAAAACCTTGCTTGGCCGCTTTATCCGACTGCGATGTAGCCTAAAAGTGTAAGCGATAAGTGAGGGGGGTAATTAGCGTTATTAATCAGTGTTTAGCAGTGGTTTTAAAAAAAATGATGACAATTTATATTATTATATATTGTTATTTACCCATATATGGATACATTATCATGAGGGATAATAATATTAACATAATCACATCCTTAAGTGGCAAGTGCACCTCATGACAACGTCCTCGGTTCACGTCAATGTTTGTGTGACACCGGCACTCCTGCTCAACATGTTGAATGTTAAATTAAATTAAAGTGGATGTTTCTCAAATTAATTGAATCCTGGTATTTTCAATAATCCTATAAATAACGTAACCTGATGATTACTTGTTAATTTAAAATTTTTGATATTAAAATTATGGTCGATTAATTATTTAACTAATTAATTAATTACTCAGTTCAGACTGCCTCGTTGGTCTAGTGGTTGTAGTAGTGCGACTGCTGATCATGAGATCCTGGGTTCGAATCCCGGGTCAGACCAAAAAATTTATTATTGAGTTTTCCGTCGAGAAATTCTCAGTAATTGCCCGGAGCCAGGAAGTTGGCGGTGCCTCACCCCATGCCTCGGAAAGCACGTAAAGCCGTTGGTCCTGCGCCTGATCTCTCTCCGGTCTTGTCAGTTTACCATCCCATCGGATTATGAAAGTGAGGGAGTAGAGAGTGCACCTGTGCTTGCGCATACACTTGGGCACTATAATTCTGTCCTGCGCCGATGGCTAGCCTCCGTTGAGGCAGGCTGCCGTGGCCGAAATTCGGTCTGGAGGACATTATTACTCAGTTATTTATATAAGGAAAACATACAGCTTTTTAGAAAAATACATGATGTGTGTACAATTAAATGTGAGTTTTAAATTAGCGAAAACAATTTCCACAGACATTCAGTTGCACTTAAGCAGTTATGCACAGCTTAAGTACAAAAATACATGAAACTGTCTAAGTTAATTAAACTATTTAATTAGACTTAAATATCAAATACATCACTGTAATGTTCCTGTAAAACTAACCCAATTTTTCGGAAAAGGTATAGATATTTTTTTTTTTTATAGAATAGGCTGACAAACGAGCACACAGTCCACCTGATGGTAAGTGGTTGCTGCGGCCCATAGACATCTACATCTATCTTCCATTACAAATCAAAATGCAGATGCGTTGTCACCCGTGAGGACTGAGATGGAATGCCTCATTTCCAGTAAAAAGGGTCTCCGGTTCTCTACACTCACCATACGAAATACAGCAGCATTAAGCTACTATTTCACGCTGGTATTAACTCATTATATCTTATATTCTATTATACCTTATTACGTGCCAAGCTTCAACTATGTTATGGTTGTAGCACGAATGAGTCAGCTCGAATGGGGAAGGATTACGCTCTCACAGACTAACAGCGCAAAATACCAGCTTAATGATGCTCTGTTTCTTATAGTGAGCGTAGAGAATCAGACCCTTTTTACTGGAAACAAGGAATTTCATGGGGTAGGGGTGACAAGCGGTGTCTGCATTTTGATTCTTTATATATTATATTATTAATTTAGGTGTCTATGAGCTTCAGCATGCACTTGCCGATTGCACTTTGCTATTGGAATGTGTGCTCCTTTGTCACCCTTATTCTATAAAAATACATATTCTTAGAATAGAAAATGTATTTGCTTAAAAACATGGTACATAAGATGGTCAATGACGTGGAACTGATTAATAATGATTGATATTAATCCAGTACATAATAAATCAGCATAGTAGTTGATTTGATGTCTACATACTAATTGAATTGAATTAAAATTAGCAACTATTCATAAAAACGTGAATGATTATAGTCTTTGAATACCAAGTCCTTTCACACATGAAATGAATCGTCATTAGGTGCGTTCTGAAACTATTATTTGAAATAATTTTGAACAGTTACAACAATAGAAATACAGTAGAATCCCGATTATCCGGATCAATTAAAACCAGGAGTATTCCGTATAATCGAAAATCCGGATAACCGATTTCAAAGCAAATCAAATAATATTTAAGTTTTAATAATTTTTTATTATGTAATAGGTTTTACTTAGATAATACGATATATAAAAAACGAGCTATAACGATAGATAATGAATTACATAATACCTATATAATTTAAAATTTTGGTTGGAAATAACTTGTTATAGATTTTTGACGTAATGAATCACATCGCTTCAGTTGTAATAACTGTATGGGATCCGATTCGTTCTGTCTTTCAAACCACTTAAAAGCAACATCTAGAGCTTCAAAAGCTTCTGCGTGACACGGTACTTGATATACATCACCAGTTTCAATCCCTTCTTCATCTTCTCTCTCGTTACTGTTTAAATCCTCAATGGTTTCTTCATCAGTTAATATTTAGAATCCAGAGTCTTCACTATCGCAGTTTAGCCACTCCATAATGTTCTCTTCATCGCACCCTTCACCAATGTTAAGAATTTTCATTGCTTCGGTTATTTCTTTAAAATCGTTGTGCGGTTTAATTGAAGAATCAGATAGAGTTAATTTTAATAATTTATTCCATGCCCTTTTTAATGTTTGCAATTCCACAGAATTCCACGCGTCTACCAGCATATAACAACAATCTTTTAAATTAATTTCTTTAAAAAACTTTAACAATGTTTCTATTTCACTGTCGTCCGCTGATAAAAGACGACGCAGTAGCTGCTTTCTGTATAAACGTTTTAAACTTTCAATGATACTTTGGCCCATAGGTTGCAATATCGATGTTACGTTAGGGGGCAAAAACTTAACCGTGAACTTCCCATTTTCTCGATTTAGTGTTTCAGCGGAAGGGTGTGTTGGCGCATTATCTAATAACAACAATACATCGCCCTCTTTACCCACGTCCTTTTGAAATTTCTTCACTTCAGGAATAAACGATTTTCATACCAAATAAGAAAAATATCTGTGTTCATCCACGCATTTTGTTGGTTAGCGTAAGTTAAGGGTATTTTAACATTTTTGAAACAGCGCGGATTTTTTGATTTACCAATAAGTAGCAGTGGCAATCGATGTGTTCCTTTAGCGTTTGCTCAAACCATAACTGTAACTCTGTCCTTACTCACTTTGTGCCCCGGTGCTGCATTTTCACGTCGCGATGCTAATGATCTGCTGGGTAGAGCTTTCCAATTAAGACCTGTTTCGTCCGCATTGTTTACAAAATCTAAATCGTATTTTTTTCATCTAGACATTCTTTTAACTCGTCTACAAAAGAGTCGGCTGATGCAACGTTAGCAGACAGTTTTTCTCCTTGAATCTCCAGTTCTCGAATTCCATGTCTGAATTTGAATCTTGCTAACCATCCACAGCTCGCCTTGAAAGAAGTATCACCACCAAGTTTTTGATTAAAATCCAATGCTTTTTCACATAACAGAGGTCCAGATATGGGCTGACCGCATGCTCTCTTTTGTAAGAATCAAGTAAAACTGCATTCTCCAGAATTTCATTTTGAGATTTTTTCATGACTACGTTGCGAGCTTCCATCTTCTTGCTCAAGCGCGCAGGTGAATTTCATTATGGAATCAGAATTTTTTCTAATTTCTGATATCGTAGAAGTTCCGACACCATATATTTGTGCTAACTTACTGCCAGATTCACCATTTTTTATACTCTCAATTATCTTCATTTTGTCGTTAGGAGACAACACTACTTTTTTCGCTTGGACATTTTAAATTTCCAACATAATAACAAAACGTTAACAAAATAAAAGACAACCTTTCAGTTGAACGCTATCAAAGAAAATGAAACAATAACAAACACTATCCCGCAAACAAATGAGAGCGGGAGTACACCGTCGGAGACGGGAATAAACTTGTCGTAACGTGTCTCGTTGCGCCGTCAAAAAATTTTTAAATTAATAATTAGAGCCGAGACGAATGAGTCCGGATAATCGGATGTTCGGATAATTGATGTTCGGATAATCGGGATTCTACTGTAAATTAATAACTTTTTTTTTGTGGCTACTTAGAGAGTTATACCTTAACAATAAGGTATTTTACATAAATATTTCATATTGGGATGCTGTAATTTCGTTGTCTGGTACGATTTGGCCATCCTCCTTTTGTTATCACTGAGCCACAAGCCATGCAGTGGAAATGCTACATTTTTGCACTGTGTACACTGCAGCACTGCGCCAGCTCCAAAAGCATTCTAATAGCATATTGCATAATATATATTATATCATTTATTTATTATTTTATCCTAAGGCACAACTTGCAATTCAAAATCATTTATTAAAAAAGGAGAATCCAATACAATTTATCTATGCCGTCATTGTTTCATTTGATCTCTATATGCATACCTGATTGTCGTACTTTTTTCGGGTACATTGATTACACAAGAAAGGTGTACAGATGTGAAAATGAAAAAAAATAATTAACAAAATCATGATTTTAAAAAGCAAAATTAGAAAACAAAAATGTCAAATAAAAGCAGCAATGAAAATGGCGAAGACAAAAATTGTTTCCATATCTTTTTTAACTTCCTTAAATCTCATTGTAATAGGTAAAACTTTGTTTCACAGCATATATGTTCTGAATAATGTTTTAGACACTTTTTATAAAATCTTTGATTAAAGGAATTAAATAAAATCAAACAAAAGTGACTAACTTCAGTCAGTCAGTAATATCTGCAGTATCTTTGCTCTCTTGGGGTAATTAATAATGTTTTGAAAATAAAATCAAAACAAAGTTGTTACAGACAAATATTTATTTTACATTAATTATTAATTTTTCAATTGTAAAGACTTACTTGCACAAAATATTAGACCATCTGATACACGTTGGTTAAAATTCGTGCTTTACTCTTAAATTTAGGTATTTTGTCAGGTTACACTGAGTTATCTGTCAGCTTACATGTCCATCATTCAGTAGTTCATTTTCTCCCGCATTAATATCTAACTGTAATTATTATTTATGCTCCCATTTAGTTTATTTTAAGTTTAAAATTAATTTGAGTTCAACCAACACATTCCTTGTGGGCAAATTGTGAGGAAGACTTTAATAAAGTTTTAAATAATTTGGATTGCCTGCTGGCAAAAATTAATTACACCTGCCCCCAAAGGAAAATAGAATTAATATAGACTATAGTTCAAAAATTGGCAGGTAATGATTCGCAAGAATTTGCAAATAAAATTGTCACGGAGACAAAAAGGTATGTGGAAGGGCAAGTTATTAAAAAGTCAAAAATTAAAGTTTGCAAATCATGTTTTACATGTAATAATGAATTGTGTGATACAACTCCGCCACAAGTAGACAATTACATTTTATCTGTGGATGTCACGCGAAGATCACTTATGAGACCTTCCCAAAACTTTTTAGAGTGTGTTGAAAATGTGATTAAAATAATAAAAAATGCTTTACAAAACGGCCCCTACAGTGGTATATGTGATAGAATTAAATTATTAATAGATCTTGGTGTGGAATTCGAATTTTTGTCATGTAAAAAGCATAATTTTTTACGTGATAGAGCCATGCTGCAGTTATATTAGTAGTATAGTTGTAGCACGAATGGGTCGGCTCGACCGGGGAAGGACCACGCTCTCACAGAATACCAGCGTGAAATAGTAGCTTAATGCTGCTGTATTTCGTATGGTGAGTGTAGAGAACCGGAGACCCTTTTTACTGGAAATGAGGCATTCCATCTCAGTCCTCACGGGTGACAACGCATCTGCATTTTGATTTGTAATGGAAGATAGATGTAGATGTCTATGGGCCGCAGCAACCACTTACCATCAGGTGGACTGTGTGCTCGTTTGTCAGCCTATTCTATAAAAAAAAAAGAAAGCTTAAAAACCTTTATAATTAATTATATAATCAGTTTAATTATTCACAGCTGGTGCATGAATGTCATGAAAATATTGCAGTGTAGACATGTTAAAATTGATGAAAATGACAAAATAAAAATTCAAGCTAAAAAATACTATATGACTCATAGATATTTATCTCTATATCACATTATGATGTACTTTTAACTTTCTAAACTTACTAATTGAGATGCTTATGGCGCTACTCCTTGCGAACGACCTTGAGCGGTCGGTTCTATACAATTCGCGCGATCTCGCTACAATATATCGCGTAATAAATACGCTCAAATTTTTGGAATTATTTAAATTAAGAAAGAAAGACGAACTTAAGAAATAATATAGATTTTTAAATTATCTATCCAATAGTATGTAATTTGTAATCCTCAAATGATTAGAGCATTGCCTTTAACAACAGATGCATGTTATCAATAATTTTATTCATTTTTAAAAATAAGTTTTAAATGTATAGATAACACATAAAAACTAATTAAAACGTGGAATGTGATGATAGGATATCGAACACTTTAATAATGTGCTTTTGGATGTAGTTTATTTCTCATAACTAAAGAGATAATAGTCTCTGAAAAACACACTTTCGCAAGGTTTTGATCGGGGCCTTAAGTAAAGTAGATAAATAATCACATAAGCTGTTTGATGACACCTTAATTTTGATATTTTGGAGAGAAAAAACCTAATTATAACCACTTCTATTTTTGGTATTTCTAAGAGTTTAAAAATATTTTAATGTTTGAAGTTTTATTTTATCATTATTGATTTTAATATGTCTGCCTTTTAATATTTTATTTATAATTATTACACAAGCTCTTAGGCCATCTTTGAGGGTCAGAACTATGTATAATTATTTTGATCATCAAATTAATGATAAGGGTCCTTACTTTTTTGTTTATGTCGTGTTAGAAATTCAAATTTGATATTTATTAACAATTTAATGATTTAAAATATCCCATTTCCGGGGAATCATTGGTCAAATGTTTTTAATTATTTTTGTTATAATCTTCAATACATCGTAAAGTTTTGTGAAAGTCACAAAAGCGTTTTTCTTGAAACATTACAAATTTAATGAATTTGCTTGGTGTGGAGTTGTATTACAAAGGTCATTATTACGTTATTTACGTACCTACATTAATTTTCGTCTTTTTATAACTTTTAAAATACAAATATTTTAGTTTTAGTTTCTGCAAATTTGCTAACTGCCAAATTGTGAGCAGTAAAATTTCTTTTAATTAGTACCTCTTTCTTTGGCGTGGAGGACATTTTTACCAGTAAATATTCCAGATTTTATAATATATTATTAGCTTCTTGCTAACAACTTTTCACCAAGGAATAATTTAAATTTAAATTATTGAACAACAGTTTATTGAATACACTTTAAATTGTTGGCAAGTAGGATTCGTGTTTACTGCTTCGTGGTTTTTTTACTAAGGAGAAAGTATTCAGCAGAGTTTTAGTTAAATTAACACATTAACTAACTTAATATGTTGTTATCATATAGATATTGAAACAAATCTTTTGTCGTATTAACATAAGATATTGTTCAATTTTTATTTATGGAAACTGTTTAAAATGATGACACACACTTCCATCTCTTTTTTAACTTCCTGAAATCTCATTGTAATAGGTAAAACTTTGTTTCACGGCATATATGTTCCGAATTATGTTTTAGACACTTTTTATAAAATCTTAAAAGGAATTAAACAAAATCAAACAAAAGTGACTAACTTCAGGCAGTCAGTCATATCTGCAGTATCTTTGCTCCCTTGGGGTTAGTAATATGTTTCAGTTGTAAAAACTTATTTGCGTAAAGTCTAATACCACCTACTATTACACTATTACTAATACACGTTGGTTAAATTTCGTACTTTACTCTTAATTTTAGGTGTTTTATCAGGTTACACTGAGGTATCTGTCAGCTTACTTATCCATCATCCAGTAGTTCATTTTCTCCCGCATCAATATCTTAAAGTAGTAATTAATTTTAAATGCTCCCATTTAGCAGTCTACTATGTCATGCGTATAAATCTTAATTATTTTCAAATAAAATTTCCCCTTTCGATAAGTGTAGGATCAAACAAAGAGAATTATTTCTAATTTTAAATTTCAAAAGCATTCTTGCTGTTTTTTGTCCTATTAACTTAATTATTGCTTACTTTGGTATTAATTGTAAATTAATCATAGAGGGATTTAGAAAGGGAATGGGATGTACAGATCAAGTCTTTTCCATGCGCATGATCGCGGAGAAGTTTCTGGCCAAAAACCAGAAGGTTTTTTGTGCGTTCATGGACTTGGAAAAAGCCTATGACAGAGTGGATAGGGATTTGCTATGGCAAACACTGAACTCACTTGGGTTGAGCGCTGGCTTGATACGGGCATTGGAGTCTCTTTATAGGGACTCTAGTGCTTGTGTTAGGATCAACGGGGTCTACTCGGACTGGTTTGATATCCATAAGGGTGTCAGACAGGGCTGTGTGGCTTCCCCGTGGCTGTTCAACCTATTTATGGACAGTTGTTTGCAAAATTTGAAAGTTGAAGAATGCGGATTAAGAATGGGTGAGTTAACCGTCAAATGCCTTTTGTACGCCGATGATCAAGTTATTCTTGCGTCGTCGGCGGCAGAGTTGCAAATGATGGTTACATTAATAAACGGATCATTAAAAGAAAGGGGTATGAAAGTGAACGCAAGTAAGACGAAGGTTAGACGAAGAGTAGAGTAAACGCAGTAGAAATGCGGTCGTTAAGGAGTATGTTAGGGCTGAATCTGAATGACAGGGTAAGGAATTGTGTAATAAGAGAAGAGTGTGGTTTGCAAGATGATGTGGTGACCAGGATTAAGAAAGGAATGCTTCGGTGGTTTGGTCATGTGGAAAGAATGAATGAGGAAAGAGTGACAAAGAAAATTTATGGTGCAGAAGTGAATGGCAGAGTTGGAAAGGGACGTCCTAGGCGAAAATTTATCGACCAAATTGGCGATTTATTGAAAACGGGCCAAATTAGGAGTACCCTTAACCGACGAGCATGTATGCGTAGGTGTATGGATGTGAAGGAGGCAAGAGAGGTGTGTCAGGATCGTGCCAAATGGAAGTCTGTAGTCTCTGCCTACCCCTCTGGGTGACAGGCGTGGGTGTTTATGTATGTTATGTATATGTAATCATAGACAACATTTAATCATGTTTGTTATAAATCTTTTATTATATATATTTTTTTAATTACTGCCATCGTAGCATTTTTGCAAAAATCTATAACAAATTGATAGCTTAATATGAGCTTTATCTCCTTTATCATCAAACCAAAACATGTTTATGGTTATATTCTCACTCTTAACATCCTCAGTCTTCGGAACCTATGACAGTTGTATTGTAATGTAGTTTAGAACACTAGCATCTCATCAAACATTAAGAAACACAAGCAATCTGCCATGTTCAAGCTTTGTTCTTTCATTTGCCTAAATATAATTAAGTTTATACCTGGTTTAATTAGTATTTATTTAAGGACATTTTTAATGTCCGTCTTGAGGACAAAGTGAACAATTTCCTTAAAAATATATATCTTGTAAGGCTTTTTTCTTTTTATTGAAATTCCTAAACAATTTGTCTTCAAAGTTTTATCATCTTCCACGACATTCATGTTTTACTTGTACTAACTGCATATTCAGGAATTCGTGGGTGTAGAATAAAAGTTTGGCTATTTTTGACTATCAGAATTCCCCAATTTATTAGATTGATTATAATTTCGCAAATAGTTTATAAAGTCGTATAATGTATGAGTATGTTATAATATATAAAATGCTCGTTTTGTAATAAAAAAATATAATGATTTACACATGTAAAACAATGGTAAAGTGGGCATAAGAAAGTCACTTTTGTAAATTATTTGTATTTTTTAAAATTGTGGTTATTACACACATTTAAAAAGATTTGTTATGTTACTAAAGTATGATAACATTATCAAGTTCACATTTTAAAGATTAATAATGCTGCTCCAAAATGTATCTTTTTTATTAAATTAATTAATTTTAAATACTAATTCATAAAATTATGGAAGAGGAGCAAACCTTTGGAGAGAATTCAATTACCAATGTGCTCTTAAATGGGAAGGAGTTGAGTCTTGTGGATGATACCACTGTTTCCCTGTATTAATATTGGGGTCATGTGACTGATATTGAAGCCATATTTTGATTATAAAAGAGAGCCGCACGGTCAATTTTTATCTTAAATGTTAAGGAGCCTTTTAAAAAATTTAAAGAAATAAACACATTAACTTTGGCATAGCAATATATTTATGAAAATGTACTATAATATGTACGCACATAAAAACATAAATAGCTTTCATAAGAATAAAGAAAACACCAGGAACAAACATAAACTTGTAATACCAATTACTAAAATCCACTGAGTCAGTAGTGCTGTTATGGGACAATGTATTATACGCTTTTACAACAAAATTTCAGAAAAAGTACAAAATTTGTCAATTAACAAAAATGTTTTATTAAAGGAAAAATGTACAAAACTGTTATAAATAGCTTTCATAAGAATAAAAATGTTCAAACTTTAAACACTAGGAACAAAAATAGGCTTGTAATACCAGTTACTAGAATCCACTGAGTCAGTAGTGCTTTATAGGGCAATGTATTATACGCTTTTACAACAAAATTGCAGAAAATGTACAAAAATTGTCAATTAACAACTTGAAATGTTTTATTAAAGGAAAAATGTACAAAAAGTGTTATAAATAGCTTTCATAAGAATAAAGATGTTCAAACTTTAAACACTAGGAACAAAAATAGGCTTGTAATACCAGTTACTAGAATCCACTGAGTCAGTAGTGCTTTTATGGGGGCAATGTGTTATACGCTTTTACAACAAAATTGCAGAAAATGTACAAAATTTGTCAATTAACAACTTGAAATGTTTTATGAAAGGAAAAATGTACAAAAAGTGTTATAAATAGCTTTTATAAGAATAAAGATGTTCAAACTTTAAACACTAGGAACAAACATAAGCTTGTAATACCAGTTACTAGAATCCACTGAGTCAGTAGTGCTTTATGGGGCAATGTATTATACGCTTTCACAACAAAATTTCAGAAAATGTTCAAAATTTGTCAATTAACAATTTGAAATGTTTTATTAAAGGAAAAATGTACAAAAAGTGTTATTATAATATCAAAGAATACATAAAATAACTCCTGGGTATGAGGTGATCGCAATCATGCTTGTATGTACTATTAAAATTTATTTAAAAAATGATATTGTAAAGTGAAATATGTTTAAAAAAAAGTCACGCTGGGTTTCTTGTTGGTTCTTCCCAGGACATTGGTATCGGTGGTAAATAAAACACGATTTCCAATAAGTATTATGTAATAATCTATATTTAATTTAAAAAAATGTTCTATTCTCTGTAATATAAGATATTTACTAACTAGTAGGGACATTGTATAAAGAAATCAATTGATATTGTGCAAATACTGTTAAATTTAACACATCTAATGTTATTCAATAACTAAGCAAAGAATTTTTAAACAATAAACGTTTTAAAAATAACCTGTTTTTTATTTTTTGGTATAGGAACTTACAATTACCACGAGAAACATAAACAACTATTAATTACATTGCAGCACTTGCGCAATGTAATTAGTGGTTGTATATAAAATAAAAATATTAAAGTGCAAAAAAAAAAGGGCGAGCCCAAAGCACCAATATTTTAACGCCATTTATTAGGCAAAACAAGAACTTTAACTAAAATTAAACTTGAGTCGCACATCTATCTCTAGTATATATACAGTAATCTATGTTCCGGGCTCAGCTGCCGTCGTGAGTGGATCATTTCATCGTTTGTATACAGCGGCTCGTAATAGGGGTGTCCACTTTTAAAACACGTAATGTTTTTTGGGATGTAATGCATCGAGATTGTGCATCGAGATATTTCGATGCATCGTTTAGAAACTTCGATGTTTTTTCAAAATCGAGTACTGTATCCGACATTGTACTTTTGTTCATATGGAAATAAATAAGTTAACCTAAAAACCCACTTAATTACTTTACTTACCTGCCCAATCTAACATCTACGGAAACGATGGGATTTTCCTTATAAACAGAAATTGTATTTATTCTGTAAAGTGTGCACAGATTTAGCATTTTTATTCAAAGTTCTCCGAAACAGAACAAACGATTTTTAAATTTTCGCTAACACAGAGCTGTCAACCAGTTAATGTCCATTTCTTGATTCCGCGTAAGAGATTGACAGCTGCCAAATAGTGCCACCAACAGATTTAATATTATATCTAACATTGTAACTGATTTAGAAGTTATAATATTAATAGTAAACGCTGGTTATCACTGATCATTGAATCGATGTTTTATGAAAATACATAGATACATCGAGTGTATCAATAACTTTCCAAAACATCGGATCGATTCAATGCATCGTATTGTAAACATCGAGTAAATTCGATGCATCGATGTATATCGAGTATCCTTAGCTCGTAATGAAAAATATCCATCGCTGTAAAAATCCGAAATATTCCAAAAACCAAGTTTGATACATATTTGACCAAGGTAAGATATTATTGTTAAAATATCACAGATTTTTATTACATTATACAATATATTTTGCTAAAAGTACGTAGGATTTATATATAAATATACTTATACGTCTTGGATTTTATGGAGTGATCCGAAGGTGTTTTTTTTTTTTTTTTTAGAGAAGAGGGAGCAAACGAGCATGTGGCTCACTTGTTGTTAAGTGACTACCGTCGCCCATGATCAACCGCAACACCAGGAGAATGGCAGGTGCGTTGCCGGCCCTTTAGAAAGGAGTAAGCTCTTTTCTTGAAGGTTGTACGCGGAAGAAAACTCCTTTTGAAACGTACAGTGGTGGACCGCCAAGCATCCAGATGGTGTGGATGGTATCGGGACGTTTGCCGCGTAGTGCGTTCACGATATTTGGCGGCTGGGATTAATCCGAACAATTCCTCAGAGCTTTCTCCATGGTATATGCGAAAGAAAATGCAAAGGGATGCAACGTCTCTTCGCAGTGCCAGTGAAGTTGATACTGACTTCGGCATTTGATATTCGAAATCCTCGACGTGTGTGAACTTGACGGAGTGACCTGAAGGTATACTTCGGTGAATGTAACAGGAACTCCTCGAATATTAGTAACAGTAATAGGTGTGCTGAGTTTCGGCTCGTTTTGTTAGTTATGATGAGACCTTACCTCCGGACAGTGGCGGATTATCCTTAAAGCAAACTAGGCACGCGGCGTGGGGCGCAAGGTTAAAAAGGGACGCGCGCGGAAGTTTTTAAACGCAACAACATCGAATTAAAACTATGAAGATAAGGTTATTAGTGAAAAATTGTGTGTATTTAAAATACTTTAAAAAATTGACGTATAACATGAGCGCTTAAAGCGTGCACATTTGGATTTGCCAAAAGTTTTAAGCCTTTTGATAGATAAGGCCTCCACATTTTCTGGGGCTTCGTTGTAAAAGCGTATACTTTGCCCATTGAGGGAACTACTGACTCTTTGGAGTTGACTAAGTATTATACCTAACTTGTGCTTGTTCCTAGTATTTAAGGAATGTACATCACAATTTTTAATAAAACTATTATTGTTTTGTGTACATAAAATTTTCGTTAATATACTGCGAAGCCAAAATATTTATTTCTGTAAGTATATATGATGAAATATTACTATTGTAATAAATTCGTATTTCCCGTGAAGTAATCCATTACCTACGTTACTAAATATACTAAAAGAGTAAACAACGAAAAGGAATAAAAATAGCAGCATAATCATATTATGATAAATACCAAGCCGGCGACGGCGCGTCTCGGGCTACGATTATCAACCCGGGGATTACATCAGTTACTCTCTCCTGTATATGACATCATTTATATTTACCTAAAGAAGACATAATTTACTATAAAAGAACGCTCGCAATGCTTTACATATCTCATACTTGCTTTATTAACTATTTTACTTTTTTTTAACTATTTTATGCCATTTCTTGACTAATATATCACTTAGTACATTTTTATGATGCAGCCGAAAATGCTAAAGACTTAGCTAAACAAAAGCCTTTTCACTGTTGCTTTTAAAAGACCCACATCATGATCGCATGGAGAGACTGATGCTGCCAAATTATTCCACTTCTTTGCTTCACGCGTAATGAACGACGATGCAAACCGTATGGTTTGAATGAGTGGTATATCGCCAACAAAGGGTGGAGACCAGCCAAGCGTCAGATTGTCTAATGAAATGGAGAGGGAGGAATTAAGTCATGAAATTCTTTAAAAAAAACATAAAAACACCGAAAGGCTCTCCATTTTACCTGTGGTTGAAACTGGTAAAATTGGTTCTTAGCACACCTGTCCATTGAGCTGAAAGCCGCTGGGTAACATGCAACGCATATTGTGTTAATCATCAAAATACGATGTTGCAAAATACAAGTTTAAGAGCGCATATTCAAATATGTCCAAGTCGAAATCTACGCGATCGCTTTGGAACGGCGTAATATTGACGCACACTACAATGTTATCTCTGTGTGCGTGTCAGGGCGAGCGTGAGGCTATAATAGTTGCCTAACGACGACTACGAATCACTTTGATCGTTGATTATGTCTTTCCTGTCCTGTCTTTGATACTGTTGGAACTAAAATAATAAAAAAATAATTTCCATATAATGGCTTACTTATATAGTGTATAGAAATCGGAGGCTAATATGTGGAAATTGTTTTAGGTATTCTTTTAGTAAATTGAAGTCGGCTTTACATTTTCACCCTATTGAGTATATTATAATATGTATATGTTCTAATTGAAAAATATGTATTGTATAAAATATTTTATGATGCAGCATGCATTATATCATTTGATAAACTTTTATTCTGTTTCATAATGTAAACATAATTCATCAAACTAACAATTTCATCAGTGTCGGCGGGGGTTAGTGTTGCCAGGTCTAGCAAGTAAAATTTCGGGACGGAAGGTAAAAATAATCTGGGATTTGGTTTTCATATCCGAACAACTAGAATGACTACAAAATATAGGTTTCTTTGTAGCCTTTTGTGCTTTATTGAGAGCCGTGGTAGCTCAGATGGTCAACGCTAACTGTTAATATCGCAGTATGCGAGTAATGCGAGAAATTGTGACTGTAACTTTACTTTTGTGCTTTACAATTATTATTCGAGTCTGATCTCATGAACGAATAACTTTTCATCCAAACTTCGTAAAAACTGAATTTTTTTCATTTTAGGCAAATTAAAACATTTTTGAACTACTTGTTTTTTTTTTTTTGCAGTCCCTGAATTTTTCAAATCACTCATTTTAATATAATTCTGTTTAAAACTTTTGTGGTTTTTTTTCGACTGGTGAGACAATGTTGTAGTAAAAATATTTTAATGTGGTAGTAGCTAACAGATATAATCATTTTTGCTGTCAAAATTATGGATTAAAGTATAGAATAAGAAGGTTAGTGAAAATCGGGACATTTGGCGTCCCGATCAATGATGAATCGGGACGTGTCACTAGACCTTTGAAAATCGGGACGTCCCGCGCAAATCGGGACACCTGGCAACACTAGCGGGGATCGAGCCCGGATTGTTCGCGTTTACGGCGAGCACTACGCCCTTGAGCTACTCAACTCAAGCACGGCTCATGTGTTTTATATCTGGGGGCACGGTAGTGCCCCGCCATGTAGACCAAAACAGCGGCACGGCCGTATCATCATTGCGAGACTTGGTTATTTTACAAGTTATGTTTTTGATGGCATGTCTTTGTTTAATCATAACGTTATCTCCACACTAGGAATTTTTCCTAAGTACATACATCGTTGGGGCAGTTTAAATACATTAATTTCACAAGAACAAACATCCAGACCTGGAACAATTATTTGTAGGTAATACAAATTTTTGTTCCATGTGGGATTCGAACCTGCGGCGTTCAGCGCTACAAATCATTACCAAGTCACTCCGCCACGGAGTCAAAGGTGAAAGCCAACGATTTTGTATTTTTACTTGATCCGAATTGCTTACGTTCAATTACTCATTTATAAAAAAAATATGTATGAAATGAAAATTTGCCACCATTACATCATTTAATATTTACATATTACTATCATAAACATATTTCAAAATTACTTACTACCAAAAATATCGCTTATAAAAGTCTGAATCGTTTAAAATGCTCGATGGTGCTATAGGTACCTATCTAGTTATAGTATGGTGTAGTATAGCCCTATCGGTGTAACAACGCGATCGCGCGGTGTCGGTGAGAAAAAGTAATACGTCCTGTCGTTGGGATTACCCGGAGCTTACTGAATCGAACTGCGTCTGCGCATGATGTTTTATAGTATTTTTAAAATAATTATATAAAATAATTGACAAAATAAAACGAGCTAAAATTTTTTTTGGATATTTAACATTACATGTATTTTGATAAAATAATTAAAATAGATATGTTTATAAGCAAATACATGGAAAAAGTTACATTGAAGTAGACAGTTTTGGTGATTTTATAATATTATTTTATAATATTAAATCGAAATATTATCGTAATTTAGGTTTTGCTATACCCTAAAAGACTATATATTTCATTATAATAACGCTTAAAATATAGTATTTTAGCTTATAATAATGGTTGTATTCAACCTGAAAGATAACTCTGATGCATATTTTCGTAAAACACAGTGAAGGGATTGTCTTCGCCCTAAAAAACCGTCATTAAAAACTATGATTTTGCACTGCTATGTACTAAATAAATACTTCATCTTTCTAAAGCCCTAATTTTCAGCAAATAATCTCCTCACGTCGTTACGATATCGCCTTTGGAAAAACCATAAAACATGTAGTTTTCGACGCGAAACGCATATGCCCTCTTAACGACTGGCCATAGTGAAAAGTTGTAATTCCTCAAAATAAATGTAAAGTATGGTATTAGTAAATGGACGTCAGCTCTCACAATATGTACTAACAATCTTGATTTAAATTTATTTGAGTGACTTACAAAGAAGAGTGAGGGAAATGAGATCAATGAACACCTGCAACACCAAAGGAATGGGCAGAAAGCGTTGGCGACCTTTTGACAAAGGAGCAAGTTCTTTTCTTGAAGGTTCCTAAGTCTAATCGGTCTAGCTTGCTGGTGGCAGTAAATTCTATAAGGTGATACTACATAGTAGGAAATTCCTGGAAGAAGTTACGGTGGTGAACAGCTAACCATTAAGATGTTGAAGATTTTGATAAAAATGTATGTTCTTTAATACTTTTCACGTACCAACAGTAAGTAGTTTTTTAATAACCGTTACCATTATAACAAATATAAACGTAAATTATCAATAAAACAAAAGAACTTCACAACACTCATCAATGAGTGTTGTGAAGTTCTTTTGTTTTATTTAATATTATTCCGTGATGTTTCAAACGTAACAACACATTATGTTCTTTTTCGTGGAGAAAGTACGTATAACCCAACAATAGATGGCGCTGCAGCAATTCAACTTCTTAACCGTTTAACCGATCGTCATGGAAATTTGTAGGTACATGCAGCACAACATCTGCAGAATTTTGCTAATATAATATAAAAAATAATTATTCTTGGTATAGTAGCTTGTCACGTAGCTCTGTATAAGAACGTAGTACCGAAAACAATATCGGTAAAATATACAAACAAAAGGACCTGTTTCTATAGACATATTCATGTTTATTTTCAAATTTGCTTTTCTATTTTTTCTTGGCCGGAGCCATTTTCGTTTTATGTTATGACGGTACGCAGTTTTCTCGAGTGCGAAATTTCATTTTCATTAGCGAATTACAAAAGTTGTTCGCCTCTGACAAACATATTTAAAAAGGATGACGTGCAGAGTTCGCTTTGTGAGAGGAAGCGGGAAGTAATTCTTACAGAGTAAGTAAGATTCTAAAAGGTTCGACATTTTTTGTGGCAACTTTATCTTTCATTGATGTTCCAATGATGAAGTTGTCGCAATATCCATTTTAAAAACAATTAGGATTTCATCTCCAGTATTGCTTTACATACATAAATTTCACATGAACAACGTCCAGACCCGAAATAATTATTGAAGAGGTTACATTCGAAAAACGAACCTGCAGCCTGTTATGCGGAAATAAAAAGTTTATAGCCACTGTGCTACTGTCCTGTCCCACCGTACGTATATTTTGTGGATATACCTATTTAACTTTCTAATAAATCCTTTATGGACAATACTTAGCAAGGGGAATCCTTTTTAACAATTATAAGTCAATGCTTGACTACTTCCACATGATGGTAGTGATGCAGCCGCATAGCATTTTCATTATCATTTCATTTTCATTAGCATTTTCATTTTCTTACGTGGTAGAGCCATGCTGCAGTTATATTAGTAGTATAGTTGTAGCACGAATGAATCGACTCGACCGGAAAAGGACCACGCTTTCACAGAATACCATCGTAAAATAGTAGTTTAGTGCTGCTGTGTTTCGTATGGTGAGTGTAGAGAATCGGAGACCCTTTTTACTAGAAACGAGGCATTCCATCTTAGTCCTCACGGGTGACAACGCATCTGCGTTTTGATACGTAATCGAGGATAGATATAGATGTCTATGGGCCACAGCAACCACTTACCATCAGGTGGACTGTGTGCTCGTTCGTCACCATATCCTATAAAAAATAGCAAAGCGCACTGACCTAGCTTAAGAAAAGTCTATTCATTTCTGCCTTGAAGATACGTGCATTGTAATCGGATGGAATGACATTTTTTATAAAATAATGTTGAGACAAGGTCACACAGTCCATCTGATGGTGGATGCTGTGGCCCACAGATATCTACCAGGTGAACCATTTACTCGTTTATCACCTTTAGTTTTTCAACGATAATTCTTTACCACGTTCTCAACCGACCAACGTCGGTTTTTAATTTTCGAAAATTGTTTTTTTTTAAAGTGGACAAAATACTTAGGCATGCAACGGGCAGCAGCACTAAGGGTGAGAGACGTCTAGAACTGCGATCATCAATCCGCCTGCCAAGATGAATCCTCCTTTCAATGAGAGTAGCTCAAGCGGTGAACTTTTATGAACTTTTGAATTCAAACATAAAAATAGATATAAAAAATTCTCCAAAACACTTAGACTACGTAAAGTTTGCTAAACCAGATGTACTTACACCTTTTAATTTCCAGCTCGTCATTAATCTGGATATTTGATAGGCACGGTTATTCCGTTGTCTTTCGGAAGCCATAAGATCTCTCTGACTTTTCCCGTAATCGCCTCTTACGATACCCACGGTACTAGATGCGATGACGGAATGTTTGCGAATAGATATAATGCCATTAAACTTACGGATTGTGTATTTCTTGTCGGAGTGACGTGAAGCTCTTGTAGTCTGCGATGTTCTTCTCTTATACCTCATGATTAAATCTGGAACAACGACAAATAATTTAAACAATAATTTTAACACAACCGTCACCTTTTACCACAAATATTTTCGACAAAGACTTAACTGTAAATAATATTATGAAATGTTTCATGAAAGGTACAATTAGGCATGAATGAACCACCCTTAACTAACACGTCGAATAATTGGCCGTCGAAAGAGTCGATTTCAAGGGCTTGGAAAGATTGAACGACGTTGGAAATACCAACTTTAAATGTGCCAGAAAATATATTTGGAAAGTGTTTATTTTTTAATATGTTACGTTCCGCTACGAAATCCGCCTTTTAAACTGGCCAGGACTTAAAAGAAGGATTTAAAAAGGAAAAAAAAGCATCGGAAATAAAAAATAACAAAGTTCGTTATAAACTGGCCTGTGAGAAGTTATTCTACCATTTTCGGTAGGTGACGTGATGAATTTAACTATCTATCCATTCCGTGCTACTTACAGTGCAAATATAAAGTTTTATAAGAACTCGACTACAGCGTCACTTACTAGATTGTGTAACTTCTTTTTCAGCACTAAAACAATTAAATACATCATTGTGATATAAGTCATTTCATCCATCTTTTACATTATAAATGCAAGATGGCTCACGACCGCGCATTGTGACAGCTTACCTTGAGAGTGTCCTGTGTTCGACAGTGATCTTGGCATGAGCTGTAATGATGATGGTAATGATGAGTAATTTTTGTCCATATTCAAAGAATTTCTAAGTAACTTGACTACAGCGCCACTTATCGAATACAAGCATATATGTAAACATAAAGGGTTAAAATGTTCAAAAATAGGTTAATTTTAACGAATCACTCCGAAGCTTAAAAGTAATAAAAGACATGCTTTGGAAGTACGGAACTGGATAAAATACTTGTCAATTAATACCAAAAAGACGAAGTTGTATTCTGTCATCCCGTTTCAGCAAACTTAGTTATACGTTTTCGCATAGCGACATGTCCCTGTCTTAAGTTTCTGATATGGAGACATTGTAGAACTTTTCCTTGTTAACAAACTTCAGCGTAGACCCATTTACTGTATCGTACAAGTTCGCGAAATACTCCATTCAAAGTTCTGTCTGGAAGTTATAATATATCTTGAAAATGACTATAATAGAATGACTGTGGCTATGATTCTAGTGCCATGTTAAATAACACAAAAACCCACTGACGATACAACATCATCACAAGACTGTAAAATTCCACTGTTGGATATGGTGCTGGGCATACATAATGGTAAACGTCGACCGCCACCCACTATTAACAGCAAAACCACGGAAAAAGCAGGTGCTTTGCTGGCTTTTTAAAAAGGAGTGAGCTAACATTAACATGACGCGAAAGTGCTGACTTTACATGTGTCGGCACTTTTGCTACGAGCCACCTCAAAAATTCTGCCGTAACTTCAGCTGTGGAAAAGTTAAACAAAAGCATCCTTCTTATAAAGAAAGCTTTCTTGTTCGGTCCTCTTGTCGTCGTGGCTGATGTATTTGGTTTTGTCTGCCAAAGATTTTGTACGAGAGATTTCTTCTTTATTACATTTAAAAAAAATAGTAAATCGACTTCAAAAAAATTAAATAATAAATTTAAATAACAAATTTTTATTGTTTTCACATTCTGATGTCGGTGCTACAAAAAAAATTAAATTAACATTTAAATGGATCTGCGCATCATCGACATCACCCCTGTTCAAATTGGGGAAGGAAAACATCGTGTTGAAACCACCACCACAACATCCGACTACCCGCCCGTGGCCAGCGTGATGTGTTGTGCTCTAAACCCCATATAGGAGGCCTAAGTCTCAACAGTGGGAACATGAATAGGCTGACGATGATTATACCACACATCGTTTGTCTATCTATCTGTCTATTCATTTGTGCGCTTACAAATCGAGTGCTACTGATCCAATTTATATTTTTTTTATAAATATATAGGATTTTTGTAGTAAGTATATAGGTTTGTTATATGGTCAGGTTATAATAATATACATTGGTAACATGTGTGGGGTTCTGCAGACTGAGGATAGCGTGCCCCCCCCCACCCCATGCTACTCCTCCGTGAAGGCTAGTTACAATAACGAGTAATACATATTGCGAAGCAAATAACATTAAAAAAAAATTTTTAAATTTTTTTTTAATTTATTCATTTAATTTGCGCAATATGGGTACAGATGGCGTTACAGTGGTCAATTTACATTGTTGATCGCCATATTTAGGCTCATGCCATGCAAAAATTCTTAATTGTATGCTATAGATTAAATTAAAATTATTACATATCAAATCACAGTGTTTAAATAATTATTAAAATAATGTCAAATGAGATTACCTAATTAATACACAATGTCAACTTTGTAAAATAATGTCACATAAAATGTCTAATTAATGTCACAGTACCACTAATCGGTTACAATACTACATCTATTAATTTGTCTTCAAGAAATTCCCTTACCGAATAATTTGATTTTTCTAAAAGTAGTGTCTTCACTTTTTTTTAAATAAATTATTATTTGAAATTTCAAGCAGAGAGTTGGGTAAATGATTATACACTCTCGGAATCATACAGAATACACTGCTGTTTAAAAGTTTAGTTTTGTTATATATGAAGCTTTTTTGGAAAGGGTATCTCTTGCTTTTTAATCTAACAAATAAGTTACTATTATTTCTTAACAAATAACACCATATCCAGTATATAAATACACGGTAGTGTCAATATTTTAATCTTTGAAAATATCGACCTACAGCTCTCGGTTTGTTTCATTCTGTATATAGCCCGAACGCATCTCTTTTGCGCCCTAAAGACCAACTCTTTTCCCACAGAGTTGCCCCAAAACATAACACCATACATTAAAAGAGGAGTAACATGTCCATGGTAAGCCGTTAAAACTGTGGATGTACTGGCAGTTTTGGACAACATGTAGATCGGATATGAATATTGATTAAGTTTCGAACACAACATCTCTGTATGTGACTTCCAGTTTAGTTGAGAATCAATGTTTAGTCCCAAGAATTTTATTGTCTCTACTTCTTCAATTTTTGTTTGTGTATAGTAGATTTTCATGTCAGTTAATTTGTGAACTCTGTTTCGAAACGTCATTAATTTAGTTTTTTCCAAATTTATTTTTAAATTATTTAAAGTCAACCATTTAATAATATTGTCTAAGGTATTGTTTATGTCCAATTCTATTTGTGTTTTTTCTTTTCCTGTAAATATAATTGTACTGTCGTCAGCAAATAAAATAGTGTCATTGCTTGTTACTTTCGGGAGATCATTTATGTATATAATAAATAATAATGGACCCAATACACTGCCTTGTGGCACACCAAAGTTATTTATTTTGTACTCTGATTCATAGTCACATATAATTTTTTTGTGAGGACACAATCTCGTTATGTTTGTAGACTGTATTCTGTTACCAAGATAGCTCCTAATAAGATCATGCGTATTTCCCCTAACTCCATAGGCAAATAGCTTATCTAGCAATATATTGTGGTCAACATAGTCAAATGCCTTTGTTAGGTCCATATAAAGGGCGCAGGCATGATTTTTATTATCCATGTTTACCATAACACTCTTTAAAAATGAGAAAACTGCCATATTTATAGTTTTGTTCTTTCTGAAACCTAGCTGCTCTTATGAAAATAAATTATTTATTTCGAAATAATTATTTAATCTTTCATGAATCATTTTTTCAAAAACTTTAGATAGAACCGGTATTAATGCTATCGGTCTATAACAGCTCATGTCATTTCTGTCGTTTTTCTTAAAAATAGGTTTGATTATGGTTATCTTTAATTTGTCAGGAAAAAGGCCATGATAAATGCATTGATTGATAATATCACTCAGTACATGTGATAATTTGATAGAAACATATTTTAATACTTTGGTTGAAATATCATCATAACCCGTACTATTCGTAGGTTTTAAATTTAAAATAATTTTATTTATTTCATTCGGTGTTGCGGGTTTCATAAATAAAGATTTAGATTCACTTAAAATATTAATTGGTGTTCTATGCGGGACCAATTTGGTGATTTGGTTAATATAATATTCATTAAATTTATTCGCTATGCTTATGGGATCCTTAATTGTAGCGTTATTGATAGTAATTTGTTGTATTTCCTGATTTGGTAAATTAATTGTCCTATTATTAATTATAGTCCAAGTAGCTTTGCATTTGTTACGAGCATTATTTATGAAATTGTCGTTTTTAACCTTTTGTGTGAGTTTGATAACACGACTCAGTCTTGATGAAAGGTCTATAAAACTTCTTTTATTATTTTCTGTTCGGTTTTTCCTATATTGCCAAAGAAGCTGACGTTTACATTTACAGCACTTTTTTATACCTTTCGTTATCCATTTCGGCTTCACTTTTGTGTCTTTTTTTATATATTTTACAGGAAAACATAAGTTATAGAAAAGACGGAAAAAATCATAAAAAATATTAAACGAAGTATTTGGATCATTACTACTAAACACATCATTGAAACTTAGAGCGTTAATGCATTCTTTAAATTTATCTAAATTCTCTTTACAGTAGTCCCGCGTTTTAATGTACCAATGTTTGATCAGACAACTTACTTTTACTGGACATGTAAGTATTTGTGCAGTGTGATCAGATAACGCAAGTTCCAAAACTCTTGTTTTAGAGTCACGAACATTATACATGAAATTGTCAATACATGTGCCACTTACCAATCTAGTGGGCTCCTCTATTCCTATTTTCAGGTTATACGCAGATAGAATTTCACTCAACTCAATAGTTTCCTTACTTTTTTTCAGAGTATTAATATTAAAATCGCCACAGAGTATTACTTTATTTTTTCCAAGGCAAAACTGATTTAATAAAGAAGTAAATGTTGCGAAAAACTTATTGATATCTTCAGAACTTACTCTGGGGGGTCTGTAAATGCAGAATATATATAGTTTATGTTCAGGTAATTGTATTCCTGAACATTCGATTATACCTTCAATCGAATATTTTTTTATGTTACTGATTGGTAAAAACTTTTGCGAGTTATGTACCAGAATACAAGATCCACCGCGACGATTTCTACGACTAAACACTGAACCCAATGAATAATTTGGAATGTTTAAGATATATAAATCAGTACTAGACATATTGTGTTCGGTAATGCGTAAAACTTTAACATCTTTTACACTTTCTATAGATTCTAAAGGTGTAGTTAGTAAGTCACACTTGTTTATGAGGCAGTTAATATTTTGATGAAGTATACTTATTTGGTTACACAAGAAAAAAATTGGTAGAATTAATTTGAGAAGGTGTTTCAATTACCATGTCAGTTTGGGTGCTACTGTCAGAAAAGTTATTACATTTCACAAGGTCGACAAACATGTCAATTTGGGTACTATTTTCAGTAGAGGTATGCTTATGTGGTAGGTCTGTTTGTGGCATATTTTTAGATTTAGGTGGTATTAATGTAAAGTATGATGTTATTTTTTGCTGTTTCTTTGTTGGGACTTTATGGATTATATTTGGTCTAGGTAAAAAGTAGGATGTAATTTTAGTCTGTGTTTTTATTGGCATCGTATTACGACGTACGATTTTTGTTTGTGTATCAAGGTTACAATGGCATACTTCCCTGCGTATATTTCCCTTAATAACTCTGGAATGTTGCATAAAACTTAAAAATTTTAAATTATAATAATTTTGATTAATAATTTGATTAATTTTTCTACATAAATCGTATTTTTTCGAAATCTTAGTATATTCGACGAAGTGGCAATTTTGGTATTGATTACAGGTTATTTTCAAAATATTATTAAGTTTCCATTCATTTAAATACACATTTGTGCGAATTCCTAAAACTAATACAAGACACTCTTTATCTACTGTTTTTAGGAAGCTACTTAACTCTATCATCACTTTATAAGGGTTTTTATCATGTTCTCCAACACTTAAAATAATACAGTCCTTTGATGTGATATTAAATAATTGGCATGTTTTCAAGATTTCTTCAGTGTCAGCTTCTGGTTTGATAAATGACTCGATTTGATAATGTTCGTAAGGTGTATTCATTCTTGATGTTCTTAACAAATTTGCCAATCCTATACATTGGTGTCCTCCAGTTATGTATAATGTTTTTTTACAAAGTACTGAAGATAATTTCGACGATGTTTTATACCTTGATTGTATTTGGGTTAGTGTTTCATTGATTTGTTGTATTTCGTGGGCATTGTTATTTCCGGAAATGTTGGTAGGTTTTTGATTTTGTATATTGTTTTTGTTTTCTAAAGATGAATTTAGGCCGCTTTCAAAGTCACACTCTTTATCGAATGTTGTGTTTGAGTGTGTATCAATGATTTGATTTATTTTAGTTCTTTTAACATGTCGTTTCTGCTTATTTGTTGAAGTTACTGTTCTCTTTGAATGCTGTGCTGGACTTTTGCATATAGTTCTCAGTGTATTATTTTGTGTGCTTAACTTATTAATTTCTTTTTTTAGCTGGCAATTTTCTATTATTACGTTTTCTAACTCGTTTTGTGTGCTGTGTAATTGTGAAGTTAAGTCGTTTAATTTCTCTTTTAGTTCATCTATAATAGTATCCTTTTGTAAATGTGTCGATAGGTCAAAGCTTCTTTGTGCAATTTCTGAATTGGAGGAGCATGCAGATACGTTAATTCCATAGTTTTCTAATGATTCACAAGATTTTGACTTAAATAACTTTCTAGGTCTTGAAGTAATGTAGTCGTACTCCTCTTCCATCTTTTGTCGATATCGAATATTAATAGATATATGTTATTAACAAATGTTTTAATGCGAATTGAAGTTTGTCGCTTATAGCTAATTGGTCACATTTGTTCCCTTTGCTGGCACTATGGATTGAGTATTGTAAACAAGCAAGTAGGTTTCTGTTGCAACGCCCTCTGTTATGAACTTATGAAAGTTAGAAGATGAGGCATTTATACTGCACCCAAATTTTTAAACCTTTTTGACATTTAATTAACAAATTTTTTCTCAATATTTTCTAGAATACGCAATTGAATTTTAGGAATCGTAGAAAAAAAGTTATAATATCAAATATGAAGCGGTCAACGGGATTTGAACCTACGAAACGGCTTACACGTTAAAAAGTTATGATATGCCTTATATACCACGGAGCTGTGGTGTCGCTTGCGTAGTGGATCAAAAATTTAGTTATACTATTAAGAGCTTTTGATTTGCATAACGTTACAATAGTTCATAGTCCAGACTCACATTACCGTGAAAAAAGAAAAGAAAAACAAAAACAAACACTATTTTGACGATTTAAATAAAATTCACTTTTCCAGGTTTATATTAATCACTCTTTTCTAAATAATATAATGTTTCTTCTAGTGTTAAAACAATTATGATATATATTATATAGCTTCTTATTGCTTTTTGTAAAATTTGTATTAAAATATATTTCACTTGTTATCACACTGTCACTATTCTAATTATTCATTAAGTTCACTTATCTATGTTTCAGATTATTATTTAGTTCAAAATGTTGTTTTAATGGTTCTTTTAATACTTAACGATTATTTTATGAAATGTTTAGTAAAAATAATTAGTTTATTACGGTTTTGCTGTACTTGCAAACAATGTCACTTTAATTTCACAGTTTTTACTCCACTTTTATTTCATTTTCCGACTATTTATGTTTATTTTATTTAATTTGGAACAATTTATTACGGACTGATATGCATTTCGCGTCTTATGTAAACGACGGTAGTCGAAAGCATTAAAATAATGAGTAACATTATGAAACAAATACATAGGCTGCACTAAAAGTATCGGGAATGGTATATTTCCACTGTTCCTGTCATATTAAAATCTTTTTAATTGAAAACTAATTGAAAACGACAGTGCAAGTTCTCACAAGCAAGAAAACATAGAATTATTAGACCATCCGCCATACAGCCCCGACCTAAGCCCTAATGATTTCTATACCTACTTTCCCTAAAATAAAGAATAAATTGCGTGGACAGAGATTTTCATCACCTGAAGAAGCTGTGGACGCCTACAAAACGGCCATTTTGGAGACCCCAACTTCCGAATGGAATGGTTGCTTCAATGATTGGTTCCATCGTATGAAAAAATGAGTCAAATTTCGCGGAGAATACTTCGAAAAGCAATAAATACATTTTTAAATAGTAGTGTTGTGTCACTTCCTTGATTCCCGAAATTTTCAGTGCCGCCGCATGCCGTTACAAAATATTTCGAATAGATTTTTACAAAGAAATCGAACTTGATTTAGATCGTTATTTTGATACGTCTGATTATTGTTACGCGCTCAAATCGGCGCACTAGCGCCATCTAGTCTCGAACCGAAGAACTAAACTTCTTGAAGTTTAAAACTCGAACTCTCGGTACCTTGCGCGTGTTTACTTGAACATTCTGGATATTTTGCTAATTTATATAAATAGGCGCTGCAAGATGCGATCGGGGTAGTGTTGATTTGGCGACACAAGCGAAGCTTCGGAGCGGAATTAAGTGAATTAGTGTGTTTAATTATTAGTGTTTTTAACTTTAATTTGTGTAAAGTAAATTAAAGTGTTAATTTAGGTAATTCTATCGGCAATTTTTATTGTCACGAACCTCAAGCTCGTAACAATTGGTGTCAGAAGTGGGATAAAATCATGCCGATTTTACCTAAGGAGGAAACGGAGGGTGTCCGTACCCGAAGTCAACGCCAGCAGGAGACGGACCAACGAAGATTTGGTGGTGCAACGCCGCAGACGTCGGAGGGCCAGCCACCGGCTGCAGGGCTGTCGGCAGCTCCTACATCTGCAGCTTAGGTGCTCTGATGGTGATGCTGCAGGAACAGGCTCGCCGACAGGAGGAACAGGTCCGTCAGTTGAAAGAGCAGCTGCAGAGCGGACAGGAGGAACAGGCCCGCCGATTTGAAGAGTAGCTGCGGGGCGGACAGGAGGAACAGGCCCGCCGACAGGAGGAACAGGCCCGCCGGCAGGAGGAACAGACCCGTCGTTTAGAAGAGCAACTCCAACGCGATAAGGAAGAGCAGATGCTCCTCATGAAGGACCTTCACGCTATCTTCAGAAAAGAGATACGGGAGGTGAAGGATAAGGTTGCTCAACATGACAACCGTCTGTCGGAGGCCGAAACCCGAATCGACCAAGTAAACAATCGGGTTGACAACGTAATGGCTGACGTGAAGAAAACGCTGGACGACCTCAAACTTGGGGATGGAACAACAGCTCCCGTAGTAGCTATAACACCTTCGCTACGTGGATTCAAAGTGCCGCCGTTCGACGGGACTTCTTCCTGGTCGGCCTACAAAATCCAGTTCGAGGCCGTCATGGAGGCAAACGGCTGAAATAAAAGCCAGGCCATGACTGAACTTACCTTAGGACTGCGTGACCAAGCCTTAACCGTGTTGGAAGCTCTCGGTAAGAAAGTGACCTACGAGCAGCTCCTTGAGGCATTGGAGGCGAGATATGGTGACGCTCACCTGGAACACGTCTTTCGCGCAGCTTAAAGATCGCGTGCAACGCAGCAACGAAAACCTGCAGCAGTGGGCCCTTGAGGTGGAGAAGATCGTTCGAAAAGCATACCAGTCTGTACCTGCGCTCATTGAAGGGAACCTGGTGCAGACATTCATCGACGGCATCCGCGACCTGGAAGTCAGAGCTGCTGTGAGGCTCGGGCACCACGAGACGCTTAAGGACGCCTTGGCCTATGCACTGGAGCTAGAAGCCGTGTGGCAGGATCATCGTTCCCATCGCGTCAGGGAGGTTGCAGCAGCTACAGTTCGCGACCGCAACAAAGGATACAGCCCTAGGTGCTATGGCTGTGGGGAAAAGGGCCATCTTCGATCCAGCTGCCCTAAGCGAACCCTAGAAAGGGAAGGTGAACGATCCCAGGAGGGTAGTGCGGCCAACAGCACCGCCCAGCAGCAGCAGGGAAACGAGTAAAAGCCAGAACTGCGGGGCGGGTGCTGGCTGATGTTAAAAGAGCCCCAAGGATCTCGATCTCACAAACCCATGATGGGAACAGTCTAATCATCAAGGGCGAGGTCAACGGAATGCCGTGTAAACTGACCATAGACACTGGAGCCTCTCGTACGGTTGTTAGTTCCCAACTTATAAGTCAGTTCCTTGGGGACTCCGCATACAACCGAGAACGCATTAATTTGGTAACAGCCACCGGTCAGCGTATACCCGTCCGTGGAGAGAAGGAGATGGAGTTGAAGCTTGGCAACGTGATCTACCTGCGTAATGTCATCGTGGCTGATATAATGGACGACTGCATCCTAGGCCTAGACTTCATGAGGAATAATTGTTGTGAGATCGACGTTAAGCAAGGCGTTTTGAAATGTGGACAGGAGGAACTTTTTATGGAAGGTGCGTTACCAGGGAACGTGTACAGCATCAAGAAGATTGTTCTTCCGCCGAGATCGGAAACGATTGTTCCGGTTAGTCTTCCTCGAAACACTGGGCAAGCTCACCGTTGTGTACTTGTGGAAAGGGTAAACAATGACCTTCCATGGAAAGTAGCTCGAACCTTGGTCAGGACCACTGACATCTCAGGAGTACGTGTGCTGAACCTTTGCGACCGGGAACAGATTACATAAAAATGGCACACTGGTTGGTACTTGTGAGGAAGTGGATTGGTTACGTCAGTGCCAATATATATCGAGTGGGACCCCCAGCAAGGATTCAGAAACGAGAGTGACCACACTTTTGGAAGACTGTCGCAGTGTTCTGCCCCCGAACGAATTGGTCAAGGCGAAGAAGTTGTTACTCGAGTACGCCGATGTATTCTCGTCAAACGATGCTGACATAGGAAAGACTGATTTAATTCAACACAAAATAAACACAGGTGAAGAGTTGCCTATCCGTCAGCGGCCAAGAAGATTACCGGTAGCACGTGAAAAGGAAGTGGAAACCATGATTGAGGGAATGGTGAAGGATGGTGTTTTTGAACCTTCATCTAGTCCATGGTGTTCACCCGTGGTGCTGGTAAAGAAAAAGGATGGCAGCATGCGGTTCTGTGTTGATTACCGCCGTCTGAACGACGTTACAAAGAAGGACAGCTATCCCTTGCCAAGGATTGATGACACGTTGGACATGCTTACAGGAGTAAAATGGTTTAGCACGCTGGATCTAAAAAGTGGCTAATGGCAAGTTGAAATTAACCCTAAGGACAAGGAGAAAACTGCGTTCTCGACGGGAAAGGGTCTGTGGCAATTCAAAGTAATGCCGTTTGGGTTGTGCAATGCTCCAGCAACGTTTGAAAGGCTGATGGAACTTGTACTTACCGGGCTAATTGGCGATGCCTGTCTGGTCTACTTGGATGACATCATCATCGTGGGCCGTACGTTTGAGGAACACCTTGAAAACCTGGGACGCGTGCTCATGAAGATTCAGAGTGCCAATCTCAAGCTGAGTCCGAAGAAATGTTCACTATTCAAACGGCAAGTCAACTTTTTGGGGTATGCAGTGTCGGAAGAAGGTATCCGCACGGATCCAGAGAAAATTGCAGCTGTAAAGGATTGGCCGGTTCCAAAAGACAAGACGCAGGTTAGAGCATTTTTGGGTTTGTGCTCCTATTACCGGCGATTTGTGAAGAACTTTGCAGATATAGCCAAACCTCTGCATAAGCTAACCGAGGAGAAGCAACATTTCTGCTGGGATGAAAGTTGTAATATCGCATTCCAGGAGCTCAAGGACCGTCTGTGCAAAACACCTATTTTGGGATACCCTGATGCAAGCAAAGAATTTATAGTTGACACAGACGCAAGTGATATAGGACTTGGCGGTGTGTTGTCTCAACGGAATGGTGACCAAGAGGTCGTGATAGCGTACTTCAGCAAGTCGTTGTCAAAACCGGAAAGGAACTATTGTGTCACAAGACGCGAATTGCTAGCTGTGGTAAGGTCGTTGCAGCATTTTAGCAAATATCTTCTGGGGCGAAAATTTCACTTACGAACTGACCATGCTGCACTAAAATGGCTATTGCAATTTAAAAATCCAGAAGGACAAGTTGCCAGGTGGATTGAACTACTGCAGGAATACGACTTTGAGATCGAACATCGCAGCGGGAAATCTCATGGCAACGCAGATGCATTATCACGAAGACCTTGTCCTGAAGATTGCAAACATTGTACTAGGCAAGAGAGTAAGGGAGTGGTATCCGTAAGGATGCTCAGGGCAGACCACCTCAGCAACGAGTGGAAGAACAGCTTTCAACGTGCACAGCAGGAAGATCCGGACATCGAGCCGATCCTGGAATGGATGAAGGCCAGTGCTCCCAAGCCCAAGTGGAGCGACGTCTCAGCGATGAGTTCGACCACTAAAAGCTATTGGGCCCAGTGGGACAGCTTACTGCTTCAGGATGGAGTTCTGTGCCGTAAATGGGAAAATGTTCGGGGAGACAGCTGTCATTCACAAATGGTTGTCCCTAAAGCTAAAGTACCGGATGTTCTACAGCTGTACCATAATGATTATTCAGGAGGCCATCTGGGAGTTAAACGAACTCTACTGAAGATCCGAGAACGGTTTTACTGGGTCCACTGTCGAAACGATGTCGAGGACTGGTGTCGCAAATGTACAAGTTGTGCGGCTGTAAAGGGACTACGAGTCTGAGTAGTAGAGGTGCATTGAAGTTGTACAAGGTTGGTTCACCATGAGAGAGAATAGCCATTGACGTGGCGGGGCCGTTTCCGGAGAGTGAAAGCGGTAACAAGTATTTCATGGTTGTGATGGATTACTTCACTAAGTGGCCAGAAGTCTTCGCCATTCCAAATCAAGAAGCTTCAACAGTTGCTAATAAGCTAGTTCATGAAGTCTTCTGTCGTTTTGGTGTACCTTTAGAGATTCACAGCGATCAAGGAAGGAATTTTGAGTCTCAAATATTCCAGGAAACTTGCCGAGTTATGGGTACTCATAAAACAAGAACGACTTCTTATCACTCGCAATCTGATGGAATGGTGGAACGATTTAATCAGACATTGGAGAGGTACCTAGCAAAAGTTGTAGACAATCGGCAACGAGATTGGGACAAGCACATACAACCGTTTTTGTTGTCATATCGAAGCGCTGTTCACGAAAGTACAGCAGTGACACCAGCTTTCGCAAACTTTGGAAGAGAATTACGGCTGCCTGCAGACCTGATCACCGGGATACCACCTGATGCTCCACGCAGTATAACCGATTATGCAAATGACTTGCGAAACAAAATGAATGACGTTTATGAGCACGTCAGACAATCGGGCCAAAAATGTCTGAAAAGATGAAAACCCGGTATGATCGCAAAATGAACAACAAAGGTTTCGACGAAGGTTCACTTGTGTGGTTGCACAATCCAGTCCGCAGCAAAGGGAAATCTCCTAAGCTTCAAGCTAAATGGGACGGCCCGTACCGGATTGTGACCAGAATCAACGATGTAACCTACCGGATACAGAAAGGCGCAAGAGGGACTCCTAAGATCATCCATGTGGATCGCCTAGCGCGTTATTATGGGGCCGATAATGCTCGGGATGAGCATGTCTTAGGAGGGGGCAGTGTTACGCGCTCAAATCGGCGCACTAGCGCCATCTAGTCTCGAACCGAATAACTAAACTTCTTGAAGTTCAAAACTCGAACTCTCGGTACCTTGCGCGTGTTTACTTGAACATTCTGGATATTTTGCTAATTTATATAAATAGGCGCTGCAAGATGCGATCGGGGTAGTGTTGATTTGGCGACACAAGCGAAGCTTCGGAGCGGAATTAAGTGAATTAGTGTGTTTAATTATTAGTGTTTTTAACTTTAATTTGTGTAAAGTAAATTAAAGTGTTAATTTAGGTAATTCTATCGGCAATTTTTATTGTCACGAACCTCAAGCTCGCAACATTATGATAAAAACAATTTTAAAGATGTAATTAATGGGGATATCTTTTACGAATTTATTGGTTTGCGATCAAAAATGTATGCTATGCAGATAAGGAATAAAACAAAAACTAAAGCTAAATCCAATTTAAACCATTATTTAAACGATAAAACAGGAGCAACAATCCATCGACGATCAAGTTCCTGCCAAAACCACCACGTGTTTATATAATTTTCTGTATTTTGTCTATGGCAATAGATAATGAAAGCTATTTTTATAATAAAATAGCCTTCATTATCAAAAAATCATTATATTCAAACATCGAGGTATACTAATATTGAAAAAATAAGTAGTATATTTGGAAAAGCGATTAATAGGCTATGTTATTATTTAAAAAAAAACTAAAAAAAGACATTTGAATATTATCTAACATGACTGTCTTTCCAACTGTCGCTTTGTTTGTTAAGTAGCTCAAATTTACGAATCTATTCAACATTGTATCTACTGAATTTTATATACAGACAAAGCAACATTATGTAAATTTCTAAAGTTGAAGGAAAATAAATCATAAATACTGATATCTGTGTATGCTAAAACCTACAAACAAGACTTTTTGTAGTAAAAGGGACAAGAGAGCAAAAGAAGGAAAGTAGGTTTAAAAATGCTTTTTGTAATATATGAGATAAGGCAAGAGAAAATGCGTAAGTAAGCAAATTACTCCAGCGCAAAGGTGATCCATGTTATGATTACTGTATTACTAACTGTCGGCTATGGCTCTGCGTTTTTATTTTTTTTTTAATTTAATGATAGGTCAACGTATCTTTCACTAATATAAACTTAAATATTTTTAACTGTTGTTCACTTGAAGATAATATATTTATTTTGTATAAGTCAAGAGAGATAACCTTTCAGTTATAAAAGTATACAGGCGGATATAACATCCAATGGATCATCAAATAATATTTCCACAAGGCGCTTGTCTTGCACCTCTTAACATGATTTCAATTTATGTTACGCTAAAAGCATATCCCTACACGATTTCGAAAAGTTTTAACATAGGTAAGCGCAAGTAAAATTGAAGTACGTTTGCTTTCCAAAAAAAGCCATAAGAACAACTTATAACATAATTGTATGAATGTTTTTGAAATAAAGAGACAACTTTATTCGATGCTACATAATAGTATCCACATTTTTGTATTAAATGTTTACCTTCACCATAACCACCAGTCTATAAAAGTTTCAGTGCTGAACATAGGCTTTCAAAATATAATATCCTATAGGGGGGATACTTGCCATAGTGACCACGCTTGGCAAGTAGCTTAGCAACAACAGTTTTTTACTGCCCATCTCTAGTTTCATTTTTCCCCAGTCGCCTCTTATGACAACCACGATTGCCTAAATAATGCCTACAGGATAACCACAGTGCTCATATTCTTCCAATGCCCTTACCTAAAAGTCGCCTTTGATCCCAAGTTTTAATTTTACCTTCTTAATATTTATGAAAATGTTGCCTACTTATGTAAGTTAAACATAAGTAGCTTTACCGGAAAAGAAAGAGATATCAATGCTACAATATACTAGGAACAAATACAATCTTGTAATGCCAGTTACTGAACTCCATAGAACTCATAATTCATTCATAAAACATTAAAAACAACTATAAACACTCGCGCCTGTCACCCAGAGGGGTAGGCAGGCACCTTTCTCGCCGCTTTTTCGTTTATGTCGCAGTGAATACTCTTATAAAACAAAATCATAGATGTGCAATGCTTATTCAAACAAATTCATACAAAAAACTATATATATATTTATTTATTTATTTATTTATTTAACAATTCATGTACACACGAAGTATTTTACAATGAAAAATAAAAAAAAATTTTGTACAAAGGCTCTGCTTATTTCATAATGAAATTTCTTCCAGCAGGCCTGATACTGGACAGATTCAAAGAGAAGAAGATTTAGTGTGCACCCTCATAATAAATTTTATAATAAACTTAATATGAAATAAAGATAATAAAAACATATACATACATTCATACATACAAACATGCATATACCTAAATACTATGCTATATACATATATAAAATGAAATACAAGTATATACACATATATTTACAAGTCATACATTGGATCATTGGGACAACAAAGAAAGATAGTGCTCTTTAACTCGCCTTTTAAACACTGAAACTGTTTGAGCCTCACGAATTGCAGTAGGAAGAGAATTCCATAACCTAACTGCATGTACTGTAAAAGAATGAGAATAGTACTTAGTTCTGAAGGAAGGGAAATTTAGGAGGGTTTTTAAATGTGATCTGCAAACTGCATCGGGAGAACGAGCAAAGCGGAATCGATCACGTAGATATGGTGGTGATGTTGGATCGTAGAGTATTTTAAAAAGGAGGCATAGGATTCGGGTATTCCTGCGAAGTCGGATTGGGAGCCACTTGAGCTGTTTGCGATAGGAAGAGACGTGGTCATACTTTTTTAGCCCAAAAATGTAACGGATACATAAGTTTTGCAAGCGCTCAAGCTTGTTTAATTGCTCCTCAGTCGCATCCAAATAACAGACATCAGCATAATCAAGAATTGGAAAAATAAGTGTTTGGACAAGAGAAATCTTCGTTGATAAAGGCAAAAAACTTTGAATACATTTTAAAGAATGTAAAGTATAATTGATTTTCCGACTAACTTCTGTGATATGTGCATTCCATGTCAATTTGCAATCCATTATGATGCCCAGATTCTTAACAGTTTCTGAAATGCTTAGTGGAGTGCCATTAATTTGCAGTGCTGGAAGTGAAGTAAAATCAAGTAGGTTACGAGTAAACCTGGTGCCTATAATAATTGCTTGTGATTTTTTGGGATTTATAACAATTCCGTATGATCTGGACCACTCATAGATTTTATTAAGATCTTTATTTATTTCAAATATTGATGAATTTGCTTCAGTCGCTAGAAAATGACGATACAGCTGCAAATCGTCTGCGTAGAGATGAAAGTTTGAAGATATCACCTTGGAGATACAGTTAATAAAGACAGAAAAGAGTAAAGGAGAAAGGACGCCACCTTGAGGAACACCCGTAGCTAGGTTGCACCACTTAGATAAAGTTTCATTTGAACGAATACACTGAGAACGACCACGGAGGTAGGAATCAAACCATTGAATAGTTGAAGGAGACACATTAATAGAATGAAGAATGCTAAGAAGTATATCGAAATCAATAGAATTGAAGGCACTACTAAAATCCAGCAGCACGAGTACCGTTAAGTAATTTTGGTCTATACCGCACCGGATATCATCCGTTACCTTGAGGAGAGCAGTAGTTGTACTGTGGCCAGGCCTAAAACCGGATTGAAAAGTACTTAAGATATTGTTACGGTTAAGAAACTTAGCTAATTGTGTGTGGACAATATGTTCAAGCACTTTTGAAATAAATGGTAGAATAGAAATAGGCCGATAATGAGTTGTAGATGAAGGATTCGAAACTTTGGGTATAGGGATAATATGAGCTAATTTCCATGACGACGGAAAGCAACAAGAAGATAAAGAGAAATTAAAGATATGAGTAAGAATAGGGATGACAAAGGGAAGAATCAATGTAATCATTTTAGAGCAGATGTTATCATTTCCAATAGCAGTAGATGAAATTGCAAGCACGGATCGCTTGGTATCATCTTCAGTAATGGAAGTGAAATTAAACGAGGAATAATGAGGAATTGGGCATTTGGATATTTCGAGTAGAGTTCTGGCTTTAGTGAATGATGAGACTATGACAGGAGGGTTGGCAAAGTTTTCGTTGAGATTATCCAAGTCAATTTCACTTCCCACACTAGCAGAATATTTTCCGATACCGACAGATCTCAGAAAACTCCAGGCTTTTGCAGTATCGCAATTTGTGAGGGTATCATGAAAATAGCGCCTTTTAGCGTCTCTACATAAACGATTGCAGCGATTTCGTAGAATTTTAAAGCTGATTAAATTGCGTTCAAGGGGATATCGCTTATATCTTCTTTTGCCTCTATCTCTACGCGCCATCAGGTCTTTTATATCAGCTGTGATCCAGGGAGCAGGATTGTATCTTATTTTCACACGTTTTACTGGTGCATGGTGATTATATAGATCTAAGATTAGAGAATTGAAGTTAATCACCTTATCCTCAATATTAGAACAATCAATTACCGGCGTCCAGTCGATTAAACTAGCATCACCCTTCAATGTCTCCAAGTTTATGCCCTTATAACTTCTAAGATATCGAAAATGTGGCTTGCACTTAGGGGGACGTACACGGTAAGATAGGTAGATGAGATCGTGATATGAGAATGAAGCGCATATTTGTCCGTGATTAGCAACACTATTTAAAGACGATACGATAATCAGATCTAGAAGAGATGGTATACAATTGGGAAAGTGGTGGGTGGCAGATAGAGGCAAGATTTCTAGGTTATAAGAAGACACAAGAGATTGCAATTTATAAGTACGTAAATCATTTTTCAATAAACATGTGTTGAAATCCCCCATCAAGATTACATGGTTATATACAGGACAAAAAGTATTAAGAAGTATGTCTAATGTATCAAAGTAATTGATATTAAGGTTAGGACAATACAAGACTCCAAGGAAAATTTTTGTATGATGAAGTGTGATTTCAAGGAACAAATGTTCCGCAGATTCCGAGTAAGTTGATGGAGATACGCTAATAACCCTGTAAGAAATTTCTGAACGCAAATAGATAGCAACGCCTCCACCACCTTTGCCTACCCTATCATTACGAATAAGAACGTAACCAGGTAGTGAATATTGAATAGAAGGCAGGGAAGGCTTAAGAAAAGACTCAGAAATTAGAAGAGCATCAAGATGAGCACTGTCAATGGATGCGAGAAGGTCAGAATAATGGCAAGGAATACTTTGAGCGTTTATGTGAGCTATGTTAAGATTGTCAGGATATTGAGAAAAGAGGGTAGAAATGCGATCATGCAGATTAAGATCTACGGAAGGCTCTGAATCCATGCTTAAAAAGCTGTTAGATGAAGACGAACATGAGAAAAAGCTATCATTATTATCTGTATATACATATATATATATATAAGAGTTATTCGCTATTATATTAGTGAATACACGAATTTTATTGATCACTGGGAATGGGGTGATCATCACCGAGATGTTTCTATAATAATTTATAAAAAAAATATTATATTATAATTGTGAAATTTTATATTCATTTTAAAATAATTATTTTGTGCTGAGCTTCTCGCTGGTTCTTCCAAGAATAGATACCTTTGTCCAAACAATTATAAATAAATCAAATCATTCAAGTTTTATCTAATAATCTTATAATTTAAAATGAATAGTTACATAAGCCATTAATGCTTTAATCGTCCTGTATAGGAGAGTAACTTATCGTCATTATCAGTACCACTACAGCCTTTTACAAGTCCACTGTTTTACAATTACACATACATATAGGATATCTCTTACGACACCCACGCGACTTTTTTATCTATAAACACAAACACAGCTTATTTCAAACAAAGAAAGCTACAGACGCGTTGATACGTCTATGGACTAAGATATAATACCTCACAGCCTATAAATATTATACTGGCCCCCTAAACGCTTTTGATCGAAAGACTTCTGCTGCAAATAACTAAGATCGTGATCATTTTTTTAATGACTTATGTAAAATTAATTTATTAATTAATAATTCGATTTTATTCCGACGAAGATCAAATTCGTAACTACTTCAAACAGATGAAAAGGAATGAACCCCTACTTGTCAAAACCATCAAACAGAGAAAAGTTGCGTACCTAGGACACGTGCTAAGGCATGTTGTGGTGGACAAAGTAGCGGGTAAAAGAGGTGTTGGTAGAAGGAAAATGTCGTGGCTATGTAACATCCGGAAATGGACTGGGATAAAGAAAGTTGAAGATCTGTTTAGGCTAGCCATGAACAAAGAAGAATTTAGAAGGGTGACTGCCGACCTTCAGTAATGGAGAGGCACTTAAAGAAGAAGAAAAACTTTAAATCAAGTGTCGAGTCTTTTCAGCCACCGTGAATTATCATTTTCTATAAAAAAATAAATTATATTAACCTAAAAACTTCAGAATAATATTTAATATTTTTAGTGTAAAAAGAAAACTCTCCTAATAACATTGATAACGTGTTACGTGTATCATTATTAACGCAATCTCCTTCTGGCAGAACATTTCATTCGAAGAATTGCAAGGATTATTTTACAAGAATGAAGATTTTTTGTATATTTTCCTTAATAATTTTCATATTATTAGAGTTATTGCTAACGGTTTACTGTCTTATGTTAGCAGATAAACCAATGCAGAAGCGGCTTGAAGGTGACACGTATAATATTATAATTAACAGTGATAAAAGTAACAAAACAAGAAATTCATACGGCACCAACAAAACTCATCCACGGATTTGCCCAAAAGGTTGGAAAAGATTTAACATGTGGTGTCTACCAGAAGAAGAAATAAAAAGTAATGAGGAGGATTATTAAAACAACATTCAATTCGCAAATGTGAAATGTATTTATTAATCATTGGTGTGAGTTTATTGTGTATTTTAAATAATGTGTAAGTTCGTTAATACATGATTTTTTTTTAATTTTCGTCAGTGATACATTTATTTTAATAATCATTTGCGTCTTAGAATTTTTAAAAGAAAGGTTTCAAACCATTTATTTATGATTTCTTTAAAAAATAAAAAAATTACTTAATATATAATTTATTTTGTCCCATGTTGGCCAGAGACTTACAGATTATACGTTTATGTAAAAGATTGCGCCATCTATGTTACTTGCCTAACATGCACCTATTAAAAATCAACAATGGGATATTAGGTTGTGGAGACGCAGGGGTAGCCACCAATAACTTCTTATAGAATTTTTCATCCATTTCCATATATTTTTCTAAGGGTTTACGGGCGTGACAATATGTATAAACACAATAATATTTAAAATCCAAAAAATATGAAACAATTTTACTGTAAAAGCCGGACTTATTGAACATTTTTTGAGCAAAACACCTATAAAGCCATATTAGACATAAATAAAAATATATAATATAAAAATAAAGTAAATGGGGCTCTACGGTCTACTGTAAAAGTCAGAATGTGTCAAAAAAACGACAAAACAAAAAAAAAGATCTACGAGACATTGATTTTCCTCCCGAATTCACTAGTTGCAGTCACGGGTCATGCGATAACGTCTGTCTTAAAAGTTTGGTCGACAATTTCTATGAACAAATTGTAAGTACACTAAAATGGCGGCTGTTAAAACAAATAATATAAAAATTGATAGGCCTCGTAGAAAATAAGTCATGTGTGGGTGGAATTAAAATGTAAGGGATGCTCATCGGGAGGCCAGGCTTAAATTTCAAATGTGGGTTTTATATAATAGACCCGCTATAGTCACGCAAGGTTTTTAAAAGTAGACTCAAATGGTGCATAAATAACCAAAAAAAAAATCAAAATAGACAAAATAGTGAAACTGCGAGCAGATAAAAATTTTGGGAAATTTTTGAAGTCCACTAGTAAACTGGAGATTAAGTCTGGCCTGCCGGCCAAAATAGATGGAAGGGAATTGCAAACTTGTTTATGGAACATTTCAGGGTACGATTGAAGCTGGGCCCCTATACGGGGATGCCTGAGCCTGAGCCTGGCGTGCGGGTGAATGAGCCTATGCTATTGTTTACGACTAGTCTAGTCAGAGATGAAATCAAGCGGATGAGCAGGGGAAAATCTCCCGGACTCGAGGGGCTCAGTATCGAGCACCTAAAATATTTGGGTGTACACCTGCCAAGGGTACTGTCTCTATTGTTCAATATGTGCATTGGACATTCATATCTACCACCGGATCTAATGAACACTATTGTGGTGCCCATTGTCAAAAACAGGTTAGGTAATATCTCGGATAAGGAAAACTACCGTCCTATTTCTCTTGCTACCACGGTGGCCAAAGTATTGGACAGTCTGCTTGATTCATGCTTGCAAAAGTATCTGAAGTTACTTGACGCGCAGTTCGGGTTTAGGCCCGGACTATCCACTGAAAGCGCAATACTAAGCCTAAAGCACACTGTCCAATATTATACAAGCCGGAGGATGTCTGTGTACGCCAGCTTTTTAGATCTCTCCAAAGCATTTGATCTGCTTTCGTATGGTGTGCTTTAGAGGAAGATGGAGGATTGTTCCGGTGGAGGTGCTAAATATCTTTCGGTGTTGATACACAAAGCGAGTAAATTATGTTAAATAGACTGACCACTTATCCGAGACGCAGGTTGGAGTGCGGAGTAAGGCAAGGTGGGCTGTCGTCTTCAAAGCTGTTCAACCTGTACGTAAATGACCTCATAGTGGAGCTCAGCAGCATGCGAGTCGGATGGAAGGTGAGTGGTGTTAATGTAAACAACATTAGTTACGCTGACGTCATGGTGCTGCTGGGCCCCATTACGAGTGCTATCACAGAAATGTTAAACGTATGTGAGAGCTATGCTACGTCGCATGGTCTGGCCTGCAATGTCAGAAAAATCGAATTTATGGTCTTTAAGGTCGCCAGTAAGTGTCCCGAATTTATACTTCCAATTTGTCTCGGTGGAGTGGAGCTGAACAGAGTTTTTCAATTTAAGTACCTGAGCCATATACCTACTGACGACCTTAGAGACGATTTAGAGATAGAACGAGAACGTAGGTCTTTGGTGGTCCGTGGTAACATGCTAGCCTGTAGATTCCCTAGTTGTACGGATGAAGTCAAGATTACGTTTTTTAAAGCATTTTGTCAGAACATGTACATGAGCGGTCTGTGGATCAGCTACACCAAAGGATCGTTAACACTCTTCGTGTCCAATGTAATAATATCTTCAGGATAATGTTGAAACTTCCTCGTTTCTGCAGTGCATCTGAAGTGTTTGAGCAGGCGAGAACGGCTGGTTTTCAGGCACTCATACGCAAGAAAGTGGCGTCAATGATAAGCCACGTACTGGGGAGTGACAACAGCATCCTGATGACGGTGGCAGATGATCCACATGCTACTATATTAAGAAGCTACGTGCGGACAATGTCTGAATACGTAAAATCTTTAAATTAAATTATTATAATAATTATAGTACTACTAACCCCCTTACTATTAGAAATAATTACTAACCGTTATGGATGTGTGTTGTTCGAAAATAAAGTGATTTGATTTTATTTCGAAAAAATGTACGTATGGCAATTCACATTGCTATATTAGTCCCTACTTTAACGTATAGTAGTGAAAGTTGGGTGTGGCAGAAGAAGCACGAGAGTAGAATGCAACAGAAATGCGGTCGCTAAGGAGTATGTTAGGGCTAAATCTGAGTGACAGGGTGAGAAACTGTGTGATAAAACAAGAGTGTGGTTTGCAAGATGATGCTGTGACCAGTATTAAGAAAGGAATGCTTCGGTGGTTTTGGTCATGTACAAAGAATGAACGATGAAAGACTGACAAAGCAAATATATGTTGCAGAAAGGAATAAAAGAGTCGGAAAGGGACGCCCTGGGCGAAAGTTTGTCGACCAAATTGGCGATATATTAAAATGGGCCGAATTAAGATTAAGATTAACCCAGATTAAAAACAGACTTACAATAATTAAATGCCTTTGATATATTGCGACGCTGCCGCCCTGCGCTGCGCTGCCGTTATTTACTATTTACGTCGTCGGATCGTCGAAATTTGCTAGGGGTTGTCACGAAATTGTGTGTAAAATTATTTTGTATATTGTAATACACAACATCCAAAATTACACAAAAACATTTATTGAGCAAGATCATTTTAAATACTCCTAGAAAAATACATTTACAAATGTTGCACTGCTAAATATTTTCGTGACCCTTTCTTTATATAGATGTTTTTAGTTTTCGATTGTTATATTTAATTATGTAGTGTATTCGCTTCGGATGAATAGTGTTATCAAAAAAAATATGTGAGAAACATAAGCATGGACTCAACATGGAATCAACTTTACTTAGTAACTCATATAACAGTAATTCACCATTATAGATATTATTATACTTTTCAAAAACGGCACTTAAAATGAGTTAAATAAGTACTATAAAACATACTCGCGTCAACCGCATGTATTTACAGCAGGATTGTGAAGAGTATTGGCACAAGATCGCCCCTCGTCCAACAAGCCCCCCACCGTCGCTCTGCACGAGTACATTCGTTTCCAAACTGCATGTCTTTAAACTGTGTCATTACTGTCTATAAAAAATACACAACACAAACATGGGCCTCCTCTATTGATTGCATCATAGGAAGATATTTGCCACATTTGCCACGCTTGACGGACGAGTTGGCAACTGCAGTTTTTTATTTAACTTTTTATTAACCTTTGTATCAGGGAGATGCTGCTTTCCATGTCCTGTTTATTCCGTCGTCTCATACCATATCCACAGTATGATATAGGGTAGTGGAAGTTCATAAAAATATTTTTTTGATATTTAAATTTTAATAAAATTGCTTTTACTCATTTTACCATCTAAAAAAGCAGAAAAGATTTTGTACGTTTTCTTATAAAAAATATTCTATGATGTTTGAGGAATACACGCTTAACATCTATCGTTCAAACATTATCGCCGATAACTAATAAATTTTACGATAGAAAATGTTATAAATGGTCATAACATAATACTACGGGGTAAAATAATAATGTTATTTTTATTGCCTAATAGCGATCTACCCTATCTTCGCACGGGTGAGCCCTAGATTCTACAACAGCGCCACCTATCTGGTACAACTATGCCTGTAACTTTGCAGAAGTGCAATCAATATGTTGACAAAGTTCAACCGCAGTCTAATGAACGATAAAGCAGCGCATAAAATTCGAACAAACAAAATTTTATATTCATAAGGTACGTGAGGTTAATATGGCCACATCAAGCTTTCCCGCCCTATAAAACCAAAACTAGGAGGAAGACAGAGACAAAAACTACGAGATTTCCACTAGAGAACCCTTCTTCCTCATCAGTTATCGGTTTTTCGAGCTATATAGCGGGCGCATTGCCAATTCAGCTTATTTATTTTTTGGGTTATGTCAGTTACACTATTCTAGTGTTCATATCTTCGTAACGAAATTAATATAAAAATGTTTATCATCATATACTTTAATTGAGCAATTCTTTTGTATATATTTTATAATATGTTACTAGGTTTAGGAAACGGCTGTAACGACTTTAATTTTACTAATATTACACTTTCCTCCATCTCTGAGAAAATGTTTTTTACGCCGAGCACTTATATAAGTTATATTTTTATTTGAAGCAAGTTTTTATAAGAAATCATAATTACATAATAACTGTTCTAAAATCAACTTCTACCAGCAAAATGAATTAGAACCCTAAAATATTGCACAATAAATAATACAGTATTTCGTATACTTTGTTATACAACTTTGCTACATATTACCCTTCAAAGCAACCGTGATCTAAATTTCATAGTTGGGGATCGTATGTGCATGTATCAGGGACATACACAGACGAACTTTCAGGTTTTATGAAAAAACGAAGGTCTAATCGTCGTGGGCTCTGGCTCTATAAGTATTAAAACCATGTCGTTTTTTTTGGTAGACCAGTGAGTGAACTGAGATTTTAAAGTTCACTGCTTTTCATTAATCTGACTGTTTTCATGTTTTTTAGGACTTACTTTGTGAACTAGACCTTAGTTTTTTTAGACAATTTTAGAACTAAACAATAATGAAATGCAAGGACACTAGCCGCAACTACGGATAACTTTGAAGAGATTATTAAAATTTATATAACCCGTCACTTAATCTTCTTCTTCATCATTATCAGTCTTTAAGTGCTCGTTATGAATTTTTTGATATAGGATTTTACAATTATCATCATCATTATAGTCACTCACAAGCCCGCTGCCTACACAAACCCACATCACCCACCCCGAAGGATTGCCATAAAACGCGGTCATGAGCCACCCATGATATTCCTGCATGTCTTACCAGGTTGTCACTCTATCTTGTAGGGGCTGCCCTTAAATTCGCATACCGTACGGTAATACCACCCGAGAACCATTATTTTCCATCAGTTGCCTGTCCTTTGAGCACTATGATCACCCCATTGCCATTTCAGCTTACTAACAAATAGAGCTACCTCGTGTGTCAACTACGTAATATTTTTGAAGTGATTGATAGAGCCGTATTGCAGCTATATTATGGTTGCAGCACAAATGGGTCTGCTCAACCGGGGAAGGACCTCACTCTTACAGAATACCAGCGTAAAATAGCGGCTTAATGTTGCCGCGTTTCGTATGATAAGCGTAGAGAAACGATGACCCTTTTTACTGGAAACGAGGCATTTTATCTTAGTCCACAGAGGTGACAGCGCATTTTTTTTATATAGAAGAGGGGGCAAACGAGCATGCGGCTCACCTGATGTTAAGTGACTACCGCCGCCCATGATCAACCGCAACACCAGGGGAATTGCAGGTGCGTTGCCGGCCCTTTAGAAAGGAGTAAGCTCTTTTCTTGAAGGTCCCCAGCTCGTATCGGTCCGGAAAAATCGCCGGTGGTAAACTATTACACAGAGAGGTTGTACGCGGAAGAAAACTCCTTTTGAAACGTACTGTGGTGGACGGCCAAGCATCCAGATGGTGAGGATGGTATCGGGACGTTTGCCGCGTAGTGCGTTCACGAAATTTGGTGGCTGGGATTAATCCGAACAATTCCTCAGAGCACTCTCCATGGTATATGCGAAAAAAAAATGCAAAGAGATGCAACATCTCTTCGCAGTGCCAGTGAATCTAGTCGTAATATCGATCGGAAAGCACTCGGTCGTCGACGATTCGAGCCGCTCTGGGCTGGATGCGGTCAAGTGGAAGGAGATGGTACTGGGGAGCCATATTTTGAATTTTAATCGAGTATAAATGTAGATGTCTTGATGTCATGAGCCTCAGCAGCCACCTACAATCAGGCTGTGTGATCCTTTGTCACCCTTATTCTATATAAAAAAAATATCAGCCGTAGGACTGCACGTCAGAAGTGAAAAGTTCTTAGCTTTACAAACCTGTAAACATTATTTTTGGGTTGTTAAAAAATATTTTTAGGAAATATTTTTTATTAAAAAATATTTGTATCAATGAATTGAAACATTTGAATGAATTAAATTCAAAGCGACAGTAGCCTAATGGCAGGGCGCGGATCGCGAACTCAAAAGGTCGTGGGTTCGAATCCGCCATTTGACTACTGTCGTGAACCACTTCTAACACAACCATTTTCAGGCTTACCAGGAGTGGTTAAAAGGATAATTAGTAATGTAAATTAATAAAATTACTAATATTTTATACAGAATATAAAAAAAATATACCAACAAAATTTTAATTAATTGTGCTGTGAAAAAAAAAAGGAATGATTATTATCTATATAATACAAGCAAATATCATAAAATTTATTCAGTTGGATTTTCAACATTACTTTCATTAATCTTATGTATCTAAGCGTGACAGTCACGTAAGTTCAGTGCTTTTTCCCCATCCCAAAAGTACCCAACGTGCCTAAGGAAGTTTTCACTTAAAAACTTTCAACTCAACTGCATGCAGTGCGCCCAGCTAACAGCGATATAAAAACCGGCATAAGATATTACAAATATTTATCGAAACGCCTAAGTTCCATCTGCTTAGTAAATACAACTTCTTAGTGAAGAGCAGCGTACTAACCTACTTTAATTAGTGCCTGTAAAATACGGTTAATCTTTACTTACATATACCTGTACCAACTATTGATGTAAATAACTGTAAATCTATATATTAATGCGTGAATAGAAAATTTTGTCATTTTTAAACAAATTGCGAGCACAGAGGTGTGTGAAATTCGACATAGTTAATTGTTATAATTACATAATAACTTTTCTAAAACCAACTTCTACCACCAATGTGAATTAGAACCCTAAAATATTGCGTAATAAATAATACAGTATACGAAGTTTGCATGGAATCGAACTTTTTTTTCACATAAACGTTTATAAAAAAAATTTACCCTTCGTCGAATTATTATACAAATATATACCCTTATAAACCTACGCTTACCCGGTATTAAGTTTTTCCTTCCCTAATAACGCGTGTTATATATTATAGCCTATTCTATTCGAAGGGAGAAAATTTTAAATGAATTTCCGTTAGACATTTTTCATGACTATATTTGGAGTTTACGAAATTATTAATTAAGGGGAAATATAACCACAAATGGCTTAGCAAGATCCTCCGTTATGCCGAAAGTTTTTTTTTTAAATAAATTTTGAAATAAATATATGGTAAAGTTGAGGATTAATGTTAAGGACTATGTTAGACGAAAACACGATTCCGTAAAATTTTCTCGATAGAAAAAAATCCAAAGTTACCTCCAAACTGAACAATAAACCGCTGTTATTCATAAAATACTTTAAATTAGGTCATGAAATTTTGCATACTAACTGAACTAACTATAAAGCAGGGCTTATGTTTTTTTATTAAATTACCATTATTTTCACTGTAAAAAGAAATTACCTAAACCATCGGCGTCTTGAAACTTGATTCTTGTTTCCTGTCTCCCCGTTAATATGGCTTAGGCTTTTGAAGGGAGAAGTTTTGTCGCTTACGATCAGAATACATATTACGCAACAGGACGACGTAAAATTAAAATGGGAAATAGCCGTGATAAAAATAAGAAGCGACTGGGTTGGCGTTAAGAAACAGGCATAAATATGATAAACCTAATGAAATAAGTATCTAACGACCTGTCTACTTACAGTATTAGTGATTACAAACATGTCGGTACATAGCATACGACGCGTGGGGCCGAAATTGGAGTTTGAGCCGACTTACTACATCCCCTTAATGAATATATTTGTAATAAATGTTGCTACTAGCCGTCATTATGAAATAAAATGCAGAGCTATTTTTGCATTGCGTTGAATTTCTGGCTCAATTTTGCCGAGTAGTGGTGGCGTTAGAAAATCCACGCCATGCTCGACAGGCGGGTTGGCTACAATAGTTTTTATTAATTTGAATTGTTATCGGGAAGGTGTTGCTGCTCATTTCCTGTTCTATTTTTCTCTGAAAAAAGCATCAAAAAATCCAGTGGCTTTCTTTTTAAACATACATCTATACGTATAAATATTTTTTTAGGATAGGGTGACAAACGAGCACACAGTCCACCTGATGGTAAGTGGTTGCTGTGGCCCATAGACATCTACATCTATCCGCAATTACGAATCAAAATGCAGATGCGTTGTCGCCCGTGAGGACTAAGATGGAATGCCTCATTTCCGGTAAAAAGGGTCTCCGGTTCTCTACACTCACCATACGAAACACATCAGCATTTAGCTACTATTGTACGCTGGTATTCTGTGAGAGCGTGGTCCTTCCCCAGTCGAGCCGACCCATTCGTGCTACAACTATTCTACTAAAATAACTGCAGCATGGCACTACCACGTAAAATAATAACCGGTAGATAATTAAAGTATCTGTCTGTGATATACCTACTAAACGAAGAACTTAATGTCCTCTATTAAACTTGGGGATTATTTACATGCTATTAAGACATGAATTTGTATTTTTTATCTGTAAGTCTGTCCGACTGTAACAGATACAGTGTGATGTCACGACAGATAGAGAATGCAGAAATATACCCGCACTTGCAATCCTATTTACACTTTTTTCAAAAAAATGGGTATGGAACACGAGAATCTGGAACGATGATTTCAATTTGAATTTACACTTTTCTCGTTCTATTGTATAGCTTGGTCGTTCCTACACAGTGCGACAGCAATAGGTATATAAAAACCAATTCTTCATATTTCTTGGAGCCGTGATGTAATTTTAATAAGCTACATAGACTTGTTACAAGGTATTAGATGCAGTAAAACGCAGATCGACTTCGCCTGTTACTGGACGTACGATCGGAAAATATACGCGTGGGCCGGACTGGTTCAAGTGGATAAACACTTCCAATCTAGTTGTTTAATAAGTCACTAGACAATACCTACATCTGACCTACATAAGGAATAGAGGTTTATGATCAGCGAACGTACATTCCACTGCTGTACACAGTCCTCTTCTAATTTTTGAGATGGTTTTGGATTTGATACTTATTAACCGGCAATCAAATGCTTTGAAGAGAAAACAAATTGTTAGATGCAAATGTGGAATAAATATGTAATTTACTTATTATAATTAAAAAAAAAGATTATTACTACTAAAAAAGAAAAGTACGAACCTACTGCTAGGCATATACCTCCGCTCATTTCTGAGCTGATTTCATGGGAGTAAGGTTCCATAAAAGATTTTTAATATTGACATGGTCACAATAAGATATTGTTATGTTAGCTAATTACGTAATAACTTAAGACAGAAGGACCATTAAGTAGGGACTAAATAAATTAACCGACTTGGTATTACATGCATCTCACAACTTTTTACGATAGAAGAACTGAGTTGCGAGACTTGGTTTTTTTTACAAGTTATGTTTTTGATGGCATCTCATTTCTTTTGCAGATAGTCCTACTTTTTTCCTTCCGGTACCTTCTACTTCTTTGTTACCAACAAAGTACCTGTCTACACCTTTTATTCCATTATATTATGCATATACAAGTGCACTGATTAATTCACTGCAAATGTAACTTTTAAAACCTATATACTTATATGGGATTACAAAGTTATTTATTCAATTAGTTTATCCAGAAAACTGGACTGAAATTTGTAAAATATTTTAGTTATTCCTTGATTTATACACCAAACACTAATTGTGTTCCAAGTTTGAAGCTGCTATGTCTGCTAGAAGTGCCTTAGAGTTTTGATGATCGGTCAGTCAGTGAGTGACAAAATTAAGAAACTTTGACTAACTATAATTCCCAAACTACTGGTTTAAATTGAATGAAATTTGAAATATACCGTTTCTATATAATGCATGCTTGATTTTTGAAAATTAAGGTTTCTAATTTTATCCACAACGAAGTTATAGGGGTCAAAAATGGCCTGAATTGCTTCGAGAAAAGTATGTATGGTACGGCCGTGGCAATTTAATATTTCTTATGTTAAAATTATCGTGTAGTGGCGGTGTAAGAATACCCTCTGCTCCATATCATCCCGTGGGTGTCATATGAGGCGACAAAGGAAAACAAATCAGGAGATGGGCAACAGCATCTTCCGCTTGGACGGTTGAGTGGTTTTCAATAGTGGTAAGTAAGGCAAATACTTACCACGATTGAAAAGCGAGTTGGCTGGCTGGCTTTGATTACCTCAAAGGGGGAAGCCTATTTTCGGAAGTGGACTATAATAGGTTGTAACGATATTATAAAATTAAAATATTGATTCGAGACATAGTTTAGCATTGTAGTAGCATAGAGGCGAAGCACTCGCCGCAAAGCACACGAGCAACTGGGGTTCGAATTCCTTCATCACCAATGAAATAGTTAATTTCAATTTGAAATGATAATTTACAACGTGCCTGACGGTAAAGGAAAATACCTTGAAAAAACCTCTTATGTTTGAGGAATATAAATATAGGGAAGACTGAGGAAGTGCGACGGATGAATTGCTCTATAACCCTTTTGAGAGAAGATTTGAGACCAGCAGTGGGACTAAGATAGGCTGTTACTTACTTTTTATTACTGAACAATTTTATGTATAAGATAGTATTAAAGTTGTAGGTAAAATACTAAATAAAATTATTAAATTATTGTCTTGACATAACTTTGGTATTTACTGTGAGGTCTTTATTATGTATTATATAAAGGAAAAATCCAGTGTATACTTCATAAAAATATCTTTTGCAATTTTATACTCAAATATTGCAACGTTTTCCACTCTGTTAAACATCAAAGTTACAAAGAAACGTTAGGTTAAAACTTAATAATCATATTGTCTACTCTCTGACTAAGACGGTGTACGAATATCCATTCCCCATATCGTCCTGAAGGTGTTATAAGGGGCGACAGAGGAGACTTGAAACAGGGATGGGCAGCAGTGGCGTGGCAGTTTTGGCAAAATCCCTCTATGAGGCAATCTTTGCAGGACGCCTATATTCAATATAATCTGAAATGAATGGATAGATGGCTGAAGAATGTTTTTTATGAATTTTGTTTGAATTAATGATTTTCGTATGTTAAACATAACTACAAATGTTAATTAGGGCAATCTCACCTTTCACGGCTAATGTTATTTCTTCAATTTTATAAAGCACAACCTGTTACACAACTCGTTTATACGCAAGAGAATTACACAACAAACAACAATTGATATGTAATACGACACGGAAGACTATTTCAACAATAACACTAAAATCTATGAGTAGAACAACAACAATTATTAATACACAACAATAAATTTGTACAATTTCAAACACATTTTGCACATATTGATAACGCGTATCTTACGAACTATTGTCACTTCATTTTGAAATTATTATTTCGAATAAATATATTCCAAAATACTTCCATTAATAGTAATGTATCGTGTACTTGAATTTAATTTTATTATATGTACATTTTCATTCATAATTATTAAAAATTTATAACATCGTGTAAATTTCGCTCCAGTTCGTAATTTTGACATTTTATTGTAAAGTTGCTATAACAAAAGTTAGCGTTCCCCCTAAAAATACTATTGCAGTCTTTTAGTCTCCCGTTTTTTAGTTCAATATCTTTATCAAATCATAGTTTTTCATATTTTAGTAACATTTTGTTTAAAAAATCTGGCTCATTTTGGTAAATCACACAAATACTTTTATTTTTGTTATTTCTACATGAGAGCAATCTTCTTGCTCAAATCATTTTAGGGCCAAGTCAAAAGCTTTAAAAAACCATTTTGACACGAGAGTATTACAAGCTACTTAATAAATGAATAATTTAAAATTTATTTTATGTTTGCAATTAAAACCTGACTTCGATTCCTGCTGACACTAATGAAAATATTTATTACATAATTAAGTGCTGATCAACCATGTTTTCGGTGGTGTAGGTAATATGAACTTAGAGTACCTACTTCTTTGTCCAGCCATTTTTTAAGCAGTTAGTTTACTTTTTTACTTTACATGCTGCTGCTGAATTTAAATTTTATTAAAACAATAGGTTTAACTTAACTTGAAGTTCAGTTATTCAGTTGTATAAAAAGTACGGATTATTAAAATGTCTTGAATTAAAAAAAATTACTTTATTGTTGGGTATCCTAAAAGTAAAGACGTGGTAACACAGTTCTGGCGCATGCGTAATAACTAACGCTCTCCCCAGATGTTTACGGACTTTTGGAACTTTTATTGATCTGCATCAGGTTGCCCCGTGTACATAATAAACGTAATCTTTACCAGTCGTAAACATCCCTAATAAATGATAGAAAAATGCTTAATTAATGGGTGTAGGAATATCTACTACTTTATATCATCCCGTGGGTGTCGTTATTGGTGACAAGAAAAAAACAGAAGATGGGCAGCAGCACCTTCCTAATAATACCTAGAGAATAAAAACTGCCAACCCGCTTGCCAAGCATGGCAACTTTTTTTAATAGAATAAGGGTGACAAACGAGCACACAGTCTATCTGATACTGTGACCCATAAACATCTGCATTAGCACAAAGTCCACCAGATGGTAAGTGGGTACTGTGGAGCATAGATATCTAAAGTTATCCTCGATTAAAAATCAAAATACAGTCTGACATACCCCTGAGAACTAAGATCAAATGCCTCGTATCCAGTAAAAAGGGAATCCCGTTTTCTACACTCACCATACGAAACACCGCAACACTAAGCTGCTATTTTACGCTGGTATTCTGTAAGAGCGTGGCAAATTTTTTCATAATAATTGATTATTTAATTAATAGTATTTATGTTTAATGATACAATGAATACTATTTTTAACACTGTTGGAAACAGGTTTCCAAAAAGCACCAGTTTTCACCCATTTTCTTTCTTTCTCGACGGACGACGGGTATCAGCGTCAATAGTGCAAGAAATCTGGTAATCTGATCGTCAATCCGTCTGCCAAGCGAGATTTTTAGACTGCTCTTATCATCAGAGGTAGACATTACATGTTTACTATGAATAAGCTTTTTGCCACTCTTATTTTTAGGCTAACTTAACTAAAAAAGCTCGCTGAGTGAATTTTTTAATCACCCACACAGCTAAATTTTCATCGTATATTTAAAAACTTTACATTGACATAATATATCATTTCGTATTTGCAATTTATCAATGAAATATTTATATTTTAGAACAAAAAATTACGTTTCTATAATCTCTTTCAATCACTCACACGGCTAAATTCGTAATGTGCCTATGTGACTCACACGTACTGATGCAACCTATAATGTTAATTCTTTAGAAATTGTCCATATTTCAGATATTTTAATGGCGAATCTAAAAATGCGCCCTGAAAATACTTACTACACTTTGAATCCATCATTAAAAACGATATATTTTACATGTTATTTTTTTATTGAACAATATGGAATTTATAACTAAAACACTTTTTATACAAGTAAATAAATCAAATAATAAAATTGACTTTGTATTTAATTGTAATTTACGCATATTATATTTTTATGGTATAAGAGAGTCTAACAGGCACACACTCGACGATAAATCAAAAGTATATATGGTCCATAGACATCTCCACCTATCTTTGACTATTTCAAAATGCAGATGCGTTGTCACCCCTGAGAACTAACATGGAATGCCTCGCCTCCAGTAAAATGGGTCTTAATAATATAATCTATACTAATATTATAAATGCAAAAGTGTGTTTGTTTGTTTGTTTGTCCTTCTTTCACGTCGCAACAGAGCGTCGGCATGGCATGATTTTGTGTATTCAGATAGTTCGGTGGCTGTCACTCACATAGGCTACTTTTTTCCGCGGAAAAACATCTCATTCCCGTTCCCGTGGGAAATATTCTATTTTCATTTTCAAATTCCACTCATTAACCCGGTCACAAAGGAGCCTACTCCGAACAAAAAAGTATCATGTATGGATTTGTATGCGTATCATATGACGTTGCGAGAAAATGATTTTAACCTCTTAGCCCGGTGTAGACAATTGTTTCATCAATTTTTGGTAGACATGTATGTGAAGGTAGAAATTGAAAGTCTCCGTTATATATCTTTAAATCAATAAAAGCTGTGCGTTGAGAATTATATACATTTACAAGATGCAGTTTCTAGCGACGCCAATGTAAACCCCAGAGATTTAGGTAAAATGGTAATTCTGCCCTTATCATTCGTTAACAGTCCCCGCTACCTACATGAGTACACACAAGACGCATTCGCCTATGTACGAACTTACGGAATACCTAATCTTTTTGTTACTTTTACTTGCAATCCCACATGGAAAGAAATAACGGAGGAGCTAATGCCGGGCCAAAAAAGTACTGACAGACACGGTTTAGTTGCTAGAGTATTTAGATTAAAAGTATAAAAAATAATGTATGTAATTAACAAAGGGAAAATTTTTGTAGAGGTGCAGTGCTTCATGTAAGCAAGATAAAGAATTGTATGATACCATCATCCTAAATATGATTCACGGTCCATGTGGAGCACGAAATTCAATATCGCCATGTATGAAAGAAGGAAAATGTACAAAGAAATTCCCTAAACAGCTATTAAAAGAAACAGTGCACAATGACAATGGCTACCTTTTATACAGACGCAGAGCTCCCGAAGATGGTGGCAGGAAAGTTACAATCAAATCTCGCTCTGGAGCATTCGAAACCTTAGATAACAGCTGGATTGTCCGTATTCGCCCATTCTATGTAAAATGTTTAATTCCCACATTAATGTAGAAGCATGTAGCTCTGTCCGCGCAATCAAGTATATCTGTAAGTACATAAATAAAGGAAGCGACATTTAATCTCAGGAGTGAGGGTTAGGCAAATTCCGTTAATGAAGTACAGACCTTTCAAGCAGGGCGTTATGTCAGCAGTAACGAGGCAAGCGTGGCGTCTCCTTGGCTTCCCTTTATACGAAAAGCACCCAACAGTTACTCACCTTGCTGTGCACTTAGAAAATGGAGAGCGTGTATATTTCACCGAAAGAAATTTCCAAGAAAGAATTGCATCACCGCCAAAAACTACACTAACAGCTTTCTTTCAACTTTGTTAAACCGACCCCTTTGCACAAACGTTTTTATATTCTGAAGTCCCCCGCTATTATACTTGGAACACATCTAGGAAGGAGTGCAAACGCCGTATTCAAGGCGCGCCTGTTGCAAATTTGCCTGGTGTAAAGTCATCAGATGCCCTTGGTGCGTGCCGTGTGTATACCGTTCATGTAACTAATTATTAATATTTCTGTTTACGATTGCTGCTGCACCACGTTCGGGGTCCTACAGGATATAAAGACCTTTAAACTGTCAACGGTCAGGAATGCGCAACTTATAGAGAAGCATGTGAAGCTCTGCATCTTTCAGAAAACGATAATGGGATGAAACCATGGAGGAAGCTGTGCAGTGCCAGTCACCAGCCAAAATTAGGGATCTTTATGCAACTCTCATATCATCTTGCGGGCTATCTGATGCACATGAATTGTGAGACAAATATAAAGAGTACATGACGGAAGATATTTTGCGAAGGTTACAGCAGACACACGCGAACATGACATACAATGAACACATTTATAATGAAGCACTTGGAAAAATTGAAGATAAAGTAATGGTAAATGGAACTGGGAAGACATATTTGTTAAATTTATTATTAGCGCAAGTACGGAAAGATAAAAACATTGATGTGGACGTAGCTTTCTCCGGTATAGCCGCCACGCTGCTAAGCGGGGGCCGCACTGCACATTCTGTTTTATAACTCCCTCTAAATCTAGCCCAGGAAGAATTGCCAATCTGCAACTTTAGCAAAAATAGTGCATGAGGTATAATGCTACGACAATGCAAACTTTAAGTGTGGGACGAAAGTACAATGTCGCATAAAAAGCCGTAGAAGCACTAAATCGAACGCTCCAGGATTTGCGCAGCAATACCGATGTAATGGGAGGAATGGTGGTTTTACTGGCTGGTGACTTTCGCCAAACTTTACCTGTCATTCAAAAGGGCACACCTGTAGATGAAATTAAAGCATGCCTCAAGTCGTCTATTTTATGGAATAAGGTGACAAAATTCAGTTTAACTACGAATATGAGAGTGCATTTGTATAATGATATCAATGCTGGTAACTATGCTGACACACTATTAAAAGTTGGCGATGGGCGGTTGGAAACGGATGCTGAGGGCTGCGTTAAATTGACGAGAGATTTTTGTAATTTAGAACAGAGTCTTTCCGAATTTATTGCGAGCGTTTATTCAGATTTAACAAACAACATGCATGAAGACAAATGGTTATGTGAAAGGATGATTCTTGCACCAAAAAATGAGAGCTTTAACAAAATAAATTCAGATATATTAAGTGAAAACAGATACAGACAGAGAACAGACACAGAACAGACACAGAACAGAGCACTTCATATCCCGTAGAGTTTCTAAATTCTCTAGAGTTGTCAGGTGTGCCCTCACATAAGCTTCAATTAAAATTAGACGTCCCAGTCATGCTAATGCGAAATTTAGATGCTCCTCGGTTATGTAACGCGACAAGGCTGCGTGTGACACATCTTGGACGGAAGATAATCGGTGCTACAATTTTGACAGGCGTAGGAAAAGGTGAAAATGTTATTATAACACGGATCCCTATAATTCCCACAGATCTTCCTTTTCAATTCAAAAGGTTGCTGTTCCCTATTAAGCTCAGTTTTACAATGACAATTAATAAAGCGCAAGGGCAAACATTACAGGTAGCGGGGGTCAACTTAGAAAAACCGTGCTTCTCTCATGGTCAGCTGTATGTAGCATGTTCGCGTGTGTCAAATGCCCAGAATCTCCACATTCTTTCCCCTAATGCAAAAACGTATAACATTGTATACAGTAGCTTCTTAAAATAGTGTTCAGTTAGTTTTTTTTTTTCAAAATTCCCACAATCAATTTATCGGAATTCCTACAGATCTTCCCTTTCAATTCAAAATTTCCTATTTAGCTCAGTTTCTTTTCAATTCCAAATGCAGCACCTCTGATGGACCTATTAAACTCAGTTTTCTTTCAACTCAAAAGTCTACATCTCTGACGGATCTTTTATTTGGCTCAGATTCCTTTCAATTCAGAAAACTGCATCTCTGACGAATCAATTTAGCTCAGTTTCTTTTCAAAAGTCTGCATCCACGACGGATAATTATGCTCAGTTTCCTTTAATTAAAAAATATCCCATTTCCATTCTGAATAAACAGGCTATTTTCATGCTTTCCTATAGGCTGCGTTTCAAAACATTTAAATAGGCTGACAAATCAATTTTGCTCAGTTTCCTTTTAACGGCTGCATCTCTGACAAATCTATAAAACTCAGTTTTCTTTCAATTCAAAAAGCAATGGATACTTCATTTCCCAGTGACCATGCGGGCGAAGCCGTGGGTAACAGCTAGTATTAATAGTAATTTTGGTTCGATCGTTGTATACCATCCGTTATTAACGTGCAGAAAAATTTTATTAAGCCTTTTGCTTCTGTTTTTAATGTAAAACATCCATAGCGGCGGATCCGACCGACTATTGGCGACGTGTCGCCACGGCATGGATCGCCACTCTTATATCTCGACCATGTTATGTCCAACACCTTTTATAACATACTTCAGTTATCGTCGACTAATTGTCACAGTGATACCGTCAGAGGCAACATCGAAACCAACTATTACTGAGGAGTCACTGATTAAAAGAATTGAGTTGTCTCTATTTAAAAAAAATGTTGAAATTTTTATTTTCGCAAATAATTAATCTAAATATTTATTAAATAAACAGTTTTTTTGGAAAGTATTCTTAATACTTTATTAGTCATAATGCCATATTAATTTCCTGTCATAAACTATCCTTTTATGCATATTACGTAATATTTTTAAGAAGAAGAAATTATATTATAGTCTACATTTTTTTAAATGATCATTGATATCTTAACTTTAGCCTAAAATTAGGCAGTTATTTCGATATTATAGACAAACACTTTTTATTATATGTATAGATAATAAATTAATAAATGAACTCGCAATATAAAATAAACACGTCACGATTCCTGCGTAAATGCGCCCTTAAATGGAAAGAGGTAATTTTAATATAACGTCAAACATCCTAACGCATTCATTACATTGCTTGTTATGTTGGACGGGTTTCATTTACTTTCCCGCCACGTTTGCATCGTCAGCACATCATCTGTTAACGTTTTTAAATATCGGCCTCTAACTTAGAGTCCAAAAAAATCACCTAAACCGCTTTTCTAACTTTCATTTATTAATTACAGCCGGCAGCCTATCAAAATTTCTCTACTGAACAGAGACTTCTCCAATAGACAGCCTTCTATCCCCATAACTGCATATCCTTTTATCCTATTACCTTTGTCGTATCTCCTCAGTTTCATGATATGATATGCTCAGAATGATATTGGGTATTCGAGATTCGTACGTCGCCATTTTGTGATTGTTCTGTTAACAGTTTGTCACAGGTTTAATTCCCACACGGAACAAGTATTCGCAGAGACCTACATTTTTTTTCTTTATTATTAAAAACGACCTCCGCATACTTTCACAAGCACAAAAATCCATCAACAATTGTTACCTATTCGTCTTCATGATACAAGAGAAATTCCGAACGTAATGGTTAAATAAATTGAAAGACAAATTTCCGACATACCTTAAGATAGTGGTATTAATATCGCGATTACACCAGACGTAAAATACCGAGACTGGTGACGGGGATAGGTAGTGGCGTTGAAGTTGCGAGATGATGATGAGATTCCTTTTAATAGGCCAGCAACGCCTTTTTCCTGGTGTAGCAGTTGTTCATAGGCGATATTCGACACTTACAATCAGGTGAGCTGCAGGCTCGTATGCCCCTTTGTATCTTAAAACAAATGTCTGATACTAATCGCCAATCCACCTGGCGAGTGGCCAAGAAAACGGGAAACGTTTTACTTCAGTGATGAACTTCTACGGGCTCACCTTCTCTAACTATTTTTATATAGTATGGGATACAAACAAGCACACAGTCCACCCGATGGTAACTCGATGCTGTGGTTGGTAGACATCTACATCTATCCTCGATTAAGAATCAAAATGCAGATGCGTTATCACCCCTGAGGTCTGAGATGGAATGCCCCCTTTCCAGTAAAAAGGGGTCTCCGGATATCTACACTCACCATACGAAACACAGCAGTATTAAGCTGCTATTTTACGCTGGTATTCTGTGAGAGACCCATTCGTGCTACATCCATAATATAACTGCAGCGTGGCTCTACCACGTAACTTATAAAATATCAGCAAATTAAAATACATCTATTACAAAACAAACCAGATCCGAAAGTAGAAAGTAGAAACTCATAATTAGATGGAACCCAGACACAATACAGCAGAACTGTACAATATGCAGTACTTTTCTACATTATAAAATTATGATTTGATAATAACAAAGGCATGCGGTCGTTATCACCAAATCATAACGAAGGTCTACCACCTCCACCTGAAACTGTTTAATAAAAGAATTATGACTAAAAAATTCTTTCTGGATTTTACTGTTTATTTGGATGTATTGGTACTTTAATAAATATTTAAATGTACCTACAAAAAATAAATTGGTTTCTTTTGTAGATATGCATATATATTACGGGTTATTTATTATAGAAAGGGCATTGACTTATGAAACTGCCAGTTTAGAATTGCCAACATTAAAATATTAGAAGAGAAAACTAAATTTGCAATAATAAAGGACCAAGAAACAAGGAGAAGTACACCTTTGACATCGACGACTGGAATTGTTCCAAATAAACCAGGTACAGCTGTTGTTTGTAAGGTCAAGGCAGCGTTCGGAAGACAATCCACCGACGCGTCGTGAGTCAGTCTACAGACGCTGGCGCAGTGACAGGACGTAGCGCGCACGGGTATGTCATACTTAATACTTTTTTTATTAATTTTACGTATCGTGGGCTGTCTCAGGGAAATCACACCAAGAGAGAAAAATATTTGTTTAATCTATTTATATGTACTTCTAGTTCATTACTGTGCATTTTTCGCAAGTTTTTTTCTTTTTTCTTTGTTTTTCTAATTTTTAGCAATAGAGGATTGTTACTCGGAACATAAGACTTGATAAAAATAAAACTTCAAATATTTCCAAAACAAAATAATATACCAACTACACCGATAAATGAAACTTAAGTAAGTTAGGAACGTGCTCGTGTTTTATAGATGAAATATATCTGAAAGTACTTTAAGACACTTTTCTCTTTAACAACAAAAATAGAAAATCTGTTTCATCTGACCCAACTTACTCGACTATTTATTTACTTGAGCACTGGGTTCGAGCACGTAATGCACATTAATATATTTCGTGCATACTTTACGCTATATCTGATTAAAATATCTTAAAGATTTTACTATGTGTTTCTATATTATTATACCTTTAAACGAGCAATTCTTGTATATATATATATATATATATATATATATATATATATATATATATATATATATATATATATATATATATATATATATATATATGTAATCGGAATCTCGGAAACGGCTCCAACGATTTTCATAAAATTTAGTGTCCAGGGAGTTTCTGGGGCAATAAATCGATCTAGCTAGGATTTATTTTTAGAAAATGTCTTTTTGTCCGTGTTTTTAGGAAATGAAAAACTGCTACAATATCGTTAGAATAAGAAGGTAAATTTTGACAGTTTGTTAATGATTACAAATAGCTTAATTGGTATTGTGGGCGGCCACAAAATCGTAATACCATGGTTCGAGCCCAGACCGACCGACTGACCTTTTTTAATTTTTTTTTCAAGTTCCTTTCTTTTTTGAGAAAATCTATTTTTTCGAGCCCTTTTTTTAGTATTTTTTAAAACACGAAAATTTTAATTAAACTAATTGCACTCATGATTTTTTATTCAAATAACCAGTTCAGTTTTTTCTACTATGTCGCTAAGATCAAAAAATATTATTCGTATTTAATCAGTATGTAATTTGTATCTAAATATAATTTCTAAAACACACGAATTAAAAAAAAACCGAGCGAAAAATACCGAGCAAAGCTCGGTCAACCGGGTACTGTGTTTCTAATCTAGATTTATAGTTCTTCTTTACAAACAACAAAAATAGAGGGAGATAGGAATGAGCATTAAAAACAAAACTTTTAGTCTCACTGTCAATCACAAATTTAGTTCAAAACTTAAATTAACTATAATCTTATCAATCATGTACAAAAACTTAGTTGTATTTTATTACAATAATTTTTAGTATCCAAGATCGAATGGTTAGTTTTGAAACTGTTTTATGTCTAGTTTATTTTTCATCAGATTGCATTAATGACATTCCAATGCTGGACAGGACAGCTGGCCTCTGCTGCTGTAGGATTTGTTGTGATCGTCACGCTTTACTTGCAGAATAGCGACTGCGAATTAAAAATTTTATTACTTTAAAGTTTTATTATTTTTTTCCTACAAACGATTTGTCGTTTATTAAAAAATATTGCCTTATGACACTAAACCGTCAGAAGTTTGTCAAACCTATATGTTAGAACTGCATTGAATTGAATAAAAACTGGTATTTGATATGTAATGAAACGAACGTTAAAAATCATTACTTAATTATTCATTTTAATAAGGATATTTATTTTAAAATGCTGACTCGGAGTGGTCTACGACACTATTTAAATTCCCTAAAAGTTCAATGCTAGGCATGGTCCTGTTCCGTTGAAGGGAGGGTTCACTGTGATAGTCAAGTTTGGCAGCCGGATTGCCGATAGCAGTACCAGTTGTTGTTGCTGCAGGACGCCGGTCTGGGTATTTGGTTAGATTAAATGAATTGGTAATACCGCCATCTATTGAAAGCCATAAGAAGTTTCTGCCATTTTTCATAGACGCCGCTTAAAACACCCAGAACTAAATTTGATAATGGATTCTTTTACACTGCTATCGCACGACTAATTTTGTTACTATTTTCTTTTCATTAAATTTGAACGCTTCTATAATCCTTAAAACTTTAAAGTGATTCGTACTTTGGGCACAAAGTATAAGAGTGCCCTTGGCATCTAAGAAGTCAACAAAAATCACCGGTGTCTCAGAAAGTGCAAATTATTAGAAAATGTAGGACTTTTTATTGTACCATTTCATCTATCTTTTATCCTGTGAAAAAATATATTAGTGTTGACCAAGTTTTGTATTTTTTTACCCCTATTGTACTTTTAATTACTGGTTATTTTAGCTAACCCATTTGTTTACGAATAACTGAACGGACAGAAATTATATGCTGGTTACGTTATCTTCTAATTCAAAGCTAACAAATTACCAACTAATTGCGACCAATTTAGCGCTCTCCTTTATGAAATGAACAGGGTTGTCAATTTTTTTGGCGTGAATTTATTAATTTTGTTTGACACTAATGGCCAACTACTCAAACACTACACAATTTTAAGGTATCATTTAGTGTCATTACGCACAGTCACTTAATAAAGCGATAGAGACAGCACGAAACTTTTTAAAATTATTTCGAAATTGTGTTTTTGTTTACTTGTATTACGAGTTCATAAAATAGAGTGAACAAAGAAAACATTTCATAGTTTATTTTATATTTTGTTCAAAAGCATATTATTTTTCAAAATTGTTTTTTAAATGGATGCTATTTAGCCTATTTTCATTTTAACTAAGCACTCAGACTGACAACAAAAGAATGACGGAGCGCTGCTTACGTTTTAAGTGACGCAAGAATCGAACCGAAACTAAGTTTAAACTTATTATAAGGCCACGCACTGACATACAAATATGCATCTTATATCAGTTGCAACCAACAACATGATTTTAGGTTCATATGTGGGAGTCCAACAGTAAACTTTTAAGAGTACGTGCTGTTGAAAAAAAAAGTTGGTAGGAGGTGTGCGTATGCTTAACTTCTTTACACGCACTGTCAAGAAGATGAGCTTCTCTTTCTATCTTTCTTTATTGGTCTGAGAATAAACAACAAAAATTATTCTTTTGTGAAAATTATCTGATTTATTTAGAGAAAAACAAAATTAAATGCTCCAATTTAGAGTACGGTTGGCAGCCCTATCACCTTGGCATGTTTACACTGTTAACTAATTGTTTTATGAAATATCTTTAAATTGGGAGGCTTTTTCGTAATTGATGCGCTTGGCTAGCGGATTGTCGGTCGCAATATCACTTTCGACATCTTATACTGAGTTAAGAGTATATTAGTACGTTATTACCAGATTTTTTTGCATTTTTCCGCAGTTCAGTCATATAATGAAATAATATGGAGGATGCTGTGGCCCATAGACATCTACATTTATCCTCGATTAAAAATCAAAACGCAAATGCGTTGTCACCCATGAGGACTAAGATGGAATGCCTCGTTTCCAGGAAAAAAAGGGTCTCCGGTTCTCTACACGCACCAAACAAAACACAGCAGTATTAAGCTGCCATTTTACGCTGGTATTCTGTGACAGCCTGGTCCTTCCCCGGTCGAGCCGAGCCTTTCGTGATACAACCATAACATAGCTGCAGCATGGCTCTATCATGTATATGGTGACAGATTTTTATAAATGAGATGAATGATTTTTATTCAATATTCATTATTGTATAATACTTATTAAAAGTCATTGTTTTATTTACCACGAAGTATAATTTGAATACATTAAATAATCATCACGCTTCTTATGTATTTAAAATATACACGTAAAGTTACATCTTAATACATCCTAGTGCTGGATACAGGCCTTCTCTCTTTTATGAGACGGTTACAATATTGCTCCAGTGGGAATTATCAGACTATTCTTAAACCATTACAATATTATGTTAAGCATTTTTTAATATACAAAAATATATTAAAGTTACCGTAATAACCTTTTCGGCGAATTCTCTCTTAAATACGTTTTTCTAAACTAAAGTATTATCTAAGGATCAAAAAGATATATTTATTTCGCATATTACCTAAATATTTGAACACTGGTTTATTAAGTCGTGAAGTGCTGATTTTTCATATTAAAAAACTGAAAATTTTATTTGTATTAATATTATAGCTTAATAGTTTCATTTTTATACTCATTCATGATTTAATTTACTTTATGGATAATTTTAACTGATGATTAAAAAATCAGACCTGAGAGTGACAAACTGGAACAAAGTCAACCTGATAGGTGGCTGCTCTAGCCCATGAAACGTAGATATAGGGTAAGTATAAAAGATAAACTCTCACGCCTGGCATTCAGAGGGGTAGGTATAAATAATATAATTGAATATGGCACGATCCTGACACTCCTCCATCGCTTAATTTATGTTCATATATCCAGCTCTCTTCATATATCTATCTGATAGGCATACAAGGTTGTCAGTTGTGGGTCTCTTAACTTAGTTTATACTCGCCAATTTGTTTGATAAACTTCCGTCGAGGGCATCTCTTGTCGACTCTGCGGCTCTGCTAGACGAAAGTTCTCTGAAGAACAGTCACTTCTGCAACATAAATTTGCTTTGTCACGCTTTCCTCATACATTCTTTCTATATGCCCAAATCGACGAAGCATTCCTTGCTAAATCCTCACTCATCTCACCCTATCAGTCAGAGTCACCTCTAACACACTTCTTAAAAACCACATATTTTTTACATTCACTGCTTTACATTAAGGTATGGACTAACACAGTATTGTGAATTTCGACACACTCTGACTTCCTAAAAAAAGAGGGTGAAGAGCCCCATTTACTCTGCGTATTCACCAGGACAGAGGTATTTTCCGAACCAGTGGCCAAAAAATGATATTCAATGAGTATTATGTTATAATCTATATTGAATAAAAATATTCTGTACTGTTCTTTTAACTGTTTGTTCTATATCCGTGTGGCGTGTACAATCCCAGCTAAACAAACATCCTAAATACACAAACACATTTTGTTTTATTTTTTCTGTTTCATAACCCATCATTTTCATATTAATTGCGTTCACTTTCATGCCCCTTTCTCTTAACGATACGTTCATTAATATAACTATCAGTTGCAACTCGCCCGCCGACGACGCAAATATGCTTGATCTTCGATATACATAAATAAGTGGAATTTGAAGACCAACACATCCATTTTTAATTCACACTCTTCGACTTTCAAAGCTTTCAAGCAACGGTCCATAAACAATGGACGAATGCTTAATGATGGACGACGGATGCCAAACGCCCTGTTAATCCTGACACAAGCAATGGCGACCCTTTAAAGTGATTTTAATGTCTGTATCAGCTCCGCGCTCAACCCCAAACGAGGCAGCATTTGCGATAAAGAAACTCTAAATCATAAACCTTGCCAAGTATAAAATGCACATAAAACTTCTAGTTTTGAGCCAAACCAAAGCAAACCAAATAAGTCTCCTACGTGTATCATGCGCATACGTACGTGGTAGAGCCACGCTGTAGCTATATCGTGGTTGTAGCATGAATGGGTCGGCTTGACCGGGGAAGGACCACGCTCTCGCAGAAAACTAGCGTAAAAAGCTTAATGCTGCTGTGTTTCGTATGGTGAGTGTAGAGAACCGAAGACTCGTTTTACTCGGATCGAGGCATTCCAGCTTTGTCCTCAGGGGTGACAACGCATCTGCATTTTGATTCTTAATCGAATGTAGACGTCAATGGGCTACAGCATCCACTTAACATCAGGTGGAACTTGTGCTCCTTTGTCACCCTTATCTTGTAAAAAATCAGAGAAATAGGAAATGAGATCGATCATCATCATCATCATCGTTACAAAGGAATAACACAAAGCACGGTCCTGAGCCACCTGCATCCATCGACATCCTGCATGTCTTACCAGGTTGTAACTCCATCCAATGGAGGGTCGCCCTACACTTGCCTATCGATCAGTACTTTCTAAATCCAGCTTGCACATGCCAATTTTTTTCATCAACACTGAAAAATAATTATTAGGTAATAAGCAACACCCACTACCGTCCTCCATTAAAAATCTAAAATGCAGATACATTATGGTACTTAAGGACCAAGATAGAATGAAAGGAATCCAACAGTGCATGCAGTGATGCTTTTCGGTAGAATTAGTTAAGAGGGCAGTACCTGAAAAGACCGACCGAGACCGGTTCATAAAAAAAAAAACATCACCAAACTCTAACTAAAGATAATATTCTAGTTCTAATAGAGTATTTATATTTGAGTATTTACATTTCGTTGTTCTAGTAGTGGTCGTGAACGCTACCGGTGATAATGTCTGATTTTGAAATTTCGGATCCACCAAAAAATTTATTAGGTTTTTCTGTCAAGAAGTTCTCAGTAACAGCCTAAGGTCAAGAAGTTGACAGTGTTTTCACCCCATGCCTCGGAAAGCACGTAAAGCCTAGGTACTGCGCCCAAACTCGGTCATGACAGGTCGTGTCGGATTGCCGAATATGAGAGTGAGAAAATAAAGAATGCAGCTTTATTTGTACACATACTCGTGCAGTGTAAATCAGTCTCCGTTATGATCATTATTATTATAGCTGTTTGTATTCTACTGTTAATTATGAAATTCCTCAAATAACGAAATGCCAACAATAGTCATTGACTTGCCTCGTGACTGCAGACTGCACATAGTCTCCGTTATGAATGTCTGCCATGACCAAAGTTTGGTCTGAGTACATTATTATTATTATGAGAGTAGCAGCCACTAAAAATGACATCCGTACAAACGCAATGTAGACTGCGGAGAGAGGGACAAACCCGTACACAAGGCAAGTCAATGTCCATTGTTGGCTACATTTCGTCATTATAGTATTTGAGGAATTTCATGATTAACAGCAGATTAACAATGAGTTATAATAATATATATATGATCACATATAACAATATTTGAAATCATATTTCAAAACATATTATCTGATAAGGTTTCTTACCGTTTCCTTAAGCATCATTTCGTCACGGAATTATTAACACACGTAACATAATGTTAATAATTATAGCTTATTACATTTAATTACCAATGTTACTACATTTTGCAGGAATTTTGACAGTATCAAATTCTTTTATTAAAAACATATATTTAAAAACCTATTTAAATTTTAGGGCACTCCTCTTGCTCTTCTTGCACTCAGTATTGAAACCCTCATTGTCGACTCAACACACAGTTTCGCGATCACTTTGAAGGGAAGGCTAAATTTACCTCTATAAAGCTTAACAAGTACAGCAGAGCAGAACAGTATCTCATACCAACACACCGATTACAAATTTACAAGACGCATTCTTCGCCTTACATGATCTTTTTAATGGGCTCGATTCATCAACGTACACCTCGATAAAACTTGCGATAACATCCACATCATCTAGATGATTGGCGGTCCACCACTATACGATTTACGAAGTTAGGAGTTTCCTTCTTTACATGATTTCTGCGCGGTATCGTTTGCCATCGGTGATTTTTTCTTTAAAATCTTATAGTACGTGTGAAAACCGAGGTCAATTCTACCGGCACCAATGAAATTGTTAATTGCAATTTTAATGATAAATTTGAAGGAAAACATCGAGGAGATACCTGTTGAAAGACGAAGCAAAACCGTTTGATAATGCGTACAGGAAAGGAGTGAAGTAGTTTACCGGCGTTTGTCTTTTCGTCCAATTATAATCTGAGTATATTCAAGGCAGGAGTGAATAGACTTTCGTTACGCTAAAATAAAGCAATTTATCATGTAGGGATTCGTCTATTGCGTACAGGAAAGGGGTGAAATAGTTTACCGGCGTTTGTCTTTTCGTCCAATTATAATCTGAGTATATTCAAGGCAGGAGTGAATAGACTTTCGTTACGCTAAAATAAAGCAATTTGTCATGTAGGGATTCGTTAATTGCGTACAGGAAAGGAGTGAAATAGTTTACCGGCGTTTGTCTTTTCGTCCAATTATAATCTGAGTATATTCAAGGCAGGAGCGAATAGACTTTCGTTACGCTAAACTAAAGCAATTTATCATGTAGGGATTCGTCTATTGCGTACAGGAAAGGAGTGAAATAGTTTACCGGCGTTTGTCTTTTCGTCCAATTATAATCTGAGTATATTCAAGGCAGGAGTGAATTTCGTTACGCTAAAATAAAGCAATTTATCATGTAGGGATTCGTCTATTGCGTACAGGAAAGGAGTGAAATAGTTTACCGGCGTTTGTCTTTTCGTCCAATTATAATCTGAGTATATTCAAGGCAGGAGTAAATAGACTTTCGTTACGCTAAAATAAAGCAATTTATCATGTAGGGATTCGTCTATTGCGTACAGTATTGGAGTGAAATAGTTTACCGGCGTCTGTCTTTTCGTCCAATTATAATCTGAGTATATTCAAGGCAGGAGTGAATAGACTTTCGTTACGCTAAAATAAAGCAATTTATCATGTAGGGATTCGTCTATTTCGTACAGGAAAGGAGTGAAATAGTTTACCGGCGTTTGTCTTTTCGTCCAATTATAATCTGAGTATATTCAAGGCAGGAGTGAATAGACTTTCGCTACGCTAAAATAAAGCAATTTATCATGTAGGGATTCGTCTATTGCGTACAGGAAAGGAGTGAAATAGTTTGCCGGCGTCTGACTTTTCTTCCGATTATAATCTGAGTATATTCAAGGCAGGAGTGAATAGACTTTCGTTACGCTAAAATAGTGCATTTTACCATGTAGGGATTCGTCTAATGCGTACAGGAAAGGAGTGAAATAGTTTACCGGCGTCTGTCTTTTCTTCCGATTATAATCTGAGTATATTCAAGGCAGGAGTGAATAGACTTTCGTTACGCTAAAATAGTGCATTTTACCATGTAGGGATTCGTCTAATGCGTACAGGAAAGGAGTGAAATAGTTTACCGGCGTCTGACTTTTCTTCCGATTATAATCTGAGTATATTCAAGGCAGGAGTGAATAGACTTTCGTTACGCTAAAATAGTGCATTTTACCATGTAGGGATTCGTCTTTTGCGTACAGGAAAGGAGTGAAATAGTTTACCGGCGTCTGACTTTTCTTTCGATTATAATCTGAGTTTATTCAAGGCAGGAGTGAATAGACTTTCGTTACGCTAAAATAGTGCATTTTACCATGTAGGGATTCGTCTAATGCGTACAGGAAAGGAGTGAAATAGTTAACCGGCGTCTGACTTTTCTTCCGATTATAATCTGAGTCTATTCAAGGCAGGAGTGAATAGACTTTCGTTACGCTAAAATAGTGCATTTTACCATGTAGGGATTCGTCACCAATTACCACTTCTATTCAAACACTGGCTGATAATAAGTAAATATTCCCTAGATATTTGAAATCCGTCAATACGCATTAAGGCAGCGCGGTGGACTCTTACCTTCTCTCAAAACCCTCTTGGCAATGAGAGGAGCCTATGATTAGCATCACTCCTACGTAAAGTGTTATTTTACATTTTAATCGGAAACTTTAGTCTTTATTGAACTTTCTTCAGTAGACTATTCCTTTACGTCATCCATGAAACGAAAAGTATGGAACTCTTACTTGTTGGAATATTTTGGTACATACGTATATGTATATACTTTAAATTGGTAAACATTCGAGGAATTTAAGATCTAAGATTAACAAGCGTCAAAATTTAAATTTTATATAACCGATTTCAATACGACCAAATCAATGTATTCGAAGTCAATTAAATACGCATTATTAAAGATAACTCAAAAACGACTCATCAGATCTTGATTAATTTGTATGGGACCATACCACAAGCACCAGCTTTCAGATAAAAAAAGAATCATCAAAATCGGTTTAGCCAGAGAAAAGTTATGAGGTAACTAACACATAAAAAACATACAGTCGAATTGAATACGTAAGTCCTTTATAAAGGCGGTAAAAAGTTGAGTATTTTAACGGACAAGTCACGATGTAGACATAGTTCGCGACTTTATTATTTCCTGCTATTTGTATTACAATCTAAATATTCAACAATTGATTTAACAAGACTCCAATTAGAATTTTAATTATTGGTAATTATTATTCTAACACGAATGTTAGGAATTGTTATCAATATTTGAATTGGTTTTCGAAGGTTTTTTTCAAAAATTCTTTCAACATAAGGGCAATAATAATATAGTGTATGGTGCTTTGAAAACTTTATGAATATATTTAGGGTTTTTTTCTATTATTTATTCGTATCTTATATTTTATTCTTCAGACTGTTAAGTCTAGTTGAGGAGAAGCTTCTTCCTCGGTGCGATCGGTGATAGAGGAGTAGATTTGTGTGATTACTACACCACCACTACCACACGAAGGGAAACTTTTTTTAAATAGAATAAGGGTAACAAATATGTACACAGTTCATTTGATGGTAAATAGATGATGTGGCTCATAGAAGTCTTCATTTATCCTCGATTAAGAATCAAAACGCAGATGCGTTGTCACCCCCGAGGACTAAGATGGAATGATTCGTTTCCAGTAAAAAAGGGTCCCGATATTCTGTGAGAGCGTGGTCCTGTCCCGGTCAATTCCATCCGTCCGGTCCATTCGTGCTACAACCATAATATAGCTGCAGCGTTTATACCACGTATAAACCTAGAAAGATTTTATGACTTGGAATAGATCTCTTACGCCAGGCGTGATACAGACCGTGTGTGTAGTACACGTGGTACTTCAATCTTCACGACAAGCGTGACGATTAAAGTATATCATCTAGTCGGAGTTGCTTATGTCTATCAGTAAACTTTTATGATCTGATGATAAAGAAAAAAAAAAAAGAATTCCTGTTCGTACTATTCAAAATAATAGGCAACCATTCCAATTTACTCCTTTGATAGCACTCAAATTGTTTATTGCAATTTAAATTTTTTATCGCCATGAAGAAACCTCATTTACCAACAACTTTGCTTGCATCTCTACTCCAACTTGCATCCCTGCTCAAAACACTCTTAAAACTCTAGGGACAAATTTTCAGCAGTGAGAAACACACTAGGTGGTTACTCTACTTTTCTTTTTTACTTTTAAGACATAATAGGACACCCTTTTGCTTTAACTAGAATGTAGGGGGAACACACATTAAGCCAGCCTTGAAATTGGATCTAAGTGCTAGGATTTAATGAATTGTAATTAGGTTTCGAACGATTCCAATTACGTGGCCAACTTCTTTTCTCTGTTAAAAGCCATCAAATGAAAGCTAGAAAATATTATAATTCAATCAGCGATAGAAATATTATAGTATAATTTAAGGATATTAAATGATCATTTGTGTTTGATAACTATTAGAGATAGGCCGAATATTCGTTTTATATTCGGTATTCGGCATTTTACCAAATATTCGTATTCGGCAGAATATTCGGCTAAATCGCCGAATATTCGTTACAGTGGTACTTGAAGTGTCTACTGTGTTGAAATATTGAAATTGAGTAATGCCATGTCTTTCATAATTTATTTATTGTTTTATTATCTTGAAAGTATATCTTATTTATGGGTTAAATACTGTTACGAGCTTAGGGTTCGTGACAATAAAAATTGCCGATAAAATTACCTAAATTAACACTTTAATTACAAATTAAAGTTAAAAAAACTAATAATTAAACACACTAATTCACTTAATTCCGCTCCAAAGCTTCGCTTGTGTCGCTGAGTTCAACTCTGTGCCCCCGATCGCATCTTGCAGCGCCTATTTATTTAAATTAGCAAAGAAACATCCCGAATCTTCAGGTAAATGCACGCAAAGGGACGAGTTTGCGAGTATAGATTTTCTAGAAACTTAGTTCTTCGGATGGCGCTGTCGGTTGAGAGTGTGATGTCATTCTCTGCAGAGCTCCCCTCGCTCTCGTTCCTGACACTAGATGGCGCTAGTTGACTTATTCACACAACACTGCCCCCTCCTAAGACATGCTCGTCCCGAGCATTATCGGTCCCATAATAACGCGCCAAGCGATCCACATGGACGACCTTAGGAGTCCCTCTTGCGCCTTTCTGTGACGGCTCCGCAATGTCAAGGGCTGTCCTACCCCGTGTTGCACCAACATTGTACAATTTCAGTGCTCCTCTACTACGTGTCTGAGGTCCCCGCACGGCCGCACAACTTGTACATGTACGACACCAGTCCTCGACATCGTTTCGATAATGGACCCAGAAAAACTGTTCTCGGACCTTCAGTAGAGTTCGTTTAACTCCCAAATGGACTCTTGAACGACCATTATGGCACAGCTGTAGAACATTCGGCACTTTAGCTTTAGGGACGACGAGGCCTGGTCGCGCAGGCCTAGTGTGAGAGCAGTCATGGCCTGACTTTTATTCCAGCCGTTCAGCCTCGAACTGGATTTTGTAGGCTGACCAGGAAGAGGTACCGTCGAACGGTGGCACCTTGAACCCGCGTGGCGAAGGTGTTGTAGCTAATACGGGAGCTGTAGCTCCATCTCCAAGTTTGAGTTCGTCCAGTGATTTCTTCATGTCAGCCATTACGATGTCAACCCGATTGTTTACTTGGTCGATTCGGGTTTCAGTTTTCTCGATTCGGTTTTCAGCTTCCGACAGGCGGTTGTCATGGTGAGCAACCCTATCCTTCACCTCCTTTATCTCCTTCCCGAAGGTAGCGTGAAGGTCCTTCATGAGGAGCATCTGTTCCTCCTGTCGGCGGGCCTGTTCCTAGTGTCGGCGAGTTTGTTCCTCCTGCTGCTCTTTCAACAGGCGGGCCTGTTCCTCTCGTCCGCGCTGCAGCTGCTCCTGTAGCATGGCCATCAGAGCACCTAAGTCAGGTGCCACAGACGTAGAAGCTGCTGACGGACCGGCTTCCGTGGCCGGCGGCTGGCCCTCAGACATCTGCGGCGTTGCACCACCAAATCTCCTTTGGTCCGTCTCCTGCTGGCGTTGACTTCGGGTACGGACACCCTCCGTTTCCTCCTTGGGTAAAATCGGCATTATTTTATCCCACTTCTGACACCAATTGTTACGAGCTTAGGGTTCGTGACAATAAAAATTGCCGATAAAATTACCTAAATTAACACTTTAATTTACTTTAAACAAATTAAAGTTAAAAACACTAATAATTAAACACACTAATTCACTTAATTCCGCTCCGAAGCTTCGCTTGTGTCGCTGAGTTCAACTCTGTGCCCCCGATCGCACGTTCGTTTAAATTAGCAAAGAAACATCCCGAATCTTCAGGTAAATGCGCGCAAAGGGACGAGTTTGCGAGTATAGATTTTCTAGAAACTTAGTTCTTCGGATGGCGCTGTCGGTTGAGAGTGTGATGTCATTCTCTGCAGAGCTCCCCTCGCTCTCGTTCCTGACACTAGATGGCGCTAGTTGACTTATTCACACAACAATATGCTTGTATAGCGTTATGTTTTTGAGGCACTGTAGATTTATTTCCAATTCTAGCAAATAGAAAGATTGATAAAATGTTTTTGGAACCAAACAAAAAAACATTACATTTCACTTTACTTTGGTCGTCGGTTTCTCTAAACTAAGTTCAAATAGTAGATCACTTGCCACTTATTTTTATCATATAATTATAAATTTTCACTAAGAATAACACATCGAAATACTTTTTTCTCATAATGATTTCTTAAATTTACGCGAACACTACACATTGAATAAAACTAAATTTACGGATTTTATCGCGTTTATTTCACTACTTTTACTTATTTTTAATTCCCGACGTTTCGGGTGCTTTACAGCAACCATGGTCACGGGAGGTCCCTCCCGGAGGGACCTCCCGTGACCATGGTACGGGAGCCATGTAACCATGGTCACGGGAGGGACCTCCCGTGACCATGGTTGCTGTAAAGCACCCGAAACGTCGGGAATTAAAAATAAGTAAAAGTAGTGAAATAAACGCGATAAAATCCGTAAATTTAGTTTTATTCAATACTTTTTTTCTCACAATAATAGTCAAAACATAAGCATGTGCCGGCAATTTGCTCAGTATTAGATGATGTAATAACATGTTTGGTGTGGCGGGGGATCGAGGGGCAGGGTCCGGCGCTAATCTCGCGCGTTTTACGGTAACAAATTTCGACATAAATTGGTTAGGTACCGAGTTGATCCTGCCAAATAATGTTTGGCCGAATATTCGGTTCGGTAAAAATTTTACCGAACATGCGGCCGAATATTCGTATTCGGTAAAATCCATGTTCGGCCCATCACTAATAACTATCGATTTTGAGAGATTAGTTGATAGTAGGGCAACCTTTGCATACAGTATAACTGATAAAATAAATTAAAAAGTTGGATTATATATCCTTATATAGTTTAACTTTAATATAACTAATAATACTGCTATCGACTACACATAGTTGTTGTCGACTAAATCCTAACAGCCGAAAAATAAAATAAAATGATTCGTCCAGTACGCCGGATAGTAATATTTCATTTATAATAGCATATGAAAGACCGTTGTTTCATGAATAATTACGTTTAATTACATTCTATGATGAAGATGCATATTTTAAATCTTTAATGTTCACGCCAATCCATTTACGGGCTAAAACTAATTACGTTCAAAAAGTAAACAGTACCCATCTGATAACAAATTCGCTGGCCCTAAATGTACATCCGTGTTAAAACGTAAGTACGTGGTAGAGCCATGCTGCAGCTATGTAAGTAGTATAGTTGTAGCATGAATGGGTCGGCTCGACCAGGGAAAGACCACGCTCTCACAGAATACCAGCGTAAAATAGCACCTCAACGCGGCTGTGTCTCGTATGATGAGTGTAAAGAACCGGAGACCCTTTTTAATCAGTGACTTTAATGTTTGACATTTTTTTTGCCTGGGAAGAATGCAAAAGTTACTTAGTAAAATGTAATAGTTGCGCTGCCTTATTGATATGACTTCATTTAATTTTCATCTCGATTTTAAATAACATAAGATTTGTATTCGTTCGATTGATTCTTGTTGACAATATACATAGTTACAAGTTTCCAGTCAATATAAATGTAATACGTATTATATTATTATAAAGAGTACATTAATAATATTCACATGCAAGAGAAATCGGAAAGATTCTTATGGGAGGCACAATGCGGATTTAGACCTGGAAGAGGATGCACGGATCAAATGTTTTCTCTCCGCATGATCACGGAGAAGCTTCTGAGTGTTAACCAGAGGATTTTCTGTGCTTTTGTGGATCTGGAGAAAGCATTTGATAAGGTTATAAGGAAGAATTTATACGTGGTAGAGCCATGCTGCAGTTGTATTGGTAGTATAGTTGTAGCACGAATGGGTTGGCTCGACCGGGGAAGGACCACGCTCTCACAGAATACCAGCGTGAAATAGTGGCTTAATGCTGCTGTGTTTCGTATGGTGAGTGTAGAGAACCGGAGACCCTTTTTACTGGATACGAGGCATTCCATCTTGGCCCTCACGGCTGACAGCGCATCTACATTTTGATTCATAATCGAGGATAGATGTATATGTCTATGGGCCACAGCAACCACTTACCATCAGGTGGACTGTGTGCTCGTTTGTCACCCTATCCTATAAAAAAAAAAAAAAAAAATGTGGGAACTGTTGCCGGGATATGGTGTGGATGGTCGATTGTTAAGGGCTGTGCAGTCACTTTACTATGACTGTAAAGCCTGTGTGCGGGTAGGGCATGACCTGTCACCCATGTTTAGCGTCCAAGCGGGCGTAAAACAGGGTTGTGTCATGTCTTCCTGGCTGTTCATACTGTATCTCGACAGCTGTTTACAGAAGCTGAAAGATAGCTGTTTGGGTGTGAAATTGGGTGACATAAAAGTTAATTGTCTGCTGTATGCTGATGATGCAGTGCTTATTGCACCATCAGAAGCAGAACTGCAGGCGTTAGTCACGTGTATGAAAGAGGAATGTGAAATTAAAGGTCTCCGTTTGAATGCTAATAAAACTAAGGTTCTGGTATTTGAAAAGGACGAAGAGAGAACGAAATGTGAAATATGGGTAAATCAGGCATGTCTAGAACAGGTAAATGAAATTGTATACTTGGGGAGTGCTTTCAGCCGGGATGGAAGATGTGATTTAGATGTGGATAGGCGTGTCGCTGCCGGAAACAAAGTCAATGGTGCCCTGAATGCATTAGTAAAAAGGCAAGGCGTGGTGAAGAGTGCACGCCTTGCAATACATAACGCAGTGTTGGTACCGACTTTGTTATATGGCAGCGAAACCTGGGTATGTCAGAAAAAGCATAAAAGCAAGTTGAATGCAGTGGAGATGCGATCTCTTCGTAAAATGTGTGGCGTTACCATAGCCGACCGAAAGCGAAACGAAGAGATTCGCAATATGGCAGGATTGAAAGATGACCTTATCACAAAAATTGATAGGGGCGTACTCCAATGGTTTGGGCACGTTGAACGAATGAGGGAAGACCGAATGGTGAAGAAAATATGTAGAGCGAAAGTAAATATTAAAAGGTGTCGAGGTAGACCGAGACTAACTTTCGAAGACCATGTGAGCAAATTGCTCGAAGAGGGGAGGGTCAAGAGTACTCGGATACCTAGACGTGCATGTATGAAGAAGTTAATGAACCTGAAAGAAGCGAAAGAGGTATGTAAGGATCGTGACACTTGGGGATCTGTTCTCTCTGGCTACCCCGTTAGGGATTGTGCGTGACGATAAGTAAGTAAGTAAGTAAGTAAGTATTAATAGTATTCACAACAAAAGAAAATCCATAATCATAACAATTTCTAAAAAAGGAAGTTTCCGAAAGTTTACAAGTACCAAAAACTTTCTATTATAAACAATTTTATAAGAAAAATTCAATATCACATCATAAACCTTGTAATTGCAATCTATGATTTATGTAGGCGTTTCCGTAAAAATCGGAAAGGGCGAAAGCTATGTGTTACGCAATTACTAAAGACTTCTGATTCCACGCGAACACTACACATGATTAAAACTACTTTTACGGATTTTATCGCGTTTATTTTTACTTTTTATTTTTAATTCCCGACGTTTCGGGCGCTTTCCAGCACCCATGGTCACGGGGGACTGAGATGACTGACGTCCCGATGTCATTGTTAAACCCGGAGTACCTTCAGCTTTTTTTAATTATTGTTTATGGTCATTTTGCATAGATCGGACCATAAACAATAATTAAAAAGCTGAAGGTACTCCGGGTTTAACAATGACATCGGGACGTCAGTCATCTCAGTCCCCCGTGACCATGGGTGCTGAAAAGCGCCCGAAACGTCGGGAATTAAAAATAAAAAGTAAAAATAAACGCGATAAAATCCGTAAAAGTAGTTTTAATCATATATCTGAATTCTTTATATGTTATATCTTTACTGGAAACGAGGCATTCCATCTTAATACTCACGGGTGACAACGCGTCTGTATTTAAATTCGTAATCGAGGATAGATGTAGGTGTCTATGGGCCACAGTACCCACTTACCATCAGGTGAACTGTGTGCTCTTTTGTCACCCTTATCATATAAAATAAAAATACACATTCGTAGACAACATAATTTTGTTCCTTCGATTCCAGTATCTGCAATCTTGTACCTTTGACTATTTTTGTGAGCCTGTTCCAATCTTATTGCACCGATGTGAGCTACATCGTTTTTTGTTTACACTATTAGGACAGGCCTTATTCAAAGACAAAAGAAATTGTTGAAGTCAGAGCCTGTCCTCGAACTTATTGCATGAGCTAAATCGAATATTTAGTTATTCACAAATCGCTGGCGTTGTGTTTTGTGTAATATACTAGATAGTCTGTTATTGTTCTGATTATTTCTGATCTGATTACATGTGAAGAGCATTAATTATTTTTTATATAACTAATATCGTCATTATTCGTGCTATCATCGCCAGTAATAACTTCAAACCTATTAAACTTACGTGTCCACACGGGCGGATCTCGCTCTAGTTCCAAGAACACAGGCATACATCCTATTTTACGTTTCTAGGTTAACAGGCTATCAGGCTGTTTAATAAATTATAACTTTACTATGTTTTCCTTAGTACTTAGAAAATGTATTAGACTTACTAAACGAGTTAATCACTAGAAATAACCACAGAGCTTTCCCAAATATCGTTTACCAAACCTTTATCATCTATTATTATTAGGACTGATTTTTTTAATCATCAGAGAATTGTTTTATGATGAATTATAAAGCTATCAAATAAAAATTACAGTATCATGAACAAATATCGATTTTTATCGATCGAATAATCGATTTGTTTCACTTGTATGTTGAGCCAGTACTTAATTTATTTAATGAATAACATCATGCCTTAGAATAACATTTTTTATTTGTACTGGCTATAAACACACACTGATTTTGCATAAGTTACTTTAAAAGTATTTTACTCAATTTTTCTCGGCAAATTTGACAAAGAAGCAGCCCACAGTTATAATATTGAGTAATTAGGTAACTGTTTATGGTGACTGATTGTAAAGCAGTCACGGTACTTGATGTCATGTCTAAGTTAATGACCTCTTATTTATAGGCAAGAAAACGTTCAGTTTTGGCGCGAGTAAAACGTTGTATTAGTTGCAAAAATATAGGGTTCAATTTCAAAGGATTTTTCCAAAATATCTTCTTTCTATTAAAGTTTTATTTTTTTTTCATTAAGTTTCATAAAATTCGTGATACTTATTAAACCTAAATGCGGAGTGATGAAGTCATCCTTTCGAATGGATCATATATTACATAGTTTTATATATTCTTTTAAGCTGAAAGACATGCATTAAAATGTCATATCTAATATATAAAAACGATTGTTTGTTTTTCCGTATTTTATGCGCTGCCATACCATTCATCGGATTACGCTAGTAGTTAAGTTGACAAAATTTTGTCAACTTATTACTTGCACTTGTGCGAAGGTCATAGGCAGAGTACAATTATCTTACAGTAAGTGATGCGCGTATCGTACCGACGACGGTCGGATCGGTTAAGTAGTTTAGGAGTTTTGGTAGATTATGACGAAGCAAATACAGTCAATGACGGTGGTGTCTCAAAACACAAAAATGTACCCAGTAACTTGAGATTTATATCACTACATTTAATACCTACACAAAATTACACCACTTTTAACTATCAAAAATCTACTTTGAACCACTAAACGATGTAAAAGTATAACAGTACGACTGCTTGTGGGTTTAGTTTCTCTCTAACGAAACAAGCAAACTTTCGAAACGAATTTTATATTTAAAAATTCAATACCGTTAAACAAAATTATATTTTATTTTCGTTTACCATTGTTCACTAGTAGTTAGATATTAGTCATAAATATACTTACACTTTAAGTTTAATATTTAAGGTATTGAGTAGTTTTAACAATGATGACCCTTAATATCGATATCGAGTATTGTATTAAAATTGATATTTTTCTTGTCTATATATTATTATATGTTTACTATGGTAATTTCAAACAGTGAATACAAATTTTTACAAGTGATGTAAATGTGAAAATACCGATATATGTACTGCATCAATAAAATATTCAAAAGTCCGATATAAAGACAGGAAATTGCCTTGGTAGCGGCCTTGTGACAACTTGCTCCGCACATAAATATCTTAGTACGTTCTTTATTATACGCATAATTGCACTTCATATATGGCCCTTTTCACTTTGCTTTTCGTTCATTAGTTGCCTTATACACAATTATGGTTATTGTATATAAATACTAGCAAAATTAGTAAAAAATACAGTAAGTTGAATAGCGTATAATACAAACAAATGGCATACAAACTTCACTCAGTTTTATTTTATTTTTAATTTTATCTATTAACAGTATTTTTATCAGCCAGTAACCATCCACTGTTGGTCATGATTCTTTTTATATTAGACAAGATTTGCCATAATCGTCTCGCGTGATAACCGGATTAGTAATCGAAATATCTGATGTTATGCAGCTTTGACCCTTGCAAAATAATTAATAAAAATCAGGTGTTACTTTGCGGAAATCCGAGCGAGCTTCGTAGAGTCGTACAATACGTCTAGTTGCACGCACACAAACACCGTGTCGAAGATTGCCGAAAAGAAACGACGTTAGACAATGCACGGCCTTCAAGCGCCGCGCAAGTGATTCTCGTCCCACCTGTCCGCACAGTAACTTTTTTTACGACCGCGCGAGACTGTCGCAACAAAAACGATTACTACTGAAAAACTAATATAGGTACCTACCTAACATTCAAATAAAAATATTCTCAAAAAGCTCAACGAATTCAGAATTTAATTTTATTAGAAGAAAATTGGTCAAATAAAAAATAAAGGATAAAAATAAAGCATATGGGAATATAAAAATAAATCGTATTTATTTTTTATTTCGAGTTTTACAAGAAAAGTATAATATTTACTGGAGACAATTATTTTATTATTATAATAGTACATGATATTCCCTTTAAAATGACACCAATGTGAATAATATCTTATATACTATATCTACAAATAAATAAAATTGAACTGTCTGTTTGTAATGTTAAAACAACAGCTTTTTATTAAATGCATACGAAAGTACTAGTAACAAAAACACAATTTTTAAAATTTTTATCTGTCTGTCGGCCTGTCTGTCTGTCTGTCTGTTTGTTCCAGCTAATCTCCGAAACAGCTGAATCTATTTTGACGGGACTTTCACTGGCAGATAGCTGATGATATAAGGAATAACTTGAACTACTTTTGTTTTAGAAAAAGAATTAGGGTTCCGCGCAAAAAAATTAAAACCCATGAAATCCATATTCCACGCGGGCGAGATCGCGGGGAACAACTAGTACTCAATATAGATAAATGTATACTTAATTTTATTTATTTATTATTTTAATAAATAAATAAAAATAAGTATTAATAATTTCTAGACACATCTCAACAGATATTTCGTTAATAAATTGCTATCAATACTGAAGCATTCTTTTATATTTAGCATCCATTTAACACAAAAACTGATAAGAATACTTTTTAAACAACATATAATCAATAAACGATAATCGCGTATAGTGAATTTCGAGGTAAATTATTATATGTAAACGTTTTTGAATCGTCGTAATGATACATATTTCCTAAAGAAAATATCTTCACAATTAATTTGATGTAAAATAACATTAGAAATAACGTATAAAAACGGAGAAATTATCAAATTTTTGATCGAGTTCCTAACCAGTACAGAAACAAAAATGCCGAATAGTCATTTTCACATTTTTTTAGAAATAACGTATAAAAACAGAAAAATTATCAAATTTTTGATCGAGTTCCTAACCAGTACACAAACAAAAATGGCGAAATGTCATTTTCAAATTTTTTCTACATAATTATTTGTTACAGAGTACACAGATAAAATTCACTCTCATAGATGACAAATTTCACTTCGGTTCATTTTCGCACGCTTTCTCGAGAGCGACGCGTCGTGACTTGTTTACGCATTTACTTCAAATACCCCGCCCGCACACCACAGGAAACATATACCTACGAAAAAAAACGTAACAAACTTCTGCCAAATAAGGCTTGATAAGATCTTTGGTGTTTTTGCACCATAACCTGACTCTGGTAAATTTTAAATATGACTAGATAGATAAGAACAGTTGGTTTAATATGATTGTTGAAAACAAATACCCTTTAATTGTAATGAAAAATACTTGAGGTTAATGAATGTAGAATCAAAAACATTATTTTTTTATTTAATTTACGGACTCCTATCCAGATGTTTACTAGGAGAATACAAAGTTTATTTCATTTTTGTAATATGGCTAATTATTAATTAAGCAGGGATTTCTAAGATTAATAACTAATTAACTAAGATTAAGCTTAAGAACTAAGATTAAGATTAATGATAAGATAGGAACTGATTTAATATAAGGTTTACATTTACAATGTTCCGAAATAAATAAATAAATGATTGACCGTGAGTGAGTAAAAATAATATCTTTTATTTTACAGTGCTTCTAAAATATACGCAACGGTTGTTTGTATGGAGACTTGGGCAATCAGCTGACCGATTTCCATACAAAGTGCAATTTTTTTTTTGAGAATTGACTATGGGTTCCTTGGGGAAATTGGTACAGTATCATGAGTAGAACCACCAGTTGCAGCCATGGCATATTGTAGTTTAGAAGCACCTTATATTTCAGTTAAAATAAGTGCGAGTAGGTATTATTTTTCTTGTACCGAATTTCGGCCCATCTCTAATATATATATATATATATATATATATATATATATATATATATATATATATATATATATATATATATATATATATATATATATATATATATATATATATATATATATATATATATATATATATATATAGAGAGAGAGAGAATCTAAATTGAGAATTTAAACTATACGCGTGTGTGTGTTTGTGTGTATATAAAGAGGGCTACTTTTAATATCGCTCATTTTTATATCAAAAATTTAGGTTATCTTTATAGCAGTATTATATTTTCAATTCAAAATTAGTACTGCATTTGTGATAATAATAAAATGTATGTATATAGAGTATTCACTCGTTTTCTTTCACTATTATTTCGTGACTTTCTTCATTAATAATAATTGCACTTTGTTCATTCTTATTCAAAACACTTTATACACAAACACCGTGTCGAAGACTGCCGAAAATAGACTTGTGTCAGTCATGCATGATTCGTTCGTTTGAGCTGGTACACTTAAAAGTTTTAACCCGTGATTTGTTTGAATTGAGAATGAGCAAACCGACCGAATCCCGAAAGATCTGAATGAATTGTTTTTAATGTAAGGTATACCAGTGCGGTATAATCAGTGCATTCATTCGGAAATGTTGCCAAGTTAGGCGATTTTTAGCTATTTAGGCTAGTTTCAAAGTAATCGGAGCGACCAAAATTGTGATTTTCTACTAGTCTCCGAGTAGGCTATCTCAGAAAGAAGGCGATTGTAAAGGATATTATTTATTCTATAACCCTTTTATTAGAAAATAATAAAATGTAGATATTGCAACTGACTTCTTAAGTATTTTTTAATACCTTTGTAGTCTACTTCTACGCTTACAATCCTTATTACTTCTGATGAATAATATAACACTAAAGGTACCTAACATAAGTTTAAATTAAAGCATTTTCTTAAAAAATTTCTTATAAAATTGGGTGACTTTTTAAGACTTTCAACTTTTACTCTGCGTCAACTTTTAGGCGACTTGGATTCGGCTAGAATAGGTAACACTACACTATTCGTACAGAGCAAGGAAACGGAACATAGGTACTATTATTAAATACTAACTAATCTCTGGCGAAACGCGAGAGGTATAAAGATGAAATGAACAATGAAATACGATACGTCAAACAAATTAAATCGGAATCAAAGTTAGATCTCTGGAATCTGGATTCTGGATTCCCCGGTCTGGTCTCTGTGGCGATTTGACGATGAAGTGTACTCGTAGATGGAGGATAGGATTAATTTAACGTTCTTTTATAATTGTGCAAGATTGAAGTAGCTCAGTTCAGAGAAGCTGCAAAGTGCAAACGTGGAAAGTTCTTTATGTGTCATAAGGAAGCACTTTATTTTTATCAAGTTGCTACACCCACACTGGTAATAAAAATATTGTAGAGTATTTATTATTAAGGGTTTTTTTATTATTATATAAGTAAAATAAAAAAAATATTTTACATTTAATTATTTATTACATTTGATTGTTGCATCTATGAGTTAAAAATATCATTTCGTGGCAAAGGCGTATAAAAAAGGACTTTAAAAACACCTAAGTTTCGTGGGGTTTACTAAAAATAAGACTTCAAAAGATTTCAAGGCAAATTATTTATTTAATATGATGATTTTCTTATAAGATAAAAGTTTATCTTATAAGAAAATCATCATATTAAGTACTTTGTAGCAAATAAACATTACAATCCTTATTTTTAGACATGTGAAGTCTAAATTTTATAATATTAGATGAAAACAATATCTTCTTTTTACTAAAATTGCTTTCAATGCTTTGCTTTGTAATAAATAGCGCCATCTTATTCGATCTATAGTTAAAGTCATTTCTCATTTTATCGAAATCAAACCAAAATGGATGAGACTCAAGGTGGTACGCTCAATAGATGCTAGATGGCCTAAAGGCAAAGTAAATTTATAAGAATCGATAAAATTAAGTATAGTTATGAATGAAATTTAAAAATAAAGAAATTTATTAAATTGATAAAATATATAATAATAATCTTGAATAAAGTTTTTTTTTTATAGAAGAGGGGGCAAACGAGCATGCGGCTCACCTGATGTTAATTGACTACCGCCGCCCATGATCAACCGCAACACCAGGAGAATTGCGGGTGCGTTGCCGGCCCTTTAGAAAGGAGTAAGCTCTTTTCTTGAAGGTCCCCAGGTCGTATCGGTCCTGAAAAATCGCCGGTGGTAAACTATTCCACAGAGAGGTTGTACGTGGAAGAAAACTCCTTGTGAAACGTACAGTGGTGGACCGCCAAGCATCCAGATGGTGTGGATGGTATCGGGACGTTTGCCGTGTAGTGCGTTCACGAAATTTGGCGGCTGGGATTAATCCGAACAATTCCTCAGAGCACTCCCCGTGATAGATGCGATAAAATACGCAAAGAGATGCAACATCTCTTCGCAGCGCCAGTGAATCGAGCCGATCGGAAAGCACTCGGTCGTCGACGATTCGAGCCGCTCTGCGCTGGATGCGGTCAAGTGGAAGGAGCTGGTACTGGGGAGCCCCAGCCCAGAGATGGGAACAGTATTCCATGTGCGGCCGAACCTGCGCCTTGTAAAGTTGCAGGCGGTGTGCCGGCACGAAATACTGTCCCGCTCTGCTGAGCACGCCAAGCTTTTTAGAGGCCAATTTGGCCTTCCCTTCCAAGTGACCACGAAACTGCACGTCACTTGATATGTCGACGCCGAGGATTCCGATACTGGCTGAGGCAACAAGGGGAGTGCCTTGGAACTGAGGGGATACGACAAAGGGGTTCTTTTTAGCGGTTAACGCGCAAACTTGTGTCTTCTGGGGGTTAAACTGGACTAGATTTAGTCGTCCCCAATCCGAGACTCTGTTCAGCAAAGACTCGACTTCAGACACAAGTTTGTCCCGGCACTCGGAGACGTTTTCCCGAGAAATATTGGCTCGGCCGGTGTAAAGAGCATCACCAGTGCTGTCATCCGCATAGCAATGAATGTTACGGGTATAACATATCATTGATATGCAGAAGAAACAGCGTTGGCGATAGCACGCAGCCCTGTGGAACACCAGCATTAATAGGCTTGCAATCGGAGCTTGCACCGTCTACAACGACCTTGATGCGCCGATCTGCAAGAAGGCTGGTGATCCAATCGCACAATTTCTCGGGAAGCCCATAGGAAGGGAGCTTCGAAAGAAGCGCTTTGTGCCAAACCCGATCGAAGGCCTTCGCAATGTCCAAACTAACGGCCAATGCCTCCACCTTGAACTCTACTGCCTCCGACCATCTGTGAGTGAGGTAGACCAGAAGATCACCAGCTGACCGACCACGGCGAAAACCGTATTGGCGGTCACTAATCAGCTGGTGATCCTCAAGGTACCTCATGAGCTGGCAGTTTACAATGGACTCCATTGTTTTGGAGAACAAGGAGGTGATGGCGATTGGCCGGTAGTTGGACGGGTCTGAGCGGTCGCCTTTTTTAGGGATCGGGTGGACGAAAGCCGTCTTCTATGATTTTGGGACTACGCCTAGGGAGTAGGAGTACCGGAAAAGACGCGTTAAAACCGGTGCCAACTCTGGAGCACACGTCCTCAGCACAATTGGGGGGATTCCGTCAGGCCCACTCGACTTGTGGATGTCCAGGGAGAGGAGTGCTTTGCGAACCGAGCGCTGTGTGAACTGCACTTCCGGCATGGAGCACTCACACCGCGGGATGGTCGGCGGCGTACTGCCCCCGTCATCGAGAGTCGAGTTAGACGCAAAGAAAGAGCCTAGAAGATCGGCTTTCTCCTTTGCAGTATGGGCCAGTGAGTCGTCCTCCCTGTGCAGAGATGGAAGAGATGGCTGACAGGAATTCCCCTGGACAGCCTTGGCGAGAGACCAGAATGCACGGGTTCCAGAAGGAAGGCGAACTAGTTTCTCGCCAATTCTGCCTATGTGCTCTGACTTTGCCTTGGCAATGACTCTTTTGAAGGACCTAGAGGCGGAATTATACTTCTTTTTTAGAGCGCTGGTGTTTACATCCCGGGACGCTGATGCATCAACCCAGGCTTGGTAGCACTCCTGCTTATAGCATGATGCTATTTTACAAGAGCGACCAAACCATGGCTGAGATTTGCCTTCAATGGGCACCACAGAGGAAGGAATAAAAAGTTCCATACCCTGAAGTACCACATCAGTAACAGAATCCGCAACAACGTTGGGATCATCCGGCGAGAAGCAAACCCGCCCCCAAGGGTAGGATGCAAAGAAAGACCGCATCCCATCCCAATCGGCTGACCTATAGTGCCAAACACGGCGGCAGCCTGCAGAATGCAACCGCGATTTCAGCGTGAGTGGCACAACACTCCGGACCAGACAATGGTCCGAGGAGCCTAAAGGGGCGTCGACGGAAACCTGATATCCGTCCGCGTGAGAGGTCAGCAGAAGGTCCAACAGGGAAGGTGCATGATCCTCCACATCTGGAATCCGCGTAGGCGAAGTAACCAGTTGTGTCAGACCATATGCCAAGGCAAAATCATGAACAGATCTCCCCGCATGATCGGTTAAACGTGAACCGAGCCATTCGGCGTGATGGGCGTTAAAGTCGCCGAGGATCACGATCTCTGCGGAGGGGATCTGCTGTAGCAACGAATCTACAGCCATTTGGACGTGGTCGAAGAGTCGGTCTGTTTCGGCATTACCGCTATGGGACCTATAGAGGCACCCGTAGACGCGCGGATGGTCGTCGCTGTCTACGCGTAGCCAAAGGATGGACAGGTCCGAACCTTCAAGTCTACCGAGGCGTCGAGAACAGATGTCCTCTCTGACGTAAACGCAAACTCCAGCCCGAGGCACAAAGGAGTGTTCCAGTTTGTACCCCGGGTAGGAGAGATACGAGACATCAGCCGGAGAGGACACCTGCGTCTCGGTCAGAAAGAGCAGAGCCGGCCTCGCCGTCTCGAGATGGTAGTGGACGGCGTTTAGGTTAGAGTGAAGTCCCCTGATATTGCAGAAATTCACGGACAGCGTGGCAGGGGTCGCCTTGGTTTTGTTGCTCCGTTTGCCCCGAGCAGTTGTAGTCTTGAGCGGAATTTTGCCCCCCCCCCCCCAGAATACGCGGGGCAGCCTGAGCACGCTCAGAAGTGGAGAAACATGGTCGTGGATGCTCAGCGAGGGATTCTCCAGGGGTGCTGGTACCCTCCTGGGGTAGTCTATCATTATTTAATTCCGCTACCATGTTGATGGGTGGGGGGGATTTGGGCCTCCGGCCATATTCAATTGAATCAAATTCAATTAAATCAAAAAGTTATCAATTAAATCAAATCAATTGAAGTTTTTGTGTTTAATGTTCATGCCATCTAGCATCTTTTGGACTTACCACCTTGAACATCCATAAATTTTTGTTCGATAAAATGCTTTATTACCTATAACATGCAGTAGATGGCGATGATAGCATTACAAAGTCATAAATATTTTTTCTCATTTGTTCCCAATGGATCTTACAGACACAGAGTACTGGAGCCAGAAAGGATCCATTTGAATGATCGATCCGAATGTACCGGTACGCGTGACGAAATAAACTAGATGATTCGGTCGCTAGAAATGAGTGATCTACACATGTCTAGCCGAAAAGAAATGACGTGACGTTAGACAATGCACGGCCTTCAAGCCACACCCCCGTGCTCGTCGGAGTGGGGAGCGTGAGGTTTTATCGTTACGGCGGAATAAATTTCTGGATTCGGTCCCCGCGCTCAAGGCCCGCAATAGAAGCTATGCAATAGCTTAAAAATCTTATCTCTTCAGATGGGCCTAAGCAGAACCAAGGTCAAAAGAGTGATCAATGACGACCTAGGACTACGAGCTTATCGTAAGAAGACCGGACATTTTTTGAAGGAGCGTTTGAAAAAAAATGGGCTGGATAGAACCCGTGCTTTGTTACGGCGGTACGCGGGGAAAAATACATACAGACAATTCTACTACTAAATGTACAGTCACCTGCAATTTACATTTTTATTATATTATGTACAGAACAAGATAGTCAAGGAAAGAATATGTTAACTTGAAATTGACTTCGATTTATATGAGTAAAAAATATATTAGTATGCGTTATAGTGATTTTCCAGGCTTAATATTAGGTATTAAATCATGAAGTATTTTGTTTTTTATCTTCCGTAAAAAAATCGTAAAAAAACAATGGTGGACATAACTCCTATAATCTATTTAAAACGCCATGTCACGTCTCTATTGCGGCACACGTTAATCTAAATCTCTTTAATAAGCTAAACGTCTATTTAAGGTCATTCGTTTTCCGCGTCTTAATAAGAAGTCTGGTATTACTGAGTGATGTTTAATCTGTGTGATTTCATCTTTCTATCACAACTCACAACAAATAACCTAACATAATTACAAACATAAAGGTTCTGTAGTTAGGACGATGAAAGACACGAAGTACCAGATACTTGGACATAGAAAATGTATTCAAATTTGATACTTAATATTTTTTTATATACTTACTTCTTTCTTCTTCTCCTTCTCTATTTCGGACCATAAATGTCCACAGCTGAACATTGGCCTTTGCAGTTGTATAGAGGAATAGCCTTAATCTTCAAGTTCAAGAGATCTCTGTTTTATAATTGTCGATCGCAGTTTGTAACGTCACGCATGTTTGGCGCAGCTCGTCGACGCATTATTTTACACCTAACAAATACGAAATGAATACCACCAACTTTCAGAAGCCTATATATTTTTCGATTATTTCCGGGTATGGTTTGACTGGCTTATCTTCTTCCAGGTAGACGGACACCACCCCCAACTCCCAGGCCCCTGTCCTCAGTTTAGCAACAGCGATGTTCTCTATTATCAGGTCAGGGCAACGGGCTATGTCAATGGTGTCGTTTAATAGAATAATGGCTGCCTTTTCCACTTTTTCCGTGTTTAAATTTCTGTTTCTGTTTTCTTTTTACGCCTAACTAATACGAGATGGTATACCAAGTTTTAAGCCTGTATATTTTTCGATCATTTCCAGGTTTGCTTTGACCGGTGTATCTCCTTCCAGGTAGACGGACACCACCCCCAATATATATATATATATATATATATATATATATATATATATATATATACTAGCTTGCCAGGCAGACGTTGTTCTGCCCCTTTCGGCGACTCTTTGTCAAGTCCTATTAAAAATCCTTAAATTTGCAAAAAAAAATTGTGAGTCACTCATGGCAAAAATATCCTATCTCTTTTTATGTGCGAAGGTTAAAGGCATAATACAATTAACTGACAGTAGGTAGCACGCGTATCATACCGTCAAATTTATTTTAAAGTTATGTCATTAAATTTCAATGGATATATTATCATATCCTTTTTAATAATATAACTCTTCCAAATTTAAAACGATATTTCCACTATTATTTTTTCTGTGGCAGCAACGCGCCGGGTAAAAGTTACAGCCTATATACGCCCCACTGCTGGGCTCAGGCCTCCCCTCATTTCTGAGAGCGTTTTAGGGCAAGGAAGTGTCCGCCGCGCTGCCCCAATGCGTGTTGGCGAACTTCACGTCTTCGAAATATTTTTTTTTCTTATTCCTCAGACATGTACGTTTCCTCACGATGTTTTCCTTCCCTGCCGAACACGTGGTAAATCAGCACTTAAATTGCAATTAACAATTTCATCGGTACCGGCGGGGATCGAACCCACTCGTTACTCGCGTTCTGTTATATTTACAGCGAGCGTTAACCATCTGAGCTACCACGACTCGGGTACCAGCGCGCCGCGCCTACACACTTTGGAGAGGTTATCTCGCGATAAGAGTCACGATCTAAATAATGGATTAAATTATTATTAAAGATTAGTTAAACAATGAAGCAATAGTTTACAGCGTTTTGCGAAATAACAATTCTAAAACATGTTCCGCAATTATGATTACTTTATATCAATAAACTCATAAAATTAATTTCTATACGTAATTCTATTCGAATCACGATCGTATCATGCGCGTAGTTAATCGCCATACGAAATTCGTGTAGGTATTCTTATTACGAGCATACGTAATACTGGTCTCTTATATTTCACTTAGGCTATAAAGGCGGTATTCACATATCAAAATGGTATAAAGTGATCAAGTTTTTGCATGAATTGAATTTAGTTGGGCGGAGTGCCCAAATACACAACATATGTAACAATAGATGTCGTGACTAACACGCTGTCTATCTTTTGGTATGCTACGGGTTTCGTAATATACGCGTTATACGACTTAATTTTTTTTTTAAATTGAAAATATACTGGTAATGCTATTAATATCACTAATATTCCCGGTAACCAATCCCGATAAACTTAAAATGCTTGTGTTGGGACTGGGAGTGGTTCAAGACAGTAGTCGGATTGCGGTTTCGAACCCTCGACCTATTGAGTTCGCGGTTCGCACTCTGAGATTAGGCTACTGTTGCTTCATTATAAAGTGACTGATCGGGAAAACCCTGCACGGGCTGAAGACCAAGTTGTTGAAAACGTTACGCCGGATCCTACTAGTAGCAGCATAGGCGACCGATCGAAACTCTAATAGAGACTATAATAGAGATTACGTCTTATAATAAAGACATTTATAAGCATTGACTTAAATATTACTTATAATCAATGTTAAAAAGGAAATACGTATACCTGCATTCACCGTGAGAATTTCTATCTATTCTTCAATATCGTAAAGGTAGCAATGAACTTCCCCTTAATATGGCAGTAATACATTAACCATTCTCATTTCCAATTCATCCATAAAAATAACAATTTTTTGATGTATTAAAGTATTTATTTATTCACTATAGTGCACTAATATATATCACAAATGATACCTATCACTTAATAACCTTTTAAAAAATACATCAAGTAGATATTAATTAATTAACTAATTAATCTGTGTATATTATTATATTTAATAATATTTTAAAAATAAATATAATAAACAAGGTACATAATACGACAACACAAAAAAGATATTATAAATTCTCAGTAGAATAATATAATTTATAAATAGATTATTATTAGTTATTTAAATATTCGTCTACGTATAAAAACATTTTATTTGTTTTTTTTTTGAAAAGTTAGCTTTATTTGTTTCCTTTTTAATATTAGGTGGTAGTTTATATTAAATTTAACATTTCTGTGGTATGGAGAGAAATTGATTATTTAATTATGAGACTTATTATGTTATGAGATTCCTTAACTTTGTTAAAATATTATTATGGTTAAATACGAATACACGTATTTATAATTAGTGATGCTACTTATTACGTTATTTATTAGGTTATTAATTCAATAAATATTTATGTGCTGTGGCAGACTTTAGGCCACTGTCCTTAGATTTCATAGTGGTATCTAGTTCACAACTGGTCTTAAGCGAGGCAGAATATTGCTAGTCAAGGTTAAAAATGTTCAATCCAGTTTAAAACTGTATACAGTTACGTAATTTAATGTGTCTTAGAGTAAATACAGATTTATTATAAGCTCATATAAATGTCAAGCAAAACCTGATCGTGTGGCGGGCAAAGTAAGTGTGCTCACTTCCCGATATATTCCAGAGTGTGGCGTAAGAGGAGATAGAGGGGAAACAAACCTGGTGATGGATAGCGGTACATATCTGCAGTACCACCAGCCCCTTGGGAAGCCCCTTCTCAAGGGAAGATTTCTCCTTCCCATTTTCCTTCTCAGGTTTTTTTGACAAACGAGCACACAGTTCACATGATGGTGGATGACCCCGCCAGGGTCGCGAAGGATAGGAGTGGCGTATCGCAATAACAACAGTCTACTTCTCCCGCGACTACCACCTCAGCTGCAGCGGTAGGTCGGGAGGGCGCTTTCTCGCCCCAGGATGGGCCAGAATAAAGTTCACTTTTCCTTGGCAAATAGATAGTTGACCACCAGCCCACAATATAGCTCTTCCAGTAAATCATAAGCATCATCATCCCATTAGCAACTTCAAATCGCGGCAACTATGGCAAATATACCCCTTATGCGGCTATCTATGGGGGGTGGGCTATGTTCAGCAGTGGATTTTGACAGACTGGAAGAAATAAATGGATGAAATTTTAGCTCAAACCTATGGTTCCAAAATGCGGGACTTTTTAATAGTAAGAAAGAGAAAAAAGAGAAATTCTGTGGTCATTATACTTTTTCCCTGTTTACTTTTTTATAAGTATTTCGATCATCATCTTCATCAGACACTAATGTACCCGATTAGTGAATAAATTCATATCACTGAAGGAATCATATTACGTTAGCATTATTACAATTTATTGCAGCTGACACAATTGCCGATTATCACGGAAGAAAAATATAATAATTATTTCCACGATGAAGCAATCTGCATGTCTAAGCAAAAATGTCAAGAAATCTCCGTTTCCATATTTCATAAGAAATAAGAAAAGGTCTGAGGCAACTACGCTGTCACAGTCAAATAATGAATAATAGAAGAAAAAATCATACCATAATACCATAAACACTCACAACTGTCACTCAAAGGGGTAAGCAGAGGCTACGGACTTCAATTTGGCACATTCCTGACACACCCCTCTCGCCTTTACATCCATATACCTACGCATACATGCTTGTCGGTCAAGGGTTACTTTTCATTGACTTGGAATATACTGGCGTAGGTACTCTTACTCTGGTCACCACACAGATTATAATCTGTGAGCCAACATCAATATATCGCCAATTTGGTCGATAAACTTTCGTCTAGGGCGTCCATTCCTGACTCTGCCGTTCACTTCCGCTACATACTTTTCCAAGTTCATTTTTCTACATGACCAAAACAACCGAAGCATTCCTTTTCAAATTCTGTTTAAAAACAAAAGAAAATAAATTGTTGTATTTGCTAAGCACAATATTTTATTTTTGTATTAGTAGTAGGTTACTTTAAAGTTTATTTTGTGTATTTACATTTTAAATACGACCTTAATTTTTTTCTGTACCAACATCAAATTTTCGACACTTTATGTATGTATAGATTGAGTAAAAGATAATTTTTAAAACCAGTTCGCCTATTGCATCTATCCCTAGTCTAAGTGTACTAACAAAATGGGTGTATTTACCTGAATAATGAGTAAATAAATAAGAAAATAATAGCGTTCAATAACCCCCATGCCGCCTATGTGAACAGATAGAGAACACAAAGACTTTTATTTATTACACTGCGGCCTTAATACATTGTGCACTTAGACCACTCAATGATCTAAGACTGCGCACATTGCGCACTACGTTTTAGTCAATAATTCTCCTTAACTCTTTTAGTCTACTGCGAGCGGGCAAGAAAATTTCACGTTCAGAAAGGAGGTATAAAATATAAATAAATATAAACATGGTCTCGTGAATCGGAAACTGTCTTATTATAAATACATGCTGGAAGCCGTGCTCGAAAACGACCGCGCCAGGCTCTACTAGGACTGGGCCATCATCACAGACAGGACTAGTCTTGCAAATAAGCCTGATAATGTGCTTTATGTTTATGTTGGACCGGTTACAGTCAAGGATGTTTTTGGACAATATTACGATTCCGTATGACGAGAACCACATAAAACCCGAAACCGATAAGAAAACAAAATACACACATATTTTGTTGCCATCACGAGGTGAACGACATGTGGGGTGGTACCGGGACCGATACCGGGGATACTTTGGTGCCGACAGAAATTATTCCCGTAGTCATCTCGGTGAACGGGCTTATACCGGTCAGCCTTTCGGGTAATCTCAGGGGTCCGGGACCTAGTGACGGACTGCTCCGGGATCGAATGCAGAAGGCGGTGCTCTTTGATACCGCCTGCATTATCCGCCGGTTTCTTTCCCTTTCCCCTTTTCGTCATTTTTGTGTGTAATACTCATTGTTACTTTATTGTTGCTAATGAATAAATCCTATACATTCATTGGTTGTCTGGAAGAAATTGCTGTCAGCAATAAGACCGCCCATTGCATACTACATTTGTATATAAGTATTATCTGATCTATATTTTTTGTTTAATGTGCAATAAAGAATATTAAATAAGTAAATGTTTCTCTCCCTTTCTTCCTAACCCGCGGCCGTTTGTTCTCCCCTGCCGAGGGCTTCCATCTGTTTTCACTTTCATTTATTTATGTATTAATTATTTATTTATGTTTACTTTAATTAAGAAATACATTGATAAATACAAACCCAACCAGATGGAAGCCCTCGGCAGGTGAGACCAAACGGCCACGGGTTAGGATTTCTTCCTAACCCGCGGCCGAGGGAGAGAAACATTTATTTATGTAATATTCTTTATTGCACATTAAACAAAAATTACAGATTATATACAAATGAAGTAAATGGGCGGTCTTATTGCTGACAGCAATTTTCCAAACGACCAATGAATGGATAGGATTTATTCATTACCAACAATTAAAGTAACAATGAGTATTAACACAGAAATGAAGAGTAACATATTGTAGTAATGAATGGGCTCTAACTCAGCATAAATGTTGCAGTTGTCTACAACGCTGCTATTCTGCCAGCGTCTAACATATGAACAGTTAAAGTACGCGCTCGTACATATTGCATTTGATCACAATGACGGCTAATAATCTTCTGCTCAACAGATGTCGCTAGCTGACACTGAGGTGAAGCTTCTTGTTACACAATCTCATTTAAATTGAGATGTTAGTTTTAAATAAAAGTTTAGAGTATTTAAAGTCTAGAGTAATAATGCCTGAGTGGTTTGCTCTTTAATTTGTTGCACATTTTAACTCTTCTTAGTTTTTCTACATTTATGAATATCTGTGGTTTGGTTTATTTATTTTAAATCTAATATAAAATATATTTAATAGTCTAGTAATAAACGTTAAACTTTACGTTTTTCGAACAACTTCCCCGCTATTCATAGCATATCATAGTATTTGACAGATTTCAATCTGTCAAATATTCAAATATTACACATCCTTTTTAAGTGGCGCCGCCCTGGTGGCAGAAAAATTCATGAATACCCTCATTACTACATTAGAGTATACCTACATACCGTGGATTCCCAAGGCACAGACTATAGTCGCTTAAATTCAGATTCCAAATCCAGATTAGGTAATAGTTTCTCTTAAGGTGCTACAATCACAACAATGTCAAATTACCGCCACCTAATTGAATTATTTTGTCGGAAATTCGCCACCTTAACCGATCCGACCTTTTACGCATGAGCTCTTGCGAAAACATAAATACCGGTATTGCCTAAATACGTGTAATGTCAAGGGAATGTCGTGATAGGATGTAGTACTCGATTCTACATTCATTGTTCTGTTTAACGAATATCTAGATTATTGTTAAAGTTATATTATTTTTGCAATTGATACAATACGAAAGAGGCGTGGTGTGTCTTTAGTCTATGTCCAACTCTATGGCTGCCAGGCTATGTATATTAGTTTATGATAACATAATAAATATCTATTGTAATATTTTAATTACAATATAATAATGGATATTTATTATGTTATATTACCAGAGCCGTGGTAACTCAGATGGTTAACGCTCGCTGTAAATATAACAGAATGCGTGTAACCCGGGCTCGATCCCCGACGGCACTAATGAAATTGTTAATTGCAATTTTAAGCGCTGATTTACCACATGCTCAGCAGTCGTTTTAATACTTGTGTTTTTTATAGTAAGTAATAAGCTCTTATTTTGACATAAAAATATTTATGTACAGATGTACTCCCGTACTAACATTAAAGTGTTTGCACCAATTCAGTGTTGCAACATTAGGCTTAATTAATTGATCGTAATTCGTAACAAATCCAGCACCAAATAAGTCATGGATAAGTTCGTAACCGTAAACTGTATCAACGTCGACAAAAACTACTACGTTTTAATTTTTTTTTCTAGGCATTAGGCTGATGCGGAAAATTACTTTATATAACTCAGACTGTTTTGCATCCAGTTTTTAAGTACAGACAAATATATTATATATAATACAACTTTTTGCTACGGTTTTGCGTGAAAATAGTCTAGGTAATCAGCGCGTAGAAAATAGAAGTCATCTTTGTTCAGTATTTGGGAAATATTGACTATAATGTAATAAAGCTCTTCAGAATGTATGACTGTGGAGAGATTAAAGTTTTTATTGTTTTTTTTTATGTGCGTACTAATGAAGTACCAGTTAAAGGAAAACTGGTGGTAAAGCCCCGCCGCAGCTATTTTATGGCTGTCGCAGAATACTAACGTAAAATAGCAGCTTCATGCTGCTGCGTTTCGTACGGTGAGTGTAAAGAAACGGAAATCCGTTTTACTTGAATTGAGACATTCCATCGTAGTTCTCGGAAGTGACAATAAATGTGTTTTTTTTTAAATTATTATTAGAACATTTTGTTTATTATTCAAGAATAGATGTAATTTTCTACCCCAGTATCCACACAACATTCCGTGGACGGTACGCTTGGAGTATCACTTTTATTCTTTATGAATAAAACACAAGATTGTTGAGACAAATACGCTTTTCTGACCTCTTATTTACTTACGTCGCTAAATAGCAGTGCGCTCGTTTCTGGTTTCCGTTGTGAATGACCATGATCCGCAGAAATGATCCTACCCAAAAAAATAGCAAAAAATGGTCTAGAAGCTCTCTTTTCAATTTATTTCCAAAAATTCAACTTAAAAAAAAGATATACACATGATTTAAAAGACTTCTGGAGCCACATGAAAAATACATTTATCTTTCAAATCTGTACATCCGTACTTTCCTTTCACTTTATTTTAAACATTTATTTTTATTTAATTTAAACGTTTTATTACAACTTTCCTTTTTTGTGTGTTTTATCATTTTTGTTTAACGTGGTCAAATTGAGAACCCCCTCTTTTGAAGTCGAAAAATTGTGTTGTGATGTGTGACTTATCAACGGTTCAATTGTCCACACAGCTCAACTGATGGTAAGTGAATGGTCCATAGAAATCTACATCTATCCTCGATTTACAATCAGAACTCAAATGCGTTGTCATCCCAGAAGATTAAGATAGAATGCTACGTATCCAGTGAAAATAGTCTCCGGTTCTTTAAAGTTACCATACAAAACACAGCGGCATAGAGCTGCTATTTTAGGCTGATTTTCTGAGAAAGCGTGGCTCGTGCTACAATCATAATGTAGGTGCAGCGTGGCTCTACCATGTATAAAGGTAGATTATAATGCCTACATGCGAATCATTGACAAAAGTCGCATCAAACATAATATGCGGAAAAGAAATGAAGAACCATAATATCAAGATTTTAAAATCGACTGCTTTTCGCTAATCATTGCGGGTATTTTTATCTTATGTGTCGGAGAGATCGAAGAACAATAATTGACAAATATTTCTTTTATTCTACGTACTGCCTGATTGATTTAAAAGCCCAAAAATTACACATCAACAATAATATTTACAGGGATCGAACCCAGGTTGCCCCGGAACTGCTACATTTTTTTTGTGTTTTTTTATCCCAATATCTGGCATAATTCCCTATTATTACAGAAGCAGGATGTCACCGGCAGCGTCGTTTGCCAAACGATGGGCCCACGATAACCTGACCAGGGAGCCCACCCCGGACGAACTAACGGTTTTGGAATTGTTCCCTATTACTTGTGAGGGAGATGAAGAAGAAGCAGCGAAACGAGCACGGCGATATTACAAAGCTCGAGGACCTGGTGGCTTGACGGAACTGTGGCACAAAAGATATCCTGATGATGAGGATATACTGTCGAGTTGTCAAGATGCGTGAGTTCTATTTCCGGCTATTAACCGAAACACATATACTTCATTACCTACTCGTTATCACTTTCACTACATCCCATTGCAATTCCATCGCTAAATTTATGATGAGATGATGTTGTGACCAGGATTAAGAAAGGAATGCTTCGGTGGTTTGGTCATGTGGAAAGAATGAATGAGGAAAGAGTGACAAAGAAAATTTATGTTGCAGAAGTGAATGGCAGAGTCGGAAAGGGACGTCCTAGGCGAAAATTTATCGACCAAATTGGCGATTTATTGAAAACGGGCCAAATTAGGAGTACCCTTAACCGACGAGCATGTATGCGTATGTATATGGATGTGAAAGAGGCGAGAGAGGTAGTCAGGATCGTGCCAAATGGAAGTCTGTAGTCTCTGCCTACACCTCTGGGTGACAGGCGTGAGTGTTTATGTATGTATGTATGCTAAATTTACACTTTCGCAATAGATTGCTTGTATTTTATTTGTATACCAAGTATGTATATTTATATTGCACTACCTATTTTGTATCTGTAGCTTTAATCCTTTACGCCTTCGGTTGAATGAAAGAGATCTTTATTTATAGAATGAGTGTGACAAACGAACACACAGTCCGCCTGATGGTAAGTAAATGCGATGGCCCATAGACATCTACATTTATCTTCAATTAAGGATCAAAACGCAGATGCGTTATCATCTCTGAGAACTGAGATGGAATGCTTCGTTTCCAGTTAAAATAATCCCCGGTTCTCTACACTCGTAATTCGAAACACAGCAGTATTAAGCTGCTATTTTACGCTTGTATTCTGTGAGAACGTGATCCAACCCCGGTTGAAGTGACCCATTTGTGCTGTAACCACAATATAGCTGCTGAATGGCTCTTTCACGTAAGGAAAGCATATAAAGAAGAAAAGAATATAAGGAGATCGCTATATAACTATAAGGCCGCCCAATTGTATACTTACTTTGCATTCGATGTCTTCTGTATTGGTTTATTTTGTGTTAATCAATAAAAGTAGTCGGAAGGGACGCCCTAGGTGAAAGTTTATCGACTGAATTGGCGATGTATTGGAAATGGGCCAAATTAAGACGAACCTTAACCGACGAGTTTGTATATGTAGGTATATGGATGTGGAGGAGGCGAGAGAGAGGTGTTTCAGGATCGTGTCAAATGAAAGTCCGTAGTCTCTGTCTAACCCTCTGAGAGACAGGCGTTAGTGTTTATGTATGTTATGTTACCAAATAAAAGTTCAAAATATCATTTATTCAACAATTCGTTCATTTATTGCCATATAGTAGAGTCATAAGCCACTTGCATCCACCGAGTACCTGCGAGGAATGTTGTCAGCTCATTGACTTACGGAACCCAAACGTGATATTCTCTTGCTAGCTATTAGAGAAAGCTGAAAGTCACTCAGCGTGCGATTATAAGGATTATGTTTAGAATTTAATGAGGATATCCACAAAATAATAGGAGTATATTTCAAAGCCAAGTGGATCATTAAGCTTAAGTGGCAAAGACCCAGCAATATAGCACGAAGATTCGACTACAAATGTGAAAGAAAGGTTCTCTACGAATGTCAGACGGATTGACAATGGCAGTACCAGAAGTTTTAGCACCTTTGATGTTGCTCTCCATTGTCGGATTAAGTATTTTACTTCTAGCGAAAACGTAATGACTTACCGCCATCTATGAATACCATACGAGATCTTTCTTTGATTAAACGACACCGACGGGAGATAATGGGGTGATGGTTTTCCTTACACCGCCTCCATATGACAATCACCTACACAACACTTCTCCCTAACATCAGTCTTAAAAATTTGGATTCAGCTTGTTTTGTTTGACATTCCACCATCAGCTGGGTTGCTTTTGAGGGTGATTTATTCCGCAAACATTGTTTAAACAGATACTGGTCAGCAAATGATTCAGCTAAACCAATAAGCCAATTAAAATAAAAACGAATAAATTATTATTAGTTTAAATCTAGGGCTCCACCATAGCAGCATAATAAACAATGAGGCATCTGACCTTAGCGCTCAGAGCTTACAACACGTCACAAGCACCTATACCTAGCTTTAAAATAATATTGCAATCATTTTACTAATAGGAACATTGAAATAAACTAAATGACTACTGAGTCACGAAACTTCCCTTCGAACTCCAATTGACGTCATCATTTAGCATTTTTGTTAAGGGGAAATATAATCCCAAATGGCTTAGCAAGATCCTTCGTTATGCCGAAAATATTGCAGCATTAATTTTGAAATAAATATATGGTAAAGTTGAGGATTAATATTAAGGATTATGTTAGACGAAAACATGATTTCGTAAAATTGTCTCGATAGAAAAAAAGTCCAAAGTTACCTCCAAAATAAAAAATAAACCGCTGTTATTCATAAAATACTTTAAATAAGATCATAAAACTTTGCATACTAACTGAACTAACTATAAAGCAGTGCTTATGTTATTTACTTTTTATAAAACACCATTATTTTCACTGTAAAAAAAAATTACTTAAACTATCGGCCTCTTGAAGCATGATTCCTGCCGCACGGTCACTTCGCTTCGGTCTTTGAACGGGGAGGTTGTGTCGCTTACGATCAGAATCCTATACCTTTAAACGAACAATTCTTGTATATATATATATATATATATATATATATATATATATATATATATATATATATATATATATATATATAATCGGAATCTCGGAAACGGCTCCAACGATTTTCATAAAATTTTGTGTGCAGGGAGTTTCGGGGGCAATAAATCGATCTAGCTAGGATTTATTTTTAGAAAAAGTCTTTTTGACCGTGTTTTTAGGCAATGAAAAACTGCTACAATATCGTTAGAATAAGAAGGTAAATTTTGACAGTTTGTTAATGGTTACAAATAGCTTAATTGGTATATTGGGCGGTCACAAAATCGTAATACCATGGTTCGACCCCAGACCGACCGACTGACCTTTTTTAATTTTTTTTTTGAAGTTCCTTTCTTTTTTGAGAAAATCTATTTTTTCGAGCCCTTTTTTAGTATTTTTTAAAAATACAAAAATATAAATTAAACTAATTGCACTCATAATTTTTTATACAAATAACCAGTTCAGTTTTTTCTGTTATGTCGCTGAGATCAAAAAATATTATTCGTATTTCATCAATATGTAATTTTTATCTAAATATAATTTCCAAAACACACGAATTAAATAAAACCGAGCGAAAAATACCGAGCAAAGCTCGGTCAACCGGGTACTATACATTACGCAACAGGACGACGTAAAATTAAAATGGGAAACAACCGTAATAAAAATAAGAAGCGACTGGTTTGGATTTAAGAAACAGGCATAAATATGATAAACCTAAAGAAATAAGTGTCTAACGACCTTTCTACTTACAGTATTAGTGATTACAAACACGTCGGTACATAGCATACGAAGGCTCGGGCAAGTGGGGACGAAATTAGAATTTGAGCTGACTTACTCTATCTCCTTAAGCACATTATGGTTCGCAGTTGGGAATATCTCTCATAAGTTAAAAGCGTTTTTGTTATCGCAACGGCAAGCAGATAGCGTGACGTACTTAGTTACACTTTAAACGCTTGTTCTCGTTACCCAATAATGCTCACGATATCCATGAAATTATTAAACGCTTTAGTTCTATTACAATACCACCAGACAGATTAATTCGAAGTCCGATATACATTCGGCTAAATCAAAATTTCGCCATGATACTAATCGAAATGGCGAAATTTTGGTCGCCCTTATTGTATGGACCCCTATAATAAAAACAATATAGGCATTCTATTCTACCCCGATACTAAGAAATGGTAACATACCGGTTGTGTTTTAGTTATGATTACAGTTGGGGAAGGACAATTAATTGACTTGACTGGTGACCATAATAAGTGCCATAAAGAATGGGGTATTACACGCATTTTCAAAAATTGTTTTAAATGAATCCTAGAGTCATAATGAGGCACTATAATTTTTATATGATTTTTTTAAAACCGAATAGTGCCATAAAATTACTTTTAATCTATCGTTTTTAATTTTCGCTTGAAAACGCTAGCCGCCACGCTGTTCATCTAGTGATGTCACTGTCCTAGAATTTTACTGATTTTGCAAAGTTAAGAGATACTTTTCAATGTTTAGTAATGAGTTATCATCTATATCATTGTTGTGTTGTATCTGAATACAAAAATACGAGCATATTACGCCGGAAAGCTATGGATTCAAGTGCCACCTGATTTAAATATAAGAAATACTTGGTTAAAACTAGCAAGAAGATCCCCGAATACATTGTCTACAAAAACTAGACTATTTTTCTGTGAAGATCATTTTGATGTAAGTATGACTTATACTTAACTATCTTTTATGCAAAACAAAACATCACAGATCATAGAAACAATTCTATACTCTGTGATAACTAATGATTGCTAATAATTGTAATTATTGACAAACTAAACTATGATAACTACTACACTATGTTTTATCAAAATACACTCTAACCTGGTATTGTGTTTTTGTATCAACAAAAGTTAGTATTAGGTACTTACATTGATGTTTTAACTCAGCAGAACAAAAATTGGGATTGCATGCAAAACAATTTGCCAGCATCAATTTATTTATTCTTGATAGATTAGTACATTCTGCTTTTATGAAGTCGGCTTCCATGATGCCTTTTCAATAAAAATCGGAATAAAAGTCAATAATCGTAATGATAACTTGAAACATTTCGAAATAATACAGCACATTAGCTTGATCTTTTAATCAGTGACACTGAACACCCTAATACCCTTAGGTGGGATCAGTGACATCACGACATTATCTAATATGGCGAACAGCATTTTGCAGATTTGAGGCAAACCCAATTTTTTTTTAAATTGAAATATTAAGTTTACAATGCAATTTTATAAATATAAATCAACATTTCTCGTTTACTTTTTACAAAATATATCATACATATATGTTTTTTGATTTTTTTACATGGTATAAACACCCTATTATATCATGAGTGTCTTTCTTTATATTTTCCAAACAACTGGCAGATGTTTTAAACGGCTTGTCAGAAACCTAACTTAAGTTACAGATGCAAACTTTGTCTTCATGTATCTTAAAATCTGTGGTCTAATTTTTAACAAAATTAATACAATCTATGTCAACTTTCAGATATGTCGTTCCACTACGAGTCCGTAGTGTTGGTGGTCGCCGCATAACGCTGGTCCGACTTCCAGCTCCCACAGCTTTAGACAGACCATTGTCTGCCCGAGCGTTACTGGCGCGATGGCTGATGATCTTAGATATCAGGTAAATATGTGTTTATTATTTAAAATTTAAAATCTATACATATCATAAAACCTTTGATGGTTTTTGTCTGTTTATTTGTGCACGCCAATATCCACAACCAATTCGATGTATTTTTAGTATTGAATGAATATGGACCTGGAACATTTCGTGTTTCTTTTTATTTTGATCGGTATGCGATGAAAATAGATGGGTCAATTTCAAAGTGCATAATGCATTTAAAAACTGCAGTTTCCATTCTGCTTATGTTACTTTATGACCATAAACAAAGCGCAGGGTCACACGCCGAGAGTGGCTGATGTTCATCAGTTACAGCGATTAGTCGCACGATTTTGTGAGTCCGTCGTATATAATTAACAAAAGAAATTTGTATGCGTTATTCCCCGATGACTATAAGTTATTAATTCTATAAAGGGCATTATTGTAAGGCATAACCACAATTATAACGATGGTATAAATTAGTCCTCGATCTTAGAGAGATGATCAAACATTACCAGACCTTAAGCGATTGTTAAATACTATACAACTGTCTTTTGCAATAGTGGAACCCTGACCACCGTGCAACGTCCGTCAACATTGTTGAATCTTTTGTCTCTTTTCTTCCGTCAGCGTTGGCCTGTGTACGTTTAACCTACATCTAATTTACCAGTTTGTTAAAAAAGTATAGTTACGGCCTAGTACTTCACACTAATGGGCACCGACCTCCTCTCATTTCTGAGAGGGTTATGGAGCAATTTAGCCACCGCGACGCTCTAGTGTCTATGTATATTGTAAGAAGTTATTATACCTAATACAGAACTGAGTCAAATTTAAATATATGAGTATAAGTTTGAGCTTATAAAATCGTGGGCACAGCTAATAACAAATATATTGAATGATTATTATGTTAATAAGATAATTCTTGTATTAACCATAATAACATCCTAGCAGTCAGCCATAAGTGATATTAAGACGACTACCAAATTGAATTTTGTCAAAAATTAACTTGTTTTTGTGGTAAATATCGGATCGAATGTGTTTACAGTGTACATATTAGTACGGTGGCCTCGATGACCCAAAGTGTATTTGTACCGTTCTTCACGTGTCCACCACATAACCTCACCGATATAATTTTTCGAAGACCCGATCACTATTTAATAAAACATTTCAACATAGTTGTGAGGGGTAAAATTACATATATTTTTCTTTCTTCGAGGGTAGGTGTAAAATAGATAAAAGCTGAAATTATCTCTTGTATTTTATTTACATTTAAAAATAAGTATAATTAACTTAAATGTTTACTTTTAACTCCAGTTTGGAAAAATAAGTTTTAGCATTATTATCAATTATAGGAATGTACATTTAATCTAATTAAAAATTTATATTCATCTCCATAACATCTGTCACACTAAATAAAAATTACTATTTTTCTATCTCTCCGCGGTTAATTCACTTTACTACAATGGCAAATGTCTCGGAAGTTGTGAATATACAAAAGGAATTGGAAGGGAGCTTGACCAGGAAGATGGTGGAGTTTGAGAAACATCTGAAGGCTGCAATTACTCCAACTAACCCAACAGTTTAACAGCTTCGGGAGGAGTTTGATTCATTCAAGGTACTTGTTAGTTCCATGTTCAGCCTGCTGCAACAGAAAATTCAGGAATGCAACAAGAGTGTTGATGCAATCAGTATGTATCACCGGAAAAAAGTTCTGCTTTTTCATGGATTAGCTGAGGCTTCTGAAGTTGACCTAAAACAGCAAATTTTACAACTGTTGCCCAAGTGTCTGGGTCTAACTCATATTACTAATGACTCTCTCAAGAAATGCCACAGACTTGGTGTTCAATCCAGTACCCGTCCAAGGCCAATTCTTGTGCACTTTAATGATCATAGCACTAAGTCTGCGATTTGGAATTTAAAATCAAAGTTTAAAGGGTCTGCCATTTCAATGTGTGAATTTCTCACCAAATTTCGTCAGTCCGTACATAAGAATGCCCGTAAGCATTTCGGAATTAGAATTGTCTGGACAATTGATGGTGCAATCTATGTAAAGCACTCGGGAGGCCGAACGAAGATTTCCACTGAGGAAGAATTGGTTGACATTTAGAATCGTTTGGCAGGAATTTGGGGGAGTAAGGTATTTTATTTGGTAGTGGTTTGGTCCCCGATTATAATAATACCACTCACATTAAAAGGTAATGCACCGTTCTTGAGAAAAATCAAAAAGAAAATCCCATAGAACTAACCTAAAAATGATAACTCAAAATGAATTTCGGGGGTGGGAGGTGGTGAGGAAGGAGGCGGGGGAGTTGTAGAGTCGCCCCCCACTTCCACCTCCTACCGGACTTGCTTAGTTTTTTTTATAAATATTTAAAAATCTAATTTTGAGTTTATGGTTTTGTAATGTTTTGACTATAAACATGATTTAGGGGGGAGAGAGTTGAGGGAGGGAAGCACCACGTAGCGCAGTCGAGGTAAGCCCGATTGACGGAGCCCCGCTTCACGGGGCTCCTACTTCTGGGTGGCTTACAAAAAAATAACCACGAAGGGGATGGTGGGGTCTATTCACTCGCTTCGCTCGCTCATAAGACCCCGACATCCCTTTCTAACCTAACCTGTCCGAGTCGACGTGCCCCAAGTCCCAGCTCGCTTCGCTCGCTCTTGCACTCAACAAAACACCAAAATGTTTTTTATAATTACTTTTAATTATAAACATAATATATAATATAATAATAAGCACACTACGGATGTTTAAGTATTAAATTAATTAACTGCCCAGACAGTTTTAAACAATTTAGAAATAAAACAAAGTATATTATAGTCATTTCTTTATTGTTTATAACATAATTTATTATTTTTATTAATTCCTCAAAAGGATCTCTTTTATTTTTTACAATTTCTCTTCTCCATAAACATTCATATATTAAGTCGGTAAAATTATTTTTTCTCTATTATTATAGATATCTTTGCCGAAATATCTTATGACGATACGCCATTGACACTCAACTGCTGCCACAAAAGGGTTTCCAGGGTCACTATGATTAACTTTTTTGTGTATGTACCCATAATTTTCTAATCCATCATAAGCCCGCCAAAAATCAGTATGGATGATGGTGCCCTCAGCCACATGTTTTTTAATCAAGGGCATCAAAACTTCAGAAGATCGCACATTTTGGGGGCAAACTTCTAATCTTAAATCTTCACTATCATTTTCAATCATTCCCAGCACCCAATGACCTTCAATGTGACGACTTAAAACAAGATTAAGTATTAATTTCAAATTTTATTGATAAATATTAGCCTATTTCATCTCCAGGTCGTTAACTATATGCATGTATTTAGCCCTAACTCACTTTTATTATATTTCCTTTTTCCAAATTTACTCTCATCTATTTGGACAATTTTTCCTGGACCGCCAATTTTTCCCAGGAAACTTTGTTTCTCTATTTCATAGATGACTACAGCCTCCCGCTAGTAGTTGAACCATTCATTAACAGTTGCTCTAGATAAACAATTTTCCTTTTCAAAATAATCTTCTTTTAAAGTCATGTCATAACTCCACTTATTTGCATATACATACATTAAGTAAAATACTTGAGGCATTGTTAATTTAACATTCTCGAACCAAGTGCCTTTGCCACGGCTAACTTTTGATTTAGATCTGCATGGGCCTCAGTTGCAGACAAATGAGCCAATCGGAGAAATGAGCCAATCGGAGAAATGAGCCAATGAGAGAAAATCGGTGTCCGGGGTAGAAAAGTAGATAATTCGTTGTGTAAGCAAGCAACCGGTATCCAAAAAATAGAAAACAGTCGTCGATAAAAGCTACAATAATACACTGGAGAACACACATTCACGCAAGAAAAGCAAACAAGGGCGGAAATGGTGGGATGCATTAATTTTCTTAATTTTTTTTTGTAACCGCTATCCATCTTTTACAGTAATATCGTATAATTTTATCTCAGAAAGGCTAGAACCCAGAGCCGTAAAGTCAGTTTAATAATAAAAAATGTATCATTTTTCATACTTTACGCATTTTAGGTTATAATAGTTTTTATTTATTTTTTCGATAACGGTGCATTACCTTTTAATGTGAGTGGTATAATTATAATCGTGGAACAAACTTCTACCAAATAAAATACCTTACTCCCCCAAATTCCTGCCAAACGATTCTAAATCCAACCCGAGAAATTGGACGATCTAATAGCCAAGTACCCCAGGGATGGTTCCCCTGAGAGTTCTAACAAGGCCCCTACCACAAAGGTCACCCCAACGCTGCAGAGCTATTCGAATCGGCAAAATGATGCAGCACGTCCCACTCAAACTTCAGCGGTAACTCACATTGATGACGTAAAGAGATCTAGACGACTGGTTGGCAAGAAGTAATTCCTACATTGCTTTTAACTTTCCGAGGTATCCTTGTTATTCTTATTTCTCTATTTTCTCCTTTCGTATTTTTTTCCTTCTCTTACAGTTTACTTTGTCTGGTAACATAATAACTTTTTTTAGTTTTATAAACCGGCAGCATTAGACTAGAATATAAATCGATTGTAGTCCAATTGTGTGTAAATAATTTGCTATAACTTGTCTTTAGTTTATTCATATTCCAATAGTTTTATGTTGATTATTAGCTAATTTTATTATTTTATTTTTATACTGTAGTAAACTTTAATTATATTTGTAAACTTTAGTAAATTAGTTTGGTTTTATAATTTTTATCATGTAAAAGTGTTAAAATGTAACCGAATATCATAGATAAATGTTAAACGTTATTGTAGTCCGTAGATGCTAGAGCTATGATCATGATTATAGGCATAGACAGTTGCAAAGATAAGGCAAAGACTATTGACCATAGATAATAACTTTTACTGTCAACACAGTAATGGTAACATGGGCACAGATCCTTTTGCCACACAGCTGAATTATGAACTCTTGTTAGATTTATATATTCTTGATGTTTTTAACTAATTGGGTTTCAAAATCTCGAGTTATTTTAAGCTGATTTTTATTGCAAATTTTTTTTCGATTATAATAATTCTGTAGTGCCCTGCTGTTGAAATATTTAGTTGTCTTATTTTAATATTTATGTTATTTTTGTTTACAATTGAATCACTGTGTTGGCTCGCTATTTAATTACTTAGCTTATGTTTTTTTTTTAGTTGATAGTTCAGTAGAATTGGTTAGAATTTTTTGGTTATTTAGTACTGATTATATTTATGTAAACAGTTAACTGGTGGAATGATGTTTCACGATTTATTACTATTGAAGTCATGTTTTTTTATATATTGGTAGTATTTTATATATATATATATATTATTGATAAATATTTTTATTTAATATCGTATTTTTATATATTTTCATTTTATTTGTTTTTATATTGGATATATTATGCTTTTAACTTATCGTGTCTGACTCTGACTCTTTTTATTCTATTGAGTCAGAGAGTTCTTTTGTATCTTTTGATGATCAGATGAATTATAGTGTGCCCTCTTTAAGTACATTTTTCACTTTTTTGATAAAACGTTAAATGTTTGCCATATTAACGCACAAAGCATTCCCAGCCACTTTTCTGAGCTTGAAGCATCATTCTCTAACAACTGTTGAAACCGTCTTTAAACTCGGCATTGTATCCTCTTCCTGGATTTGTGCTGATTAGGAATAATCGTATAGATAAAGGAGGAGTTGGAGTTGCAATATATCTCCACGCTACAATTTCTTACAAAATCATATTAGCATCCCCTTCTCCTTACACTGCTTCCGCTGAATTCTTTTTTAAAGAACTAGATGTAAAGGGTTCAAGGATGATTCTTGGAGCAGTGAATTGTCCTCCTTCCACTGATTACTTCGCCAATTTAGAAGAGGCTCTTGATAACATTGGTTCTGAGTACGCCCACTGCATAATCATGGGAGATTTCAACACGGATTTACTGAAAAATTCAGTCCGGTCTCAAGAGCTTCGTAAAATCATTGAGTCTGTCAATCTCAACATTCTTCTTTTAAAGGCAACTCATCATAATATCGACACTGATGACTCTCACATTGATCTCATTATAGCTGACTCCTCTGACAGGGTGCTGTCATATGGGCAACTTGATGCGTCGGGTTTTTCCCGCCATGAACTTATTTATGTATCATACAACCTTAAACCTTCCAAATATCGACCTACTGTACTATTACTACGTAATTTTAGTAGAATTAATATGGATAAGCTTTTGAAAGACGCATCACTTATAGATTTTACGCCATTAGCAACTGCATCAACAGTATAATAAAGTAAGTAAAGTAAGATAAAGTAACTATTTTCAATAACGTAATCCATGTTTTGTATGATAACCATGCTCCTGTACGTAAAGTAAAACTACGATGGCCACCAGCTCCCTGATGATTATCCTATAAAATAAATAAAATAAATAAATAATCCATAGCAATATAAGTAATTCTTCGCCAGCTGATGTGTGGAAATTTCTTAGTTCTCTTTGTGTGGGCAAAACACCTTCTTTGGATAGTGGTTTATCTCTTTCTTACGATGCTTTAAATCTTCATTTTGCTTCTGCTTCTGCGTTGGACCTTTCAATCCGATCCCAAACAGTCGCTTACATAGCCTCAATTCCGTCTCCGCACATACCAGGCTTTCTTTTTAACCCTGTAGATCAGGATGAAATTAGAAAGACCCTTCTGGCAATGAAATCCAAGACTGTCGGTTGCGATGATATTAGTAAAGCCATGATTGTTAATATTTTCGAACACATTATCTCCGCAATCACACATATTGTTAATTTTTCGCTTGACTCGGGTCAGTTTCCGAGTCAGTGGAAAAATGCTTTCGTTAGACCTCTTCCTAAAGTATTTAATCCTTTAATTATTCGCTCGCCATACGAAACACAGCAACATTAAGCTACTATTTTACGCTGATATTATGTGAGAGCGTGGTCCTTCCTCGGTCGAGCCGACCCATTCGTGATACAACTATACTACTAATATAACTGCAGCATGGCTCTGCCACCTATAAAACAGTTTGATTATTTGTTAAGTTTGGTATCAAAACATATTGAAAAAGAAGTCACGATATTTCAATAAAGTGTGAGCGCCAAAGAATGTTTGATGGTGACATTACGTTTTATAGCCACCGGAAATTAATATTAAGATTTAAAGTACTGCTCTCTGATATCAGAACCGCTTCTATCAAAACTCCAAGACATCCGCTTATATCAAAGCGCGGGCGCCGACTGCTTATTCTAAATCGTAACGTTGCGATTACACTGTCCTAAATTGTTTACAATTTAGGAAGTAGAGCGGTCGGGACCTCCAATTTGACTAAATCGGATCCTAACTGTTCTAACTACGATAACACCTTCCGACTTCCTAATAAATTTTCTAAAAATTGTATAATGTAATAAGCGCTTTACTCAGTCCCCAATCACTTCCGTCTCATATCAGTTTTACCTTTCCTATCTAAAGTTTTGGAAGCCTGTGTTCATAAGCAAATTTCCAAATTCATATAAACATATTTATAAACATAACCTGCTGAGTACTTTTCAGTCCGGTTTTCGTCCTGGTCACAGCACTACAACTTCTTCTTTTTCTTCTATCTAGCGTTTATCCCAGTTGCTCATCCCGCCCAGCGCGGGAGTACCCAGGGTCCGCTTTCCTACACTTCCTCCTCCACTTTGCCCGGTCTTCGGCGTCCCTCGCAACTAGCCCATTGGCGCGCATGTCATCCTGCACGACATCAAGCCAGCGTTTTTTGGACCATCCTCTACTCCTGGTACTAGGCAGGGTCAAGTCCAGGCATTTGTTTCCTACGTAGCTTGCCGATCGTCGTAAGACGTGGCCATACCAGCGGAGGCGACGTTCCTGGAGCTTGTCAGCAATGTCACGGACATGGAGGCTGCCGCGGATGTATGTATTCCGTACATGGTCTTTCCGCGTGACGGACGCCACACATCCACCGCAGCATGTTCATCTCCGTGACATGCAACGGCTGCCGGTGTCGCTCCAGCACCGGCTACGCTTCACTGCCGTACGTAAGGATAGGCCTTATGATGGTCTTATAGACCTGTCCCTTCAGCTTGAGCGGCATTTTGGGGTCACAAATGACACCCGTCACCTCGCGCTATTTCGCCCAGGCCGCTGATATACGGGCATTGATGTCGCGATCGATGTCCCCAGACGCATCAAGCACAGATCCGAGGTACCTGAAGTTGTCCGTGCGCTCGACGGTGTCGTCGCCTATACGGAGAGACGTCAGATCTGTGCTGTTGCAGGCCATATACTCCGTCTTCGCCACATTTAGTTTCAGCCCGCCGTTTTCAAGCGCTTCCCTCCATGCGTGCACGCGTCGGGTGAGCCGTCCTTTGTCCCCATCTACCAGTGCGATATCATCAGCGTACATAAGCAGCCAAGGCTGCGGTAGTTTCTGTACGCTGGCTGACAGTTCGTCTAATATCACACTGAAGAGATAGAGACTTAAGACGGAGCCCTGATGCATGCCTACGGTTATGGGGAAGGGGGTGGTATCACCAACAGCGGTCCTGACTATTGAATTGGAGTTGCGGTACATATCAAGTACGATTTCCACATAGGTCTCTGGTACCAACTTCGATCGCAACGCCCACCAGATCATCTCCCTAGGAACACAGTCAAAAGCCTTCTGCAGGTCTAGGAATAAAAAATGCAGGGACATATTCTTTTCCCTATGCTTCTCCATTAGGATCCTAAGGGCGAATATAGGGTCCATGGTACCGCGTCTTGGTTGGAAACCGTACTGGGAGTCCGATACTGTACACTCCTATCAGATCCTGGTGTCAATGCGCTCGAAGAGCTTCATGGTGTGTGACGTCACATTTATACCGCGGTAATTACCGCAATCCTGAACAGACCCTTTACCCTTGTAGATCGGCGTTATTATACTAAGCCACCACTAATCGGGCATTATTCGGTCGCTCAGGATTCTATTATAAAGGTTAGTAAGAATGCACACACCACGAGCCCCCAGCGCTTTCCACGCTTCAATTGGCACCTCGTCCGGTCCGACAGCATTCCGATTCTACATGTGACGAAGAGATGCGAGGACCTCGTCAGGCGTAATCGGTGACACGAGTCTATGGTTCGGGAGTTGTTCGGGAGGGTGCACTTCCCGGTGCTGAGTATTCAGCAAAACGTGAAAATAAGAGCGCCATCTCTATTCACCGCACGATCATCGTACAGGAGCTCGTCATTAGGGCTGTTGACGCTGATCGAGTATTATCTTGCGCTGCTTTGGCCCTAGAGCGCGCCAGTTTATATATGAGCTTGTGCCCCCCAGGAGTGTCCAATTTAGCATATAATGGTTGCAAGTGGTCACGCCTGGCTCTGGCTACAGCTTTCTTGGCAGCTCTTTTCACTGTTTTGTAAGATGCGCGATCTTCAGGAGATTTGGTCGCTTGCCACGTCTTGAAGAGCGCTTTCTTCTCCCGTAATAAACCCTGGACTGTGGCGTCCCACCACCAGATCTCCTTGTCGATTTTGCGACCCCCTTTAGCCATGCCGAGGACTTGCTTTGTCGTCTTTGTGATTGCTGTCTGAATGGTTTTCCAGCACTCTTGGACGGACTTGCCTGCTGTGTCGAGACTTATATCCTCAGCGGCAGATTCAAACTTTGAGTTTCTGGTTTGATCAAGTAGCCACCACTTGATTTGACGGCTGCAACGTTCGGCGTGTCTGCGACGGGGTTTTACGCAGAGGTCCATGACAAGAAGTCGGTGTTGGGCAGTGAGATACTCACCAGGTATGACCGACACGTTCATACTCCCCCTGCACCTCGTCCACACGACCGTTCAGGTCACCACCCAACACGACATCGTGGGACAACGGTATGCCGCCTAGTACATCTTCGAGCCGATCCCAAAATAGCGTCTTATCCGCATCGCTGCAGCCGACCTGTGGGGTGTAGGCACTTATTAAGTGGGTCACGACCCCCTCAACAAGCAACCTTACTACCATAAGTAGGTCGCATATGCGTCTTACTTCCAAGACGCTATCGTGGAAATGCTCGTCAAGCACCACTGCCACACCGTTCTTCCCACCAGAAGAGCCTGTATAGGTCAGCTTGTAGCCGTGCCCAATATTCCGGCTCCTGTTGGCCTTCCACTGTGTCTCTTGCAGGAACGCCACTGCCACTTTACGCCTGGCAAGTATGGCCGCAAGTTCTGTGGAGCGTCCCGTAAGCGTGCCAATGTTTGCAAAGCGAATCTTCGTAGTTGGTGCTAACGTCTTTAGCCTGGCTCGCACGGGACCTGGTAGCCCTCGCCAACTTGACGCAGTGTTAAGGTGATCCCCATGCGCATGGTTATGCGGCGACGCCCTAGTCCTAAACGTATATCTCTTTCTTTTACTTTCCATTTTTTTTGTGGCTTAGTGCCAATTACCGGGGCGACTGCCGTCTGACCCCCGAACCCCAAGGACGAATCCCGGAGGAGTGGCATCGCCAGAACCCTTTCCGTTGTTCAGCAGGCGCGCCACGTGCAGGTGGGGTTGGCTTGGGCTCCAAGATCTTAGCGGAGCCCCTTACACCCTTAACACACACTACAACTGCCTTGCTTAAAATAACTGAAGATATTATAGAAGGAATGGAAAATAAGAAAGATACAGTGCTCGTTGACTTTTCTAATGCTTTTAACACAGTTGACCATGATATCCTTCTTATTATCCTTTCTTATTGTAGGTTTGCACCGTCAGTCCTGGAATGGTTCTCATCTTATCTTCGCGGACGTCAACAGTCTGTCCATGTTCTGGCGTACCGCAAGGCTTTCTCCATTAATCTTCTCTATTTTTATTAATTCCATCACATCTAATATTGATTGTTCGTACCTTCTGTATGCTGATGACCCACAAATTTATGTAGTCTGACATTTGTGACATCCATTATGCGATTAACAAATTGAATTCAAATCTCAAGTCAGTCTGTGATTGGTCTACGCGCTTTGGAGTGTTTGTCAACCCTACGAAATGCCAAGCGGTGATTATGGGTAGCTCCAAGATGCTTGCTAAAATAGGTACCGGTACCCTACCTCCCGTCTATTATAATGATCGCCTGATACCGTTCTCTTCCTCAGTTAAAAATCTTGGTCTCCATATAGTATTATGTTCTGGGGGGTTTATATCTCCGAAACATGTCGTAATGTATCTGGTTAAGGAACGTTCTCTTTATCGATTGAAAAAATTTCTTCCCTTTAAGACTAAAATTATGCTGGTACAGTTACTTATACTACACGATCATAGATTATGCAGACGTGTGTTACCCGGATTTAAACCAAAATCTTCTTAACAAGCTAGAGCGCCTTCTAAATAACTGCGTCAGATACATTTTCAATCTCCGTAAATTTGATCATACTCACTATCTATCTCGCCTAAAATGGCTCACTTTAAACAGAGGTGTGATTCTAGAATTTTGCTTGTTCTCTTCTCTATTTTAAATGATCCATCCACTCCTTCTTTTCTCAAGGAGATATTTCAATATATTTCTATATTTCTATTTAGAGAACTCTGCGTTCTTCATATAATAATAAACTAAGTATCCCTCTACATTTTATTAATTTTGTTGGTAAATCCTTCACCATTCAGGCTGCACTGCTCTGGAACTGCTTGCCCGATGACGTCAGAAAAACATCTAATAAGACTGCCTTTAAAAGATTGGTACATAAGCATTTTATGAAGATATTAGATGATAGTTAATATGGTCAATTTTGGTTACGTTTGTTGTTATTTTATTTATAGATTTATGTTATATATCTATTTGTATTTAAAATGTGTATATATTTATGTATCAATGAATTTGTATGTATATATTATGTATTATCCATATTATATTTTGTAGTATATATGTTTATTGTATTTATATATAATATTACTTTATTTTTAAGTTTATCAGTAGTTTTTTTTCCTTGATTTACTCTATTGTTCATTTTATTTTGTCACCTATCACATACTTTCCACACGTCCCGGGTTGACTGGGAGAGAATGCTTAGTGGCATTAAGTCTGCCCTTTGTAATCTTTTTATGGTGCAATAAAGTGTAAATAAATAAATAAATAAAAATATTTATATTCTTTATTAACGACTTCTTCAGATGTCTTCGAGATGCAGCTACAATTTTTATTTTATAGAAAAATATTATTTATTACTCTACAATGAACTCATTATGAGCGGAAAATTATGGTCATCGTCATCATCATTACAGCTCTTCAACACTGAACACTGAAGAAGTCCACTGCTGAACATAGGCCTCTCCCAAGAAGTACGGTCCTGAGCCATCTACATCCATCTATTTCCTGTATCTCCTACCAAATAGTCGCTCCATCTAGAGGGAGGCCGTCGTATATCTCCTTTCTACCTCCTTGAAGAGAACCTTTTTTCTCCATAGGTTGTTAGTTCTTCCAGCTATAAAGATAAAAAATATATAAACCCCACCCAAAAAAAATTATTTGCATTATTAAATATTAGTAAATTAGATGGAAAAACCGTCAGTAAAATTTCTCATGTTTGTCCTTATAGACATTGCTGCTTTAGCTTACTAATTCGTTTGTGGTATGTTGTTTACCCTGATTCTACGGTGGATTTTAAGCGTGTATTAGAAATAAACATATTAAACGCATTCTTCTAAATAAAATTCGATTCGAAAATTCAATTTCATTTTCTTTGAACGCCCTGTTTGCTTTTGAGTCACGCTTCTTTTATGTTACATTTTGAGAAGAAAGAAACTTGTGCTTAACAATATCCGTGTTTATTAAAATATTTTTGTACATTACTAACAGCTGTAGACAATATTTTCTTTTAGCTCAAAATCTTTTATTTTATTTATATCTTTGCCACTTACCACCATCTGGGATAGTAGTCAATAACTAAGACTACTAACAGTGAATGTCTTGCACTATCCTTTACAGCTAATAAATGTCCACTGCACAACATAGACCTCACTCATATTATATTGCCTTATGAGGGGGGGTAGTTTTGCCATATTTGCCACGCTTGGCAAGAGGGTTGCAATTGCAGATTCTTATAATTAGATTTGTTGTCTGAAAGATGTTGCTGCCCATATCCAGTTTCATAGGATAGTGGTGTTGCACCGTCACTACGCGGATACGGTACGGGACTTGCTTTTAATAAGTGAAAAAGCACATTAAGAAAATTTCCATCAATAGTAAAAAGTTGATAAGATTCGCTTGCCGATTTCAATTACAGCCATGTACAGATATATTTCAATCAACTAAGATACCTGTGTACAATGTGATGATGGTGATGATAATGATAAGATGTTGTTTTCATAGCCAATTTCAACAACCAAACCATTCTCAGATTACGCGAGGATCCAACGCCAGGCGAAGAAGTTGTATTCATTGACGTAAGCGATTTGCAGCCGTCGCATCTGAAGAACCATTTCAGGGGCAACTACTGGAAGGATTTTGTCTGGTGTATGAGGGTAAGAATAACAACTTTTTACTATGAAGTAAACGAGAAACTGTTAAATAGTCCTATAATTTAACCACACGGGTTTAGTTAAGGGATTTTATTTTTATCTACACCATGTGGCGGTTCACCACTATGCGATTTTCCGGAACATTTTCTGCCGGTACGACTACTTTATTTAATCACCAGACAGTATTTCCCAAAGGCTGGCAACGCATCTGCGATTCTTTGCACGGGTTCATAGGCGGTGGTGATAAATTTTCATTAGGAATACCACGTGGTCGTTTGCTCCATCTTCTATAAAAAAACCTAAAGACCTCTGACATGCTAGCACAATTGTGGGCACTCTCTCAAATTTAAAAAGAGGTCCAAGCGTGAAATATTTATTTCAATATTTTGTTTTAAAGAGAGCTAGTAACTTTAAATGTTTACTGTCATTTTCATAGTTTTTCTTGACATGATTTATGACCTAAGCTTCTTTTTAAGATATAATATTGGCAGACGAACTCGTAGCACACTTGATTACGACACAAGGTAATTATGGGTGCTGTAAAATAAAATTAAGTTCTTTAAATCTGTAGAATCAAATATGTGTAAGATATAATTTTATGTCATTTTACGGCTCTGTGGTATAGTGGCTTAGCAAAAGTTATGGCGCCGAGGAACGCGGGTTCGAATCCCGCACGGAACAAGTATTTGCATGACACGAAAAAAATTACACACATCGAATACCTGATACAAAAATTGTTGCTTCCATAGTTGAAAACATTTATCCTTGATTAATATTCAAACTCCTCGATGTGTAATCACCTCAGTCGCCTCTCAGAGTCTTGTTGCTCATAAATAGAGTTTCCATTTCTCGTTTCTTATCGCACAAAGTAACAGAAGCTACTTTAGACTGGATTTTGTGAGAATGTCGTCTTCCCCTGTCAAGCCGAACTATCCGCTCTATAGCCATAACTTAACTGCGGCATGACTCTATAATATAGAAAATATAAAGAATACTTTCTTTCTTTATTAAATCAGTTCAAAAATACAAACGCTCAAAAAGTTAACCTAGTAGTAAAAAAATATATCCTGTGTCACTTTCATCAACTAAGACAAATCTTACGACACTTCATATATTAAAATCTGCTTAGGCTTCAGAGCGTGTCGAAGAACGTTTGACTAGAAATTACTCACGCATTGTCAAGACATTTTACATTCGCAGATGCACATGGGCGAAACACATGATCTGTGCAGAATTAGATCCCACGCCCGACAGCCAAATGCCTAGCCACTGCTCTACAGTGTCGCAATTCCTAATACATCTTTTTTCATTGCAGACAGCATATCCACTGAGATTCTCCGAAGTCCATATAATTAACACGCAGCGTCTGAAGACTATGTCATTATTACTATTACACGTTGGACTTTATCCGTGGCGACGTAAAGTCGTGCAGTTACATTCGAGCTCAGAAGAAATTAACCATATCATGGGCGTTGATTATTTTCCATCCGAAGGCTTACCATATGAGTACGGCGGAAAGGCTGGCGCTATGAAAGATCTGAATGGTAAGATATCAGATTACTGACAAAATGTAAAAAAAAAACAAAATATTTTTTTACAATATATGATTATTACATTGTTTAAGCTATTATAAGCCAGTGTATGATTACTATTCAACCTGATACCCGATAAATGATGGCAGCCAAAGACAGTAAACTTGACGCTGACATAGCATAACATAACCCTTTTCACTCTTGTCTTGAAGAACTGGAGTGGAATCCAACCCGAGCTGCTCGTTTGCTGTATCATTAAGGCGAGCGCATAGAGCCTGAACCAACATGACACTACATATATGAATCTGAATAAGAATCGTTGCCACCAGTCTAACAACATAACTGTTGCAGCAAGCGCATATGGTTACAGCTGCAGCGTACGACAATCTTTTACACCTATTTATTTTCAACAGACTTCAGAAAATTAGCTCTCAATTAGTCTTTCTTTTTTTAATTTATGTTCTGCACTAATTCTTCATCAAGTTGTCATATTTCAATGATTCTTTTTTGTTATAAAGGGGGTACCTCAGTGGTAATCCCATATAAATTTGGTTAACATCTTGTGATGAGATCCCTGACGTATGAGCGAATTATTCTATTTATTTATAGAATAAGGGTGACATACTAGCACACATTCTACCTGATGGAAAGTGGATGCTGTGGTCCATATACATCCACATCAAAGAATCAAAATGCAGATGCATTGTCACTCATGAAGAATAAGATACAATGCGTCGTTTCCAGTAAAGAGGTTCTCCGGTTACCTAGCGCGCAGGTATTTCACAGAAACGTGATCCCTTCCCGGTCAAGCTGATCGATTCGTGCAACAAAATACTCCCTTCTCTTATTTATTAGATAATTTTCATACAGGGAAAATACCAACGTGCTGCCCTAATCTGTGTTTATTATATTTATAAATATTTGAAATATTTTCTATAACATACAGGTTTTATGACTACATTTTCTTCTTCTGTAGGGTACTTGGTAATCCAGCCCTGAAAAGCAATTATTTTGGTGCTGGCGGGGATTGTAATCACTCGCACGCTATGAAATTTATGACTAGTTTCTTCAGCACTTCCCTGGTCCTAATTTAATTTTACTTTTTATTGATGTATTAGCTATTCTTATTAGTCTTATATTTTTACGCTTACAGTAATTTCTAGGGTTCGTATTTTATTTTCACCCAACTGCTTTTGTACTTATAGATGAATGGACAAAGAAACTCTTATCAAACTCCTGCTGGCTTCAGTTGGAAGAACGTAAATACTATGAAACGGAGCTGACTCCAGAGGTCCGCACACGGTCGCGACATCGAAATGCCGTTCGAAACCTCCGCGGAGCCATCGGTTCTTACGACGTCATCACGAGGACCCACTCCTGCAAATCACTAAATAGACATGATGATATCGACGAGGGAGCCCATGGTGCTTATAGAACTTTGAAAGTGAAATCTGACAGAAATTTATATGTCTAAGAGATTCAGCGTTGCTACACCATTGATATTTTTTAAATCTGTGATAAAAATAATGTAGATGGAATAATGTTCGATTTAGTTGCTTTAAATCAACCATTCCAATTGTGTATAAGAATCTTAAACAAACAACTTCTAGATTTTTGTTTAAATGTATTTCAATAGTATTTCAATCAAATTTCGTGGTAGAGCCATGTTGCAATTACATTAGTGGAATAGTTGTAGCACGACCGGGGAAGGAACACGCTCTCATAGAATACCAGTGTAAAATAGCAGCTTAACGCTGCTGTGCTTCGTATGGTGAGTGTAGAGAACAGGAGACCCTTTTACAGGAAATAAGGCATTCCATATTAGTCCTCACAGGTGAGTACGCATCTGTATTTTGATTCGTAATCGAGGATAGATGTAGTTGTCTATGGGTCACAGCAATGACTTGCCATCAGGTGGACTGTGAGCTCGCTTGTCACCCTTACCCTATAAAAAAATTAAAACGTCTATTTCACAGTATTTGCGCTATCGATTTTTTAAATATAGTATTTTGAATTACTTTTAATCTTTAATCTAAACATTAAGTACTTGATCTGTGTAACAATTTATAGAAAATGACCCACGCCTCTAATTAAAGGGTAAAATAGTGTGTAGTCCACGCAATGCCTGTGCCCAGACAAGCTACCTGACAGAAGTTTTGACAGGGTTTTGGGACTTTTGAAGAATCCGTAGTGATTCCCTAATACAAGTGGATTGACTTTATATATCCTTGAAATATTTTTTTAATTAAACAAACACCAAACATTTTAAAAGTAACTTCAGTATGGTTAACTTGAAAATACTTTGTAATATAGCAATGCCAACTAAGTCACCGTAGGACTGTGTACTGATGCATTTTACTGAAGCATTATACCGTAACACGGATTTATTCCCAAAATAACATTTCCTGAACTCTAATATACTTATCCCAGATAAATAATTTCATTGTTTAACATAGCGCAAACCTCTTCAAGTTTTACGAATAAATATATATAGTCTTGTACATTTGTAATACTCGTGTAACGTTGGCATACCTACAACTGAAATAACATAATATACAAACAAAGCAAGCTTTTCCTTCTTATTTTTTTAAATATGTGAATTAAGGACAGACGTGATACTACTTAATGTCAGGCCTGCTTCTTAGCCTTTATAAAACGAAGTCCGGGAGGATATATATCCATAGTCCCGATTACGTGATGCTGTCAAACAGCAGTTGCTTGTTCTGCTATTTGGCAGCCGAAATACTTAGCCGTAGGATAGTACTTGTGTAAACACTTACTACTTGGTCTGTTGCTTAGTTTTTTACTTACTATAATTTTATTAAAAAAGCTTCCTTCTCCAAATGTCAACCTTACTTGTAAGTGCAACATCCGGGTAGTAAGCAAACGAGGCATTCAAAAATACCGAGCCCAAATTTACCATGATGGGATCCTAACCGTCTCTCTAACCCAGGACAGCGAGCATGGCGTTTTTTTAAAGTATACATTAATCTATACAGTGAATTTTGTATTAATATTATTCATCATTAAACATATCGATTATTTTATTCACAACCATTATTTAGTTTTATCTTAAAGCTGTCTCCCACATGTAAAATATTTAATAGTTACAATATTGTGTTCATTTTAAGGTAACAAAATGCTCTTATATTTAATACGTTTTGTAAATAAAATGCTATTTCTATCACCGTCTACTTCTTTTTTTACTAACATGTAATAACGATACTTGACAGACGAATTAAAAAAAATCGGCAATAACTAAACATCCTATTTACGCATATATGAAATAAGTAGCCACACGCCAGCTGGTGACAATTATAAGCCTGCAACTGGCAGTGAATTAGGCAGTACTGCGCCTATTTGTGGCATGCGTGCCACGTCCACATTGCGCTTCCTCTTGCTTTTAATATTTCCTAGGCAGTACGATATCTGCAATTTTAACTTACTTCCTAACGCCAGGCTGTATATTCTAAATATAGCGTAAACGAAATTGTTAAATACCGCTATTCATATATGAATATAATTTTTAACTAGATGGTACAACCAGTGCGTGTTGCCAGTTCTGACTTATGGATCTGAGACATGGTCCTTCACTGCTGGCCGTATGAGGACGCTCAAGGTCGCTCAGCGAGCTACGAAAAGAGCTATTCTCGGGGTTTCTCTGCTCGATAAACTTAGAAATGAGGATATACGCAGTAGAACCAAGTGACCGACATAGCCCAAAGGGATTAGTAAGCTGAAGTGGCAATGGGCCGGCCATATAGCTCGAAGTACCAACAAACGATGGGGGAAAAAGGTTCTCGAGTGGCAGCCTCGTACCGGTAGGCATAGTGTAGGGCGACCTGGTAAGACATACAGAAAATCGATGGGTGCAGGTGGCTCAGGACATGCTTTGTAGCATTCCTTGGGGGAGGCCTATGTTCAGCAGTGGACTTGTGAAGGGTTGTACCTTCCGCAGCGCCGAAGCTGTCACAGAAGTAACTTTGGGTCAATATTCCTGTGTAAAAAGTGTGGTAAACATTTTACAAAAAAAGATTACTCATAAACTATAAGCTTATAAACCAAAATCAAGCCAATCAGAGTTTAGTATATTCAAAGTTTCAAAACCCTTAATCTTTTTCAGTAATTTTGAGAAACGTCGTAGCCATTGTCTAATTACCTGTGTTGTCGCGATATCCCTAGATTTTTGCCGAAATTTCCTTTAAACTAATTATCCTACTACACTTACATAAATTAAACAAAATATCCAGACCCATTACAATAATTTGACGGTCAACCGCTCAAACGCAAACACGACAAACACTCTCTCGGTGCAGAATTCGATCCTAGAGCCCACAGCGCCAAATTAAAAACTTAACTACTGTACTACCGAGTTGATCATCCATCTTTCATTACAGTCCATCTAAAATCCAAACTCAACATAGGCCTCGCCCTGAAAGCATTTTTTTGACAACGCATCTGGATTTTCATTCTTAATCGAGGATAAATGTAGATGTCTATGGCTGTACCTCTAGATTCGCAGAAATTTTATGCATTATTAGCTGGTACCTGGCGTGATGCTGCCACAAAAGAAATAATTCCGGAAATCGTTTTAAATTTGGAAGAACCATAAATTTTAATATGGATGGTATATAACTTTCAAATACAAATAATTATTATGCTTATAACCTGCGCGAACTGGAAACAATAAGTTGAAAAAGTATGACGGCTATCTGATGAACGGTACGACCAGCGCACAAAATACGAATAAACAAACATTAATTTTTATACCTTCTGTGTACTAAATGTCGGGAATTTGTCAATAAAACAAAAAATACAAACTATTCATCTAAATTTATTTTATCGCCTTCAAAGTAGGCCCCATCGCTTGCAATACAACATCTCCAACGCTTCACCCAGTCTTCCATACATTTTTCATAGGCTATTTGCGGTATGGCCTTTAGCTTATTCAGCGATTTTTTTGTTATGGCTTCTATCGAATCAAAACGTTTTCCTCGAAGTGGTAATTTTAACTTGGGAAATAAAAAAAAGTCAGACGGAGCCATATCAGGTGAATACGGTGCTTGTTCGAGAACTTTTGTTGAATTTTTCGCTAAAAACTCTCACTATAATGGCTGTGTGTGATGGTGCATTATCATGGTGCAGCATCCATGAGTTGTGTTGCCACAAATCTGGACGTTTTCGGCGGATACTCTCACGCAAACGCTTCATGACGCCTAAATAATATTTTTTATTCACTGTTTCTCCCTTTGGAAGGAATTCGGAGTGAACCACACCACGGTAGTCAAAAAAAACTGTCAGCATCACCTTGATTTTGGAGCGACTTTGCCGCGGTTTTTTGGGTTTCGGCTCGTTTTCGAGACGCCATTCTGAAGACTGTTGGCTTGTTTGCATGTCGTACTCATAAACCCATGTCTCGTCGTCAGTTATTATACGTTTCATAAAGGTCGGATCCGTAGAAGCTCGGGAAACCATGTCTTCAGCGACATGCTTTCGCTGCACTCTTTGAACAAAATTGAGCTCTTTTGGAACTAGTCGAGCGGCGACGCGTTTCATGCCTAAAATGTCAATGAGAATGTTGTGGACGGACTTAAAAGATATGTTCACCTCACTAGCCAACTCTTTCAGACTCATACGTCGATTTTCGAGCACTAGCTTCTTGATTTTGTCGATGTTTTCTTTGGTCGTAGCGGTTGAAGGTCTACCAGAACAAGGCAAGTCTACGACTACTTCTCGGCCTTCTTTAAAAGCCTTATACCATTCATAAGCCCTTGTTTTCGATATACACGATTCGCCGTAGGTATTTCGCAACATTTTTAGTGATTCACCACATGAAATATCATTCGAGACACAAAATTTAAGGCACACTCTTTGTTCAACAATATTTTCCATTGTAAAAATCGCCGAGAACTCAAAACTATGACAAACAAAAAGTGTAGTTTAAAACAAATTAAATGACAGATCGCGCTCAAACTTTGCGCGCTAAATCAGTACAGTGCTACCAACACGCAGTAAAAAAATTAGAACGACCTCTTTTACGCGGGTCTTTTTATTGACATATTCCCGATACTTTTTACACAGAGTAGTATATTGTATTATATTGGATATTTGATACAGTAGTCAATTGAAATACCTTAAGAGCCTTCAAAACAAATTAGGTAACCCGGCTCGACTAGGTACCAGTGGGGCTTTGGTTTTCCTAAGTAAAAAAGGGAAGGTGGTGAATTTTCGGTTAATACCAGCTCTGGTAGATTATATCGTAAATATGACATTTTGCCAACACAGACAGTTGGCCAACACGCATTGGAGCAGCGCGGCGGATATTTCCTTGTCCTAAAGCCCCCTTTAGATGAGGGAGGCCTGTGCCCACCAGTGGGACGTGGGCTGGTGGGCTGCAGACGTGAGGCTGTAACTTTAGTGGCGTATAAAACTAAATTTTATTTATGCAATGAATCCACCACTGTGCTTCAGTTTGAAAAGACAAAGGAGATTTTAAATACACACTCGCGATCTTATAAAGTGTAGTGGTTCCGTGTAGTGGTGGTGCATAAGTATCCATAACCCCATAACATCCCGTGGGTGTCGTGAAATGCGACAGAGAGAAACAAATCAGTTTCTCAACATCAATAACTATAAATTGAAAATTGCGCATGCCAAGCGTGGCAACTATGGCAAACATCTCTCTTGTGTGAGATTCATCCGCCTCTTACGCCAGGAAACTATTAACGACAATGTTTATATTTTAATATTTATTACTTAAATCTATAATCTTGTGCAGTTTTAGCGCTGTTCCATAACATATTAGTATATTTTACGTTCGTTTTACTACGAAGGATCCCGATTAATTTGTTTTTATGAATATTTATTACAACTTTAATAATATTAGTAGCATAGAGAAAGTGCTCATTATGTTAAATTTTGTTCCAAGTTTTAGTACGGTTAATAAAAATAGATTTTAATTAAATAAAAAAGTCATTCTTCAATATTTATAAGATGTTACCGTTATCGTTACGCCTGCTAAAAATAGGCCTCCGCCACAGAATAAATAATAGTACTCTCGACATAGTAACATAGTTTGATGCCAGACAGGTCTTGCTACTTCCGATAGATGGCGGTATAATAAAAATTTTACATCGAGGTAAAGTACGCAGACCGGGGAGCAACGTCGTTAATCCGTTTACCAAGCAGATTTTTTAATTCGCGTGTTTTGGAAATTATATTTAGATACAAATTACATACTGATGAAATATAAATAATATTTTTTGATCTTAGCGACATAACAGAAAAAACGGAACTGGTTATTTGAATAAAAAATCATGATTGCAATTATTTTAATTTAAATTTTCGTGTTTTTAAAAATACTAAAAAAAGAGCTCGAAAAAATTGATTTTCTCAAAAAAGAAAGGAACTTGAAAAAAAATTAAAAAAGTCGGTCGGTCGGTCTGAGCTCGAACCGGGATTTTACGATTCTGTGACCGCCCACTATACCAATTGAGCTATTTATAATCATTAACAATCTGTCAAAATTTACCTTCTTATTCTAACGATATTGTAGCAGTTTTTCATTGCCTAAAAACACTATTATCCCCGAAACTCCCTGGACACTAAATTTTATGAAAATCGTTGGAGCCGTTTCCGAGATCCCGATTATATATATATATATATATATATATATATATATATATATATATATATATATATATATATATATATATATATATATATATATATAATCATCCTTTCACGGTAAATGTTGATCCAGTGAGAAGTTAGAACAATTGTTGATCCACCTATTTGACGTGTTTGCTCAGCTCCTCGTCGCACAAACTGATATACTTTGATCCATTCTTGATGCGCGTGTGACGTCGGTGGATCTGCACTAACAGGATTTCAATATACCCGTCAGCGATTTGACCAACATTTGTTGATCTATGAACGGTCGAAAAAATCATACTGAATATGATTTTTTAGATCCGGAGTATATTTAATTTATATGCGACATTTACTTAGACTAAGTGGATCCGGAGACATAATTGACGAATGAGTACTCGAACACGAAGCGGCAACGTCGCGTTCTGTGTGTGACAGAGAACCCAGTAGGCTACTTCGTTACAGTAATAAGGTAAGAAAATACGTTATCTGCTGATTTTGTGGATCAAACTTTGGCAGGTTTTATTGTGGAAAGACGTTTGTTCGAGTTTTTGTTATCGTGTGAGTGAATTTGTGTTATTTTATTCATTTTTCATAGATCACTTAGAAGATGATGGATAGTACTATATTACAAATTAATTTTTCACTCGTGTGTGTGTGTGTGTGTGTGTGTGTGTGTGTGTGTAAGGGTGGGGGGTGCCATTTGGTTCGCGCGCGTTTGTTTGCGTGTGTGTGTGTGTGTGTGTGTGTGTGTGTGTGTGTGTGTGTGTGTGTGTGTGTTATGCGAATTTGTGTGTGCGCGTGCGTGTGGGTGTATGTGCGTTCATGTGTGTTCGTTTGAACGCATGTGCGTGCGCGTGTGTGTGTGTATATGTGCGTGTGTGCACTGTTGTGGTTTAGCACGTGTGCGTGTGTTTTAGTATGTGTGCGCGCGCGCGTTCGTGTGTGTATGTGTGTGTGTGAGTGTGTGCGTGCGTGTGCTAACTGTTCGTGTGTGTGTGTGTGTGTGTGTGTGTGTGCGGTTGTGCGTGTGTTTGCTTTTATGTGTGGGTACGAGTGTGTGCGTGTGACTACTGTTGTTTTGTGTTTGTGTATGTGCTTGCGCGTGTATGTGTGCGCGCGCGTGTGTTTGTATGTGTGTGTGTGTGTGTTTGTGCTCTGTGTTTGTGTGTGTGTGTGTATGTGTGTGTGTGTGTGTATGTGTGTGTGTGTGTGTGTCTGTATTTAGGTGAGAGCGCGAGAGCACGCGTGTATGTATGCACGTGCGTCTGCGTGCGTGCGGGTGTGTGTGTGTGCGTATGTGTTCGTCTGAGTGCGTGTTTGTGTGTGTATGTTTGTGTATGTGTGTGTGTGCGTGTGTGTGTGTGTGTGTGTGTGTGTGTGTGTGTGTGTGTGTTTGTGTGCGCGCCCAGAAAACGGAGGCGGAGAATAGAGACGTGGAGGCGGAGGTAAATGCAGCGTAGTATGTGGTGAAGGCGGAGGAAAGGAATTTGTGGTGAAGTCGGAGATAGTGGTAACGGGGAATTGTGTTGGAGGCGGAAAGAATAGTGACGGTGCGTGGTGGTGGCGGCGGAGGGAGCGGAGTTTATTGTTGAGGCGGATGGAGCAGAGTTTATGGTGGAGGCGGAGGTAGCGGAGGTGGAGAACGAAGGCTTAGAGAGGAGTGCGGTGCTAGATGTAGAGGCGTAGGTGGCAGAGGTGGTGGTGGGTGCACTGGAGTGCAGTAAAGTGGGTACCGCGTGAGGGCAAGTGAGGCTCATATAAAGGACAGTTGGTTACAGCGAAAAACAGTGTGGCAGGTAAGTGGATATCGATACTGCCCCTAAAGATATTACTACGAGATTATTCATTTTTCCGAATATCAGCTTGGATACCTATTGGTACTAGAGACAAAGTGAAAAGAACTTTTGTTTTGTGACGGTTTTATCATCACTAACAAAACAAACCCAAACTCGGCATACCTAGTTCTACTAGTCCAGGTGTTACAGTGTTAGTTGCCGAAGTACACCTTCAGGTCACTTCAGCAAGTCCGGAAGTAAGGACTCATCATAATTAACAAAACGAGCCCAAACTCAGCATACCCAGTTCTACTAGTCCAAGAGTTCCAGTAGTAATCCCGAATTACATTTTGAGGTCACTCCATCAATACCGGAGGTAAGGTCTCATGATAATATCTCATGTAATAGTTCGATTCTATACCTATCAATTTTGTAAACGCGTCCTTAAAAATCTTCATTATGAAGATGTAGAAAACACGTTAACTTGTTTATGGTAAACACACACACACACGCAAGCGCGCGCGCAAACATGCACACACTCACACGCATTCACACACACACACACACACACACACACACACACACACACACACGTACACGTACACATACGCACACACACACACATATGCACACAAACACACACACACACACACGCACACACACACACACACACACACACAAACACACTAACACAAACACACTAACACACACACACACACACACACACACACACACACGCACACACACACATACACAAACAAACACACATACACAGACACACACACGCACTCAGACGAATACCTTATGTCGCCGTTGCCACCACTTCCGCTACAAGAAGGGGTGTTGTCGAGTAATTCGTTAAAAAAAGTCGTTTATTTCGACCACAAGGATCATAGATGTTAGTGATAATACAAATCTTAAAACGAATTTTCGTAAAACTTAAAACTATTTACCTAATTTTAAAACTATATATAAGACAGGCCCGAATAGTCAGCGCGTGCACCATATGACAATGGTTCAGGTACTGACCTCAAACCTGTCAGAAAATGACCTCAGGATACCATTGGAACTGACCCGCACCCTGCGCACCAGGGATGTGCATCGTTTACGTATGGTGGTCTAGAAACAATCCACACGCGCATCCGCGAACATACCCGGCGCATTACAATAACGAGGTAGACCTAACAGCACCCTGAATGCATTACATAACACGCATTTAATCTGTAGCTTGTACCGCCAAAGATACGAAACGGCAACGTCGCAGCTACATTCAGCCAATCCGATCTTTTATCTTATCGTTCGCTGTGCTCTGATTGGCTCATTTAAATTGGATCAACATTTTCCGTAATCATCGCAAGGTGGATTTGTATATCGGATCAACTTCGGCCAACGCTAGCAAACAGTCTTGTGAGTGCAGATGTCGATCCGGTCGGAGCCACATTAGTTACCAGAGATGCATATTGGATCAACAAAAGGCGCCGGATCAACATGCGTTTTCGGATCAACAAAGTGCTCGCATGAAGTCGCGTCTGATCAACATATATATATATATATATATATATATATATATATATATATATACAAGAATTGCTCGTTTAATAGTATAGGATAACAGTTAAGAGAAATCTTCTTTGCAAGGGAGTGCAGTGAGCCGATTCCAACTTAGTCCTCTGAGGTTACATCCGCATTCAATTTTTAACCATGGATATAATGTAGTGTCTATGGGCCGTAGCATCCACTTATCTACTGGGTACACTGTTTGCTCGTTTATCACTCCTGTTCTATAAAATAGCAGTGTATTTTAACGGGCAAGATATATATACATATATATATGTATGTATGTAATTAATATATATATATATATATATATATATATATATATATATATATATATATATATATATTAATTATTTATATTTTTGCTGTGGTTGCAGTTATCTTTTTATATACACTACAGGTGGCTTTTTCTATCGAATGAATGCCACTAGTTTGACACTGTTATGATACAGCACTAGTTTTGTGGCAATATTTAGTTGCCGTCAACACCGCACAACGCAATGCAATGTTGTATATAAACTTAATTGCTTGATGATATAGTAGAAACAACATTGCCGGAATATACTCTGCAAGGTGTTGCACAATAAAATTGCAACATAAGTGGCGCTGACAATATCGTAGAGCTATAGTTCTCAGCAAGATTTCTAGCCAGATGCATGCATTTTTATAGCCCGTTTAGCATTAAAAAGATAAATTGTCGGGTTAAGGAGGCCAACATGGTTGGTGAAAGATGCAAGATTAAATTGACTTTCTAAGCCAGCGTGTGTCCGAGGTTCGTTAAAAATATCTGCAACGGTGATTTGCAAATATCTCGCGAATATTTATTGTGTAAAATATATTTATTTACATTAATTGAAAGAACAGACCTAAAATTACATGTTTAATCATGATCGGTTATTTGATTGATCCGCATCCGCCATTTTTTCGTATCCGCAAAAGCCATTTTTTTTGGACCTCTCGAATAATAGATTTCAAAAGAATATTGAAGAACTTTGAAAAGGAACTTTATCGAGTTTTGGCCTTTTACTCATTAAAATTGCATAGAATTTTAGGTAAGAAGTATCAGCGGAGACTAGACATCTGCGCAGGACAGTATCTTACTGCCCGAGTGTAAGCGCTGGTGCACTCTCTATCCCTCACTCTCTATTCCCTTACTCTCGTAGTCCATTGGGATGGAAACGGTCTTTTTCACAGGAGCAAAGGCTTTACGCGTTTCCCTAGACACGTGGATGAAACACCGCCAAATTACCAACGGGCTGTTACTGAGAAAAATCCAATAAACAATATTGGCGCGACCCGGGATCCTAATCCGGGACCACATAATCAGCAGTCAAGCTTAAGACTGCTAGACTAGAGCTACCTCGGTGATTCACGGTACTTTGTTGCCGGCAACCGCCAGACATTCAAGCATAATGTGGACTCCTGTTTTTTTTTTTCTGCCACATGCACTGCACAGAGGGTTTTTTTTTGCTTTTTTGACTGTAATATCGCCGTGGTCGGATCCGACCGCGTGCATATTGAGAGGTTAAGCCAGTGCTTGGCTATTATCCCATTTAAGTGAGTGATTAGGGTAAGTCCGGGAAGATGGCCGTAAAGGAGAGATGGCCACTTAAAAAAATTATAGATGTACTTCCTTTTCTCGTTAGTACAATTCGTGCAGTGAGTGTGAACGACATTTTGCTGGACCTCCGGCGAAAATAGTACGAAAAGTAAGTAAACTGTACCTATATTGTTTTGTAAGGAGCTTAAAGTCTTCAAATTGTTTACGTTATACAGTTTTAGTAATAAGGAATCATACAAAATAAGTATTTTTTTAAGTTAAATGTTCAGTTTATGAACACAACTTTAATATAAACCAAATAGCGCGTGGAATGTTTATATTTTTTTAACAAATATTGTGTGGCCATCTATCCCGGATGATTAGGATTAGATGGCCAAAGACAGATGCTGGTACCTCTGACACTTTGAGCAAAAAGAAGTTTTCAGTGACCAGTCTAATTTGATGTTTGTTTAGTCTGACTAACCTGTTGGTTATGTAAATGTTGATAGTATGTAGAGATTCCCTAGCCTGCCTACATTCAGAGTGCTTAACGTAGAATTTAGTACGTATCCTAATGCAACAACGCGTTCAGATAGCACTGCTTCTGGTGTTGAAGCGTTCCGGGCGGGTTCATCGGCCGTCATTGCCCCAGGATCCGCTGTGACCAATCCACATCAATTGAATGGTTATGTATTAAAACTATATCTCATCAAACAGAAATAATGAACTGTGGTCGTTCTGGAAGACACATTAAAATTAGAACACTAGAATTTTTACGGGTAAATAATGGTAAAAAAATACTGATTAGAGGCTCAAAGTGGTTATATATGATTTACATTGTCTTTTTTATAGAATGTAGGTGCCAAAGAAACACATAGTCCTCGTGTATCTATTCTCGATTAACAATAATAATACTGATGTGTTGTTCCTCATGAGAATTAAGATGGAATGCCTCGTTTCCGGAAAAAAACATCTCCGTTTCTCCACACTCGCCATACAAAACACAGCAACATTTAACTGCTATTTTGCGCTGGTATAATCTGACTGCTCCCTAGTTGAGCCGTCCTAATTGTGCTACACTATTTATAAACGTCATGGCTATACTGAATAGAAAATGTAATATATGGGTATTTTCTCACTATACAGTTAAACTTAATGAGCTTAGAACACGTTTTATTTTGTCATGATATTGGTTTACAAAATCTATTATACTGTATGAGAAAACCGGCTCACATACGTACAAATATAAACGCTTAGATTTATTTAGTGTGTACGGCTAAACTATATTGGAAAACCGAATCAAATACACACTGTATTGTGAGCTCTGTGAATTTACGTGTCTGATTATACGCATGTTGTAACACTGTTTCACGCATTTTGTTTCTTTCGTCACTTTTCTTACGCATTAGGGCCCACATAAAAGTAAAAAAGTGCAAAGCAGAATATTCGTTATTACAAAGTAATAAAGATATTAAGTATTGCACAATTTGTATTGGAAAATCATATAACAATAACAATCACGCAAACTCGCAACGTTATGCACTAGTTGAATGATGTAAATGTTAAGAAAAGTTGTAGAACATTTCTGCATAATATTCATCACGCAAATAAAATTCAAATAATACGGTAGACTTTATGATATTAATAATAAAAAATTAAAAGTACTAACTTTGTTAGATTTCAGTACTTAATGCGTTTAATACAGTCGATTTTTGTATCTTGTTAAATATATTGTTTCTTCTCAACATATTTCCGGCTGAAGGTGAATAGTTTCGTAATTACTTGTTTGAGCGGCGACAGCGTATTCAAGTATAATACAGGATGTGTATTCCTCTTAAAATGCCACTGTTGCCGGTGGCGGCGTCTTAAAAAGTGGTATGTTGTCCTCTCTTTTGTTTTCAATTTTCATATATTCTGTAAGTAATTAACTATCTTCTTCTTACCACATTTGTACGCTAACATCTCCAAATTTATACTCAACCTTCTCTTCATGTTTTACCGAAAGCTATTGATACAACGAACGCTGGCTGTATCGACTCATGTCTAATATGATAATCACAAGTTAACGAAGTGAGTAGGAAAATGTTTGTAGCGCTAAGTTATCTGCGGTGAAATAGAAATTTTGTCCCTACTGCCAATAAAGTTGCTCTTGCCCAATCCCTATTTCCGTCAATTTTTAATTATGTTGATGTATGCTATCTGGCCGTTACCGAAGCGCAGTTAAATAAATTGAGCGAATTCAAAACTTATGCTTACGATTTATATTTGGAATCTGTAAATATGATCATCATCATCATCATCATCATTACAGCCCTTCACAAGTCCACTGCTGAACATAGGCCTCCCCCAAGTAATGCCACAAAGCACGGTCCTGAGCCACCTGCATCCATCGACTTCCTGCATGTCTTACCAGGTCGTCACTCCTTCTAGTGGGGGGTCGCCCTACACTACGCCTACCGGTACGAGGCTGCCACTCGAGAACCTTTCTTCCCCATCGGGTATCGGTTCTTCGAGCTATATGGCCGGCCCATTGCCACTTCAGCTTACTAATCCGTTGGGCTATGTCGGTCACTCTGGTTTTACTGCGGATATCCTCATTTCTGAGTCTATCACGCAGAGAAACTCCGAGCATAGCCCTCTTCATAGCTCGCTGAGCGACCTTAAGCGTCCTCATACGGCCAGCAGTGAAGGACCACGTCTCAGACCCGTAAGTCATCACTGGCAACACGCACTGGTTGTACAATCTAGTTTTTAGAGATTGAGGTATACCTGACGAAAAGATATGTCGTAATTTCCCGAACGCTGCCCAGCCGAGTTGAATCCGTCGATTGACCTCTCGGTCGAAGTTGGACTTACCTAGTCGGACTATTTGTCCCAGGTAAACGTACTCGTCAACAACTTCGAGCATAGTGCTCCCAACAACTACCGGCACAGGTGTGACATGGACATTAAACATGATCTTTGTTTTGTCCATGTTCATCTTAAGACCTATCCGTTGGGAGGCACTATTGAGGTCATTGAGCATAATGCTTAAGTCCTCCAGCGATTCTGCCATAAGGACTATATCGTCGGCAAATCTTAGGTGAGTGATGTACTCGCCATTGATGTTAATACCGTATCCTTTCCAGTCCAGTAGCTTGAAAACGTCTTCCAACGCAGCGGTGAAGAGTTTCGGGGATATAACATCACCCTGTCTTACACCTCTCTGCAGTTGGATAGGTTTCGAACTCTGGTTCTGTACTCGGATAGCCATCGTAGCCCTACTGTACAAACACTTCAGCACTTCGATGTACCGACAGTCAACTTGGCACCGCTGAAGGGACTGTAGCACCGCCCAAATTTCGACGGAATCAAAGGCTTTCTCATAGTCCACATATGCCAGGCAAAGTGGCAGATTGTACTCTTCGGTCTTCTGTACAATCTGCCGCAGGGTATGTATGTGGTCTATGGTACTGAAGCCTTTTCGGAAACCGGCTTGTTCGGGAGGCTGGAAGTCGTCGAGTCTGCGTGCGAGACGATTCGTAATGACTCTCGAAAATAGCATGTAGACGCGGCTCAGAAGGGAAATCGGTCTGTAGTTCTTCAAGAGAGCGTTGTCGCCTTTCTTAAAGAACAAAACCACCGCGCTTCTGCTCCACGCCTCCGGAGTAGTGCCTCCATGGAGGACGGAATTGAAGAGCTTCTGAAGGACTTCAAGTACCGGTGTTCCACCCGCTTTCAGAAGCTCCGCTGTAATTCCATCCTCGCCCGGGGCCTTGCCGTTTTTAAGGTGGTGGAGAGCCATTCTAATCTCGCTCAGACTGACGTCCGGGATATCATCGGAATAGTGTCGGATAAGACTTGCTCTTGGATCGTTACTCACACTTGCGTGTGGCTCCAACGATGATGTGTACAGCTGCCCATAGAACCTCTCAATCTCACTCAGAATCTCAGGTGTCCCGGAAACGATGTTGCCACACTCAGTCTTCAGCTTTGACAGTTGGCTCTTTCTGGCAGACAGATCTCTGGCAAAGACTTTGGAGCCCTGGTTCCGCTCGATCGCTTCTTTAATACGAGAAGTATTAAAGTTGCGTAAGTCTCGCCGCATGCATTTGGAGATCTGTCTGTTCAGTTGCCTGTATGCTGTCAAATCTGTTGACGATTGCAGCCTCATCTCCCGTCTAACAGCCATGAGATTAAGAGTGTGATCGGAGAGTTTTTGTGTTCTTCTGCGGCGGGTCTTGCAGAACTTAGCTCCGACCGCATAAACAGTTTCCACGAGCTTGTCGTTCATATCGTCCACTGCATTGCAATCTTCTAGGCACTGGAAGCGGTTACGTAACTCGAGCTGAAAGGTTTCGGGATTCTGGATTAGAGCACGAGGGGGACGGAGCGTTGACCTCATTAGACGAGACCTCTCCAACTTAACGTTTAGGTTCAGTGTGCCTCTAACCATTCGGTGATCGCTGCCAGTTTTCACCCTTGCGATCACTGAGACATCACTGAACAGTTGGCGTCTGGTCGTCATAATGAAGTCAATCTCATTTTTTGTCGAACCGTCGGGGCTCGACCAGGTCCACTTCCTGTGGGGCCGCTTCTGGAAGAAAGAGTTCATCATAAAGAGTCCCTCTTTCTCCATAAAGTCGGCCAGCTGCTGGCCCCTTCGGTTCCGTTGCCCTACTCCAAATTTCCCTACCTTCAGCTCACCGCTTTCTCTTGTGCCTAGTTTTGCGTTGAAGTCTCCCATCAACACCGTGTAATTGGTTTTGGAGGAATGTATGGCTCTGGAAATATCCTCATACATTTCCTCCACCTCCTCATCGGGATGTGCCGAGGTTGGTGCATAAACCTGAATGACCTTCAGCGAATACCGTTTGGTGATTCTGAGTATCAGGTACGCGACCCTCGTCGACACACTCCCAATCTTTACAACATTGTTGACGAGAGACTTGTGGACGATAAATCCGACACCTCCTTGGGACAGATGGTCGCCCTCCCGGTGATAGAACAAGTTGCCGGACTCGAGGATTACCGTGTCCTCCCCCTCTCTTCGGACCTCGGATAATCCTATAATATACCAGCGCAACTTGTCTACCTCTTCTTCCAGCTCCAGTATCTTCTCGTCAGTCCTCAGGGTGCGTGCGTTATATGTTGCCAGGTCGAGTCGTCGTAGGTGGCAACCGAACCTCCACCGGAGATTCTCAGCACCCCCTGCCCCGCCGTTACCATGGTCGCCACCGTAGCCAGGAATAGCGGGGCCGCCGGGGACTGGGGGCCGTCTGTTTGTGTATTTATTCATTGGGGGGTATTTGCCATAGTTGCCACGCTTGGCGAGCGGGTTGGCAACCGCAGTTTTTTATTACGTCACAGTTGTTATCAGGAAGATGCTGCTGCCCATCTCCTGCCTGTCTCCCTCTGTCACCTCTTACGACACCCACGGGAAGATATGGGGTAGTGGATATTATCAACCGCCACTACACGGCAAAATATGATCACATTTCAGAATATTCTAAACGTCTCAAGTGGATGACGATTTGCCTTCGCAGGAATACTCATATTCTCTCTGCTTTATACAGCATATTCTTCAATCCCTCCACTTCACGTTACCTGAAAGATCGCTTTGAAGTCATCCCTCAAACGTAGTTCGTTCATCACTAACGAATAATAGTACATTACGATATCGTACATTATTTTACAGTACAAGTAACTTAATCGAATATAAAATCTAACGAAATGTTCTTTCTGAGAATTCTGGATTTAAAATACCAACATTATGTCCGAATGAAGAAGTTTTGTTAGTAAATACAGAGAATCAAAAAGTATCAATACAAAAATTACAACATCAATCCAAAGATCGGAACCAAAGGTACAACGAGGTTCGATTTATAGAAGTTTTGCATGATCCAGATGTTGGCTTATATGTAAATGATTTACCAAACCTGAATTCAAAACGGTCTTATCTTTTTTAGCAATTGTAATGTCAGGATAAATGGTAGTAATAATACCTAATTGTGTTTTTAATAATTGCACTATAAAAAATACAGCTTAAATGTACAAAAAATTTAAATGACTTTATGTCAAGTGTTTTTTTATATTTCTTGATGAAATTATTTAATGTTTGGTTTGTAATTTAAAGTACTCTAATGGATGTTTCTAATTAAGCTTCTGTTTTTCCGTTTTTATTATTATGTTTCAATAAATGTTTTTACTTTTTTTTAAAAGGAGAGGGCGCAAACGAGTATACGGTTCTGCTCGGATGGTAAGTGATTACCGCCGCCCATGAACAACTGCAAAAATCATCAGGGGAATCGCAGGTGCGCTGCCAAACTTTTAAAAAGGAATCGGCTCTTTTCTTGAAGTTTCTTAAGTCGGATCGGTCAGGAAAAATCTATGGTCGTAGTCGATTTCACAATAAAGTTGTGTTCTTTTTAAATCACAAGGTGGTGGATCTCCCGTCATCCAGATTGTATCGATAACATCGCGAGATGTCGCGATGTGCGATGGTGAAATTGTGCGGTTGGAATTAGTCCGAACAATTCATCAAAGCACTCTTCATATTAAATGCTGTACAATAAGCAAAGAGATGCAACATCTCTTCGCACTGCCAGTAAGTCAAGAAGATCGGAAAGATCTCGGTCACCGATGATTCGAACGGCTCTGCGCTGGATGCCATCAAATGGAAGGAGCTGACACTGAAAAGCTCCAGCCTAGAGATGAAAACAGTATTCCACGAGCGGCCGAACCTAGGCCATGTAAATTTGCAGGTGGTGTGCTGGCATGAAATTCTGTACCGCTCTGCTGAGAACGTTAAGCTATTTAGAGGCCTATTTGGCCCTCTATTCCAAGTGATCACTAAACTGCACGTCACTGGATATGTCAACAACGAGGATTCCGATACTGGCTAAGGCAACAAGAGGAGTGCCTTGAAACTGAGAAGCTATGACAAAGGATTTATTTTTATAAGTAAACGCACAAATTTGTGTCTTTTGGGGTTGAACTGGACTAGATTGAGTCGCCCCCATTCCAAGATTTTGTTCAACAAAGTCTCGACTTCAGACATATGTTTGTCCCGGTACTTGGCGACATTTTCCCGAGAAATATTGGCACGGCCGGTGTAAAAACATCACCAGTGTTTTCATCCGCATAGCAATTAATTTTACCGGTTTGATATATCCTGTAGTACCACATCAGCGACAAAACCACTTGAAGTACAAAGTACTTGAAGCCTGTGTAGATAGGCACAAAATCTCTGTTTGTTAATAAGTATAATTTATTAAGCCCTTTTCAGTCTGGCTTCATGCCCGGTCACAACACAGTTTCCGCTCTTTTTAAGGTCACTGGTGGTATGAGAGTGGGCATGGAAGACGCCTAGGTTACTTTACTGGCTTTAGTTGACTTTTCGAACGCCTTCAATAATATCAGTCATAAGATCCTACTTTCTATCCCTACCCATTCCACGATTTCATCCGAAGCGCTGGATTGGTTCTCAACTTATCTTCGGGGACGTCAGCAGTCGATTCGCATTGATGAGTCTGCATCAAGCTTGTGTGAGATAAATGCTGGTGTCCCTCAAGGTACTATTCTGTCTTCATTGTTATTTTCAGTATTTAATAATCTTATCTATATATAATCTAAATATATAGTATTTTTTGCTGATGATACTTCCTTGATTTTTAAACTTAAACGTCAATCATTTAAATGTGACGAAGTGAATAATGCTATATCGAAATTAGTGCATTGGTTTAACGTTAATAATCTACATTTAAACGGCAATAAAACTAAATGTATTAAATTTACAGCAACAAGTGTTAATAATCCGAGTACCAGTGTGTTTCTAAATGGGGAAGAACTGAGTCCTGTTGAGTCCTTCGTTTTTCTTGGCATCACTTTCGACACTAAGCTTCAGTGGGACCCCCATATATCCAAAAGCAGACTAAACTCTGAAGCTTATGCTGTAAAAAAGATTAGAGATCTTACTAGTGTCGAGACAGCTAGATTAGTTTATTTCAGTTATTTCCATAGCATAATATCATATGGAATTTTGCTATGGGGGAATGCGGCTGATTTAGAAACTATTTTTGTTTTACAAAAGAGGGCCATTAGAGCTATTTATAACATTAAACCGAGATAATCTCTTACGGAAAAATTTAAAGAAATAAATATATTCACTTTGGCCTCTCAGTACATCTATGAAAATTTGATGTATGCTCACAAAAATAAAGGTAGTTTTAGTAAAAAAAAAGTGAGATACACTCTGTAAACATTAGAAACAAACACAAGCTGGTGCTACCAGTTTCTCGACTCCACAGAGTCAGTAATTCATTCTTGGGGCAATGTATATGCTATTACAACAAAGTCTATGAAAATATACAGGGTCTCTCTATTACCAAGTTTTAATATTTAATTAAACAAAAACTGTATAAAAAGGGTTATTATGATATAAATGAATATATGGTTGACAATAACCCCTGAGAATGAGGTGGTTGCTTCCAAGCTGTTTCTAAAATAAATTTTGTAAATATTTTGTGATTTCTTGCTGTGTTTCTTGCTGGTTCTTCCCAAGATAGAGAGGTGCTTTTTCGAACCAGTGGTAACGTAAAATATTGACTTTCAAGAAGAATTACTTGTAATCTATATTAAATAAAAAATTTTCTATTCTATCACCCACAACCATCAGTGTGCGTATCATATATATACCGATGACCTGCAGTTGCACGCACAGGCGAATGATGACGGTATGTCCGCCTAGGGGTTAGTCTGACAGGTTCGGCTTAACTGTTAATTCGTCCAAGTGTGAGGCAAAATATTAGGTAGCCATCGCACAATTAAAAAAGTAGACAAAACAGCTCTTCTGTTAAGGATCTTGGCTTAAACATAGATTCCACCTTGAGCTGGCATGCCTTAGTAACAAATGTTAGCCAGAAAGTCACCTGTACCTGACATATATATATATATATATATATATATATATATATATATATATATATATATATATATATATATATATATATATATATATATATATATATATATATATATATATATATATATATGTTGACAATGATAATGATAATACGATGGAGATAATGTTTTTCTTGAAAAACTCTCTTCTAATTTAATATACGCGCACTCACAACCACATATTATACTCCATTCTGACGTCTCTTACTCTCCCCTCTTACTTAAATTCTCATTTTCAGTACCTTTGCTCTAACCAGGACAGAAACCTGCGTTCTTCGAACAATCTTTAACTAAAGTTTCTCTCTCATAAATCTGGCTTCTGGCATTCTTCCTTCACTGTACAATCTGTGCTCTGAAACACGCTCCCTTTTGAAATTACATCGGGTAATAATCGTTATGTATTCAAGAAGAAAGTTTGCGAACGTTACTTAAATAAACTATCATATTTTTATCTTTGCATTTCCCAAAGGTTGACTGGTAGATAATGCCTTAGGCATTAAATCCGCGTATACTGTATGAATTTTAAATAAATAAATTTAAAAAAATCAGCAACGACGCTATGACCATTCGGCGAGAAGCAAACCCGCTCCCAAGCGAAGGATGCAAAAAGATCGCTTCCCGTCCCAATCAGCTGATCTATATGCCAAACACGGCGGTAACCTGCAGAATGCTACTGCGAATCAAACTTTAAAGTATTAAAATTTTATGCGTGACTTAAATGTGATTTTGACTCACCGTGTACTATAAAATATAATATACATAATGTTACATAAATTATCCTAAGTAATAAATAGATAATAATTCATACACACGATAATAACATGCATATAAAGTAATACTAATATAATACAATAAATTATATTAATTAACAATATGCAAAGCAATTATCTATAATAGACGTCACACATGATCAGTTAAAGTCATCAGTTGAACTGATATCAGTTCAAACGGATTTAAACCAGAGAAATTACCACACACAAGGTCAGTTCAACTGATCAGTTCAAACTGGGGTTGTTGATGTTTTTAGAATTAGTAGAATATTAGTAGAATAGTCATTTAGTTTAGTTCATTTATTAAGCAAATTAATTTATGATTGATATGATTAAGATGAAAATATTAGATTGTAGTTCTTATTAAGTAATTACTTTTTAATTAAAATAAGATTTTCAGTGAGAGTTTTCAAAAATACTCGTTGTTTTATATTGTCAGCCGTGGTAGCTCAGATGGTTAACGCTCGCTGTAAATATAACAGAAAGCGAGTAACCCGGGTTCGATCCCCGCCGGCACCAATGAAATTGTTAACTGCAATTTAAAGTGCTGATTTACCACGTTCTCGGCGGTGAAGGAAAACATCGTGACGAAACCTGCATGTCTGAAGAATAAAGGAAAAAAATATTTCGAAGACATGTGAAGTTCGCCAACACGCATTGGGGCAGCGCAGCGGACACTTCCTTGCCCTAAAACCCCCTCAGAAATGAGGGGAGGCATGTGCCCAGCAGTGGGACGTATATAGGCTGTAACTTTACTTTACTTTTATATTGGCAGCTGTTTATATGTTAAGAAGCACACGTGCTACAGATGTAACTGAAGAAATCAAATATTTAACAGCTGTTTCTGATAGAACGGCAGTAAACGGACAGACGGACGGTCGATGACGACAGTTCCTTCAAGTTCATAAGATGCCTAAGCGATCAAAATAACTTGAGGTTTATATTAACCTCGAAGTACTTGCTTAATCGTTTACCCTATTAGTTCACAAGCGCAGACAGACACACAAACTCGCATCACTTTTACATATCAAAGTTCACTTCAAACCAATATTTAAACGATAAAACAAGAGCAGCAACCCGTCGACGGTCAAGTTCCCGCCAAAATACACAGGAAGTAAAGTAGTACTAAGTTTCATAGATCATACTAATATGATATCATCTTAATACCACAGAGATATACTATACAAAATTACATTTCTTTTTAAGATAATAAGCAAATAAATAAACCGGGGCAAAATTAAAAGCATAATATCTTAATTAACTTACTAAACTACTTAACCGATTTTAATCAAATTTGCTCACCGTGTGCAATTTGCTCCAACTCGAGAGATAGAATAGTTTTTTGCCCATGAGTGACCCACAATTCATTTTTGCGAATTTAGGGATTTTTAATAGGACATGACAATGGGTCATCGAAAAGGGCAGAACAACGTCTGCCTGGCAAGCTAGTAGTGTATATAAATAAAGTACAGTAGATTAGGTAGTAATAAATTAAATGTATTCCGAGAAAATATAAAAAATTAAAACTTTTTATTGATAAAATATCGACTGTCGATATCCATATTTCGACGCCTAGCCAACCGTGCGAACATAGTATGGCCCCGCCCCTGCTTCATCGAGCGAACACGCTGAAGCTGGGGCTACAGTAACGGGAAACGTTAATACCGATAAACGCAGCAATTATTGCTTTAAATTCAACGCGATAAAATGAGTGGCTACGCTTGAACGCTCATTAAATTTCAATGCCATTGAATGGCGTTAAAGTTGGTGTCATTGTTCCTTGAATGTTTTCAAAAAAACAAAATAAAGTCTTCAAGGAACACTAACGCCAACTTTAACGTTATCTTCATACATTTTCTCTACATTCTCCATCGGGATATGCCGAGGTTGGTGCGTAAACCTACATGACCTTCAGCGAATACCATTTGTTGATTCTGATAAAGTACGCAACCCTCCTCGACACACTCCCAATCTTTACAATGTTGTTAACGAGAGACTTGTGGACGATACAATAAATCAGACACCACCTTGGGACAGATGGTCGCCTCCCGGTGATAAAAGAAAATTGCCGGATTCCGAGAGTGCTATGCCCTCCCCCTCTATTCTGACCTCAGATAATCCTATAATATTCCATCGCAACATGTCTATCTCATCTTTCAGCCAGGATCTCCTCGTCGGTCCTCAGTGTTCGTGTGTTATATGTCGCCGGGTCGAGACGTCTTAGGTGGCAGCCGAAGCTCCACTGGAGATTTTTAGCAATCCCTTCCCCGCCGGTACCATGGTCGCTACCGTAGCCAAGAATAGCAGGGCCGACGGGGGCAGCTTATTTGTGTCGTCGCTAATATACCCCATATTGCCATAGTTGCCACGCTTGGCGAGCGGGTTGGCAACCGCATTTTTATTGCTTTTTGCTGTTATCAGAAAGACGCTGCTACCCAACTGCTGAATCAGTTTCCTTCTGTCGCTTCTTACGACGCCCATGGGAAGATGAAGACCATGGAAAAGAAGAAAATGGAGAGAAGAAGATGGGGTCGTGGGTATTCTTACCTGCCATTACACGGGATTGACTTGACGGAATGGCTACCTATAAATAAATGAACGTGATCGATTCTAATGGTTCTGGACTGCAATTCGTCTTTGGGGAAGAACTATGTCCAATATTAGATCTGTGATAGCCTGTAATGATAACAATGAGTTTATGTCATCAGAAACTGTGGCTCAAAAGTTGCTACTTCGTCTTAACTTTTATAATATATATATATATATATATATATATATATATATATATATATATATATATATATATATATATATATATATATATATATCAGAAAAGCTCCATTCTTGACCACGTTAAATTCCAAAGTTTAAAGGTACAAACTCGACTATGAAAAAGGTTTCTGAAATTCGACTTCAAATAAGGAAGAGATTGTTAATTTGACTGTATTTTTGTATGTACGTTACGTAATTTCATCACCAATTGTGAAACAATATGAATGGTTTTTTTTTAAATTAACAAGCTATACCTACTAAGCACGATTTACTTCTACATGGAGTTAAAAGCTGGTAAGACATGCAGGAAGTAGATTAATGCAGGTGGCTCAGGACCGTGCCTTGTCACATTATTTGGGGGAGGCCCATGTTTACCAGTGGACTTGTGAAGGGTTGTTATAATGATAATAATTGGCGGCCGCTCGTGCAACTACACCACACGGTACCTGGAACGTTCTTCATTCAGGCCTTAATACGGTAGGTCTTAGTGAGCTCTCCTCTCTGAGATTTGGCAGTAAAGAGTCGTCATCACTAGAGATACTGTAAAACAAGAGCCAAATACCGTCCACTAAAGCCTTACCCATTAGTCTTCCACTGCTAAATTGTACCAAATAATGTGCTCTATAATCAACACGCTCAGCGGGCAGTTTTGTGAGCACAGCACCCATACCCTCGCACTATTAAATCCGCTCTCTATTTCTCTGTGGAATGGTGGCCTGGCATTTATTTACTTCATTTTTATGTCATCGTTTGTTGGTCACAGGAGCCCTCATCGTTCTATTTTAAAGAATTACCCACATAAAGTTGGCGGTTAAAGAAAAGTTGTTAAATATCCTTATACCACTTCCGAAAACAAGTGAAAGTTTATTTTTATAACTACTTGTGTCATTTTGTAATGTTTAATAACAATTAAAATATTCTGTTTTTATCTTTATGTTATACATTACGTGTTTTTGTTGGCTACTTCATTATATCAGATAAAATATACTTTTATAATGATAATACTGCTGTTAACGCACTCTGTCTTGTATCCGCTCTGCTATGTTGAAGTACACATACTTTTTAGTTCACTTATATAATAATAAAACGGGAATTGTTTCATTACCAGCGCCTAATTAACGATAACTGTCCGCGTCCTAAAACAATTCTTAGAGCTGGATTTGAACCAGCGAACTAATGAAGTACGTACTTACGGTTATAAAAACCTTGTTTACGTGGTAGAGCCCCCCCCCCCCCCGCAGCTATATTATAGTTGTAGCACGAATAGGTTGGCTGGACGAGCCACGACCACGTTCTTATAGAATACTCGCATAAAATAGCATCTTAATGCTGCTGTGTTTCGTACGGTGTAGAGAATAGGATACCCTTTTTACTGGACACGAGGTATTCTATCTCAGTCTTCAGTGTGACAACGCACCTGCATTTTTATTCTTAATAAAGGATAAATGTAGATGTCTATTGGCCACAGCATCCATTTACTATCAGGTGGACTGTGTTCTCGTTGGTCACCTTTATTATATAAAAAAGAGAACACACTGAAAGTATTGCGCTCCTGGCTAGAATTGTTTGAATTTTGAATGATACAGTTTTTAAAAATAATAAACCCATATTATAATTTTATAATACCACTACTACTACTGTCAATTGTTTTTATCACACGTTGAAGCTTTGTCATTCGTTGCTAAAATTGAATACGCGAAAAGATTTTAGGGCAGTGATTTTTAATGATTTTAAAAGATCACTTAATCCACAAGATTGCACTACTCGTCTTCAAAATGTTTTAGGAAGAAAGCACATAATTGGAGCGAGGTAACGCGTTGGTACGCAGAAATAAATGTTAGCCGTGTGTCATCCTCTTTACGACGAAAGTCGAGAAAATCGACTTTCAACAGCGATTACTGATTAAGGGAAATATTAAAAATACTACATCAAATGGCTTAGCAAGATCTTACGTTATGCCGAAAATACTGCAGCATTAATATTGAAATAAATATATAGTAAAGTTGAGGATTAATGTACTATGTGTGTACTATGTTAGACGAAAATACAATTTCGTAAAATTTTCTTGATAGAAAAAAAATCCAAAGTTACCTTCAAACTAAACAATAAACCGCTGCTATTCACAAAAAAACTTTAAATTAATTAGATCATGAAACTTTGCATACTAACTGAACTAACTATAAAGCAGGGCTTACGTTTTTTTTTAATTACCATTATTTTCACTGTAAAAAGAAATTACCTAAACTATCGGCGTCTTAAAGCTTGTTTCCTGTCGCCCGGTCTGTGTCGCTTCGGCCTTTGAAGGGGGAAGATAAGTCATTTACGATCAGGATACACATTACGCAACCGTACGACGTAAAATTGAAATGGGATATAACCGTAATAAAAATAAGAAGCGACTTGGTCGGCGTGAAGAAACAGGCATAAATATGATAAAGCTAATGAAATAAGTATCTGACGACCTATCTACTTACAGTATTAGTGACATTGACTTATATATTACTAGCGTAAGGACCGGGCCGATCGAACAACTAAATCGAATCAGTGCGCTGGCCCTAAAATAACAGTTTATTGCCAACGCGAATCGGTCGACAGTGGTGCGCGCGCAGGACAGATTTGCCTGTCATAAATATGTCTAGTTGCGTGGTAAAAGAATGCAAAAATTACGATACAAAGATTAAATGGGAACATGGGATATCGTATCATCGGCAAATAACATTATATTAATTTTGTTACAATTAAATTATTATATAAACGCATTTTAAAAGTTTTATTTTACAGTTAGTTTAGTTACGTTACCAAGATTAGGCCAGGGTTGGATTCAGACCCTCAAAAATATTATACATACAAAATAAAATTATACTATTTTTAAAAAATATCACGTTTGACGTTTCATGTTTCTTTTTTCCCATGTGCCGCGATTTTGGCGCCACGCGTCTAGTTTATTTTTATTTCTGTTTCATTTTTGTCTAAAGAACTTAGTTTTAGTTAAATTTTGGATATTGGTACCTAATATATTTTATATTCAATAAGGGTAAAACGAAAAGAGTACAAAAGAAACCATATCTGCTTAGTTGAATCTGAAAATCGGATTCATAATATATTTTGAAATTTTGTTTTCAAACTTGATTGCTTATGGAAAATAGAGTTTGTATCGTGGTAGCTCCTCATTAAAGTTGTATCAAGGATGTAACATAAATGCGTCGATCGAGCACCAATTGACCAGTAAGGGAGTTAATTCTTATTTTATTAAAAAAACGCGGTACTCATGTACAATACGGAAAATGTCGATATAGGGTTAATATTAAAAAGTAAAAACACCCAATAATAATACAAGTCAACCTTTAGCTAAAATTGTGGTATTTTCGCTTAGTATTATTACGATTATATATACTACAAACTATGAAATAATGGTACAATTAAGATAATTATACTACGAAATCCGACCCTGGTTACGTCGTGTTATGGTATGACGTTTGTATTATGACAGATGCGCTACTTTTTCTTGTATGTAAAAGTTATGAGTAAAATATTTAAATGGGCCTATCCTTCCTTTTGAAATCATTGGTTAGTGATTACAAACATGTCGGTACGTAGCATACGACGCGCGGGGAAGTGAGAGCGAAATTAGAATTTGAGCTGAGTTACTATATCCCCTTAAAAGGTGGCTTCCGTCAGGCGTTTAAGAAAAGAAATCCGGCGCATCACCGGTGAGATTCGCGGACATTTGCAAATTAGAAAGAGAAAAATTCACGCTTACCAAGCGTCGCAACTATGGCGAAACCCCACCATGAAGCAATGTATGAGGGAGGCCTATGTTCAGCAGTGGACTTTTATGGGCTTTAATGGATGGCTGAATGGGTGAATGGATGAAATTTATAAAATATTACATCAAAATTTAAAAGTTAGGAAACTGTTTGGATTTTCCATGAACAAAAACGGGTTAGATTTGATTGGTGTAAAAAATTGTTTTAAAAAACATTTTTTTCCGAGAAGAACAGTTTTCTATATATAGGTGTTTGTAAGCGACAGCAAACCAATAAAATGAAAGCAGGCAAAGAAACATGTGCTAAAAATGATTGCGTTTTTTTCCAAAATGAGTCCTATCTTCTTGAGGAAATTCACTTGTTGAGCAAAAACAGTTTGTGCTGAGTGCGGCACCATCATTTATTTGCCCAATGTCTTTTAAAAAGTTAAGAAAAAACTACAAAGGAGTCGCATCTTATTGCACCCTGACAATGCTTTTGCGCACACCGCAAACTTGTCTCGTGGATGTCTTGTTCCTGGAAACCCGGAACAACATTTGTGCAAATCCACGATTTTTTCTAAATTTTATGTTGTTATTGTTTTCGTGTATCTGCCAAATAATTTCAGTTTTCTTCGGTATTATAATAAAGCCTTTACATTGGACAATTGTTAGATAAGACATATTAGTAATATTTTTTTATAGAATAGGGGGTGACAAACGAGCACACAGTCCACGTGATGGTAAGTGGATGCTGTGGCTTATGGACATCTAAATTTATCGTCTATTAAGAATCAAAACGCAGATGCGTTGTCACCTCTGAAGACTAAGATGGAATGCGTCGTTTCCAGTAAAAAAGAGTCTCCGGATCTCCACCCTCACCATGCGAAACACAGCAATATTAAGCTGCTATTTTACATTGGTAGTCTGTGAGACGTGATATGTTAGTATGAATAATTTATTCATTCAATCATTATATATTACAGCCTATTACAACCCACTGTTGTTCATATATCTCTCCTCTAGATAGCCTCATTCTATTTTCCATAATTGCTAAGTTTAGCAAGCGCAGTTTTTATTATTTTGTGTTTTTATTCAAAAAATGGCTCTTCAAAAAACAATTTTAAATATTAATTTTATTTTCATTACTTCGTGTATATTTAAAACTTTTGAATAAATATTCGGAAAATTGTTGAATACCATGAGAGTCTTTAGATTTATTGTTCCTCACCGTATTTCCAAAAGCATAGTCGAGAAATTTATGCAAAAAAATCAGAGCATTGCAACAGCAGCAACAATTGTTACTTTCAATGCATTATGTGCAAGAAACACTTGTATTTTGACTTATCAATTAATTGTCGGAAGGTTTCTTCTTAATTTTTACTTAACTGTTAAGCGTTACAAATCTCATATACTCCATGTGAAATTTCGACACAGAGAAACCGCTAGAACTATTTCCACGTGCACATAACACGACATTTTGACAAAATCAAAATGTTATGCCAAAAATAATATACTCTATAATAAGCATTGTGGTGAAAAATTTTGTTGCTTTTTCTTGCAATATTTTGACACGGTTCTCGGGAATCTATGATTTATTTTGCAAATTCAGAAAAAGATATTCCACGTCTTTAACTCATTATCCATCCTGAATTTGTATGTGATTTGCTAAAATATCCTTGATCAACACAGCAATCGGTATCGAGAATAAAGTAGCATATTCCATATCGTACTATATAGATTATAAAATGTGACTTAATTAAAGAAGGAAAAAATGACAGAAGATCACCTGATACTCTCCAGGCAAATAAATCAATATGTTGTGGAAACTTGTCAGGAGAAAGACAGAACAGTCTAGAAATAATGTTGTGTAAGACCAGAATCACTGTATTTTTATTAAGAAGCTACGAGTTTATAAAATATAGAAATATTTCGAGCTTGAAAGCGTATTAAAATTTGAGGAGGTAAATGAATCTAGGAAAGAAAGGGAATAAGAATGGATGAAATAGTGAAAGCAATGAAAATCATGAAAGCTGGTAATGTAGCTAGGTATCATAGAGTATCGTTAGAAACGCTGAGAGCTGGAGAGGGAGGAGCCTGCTCTATACTTTCTTTAATATACACTGGAATCTTTAGCGAGTACCGGAAGATAGTTGAAAAGTCGTTATAGCCCCTCTGTATAAGGGAATAAGGCACAGCAAGACTTAAAACTAAAGTGGAATCAGTCAGCTTAGCATTGAAGAAAAACGGTATGCTAAGGTTTTGATTAAATATTTGTCTTATTTTTTTAAAATCGTGGGTGCACTTTACAAACACAAATTTCACAAGTAGAAACATCCAAATCCGAAACAATGACTTGTAGGCCATACAAATACTTATTCCGTGCGGGATTCGAACCCGCGGCCCTTAGCGCTGTAACTCTGTCGAATATGTTATGGAAAAAACTGATTGAAAAATTTTGAATGCGTAAGCTGAATAAAGAAATGGTTTGGGTGTACGGATGATCTTTTCTATTTGCATGGTCACTGAAAAGTTTTTGGCCAAAATCAAAAAGTTCTCTGTGCATTTTTAGACTAGAAAAAAGCCTATAACCGAATGGACTTAGGTTTCATGGCAAATGCTGACCACGTTTTGGTAAAGCACTGGGCTGATACAGGTATTAAAATCTCTCTATCTGCTTGTTCTACTCTAGTGCTTGTTTTAGAATCAAAGAGGACCTAAAAAGCATAGGTTGGCGTCTGTAAATGTGTCAGACATCGTTGTGTAGCTTTCCCGTGGCTGTTCAATCTGTTCAATGGAGAGCTGTTTGCATGCAAAGTTCAAAATATTGTTTAATAATATATGTATTAAGCGTCAAATATCTCTTTTACACCGACGACCTGGTTATACTTGCGTCGACGGTGAGCGAATTACATATTATGATGGTTAAATTAATGAACGTGACATGAAATTAAAAAGTGAAAGTGTCTAAAACGAAAATGATGATTTTGGAAAGAGAATAAAGTAAAACTATATGTACTCGTAAAATAAGTATAGAAGACGAATTAAATGAGCAAGTGGATGAGTATTTAGGTTGTGTTTTTAGTAGGAATGGCCGAAATGATCAGAAAGTAAAACGAAAAATAAAACCAAAAGACAAAGTGAAAAGGAGGGATAAATATGTTGTATATTAGATGTTGTGATCAAAACTAAAAAAGGAATGCTCCGATGATATTCACACGTGGAAGCAATATATGAGAAAAGAGTGGCCAAGCAAATTTATGCTGCAAAAGTGAGTGGAAGAGTCGTCAATGGACTTTCTAGAACGAAGTTGTCACACGAGCTAAATAGAAGTCCATAGTCTCTGCCCCACTCTGAATGGCGTAAGAGTTTGTATGTATGTATTTAATATTTAAAGGCATTTTTTATTTACCACTGGTTCAAAAAATACCGCACCCAAAATACAAGATTGTAATATTTTATGTCAAAATAAAGTTTATTATTAAGCTATTGCATAGCTTCTATCGCGGGCCTTGAGTGCGGAAAAATCCAGAAATTTCGTAACGAAAAAAACCTCACGCTCTCCGACGGGCTCGGAGGTGTGGCTTGAAGGCCGTGCATTGTCTAACGGTGGTCTAACGTCGTTTCTTTTCCTCAGTCTTTGCTGTCTTTGTCGAAGAGTTTTGAAATTTTGAATATGAATGAACAAAGTGCATTTATTATTAAGGTTGCTCTCTCGCAAAAAGCTTGAAAAAAGCGTGCAGATGAACCAACTTTTCGTCGACACTTACAGAGAAATTACATATGAAAAAAATAGCTAGTAATCTACATGATCTGATATAATTTGGTTTAGCCATAATTTTTCTATCGGTGTCACATAATAAATAAAAAAAATACCCAAATCACCTCCAAATCGTTGAGATGAAACCACTTTACTCCTTCATTGTTTATCAAAGGAATATAAAAAAAATATCTACTGCTTTGCAATACAAAATAAAATAATTTGGTTTGGTTACTTTTTAGAAATATGTATTATTTTTATGATAATAAATTAAAAATGCGTCCCGATTAAATACTGCGTCTATATCACCCCCGCACTCGTCCACGAATTCAGTGCGGGGCGCATCGTGTAGCTAGGTGGACGTACGCCGCGTTGCGAGAGCTCAGCACTACGAAATAAAATCGTTAAATATTACTGCAAAAATTTAATTTTGTTAATAGTGGAGTAGGTTTTTTCTGATTTTTGTTTAATAGTAGTGTTTTATAGTTTTATTAATTGTACAGTTTTATTAATGTTTAAGTTTAGTTTGTAAAACATGGGGAATAAGCAGAAACAATTGAAGAAAGGTCTAAAAAAATATTACAAACAAAAGGGTATACATTTATCAAGGTAAGTTTTAAGTTTTATCTACATATTTCATAATATTAGACAGGTGCTGTTTATAAAATACCTATATTACTGTGATTTCGCCACTCTGTGACGAGACAAAGCGCGGCAAACGCAAGTGGCGGCCAGGCGCGGGCCGCGTCGTCGCATGCTGGTAGCGCATATCTGAGAAATTAAAAAATATATATTTCGAAGAAATGTGAAGTTCGTCAACACGCATTGAGGCAGCGTGGCGGACATTTCCTTGCATTAAAACCCTCTCAGAAATTAGAGGAGGCCTGTGCCCAGCAGTGGGATGTATATAGGTTGTAACTTTACTTTTTTTTACTTTTATAAATATGTTATTTTACCGACGAAAATTTTAAAGAAAAATAAAAAATAAGCAACCGACAACCTCCTAGGTCCCTAGGTGACTTGCGAGATGTCAGTGTAACAAAACAAAACGGCCCAGAAAAACAGACTTTCCAACTGATAGCTAAATCAGCACGCAACAATTTCATTGGTGCCAGTGGGGATTGAACCCGGGTTGCTCCCGTACTGTGATACCTATAACGAGCGCTAACCATGTGAGCTACCACGGCTCTCAACGACATCGTCTTAACGCAATTCCTTTGTATAGTGCGACGTTGCCACTCTTATTAGTTATTCCGCTTCGTAATATTTTATTTACAGGTGATATTTTGTTTATGTAGGTATTCGATAGATTCCTATAGTCTGTTTTTTTCGCAGGAGACAAAAATAACAGATCTTTATTAGATTCGTTTAGCCCGAATAATACAGTTTTTATGATTCTGGTTCAGATTAGATTTAATTTTAGTCACTTAAGTTTCGTATATTGTTCAAAATAATGAAATAAATCCACAGAATCTGCGGTTACGAAAAAAAGCAATATCATTTTAGTCTTCGGCGAAAAAAAAGATATATATCATGATTAATTTATCAACTAGTTATTCGTTTACTAAATACGAAAAAATATCTAGGATTCCCCAGCCGTGATACATTACAGATTGACTATATTATCATTTATTTTACTATAGTAAATAAGTACTAATTGTAGATATTGACAGGTTTAATAGAAGTTCATTTTCTTATATTGTGACTAATAACCTAATATGACCTTGGGAAAAAACTCATTTTAATATAAGGTTTTACTGCAATGACTGCCAATGGGTTGTTAATTTCTACAATAGACCGTGGCGTATTGTTGCTGACATGAATAACTCCGAAAATATAATTTATTTACTTGATCGTGTTGAGTTTTTGTGCTCTCACTGCGAGTTTACTTTTTATGATCACTATCTTAAGGAAGAGTGCGAACTATTTACCTAATCTGTACAAAATTACTCTATACTTAACTAGATTCATTTTTGTGAAAGGCTATTTTTGTTAAATTAAGATATTATGTTTGGTTTTGCAGTTATTTGAATTACGTCATATGACTTCAGATTATCGGTAAACTCCGACGGGCACGGAGGTGTGGCGTTGAAAGCCGTGCATCGTCTAACGTCGTTTCAGTTCGGCAGACTTCGGCACTCGGCAAACTTCGGCACGGTGTTTGTGTGCGTGCGACTAGTCGTATGCGTGTACACTAGCTGCTAACTGAATGATAAAAATTCCTGAATAACCTACATGTATTGTAAGATATTAAAAATATTTTAAACAATATTAACTTCTCATTTATACAATAAGAGAAAAAAAATTGTTTTCTTATCGGTCACCACGCTCAAAAAGTGTAACTTGATTTAATATCAAAGACTTAACTGCATAAATAAAATAAATAATTAATTATAATTGCATAAGTTGATAAAAAATGCTATGCAATAGTCCCCGAGTGCCACACGTCTTTTTTATTTTATTTATTATTATTATTTATTTAAATACCACTTTCTAAAGCGGTACAGTCTCTAGAATAGTGTAAAAATGTAATGTTTAAAACATTCAAATAATTAAAACATTACTGGAATTCTCGAAATTTAAGTAGTGTTACAATGGCTATATTTTTCACTAGAGGTGACTTTCTTACCTACGCAGCTAATCAGTGTTGATTATAATAAATAATTAAAATTTAAAAAAAATAAAGCATACATTTCGTTAGCACGGAATTATATTAGAATAATTTTTATTTAACATTTACCAAAAATTATTATATAAAAAAAGGTTTAATTGTGACAAAATCTACACGTATTTCTTAGGAAGAACCAACAAGAAAGCAAATTAAATATTATTAAGCAACAATTTGCTCTAGAGTAAGGTGTACGTCCAAATAATAAATTATTTTAAAGAACTTCTTGGCGACGCATTCCTCCTTACCTTAATATTATGCTTTCGTTTAAAAAAAAACTTGGTAAGAGTCAATTTCATATATCAGATAATGGAAACAAGCCGTTTTGAGCGACCGCATATTACGAGTGACTCACTGGTCATTAGCCATTTCAAACTTAAGCATTATGGTAAGGCATTAGCCACCACTGTAATGTCGAAATGGAGATGTGATGTTTCAGACGTGTTGCAATTTTGGAGAAAATATCAATTGAACTTAGCTAATTGAACCAGTTACACCGTTAGTTTTGCTATAAGTTATTTTTATGCATTTCTTGGTCCACAGCTAGCACGCGCCGTTTGGCAAGACTTACTTGGAAGATTTTTCCTTATTCTGCACGCTGGATACGTGGGTTAGTGAGCTCAGAGCCGACTTAACTGTGGTAGCGTCAAAGGGAATCCATTACCCCATTACGTCCGTCATACGGATGTCGTAAGAGACAACTATGGTAAATGACAGAAAAACCTTATGGCTTTCTATTCATGGCGGTATAACCATTATAATATTACTTTAATAAGGAGCTTGACTGCCTCGTTGGTCTAGTGGTTGTAGTAGTGCGACTACTGATTATGAAGTCCCTGGTTCGAATTCCACGTCAGGCCAAAAAACCAATTATTAAGTTTTTCCGTCATGAAATTCTCAGTAGCTGCCCGGAGTCAGGTAGTGGGTGGTGTCTCACCACTGTACCGTGCCTCGGAAAGCACGTAAAGCCGTCCTGCGCCTGATCTCTCTCCGCTTGCGTCGGTTACCGTCGCATCGGCGAGGGCATAAAGAGTGCACCTGTGCTTGGGCATACACTCGGGCACTAAAATCCTGTCCTGTGCCGTTAGCTAGTCTCCGTTGTGGCTGGCCGCCATGACAAAAATTTTATCTGGAAGACATTATTATTAATAAGGAACTTAGAGCATTGAACACTAATTGTACTAACACTTGTATTTAATAGGTTTTTTTATGGAGTAAGGGTGACAAACGACCACACAGCCCACATCACGGTAAGTGGATACTGTAGCCCATAAAAATTTACCTTCGATTAAGAATCGTTGTCACTGTCACCGATGCGTTGTCACCCTTGAGGTGTAAGATCGGTCTCGTATCCAGTAAAAAGTTATTTAAAGTTAAAAAAAGTTTTGTAATTTTATTTTACACTGGTTTCTGTGAGAACGTGGTCTTTCCCCGATCGAATTGACCATTTGCGTTACAACCGAAATATGGTTGCAGTGTGGCTCTACCACGTAATATAGTGGTAAGAATTTTTTAAATAGTAGTCCGTCTGGTAGTTACCACCTTCTAACCGAGTTCTGTCACCAAATAGCAGCAGTGTTTGCACTGTTGTGTTTCGGTCTGAAGGTGAGAACCAGTATTATTTCATGCTGAGAGGAATTCCATCTTAATCCCTAAATGTGACAATGCACCTGCGGGCCTTTTTCTTGGAAGTTCCCTGCAGGTGTTCATGGAGTAGCCACTTACCATAGGTACCACCTTCTAATCTATTTCTGCCACCAAATAGCAGTGCTGGCACTGTTGTGTTTCAGCCTGAAGAGTATGGAGAACCAGTATAATTACATGCTGAGAGGAATGCCATCTTAATCCTTAAAGGTGACAATGCACATGTAGCCCCCTTTCTTGGAAGTTCCCTGCAGGTGTTCATGGAGTAGCCACTTACCATAGGTACCACCTTCTAATCTATTTCTGCCACCAAATAGCAGTGCTGGCACTGTTGTGTTTCAGCCTGAAGAGTATGGAGAACCAGTATAATTACATGCTGAGAGGAATGCCATCTTAATCCTTAAAGGTGACAATGCACATGTAGCCCCCTTTCTTGGAAGTTCCCTGCAGTTGTTCATGGAGTAGTCACTTACCATCAGGAATGTACGTTCGTTTGTCACTACAGTTTTACAGAAAAAATATGTAGCTTGCATTCGACTGAGTGATTAATATATAAATACAGCGTACCCGCGGTAATCCGAAAAACGTTTTGCAGGCGGTGTCGGATTATCGAATTTATTCGACTATAGAGTGCTGCTACGGACTTCTGGTAGTCTGCAACTTTTTTATAAAGAGTATCTTATAATCCGACAGATTACATATCACATATAAAATAATAAAAAATAAAAATGTCATGTGATGCACATTGAATACCTAAACAGTAAATAATGAAAGCCCGCTAGGCCGCTGCTATAGTTACATTTGAAATGAGACTATGCGTCAAGCTAGATTCGTGGTGGCGCGAACTAATAGCAACCTGTTTGTCCACGTATTCGCGAAGGACACCTCCCCCCTGGCGGATTCATATTGTGACTCGAATCTACCTTCAAGTTAAAGACATGTCGGATTACATGGGGGAATGATTAGCCAGGGGCCGGATTACCGGGGGTCCGCTGTATTATGGTATAGTATAAATATGACGATGTTTGTAGTCAAGCCATTATTCAGAATTTTTCCCCCAAATTTAATAGTGCAAATTATACCTAATTAGAAGATAATTATTTACAAAACTCGTAATTAGTTACAAGCAAAGTGCGTGGATTTTGTTTCTCCTAATTACGTTTCTAATCTCAATAATTAATCGCAAGCAATGTTAAGAAAGATGAGTGGGTGATAAAAAATTGCGCATAAAGAAGCTGATGCGATGTTTAAAAACATAAAAAACAAATATAATTGTATCGCATAGTATGCAATTATGGGCAATTTTTATTGATGTATGCCGTGGTAGCTCAGGAGCTAAGCGCTTGCTGTAAGTTTCAAAGTACGCGAGCAACCCGGGTTTGATCCCCGCCGGCGCCAACGAAATTTTTAATTGCAATTTCAAGTGCTGACTTGCCACGTGCTCGGCGGTGAAGGAAAACATCGTGAGGAAACATGCATGTGTGAAAAAAAAATATTTCGAAGATGTAAAGTCCGCCAACACGCATTAAGGTAACGCCGCAGATATTTCCTTGCCCTAAAACCTTCTCAGAGGCTCATGCCCAGCGGTGGGGCTGGGAAATTGGGGAGGCCTAGTTTTAGCGGTGGACTTTTGATAATCTGTACTTAATAAATTAATAAATGAAAGGAAAATGGCGAACTCCCAACCAAATTTTATGTGATTTTTATTTTTTGTGTCTACAAATGCAAAATATGTAAAAATATAGAGATTAAAATCCTGAACATTTTTTTCTTCGGTCATACTACTGCAGGAAGTCAGGAATTAAAAATATTCCAGTTTAAACAAAATACACATCAGACTAGGCTGTATGGTATAAAACGCCTTGATTGTCAAATCGTTACAACAACAACTAGTTTATATAGAGTAATTACTAGCATAGAGAGAAACCTTAAAGAATGCATTAGTATATATAGAAAAGTTTTCTGAATAAAATAAACGTCAAACACGGCTGTATGGTATAAGACCCTTGCCTGTCTTAATTGACGAATCGTAACAACTACAACAACTAGTTTAAACTAGTCAATTAAGTTTGGAATTGTATAGGATGATTTTTTTCCAGACTTCGATAGGCCATAAGCTTAATTAGATAATAGATAGTAAATTATTTTATTGATATCTGTAATGGTGGCATAAGTATACGCTTAATAATTCTATTAACAATTTGCCACAACAACTAGTCAATTTAGTTTTAAAAATTAGGTAAGACTTCTATAGGCCATAAGCTTAATTAGGTAACACAAAGAAAATTATTTTATCAATATCTGTAAAGTAGACGCTTAATAATTCGATACATACATATTATTTCGCCATTGTCCTTTAATGCATTTGAAAGTTTACAGTTTATTCGAAAGTTAAAGTTTGTTTATACAAAAAAATAAATACACTTCAATAAAATACGAAAAGTTCACCAGAGTTTTTTATTAGGTACTTACTTATTTTTTATTTATTACTACAATATATTTATGAAATAAAAACCTATTATCGTATGTATTTATGTGTGTATTAATTGAAAATAAAAGAATAAACATTTATTTTTAAGATATTGCTAACAATTCTTTTTTTTAATTCACTTGTTTTACTTCCCGTTCAACTCACAATTTAAAAGGTTATAATTAAAATGTGTATTAAAGGTTTTTTTTAAAGTTCAATTGAGAAACACAGTAATAACATTTCCTTTGTTTCGATAAATTTGCTTTTAAATCACTTCCTTTTTCTTGCAGCCCGCAAACTTGAAATACATTTTATTTCTTGTTTATTCTTCTTTTTTTATAGCTAAGGAAAACGAAAGAGCACTCAATCAACCTGATTATAAAAGGATACTGTGACCCATAGACTATATCAATCGTCTATTAAGAATAAAGATTTAGATGCGTTTTTGCCTATGAAGTCTAAATTTCTACACTCAACATACAAAACCCTGCAGTACTAAGGTGCAATTTTACGTTCGTGTTCTGTGAGAGCGTGGTCCTTCCCCGGTCGAGCCCACCTATATATCATCGCTAGAGTGTGGCTCTACCACGACCGTAGTCCACAGTTGGACAAGGGTATCTCCCTTTGTTGGGAGAATTAAAGCTTAATCTTTAATCCGCACGCTTGACAAGCGGAGTGTCCATCGTAGTACTAAACGATCAGACGTCTCGCATCTACGACGCTAATGCTGAGTTTATTTTATGTCTAGTGTAATCTACGAGAAACCTTAAGATTGTTTTGATACTTTTGTCTATGAAATAACTCTCCTTTTTCAACACCACGAGATGAAATAAGACGATACATTTTCCTTAACAGCCACACTAGCAGCTCAACACTGCTGTATTTCATATGGTGAGTGTAGAGAACCGGAGACCAATTTTACTGGAAACAAAGCGTTCCATATTAGACCTCACGGGTGACAACGCATCGTTTTTATTCGTAATCGAAGATAGATGTAGATGTCTATGGGCCACAGCATCCACTTATCAAAAGGTGGACTGTGGTTTCGTTTATTATTCTAAATGATTATTGTAAAAAAGCCCCCAATCAACAAAAACTATCGAAACGTATCTTAGAGTCTTGCGGTATTATAGGATTGGTTTTATTTTTGGCACAGATATCAGATGACAAGAGAATGTAGACTATTAAATTTACACAAGAAATAACTTTAAAAACAACCGCTTACGGGTATATATAATGGAATTGTCAAGTGTACTAAAAAGTTTTATAGTGGTTTAATCTAACTTCTAATCCTTTAATATCAAAATAACTACCTTTTATCGGGTTTGAGGGGATATTTGCTTGCCATTAAGGACGCGAATAACCATTTGAAAAAAATTGGCAGTCGTTTTTGTATATCTGTCTGTCGAGGCTAATTGTCAGGATCCAATAAAAAACTTGGAGGATTTTTGTGAATTAGGAAAATTTGAAAAAAATATATAATCATTGATGATTATTTTAGAAAATCTAAATGAAGCCACAATAATGGATCCCACACAGGCACAGCGAGGACGGGGCGCTAATTATGTATACATACGTTGGTTAATCACGTTTTTATCATTATTCGGTTACATAATTTTTTTATTTTTAACTTTTAATAAACATAACAGTGTGTAATTTAATGCGTATTTGTACGTGTTATTTGCACAATATATATTTGACAATACAATATATAATTTATTTAAGAGATCGAAAATTTCGTTAGTGTGCGACCAATTTTCAACAAACTAAGTTTTAATATGAGTCATTCAAGTTTTTTATTTTATTTTAATGAGATAAGCAGATCAGTAGATTGTTTAACCCAAATCTCCCCTCTAGCACAATTGCACCCGCGTTCATTTTGCGTGACGAATTCATAAAAAGAACGAGCGGTCTGTAGCGACCGCATTTGAATTCGCGCGATACAACGCGCCGCCATTAAAAAATTAAAACTTTTTTATATCTTGAAGCTTTATAAATCACAAACACGTTACGTTCAAGTGACAGTGTGAACATCGTTGAGAGTTTGGCGAGTGACTTGATTTTCCATTTCAAAGGTGATTAGATTTTTTTTCTTAATTTTAATGTCGTGTTTTGTGTTGTGCGGCCTCATTTGATAAGGTCTTCTATTGAGTGTAGAAAAAAATTCGTCAACTTTAAAAAATAAAGATGGCAAGACTTGCAAGTTGCCACGACTGAAAATTAATTATCTGTGAATGTTGATACTTAACGAAGTAGACACAATACATATACAATTTAAATATTCATATATGATTCATGGTTCAGGGAAAGGGTTAAAATATTAAATTATGTAAGGAACATGAACTTTACCGGTCGCTAGGTAAAGTTTTTATTTCAAATTATTATTATTTTTCGATAGATCAATTTGATAAAATATCACTAAAAATAATTAATAATTCACTTTCTAAAGAGCCATTTGTATATCATGTAGTGGACCAGACGAAAAATTATTTTTTGCTGAAAGAAATTGCAGCCAAGACGAAAAGGCGCGAAATTTGCATCGTGCATAGCAGTGACATGAAAATTACTGTACGAACTTTGACAAATAAGTATATATAACATATCGAACATTTCATTTTGAAGTGACAATGGGCTGGCCTTATAGCTACCAAAACCGGCAACCCTTGGAAAAGATAGGTTTTCGAGTGGCAGCCTCGCACCAGTAGGCGAAGTGTAAGTTGGCTATACGGAATCATAGTAAAAAAAACGAAGTAAAAGGTTTTTCTGTACTCAAGTATACCTTTTACAGGACCTAAGGTCACATTGACATATGTTTAAATTGCTGTGATTGTAACATTAAAGATTTTCAATCAATCAATGGATTTAGACTATCGCATTTTTTGAGGAAGCCCTATGTTAAGCAGTAGATTTGTAATAAATGTACAACATATAATCCCCTAAAATCGGTTATCAAGATAACCAGCATACTGTAGCTGTATTAGTAGTATAATTATAGCATAAATGGGTCGGTTCGACCGGGGAAGGACCACGCTCTCACAGAATACCAACGTAAAATAGCACCAAAACGCTGCTGTGTTTCGTATGGTGTGTGTTCTCTACACCGGAGACCCTTTTTACTGGAAAGAAAGTATTTCATCTTGATCCTCACGGGTGACAACGCATTTGCATTCACTGTGATTAAAAAGAAGGTAATGGCCGCATGCCCCCCCCCCCTCTTTATATAAAAAATAGTGCTCTAGTATTGGTCAAATAAATTAGCGATTTACTTAACCTTCTTCACCACGTTCACTTTAGCTCAAGCACTTAATATATGGTAAAAACCTTATGAGGTGAGTATAAAGGACCCTTAATATTATAACCTTTTAAGTGAGCCTTTGTCTTTATCTAAATATAGCAAATTCGCTTGTAAAAATTACTAATATTAACTTAAAATTATTGACTATAAATCAACTGACAACTTATTAAGAAGAGATATAAATTTCGTGTTACTTTAACTTTTTTAAGTTCTTATTCATTTTACTTTCTTAATTTTACTTTTTTTAAGTTGCTTATCTGCATGTTTTTTAAAGAAAATTAGTAGCGCTTTTATCATTACTAATACATCTTTTAATTAGTTAACCTTTCTAAGTAAGCTTAAAAATGCTTGTGTTAAGAGCGGTTTGCCGCAGTAGTAGAATGGCGGGTTCGAATCCACGACTTTCTGAGTTTGCAATTAGTGAATGTTGTTTAACAGCTTAGTTAAGCTTAGAGTAGGTACAAAAAGTTTTGCACACGTACGGATTTATAATACAGAGCTATTATTAGGTGATATTAATAGGTATTTATCATTTTTAAGAGTATTATTGAATTTTTAATAGGTATCCATGTAAACTTTAAAAGAACTATTATTTGCTTTTTTTATTTTAATCATAACACTAAAATGAAATACATAAGATATCATAGATATTTTTTCAATTAATTATGTACAAACAGGTAATTACTGCATCTGATACAATAAACTAGTCGCACTACTCTATCCTCATCCGTCATAACTAGTACGGGGGCTAGAAGTGACATTGTTGTTGCAAAACTATTGACTAATTACAAATACTCACACAAATCTAGAAATACAATTCAGCCGACTTCAAAAAACAAGGTTCATAACTCGCCTGTATGTTTTCCGTTTTTTGTATGAATGTGTGTCACGCGAAATCTTTTCTGTTTTATTAAATAGGTTATACGTCAAGGGTAATCTCATATGAATTTGGAGAAAAAATACCACTCCTAAAATAAAGGATGAAGTTTCTAATAGAACTAGGTATTGGGACGACATTGTAATTGCGATTTAAGGACCACTCAAACGGGTAAATATTGTATATTTACCAGTTCAGAAGTTATAATATAGTTGACTAAAATAGTATTTACAGTTGTTTGAAGACTTTTTTGAACTTGAAATGAACGTAACGTAATTTTTTTGTATTCCACAAATTTTTACACGATATTTTAATTAATAAACCTGAAAGAAATATATTTTTACATCACACTGAATACACGATGCCTACTGTAAGTTAACTAACTCCTAACTAACTTTATTCACAAATAAATAAATGAATTTGAACTTCATATAATGATAATTTATTTAAGATATAGGATCGGAATATCTGTGTAACAGTAGTAGACTTAACTCAGAACACGAAATACTATCAACAAATGAGCTACTGACGATTGAACAAACATTAAAAACCGTCCAAGCATAAATGCACCGAGTAAATCCCACGTTGTGAGTCATTGAGGTCAATGGCCTTTGCAGAGAAATTGCATTGGGCTAACCAGTTTATACGTAGATAACTACGTTACCGATTATCACTTGACTTTAAAACTTTTCAGTATTGCAATGCAAAGTTTATAAATACAATGCGTTTATTTTGACCGTCTTAGAGATAAAGTATAACATAGTTTCACATAAATATGTTTCAAATCTACAACCAAAGAATGAATCAAACAAAAGCATTACTTAGGATACTTACCACATTTTTACGCACTGCTAATGTGATCTAATAAGATAAGATATAAGATGTCGTAATGAGATCACCAACCGCAATTTGGAGTCTAGTGTTTTTGGTTCCCTGTCGTCAGTCTGTCGCCAAAGTCTTGTCGAATAATTAAATCAAATATTCCTCCTTACTCGCGTCATAACGAAGAAACAATAGTAGGAGGAAACAATAGTAACAAGTAGGCTCACAATCCGTAATGACTTGGTTCTAGTAACTTTTTTACAGTGAAGTAAACGCGACCAACGAGCTCACAGTCTACCTAATGATTAATGGATGTTGGGGCTCATAGACGCTTATTTCTCAATAAGAATTAATATGCAGACGCGTTCTCATCCCTCAGAACTAAGATGGAAAGGCTACAGCTAGTGAAAATTGTGTAAAGTTCTCGGCACTCACATAAACTAATCTTTCATGTAAACCTACCTTTAGAACGCTCAATGAAACATTTCCATGAATAGCCGTGATCATATCGTATCATCATGTCGTTGTTTGTACATATATTCCGGCCTATCCAGCTGACTCTCCTGCAGATATCTTCATTATAAATTCTATCACACATGGAATCTTCAAGCATAGCTCGAGTGACTTTGAGCTTCCTCATACGGTCAGCAGGGTCCACGTATTCGATCGATTTCTCGTCACTGGCTACTGGTTATACACGTACTCTTGATTTTATGTTTTGAGGTATACGTGACGAGGTGTCATAATATCCCGAACACTGCCTAGTTGAGTTGAATCTGTGGTTGACCTCTCTGTCGAAGTTGGATTTACCTAGTTGGATAACTTTTAATAACTAAATATTATTTGTATGCTAGTTCTAATAACATTTTCCATAACTTGGATGAGAGGATAAACAGATTTTGTTTTACTGCTTTAAAATCTTATTTCAGTTTTTCATTTACATATATTAAAACAAGAAATAACAAAACTTGAAAGAGATAATATCTATGCCAGATCTTTTATTATATTAATCTACGCAATCTCAGATCTGCAAATGATTTTTACTTTCACGCTTCTGGTTTACCAAGAAGCATATTTATGTAGTTCAGTCCGTGCGGATAAAGAACGGGATTAGAAATGGCGGCTCACCGAGCCCGTACCGTCAACATGCACAGTACAAATAGCGAAAACCCGCTAATAACGGTATACCTTTATAACTTTATGAACTTATAACATTCGATAAATGAAAACTTTCTTTTAATGGTAAAATATTTGGACAGAATTTTAAAAGCAAGTAAAGGAACATTAACTTTAAAATAACATTTATACCTAGCGACCAGCTCTGACTTCGCCTGGGTGCAATCTATTAATAATAGAATAGAATAGAATAGAATAGAATAATTTTTATTCAATATAGATTACAAGTAATTCTTATTGAATGTCAATTTTTTACGTTACCAACAATCGGTTCAGTCATTCCGAAGTGAAGCTCGGACAGACAGACAAACAAAAATTTTAAAAATTGTTACTCATGTCTCAATGGTATATAAATATTTTATACAAAATTACTAACTAAGGAAACGAAGGAAGAGTTTCCTTGCTGCTTACTGCTTACTAGCGTTCAAAGAGTTAAAGAGTTAACCGAACTGAATTTTTTCTGTAGTTTATGACATTTTGTTATCATTGATTTCAATGACAAGTTGAACTGATGTTATAGGATGTACGAAAAACGCATATCGCAACGTATTTTACTTGTTGTCTTTACCGGCGTCTGTGAGTATGGATAGCGTAAGTGTGCGAGCGAGAGGTGAATAGAGTCGACGCCATTTTCAATCTCATTCTTTAAACGCACGAGTAATAACAGCATTGCAATATTTTAAATACTGTAAGTGGTCTGAAATCCCGGCTGCTCTCTGAGGTTCTTAACAACGTTCGTCTGGCCAGGTACCTCTCTACTCTCTACTCCCTTAACTATTTCTTCCTCTAACAGAAAGCCAATGTATTTACAGGCTGTGAGCAATACCATCTCAGTCCTCAAAGGTGACAAGGCTTCTGTAGACTTATTTGTTTGAATTCAACTGCAGGTGTCCAAGAGCTGTAGTGGACACTAAGCATCTTGTGTACTGTAACATCGTTTATCACTTTATTATTTTTAAAAAAAAAGTAGTCTATCATTTTATCAATCAGTTTGGTGTTAGCGAATAGAAAATTTTGACAAAATTATAAATTAAGGATCCGTATAGCAGTGGCATGGCGTTGAGTTACAGTGCTGAAAGCCGCGGGTTCGAATCACACAAAACAAGTATGTGTTTAGCCAACAAATTATTGTTTCTAGTCTCGGTGTAATTTATGTACCTATGTAGATTATCTCCATGCTAAAGGAGAAATTCTGGTGGGGGGGTAACTTATTTTTTATTAAATAATACCTCGAACAAAACAATTTGGACCACCACATATTTTAATATAAACTACCACACTGAATAGGATTAATGTAGGAAGAAGTTATTCGAAATAATGCATATAAATAATTTCTTTTTAACAACGCCGAAGTTAATTGATGGTTTTGTTAATACTTATCAAAATAATATACCGGGTTATTCTTCAATAATGTAATAATATTGATCTAGATTCTAGACAAAAAAGAATGCTCCTATTTGTTCACACAGTAATTTACATCATAAAGAACTGTGTGAGAAAATCTGGTTGAACAAAAAGATTTTTATTATTATTTTTCCAATTTATTTCAAGTTATTTATCGTTTCGATGTCATACAAATTAAAGAAAATGTTTGGTGTGCAATTAAATAAACCAGTGAATGTTTATAATTTTGACTTAAACCTTTGGTTTCCGGTATTAAATTGCTAGCCGAGCGTTTTTTTATAGAATAAAGGTGACAAACGGGCACACAGTCCATCTGATGGTAAGTGGTTGCCGAGGCTCATAGACATCCACATTTATCCTCGATAAAGATTTAAAATGCAGATGCGGACCCCTGAGGACTAAGATCGAATGCCCCGTTTCCAGTAAAAAGGATCTCCAGTTTTCTACGGTCACAATACGAACCACAGCAGTTTTAAGCTGTTATTTTACTATGGTATTCCGTGAGAGCGTGGTTCTGCTCAGGTCGAGCCGACCTATTCGTGCTACAACCATAATATAACTGCAGCTTGTCTGTACCGCGTTAAAATCGCGTACTGACAAAATCTTCAAAAGGAAACCAGCAGGTTATTTTATTCCTTTTATTGTGCTGCTGTTTATTACGAATATAGGAATTCGAATTAAGATTAAAAAAATATCGTTGTTGTAGAAACAACCATTGTTATGAGGTGATTCGATAGACACAAAGAAAAGAATTACCGGCTAGCCACTGCAAACGTGACTTCCGCGCACAAACGTTATTATGCTATTGTATAGAACCCGAAATAGGTTACTCGAATCCCAAACTAGTCTCTAGCGCATTGAATTTAAAGTTCAACAAAGTATTGTCGATACTTAGCGGTACCCTGTACCGTTAACTTGAATGCTTGAATGCAATTATTTAGAAAGGCAAAGGAAATCGTGATAGATTTTTATTATGATCTGGAACATTATTTGCAATTAATATTTTGATATTATTATTCTAAATAATACTAATTAATATACAAGGAAATTTAATAAGTATTGTACAATATTCCAATAATTTATATACAACTAGCTTCTCAGACACTTTTAATATGACATGACAGAGGGTCGTCGAAAAGGGCAGAACAACGTCTGCCCTTTTCCTTCCAAAATCCTTAAATTTGCAAGAAAAAATGTGGATCACTCATGGGCAAAAAAAACTATCCTATCTCTCAAGTTGGACCAAACTGCACACGGTGTGCAAATTTGATTAAAATCGGTTAAGTAGTTTAAGAGTCCATCGCGGACAAACAACGTGACACGTAATATATATATATTAAGATAGACAGCATATCTGTAAAGACTGGACTTTTTATAATCCCTATATTAACTTAACTGACTGCCTCGTTGGTCTAGTGGTTGTAATAGTGCGACCGCTGATCATGAGGTCCTGGGTTCGACCCCGGGTCGGGCCAAAAGATCAATTATTGAGTTTTTCCGTCAAGAAATTCTCAGTAGCTGCCCGGAGTCGGGAAGTTGGCGGTATCTCACTCCCGTGCCTCGGAAAGCACGTAAAGCCGTTGGTTCTGCACCTAATCTCTCTCCGGTCGTCTCGGTTTACCGTCCCATCGGATTATGAGAGTGAGGGAATCGCTCTGCACGCACTTGCGCATATACTTGGGCACTGTAATTTTGTCCTACGCCGAGCCAGTCTCCGTTGAGGCAGGCCGGCCTTACCGAAATTCGGCCTAGAGGACATTGTTATTAACTTAAACTATTACGTCCTCCAAACCTTTCTCACTCTTTCAGTAGTATTTTGACGTGGTAGCGCCATGCTGCAGCTATATTAGAAGTATAGTTTTAGCACGAATGGGTCGGCTCGACCGGAAAAGGATCACACTCACACAGAATACCAGCGTAAAATAGCAGTTCAACGCTGATGTGTTTCGTATGGTGAGTGTAGAGAACCGGAGACCAATTTTACTGAAAACGAGACATTCCATCTTATTCCTCACGGGTGACAACGCTTCTGGATTTTGCGTTCGTAATAATGGATGTAGATGTCTATGGGCCACTGCAACCACTTACCATCAGGTAGACTGTATGCTCGCTTCTCACCCTTATCCCACAAAAAGTTACTATTTTATAGTCACAACCCCCTATAAACCTCAGTTTTCTCTTCACACACTATTTCGTAACCTTCCATTCAGCGTCGGCCCTAACATACATAATAATAATCTACAGCATTAAACATCCATAATGTTAAAGGCACTCTTAATTCAGCCCTTCTTCAATATAGCATAAGGTTGTAGCACGAATGGGTCGGCTCGACCAGGGAAGGACCACGCTCTCACAGAATACCGGCGTAAAATAGCAGCATAATACTGCTGTGTTTCGTATGGTGAGTGTAGAGATCTGGAGACCCGTTTTTAATGGATACATGGCATTCCACCTTAGTCCTCTGGGGTGACAACGCATCTGCGTTTTGATTCTTAATCGAGGATAAAAATGTAGATGTCTACGGGCCACAACATCCACTTATCATCAGGTGGACCGTGTGCTACTTTGTCATCATTAATCTATAAAAAAACTTCAATACGGTTGTTTGAACTCACACAACTCACACAGAAATAGGTATACTGTCTAATATTATTTTCTGATATAACATAAAGGCGTTTTACATAATATAGAAATTGAACAAAAAAACACCAAGACCCGAGACAATTATTCATAAAGACTATACAAATAAGTTAGTGTTCGGAGTAAATTATTTTATTTTTTAAGTTTTTCTTTTATTTTAATGATCACAATGACCTTTCGTAAAAACTTTCACTGTGGGTCTACGTATATTTTTCAAAATTGTATCTATTATATAATGAAATTGAGGTGATAAACAAACTTATAGTCTACCTGATGGTAAATTCAGCGGCCCATAGACACTTGCAACTGACTTTAAATAAAAAAGGCTACAGACGCGTGGTACCTCTGATTACAAGATGGAATGCCTTACCCTGCCTGGCCTGTGATCACAGTGGCTCCCTATTCCATTCCGACCGAAAGACTGCAGTGCAGAGAAATTTGCGACAGATATATGTAAGAGGTTGATATCTACACAGACAGGCATCTAGGCAAAAAAGCAGTCTAACCACCTAGTTTTTTTATCCTTTGATTTAACTTTTTTATTCTTCCAGTAAAACATTTAAGCTATTCTTAAATAGTAACATGACAAAAGTTACAACGTATTTATTTTACGGGAAAAATAGAGAGGCAATAGCAGTAGTAAAATTCTGCATAGTGGTTTGTGGTTTGAGGTTGAAATTTAATACAACATTCACCACTATATAACATCAAAATGATACACTGGCCATTTTGGTTACAACTTTAGAACTACTTTCAGCAAACCAAAAACAAATACACTGTGTTTAAATTTAACCAACCAAATCACGATTATATTTCTTTTGTTTATTCAATGATTGTTTAATGATTTACAAATTGTGCTTGCAATACTTTCTCTGTAAAGGTTCATAATCATTATGTTCATTACAGCTCTTCACAAGTCTTTTGCTGAATATAAGCCTCCCCCAAGTAATACCACAAAGCAGTTCTGACCTATCTGTATCCATCGACTTACTATATGTCTTTCCAGATCGTCGTTCTATTAATTGCGCGCGTAATTACTTAGGGACAGTGTAAACAATACTAAGTTATTTCTATAGTCAGATCGGGTTGGTTATTTTTATTTATATCTAATAAAATAGACATAGACGTTATATTTAGCCTACGATATGTCAATTTTATGAGTCTATTTCTTTATCTTTTATCAGCAAGACAGCCGTTGTAGCCCAGGGGCTCAGCGCTCGCTATAAATTTCATAGTACGCGAGGAACCCGGATTCGATCCCCGCCGGCACAAATGAAATGGTTGATTGCAATTTTAAGTGCTGACTTACCACGTGCTCGGCGGTGATGAAAACATCGTGAAGAAACCTGCATGTCTGAGAAATAATAAAAAAAATATTTCGAAGATATGTGAAGAAAACCCTCTCTGAAATGAGACGAGCCCAGTGCCCAGCAGTGGGCCATATATAGGCTGGAGTTTTAACACCAATAGATGGTCTTTTTTCATTCTAGGAAAGTTTTACTTAAATCGCCATGCTTGGAGTGGATTAATGATGACAGTGTGAAATATATAGTTAATTGCGTCACCGGCCTGGATATGGTACGTCCGCCGAAAACGGAGTGATTATACATCCATCTACCGAAAAACATTAGATTTTTCCAAACTTTCTCACTTACATATTGTAGATACTCTTAAGTAGTCGCAACACGACAGCAAAGATAATCATTTTCCCTGCCTTTGTGAAATTGTGAGGTAATGATAATGTCCTCGAGAACGAAATTCGAAAACTTCGATGAGAAGTTTCAACAGAGAATGGGATTACAAGTTTGTGCGCAATCTCCGGTGCATTCTTTATTCCCTTATTCTTATAGTCTGATGGGAAGGCAATCCGATACGACCGGAAAGATATCAGGCGCTAAACCAACGGCTTCACATAATTTACGGGGCACTCGGTGAAACACCGCCAAATTTCTTACTCCGGACTACAGAGAATTTCATTACAGAAAAACTCAATTTATAACTAATTCTAGTTATTGATTAAAACTACTTTTACAAATAAATGGTCACAGAATCTCTACATTCATCATACGAAAGACAGCAGCATAAAGCTATTTACGCCGGTATCTTGTAAGAGCGTGGTTTTTCTTCATTCGATCGATCTTTTCGTGCTACAACTATAATATAGCCGCAGTGTGGTTCTATTACGTGTAAAAGGTACTTAGGTCAACTCATAACACCCATGAGGACGGGGGACTGAGATGACCATGGGTGCTGGAAAGCATCCGAAACGTCGGGAATGAAAAATATCGATCCGTAAAAGTAGTTTTAATCAATATGTAGTGTTTGCGTAAATATAATAAATCATTAATTCTAGCTAAATCCGGGATTCATACCTAGAACCACTCGATCAGCAGTCACCCCTATGACGACTAGAACAACGAGGTAACCTACTGAATGTAAAATAGAATTGTACAAGAGCTATGTTTTTCCCAAAAGTAACGGGGTCCGAAAAAGCATATTAAACACGTTGTTCACCAATTTTTAGCACAAAAGTTACGCCTTAATAACCTGAGCTCAGTCACGTGAACGCGTTAGAAAGGCACCGTTACTTAATAGTGTAGTGAAAGCTTGACTGTTGCTGAAAACGCAATAAAACGTTTTCTTTTCGCCGCACGAAGACCGTTCCGCTACATAAATCGCGAATTCGACGCGTTTTATTCATAACGAAAGTTGAACATACGTCGCATTGCTCGTCACAGCAATCTTATTATTTATATGACGGTTTCAGGTCAGGGAATCGGCCGTGCTGTCCTAATATGTGTTAGCTGATATGTATTCATTTACCACCGTATATGTGATGATTTGCGACTAAAATTTGAGACTAAAAATTTCATCTGACTGCGTAGGGGCGGCGTAAAGAATCCGCTATCCCAAGTCATCCAGTGGATGTTATGAAAGGCAAAACAAGAAGATGGGCAGCAAAGCAAAGCAGCATCTTCTTGATAAAACCTAAAAAATAAAGAAAAAGACTGTAGTTGCCAATCTCCTTTTGGCAAATCCCCCTATGAAACACTCTATGGAAGAAGCCTTGGTTCAACAGTGGATATTTGATAAGCTATAATTACAATAATAATAGAAGTAACTCATTTCATCTGGTAGAATCGCTGTCAATTTGCTCGCGTACTTTGATTTAGCACAGTAGCTTTTCACATGGAATTATATAAGTTATTAATAGAAATGGTAACCGCATAAACAATAATAAACATAATACGCATTATTTTTAAGAAAATATTTGCGGAATACCTATTTTAAACCATAAAAATGTAGTGGTAGTAAAATTTGAATCAATGGTAATTTTTGACATTTAACTTTTTAAATTTTAAATCTGATTTTTTTAAATAACAATTAAAATATATAATATAAAACCCAAAAAAGATAATGGAAACAATCTTTAAAAGTAAAGGAACAAATATTTGAATAACGTCGAGACAAGTTGAGTTTTTGCGAAATTGTTTATAAGAAATTAACAGGCGCTCTTTGATTTATTCACCTATAATTCATAATACAAAAACAAAATATAAATATACAGTATTAACGGCAAGGTGACTTTATACTATGAACTGGAGATTCGAATGTATTCTAGTTGATTAGATTTTTGTGCAAAACTGTATGTAGGTACTGTTATTGCCCCGACGTTTCCGGCTATGTTCTAGTCAGATCCTTGTATATAACATTTAAAAGCACCACATTGGTCACCACTGTATTAGGACGAGTGAGTGCCTTCTATCGCTGGCCTTATGAGGAAATTTAAAACCACTCAGTGAACTATGGGAATGGGCTATGATCGGAGTTTCTCTGCATCATAAAATAAATCATGAGCACATTCGCAGCAAAAATTAGAGTCAGTTATAGACTTAGACATCCGATGGGGATAAAAGTTTGGTAAAGGGTGAAGGGACGACTTGGCAAGACATGCACATGATGTCATTGGCGGTAGTCATAAGGTATAGAAAAGTGTCCCCCCCCCCATTGGAAGCTATTAAATTCTCAAGAAACGTTAAAGTGCCAAAAGTATAGAAAATAATAACATAGAAGTTATCACCCGTCCACTTACAACGTTTACTACTGTTAGTTGTATAAAAAGAAAAAAGAAACTAGATGTATTTTTACCTGAATGTTGCCTAAAAATGAGATTCAAAAGCAACAACCTAACTGGTCATTGTATCAATTATACAGTCTTATACTCTTAACACTAATACACTGCAACCACCTTCACCAAACTTAAGCGAACATCCTATACTTAACTCAGTACGGCCTACACGCACATTAATTCGCGCATGTGCGTAGAATCAAGAACCGTGAAAATCCTTTCGCAACAACGGGCGTAACAGTTAAAGAAGCGTTTCGAAACCCTACTATTATTCCATAACATTTTCCATATAATTTCGTATAGTCTGTACTTTATAAAAACAAAAGTGACGTATGATGGCGGCGTAAACACAATCCACGAACCTATTTCATCCCCGTGAGTATATAAGGGGACGACTATGTGATCAGTACATTTAATCTATTTATGGTTGACCTACATGAAGAGAAGGAAAGCGCGTTATGTATCAAATCGCAGAAACGCGCAACCAGCTCCATATATTATGTAATAGTTATATAAAAAAAATGTTTTTAAAAGCGAAACTTATCTGTGGAATCTGACAATATACTCCTGTCGGTGGGGGAGTACCCTCCGGCGGAAATCATAAAAAAGGCCATACTTTTTACACGTAATAGAACCACGGTACAGCTATATTATAGTTGTTGCATGAGTAGATTAATGGACTGAGGAAAAACCACGCTCTTACAAGATACCGGCGTAAAATAGCTTTATGCTGCTGTGTTTCGTATGGTGAATGTAGAGATACGGAGACCCTTTTTCCGAAAAGCCATTCCATTTTCTCTTTCAGTAGAACATGTCAGTTCTTAGTCGAATATAGATGTAGATATGGGCCACAACATTAGGGGGACTCTGTGCTCGTTTGCAACTCTTATAAAAAAAAACGGTGACGTGTAGTAGCGTCCAATCCACCCGACGAATTTAGTGCTGACAAATTCTTGTCACAAAGGTGACGGACTTACACTGGTCAAACAGATTGATGAATAAAAAAAGAATACTAACGTATAGATCTTCGCGTAACTTCAAGCCATTGTAGACGACTCTTGTTTAATAAATCGTATATTGAGGAAGCGTCGACCTCGGTTTTAATTTGACTATTAAAGCTTTGTGCAATATAATTTTGTAATAAAACAGTAACTAATATTTATCACGTTCAAAAATATTATTTCCTTAATGACCGATTCTAAGCCAGAGTTTTAAGATGAAAAATTATTTTGATAGTGAGAACTTTTGATAATTAGCTTATATGTTTCATTCCAGGGCCAATCAACGATACAAAAATGACTTTGGAACAGCCAACTGGAGAGATGTGGCAGAAGATCCGCGAGGAGCTGAATGAGAAGCCAGAGAACAATGCACGAGATTTGGCCCAGATTAAAGAATGGCTTAAGCAAGAACCACATCTACCTGATGAGTTTGGTAAGAGCACAGTCCTTATAACAGCACAGTAATTATATCATACTACTATCTGACCGTGTATAGAAAATAATTTTAACGCGATTTAGCCATGCTGCAGCCTTAGTGAGTGCAGAATGATTGGATCGGTTCGACCACGGTAAGACCACGTGGTGATCGTTTTCACTCGTAACGAAGCATTCCATTATATTTCTCACGCATCGGCATGTTGATACTTAATCAAGGTTAGATATAGATGTCTTTCTGGACCACAGCATTCAGTTAACATCAGGTGGAATGTATGCTATTTTGTGACCCATATTCTATAAAAAGGAATAGATCCGTGGGGCTAATTGCTTGAGTAATCAAAAAATGCTTGTGCTCGTCGTGACGTATACAGGTGTCACTAACTATCCTTTAAAACACAGAAGTATATGAATTCTTTTTGTCTTGACAGATGACCAATGCATCTTGACGTTCCTACGAGGCTGCAAGTTCTCCTTAGAAAAGACCAAGCGTAAACTGGATATGTACTTCACAATGCGAACAGCAGTTCCCGAATTTTACGAAAACCGTGACGTCACACGTCCAGAGCTGCAGGAAATTGTAAAAGTTGTGTAAGTGTATATAATGGACGTTTTAAATTATGACGACGGAGTGGATATTGTAGTTAGGTTACCGGACTTATGAGCCTGAGGGTCTGGATTTAAATTCAAGTCAGAGCCAACATTTCTAAAAAGCAGCAAATTCTTAGTTATTGGATCTGGATATGATGAAATTGACCTCATGTCTTATACGTCCACGTATTTATTAGATCAGAGAAACGAGTAAATTAATAAAGACTGCAGATACCCTCTCGCTAAGCTGGGCGCTCGACAATAGACGATAAAAACGCAGATATAAAATATCAAGATTTTTTAAGGGACTATCGTAAAATCCGTTCTTATTGAGCGATTACGTCGCGGAATGAGTAACTATACTAAATTTCAAGTCAATCGGGTGGATGTTTTTAAATATATAGTGATGAGTCAGTTAGTTGACTCCGTGGCGCAGTGGCTTAGCAATATATTTCTGCGCTGGGGGTCGCAGGTTCGAATCCCGCACGGAACAAGTATTTTTATGACCTATAAATAATTGTTCCGGGTCTGTATATTAGTCCTTGTGCAATTTATGTTTGTAAACTACCCCCACTATACAGGAGTAAATCCTAGTGTAGGCGTAATGTTTTTAAACAAAAATAAATAAAGTCAGTCAGTCAGTGGTACTTTGCTTATATATATTTATAGATAGATAGATGTTTGAGATGTATAACAGTGGTTTTTTTAATTCATACTTAATATTACTATCTACCTCTCCGTTGTAGGGAAGTTACGCTTGTTGGTATTGACGCATATCGCAATACCTGACGTCCCGACGCTGCCACTCGTCGCCTGTCTAAGCAAAAATCCTATAAGAAACGGCACAAAGGGTTATCCGAGTACAGAACCAGAATAGACTGTAAAGGATACGGTATTAATATCAATGGCGTGTACATCACTCGCCTTTGTTTTACTAACTATATAGTTACTATGTCAGAATCGTTGGAATGCACTATGTTCATAACCTTTTGGCCACGATCTCAATAATTTATTTTAACGGATAGGTCTTAAGATGAACATAGACAAGACAAAGGTCATGAACAAAGTCTATGTTACACTTATGTCTGTAGTTGGAAGCGCAACGCTGGAAGTAGTTGTGGACGAGTATGTTTACCTAGCACAAATTGTGAGATTAAGAATTCCAAATTCGACCAAGAGGTCAATAGACGGATCCAATTCGACTGGGTAGCGATTATGTCACATCTTCTCGTCACATGTGCCTCAAAACTTATAAAAAGAGTGTTTGATGAGACGTGGTCCTTCACTGTTGTATGCGGAGGCTCAATATAGATCAGTGAGTTATGGAAATAGCTATGCTCGAAATTTCTCTGCGCGATAGACTTTATTATCATCAGTTTTGCAGACTTTCATAAGTCTACTGTTTTACATAAGCCTCTCTCAAAAAATGCTACAAATGCTAAAAAGCACCATCCTAAGACAACTGTATTCATCGACTTCCTCCATCTTTTATTAGGCCGCCACTACATCGTATTCTTTAATTACATTAAATTGTCGCTTTTGTTGCAATAATTATTCATGCGCCTAAAGCGTATTTCTTTTTTCTTTTCTATTTCTAATTATGTAAATTAAAGTAAGATCTAAGCATGTAATGTATTTTAAGTGACGGAGTCGCCTACAACTATTAAAATGCAAATGTTCTTTCTAATTTTGAGTAGGATACTTCAAAAAAAGGAAGTCCACTATTCGACTGAATGTTTTCTTTATTAATGTGTGTATATCTTAAAGTTTATTTTTTATGTTCTTATTAACAGTTTCTTTTTTTTCCGTACAGTCAAATTCCACCGCTGCCTGGTCTCACACCTGACGGTCGACGAGTTGTCGTTATGAGAGGTACCTATTATTATGATTAATTGCCGCAACTTCGTATTTTTTTAAATTCAAATAGAAAATCGTAAACTATCAAACAACAGATTTTAGTATATATGGAAATTACGAAAGTTTTTAAAATTATTATTTTAATTCTTTTTTTAATTCAGGGATTTACGTTGTTTTAACGTGTCAGTAACATTGTACCTCATAACTAAATAACACAATACAATTTTATTATTTATACAAAATACTAACAAAATGATTCACCATTTCAGCAGCATTTGACAGTGGTTCAGAGAGACTGCTTTGATATTCAGCTAGTATGTTACATATTTTAATGTCAGTTTTGGCGACTAGAAGTTTCCTTTCGAGATGGTTTTTGGAAAATTCCGCGAGCAAGTGTTGTATATCTTCTATTGTCATGCATGTTTCACAATTTGGAATTGTTCTTTTTCATCATGAAAGTAAACTTGTTAGTTACACGGAATGTGTCCGGAACGAAGTCGCATTGCTAACACAACAGATTTTCTATTCAATAGACATTGATTGAAACCAAGGCACTTTCGGAGGTTTATTAAAATTATTTAAAATCTTAAACCTCTGAAGATCAGTCATTTTCATTTTATATTTATCGATGCTCAGATGCTCATTACAAGATTGAAGGACTCCTTTTTCTGAATAGAGGTCTGTCTCGGTACTAACCTACCATACCTTTTTCTGTTACCAAATAGCAGTGATTGCGTTGCTGCGTTCTGATCTGAAGGGTATAGTGAACCAGAATTTTTGTACGTGGTAGAGCCATGCTACAGTTATATTAGTAGTATAGTTGCAGCACGAATGGGTCGGCTCGACAGGTGAAGGACTACGCTCTCACAGAATACCAGCGTCAAATAGTAGCTTAATGCTGCTGTGTTTCGTATGGTGAGTGTAGAGAACCGGAGACCCTTTTCACTGGAAATGAGGCGTTCAATCTTAATCCTCAGTGGTGATAACGCATCTGCATTTTGATTCTTAATCGAGGATAGATGTAGATGTCCACGGGCACACATCATCCACTTACCATCGGGTGGACCGTGCGTTTGTCATCCTTAAACTATACAAAGTATTATAAAATAAAGATTTATAAACTGGTGTTACTTTTAAAAGTTTTTAGTTTAAAAAAATATTATTAAAACACAGGACTGGACAAAGAAGGTCAGACACCAATCGTAGCGGATGCGTTCAAGCTGGCCCTTATGATGGGTGACGTCAGATTAACTGAAGAAAAGGAAGGTGTAGCCGGCGACATTTACATTTTGGATGCATCCGTTGTCACTCCCACTCACTTTGCCAAGTTCACTCCTGCGCTTATTAAGAAATTCTTTGTCTGTGTACAGGTTAGTCACTTGTAACTCAACTTAATTTCCAGCGCCGTTACCATTACAGCTGACGTAAGTCTACTGCAGAACTTAAGCATCCCCAATCGATTGCTTAGTATTTGCCATACATGGCACGCTTGGCAGGCGAGTTGGCAATTGCAATAATTTATGATTCAGTTTTTATTAGGATGACTCTTCTCCCAATCTATTTATTTATATATTTATTTATTGGATCTACCAGCGATTTTACGTTACGTACGTTACATAGATTTCTTAAAGCATATAAGTACATTACATGCACAGGGTATGTAAAATCATTTAAAGGTAAACACTTCATGCCATTTTTGCTAGTGTTACTGAATAAATCTAGAAGTGAGTTAAAAACAGAAACAAACCAAAACTAGAAACAAACAAAAAAAAACGATATAAAAGTAATTTTGTAAAAGCTTACAAAATTTTATCATTTAAACAGTTTGAAAAGAAATTTAATTTAATCATACTAATAATTAGTGTTCGAATTAAAATTGCAACTAAACTTAACAATTATCGTAATCTAACCTTACTAAAGACATTATATAATAAAATAAACTAAATTAAAATATACGTAATAATCAATATGAGAAAGATCACGCTCAGGGTGAATGGCTGACAAGGTTTCTGAAAATTAATTTACGAAAAGTGTTGGGCGAATTAATGTTGATGTCAATTAACTGATTGAATTTATTATATATTTTACACAAGCACGGGATAGTGCAGTTGGCGCCAAAGACTGTTCTGGTGCGATGAGGCACAACCGGAGTAATAACTGTACGCGGATATCTGCGTAGTACTCGGAAATTAATTTTACTGGAAAATCTACTGGTTTGTTTGCCTCTGTCACTTCTTACAACACCCAGGGAACGATCAAGCACTATAATATAATAATTATGGCGGTGTAAGAATATCCAATACCCATTTATATCATCCTTTGGGTGTCGTAATATTAAATGATCAGATACGTCTTACTAATAACAACTAAAAATAAAGATGCGCTTGCCAAGTGTAGAAATTATGGCAAATATCCCCCCTATGAGGCAATATATGGGGGAGGCCTAATGTCATCAGTGCACCTTAGTTAGGCTGTAACGTATAACGGTAACAGTTATGTTGTATTTAATTCTATGAATAAATTGTATCTAAAGATTGCTCCAGAGGCGTGGAGCAGAAGTGCGGTGGTCTTGTTCTTTAAGAAAGGCGACAACGCTCTCTTGAAGAACTACAGACCGATTTCCCTTCTGAGCCGCGTCTACGTGCTGTTTTCGAGAGTCATTACGAATCGTCTCGCACGCAGACTCGACGACTTCCAGCCTCCCGAACAAGCCGGTTTCCGGAAAGGCTTCAGTACCATAGACCACATACATACCCTGCGGCAGATTGTACAGAAGACTGAAGAGTACAATTTGCCACTTTGCCTGGCGTATGTGGACTATGAGAAAGCCCTTGATTCCGTCGAAATTTGGGCGGTGCTGCAGTCCCTTCAGCGGTGCCAAGTTGACTGTCGGTATATCGAAGTGCTGAAGTGTTTGTACAGTAGGGCTACGATGGCTATCCGAGTACAGAACCAGAGCTCGAAACCTATCCAACTGCAGAGAGGTGTAAGACAGGGTGACGTTATATCCCCGAAACTCTTCGCCGCTGCTTTGGAAGACGTTTTCAAGCTACTGGACTGGAAAGGATACGGTATTAACATCAATGGCGAGTACATCACTCACCTTCGATTTGCCGACGATATAGTCCTTATGGCAGAATCGCTGGAGGACTTAAGCACTATGCTCAATGACCTCAATAGTGCCTCCCAACGGATAGGTCTTAAGATGAACATGGACAAAACAAAGATCATGTTTAACGTCCATGTCACACCTATGCCGGTAGTTGTTGGGAGCACTATGCTCGAAGTTGTTGACGAGTACGTTTACCTGGGACAAATAGTCCGACTAGGTAAGTCCAACTTCGACCGAGAAGTCAATCGACGGATTCAACTCGGCTTTGCAGCGTTCGGGAAATTACGACATATCTTCTCGTCAGGTATACCTCAATCTCTAAAAACTAGATTGTACAACCAGTGCGTGTTGCCAGTGATGACTTACGGATTTTAGACGTGGTCCTTCACTGCTGGCCGTATGAGGACGCTCAAGGTCGCTCAGCGAGCTATGGAGAGGGCTATGCTTGGAGTTTCTCTGCGTGATAGACTCATAAATGAGGATATCCGCAGTAAAACCAGAGTGACCGACATAGCCCAACGGATTAGTAAGCTGAAGTGGCAATGGGCCGGCCATATAGCTCGAAGAACCGGTAACCGATGGGGAAGAAAGGTTCTCGAGTGGCACTCGACCCCCCACTAGATGGAGTGACGACCTGGTAAGATATGCAGGAAGTCGATGGATGCAGTTGGCTCAGGACCGTGCTTTGTGGCATTACTTGGGGAGGCCTATGTTCAGCAGTGGACTTGTGAAGGGCTGTAATGATGATGATGATGAAAGATTGCAAATGTTCATCTTTTTAAAACACTTTTTTTCTAACACTATAAAAATAGAATTAATGCCTGAGTTATGATAAAACTGGGCGATTTGAGAAACTGTGGCAGTTACTTAAATTGTACTCAATAAAATACAAAGTAATCAATTAAAAGAGGATACATAGATAAATCCGAGTCCAAAAGTTTGAAAATTTGTTTGAAAGATACAGCCTGTATGCATCCCACTGCTGGGCACTGGTCTCCTCTCATTTCTGTGAGGGTTTTAGGGCAAGGAAGTATCCGCCGCGCTGCCCCAATGCGTGTTGACGAACTTCACATGTATCAGAATGATTTGGATTATCATTTTCAATTTATATATTATTATTATTTATATATTATTATTATATATTATTTATCAATTTTTGATTGATTTGCACGTTATTACTCCACGGGTAATAACGCGCTAACGCACGGGTCTTTCACTAGATAGGTGACAGAAGCCATATAATACGTCAAAACTTTTGCACGGACTGTTTGCTTTTGTGTATAACTTTAAGGTCACCACCGCATAACCACAGATTAGTAAATGGTAGGACGTCAGTACAATTCAAACGACATTTCATATATATACAATATTTAATAAGTAGTATTTAATATTTATAATATTTAATATTGGTTCTTTACTGCTGGACGTGTGAGGACGCTCAAGGTCGCTCAACGATCTACGGAGAGGGCTATGCTCGGTGTTTCTCTACGTGATAAACTTATAAATTATGATATCCGTAGTAGAACCAGAGTGACTGACATAGCCCAACGGATTAATAAGCTTAAGTGGCAATGGGCCGGGCATATAGCTCGAAGAACCGATAACCGATGGAGAAAAAAGGTTCTCGAGTGGTAGCCTCGTAACGGTAGGCGTAGTGTAGCGCGACCCCCCAATAGATGGAGTGACGACCTGGTAAAACATGCAGGAAGTCGATGGATGCAGTTGGCTCCGGACCGTACTTTGTTGCATTATTTGGGGGAGGACTATGTTCAGCAGTGGACTTGTGATGTAATGATGATGATGTTGATATATAATATTCAATATTCAACTGTAGTTTTTATAATTATCAAGTGGTTATCAGCAGTAGCTTACTGACTACTTCTATTTTGTTTCCATCTATCGCCTGATACTATACCGACGGGATGGTATGAGGTAGTTGCCTCTCATTCATTACACGGCGTAAAGATGTTTAATAATCTTACTGTACTTACTTTTTATACTTATATTACTAAGTGCAAATATTAACTATGTATTCTTATTTACAGGAGGCATACCCAGTTAAATTGAAGCAAATACACGTAATCAATGTTTCGCCACTTGTAGACAAGATTGTAAACTTCGTCAAACCTTTCCTTAAGGAAAAGATCAGAGAAAGGGTAAGTCTTGCACTAAACTTTAAGAACATACTTATAATTACTACTATAACTAGATCTCTTTTTACCTAGGAAACCGTCTGGGTAGATGTTACACCTATCTACTCATGTTTTACTTCAAATGTCAATGCTTTCACTGCTGTGTTCAGGTCTGAAGGGTATAATTTCTTTTTATTTAACTTGCTTCACGGCTCTGAGTTCTAGCCCTTCTGAACCTAAAGGTATAATTAGAGACTGTGAGGCATTCCATCTTAAACCCAAGAGGTGACAACGCATCTGTAGACTTCTTTGATTGTATTGGCTGCTGGTATCCAGTGACTGCAGTAGTCACTTACCTTCAGGTGGACTGTAAGTTTATTTATCGCCACAGTTTTATTAAAAAAGTTTAATTAAAAATATTCTTAAACCTAATCTAATCTTGGCTGCCCTGAGTATTTTATGTCTGGCGTAAACGATATATACGTGGTAGAGCCATACTGCAGCTATATTATGGTTGTAGCACGAATGGGTCAGCTCGACCGGGGAAGTACCACGCTCTCACAGAAAACCAGCGTAAGAAGCAGCTCTATGCCGCTGTGTTTTGTATGGTCAGTGTTGAGAACCAGAGACAGGTTTTACAGGAAACGAGGCATTCTATCTTAGTTCTCAGGAGTGGTAACGCATCTGTATTTTGATTCCTAATCTAGGATATTTATCCTGGATTAGGAATCAAAATACAGATGTCTATGGACCACAGCATCCCCTTAACATCAGGTGGACTTTGTGTTTGTCACCCTTATTCTACAAAAAACGAAATTTTTTTACCGCAATCTATCGGAAGCTATTACGATATACTATTACTATTATCTTACGAATTACCAATACCAATTACCAATTAGACAAAAAGGGTGACATTTGTAGATTATCTTAAAAGTCGTAACGTAATTAACCAAGGCACGGTATTTTGTTTATTTCCTAACCAGAGTGGATTTTCATACAGTGACAAAAACTATTTACCCTCGTAACTGGCAGTATGGCGATTGGCCTTGTATCTAATGCTGCAACCAAGACCAGTGATCTTATCGCATAAACGTTACGTGGTACATGTTCTACGTAACGTATATGCCATGGGTAGATTGGTATCATTGAGACTTCTCTTGTTTTTATAAATAATACTAGCGATACTATTTACACTAGCTAACTAAGTAATATTTTGAACTTAGTTAGTGGTGTAACACGGTGTCCTATTACATTACTAACTAAGCTTAAAATGTTTACAGTTTAAAACAGTAGTCGATTAGCAAACTCGTACCCCCGATATTTTATTTTCCTTCCCTAAACTCTCAACCGTAATATATGGCATTATGTCACTTACGTTATTCTGAAAAAGAAATTTTCATAAATTCTTAATACAAATAACGATTACCAAATTTCTTTTAGATTTTCCTTCACTCAGACACCAATGACCTCTATAAGTACGTTCCTAAAGAAATGCTACCGACCGAATATGGTGGCAATGCCGGTTCCATGGACGAACTACACAGTAAGTTAACTCAATTACTTTAAACATATTTTTTTATAGAAACAGAAACATTTAAATATAACAAAACATTTTATACATTTATTTTTTACGTGGTAGAGCTATGCTGCAGCTTTATTATGATTGCAGTACGAATTAATCGGCTCGACCGGGAAAAGAGAACGCTATCACAGAATACCAGCGCCAAATAGCAGCGTAATACTGTTGTGTTTCGTATGGTGAGTGTAGAGAACCGGACACCCATTTTACTGGAAACGAGACATTGCGTCTTAGTCCTCAGGGGTGTCTACGCATCCGCATTTTGATTCTTAATCGAGGAAAGATATATATGTTTATGGATCACCGCATCCACTTAAGAGGACTGTGTATTCGTTTGCCAGTCTCATTCTATAAGAAAACGTGATAGAGTCACGTTGCAGCTATATTATCAATGTAGCACGAATTTGTCGGCTTGACCGAGGAAGGATCAACGTTCCCACAAAATACCTGCGTGAAATAGCTAATGTACAAAAAAATGTTTTGTTTTGTATTGTCGGAGGAGAGACCCGGAGACTTTTACTACTACTTTTTTACTGTATTAATAAACTTTATAATGTTAACTTTATAAGTTAAACTATAATTATGAGCTAATAGATATTTTTAACCTTGGCTAAGTCACTTCACAAGTTTTTTTTTTGATTTAGTGCTGTGCAATTAGCTTATGTATTAGAGAACTATATTATTATTTTATTTTTTGATGTTATCCTCAATAACAACAAAAAATACATTTTTCATACATTTCATACAAAGATCATCAAGATACGCAACGTGGGGAGCTGATTGCACCTACAATCTTTCATTACAACCTATAAAAGCTCACCGCTGAACATAGATCTCCTCATAGGGATTATTCTGCCATAGTTGGCCATGGTTGCCAATCAGCTTGCCACGCTTGGCAAGCGGATTGGCAACCACAGTTTATTATTATTTTAAGTTATTATCAGGACGAAGCTGCGTCTTCTTACGACACATGGGATAGTGTATATTCTTAAACCGCCAATATCTATAGTAATGTCCAAGATTTTTCTTAACACTTTATGCATGTTTAAAAAACTAATACTATAAATTAAATTACATTTACTTAGTTTTCCAATTTCAATTCATAGTTAAAAACTAAATTCAAGTAAACACAATCCTTATTCTTATAGGATGATGTCATATAAATGAAATGAAAAATATCACTCAATTGATAGACAAATGTGCATTGTGACACCTGGAAACACAACATTTTTACACATTACGATGAACTTGGGAAACTACCTGCAAACTTAATTTAATGGGATTATATTTCTTGTACAAAAAATGTTATAATTCCATTAAATTACTTAATTTTCAAACATTTGGTTAATTCTTAAATTACCGTGATTCACTGCCTCGTTGGTCTAGTGATTGTAGTAGTGCAACTGCTGATCATGAGGTCTTGGATTCGAATCCCGGCTCGGCCCAAAAAATCAATTATTGAGTTTACCGTCAAGAATTTCTCAGTAGCTGCCCGGTCCTGATCCTGCGCCTGACCTCTCTCCGGTCAGTTTACCGTCCCATCGGATTATGAGAGTGGGGGAATAGAGAGTGCACTTGTGGTTTCGCATGCACTTGGATGCTATAATCTTGTCTTGCGCTGAAGGCTAGTCTCCGTCGAGTCTGGCCGCCTGAGCGAAATTCGGTCTGGAGAACATTATTATTATTATTATTATACCAATATTTGTATTTTATATTACTCAAGATGTAAAGCCATCTTAATTAACACACTTTTTCCAGTTTATTGTACAAATCGTAATTTTCAGATGCGTGGATGAAGAAGTTAGAAGAATACAAAGACTGGTTCGCAGAACAAGAAAAATACAAAGCAAATGAGGCTCTCAGACCTGGCAAGCCTACTAATTACGATGAGCTCTTTGGCATCGACGGCTCGTTCCGACAACTGGTCATCGATTAGTTTTAGTTTAGCGTATTAAAATGAGGACCTCATCAAGTTTAAGACCGTTAGGTCTCAACTTTACTCCCTATTCAACAACATTTGAAACTTGATTGGGTATTTCAGCGTCTATCTCTGTCGCTTCTTTTACCATGATTGTTATATTTGGTATTGTTTTTTCTAAAACCAAATGCTTTTTATTGTCAACCAAAGTTTAATGCTCAGTTAATATACTTATTTACTACGTTGATGTATTTGTTAAATCGTAAACAGCGTTTTGCTGAATAAAGTTATTTTCTTTTAATTTTTGTTTTTCATTTTTCGTTCCGCATCAAGATTATAATATGAAGGTCAAGATAACTTAATAATTTAACGACATTTTTATTTATTTTTAAAAACGTAACCTCCACACTAGAAATTTCTCCTGTATCGGAGAGGCAGTTTAAAAACATAAATTGCACTAGGGCAAACATCTAGGGAAGTTGTTTACCTGAAACAAGTAGTCCGACTAGGTATATCCAACTTCGAACAAGAGGTCGATCGACGGATTCAATTCGGCTGGGCAGCGTTCGGGAAATTACGACATATCTTCTCGTCAGTTATACTTCAAAACCTGAAAACTAGATAGTACTACCAGTGTGTGTTGCCAGTGATGACTTACGGATCTGAGACGTGGTCCTTCACTGCTGGCCGTATGAGGACGCTCAAAGTCGCTCAGTGGGCTATGAATAGGGCTATGCTCGGAGTTTCTGTACGTGATAGACTCAGAAATGAGGATATACGCAGTAAAGTCAGAGTGACCGACATAGCCCAACGGATTAGTAAGCTGAAGTGGCAATGGGCTGGCCATATAGCTCGAAGAACCGACAAATGATGGGGAAAAAGGTTCTCGAGTGACAGCCCCGTACTGGTAGGAGTAGTATAGTGTAGTGGGGGGTGACCCCCACTAGAAGGAGTGACTACCGTGTAAGACATCCAGAAAGTCGATGGATGCAGGTAGCTCAGGTCCGTGCTTTGTGGCATTCCTTGGGGGACGCCTATGTTCAGCAGTGGACTTGTGAAGAGTTCTACTGAAGATGATATTGATGAAACATCCAACCCAGTATAATTATTTCTAGGCTATACAAATACTTCTTCCGATCAGGATTCGAACCCACGACCCTCAAAGCCGCAACTCAACTTATGCCACTGCACCAAGGAGCCGCCAAATTATTGTAATCAGTTCTCTTTCTACAACAAGTACAAGGATATAAACTTGTTAAATTATAAAAGTAAAAAGTAAGTCGTCCATAGATATAAGAAAGAAGTTTTATATTTCTATGAAGTCGTCCGTGGGCTCCATGTACAATCTAGTTCCTAAAGAAACTGTATTTGCAATTAGTCATCGCTGCTGATGATAAGAGAACTCGGTTTTTTTTTGCTCGAAGGTTAAGTACAGCTATTCAGCGAGGAAACGCAGCCAACGTTTTTGGCAATATACCACGCGGAGCATAGAATACTATAATACACAATAGAATGGCTGTCAAGTTTATTTTGTACGAGGTTTGGCGTCGCCAAACCCGATTCGCTGTGTTGACGACTGAATAAATTTACACATTTTAGACTTTTGGTTAGTGTTCAAGATCATCATTAAAAAAATCGTTTAAATTTTAATACATACTTATTTGTAAATAGGGTGCAATTTGGCACTTTTAAATAATTTGCATGCGAAATTTGGAAACGATTGTAACGTCAAAACACATCTCGTGTTGACATTTATACGTGTGAATTGACGTGTTAGTGACATTTTAGTGGCTACGCGGGCTCCACCCACTCCTCCGTTCTATTACGTATTTATTATAGTATTCTATGGCGCGGAAAGTGACTGTATGATAACTTAAGTTTTTGGTTTGAGTTTGTTACTATGCTAGTAAATATTGTATACTAGCGATCCACCCCGGCTTCGCACGGGTGATTTCTTGATCTCCACAACAGCGCCACCTACCGGGTCCAAACGTGAATTTAAACCATCTAGGGACCCATTCGTATACACTAAAATTTCATCAAAATCGGTTAAGGTGTTTTTGAATTTTAGCAAGACTAACGGACAGTAATTGATTTTATATATAGAGATATTTTAATGTATGTTAGTAAGCAAGTATTGCAAAGTTAAAACAAATTTCAAAGAGTAGCGCCAAACTTTCGACAAACAACCACTACATGCAATCTAACCGAATGACCAACGAATCGTGATAATCAGAGCGCAGAAGTGGCACGAAATGTTATTGCGTTACTTATATCAACTTAAGGATTTCAACAACATAAAAACAAAACAACATCGAATAATTTAAAAAATAATCAACTTCAATTATCATCGGATCTAGTCGAAGTTAAATAAAACAGATTGTGGATTCCATTTTTAAAAACCTCAAAAAAACTCGACGTCAACGTTACTATACCGGTAAACATAGCAACTATAGGTGCCGAGTAAAATGGGGTTAAATGAAACCATAAGATGAATAGCAACAAGACTAGTTATTTGATTAAGTTGTTTGTAGATTTTTCTAAATTTTTTATAGGATGGAGTGACAAACGAGCACACAGTCCACCTGATGGTAAGTGGTTGATGTGAGGACTAAGATGGAATGCATCGTTTCCAGTAAAAATGATCTCCGGTTCTCTACACTTACCATAAGCTGTTGTTGTACGCTGGTATTCTGTGACAGCGTGGGCCTTCCCCGGTCGAGTCAACCGATTCATGTTACAATCATAATACAGCTGCAGCGTAACTCTATCACGTATAAACTATATTCGAAAATATACACATACATAGATTGTGTAGTAAAACATTTTTTGCTAGTATCATTATCTAGGGAGAAAACAGAGGGATACCTTTGGGTGGACTAAACATAGCCTGGATATCCTCTTAATAAACAGTACATATACCAAAGGCACGTGACGCAAAATTAAAGTGAAATAAAGTATGTAGTTTTCTTTTATATCTACTGTGTGACCCGCACCACTAGCTGGTTCTTTCCAGGACAGAGGTTTTTCCAAACTGGTGGTAAATAAACAAAAGAGTGACTTTGAGTAAGTATTGTTTTTATATCTAGGTACATTGAATAAAATAAGTTTCTGTTTCTTTTTCCCTTTTAATGTCATTTATTTATAAATAACCTTACTTGTTAACGTAGCATGATTTTGCATTCATTAACGAGCACGCAAGAATGACAAATAAAAGTAGTAAGTGACATATTAAGTAAATGGTAGAAAATGGCATAAATTTTCTTATATTGGCAGTGTGATGGTAGTGAAACATAAACCATTACTCCGTTTGGTGGACTTGTTTGTCATCCTAATATTCTTATCATTATATTCTATAAAAATAAGCCTATCACTGTCATTTTCCTATGTTTTTATTTATTTTCCATAAATAAATTATTTTAAAAACTAGGATATCTTAACCAAATTACTAAAACTACCCCAATAACTGGGTACCTACTTTTAGTAATTTGATAAAGATTTGGTTTAGTAGAGCCATACTGCAGCGATATTTATCTCTCACAGAATATCAAATGATCTCACACAATTGGTTACTTCGCCTACGTGGATCCCAGATGTAGAAGATCATACACCTTCCCTGTGACCTTCTGCTGACCTCACATACGGATGGCTATCAGGTTTCCGTCGACGCCCCTCTAGGCTCTTCGGATCATTGTCTTGTCCGGAGTGTAGTGCCAGTCACATTAACATCACGGTTACATTCTGCAGACTGCCGCCGTTTTTGGGACTATAGGTCGGCCGATTGGGATAGGATGTTGTCTTTTTTTGCATCATACCCTTGGGTTTGCTTCTCGCCGGACGATCTCATCGTTGTTGCTGATTCTGTTGATGATGTGGTACTTCAGGGTATGGAACTTTTTGTTCTACTCTCTGTGGTGCCCATCGAAGGCAGATACCAGCCATGTTTCGGTCGCTTTTGTAAAATAGCAGTACGCTATAATCAGGAGTGCTACCGGTCATGGGCTGACACATCAACTTCTCAGTATGTAAAAAACAGCGCTCTTAAAAAAAGGGGTCCTTCAAAATAGTTATTCCCAAGGCAAGTTCTGAACACATCGGCAGAATTGGCGAGTAAGTAGTTCACCTTCCTTCGGGAACCCGTATATTCTTGTCTTTCGCCAAAGCTTTCCGAGAGAATTTCTGTCAGTCAACTCTTCCATCTCTGCACAGAGAGGACGACTCACTGGCCCATGTCACAAAGGAGAAATGTTTGGCTTTCCATTCCAAGTCCAACTTAACTCACGATGACGGAGGGAACACAGCGCCGACCATCCCGCGGTGTGAATGCTCCATGCCGGATGTGCGGTTTACACAGCGCTCGGCTTGCAAATAACTCCTCTCCCTAGACGTCAGCAAGTCTCATTGTGCTAAAGACCGGTTCTAACGTGTCTTTTCTGGTACTCCTACTCCAAAGGCGTAGTCCCGAATTTATGGAAGGCAGGTTTGGTCCACCCGATCCTTAAGAAAGGCGACCGCTCAGACCCGTTCAACTATAGGTCTATCGCCATCACCTCCTTAATCTCCAAATTAATGGAGTCCATTATAAGCTGCCAGCTCATGCGGTACCTTGAGAATCACCAGCTGATTAGTGACCGCCAATACGGTTTTCGTCGTAGTTGATCAGCTAGTGATCTTCTGGCTTAACTGACTCATAGGTGGGCGTAGGCAGTAGAGTCCAAGGGTATTGAAGTTATTGTGTAGTGAAGGTATTGACCGTTAGTTTGGACTTAGCGAAGGCCTTCGATCAGGTCTGGCAAAAAGTGCTTCTTTCGAAGCTCCATTCCTATGGGCTTTCCGAGAAATTGTGCAATTGGGTCATCAGTTTCTTTGCTGATCAGAGCATTAAGGTCCTTAGTAGACGGTACATGCTCTGATTACAAGCCTATAAACGTCGGTGTTCCACAAAGTTGCGTGCTATCGCAAACGCAGTTTTTTCTGCATGTCCATGATATGTTACAAACCGGTAACATTCATTGCTATGCAGACGACAGCACTGGTGATGCCTTATACACCGACCGTGCTAATATTTATCGGGAAAACGTCGCCGAGTACCGTGAAAAACATGTGTCAGAAGTCGAGTCTTTACTGAACAAACTTCGGATTGGGGGCGACTAAATCTAGTCCAGTTCAATCCCCAGAAGACACGAATTTGCGCGTTTAACGCTAAAAAGAACCAATTTGTCGTATCTCCTCAGTTTCAAGGCACTCCCCTTGCTATTTCAGCTAGCATCGGATTCCTCAGCGTTGACATGTTGCTTTCCTCCAAGCCAGTAAGGAGCCTCCAAGTAAGCACGAAACTGTGTGCAGTTGGTGCTCACTTGGAGGGGAAGGCCAAATTAGCCTCTAAAAAGCCTGGCGTCTTACTGTCTCACTCTGTTGAGCAGAGCAAGACAGTATTTCATGCCGGCACATCGCTGGCAAAAACAAAGCGCAAGTTGGGCCTCACACGGAATACTGTTGTCATCTCTGGGCCGGGGCACCCCGGTGCCAGCTTATTCCACTTGACCGCATCCAGTGCAGAGCGGTTCGAATCGTCGACAACCGAGTTTTTTTCTGATCGGCTCGATTCACAGGCGCTGCGTAGGGATGTTGCATCCCTTTGCATTTTCTATCGCATCTACCACGGGGGGTGCTCTGTGGAATTGTTTGGATTAATCCCAGCCGTCCAATTTAATGAATGCACATCACGTCAAAATTTAAGATACCATCTGAATGCATGGCGGTCCACCACTGTGCTATTTAATAGGAGTTTTATCTCGTTCAACTTCTCTGTGGATTTGTTTACCAATGGCGGTTTTTCCGGACCGATACAACTTAGGGACCTTCAAGAAAAGAGCTTACCCTTTTTTAAAGGCTGGCAACGCGCCTGCAATTCCCCTGGTGATGTGGTTGTTCATGGGCGGCGGTAGCCACGTACCATCAGGAGAGCTGCATGTTCGTTTGCCCCGTCTTTCATAAAAAAATTAGCGTAGAGAACCGGAGTCACTTTTCACTGGATACAAGGAATTCCATCCCAGTCCTCAGGGGTGACAACGCATCTGTATTTTGATTCGTAATTGAGGATAAATAATAAATGAGGATAAATGGATAGTGTGCTCGTTTGTCACACTCATCCTATAAAAAATAGAGTCCGTATTGTTCAGCTACCTATTTCCTCTGAGTATTTGACTCTGAGTAGCAGTGCACTCAAGGGGCTACAGCATCCACTTATCATAAGGTGGACTATGTACTCATTAATCACCCTTATCCTTTAAAAAACCTGCTATTATTAAACGTATATTCAATAAATTTAACAAACTTAAGCAATAAAATAAATACATTTAGACATTGCCACTGTCATAAACAAAACATGTCGAAACATAAACATTAGGAACACAGGTGATGATTTGATCATTATCTCAAACGTGCAATTATTCCGAATGTTCAGTTATCTAAACTATTTTCCGAGCACAACGCAACAGCAATAGAACATTAGATAGTCGAATTACTTGCAGTAAATAATTAAAATGAAGCAACTAATATTAAGGCCATTGTAATACTTGTACATAGAATGATATATCCTTGCACAAGACACCTTTACATCTTTCATTCGGACTTAAAAACGCTGGTATAATGTTTGCCACGTCATACAGCGTAAATTTTGCAATAACCGGCAAAATTTGCAGAGGTAGTTCGGAATAAGTAATATAGGCAAATTATGAAGAAAAATTAATTAAAAAAATCTCAAACATTCTGTCCTTTTTATCTTTTAAAGTCAAAACGCGTGGTAATGCATTATTATAACTAATTTTACTTCGCACGCACATATTCGTGAGGGTCGATTGGTAGACAAAAATTTTGTTGCCCATAAATTACATTTCATTTACGAATAAGTTAAGTTAGAAACCTTATTTACTCCTATTTTTAAAAACTGCAATAACAGTATAACATTATTTATAAATTACAACTTAAGTTTAAAATTTGGCTACTCTGGAAAATAATTCCCTTTACATTAAAGACGAATTGAGTAATATAAATATTTAAAGCCCTTTATAGCAACTATTCTTAAAAATAAAGTATATTTTAGCAATCTCATTAAAAGACATTAGAAATTTATTCATTACCACCGGAAATAAACTATAAATTATGATCACAAGAGTCCTTTTACAAGGCTAGGAAATAACTCTTACGTGATATCTTTTCACTGCGGACTATTGAACATAAATTATTACATAAAACGTTCAAGAAGTTCGTCATTTGTTTACATAGTTAAGGGCAGATACTTCTATTTAAAATGATTTTTTTTTTCTTAAAAATAATAGGTCAAGGTGTATTTCTGGATGCCTTTGATGAAATGTATTAATTCCTTCATCAAGTACATCCTATCAAAAGTCCACTTCCCCATAGTTTGTCTCATAGTGAGATATTACCATAGCTTGTACCACAGGTTGAACGACAGACGGGTTGACAACCACAGCTTTTTCTCTCAGGTTATCAGGAAGATGTTGTCCATCTCCTATTTCATTTACCCTCTGCCGCCTCTTACGACACTCACGGATAATTATATTGATAGTGGGATGGGATTGCCTTGTTGATAAAACGATCTTACAACGAAAATAAAAACCCTGGTAATATGTAGTAAGAATGCTTTCTGCCTCATGTGCTTTGTATGATACGTGTAGAGAATCGGAGACCCTTTTTACAGGAAAGGCATTCCATCTTAGTCCTCACGGGTGACAACGCATGTGCATTTGCGTGTGGGTTCAGACTGTATCCGGCCTGTCTGGCTTTTGTAAGGCTTTTAAAATTTGACTAATTTTTTTTTACATTTGTCATGTGTTAATTTCCTTTCCGCCCGCCTTGCCTTATATTGCTAGCAAAGCAAGCGAACTAGCACTGTCCTCCCGCGCCCCAGCCTCTCCTGACGGTGGTGGAGATAAAGAGTGCATCTCCACCCCACTCTATTCTTCTCTTTCTCGTCTGGCTTTTTACCCAAATGTCCGGCTAAACTGGCTGGCCTGTTCGTGTTTTCGGTTTAAAGACCCAGCAACCCAAGCCTCAATTCACAAACCCAATGTTACGAATTAAAGTGCCCAAATAATAGGACCCAAACAATTTCAACAAGCCCACAAATGGTGTTCATATTTTAAGTTGGTTGCGTATTGTTGTCTTACTGATGCCAATGTCGCAAAGTAATTCAAAGTAAAAAAAAAACATAACCGATTGCAATGATTGCTTAAGACATGGCGTGCTGCTTCGGAGTGCTTTAGTGCGACTTGAAACCTCGAAGGAAGTGCACGCTTCTAGCATAGATAAATTAATTCCACGCGGAAAATAAGTAAAACTGTGCGGAGTTTTGTTAAATATTTAAGGTAAGTTATTATTTATTTTATATTATTTTCGCCGTAATTATACCTAATAAGCAACTTTTGATTCGTACTAGGCAAAAGTAAAAGTATGTTACTCAACATCTATTACATAAATTCTGGCTAACAAGTTTTTCCTACTTAGGTTAGTTTTAGGTAAGTTAGCTTTTTAAGCTAGGCTTTTGCCTAACCTGCTATAAAGTCAAAAGTGAATGAACTGAACACGACTTAATTTCAAAAGAATATCTACCACAATATTTTACAAAACAAAACGTAATATTTTATAATTTTGTAACTAATAATAAGAATGAAAAAAAATCATAATATTAAATTAAATTTATATTAAATTTATAATATTCAATAATAAATTAATAACTTAATCTCGTTATAATTTGTATAAATAATTTTTACCGTATATTGGCGGTATAATATGGAATATCCATTATTCCATATGGTCCCATGGGTGTCATAACAAGTAACAGAGGTAGGTACACAAACCAACAAATGGGCAGCGTCTTCCATAGAAGAATCAAATTACGTGTCACGTTGTTTGTCCGCGATGGACTCCTAAACTACTTAACCGATTTTAATCAAATTTGCACACCGTGTGCAGTTTGGTCCAACTTGAGAGATAGGATAGTTTTTTGCTCATGAGTGACCCACAATTGTTTTTTGCCCATTAAGTATTTTTAATAGGACATGACAAAGGGTCGTCAAAAAGGGCGTAACAACATCTGCCTAGCAAGTTAGTTCAATATAGAAAATTGCGATTGCAATCCTGCTTGCGGTAAATGTATGGGATATAATCTATCGGGAGGCCATGTTCAACAGCGAACGTATGCTGTAATAAATGAAGGAATGAATGAATAATATATGTTTTCCTTCATTGTCCTTAAGTTCTTATAAGCATTCTCATATATTTATTCTACCTGATTAAATTCTGTTAATACTGTAAAAAACCAGGCCACTAGATGATTCTGCAATTTTTTTCCCGAGTCATTTCCTTTATATTTTAATACCTAGATATAATATATATATATACATATATATATATACGTATATGCACGGTAACTGCGTGTCTTTCCCTTACATGAGCTTAATTTAACTGTTATATAATGAATGTTTACATAATGGTTTCTTATATTTACGCGAACACTACGTACACATTTAAATAAAACTAGTTTTTACGGATTTTATAACATATATTAACTTAGTAAACTTGTACTGCACTCATGGTCACGGGAGTGTGTTCGACGTCCCGAAGTCATAGTTAACCGCGTATTATTATATTGTTGTATTTTGGGGTATTAAAATATCAATTAAAACTACTACTACTCACTACATCGGGTTTGATAGACCACAAATCCTCGTTAAAGAACACCGATCCCTTCCAAGGATGATTCGCGAGGCTATTGAAATCAAAAAACATCCTAATTTCACAATAGTAGATGGCTGGGAACTACCATCCGCTTGGGATCATATAATTATTGAAATAAAATTTCAACCCAATCATAAAACTGCAAGACTTCAAGATACTATAAGTTCATACTGCGTAGATCTTGACAAAAATTAATAATTTTCATCTGTGAGTAACCGCGGTTAACTATGACATCTGAACGATGAACATCTCACTCTCCCCGTGACCATGGTTACTGTAAATTGCTCGAAACGTCGGGAATATAAAAAGTTTATATACGCGATAAAATCCGTACAAGCTAGTATTATTTAACTAAATGTTTATTCTTAAGTTCGAATTTACGAAACAAGTATATACTTGATTATTATAAATCTTTATTTGTAAGAATCACGGTATAAAAAGTTGTTACATATTTTACCTTTGATTAGCATGCAAATTATAATTTTAAAATGTTCATATAACGACAATATTAGTAATTATTTAAATCTAAAAAAAAAAACAATCTTAATAATTATATCAAAAATCTTTTAAGGCATAAAAACATTCAAGTATTAACCTTTTTATACAAATGTTTCTTATATAATGTTTCGATTAATAATTTGAATTCTTAAGGTATTTTATTATATATTTTCACACACATATTTAGGCAATTTTTGTAATACTATATATATATATATATATATATATATATATATATATATATATATATATATATATATATATATATATATATATATATATATATATATATATATATATATATCCCATCATTTCTAAGAACGGAAATAATGAGTATGCAAATATATGAAGCATTCTATAGGGAGAGCCTACGCTTAACAGTATACTTTGCGTGGCTATTATGCGTATTAATTAAGAGAGAGTTTTAACGTTAAAAGAGGTTAAGATCGCAGCTAAGCGGATTTTGATTAAATCTAATACACAGATAATTCATGTCCTGGATGAACGCATGAGATACTTCTACCGCTAAACATGAAAGCGCGAGCCGAAACTATTTACAATTTTCTAACTAAATGTTCATGACATTTTTTGCGGTATAAGTTAGGTAAAATAATTAATAGTTTGTGCTAAAAGGTATCATAAAAACCTAAAATTGACATTAGACTGAGATGAGGAAAATCTTCACGATTTTAAATACATTATGAATAGTTTTCTTTAAAAGGAAACGAAAGTTAATGTTACAAAAAACGCTTGCGCTCAGACGCTTACGTCAGTGACGAGAAGTAAATATTGCTTAAAGGTTTTTGCACAAAGCATATTTTTTATAAAGGGTTTTTCAACAAGAACTTTGTTTTCTAAAACAAAATAAAACAAAGAGTTTAGATGAAGATGATTCAAATTTTTATTGTATTACGAAGAGAAAAGTTTGGCAATTATGAATGAAAAATGATATCTGGCAAATATCCACCACGACCACGCTGACAGATGTCGATTCTTTCATCAAAGTTTTTAATCACTTTTTGGCAAAATGGCAGGTCTATTTCGTTAATCACGTCACGGAATTTGAGTTTTAAGGCCGTGATCGATTCGATTGGCTGCATATAGACTCTGTCCTTAACATAGCCCCACAAAAAATAGCCCGGTGGTGTTAAATCACACGATCTGGCTGGCCATTTAACAGCTGAATTTCGTGAAATTATGCGATCGGGAAATTCGGTTTGCAATAAATTGATCGTTTCGTTGGCTGTGTGACATGTGGCACCGTCCTGTTGAAACCACATGTTTGTGATATCGATGTCTTCAATAATAGGCCAAAATTGAGATGTTAACATCTCGCGATAGCGTGATCCATTGACCGCTACCGCATTTCCAGCCTCATCTTCGAAAAAAACGGCCCAATCACGCCTCCAGACCACATAGCGCACCATACAGTGACACGTTGAGCATGCAAAGGCTTCTCAATAATCGCTTTAGGATTTTCAGAAGCCCAAATGCGGCAATTTTGCTTGTTGACGTACCCTGACATGTGAAAATGGGCTTCGTCTGAAAAAATGATTTTTTCAGAAAAACCAGCGGGCTGTTCCTGAATGAATTGAACGAATCTACGGCGATGTGAATGGTTGGTCAGCTTCAATTCCTGCACCAGTTGAACCTTGTAAGGCTTCAAAGCCAAATCCTTACGCAAAATTCGCTATGTGGTGGTTTTGGATAACCTCAATTGTTGAGAACGTCGAGGAATTGACAAATTTGGATCTTCTTCAACACTGTGGCTCACAGCTGCAATGTTTTCGGTTGAACGACCCGGTCGAACACGCGTTGGTGTTGGCACATTTTGTACCGAGCCTGTTGATTCAAATTTAGCGACCAAATTCTTAACAGCGGTCTTAGAAGTACGATTATGTTGTCCGAAAATATCACGAATTTTACGAAACGTAACTTTAACAGAACCACCATTTTCATAGTGGATTTTAATTATTTTAATGCGATTTTCGAGCGAAATTGAATTCATTGTAGCAATCGCCACAACATCTACTACGAATAGGTCAAAAAACTAAATGTCAAAACTGTCATGTTGTTGGTGTTGCCCCAATTGAAAAACAAAGTTCTTGTTGAAAAACCCATTAGAATAGGGGTGACAAACAAGCACACAGTCCACCTGATGGAAAGTGAATGCTGTGATCCATAGACTACATCTGTCCTCGATTAAGAATCAAAATGCAAATACGTTGGCCCTCCTGAGTACTAAGAAGGAATGCCTCGTTTCCAGTAAAAAGGGTCTCCGGTTTTCTACGCTCACCATACGAAACACAGCAGCATTCAGCTGCTATTTTGCGCTGGTATTCCGTGATAGCGTTGTCCTCCCACGGTATATCCGACCCATTCGTGCTACAACCATAATATAGCTGCAGCATGACTCTACCACGTATTAAAATTATTATAGTATCCATTCTACTTTTTTCTAAAATGAATTAGCGTACTAATAATTTTGTATAATTTATTCTATTTAACCGATGAGGGAGAAAAGGTTCTTGAGTGGCAGCGTCGTACCGGTAGGCGTAGTGTAAGGTGACCCCCCAATAGATGGAGTGACGACCTGGTAAGACATGCAGGAAGCCGATGGATGCAGGTGGCTCAGGACCATACTTTGTGGCATTCCTTAGGGAAGGTCTATGTTCAGCAGTGGACTTGTGAAGGGCTGTAATGATGATGATGATGGAGCCGTGTATTATTAAATTTAAGCCATTCACCGCTAAAATAGTACTCGTCCAAGGAATCTCGCCTAGGGAATGCTACAAAGCACGGCCTTAGCTGCCTACATCCATTGACTTCCTGCATGTACCAGGTAGTCACTTTATATAGTGGTGAGGACGCTCCTGACTGCGCTTACTAGACTGCTGACTTGCTGACTTTCTTCCTAGCTGCTTGACAGTTCTTCAAGATATATGGCCCACTCATTCCCACTTCCGCTTGGTCCGTTTCCGGTCTGGTCGATTACTCTACTTTTTTCATCAGGGCGGAGCCATATAAAAATTTCGCATACACCACGGGGAGTGCTCTGAGGAATTGTTCGGATCAATCCCAGCCGCCAAATTTCGTGAACGCACTACGCTGGAAACGTCCCGATACTATCAACACCATCTGGATGCTTGGCGGTCGATCACTGTACGTTTCACTAGGAGTTTTCTTAGGCGTACGATCTCTCTGTGGAATAGTTTACCACTGGCAATTTTTCTGAACCGATATGACCTGGGTACCATCTAGAAAAGAGCTTACTCCTTTCTAAAGGGCCGGCAACGCATCTGCAATTCCCCCGGTGTTGCAGTTGATCATGGGCGGCGGTAGTCACTTAACATCAGGTGAGCCACATGCTCGTTTGCCCCCTCTTCTATAAAAAAAACATTAAAATTATGTGTATACCGACAGCCTTCACAGCGGGGAAGTAAATTTGTCCAAAAATGTAAAGGTTAATATTTCTTTCTGTACTATTAGTTATATTTTATAAGTAATTAGAGTAAAAATAAATAAACCAAACCACAGATATTCAAAAAAGTAGAAAAAGTAAAAAAAGGTCAAAATGTGTAAACAATTAGAGTTTAAACTACAGAGGTATTGTTTTGTGTATTAATTATAATACTTTAGAAACTGATAAACTTTTTTTTAAAACTTACTTCTTAAGTAAATGACATTGTATAACAACAAACCTCAATATCAACTAGCGACATAATATGGTGAGTGGAAGATTATTAACCCTCATTCTTTAACAGATGACTGCCTCGTTGGTCTAGTGGTTGTAGTAGTGCAACTGCGGATCATGAGGTCCTGGGTTCGAATCACGAGTCGGGCCAAAAAATTAATTATTGAGATTTTCCGTCAAGAAATTCTCAGTAGTTGCCCGTAGTCGGGAAGTTGGCGGTGTCTCACCCCCGTGCCTCGGAAAGCACGTAAAGCTGTTGGTCTTGCGCCTAATCTCTCTCCGATCGTGTCGGTTTACTGTCCCATCGGATTATGAGAGTGAGGGAATAGAGAGTGCACTTGTGCTTGCGCATACACTTGGGCACTATAATCCTGTCCTGCGCCGATGGCTAGTCTCCTTTCAGGTAGGCGGCCGTGGCTGAAATTCGGTCTGGACTACATTATAACAGATATTATCTTCATCATATTTTGTTGAGCGACTTTGAATTTCTTCTTATCGCCGCCATTAATATTGTATTTAATAACGGAACTCAAGGGGTTCCGTTGCCGCCACCACGGAAAAGTAGGAAGTCTTTATGAAGACTTTCTATCTAGAAGCGATCCATAGAAAGTAGATCCGGTCTAGGGCCGAAGGCTCGAAAAAAAAATGAGATTGACTTCATTATGATTGTCAGACGACAACTATTCGGTGATGTCTCAGTGATCGCGAGATCAAAAACTAGTAGCGATCACGAAATGGACAGGTACACTGTGCCTTAATGTTAAGTTGTAAAGGTCACGTCTAGTTAAGTCAACTCTATATCCTCTCGTGCTCTAATTCAAAGCCCCTGAAGCCCGAATTACGAAATAATTGTTTTCAATACATAGAATATTGCAATACAGTGAACGATATGAATAGCAAGCTCATGGAAACGTCTGAGCGGTTGGAGCTAAGATCTCCGATCACTCACGTAACATCGTGGCTGTTAGATGGGAAAGAAAGCTGCTGTCTTCGCCAGATATGACGGCAGTAACAAAAATGACAGATCTCTAAATGCATGAGGTGAGACTTACGCAGCTTGAATACATCTCGTATTGTAGGAGCGATTGAGCCGAACGAAGGCTTCATAGTCTTTGCCAGTCTGTCTGTTTGCATGTAAAGCCAACTGCAGAAGTTGAAGACTGATTGTAGCAGTATCAATTACATTTATATTTTGGTACACTTTTGATTAAGGGGTTCTACGGACAGTTGTACACATCATCGTAGGAGTTACATGCTAGTGTGAGTAATGACCCAATACTATTCCGATGATACTCCAGTAGTCAGTGTAAATGACATTGAAATTGAGAATGGAAGGAAATGGTAAAGAGGATAGAATTACAGCGGAGCATGTGAAAGCGGTTGGAAAACCGGTTCTTAAGGTCCCTGCAGAGGCTCTTAAATTCCGTCTTCTATGTTGGCACAACTCCGGGGAGACGTGGAGCAGAAGTGCGGTGGTCTTGTTCTTCAAGAAAGGTAACAAGGCTCTATAGAAATGCTATAGACTAGTTTCCATTTGGGACTCACTGCTGTTTGGAAGTCATTAGGAATCGATTCTCACGCTTTTTGACGACTTTTCGAACTAGCTGGTTTCCTGAAATGGCGTCAGTACCATTGACTACATACAAACCCTTCTAAAAAATTTACTGAAGACCAAGAAGTACATCTTCAACATTGTCCCACATATGTGGACTATGAAAAATTCTTTGGTTCCGGCAAGACCTGTGCGGTGCTACAGTCCCTTCAGCGATGCCAAGTTGACTATCGATATATCGAAGTGCTGGAGTGTTTGTATAATAAGGATACGATAGCGATAATCCGGCAAAATCCGACTACGCAAATGATTTCTACCACTACGTTTTACCCGGTACAAATCCAACATGACCTTCCTCAGCACAAGGTCCTTATGCTAACTATGCTTTAAAAAGTATATTGTTGATCTTTAAAAATGTTACCAGCCGTTGAAAACTTACCTGAATATAAATTATGGCACAGAGGAGTAACGTCGACTCGACGACTTCCAGCCTCCCGAACAAGCCGCTTTCCGAAAAGGCTTCAGTATCATAGACCACATATATACCCTACGGCAGATTGTACAGAAGACCGAAGAGCACAATCTGCCACTTTGCCTGACGTATGTGGACTATGAGAAAGCCTTTGATTCCGTCAAATATTGGGCGGCGCTACAGTCCCTTCAGCGGTGCCAAGTTGACTGTCAGTATATCAAAGTGCTGAAGTGTTTGTACAGTAGGGCTACGATGGCTATCCGAGTACAGAATCAGAGTTCAAAACCTATCCAACTGCAGAGAGGTGTAAGACAGGATGACGTGATATCCCCGAAACTCTTCACCGCTGCATTGGAAGACGTTTTCAAGTTACTGGACTGGAAAGGATACGGTATTAACATCAATGGCGAGTACATCACTGGCGAGTACATCACTCACCATCGATTTGCCGACGATATAGTCCTTATGACAGAATCGCTGGAGGACCTAAGCACTATGCTCAATGACCTCAATGGCGCCTCCCAATGGATTGGTCTTAAGATGAACATGGACAAAACAAAGATCATGTTCAATGTCCATGTCACACCTACGCCGGTAGTTGTTGGGAGCACTATGCTCGAAGTTGTTGAAGAGTACGTTAACCTGGAACAAATAGTCCGACTAAGTAAGTCCAACTTCAACCGAGATGTCAATCGACGGATTCAACTCGGCTGGGCAGCGTTCGGGAAATTATATATATAAAAACTAGATTGTACAACCAGTGCGTGTTGCCAGTGATGACTTACGGATCTGAGACGTGGTCCTTCACTGTTGGCCATATGAGGACGTTCAAGGTCGCTCAGCGAGCTGTGGAGAGGGCTATGCTTGGAGTTTCTCTGCGTGATAGACTCAGAAATGAGGATATCCACAATAAAACCAGAGTGATCGACATAGCACAACGGATTAGTAAGCTGAAGTGGCAATGGGCCGACCATATAGCTCGAAGAACCGGTAGCCGATGGGGAAGAAAGGTTCTCGAGTGGCAGCCTCGCCTTGTAGGCGTAGTGTAGGGCGACCCTCCACTAAATGGAGTGACGACCTGGTAAGATATGTAGGAAGTCGATGGATGCAGGTGGTCCGCCATTACTTGGGGGAGGCCTATGTTGAACAGTGGAGTTGTGAAGGGCTGTAATGATGATGATAATGATGAAAGGAGTAACTAATAATTATTTTTGTACTGTGTCGCTCCGAGCGGCCGTGGAGGCCTATATTCAGCAATGGACTTGTGAAGGGCTATAATAATGATGATGATATTGATGTGTCGCTCCTGAACGTAATACCAATCCCCGAACGAAAAAGTAATTGTATCGTCTTCAAATAATTATTTCGAATCTATGTGTTTATTATCGTATTATATATATATATATATATATATATATATATATATATATATATATATATATATATATATATATATATATATATATATATATATATTATGTGTTTGTGTGTGTAAAGCGCCTATATACAGGAGACATTCGTTGTATGAGCCAAAGCGGTATGGGTATGGGTTGTATGTGTTGCCAACTTTTTTAGAAGTAATTAAGTGTACCTAATATCTGATTTCATATAGATTTAGAATAAGTATTATTACGCGCTCCAGTCGCCGACACAACTAGCGCCATCTAGTGTCAGGAACGAGAGCGAGGGGAGCGTTGCAGTTTATGACATCACAGATCTTTCGACCGACAGCGCCACCCGAAGAACTAAGTTTCTAGAGAATCTATACTCGAGCTCTCGGTACCTTGCGCGTGTTTACTTGAACATTCCGGATATTTTGCTAATTTAAATAAATAGGTGGCGCAAGATGCGATCGAGACAGAGTTGAACTCGACGACACAAGCGAAGCTTCGGAGCGGAATTAAGTGAATTAGTGTGTTTAATTATTAGTGTTTTTAACTTTAATTTGTATAAAGTAAATTAAAGTGTTAATTTAGGTAATTCTATCGGCAATTTTTAATTGTCACGAACCTCAAGCTCGTAACTATTGGTGGCAGAAGTGGGATAAAATAATGCCGATTTTACCCAAGGAGGAAACGGAGGGTGTCCGTACCCGAAGTCAACGCCAGCATGAGACGGACCAGAGGAGATTTGGTGGTGCAACGCCGCAGACGTCGGAGGGCCAACTGCCAGCCACGGAGGCTGCGAGCCCGTCAGTAGCTCCTACACCTGCAACACCAGACTTAGGTGCTCTGATGGCGATGCTACAGGAGCAGCTGCAGCGCGGACGAGAGGAACAGGCCCGTCTGTTGAAAGAGCAACAGGAGGAACAGGCTCGCCGACAGGAGGAACAAGCTCGCCGACAGGAGGAACAGGTCCGTCGGTTGGAAGAGCAGCTGCGGGGCGGCCAGGAAGAACAGATGCTTCTCATGAAGGACCTTCACGCTACCTTCGGGAAAGAGATAAGGGAGGTGAAGGATAAGGTTGCTCAACATGATAACCGGTTGTCGGAAGCGGAGACCCAAATCAACCAAGTTAAGAAAACGCTGGATGAACTCAAACTTGGGGATGGAACTACAGCTCCCGTAGTAGCTTCAGCACCTTCGCTACGTGGGTTCAAGGTGCCACCGTTCGACGGGACCTCTTCCTGGTCGGCCTACAAAATCCAGTTCGAGGCCGTCATGGAGGCGAACGGCTGGAATAAAAGCCAAGCCATGACTGCACTCACCCTAGGCCTGCGCGACCAAGCCTTAACTGTGTTGGAAGCTCTCGGTAAGAAAGTGACCTATGAGCAGCTTCTTGAGGCCTTGAAGGCGAGATATGGTGACGCTCACCTGGAACACGTCTTTTGCGCGCAGCTTAAAGATCGCGTGCAACGCAGCAACGAAAACCTGCAGCACTGGGCCCTTGAGGTGGAGAAGATGGTTCGTAAAGCATACCAGTCTGTACCTGCGCTCATTGGAGGGAACCTGGTGCAAACATTCATCGACGGCATCCGCGACCTGGAAGTCAGAGCTGCTGTGAGGCTCGGGCACCACGAGACGCTTAAGGACGCCTTGGCCCATGCACTGGAGGTAGAAGCCGTGCGGCAGGATCATCGTTCCCATCGCGTCAGGGAGGTTGCAGCAACTACAGTTCGCGACCGCAACAAAGGATACAGCCCTAGGTGCTATGGCTGTGGGGAAAAGGGCCATCTTCGATCCAGCTGCCCTAAGCGAACCCTAGAAAGAGAAGGTGAACGATCCCAGGAGGGTAGTGCGGCCAACAGCACCGCCCAGCAGCAGCAGGGAAACGAGTAAAAGCCAGAACTGCGGGGCGGGTGCTGGCTGATTTTAAAAAAGCCCCAAGGATCTCGATCTCACAACCCATGATGGGAACAGTCTAATCATCAAGGGCGAGGTCAACGGAATGCCGTGTAAACTGACCATAGACACTGGAGCCTCTCGTACGGTTGTTAGTTCTCAACTTATAAGTCAGTTCCTTGGGGACTCCGCATACAACCGAGAACGCATTAATTTGGTAACAGCCACCGGTCGGCGTATACCCGTCCGTGGAGAGAAGGAGATGGAGTTGAAGCTTGGCAACGTGACCTACCTGCATAATGTCATCGTGGCTGATATAATGGACGACTGCATCCTAGGCCTAGACTTTATGAGGAATAATTGTTTTGAGATCGACGTTAAGCAAGGTGTTTTGAAATGTGGACAGGAGGAACTTTTTATGGAAGGTGCGTTACCAGGGAACGTGTACAGCATTAGGAAGATTGTTCTTCCGCCTAGATCGGAAACGATTGTTCCGGTTAGTCTTCCTCGAAACACTGGGCAAGCTCACCGTTGTGTACTTGTGGAAAGGGTAAACAATGACCTTCCATGGAAAGTGGCTCGAACCTTGGTCAGGACCACTGACATCTCAGGAGTACGTGTGCTGAACCTTTGCGACCGGGAACAGATTATAGAAAAAGGCACACTGATTGGTACTTGTGAGGAAGTGGATTGGTTACGTCGGTGCCAATATCTATCGACTGGGACCCCCAGCAAGGATGCAGAAACGAGAGTGACCACACTTTTGGAAGACTGTCGCAGTGTTCTCTCCCCGAACGAATTGGTCAAGGCGAAGAAGTTGTTACTCAAGTACGCCGATGTATTCTCATCAAACGATGCTGACATAGAAAAGACTGGTTTGGTTCAACACAAAATAAACACAGGTGAAGAGTTGCCTATCCGTCAGCGGCCAAGACGATTGCTGGTAGCACGTGAAAAGGAAGTGGAAACCATGATTGAAGGAATGGTGAAGGATGGTGTTATTGAACCTTCCTCCAGTCCGTGGTGTTCGCCAGTGGTGCTGGTGAAAAAGAAGGATGGCAGCATGCGGTTCTGTGTTGATTACCGCCGTCTGAACGACGTTACAAAGAAGGACAGCTAACCCTTGCCAAGAATTGATGACACGCTGGACATGCTTACAGGAGTAAAATGGTTTAGCACGCTGGATCTAAAAAGTGGCTACTGGCAAGTTGAAATTGACCCTAAGGACAAGGAGAAAACTGCGTTCTCGACGGGAAAGGGTCTGTGGCAATTCAAAGTAATGCCGTTTGGGTTGTGCAATGCTCCAGCAACGTTTGAAAGGCTGATGGAACTTGTACTTACCGGGCTAATTGGCGATGCCTGTCTGGTCTACTTGGATGTCATCATCATCGTGGGCCGTACGTTTGAGGAACACCTTCAAAACCTGGAACGCGTGCTTATGAAGATTCAGAGTGCCAACCTCAAGTTGAACCCGAAGAAATGTTCACTATTCCAACGGCAAGTTAACTTTTTGGGGTTTGTAGTATCGGAAGAAGGTATCCGCACAGATCCAGAGAAAATCGCCGCTGTCAAGGATTGGCCGGTTCCAAAAGACAAGACGCAGGTTAGAGCATTTTTGGGTTTGTGCTCCTATTACCGGCGATTCGTGAAGAACTTTGCAGATATAGCCAAACCTCTGCACAAGCTAACCGAGGAGAAGCGACATTTCTGCTGGGATGAAAGTTGCAATATCGCATTCCAGGAGCTCAAGGACCGTCTGTGCAAAACACCTATTTTGGGATACCCTGACGCAAGCAAAGAATTTATAGTTGACACAGACGCAAGTGATATAGGACTTGGCGGTGTGCTGTCTCAACGGAGTGGTGACCAAGAGGTCGTGATAGCGTACTTCAGCAAGTCGTTGTCAAAACCGGAAAGGAACTATTGTGTCACAAGACGCGAATTGCTCGCTGTGGTAAAGTCGTTGCAGCATTTTAGCAAATATCTTCTGGGACGAAAGTTTCACTTACGAACTGACCATGCTGCACTAAAATGGCTATTGCAGTTTAAAAACCCAGAAGGACAAGTTGCGAGGTGGATTGAACTACTGCAGGAATACGACTTTGAGATCGAACATCGCAGCGGGAAATCTCATGGCAACGCAGATGCATTGTCAAGAAGACCTTGTCCTGAAGATTGCAAACATTGTACTAGGCAAGAGAGTAAGGAAGTGGTATCCGTAAGGATGCTCAGGGCAGACCACCTCAGCAACGAGTGGAAGGACAGCTTACTACATGCACAGCAGGAAGATCCGGACATCAAGCCGATTCTGGAATGGATAAAGGCCAGTGCCCCCAAGCCCAAGTGGAGTGACGTCTCAGCGATGAGTTCGACCACTAAAAGCTATTGGGCCCAGTGGGACAGCTTGCTGCTTCAGGATGGAGTTCTGTGTCGTAAATGGGAAAACGTTCGGGGAGACAGCTGTCATTTGCAAATGGTTGTCCCTAAAGCTAAAGTACCGGATGTTCTACAGCTGTACCATAATGATTGTTCAGGAGGCCATCTAGGAGTTAAACGAACTCTACTGAAGATCCGAGAACGGTTTTACTGGGTCCACTGTCGAAACGATGTCGAGGACTGTTGTCGCAAATGTACAAGTTGTGCGGCTGTAAAGGGACCTCAGACTCGTAGTAGAGGTGCATTGAAGTTGTACAATGTGGGTGCACCATGGGAGAGAATAGCCATTGACGTGGCGGGGCCGTTTCCGGAGAGTGAAAGCGGTAACAAGTATTTCATGGTTGTGATGGATTACTTCACTAAGTGGCCAGAAGTCTTCGCCATTCCAAATCAAGAAGCTTCAACAGTTGCAGATAAACTAGTTCATGAAGTCTTCTGTCGTTTTGGAGTACCTTTAGAGATTCACTGCGATCAAGGAAGGAATTTAGAGTCTCAAATATTCCAGGAAACTTGCCGAGTTATGGGTACTCATAAAACAAGAACGACTTCTTATCACCCGCAATCTGATGGAATGGTGGAACGATTTAATCAGACATTGGAGAGGTACCTAGCAAAAGTTGTAGACAATCGGCAACGAGATTGGGACAAGCACATACAACCGTTTTTGTTGTCATATCGAAGTTCTGTTCACGAAAGTACAGCAGTGACACCAGCTTTCGCAAACTTTGGAAGAGAATTACGGCTGCCTGCGGACCTGATCACCGGGATACCACCTGATGCCCCACGCAGTATAACCGATTATGCAAATGACTTGCGGAACAAAATGAATGACATTTATGAGCACGTCAGACAATCGGGCCAGCAAATGTCTGAGAAAATGAAAACCCGGTACGACCGCAAAATGAACAATAAAGGGTTCAACGAAGGTTCATTAGTGTGGTTGCACAATCCAGTCCGCAGCAAAGGGAAATCTCCTAAGCTTCAAGCTAAATGGGACGGCCCGTACCGGATTGTAACCAGGATCAACGATGTGACCTACCGGATACAGAAAGGCGCAAGAGGGACTCCTAAAATCGTCCATGTGGATCGCTTGGCGCGTTATTATGGGACCGATAATGCTCGGGACGAGCATGTCTTAGGTGGGGGCAGTATTACGCGCTCCAGTCGCCGACACAACTAGCGCCATCTAGTGTCAGGAACGAGAGCGAGGGGAACGTTGCAGTTTATGACATCACAGATCCTTCGACCGACAGCGCCACCCGAAAAACTAAGTTTCTAGAGAATCTATACTCGAGCTCTCGATACCTTGCGCGTGTTTACTTGAACATTCCGGATATTTTGCTAATTTAAATAAATAGGTGGCGCAAGATGCGATCGAGACAGAGTTGAACTCGACGACACAAGCGAAGCTTCGGAGCGGAATTAAGTGAATTAGTGTGTTTAATTATTAGTGTTTTTAACTTTAATTTGTATAAAGTAAATTAAAGTGTTAATTTAGGTAATTCTATCGGCAATTTTTAATTGTCACGAACCTCAAGCTCGTAACAGTATATTATATTTGAATTTTAGATCAATTTTTTGCGGGGTATAATAGCTTTTTGTGTTATAGCTAATATTAGTTAAACTTTGAGGCAAAAAATCAGATTTTTATATTTAAAGTATTTTAAGGTACGTGGTACCGACTTAAAATGCAGTAAATACTCTATTTAAAATTATTGCTCCATGAATAGTACAAAATAATTTTATTCAATACTAGCGGTTCCGCGTGACTTCGCCCGCGTGGATTACAATTGGATTTCGTGGGTATTTAATTTTTTGCGCGGAACCCCAACCTCTTTTTCTAAAAGAAAAGTAGCCTAAGTTACTCCCCATAATGTCAACTATCACCCGTCAAAATCGGTCCAAGCGTTTCGGAGATTAACCGGAACAAACAGACCTATCTAAACTTGAAATCTATCTATATACAAATAAATTTTATTTATTTGTGTATAGATAGGTTACAAATAATCCTTATTGAATATCATGTGTACTTAGTTTTCGTCCTTAACGTCGGTAATAATTTTACGTCTCGGTTTATTGTTTTAAAGTCTAGCGTCCGTACACGGCAGTACTACGTCAAGTATTTTAAAGAGTCAAGGTTTGTTTCTCATTTGTATGCCCACTGAAGTTCGTTGACAGTGAATTTTGTCATTATTGTCGTTGTAAGGAGAACTTGTTAAAGCAAAAAACGTTAAATATTTTAGATTAATTCAAAATATGAATCTTTACCATAAACACAATATTTTATCGTATAATTTATTATTCATATAATTCTCGTTAATAATGTGCAAAACCATTATGAATACCTATAATTGTTGTTTTGTTGTGGCCTTAAGATAATATGTCACCCATTACATCCTAGAGGTGCCTAAAGGATCAAATGAAGAACCGTTCCGCTTACGTCAGATTGATTCATCCTTATATTATGCGTGACCAGTAACGGGAAGTAGCTTCAAAGGTACAAGACGTCAGGTGATGCGCTCCTCCTTACAACAGAAGAAGGTCAAACGGAAGAGAAGTGTGAGACATAACCTACTGGTAGCTCAGGAAATAAGTGCTCACTTGAAATTTTGCGAGTTCGATCCCTCCTAACACAAATGAGGATTGTCTTGATTGTGCTCGGCGGTAGGAAAAATTCATTAGAAAACCTGCATATCTACATATCTAAAATTAAAAAATATAATATTTAGAGAACGTAACTTTTTTCGAGGAAAATAGCGTATAGGTACACACGTTCGAAAAGTATAAAAGATATTGCAAAAAAAAAAAGTATTAGCCTAATGTTACTTTATGGATATTTTTTGTGCTCTTGGCACTTGTGTTAAACTTTTAACTGCCTTAAAATATTACGTACTTGATTTTTAATAGTCAAAATAAAAAAGAGTAGCTCATTTTTTATTCAATATAATATGGCTCGGTGTCGCTGTTTCCGACATATCGTGTTCATCACCGAGAGCTCTCCATTTTCAACTGACTTCAACACCAAAAATACTCCGGTCTTTTCCTTGCATAATACGTTGATAGAGAGTATTTAGATTTAATTATTTTAAACTTTAAAGTATAGTTAAGAAAATAACTTAAGATACATTATTATTATTATAAATAACTAGGGGTTACCAGGCGCAGGACTTTGATTCCGTCGAAATTTGGACGGTGCTACAGTCCCTTTAGCAGTGCCAAGTTGACTGTCGGTATATTGAAGTGCTGAAGTGTTTATACAGTAGGACTAAGATATCTATCAGAGTACAGAACCAGAGTACGAAACCCGTCCATCTGCAGAGAGTTGTAAGACAGAATGATATTATATACCCGAAACTCTTCAATGCTACATTGGAAGACGTTTTAAAGTTACTGGATTGGAAAAAAATACATCTCTCAGCTTCGATTTGCTGACGATATAGTCCTTAGGACAGAATCGCTGGAGGACCTAAGCAACGTGCTCAATGACCTCATTAGTGTCTCCCAAGGGATAGTTCTTAAGATAGACGTGGACGAAACAAAGATCATGTGTAACGTCCATGTCACTTATGTATGTTTACCTGGGCCAAATAGTGCAACTTAGACCGAATCTACAGATTCGACTCAGTTGGGCAGTGTTCGACACATCTTCTCGTCAGGTATAGTACCTCAAATCTGTAAACGGGATTGTACAACCAGTACGTGTTGCCGGTTTTTCTGCGTAATGTAGTGTTCACGTATACATAATAAATTATATATATATATATATATATATATATATATATATATATATATATATATATATATATATATATATATATATATATATATATATATATATATATTGTATATGTATGTGGTCAGATAATGCCTAAGTAATGTTCTCTTACGTTTGTTTTAAAAATCCCTTTGTTAGGGGATTTTCTTATTTCTAAGGGAAGTGTATTCCAGAGTCGTACAGGTGTAACAGCGAAATAGTGTGAGAGAAATTATGGGTAGAACCCACAGCCTATAATAGAAGTAATTGTCTATCTGTTTTTGCAGAACAATATAACATTGATCTGTTCAAGGCTCGAATGAATAGGTCGAATAGACAAAAGCAAATAATCATTATGCTAACACGACATTACCAACAGATGGGCTTGTAGTGAAACGTATATTAATACGGACTGACTGTCTCGTAATCTAGTGGTTATAAATGCGACTGCTCATCATGTGTTCCCGGATTCGAATCCTGGTTCGGGTCAAAATAAACTAGTAGGGATTACTGTCAGAAATTTCTCAGTAAGATACAGCCACGAGTCAGAAAGTTAGCCATGTTTTACTTTCATGCCACGTGCACGTAAAGTCTTTTAGTTTTTTTTAACTATTTTGAATATACCTACTAAAGAATAAGCTACGTGAGGGTAATATGGTCCTTAAGGTTTGTTGCCGTATGAAACCCAAACTAGGAGGAGGATAGAGACGAAAAAACAAAGTCGTATACATTATAACTAATATAACAGGGAAATAATAGCAACTAGTTTTGGCAATAATTAGGAACACATCGAAAAATCAACTTAAAAAAACTAACTACACTACACCACACTAAAATCGACTAAAATATTTACTATAATGTCTACTGTCAAATGGGAGTTTTGACCCCTTATTATTTAATTGACTGACGAAGAGCTATCGTATCACATAGCCATGTATGCAAATACAGCTGTAGTTTTTGTATAATAAGAAAGTGATCATATTCACGGAATGAACATATTACCCTCGCGTACTATATTTAAATCTCGAATTTCGTCTAAATAATGACATTATAAATTTTATCCCCTATTTTAGGAGGAAAGAAGCAAAATATTTATTTCACCAAATAATCCCAACACCATATTGTAAATAATATTTCCCATTTTAAACGTTATTAATAGGATAGTACTAGACCTTGCCGAACGTGACGAAAAAAGGTCGCACTCAGCATTAAGCGTGATGAACTATAGTCACAGTTTCTCAGTGTGACCCCGAACTCTATCGAGTAGTTCAATCAGAGGTCTATCTTAACATATTATAAATTAATCCTAACAGTAAATAGCAAAGCAATGAACACGAGCCTAGACTAGACTCTACGAGAAAATGTACGGAATCAACCAACATCAACAGTGGAATCTACCAGCGATCCACTCCGGCTTCGCACGGGTGATTTTTGGATATCGACAACAGCGCCACCTACCGAGTCCAATTCTAAATCTAAACCATCCGGGGTCCACTCAGACGCATACATAAAATTTCATCAAATACCGCTGAGTACTTTAAAATATCTAAACGTACAGACGGTGGGAAGCCACTTCGTTTTATACTATGATTTAATAAAAATAATTACAACTTTTAACTAGAAGTAAAAATCGAATTCAAATTGTTAAAAAAGAAGTTATTTATTTGCAACCCTTAATTTTTCTCCAAATTTATATGGGATCATCTTTGAAGTCGAATCTATTTAAGAAAAAAAATCATTAAACTAGGTTCTTTATCCGCGAAGATATCATATGAAATTCCGTAAACAATAGTCCAATATGAAACTTTTTCCTCTATCCCCACCCTTGGGGGTGGATTTTTTTCTTCAAAATTTAATGGAACCACCCTCCAAATAAAGCCTATTTAATAAAAAAGTAATTATTAAAATCGGTTCACAATGTGCGAATATAACGCGTAACATAACATACATACAAAAAAACATGCGCTCGAATTGAGAGCCTCCTCCTTTTTGAAGTCGGCTAAAAAAACAAAACATTAAAATCAGTGCACAGTTAAGGAAGATATCGTAGAAACATAAATTCAAAAAAACGTAGCGAATAGTGATCATCTTTTTTTTTTTAAGTCGACTAAAAATTGGATTTTTTATAGAAGTAATGACCGTCTTCAAAGATCTAAAAACAATTTCCACATAATTGCTTCCGAAGTCGGGGGACCTTAACCGACTGACCTTAAGGACCGCATTTCTACTGCGTTGATTCTAATCTCGTGCTTCTTCTGCCACACTCAACTTTCACTACCATACGTTAAAGTAGGGACCAACACAGCATTGTGAATTGCCATACGTGCCTTTTTTGACACATTTTGACTCTTCACAATAGAGTGCAGGGCCCCATTTACTCTATTTCCCGCATTCACTCGTCGTTCTATATCCTTATCATATCTCCCATCCCTGCTAAATACGCCGCCCAAATATACAAACTCATCTGCTTGCTCGCTCAACTCCCCTTCTATTCCTATTTCACAAATCGTTTTACCTTCTTCTCTTTCAAAAACCATAACTTTCGTCTTACTTGCGTTCACTTTCATACCCCTTTCTTTTAATGATCTGTTCATTAATGTAACCGTCATTTGCAACTTGGCCGCCGACGACGCAAGGATAACTTGATCATCGGCGTACAAAAGGCATTTGACGGTTAACTCACCCATTCTTAATCCGCATACTTCAACTTTTAAATTTTGCAAACAACTGTCCATAAATAGGTTGAACAGCCACGGGGAAGCCACACAGCCCTGTCTGACACCTTTATGGATGTCAAACCAGTCCGAGTAGACCCCGTTGATCCTAACACAAGCACTAGAGTCCCTATAAAGAGACTCCAATGCCTGTATCAAGCCTGCGCTCAACCCAAATGATTTCAGTGTTTGCCATAGCACATCCCTATCAACTCTGTCATAGGCCTTTTCCAAGGCCATGAACGCACAAAAAAACCTTTTGATTTTTGGCCAAAAACTTCTCCGCGATCATGCGCATGGAAAAGACTTGATCTGTACATCCCATTCCCTTTCTAAATCCCGCTTGCACATCCCAAATTTTTCCATCAGTTTCTTTCATGATCCTTTCAATCAGTACCTTAGCATACAGTTTTCCCACAATGCTAAGAAGGCTGATGCCACGGTAGTTTTTACAGTCCTGCTGTGACCCTTTTCCTTTATATACTAGGACTATCACGGCTTTGCACCAGTCTGCCGGTACCCGCTTCAGTTCCCAGCATAAATTAAACAAGATGTGCAGCAGGCCTGCCACCACTTCCTCTCCAGCCCTTAGCATTTCGAGTGAAACTCTATCGTATCCGGCAGCCTTACCTGCTTTTCATTGCTTTCATTATTTCATCTATACTTATCTCGCTACCTCTTTCCTCTTCTTTCGGAGTTTCTACTTCACTTAGTACACACGTTGTCTCCTCACTCAAAAACATGCTTTCAAAATATTCCTTCCATCTCTTTAAACTCAAAACTTCATCATTCAGAATATAGCCATTCTCGTCTCTTATAACATTCATCATAGGCTATTTTGAATGTCCCCTGGCAGTTCTTACAAGTTTACAGAACATTTTAATATTTGCCTGAAAGTTATCCGATATTCTTCTATCATTCTTATCCGTTCTTTCTTGCTTTTTTCTTTCAACAACTTCTTTTACTCTCTTATTAAGATGTTTAAAGACAGCCTTTATTCTTTCAACATTCGTACAGCCTTTGTTGCTAGTAAATCTAGCCATGCTCTCTTCTTTGCTTCAACTTCCATACGTATCTCATCATCCCACCGTAACGTATTATTTTTCCTTTAATTCTTCCTCTTACTAACACCACATACTTCGGTAGCTGCATCCACTAAACCTTTCTTTACATTTTGCCATACATTCTCCAAGTCTAACTCCTTCATACATAATTCACCCAAACCACTTATATTTTCTTTCAGTCTACATTTGAACTTGTTTTTCTCACCTTCATCTTGTAACCTTTCTGTTCTAATACGCTGTAACGCAGTGGTAGACACAGATTTTCAAGAGTAAAACTTGGAATTAAAATTTCTCTCAATAAAGAATATTAATATTTTTGAGACCCTTTTTTGTGTAAAAATTAATTAAAGAGCTTGTGCTTTACCGTAGAAATTTTGCAAATTACAACCAAAAATAGGTACTTCTTAGGGTCATTTTTCTGAAAAGGCGTTGACAAAAATACAATTAAATTAGAAAAATTTATCGAATCTTTATCTGTCATTTTAAGTATTTTTTTCTTTCCTAGCGGATTAAATTCACAGTTATTGTAATATTGTTACGCGCTCCAATTGACGATATACTAGCGCCATCTAGTGTCAGGAACGAGAGCGAGTAGAGCGTGTAAAGAATGACATCACAGATCTTTCGACCGACAGCGCCACCCGAAGAACTAAGTTTCTAGAAAATCTATACTCGATCTCTCGGTACCTTGCGCGTGTTTACTTGAACATTCCGGATATTTTGCTAATTTAAATAAATAGGTGGCGCAAGATGCGATCGGGACAGAGTTGAACTCAGCGACACAAGCGAAGCTTCGGAGCGGAATTAAGTGAATTAGTGTGTTTAATTATTAGTGTTTTTAGTTTTAATTTGTGTAAAGTAAATTAAAGTGTTAATTTAGGTAATTTTATCGGCAATTTTTACTGTCACGAACGTCAAGCTCGTAACAATTGGTGTCAGAAGTGGGATAAAATAATGCCGATTTTACCTAAGGAGGAAACGGAGGGTGTCCGTACCCGAAGTCAACGCCAGCAGGAGACGGACCAACGAAGATTTGGTGGTGCAACGCCGCCGACGTCGGAGGGCCAGCGGCCGGCAACGGAGGCCGGTCCGTCAGTAGCTCCTGCATCTGCAGCACCCGATTTAGGCGCCCTGATGGTGATGCTGCAGGAGCAGGCCTGCCGACAGGAGGAACAGGCTCGTAGGTTCGGAGATCAGCTGAAGCGCGGACAGGAGGAACAGGCTCGTCAGTTCGAAGAGCAGCTGAAGCGCGGACAGGAGGAACAGGCCAGTCAGTTGAAAGAGCGACAGGAGGTACAGGCCCGCCGACAGGAGGAACAGGCCCGTCGCTTAGAAGAGCAGCTCAAACGCGATAGGGAAGAGCAGATGCTTCTCATGAAGGACCTTCACGCTACCTTCGGGAAAGAGATAAGGGAGGTGAAGGATAAGGTTGCTCAACATGATAACCGCCTGTCGGAAGCTGAGACCCAAATCAACCAAGTTAAGAAAACGCTGGATGAACTCAAACTTGGAGATGGAATTGCAGCCCCCGCAGTAGCTACTACACCTTCGCTACGTGGGTTCAAGGTACCACCGTTCGACGGGACTTCTTCCTGGTCGGCCTACAAAATCCAGTTCGAGGCCGTCATGGAGGCAAACGGCTGGAATAAAAGCCAGGCCATGACTGCACTCACCTTAGGCCTGCGCGACCAAGCCTTAACCGTGTTGGAAGCTCTCGGTAAGAAAGTGACCTACGAGCAGCTCCTTGAGGCATTGGGGGCGAGATATGGCGACGCTCACTTGGAACACGTCTTTCGTGCGCAGCTTAAAGATCGCGTGCAGCGCATCAACGAAAACCTGCAGCAGTGGGCTCTAGAGGTGGAGAAGATGGTTCGAAAAGCATACCAGTCTGTACCTGCGCTCATTGAAGGGAACCTGGTGCGGACATTCATCGACGGCATCCGCGACCTGGAAGTCAGAGCTGCTGTGAGGCTCGGGCACCACGAGACGCTTAAGGACGCCTTGGCCCATGCACTGGAGGTAGAAGCCGTGCGGCAGGATCATCGTTCCCATCGCGTCAGGGAGGTTGCAGCAGCTACAGTTCGCGACCGCAACATAGGATACAGCCCTAGGTGCTATGGCTGTGGGGAAAAGGGCCATCTTCGATCCAGCTGCCCTAAGCGAACCCTAGAAAGGGAAGGTGAACGGTTTCAGAAAGGAAGTGCAGCTAACAGCACCGCCCAGCAGCAGCAGGAATACGACTTTACTATCAGACACTGCAGCGGGAAATCTCACGGCAGCGCAGGTGCATTGTCAAGAAGACCTTGTCCTGAAGATTTCAACCACGGTAGTAGGCAAGAGAGTAAGGAAGTGGTATCCGTGAGGATGCTCAGGACAGACCACCTCAGCAACGGGTGGAAGGACAGCCTACGACATGCACAGCAGGAAGATCCGGACATCAAGCCGATTCTGAGATGGATGAAGGCCCGTGCTACCAAGCCTAAGTGGAGGGACGTCTCAGCAATGAGTTCAACCACGAAAAGCTATTGGGCCCAATGGGACAGCTTGCTGCTTCAGGATGGAGTCCTGTGCCGTAAATGGGACAATGGTCGAGGAGACAGCTGTCGTTTGCAAATGGTTGTCCCTAAAGCTAAAGTGCCGAATGTTCTACAGCTGTGCCATAATGGTCGTTCAAGAGTCCATCTGGGAGTTAAACGAACTCTGCTGAAGGTCCGAGAACAGTTTTACTGGGTCCATTATCGTGACGATGTCGAGGATTGGTGTCGTACATGTACAAGTTGTGCGGCTGTGCGGGGACCTCAGACACGTAGTAGAGGAGCACCGAAATTGTACAATATCGGTGCACCACGGGATAGGACAGCCCTTGACATTGCGAAGCCGTTACAGAAAGGCGTAAGAGGGACTCCTAAGATCGTCCATGTGGATCGCTTGGCGCGTTATCATGGGACCGATAATGCTCGGGACGAGCATGTCTTAGGAGGGGGCAGTGTTACGCGCTCCAATTGACGATATACTAGCGCCATCTAGTGTCAGGAACGAGAGCGAGTAGAGCGTGTAAAGATTGACATCACAGATCTTTCGACCGACAGCGCCACCCGAAGAACTAAGTTTCTAGAAAATCTATACTCGATCTCTCGGTACCTTGCGCGTGTTTACTTGAACATTCCGGATATTTTGCTAATTTAAATAAATAGGTGGCGCAAGATACGATCGGGACAGAGTTGAACTCAGCGACACAAGCGAAGCTTCGGAGCGGAATTAAGAGAATTAGTGTGTTTAATTATTAGTGTTTTTAGTTTTAATTTGTGTAAAGTAAATTAAAGTGTTAATTTAGGTAATTTTATCGGCAATTTTTATTGTCACGAACGTCAAGCTCGTAACAATATATTTACTTATATATCCAAGATTATAGGCATATCTACCGCTCTTAAGGCCTTAACTATTTTCTAGCAGTCACTTCTCGGTATAAGTTTCATTTCTCTACCTTAATAATAAATAGATACAATAAAAATACTGCAATTTTCGATAAACCTTTAAGTTTTAATCCTTTAGATTCACTTATCTCGACATTTTTAGCAAAGTACTCAACAATATCTTTATTTCACAGTATGGCATCAGCAGCAACATTAGTGCAGCCGTCGGGTGAATTGTGGAAGAAAATCCGTGTGGAATTGAACGAGGACGTCAACACGCGGGACAAAGATCTAGCCGCTATCAAAGAGTGGCTTCGTAAGCAGCCACATTTACCGAACGAATGGGGTAAACAGCTTATGTAAACCTTACTTTATTAATAAATACTCGTATACGTTTGCTCAGGGGCTAAGCGCTTATTAACACAATACGCAAACAAACTGAGTGCGATCGCACCACTACCAAGGAAATTATTAAGGATATTTTTAAGTGTTTACTTCTTAAGTACTTATCGGTGAAGGAAAACATCATAAGAAAGGCAGCTTGTCTGTATGTGTAATAAAATAATTCGAAATCATAATATGATGTCCACCGACACGCATTTCAAAATACTTTATTAACATAACAGAGACTCTCACGCTCGTCACCAGAGGGGTTTGGTAGAAATTACGGACTTATGTTCGCAACGATCTTAACTCACCTCTCTCGCTCCTTTCACATGCATAATATATCCCTTCGCACACATGCTCTTTGCCATTCCGAATTCCTTTTTTGATATCACTTGATGTTTCTACGCGCTCTGAATTTTGGTGTTTTTATTTTCTGTACTTTGGTCTGAGTTTTTAACTGAGATTACGTATTTCGTTAAAAAAACATTTTCCGTTGGGTGCACATTTGCTAGTATACTCGTAAAATTGTTATTCCTATTATTGTGTCACAGCTCACAGCATAGCTCATTCGCCATAAAGATTTTGTAAATCGTTAAATTCCTAACATTAACTTTTTAATGACATTGTTGTTCGTTAGACTCATTGATTTTGGTTTTATAATCATTTATTTTTATTTATTCTTTAATAACTTTACTCAACGTATAATGACAAAAGGTGGAATTAATGATAAAAGCGTTTTCTGTGAATCAATCTTAAGGCAGTAATATGTTAAAGGCGTTTAGAGCGAAATAAACTTCAAGGAAAAATAAAACTTCAAACACACTATATTACATTATCCACTTTATTATTGTGATTGATAGATAGGCAATTAGAGCAAACGCAGTCACAGTATTTATTAATGGCTCTTGCCAGCAACCTGCATGTCTGAAGATTAAGAAAAAAAATATTTCGAAGACATGTGAAGTTCGCGAACACGCATTGGGGCAGCGCGGCGGACACTTCCTTGCCCTAAAACCCTCTCAGAAATGAGGGTAGGCTTGTGCCCAGCAGTGGGACGTATATAGGCTGTAACTTTACTTTTTTTTTACTTACCAGCAACTGCGGGGCAAAGTGACGCAAGCAACCCCCGATCTCTTCCGGCACCAATGAAATTGTCGATTTGGAATTTGAGGCTTATTTACATAATGATTTCTTAGATTTACGCAAACACTACACATAGAATGAAACTATTTTTATAGATTTTATCACGTTTAATTTACTGTTATTAAGCGCTGACGTTTCGTGCCAAACCCCAACCGGACTGGACTGGACCGTTGTTCAGCAGTGGGCTTTGACAGACGATAATAAACTTTAAATTAATGATTGACACATTCAAACGAATCAAACGATTGATTAGATATTTCATCAAGTGTATTGAATCAGGTATATTTTATAGCATTCAATACCCTGCGCTATCCATGAACTGGGCGTTTCAGATTTAAGCCTTTTACCTGATTTTATAGGTGGTAAAGCCATGCTGCATATTAGTAGCATAAATGTAGCACTAATGGGTCGGCTCGATCGGGGAAGGACCACGTTCTCACAGAATATCATGCTGTGTTTCGTATGGTGAGTATAGAGAACCGGAGACTCTTTTTACTGGAAACGAGGCATTCCATCTTAGTCCTCACGGGTGACAACGCATCTGCATTTTGATTTGTAATCGAGGATGTGTCTGAGTGCTCGTTTGTCACCATATCCTATAAAAAAGGAATGTCAAGTCTCTTCAATAATAAAATATATTTAATTCACGAATATATGTTATGATTTCAGATGAAGACAGAATGATGACATTCCTTCGAGGATGCAGCTTTTCGTTGGAGAAGTGCAAACGGAAATTGGACATGTACTTCACCATGCGTACCGCTTGTCCGGAGTTCTTCACTAACAGAGACGTCAGGAGACCTGAGCTTGCAGATCTTCAGTCAAGACTGTAAGTCCAACCAAATATAAAATTATTATCCATTCATCATCATCATCATAATCATCATCATCATTGCAACCATTCACACAAGTCCACTGCTGAACATAGGCCTCCCCCGAGGAATGCCACAATACACGGTCCTGACCCACCTGCATCTACCAACTTCCCACATGTCTTACCAGTCCTCACTCCATCTGCCGATACGAGGCTGCCACTTGAGAACCTTTTTTCCCCATCGGTTATCGGTTCTTCGAGCTATATGACCGGCCCATTGCCACTTCAGCTTACTAATCCGTTGGGCTGTATCGGTTACTCTGGTTCTACTGCGGATATCCTCATTTCAAGTTTATCTCGCAGAAAAACTCCGCAGCTTGCTGAGCGATTTTGAGCTTCCTCATCCAGCCGGCTGGACCACATTTCATCCATAGGTCATCACTGGCAACACGTACTGGTTGTACAATCTAGTTTTGTTATTTTGAGGTATACCTGACGAGAAGATGTGACGCAATCTCCCGAACGCTGCCCACCGGAATTGAATCCGCCGATTGACTTAACTAGTCGGACTACTTGTCGTAGCTTAACGTACTCGTCAACAACTTCCAGTTTAGTGTTCCCAACAACTACCGGCGTGTGACGTGAACATTACACATGACTTTCGTTTTTTCCATGTTCGTCTTAAGGTATATCCGTCGGGAGACACTGAGATCATTGAGCATTGTGCTTAGGTCATCCAGCGATTCTGCCATAAGGACTATATCGTCGGCAAATCAAAGGTGAGTGATGTACTCGCCATAGACGTTAATACCGTATCCTTTCCAGTCCAGTAGCTTGAAAACCTCTTCCAATGCAGTGGTGAAGAGTTGCGGGTATATTACGTCACCCTGTCTCACACCTCGCTGCAGTTAGTTAGGTTTCGTATTCTGGTTCTGTACTCCGATAGCCATCGTAGCCCTACGGACGAACGGAATCAAAGGTTATTAGGACGAGAAGGTAACGGAATCATAAGTTATATATCTCATAGTCCACATACGCAAGACAAAGTGGCAGGTTGTACTCTTCGGATTTCTGTACAATTTTCTGAAAGGTATGTATGTGGTCTATGGTACTAAAGCCCTTTCGGAAACTGGCTTGTTCGGGAGGCTGGAAGTTGTAGAGTCTGCGTGCTATCGTATTAACTCCCGAAAACAGCACGTAGACGCGGCTCAGAAGGGAAATCGGTCTGTAGTTCTTCAAGAGAGCATTGTCACCTTTCTTGAAGAACAAGACCACCGCACTTCTGCTCCATGCCTCCGGAGTAATGCCATCATGGACGGAGTTGAAGAGCTTCTGAAAAATTTTAAGTATCGGTTTTCACCCGCTTTCAGAAGCTCCGCTATAATTTCATCCTCACCCGGGGAGTTGCCGTTTTTAAGACGCTGGAGAGCCATTTTAATCTCGCTAAGACTGACGTCTGTGATATCATTGGAATAGTGTAATAATAATAATAATAATAAATAATAAATACTTTTATTTCTCAAAAATTTTAAATATACATGTCTTTGAGACGCCCCAGAGAGTAATTTCCATACTCGTATTGGGGATGCCTCGCTTTTCAACCCATTTTACAATTTTATAAGACATAAAATTATTTACATAATTAGTGCGGAAAAAGCTTATGACAAAAAAATAGAACATAAAGGAAGAATAAGCTAAATAAACTTTACATACATAACTTGTGAGTGTGTTTATGTGTGAGAATGTGTGTGTTTGTGTGTGTGTGTGTGTGTGTGTGTGTGTGTGTGTGTGTGTGTGTGTGTGTGTATGTGTGTGCATGATATGTGTGTGTCAGTCTCTTTGGGTGTATGTTACTTATATAATTGTATTTATGAGTTTCTCTGTTTCATCATAACTTAATTCAAATAAGAAATTGGTTAATATTCTTTTACAATCATATAACTTTTCCGGGTATATATTTAGTTCTCGATTTAGAGTATTATATAAGTAAGCGGACTGAGATGTCAGTTGACGGCGAGCAAAGGCAGTACGTACTGCGCGAGACGGTGCAACTTTTTCTATACGTCTTTTATTGATATAAGCTTTACTGCGGTCGAAAAGTGAAGGTAAAGAAGAAGTTTCAAAATATATAATTTTCTTACCGATAAGATTCCACAGGTTTTATAAAGTGCATGTGTGGAATATCTATAAGGTTTAAAGCACATCACCTTCAAGAGTGATCTTTGGCTTCTCTCTAAGTGAAGAAATTTAGTTTTAGTCGCACCACCCCACACAGGAATACAGTATGTGAGTACGGACTGTGCAAGGGCAACGTAAACTTTGTTTAATAAAGTACTGGACATCACATACCTTAGATTTTTAAAGATCCAGATAAGTTTACGAATCCTGCCAGTAATCGTTTCAATTTGACTATGCCAGGAGAGCCTTTGATCAACCATAACACCTAAGTATTTGATGCAGCTAACTTTTTCTATACTTGGACATAAACAACTACTGTTATTTAGACTCGCACAGGTAAGTACCTTGAGCCGAAACTTAGCATCTGGTTGAGTTCTCTGATCGAGATAAAAACATACGTATTTAGTTTTTGTGGCGTTCAAGGTTAGTAGATTAGTGTTCAACCAGTTGGCAATAACTGATAAGCCCTTTTCAGCGATATTTTGTACTATTTCCCAAGAGCACCTGGAGAAAACAACCGCGGTGTCATCCGCGTATGAGAAGATCTGTCCTCCACAGTTCCTTAAGTTACACAATTGATTAATATATATTAAGAACAGGGTTGGACCGAGGACAAATCCTTGCGGGACACCATAAGATATACATTCTTCTTGACTTATGCTAGTGCCGATTTTAACCATTTGTTTTCTCTCAAGCAGGTGCTATTTGAATAAAGCGAGGGCTGTGCTCCTTATTCCAATGCTCTATAGCTTAAGAACTAGTCTAGGGATAGAGACGGTGTCAAAAACCTTTTTTAAGTCAGGAAAGATGGCGAGACATTTTTCTCCACGATCGACCTTTTCTATAATTAGCTTTCTTAAATCAGATACTGCGTCCTGTGTAGATATACCTTGTCGAAAACCATATTGTGAATGTGATAGAACTTTATAATGGAGCAAGTAACTGAGGAGTCTTTTATTCAAAAGTTTTTCTATGATTTTGGAGATACATGGCAAGACAGATATAGGACGGTAATTGTTGACATCGCCTTTCTCCCCGTTCTTGAATACTGGTGTGACCAGTGATCGTTTCAGGGCCCTTGGAAATACACCTGTTTTGAAACACAGGTTGGCTAGTTGGCTAATCAGTGGAGCCGCAAAATCTTTACATCTTTGCAGAAACAATGTTGGTATACCATCCCAACCAGGAGCACTTCCAAAGTCAAGACTCATGAGTATATCAGAAACTTCCTGCGGGTCAGAGTCCAATAAAACAAACGAAGTTAGATTTGATTTAATTTCAGGGGTATTATCATGTTGTATTAAATTATTATTAGTTAAATCTTCAGCTAGAGATTTTCCAATGTCGACGAAAAGTTTATTGACTTTATTTACATATTCAAGAGGGTCTGGTGACAGATTGAGAAGGCTGACATTAGAAGTTTTAGTGCTTTTGAACTGAGTTATTTCATTAACTTTAGACCATAGTAATTTGGGATTTTTGCAAGATAATACGATTTCGTTTTTATAATACTGTCTTTTTAATTTCCTAATTAGATTTGTGCAAAAGTTTCTAATACGTTTAAAAGTTATTTTTAAGACTTCATTAGCGGGTTCTTGTTTTGCTTTTAGTTGCATGCTATTCCTAAGCCTAATACACCGCAAAGCACCTATGGTAATCCACGGTTTTAAAATCCTTTTGCTGTTGTTAACCAATTTAATTAGAGTTAGTAGCAATTGCTGTTTTATTGTATTAATTAAGATATTTCACACATGAACTTTATAAAACCTGTGGAATCTTATCGGTAAGAAAATTATATATTTTGAAACTTCTTCTTTACCTTCACCAAAAACTACCTTTCGACCGCAGTAAAGCTTATATCAATAAAAGGCGTATAGAAAAAGTTGCACCGTCTCGCACAGTACGTACTGCCTTTGCGCAAAAATGTTTGGACCGCTACATGTCTTAAAAAGAGGGATATCTGTATTTACAAGTGTTAAATGGGCTGACTTGTAATCGGTAATAGATTTAGTCTGGGGCAGCTTATTCATTAGATTGTAGGATTTATCAATGCTGAGTAAAACCATAGAATGGTCTGTAACTTTTGTATTAAGTATTGCTACAAGTGTTGAGTTTGTATGTTTATCTAATTTTAGGAACACATGATCAAGGCAGCTGTCTTATCTAGTGGGTAAGCAATGACCGAACAAGAGTCCATGTAAAGATAAAATGTCTAAGTACTTCTGCCTGTTATTGTACTGGTACACTAGCTCTGTCGATTTAGTAATAAGGTTAATATTAATTTCACCAGTTAAAACAATATTCTTATATGAGGCTATAGTTTCCAGGTGCGCATTCATGGAATCAATAAACATATCAGCGTTTACAACTGACGGCGATCTATAGATACCCAATGTAATGAAGTCAGAAGTAACAATTTGTAAGCCTGATGCATGTGTTAGCTTTAGTTCAGATACTTTTTGCACCTTTAGGTCTTTTTTAATATAAGCTACAACCACGTCATTTTGGTTTAGTTGACAATTAGTTTTATATGGTTTATAGTTATCCAGTGCAGGTATTTCTTTATCGGTGCTTAACCTGCATTCTGTGGTGATATTATGACATCAGTTTCAAATGGTAATTGTGACATATTAATTAGTAAATCATCCATGTTGTGATAAAATCCTAATATTTTGGGTTAGTATTGTAAAATTGGAATCAGGTATGGGTTGCATTACTTTAGATAAGTCCTCCATATTACATAATACAGATTTAGCGATTTCAGTTTCGTCCAAATCTTCAAGTGTTTTCATACAGCTATCCACAATTGTTTGCTATAATAACTGAATCTGCTACAGCTACAAAGGGTAGTATAGGCATTATCTGCATGGCTTTTTGGTTTCATTTTAAATTCGCTTAATTTTATAAGAGATCTGTAAATAGTACATAAAATTTGAAAATTCCTAGGGAGGTTCTATTTAGGCAGCTAAATGTACAATAGTTTTTAAGATGATGCATAAGTGAGTAAGTGTAAGATTTTGTGTTGTGTATGAGTTCAATGTGTGATTTGGTTTTTATAAATAATAAAGGATGTGCAAATGTGTAGATTTGTGGTTTAGTGTAGTTATGTATGTATTTAACAATCATAAAGGAATCATAATTACATGATGATAATTCTGCATGTGTAATTTTAAACACTAAAATAGATAATACAATTTTGAAAGTAATTATAGAGAGTAGTCATGCATTTTTCATTAACTGATTTATCTGAGATTCGCTGATTATTTTGATAATTCGAGTGTTATCATCTTGTCGCACAAACACCCTGCCAAAAGATGTCCTACAATATTTAAATTTCTTGGATCTCACTAGATCACGAGCTAGAAAGAACAGACGAGCTCCTTTAGGAGTCAACTGTTCAGAGATAAATATAGGGGTGTCTTCGTTAATTTTGAATCCAAGATGCTTTGCCTGCAGTTTAGTCTTATTTTTAATATTGAAAACTTTTTTCTTTTGTAGCAAATCAGTTTTTTGGAGAGTGGATCCAAGTTCAACGATGATGGGGGTATTTTTAACATTTCTATCTTTACCCTGCAGCCTAAAAACGTCTTTTATATCATCAGGTTTCATATTCAAGTCGATGGAATTTGATAGATTGAGAACCATTTTTATGAGATCTTCTCTTTTTTCTTCTTGAATTTTAGGTACATTTTTAATCTCGATACTTGTTTTTCGTAATGTTCTCTGAAGATCTTCCACCTGTTGCTCAAGGACCTTGACATATTCTCGATCAGATTTAGCTTGCACTTCCAGAGTTTGTACTTTCTTGCAGAGTTCCTTGTTCTGAGCGGTAATTAACAATATTGACGAATCGATATTAGCATTTGTATCCTTAATCGATTGCAATTCGCCTTTGATTTCTCTAAATTGTGCAGTCTGAGGAGCTACTAAGGTCGTAATTAAGTCCCTCATCTCTTCCTTAAACATGACGAATTCAGTCGGTAGGTTCTTTTCTCTTAGTCTCTTATTACGCTGCATAACTAATTTTGATAATTTGTCTTCATGACCCAATCCTTCCACATCCGTAGTAGAGAGATATCTATTCATGGCCATCTTAAATTTTTAAAAACCAGTTCAAAAATGTATACTGTACACTTATTTCAGTTAGTTCGTTCCAGAATAGGGATCCAATTAGTATCAGAATAAGGATGCAATTAGTATCAGAATAAGAATCTTACCAGAATACGGATTCCAAATAGTATTTTATCAGAATACGGATGTCAATTCAGCTTGTCGGCTACTAGGAGCGCAGGAGGCAAGTGAAGTTAACGCGAACCGTGTAGTTGCGATTTGCAATTGTTCGCACGCACACAGCAGTTGTGAATGTATGCTAGTGAGGTATATTACTCACCCTGTCACAGACCGTGTTGATGTAAACTCCGTGCGGCTGTATTGACGACTACTTCTTATGGACTCCTATTATTTCAACTTTATTTAATACTAGAAATTTTGTGTTTATAAATAATATTTAAACGACAGAACGAGGTTTTCATGACGTCTACTCGTTAACGAGGTTTGGGAAGAAGAGGTCGGATAAGACTTGCTTTTGCATCGTTACTCAAACTTTCGTGAGGCTCCAACTATGACGTGTTCAACTGCCCATAGAACCTCTCAATCTCACTCAAAATCTCAGATGTCCCGGAAATGATGCTGCCACACTCGGTCTTCAGCTTCAATAGTTGAGTTTTGGCAGATTAATCTCTGGCAAAGACTTTGGAGCCCTGGCTCCGCTCAATCGCTTCTTTAATACGAGCTGTCTTAATGTTGTGTAAGTTCCGCCGCATGCATTTGGAGATCTATCTGTTCAGTTGCATGTATGCTATCAAATCTGTTGACGTCTGCAGCTTCATCTCCCGTCTTAAAGCTATGAGATTTAGAGTGTGATCGGTGAATTTTTTTGTTCTTCTGCGATGGATCTTACAGAACTTAGTTCGATCTCATGGACAGTTTCTACAAACTTCACGTTTAGATTCATATCGTTCACTTCATTGCAGTTTTCTAGGCACTGAAAATAATTTTGTAACTTGATCTGAAAGTTTTCGCGGCTTTGGATTAAAGCACGAGGGGGACGGAGCGTTGACTTCATTAGACGTGACCTCCCCAACTTCACGTTTAGATTCAATGTGCCACTCACTATTGATCGCTGCCAGTTTTTACCCTTGCGATCACTGAACGGTTGTCGTCTGGTCGTCATAATGACGTCAATCTCGTTATTTGTCGAATCATCGGGGCTCGACCAGGTCCACTTTCTGTGGGGCCCCTTTTGGAAAAAAGAGTTCATCACAAAGAGTCTCTCTTTCTCCGTAAAGTCGGACAGCTGCTTGCCCCTTGGGTTTCATTGCCCTATTCCCAATTTCCCTACTTTAAGCTCACCTTTTTCTCTTGTGCTTAGTTTTGCGTTGAAGTCTCCCTTTGACACCGTATAGTGGGTTTTGGAGAAATGCATGGCTCTAGAGATATCCTCATACATATCCTCCACTTCCTCTTCGTAATGTGCTGAGGTTGATGCGTTACTCTGTATGACCTTCAGCGAAAACCATTTGGTGATTCTGAGTATAAAATACGCAACCCTCGTTGACACACTCCCAATCTTTACAACGTTGTTATCGAGAGACTTATGGATAATAAATCCGACACCTCCTTGGGATAGATGGTCGCCCTCCCTGTGATAGAAGAAGTTACCGGATTCGAGGATTACCGTGTCCTCGCCCTCTCTTCGGACCTCAAATAATCATAATATCCCAGCGCAACTTGTCTACCTCTTCTTCCAGCTCCAGGATCTTCTCGTCAGTCCTCATGGTGCATATATTGTTAGGTCGAGTCGTCTTAGGTGGCAGCCGAACCTCCACCGGAGATTCTTAACACCCCTGCCCTGCCATTACCATGGTCGCCACCGTAGCCAGGAATAGCGAAGACGCCGGGGACTGGTGGCGTTTCTTTGTGTCGTTGCTCATGGGGGATATATTGCCATAGTCGTCACGCTTGGCGGCCAGTTTTGCATCTGCAATTTTTATTGCTGTTATCAGAAAGATGCTGCTGCCCGTCCTCTGCCTCAATTTCCCTCCGTCGCCTCTTACGACATCCACGAGAAGATATGGGGTAGTTGATATTTTTACCCGCCACTACACGGGAAGAAAAATCTACCCATTACAACATAGTTTTTCAGAAAAAAAACTTCTTAAATTTATATCTTCAAACTTCCTTTCGTAGTGACTTAGCAATGAGTTGCGGCGCTTGGGGCTGCGGGTACAAATCCGACATAGAACACGTATTTTATGGCCTAGAAATAATTATTATCCCAAGTCTAGATGTTTGTCTACCTTCACGCTACGGGAGATAGTCCTAGTATGCGGGATTTCTTAAGAAAATTCCCAAAAATTTTTTTTTCCTCTTAGATTATTTTTACGGCCATATAACCCATTGCAAGTGGACAAACGGAAAACAATATTCATTATTTTTTCCTAATGTAATAAATAAAATATTAACATTGATAAAATAGTGCAACATGTTCGGGCAATTATTTTAACTTCTTTATATTACATAATTAGCTAAGCTATTTTATGTTTTTAAATTTCACTCTGAGAGAATTAAATAAATATGAAATCATCCGTACTGAATGAACCCCGACTTTTTCTGCCACCAAGGCGGCGACACTTACAAATGAGGTGTGATATTGATAGATTTTTTAGCGAGGAAGTTAATGTGTTCGAAAATTAATAAGGTTGCTGTGTTTTGCTGTAGTATGAGTTATATTTTATATTAACCAATATAAAAATAAATAAACCAAACCACAGATAAAATATAATCAAGGTAAACAGATAAATTAAAAATAGAAAAACAAGGAAAAGAATTGAAAATGTGCAATAAATTAAAGAGCAAACCACCGGCATTGTTTTGTGTATTATTTTAATACTCTAGAAACTGGTTAACTGTTATTTAAAACTAACTTCTCAATTAATTGACGTTGTGTCAACTAGCGACATCTAGTGAGCGGAATATTATTAGCCGTCATTGATTTCGCATTTATCCTGACTATAATTCGCATCAACTTCGTAAATATTTACAGTAGTATCAAACTGACATGACATGAGTAAATGCGTTCATAAAAAGTTACCCTTACGGAGTGTAGAGGTAAGGAGTACAGACTCTGTATAAAAAAGTGTCCGTAGGAAAGCGTTAAATAAGGGTCTAATTTTTAAAGAACTTTTTATAATTTTTTTACTGCACAGACTTTTACCATAATTCTTTTTAAAATAATTATTTTATTGCTTTCAATTTTTTATTTTCAAAACCACTCTCAACGAATTTTACGGAGATTTAACATACCCCGTAGCTACTCGAGCGCTGTAGTGGAGGGTTTTTGAACTGTTATTTACTGCTTACCGGTAGACACTTTTTCAACTATTCTCCTATGGGAGTTGGTACTCCTTACTTCCACACTCCATAGTCCGTTTCAAGCAATAACATTTGTCTTGGTATGATTTTTCAAAGGTGACAGTATCTGACAGTGCACTCCGTCAAGAAAAGGGTGAAACTTGGTACTAGAGATACCTTGTATATTTTCTGGGACTTTGTTGTAGCAGCGTATACATTGCCCCAAGAATGAGTTACTGACTCTGTGAAGTCGAGAAACTGGTATCATTAGCTTGTGTTTGTTCCTAGTGTTTACAAGTGAATATCTCTTCATTTACTAAAACTATTTTTGCTTTTATGAACATACATTAAATTTTCGTTATTATACTGAGAGGCCTAAGTTTATATATCTAGATTTCTTTAGTTCTTTAGTTTCTAAATCGGCCTCATTTCCCCATAGAAAATCCCATAAGACATTACGATATGGAAAGAACTAAAATAAACTAATCTAGCTGTCTCGACACTTTTGAGAGCTCTAATCTTTTTTACAGCATATGCTTCAGAGCTTAGTCTGCCTGCTAGTTTGAATATATAAAGAGCCCCACTGAAATTTGCATCGAGAGTTATACCAAAAAGAAAACAGAGGATTCAACAGGGTTCAATTCTTCCCCATTTAAAAACACATTGGTATTCTGACTTTTAACATTCGTTGTGGTAAATTTAATACATTTAGTATTATTGTAGTTTATATGTAGATGATTATCGTTAAACCAATGCACTAATTTTGATATAACATTATTCACTTCGATAAACGCGACATACTTTAACTCCGAATACACTCAACAAATGTTTTGAGTTGGCAACTCCCTGAAATGAGGAAATGATACAAGGAAGAACGTTGTTAATAAAATCCCAATTCAATATGTTGCATATAATATTTAAAACTAATAATTCTATTTAAAAAACATTGCAGGCAAGGACCACCATTGCCAGGTTTAACGCCAAACGGTCGTCGAGTCTCGATTTGCAGAGGTATGTATTAAATGTATTATGATAAGTAAGCACGCAAGTAATTTATTATCTATTAACAATTTGTTGTATCTTGTTATTGGACACATGTCTCTACAGAAACAGAAACCTTTTTATTCAATATAGATTATAAATAACACTTATTGAAAGTCACTTGTTTAATTATATTACCTATGGTTCAAAAAAAACATCTATCCTGAAGATACATGTTACAAATAACAACACAGAACAAATTAGAATTAGCGTGGTAGCGATCACCCTTCTCTGGGGTTAATATCATCCGAAATATTATTACAATAACGCTAAACTAACTTTATACCTCTACCTATCCTACCCTTTACAAATTTACAAAGTAGGATGGGGTCGATAGATACTGTAGTACTTTTATAGATCTACAATGTCAGGCCTATGGGATTATCGAAGTTTCTGTAGCGTAGCATACGGTTCTACTGCCCGGAGCCACTGGAACCGAAAATTACCTCTTAACCGCGGCGCAGGCGGGCGAGTTATACCGTCCTTTTTATATATCCACAGTCTCATCTAACCACATTATTTGCGTGCAGCACGGTCACGGCACAGTTGGCTCGACCAGGGAAAGGACCACACGCTAACAGAACACACGCGTCGAATAGCAGTTCAATGCTGTTTCTTGTGTTTTGTATGGTGAGCGTAAAGAACCAGACACCCCTTTTACTGGAAACGACGCATTTCATCTTACACCTCAGGGTTCCTTAACCACTACATATCTGCATTTTATATGTAGATATTTATGGGTCACAGAATGCACTTACCATAGGGTTTACTGTGTGCTCGTTTGAGACCCTTATTCTATTTTAAAAAAACTCACGGAACGAAGTAAGTTGGTAGACTTTCGTAAGCTGCCATCGTACGGCAACCTACTATACCACATTCTATGACTTTGTACATATCATATTAAGCTGGTATTGATAACATCTTCTGACTTCCAGGCCTGGACAAAACTCTTGACCCCGATCAACTCAACGACATCTTCAAACTCGCAATGATGATCGGCGATATAAGGCTAAAAGAAGAAGTGGAGGGTGTTGCAGGTGACATCTACATCCTTGATGCATCTGTGGTATCTCCTAGCCACTTGGCCAAGTTATCTCCGTCAGTTATCAAAAAATTCCTAGTTTGTGTACAGGTACTGTTCCATTTAAACATTTTTTGAGTTACATTATAAATCAGAAATTTAATTTAAAACAGAGGTCTCCAACGTTTTCTGGACCACAGTCCTTTTCGTGTTTTCGGCAGAAAATTATATAAATTATAGGTACGCCTCTTTGTCCATAATAAAAAATATATCAGGCTTTGTGAAAAATAAAAATTTTGTTGCATGTTTTATCTGTACCTTATTTATATTTTCTAATTTATAAAGTAGATATCAATGAAACCTACAAAAATATTAAATAAAATAGTTTATTAAAATTGTAAAAATAATCAAAAACTGAATGAAAAATTATTTACTCAATGAAATTATTGAAGCTAAGTTTTAACAATTATTTAAGGTTAGGTTTCATTTATTGTTGAAAAAGTTTTCCCGCCAAAGCAGCTATGACGTTTTATATTTTACATATTAAATTCAACTCAAAAACGCTCACTTGTAGATTAACTTTTAAAAATATTTTAAATAGCGCTTTCAAATATGCGTTCATTCTTCAACTTTTTTTTATTTATCACCTCCTGATATTTTACAATTAGTTTAACACATTAAAACAACGCAAATCACTGAGGTTTATCTGCTGTACTTGAGTTCGCTATGCTAAAAAAAGTAAATATACCTATTCAAATAACTTGCGATCTTTGCTATCCAAGGAACTCAATGGAAACATCTTTAGTTTGTTTTTTATATTTTTTATTCCTTAATAAAGTTGCTAAACTCAGGACCATTTATGAATAATTCTATCAATCAAGTATACAGCAGTGTGTCTACCGTAAGTGTTCCGCGCTGCTGTCGTGATGAAGTTGCCGCGAGTGATGAAAAGAAGTTGGCGTATGAACTGGTCGTGCAAAGGTAGTACTTTGCAATATTCGAATAATTCGTCTCTGTGTTCATGGAAGTCCATTACTCAGTTAAATAGATTAAAAAACAATACAGACAAACTAAGATCCTAAATAATAGATCCAACGTACCCGTACTTTTGTTTACAGCAGCAAGCTATAAAGATAATTGAAAACGGTAATTCAATAAATTACTCATAATCTTATTCATTGCTCTAATAACGTAATAAAAGGACGTATCCCAAGCGTATCCTTAAAATTTAGACGAGTACATTTGGTACAGCTTATTTCAAATGCACTCTGAAATCATTAAAATACCCATCCGCAGATGGACAACCAGATGCAGAAGCAGAACACAGCTGGAGTAGCAGTGACAGATATTTAATACCATGTAAACTTACATGATGGTAGTTATAGATTATCGCTTTGTATAAATTTTGAAAATTTTGGTAAATAGATAAGTCTTGATAATTTTTTATTCTTTTATAAATCGAATGCATGATAGAGTAGCTTCATCATTTGGCAGAGTTGATTTAACAAGTTCGGTAAAAATATACAAGACTATACGCAATAACATAATGATATTGCAACGTCCTTTGCTATTTTATCTATTATTTTTTGCACCGAATTATATCTAAATGGAACTTATTTAATTATATCTGACGGTGAATAATATCTGATTTAAATAAAACTAGTTTTGGCGGATTTTATTGCCATGTAGATCGGAGCATTTTTGTTGGATTACCGTTCGTAATAACTTTTTATTTGCCTGATTTAAGATCTTAGCGCTTCCTCAAATGTCCTTTTTGGTTGAATATCTGATTATTATCTTTGACTCCTGGTAAAATTAATGCCTTGCAAGTTGAGTGTAGTTTTCTTCCTTTAGCTAATAAGAATGAACCGTCATATGAAGCTCGTAGTCTCTAACTTAAAATACGACGCAAAAACGTTTGATACAGCTGCCGTTTTAAATATTTCTTTTCCAGTTGTTGAAAATGAGTTCAATCTTTCTTCTATTCATCGTATATTTTATTAAAATTGCTTTTGTAGCCTGAAAGTTCAAAAGGTTTCATAGTTTCATTAGAAAAACTTTTTTTGATGAATGCACAAAGGCAATAATTGATTTAACGGAAAATACATTTATATCACAAATAAATATTCAATACTATAGTGCCGACATTTCTTTTTGGATGTTAATCCAGCCACTTTTTTAAATACTAGTTAGCAACTTAACAGATTGAGACCTAGTATAAATTACTAAACATTGTAATATATCACGGCAGACCGAATAAAAAACATTCCTAAAGCTTTCCAAATTAAAAAAATTAATTTTCTACACTGTATTATGCAATGCTGCTTAGTAACGCTAGGTTAAATATTTAATTGAAGCGTTTGTTAACTATTTTATAAACACTTTATTTTTATATTGCAAATTTAATAATTATTTTAAAATTATAGGGTGCTGATAGATAGGATTTAGATGCTCCCGGCCGCCCTATTTGTCTATGAATCCGCTACCATGGAAGGCTCCAGCCCCTACTGCGGGAGCGTCATCGCCCCCGTTGTGATCTACTACTTTCCTTGCCACAAGACCAATTAAATTCAAATGCTATAAAAACGATAGGATATAGTGGACAGTATTGTTACAAATCCAATAGTTTATAATGGTTGTGAATTGTCTACAATTTTATTTCAGGAAGCATATCCTGTTAAACTGAAAGAAGTGCACGTTGTGAATGCCTCACCACTTGTCGACAAGCTTGTCGGTATCATCAAACCCTTCCTGAAGGAAAAAATAAAAAAGAGGGTAAGTCCAACCATCTATAGACATATAAATATTGTTTAAGTGTCCGTCTATAATAGCAAAATCACCATCTTTCATTGAGCTCAGGGTGTTATTTGCGTTGTTATATTTCATAAAGACATAAATAACCATATTTTTTTAACTTTTTTTAACTTTCACAAATGAGATACTGAACCTCCAGCAACTGGCACAACCTGAACGGTGATGTTTCTAACCACTCAAGTTCAACACTATGGTGAATCTCAATCGCTGGGTTCGCCAGTAACTCGCACAAAATAGTTACAGAAAAAATTATATTGACTTTTTTAACATATTTGTTTTAAATTTCCAGATATTCATTCATACAGATTTGAACACTTTGTATGAATATGTACCTAAAGATGTACTCCCTTTTGAATACGGTGGTACATGTGGTTCTCTGAAAGAAATCAATGGTAAAAAGCTTTAATTTTAACACCATCACTAAAATTGTATCGCTATTATGTGACCCGTAAATTAAATATTTACGGTTCAATAAACTACTTCTTGTTTTAATCCTATTATTTCTACAGATGCCTGGGCGAAGAAACTGGAAGACTACACGGAATGGTTTAAAGAACAGGAATCAATCAAAGCAAATGAATCGCTTAGAATAGGAAAGCCAACTAACTACGACGAACTATTTGGCATTGATGGCTCTTTCAGACAACTATCCATTGATTAAATATTAAATTAGATTTAAAATTCTACTTAAACTTTGAATAAGTACCAATACATAATAGTAATAACATTTTATATTTATTTATTTGTTTACTATATTTTATATATAGTATGATACTTGAAATATATTTTATTTTATCTTGTTTATCAGTTTATAAATATTATTTATTTATTTATTTACATCCAACTTATATCTAACTTATATCATAAATATTTATACATTCCAACTAGAGGAGAATATTATAAAATACTCCAAAATATAATTTTAATAATATATAGTAATTATAATATATAATAGTTTAAATCCAACAATAGAGTTGGTCTCTATATTAAACTTACAAAAAGCGCCTTTAAAAACAATTACATCGGTTTGTTCGTCGCAACTTTTCATTAATACTAGTATCGCCTGTGGTCGAAGTTCGAGCAATTGTGTGTAAGCGGCAACGTTTAGTATTGGGTAGTGATTATATACTCTCTCGGTGTTTCTTTGCAGATTACAATTTTTTGTAATATTTTCCCGTGGAGGAAAAGTAAATGGGATATTAGCTCATACAGCCATAAACATGATGAAATCCAAAAAAAAAATAATTATTAGTTTCTGTACGGATTAATCACTTTATTTTACCTGAAAGTTAAGTAAATTTAAGATATTTTTATCATTAAAATGCATAAGTTACTCGGTGGTACTAGGTGGCCGGGCTATTATACTACCTATTTCTGTATTTAAATGGCAGTACACCTTCCGTTATGTTTCAAATTGAGGGATGTGCGAGCCAATAAAATTACGAGGTGTGAGGCCTTTTCTATTCGAGTGAACTGAAGCTCGTCATTGTAACATTTTTATTTAAAGAACTCTGTGTACCAAATTTTTGAAATATTTCTTTTTTCATTTGATAAAAATATTGCGTAGGTGTTATAAGTTATTACTTACTGAAGATGTTCTGAATGATATTTTTCTTAATAAAATTTCTTACTTTTCTAAAAATATTACGTTTTATTTATTTATTCAAAGGAGCTCTACCATTTGTATATTTCATGATTTCTTATATCGGTCTTGTATAATTTGCGTTACCTTTCTCTTTGGTGTATTGGTAGTAAGCGCGACTGATCACGTAGTCCCGGGTGTGGATACCGGGTTTGGTAAAAACCTTTTACTGAGCTTTTCTGATCAGAAATTCTTAGTAGCGGCCTGGAGCCAAAAAGTTGGCGGTGTTTCACGCCTGTGCCTGAAAACACATAAAGCCATTGGTCCTGCGGCTAATCTCTCGGTAGTTTCAAATCGCTGTCACATCGGACTATGAAAGTGGGTGAATAGGGAGTGCACCACACACAAAAAAAAACAACAATATAAAGAAAACGTATTAGACAATTTTAATTACTGTAATATTTTACCTATGCAGATGAAACTTCACATGACGCTATTAATTGAACAATTCAATAATAAAAGCATCCAAGTACCCGTATCTCATACAGTAATTACAAGAAATATTACCAAACAAAAATTAATTGTGCCTAGGATCTCAAATTACTATGGTAGGCGAACTATAAATTTTTAATCCCAACTCTTATAAACAACATCCCGCAAAACATTCAAAAATATTTAAACACAAAACACTATAAACAAAAACTCAAAAATATTATTACGATAATATAAAGTACTTCATCTTATAAAATCAATCAGAATCATAGTTAAAATTTAGTTTGTATAATAGTGAAACAGCCTATATAAAGTTAAGTAGTTTGCGCTGCCTAATAGAACCGGTTCGTCGAATAGTCCCAGGTGAGAATTGCAAATGGGTGCTTACCACTTACACAATAAAGAAGGCGTATTTATGTATATATACATTTTTTTAACTTTCAGTAAATTAATTAAATAATTATGTAAAGCAGTGCGTTAGTTGCGAATGTGAGTACTAACACAAACCATTATTGGTTTGATGGTACAAATCAAGCAAATATGTAAGAATACTTTTGATAAATAACTAAAAAAAAACCGGCACACACTCGTATTCTATAATCCTGTCTAACCAGTCTCCGTTGAGATTGCCCGTCGTGACTGAAATTCGATCCGAAGGACATTATTATGATTTTTGATCACAAATTTAAAAGATGTTTATACAAAACAGTTTCAGGGAATAAATACTCGCCAACAACAAGCAAGCAAGGAACCCAATTCGGGTTTGATCCGCGCCGGTAATAATGTTATTTTTTAAGTTTTTTTTTATTTTGCGACTTACGTTATTTTTAACATGTCAATCCCATTGTACCTTATAACTAAATAGCACACTACAGTTTGCTAAATTATTTAAACAAAATATTAATTAAATTATATACCATTTGAGCAGCATTAGACAATGGTTCAGACCACAGAACACCTAATATAGCTATATTAAGTGTTCTGTGGTTTAGACAGAATGCTTTGATATTCCCCTAGGTTACATATTTTAATGTCAGTTTTGGCAACTAGTAGTTTCGTTTCATGATGATTCTTGCAACATTCAGCGAGCAAGTGTTGTTATTGTTAATTGCAATTTTAAGTGCTAATTTACGGCTGTTAACACGACACATCGAAAAGGCTATCGCCGTAATGATCCGAGTGAATACATAATTTCCATAAAAAGCTCAAAAAACGCCGTCATAAGGTCTAAAATCGCGTGGCGTCCGCGACAATTAAAGGCGCTTAGAAATTGTCAGAAACTTAAAATATTTTTTAAATTATTGATTTAAGTAATCAAAATAATGGACAAGTAAATTATGAATATTGATATTATGAATATATTTGAGTGGTTCCCAAGCATATAGATTAAGTAATTTCGTTGTAATTTTAACTATAGTGATTTTTAGAGGTGTTTTCGCAAATAATTATGATCGAGTCGAAATTATACAATCGTGTTTTTGAACAATCAAATTCAATATAAAGACATGAATTTACCTATATCAAAATTCCACTTTCGTTAGTGGTGTCAAAGTCCTATACTATTCAATAAAAGGATGTGCATTTTTTCACGGTGTCGCCTTAAAGAAAGCGTCGTGAGGAACTGGCATACCGTTACAGCCTATTAAAGTCCACTGCTGAACATAGGCCTCCCCCATAGATTGCCTGATAAGGACGATATTTGCCATAGTTGCCACGCTTGGCTAACGGGTTGGCTAACGAAGGTTTTTTTTTTATTTTTAGTCGTTATTAGGAAGACGCTGCTGCCCATCTCCTGATTTGTCTCCCTCTGGGGCCTCTTACTTTACCCACGGGATGATATGGGTAGTGGATATTCTTACACCGCGACTATATGGTAAAGGAAGCGGCATGTCTCAGGAATAAAATATTTCAAGGGCATTGATGTCTGCCGACGCGCGCTGGAGCTACCGGGCGGACTAACTGCTCCATAATCCTATTTTGAACAAAAGGACACCTGACCACTGCAGTAGGATGTAAATTCATCCTGCTACTTTGTGAGTTTCAGAACTTTATTCATATTATGAATACAAAAACCAGCCAAGAGCGTGTCGGGCCACGCTCAGTGTAAGGTTCCGTAGTTTCCCGTCCGTCACGATAAGTGTTCCCACTTATGAGTTTAAAGGTGGGTATCCATTTCCATCCAAGTTCAAAATGATTTTCCTAGGAAGTCCTTATAAAGTTCTACTTTTCAGATTTTTTTCATATTTTCTAAACATACGGTAAGTTAGAGGGCGGGGGGACACATTGTTTTTTTCTTTTGTAGCGATTATTTCCGAAATTATTGACATTATCAAAAAATGATTTTAGTAAACCCCTATTCATTTTTAAATACCTTTCCAACGATATATTACACGTTAGAGTTGAAATTAAAATAAAAATCACTTCCCACTTTACATATAGGGGGGCTACCCTAATAAAACATTTTTTTCCAATTTTTATTTTACCACTTTGTCAGCGTGATTGATACACATATTGGTCACAGAGATTAAGCGAGGACGGACAGACTGACAGACAGACATGGCGAAACTATAAGGGTTCCTAGTTGACTACGGAACCCTAAAAAATCACTTATGAGAATATAAAAAATTACAAGTTGAAACAATATAATATATAGAAACGAAACAGTTGGGTAAGTACATTACATAAACAGTCACAGCGTCAGACAAAGATGAGATCACAGATATAAAGTTGAACTGCGCTCACCAAGTTACAAAAAGTGGCTCGAAATACATACAGTGCAATTAATATAACTTACCCCAATATAACGACTTTCGCGATTTGACAAATTTTTCGTGATCCCCTTGAATTGTCCATAAGATTTAATATAAAAAATACCTTTACATTGCTAACGTTTCTTGCGAACAACCTCTTTATAACGAATTTACAACTATCAAAAAGTGTAAATACCTAATTAACGAATTTTGTCAACCAAAAACCTTTATATAAAGTTTATTAGTAGAAGTTGTGAATACAACTATTTTTTTACCTCTTTATAACAAATTTTAGACCAACCTAACCTCAAATTAAAAGAATTACTTGATATAACGAATATTTACTTGGTCCTTTTTTAGGGTTCCGTAGTCAACTAGGAACCCTTATAGTTTCGCCTTGTCTGTCTGTCGGTCTGTCCGTCCTCGCTTAATCTCTGTGATCGTTAGCACTAGAAAGCTGAAATTTGGTACCAATATGTGTACCAACCACGCCGACAAAGTGGTAAAATAAAAATTGGAAAAAATGTTTTATTAGGGTAGCCCCTCTATATGTAAAGTGGGAAGTGATTTTTTTTAATTTCAACCCTAACGTGTGATATATTGTTGGAAAGGTATTTAAAAATGAATAGGAGTTTACTGAAATCATTTTTGATATTGTCAATAATTTCGGAAATAATCGCTCCAAAAGTAAAAAACGATGTGTCCCCCCCCCTCTAACTTTTGAACCATAAATTTAGAAAATATGAAAAAATCTGTAAAAGTAGAACTTTATAAGGACTTTCTAGGAAAATCATTTTGAACTTGGATGGAAACAACAGTACCCACTACCGGGAGCAGTTGCAGGAGCGCGGAGCGCTGCTGGAGCGCGAACATAATGGATACCCACCTTTAAACTCATAAGTGGGAACACTTATTGTGACGGACGGGAAACTACGGAACCCTACACTGAGCGTGGCCCGACACGCTCTTGGCCGGTTTTTGTTAAATCGAGGTTACACTGTATTTAGTTACATGTATTTATTCTAAATATAATTAGCAATGGATACGTTTTTATATTATATTTGCTTACTATTACTTACTGCCGGTTAGTGGTGGTGGTGTTAGTGGTGGTGTAAGAATATCTTCCTGTGGGTGTCGTAAGAGGCGACAGAGGGAAACTGAGAGAGAAGATGGGCAGCAGTACCCTGCTGATAACATCAAAAGTACTGTTAAATAAGTGGTAAAATAAAGAAAAGTTCTACAACCGAATTTTTAATTTCTACAACCAATACGACCGAATCAATGTATTCGAAGTCAATTAAATACCCATTATTAAAGATAACTCAGAAACTACTGGTCAGATCTTGATAAATACGGGACCATACGAACAGCACTAGTTTTTAGATAATTTTTTTTTATTTAGTAGTAGGAATTTAATTTAATAGGTATTATATTTCTACGTGGTAGAGCCATTCCGCAGTTACATTAGTGGTATAGTTGTAGCACGAATAGGTCGGCTCGACCGGGGAAGGGCCACGCTCTCACAGAATACTAGCGTCAAATAGTAGCTTAATGCTGCGGTGTTTCGTATGGTTAGTGTAGAGAACCGGAGACCCTTATTACTGGAAACGAGTCATTCCCTCTTAGTCCTCACGAGTGATAACGCATTCGCATTTTGATTCGTAATCGAGGATAGATGTAGATGTCTATGGGCCACAGCAACCACTTACCATCAGGTGAACTGTGTGCTCGTTTGTCACCGTATCTTACAAAAAATATATAATCGCACCCTTTCAAACATTAGGTTTTTTTTACGACAATTAATTATCGGAAGCGTTGAATGATATTATTTGCGTTACTTAGTTGAATTTTTTTGAATCGGTATTTTTTTAATAAAACTTAAAAGGTGTATGATAAGCGATTGATTTATATTTAACAGTTTAGTATCAATATATATATATATATATATATATATATATATATATATATATATATATACATATATTACTGGTCACTTACATGAATCTTTTAATTTATCACCCTCCCTCATCCCTTTCCTGTTTTGGGAATTAAAAATAGTGATGCAGACCCAAAATTTTGTTCATCAAACTTCAACACGTTTTCAAATCTACGACGTGATCATTACAATCTTCTACTTGATTACGTTATGATTTCCATTGTCGTTACTTCACTGGAACACTTAAACAAACAATTGTTATTGTTTCATTTAATACATTGATGATTCTGTTTTATGTAATACAAAACAAAGCATCTGCAGGCTAATCAAGCAAAAAGAGGATACCTGCTAAGTTTTTATTCTTCTCTGATCAAAGGAAGCTCTCTTTGAAACGATAGTATTTAATATAATTAAATTCTTTATACGCCGAAAATAACGTCTACTATATCTATTTTTGAAACTCCTTTCCTATTTTAGGCACTAACAGGTGTTAGTTCAACCAAAACAGAATAAAGTTAGTTCAGGTGAACGCGGGACTGGTAACATTGATTCTATATTCCATATTGGTGAACCTGGACCGAATCTGCCATCTCATGAGCAGAAGTCGCATTTCCAACTGCTACACCAACGAGGCGGTTAAACTTAAACCGATGTTTAGATTTATTTAATACTATTTTAATATTTCCATTGTTTCATCTACTACCATGTAGTTGCGGCTTAAGAGGCGACTTAGGGAAATAGGTGGCGAAGGATGGAAAAGAAACTAAAGATGGGTAGCAGGTCCTTCCTGGTAATGCCATACCAGCGCTGGTAGCACTGGCTTATAATAAGTAAAACATGCCAAACCGTTTACTAAACGTACTATGGCAAATGTTTGCCATACGAGACAATCTATAAGGAAGGACTATGTTAAGAAGTGGTCTTTCGATATTAGAGTAAGAGGTTGTTGCCTTCCTGCCTTGTTCTTCTGGTGGTTGTAGTAGTGTGATAGCTGATCATGAGGTCCTGGGTTGGAATCCCGGGTAGGGCCAAAAAATCAATTATTGAGTTCTTCCGTCAAAAAATTCTCAGTAGCTGCCTTGAGTCAGGAAGTTGACGGTGTGTCACCTCCGTACCTAGGAAAGCTCGTAAGTATAGAGAGTGCACCTGTGCTTGCGCATACACTTGGGCACTATAATCCTGTCTTGCGCCGATGGCTAGTCTCCGTTGAAGCAAGCCGCCGTGACTGAAATTCGGTCGGGAGAACATTATTTAAAAGTTGTTGTGCATTGGGATCAAATATGAATATAATTATATATTACATATCCGTTTTTTCATTGTTTACTTTACTAATCGAGGCTATTATAGTCGATGTCCGGTTGTATAGTAACAAAAATCCATTAATCTCTCTGCTATAGAAACTCTGGGACGGGAGACGATGAATTTTCAGACACTTTTTACCACCGACCTCTTTCCTTTGTAAAAAGTCATCAAAAGTCGAAACCAGTAGAAGTCTAGGAGACACGATCTTAGCAGCAGATTCCAGAGGACATTATTTAGGAAAAACGTAAGCTGTCGCTGCTATGGAATCCGAGGGGTCGATGTGCGGTGAAGTTCCTACAGAAACTGCATCCACAACTTTTAGTCGCTGGTGGTGATAAGAGGGTTGGATTTTTTTCTCGCTCAAGGACCTAAGTATCGTCCAGCGAGAAAACGCAGACAGCGGTCTCGACACCATACAGCGGGGAGTAAAGCTGTATAATAATTAAAGTTTTTAGTTTTTATAATTATTACTAGCTTGCCGGGCAGACGTTGTTCTGCCCTTTTCGACGACCCTTTTTCATGTCCTATTAAAAATCCTTAAATACGCAAAAAAAATTGCGGGTCACTTATGGGCAAAAAAAACTATCCTATCTCTCAAGTTGGACCAAACTGCACAAGGTGTGCAAATTTGATTAAAATCGGTTAAGTAGTTTAGGAGTCCTTCGCGGACAAACAACCTGACACGTAATTTATATATATTAAGATTAAGATTATAGTTATAAATATTCTATGTTTAAATGTTATGAAAATAAATGGCTGCGATTATTATTCTTCTTCAGCTCTAGAAGCATGTAACTTATTTTATTATGCATATAACTTATATTTTTAAAATCATCTATGGAATCTGTCTGTGGAATTTTTGGATTCAGTATTTTAGATTTTCTTTGTTCTGTTTGCCAGAAAGTCAAGTTTAAAGATATATTATGGTTACCATAATACAGCTTAATACTGCTGTGTTTCGTATGGTGAGTGTAGAGATCCGGAGACCCTTTTATACTGGAAACGAGACATTCCATCTTAGTTCTCAGGGGTGACAACCCATCTGCGTTTTAATTTGTGGCCGTTGAAGGAAAAGGGGAGATCTCCCGCCGGGCAAGGTGTTCTGCCCGAGGATCGGCCAACACTCCGTGTGATAGTTCGGGGATATTCTATATATACTGTTTATGATTGGGAACTTTGATAGGGCGATTTAGGCTTTAGTGTGTTTCGCTTGCGGCGCGACGACAGCGCCACCACAAATTCTTAATCTAATTCAAATTCTCTTTCTCTTCTAATTCTAAAATAAACCATCTACTGCGACCTTGATGCTCCGATCAGAAAACTGTTAATCCAATTGCATACAATCTCGGGATGCCCATAAGAAGGAAGCTTCGAGAGAAGCGTTTTATGCCAAACCCGATCGAAGGCCTTTGCTAAGTCCAAACTAACTGAAAAAACCTCCCATTTTGACTCGATCGCCTTTGCCAATCCGTACATCCGCCAAACCGTACTGGCAGTGCCTAATCAGCTGGTGATCCTCAAGGTACCGCACGAGCTGGTTGTTAATAATAGACTCCATTGTTTACAACATTTCATTATGAACAAGGAGGTGATGATGATAGGCCTGTGATTGGACGGATCATAGAAGTTACCCTTTTTATGGATCGGATGCACGAAAGCTGTCTTTCGTGATTTTGGGACTACGCCTAGTGAGTAGATGTACCAGGAAAGACGCGTTAGAGCCGGTGCCAAGCCTAGAGCACACATCCTCAGCACAATTGGGGGGTTCCGTCAGGCCTACTCAATTTGTGGATGTCCAGGTATAGGAGTGTTTTACGTACTGAGCACTGTGTGAATCGCACATCAGGCAGAGAGAACACACTGTGGGGTTGTCTTCGCCCCGTCATCGAGAGTCGAGATGGACGCAAAAAGAGAGCCTAAAAGATCGGCTTACTGTTTTGTGGCTTGCGCCAGTATGTCGTGCTCCCTGTGCAGAGATGGTACTGATAGCTTACGGAAATTGCCTTGGACGGCCTTGGCGAGAGACCAGAATGCACGGGTTCCCGAAGGAAGGTGAACTAATTTCTCGCCAATTTGCCAACGTGCTCATACTTTGCCTTGGTAATAACTCTTTTAAAGGAGCTAGAGGCGAAGTTAAACTTCCTTCTAAGCTTGCTGGTGTTTACATCCCGAGTCGTCAAAACGTCATTCCAGGTCTGATAACACTGCTGTTTACTGCGTATTGCAGTCTTACAAGAGTGATCAAACCAAGGCTGAGATCTGCCTCCGATGGGCACCGCAGATAATGGAATAAATATTTCCATTCCATGTAGCACCGCATCAGTAACAGAGTCAGCAACAGCGTCCCCGTGAGTAGGATGCAAAGAAAAATTACACTCCGTCCCAATCCGCTGACCTGTAACTCCAAAACGGCGTCAACCTGCAGAATGCAACACAACAATACAATACACTCCGGATCAGACGATAATCCAAAGAGCCGAGAGGGGTATCAACGGAAACCTGATATCCATCCGGATGAGGGTTCAGCAGAAGGTCCTACAGGGAAAGTGTATAATCTTCCACATCTAGAGTCCCCGTATATAATTTAATAATGCAATTCCGTTAATACTATAATTTTTCATAAGATAACTCACAACCCCATGTCATACCATGAGTCTCGTAAGGAGCGCCTATCGGAAACGAAACAGGAGTTGGTTAGCAGTATCCACCTCGTAACAACTAAAAAGAATAAAAATAAAATAAAGAATAAAATAACAGAAGGAATAAAATATTCCCTTATAAAGCAATCTATGGAGAGGCTAATGTTCACCAGTAGATTATGAATAGGCTGTAAGTAATGACTAAATGAATACATGGATATTAGATGAGTTAACCTTATGTGAATCATCGATCTGAGAGCAGATTCGAACTGAACTGAACGTGGCGCAATTCTTTTATGTTACCATTCTTTATATATGAAAGTTTATGAAATAGTTTACACAAGCTCAAGCTCAGTAGCAACTGACTTAATGATGTTAAGTTGAAAAACCATTGTTAATGTTCCTTTACTCCTTCTAAACATTCACATCCTCGCATATTAAGTTTATTAAGAAACAGTTTGTGTGTCGAAACGTCTCGGAATAACATTTATTTGGCAGACGTCCATCATTATGAAAAGTTTTGAGTACTATTGGACTTTTTCAACTGAACTCACTTATTTCGATCTTACACTCTTATCACTCTTATATCCCATACACAGTTATGACCCAAGGTATAAAATGGTATTAATGCCAATGACTTGAGGACAATGACCATACGGCAGACCAGAAAATTAACAATATTTTCGTCACAAAAACCTTCTTCTAAAAAAGTTAACTGCATCATAATCCTTGGCTCTGTAGGCATTTAAGCTTACCTTCAGTCACAAGCTTTGATCATATGAGTGAGCTGAGAGAGTGAGTCACGCCGCTGGTATATAAGCTATACTTCTAGGAACCACTTACATAGATTATCTTTAAAAGGAGCTATATGATGCTTTCTTTCGTATACCATAGTACCAGGCGTTCAATTGTTCGTTACTTAGGGGTGACAAAGCATTCGCATTTTGATTCCTAATCAGGTGTTGTATTTAGGTGTCTCTAGACTAAAGAATCCTTTTATTATCCGGTGGACTGTGAATCCCTTTGTATTTTCCTATTATGAATAAAAGAAGTCTACAGATGTTATTCAGCTTTAAATATAATTCGTGCTTTTTGAATTTTTGAAAAACAAGGGGGGTCCATTAATCACGTGAGGAGATTTTGGCGATTTTCTACCCTCTTCTTCCGCTTGTTAAGATGTCATAAGATATGGTTCGACCTCACGTGATTAACGCCTATTCGGAAACCGACTTGTGCGGGAGGCTGGAAGTCGTCGAGTCTGCGTGCGAGACGATTCGTAATGACTCTCGAAAACAGCACGTAGACGCGGCTCAGAAGGGAAATCGGTCTGTAGTTCTTCAAGAGAGGGTTGTCGCCTTTCTTAAAGAACAAGACCACCGCACTTCTACTCCACGCCTCTGGAGTAGTGCCACCATGGAGGACGGAATTGAAGAGCTTCTGAAGGACTTCAAGTACCGGTGTTCCACCCGCTTTCAGAAGCAGATGCCGTTTTTAAGGTACTGGAGAGCCATTCTAATCTCGCTTAGACTGACGTCCGGGATATCATCGGAATAGTGTCGGATAAGACTTGCTCTTGGATCGTTACTCACACTTGCGTGTGGCTCCAACGATGATGTGTACAGCTGCCCATAGAACCTCTCAATCTCACTCAAAATCTCAGGTGTCCCGGAAACGATGCTGCCACACTCAGTCTTCAGCTTTGACAGTTGGCTCTTACGGGCAGACAGATCTCTGGCAAAGACTTTGGAGCCCTGGTTCCGCTCGATTGCTTCTTTAATACGAGCAGTATTAAAGTTGCGTAAGTCTCGCCGCATGCATTTGGAGATCTGTCTGTTCAGTTGCCTGTACGCTGTCAAATCTGTTGACGATTGCAGCCTCATCTCCCGTCTAACAGCCATGAGATTAAGAGTGTGATCGGAGAGTTTTTGTGTTCTTCTGCGGCGGGTCTTGAAGAACTTAGCTCCGACCGCATGGACGGTTTCCACGAGCTTGTCATTCATATCGTCCACTGCATTGCAATCTTGTAGGCACTGAAAGCGGTTGTGTAACTCGAGCTGAAAGTTTTCGGGATTCTGGATTAGAGCACGAGGGGGACGGAGCGTTGACCTCATTAGACGAGACCTCTCCAACTTAACGTTTAGGTTCAGTGTGCCTCTAACCATTCGGTGATCGCTGCCAGCTTTCACCCTTGCGATCACTGAGACATCACTGAACAGTTGGCGTCTGGTCGTCATAATGAAGTCAATCTCATTTTTTGTCGAACCGTCGGGGCTCGACCAGGTCCACTTCCTGTGGGGCCGCTTCTGGAAGAAAGAGTTCATCATAAAGAGTCCCTCTTTCTCCATAAAGTCGGCCAGCTGCTGGCCCCTTCGTTTCCGTTGCCCTACTCCAAATTTCCCTAACTTCAGCTCAGCTTTATCTTGTGCCTAGTTTTGCGTTGAAGTCTCCCATCAACACCGTGTAGTGGGTTTTGGAGGAATGCATGGCTTTAGAAATATCCTCATACATTTCCTCCACCTCCTCATCGGGAAGTGCCGAGGTTGGTGCTTAAACCTGTATGACCTTCAGCGAATACCGTTTGGTGATTCTGAGTATCAGGTACGCGACCCTCGTCGACACACTCCCAATCTTTACAACGTTGTTGACGAGAGACTTGTGGACGATAAATCCGACACCTCCTTGGGACAGATGGTCACCCTCCCGGTGATAGAACAAGTTGCCGGATTCGAGAATCACCGTGTCCTCCCCCTCTCTTCGGACCTCGGATAATCCTATAATACTCCAGCGCAACTTGTCTATCTCTTCTTCCAGCTCCAGGATCTTCTCGTCAGTCCTCAGTGTGCGTGCGTTAAATGTTGCCAGGTCGAGTCGTCGTAGGTGGCAACCGAACCTCCACCGGAGATTCTTAGCAACCCCTGCCCCGCCGTTACCATGGTCGCCACCGTAGCCAGGAATAGCGGGGCCGCCGGGGACTGGGGGCCGTCTATTTGTGTAATTGTTCATGGGGGGTATATTGCCATAGTTGCCACGCTTGGCGAGCGGGTTGGCAACCGCAGTTTTTTTTTGTCGTACAGTTGCTGGTATCAGGAAGATGCTGCTGCCCATCTCCTGCCTGTTTCCCTCTGTCGCCTTTTACGACACCCACGGGAAGATATGGGGTAGTGGATATTCTTAACTACCACTACACGGCAAACACGGCACGACAGTGTAGCAGTACGGCTGACTAATTACTTCATAATCCTCTCAGAAATGAGTTGAGACTTACTGGAGGAGGAATACTGGAATTGAAGCATTCCACCGTAGTACTCAGGGGTGACAACGCATGTGTATTTTGATCCTTAATTGAGGATAAATGTCGATTTCTATGGGCCACAGCATCCACTTACCATCAGGTGGACTGTGTGCTCGTTTGTCACCCAACGCTATAAAAAAATTACACTTAATATAATATATTACCAAAAGATATTTTAAAAACCCCATCATTTATATCAACTAACAAGCGGTAAAATTAAAAATTTTGTACAACCGACTTCAATATAAATAAAAGAAGAACATCATCAATGTATTCGAAGTCAATTAAATACGCATTAATATGGATAGCTAAAAAACTACTGGTCAGATTTTAATAAAATTTATATGCTATCATATGAGAAGCACCAGCTTTTAAATAAAAAAAATCATCTAAATCGTTTCACCTAGAAAGAGTTACACAGAAGAAGAGTACAGTGGAATTGGAAACCTTCTCCATTTTTCGAAGTTGGTAAAGAACACGCAAATCGGCGACTGGAATACAAAAATATTTCTGGAACATGAGCCCCATCCCAATGGGTGTTAGGTTAGGGCAGTGCGTTGGAATTTTACCGAACCCAAGACCCTCTTAGTTATAAGAAGAAATCTAAGATTAGCAGGGAGGCTAATGAAGGGTTTATTTTACTTTTCATGTATAAAGTAAATATTAATTAGTTTAACAATGCAGGTATATTTTAGTAGTATATTTTTAAAACATCGAATTTGAAATCAATACTCATTTTCTTGTATGTTCAACTGCGAACTTATGGAGAGCTGTTATGAGATGATTCATTTTTTAATGTTTCTTATCTTTTATGTTTTTTACCCTTACTCTGTCAATAGTTTTAAAATTTCTGAATTTACCTATCTATTAAGTTTGTAATTCTGAATTACCATAATAATAAATTATGTTACATAAGCATACTTTTACTGTTCGATGTCGTGTCCGTACGTTTATGCACCGTTTAGATGTATTGATATTTTTCTTTTAGTTTGCTAATTGTTGATTGAAATGATCATATTTTACTATCACATGTATACACACATACAACAAAAAATTTAAATGCGGTTACTGAAATTAAAAAAGTTATGTTTTTGTCCAATATGTTTATTTTTTTAATTATAAAGTCAATTTTATTACTACTGGCTATGATACACCAACGTAAGTACTTCTTATTGGTTTGTGATTTGATTCAATTGCCTTCAGGTAACATCGCATTTTACAGACATCTTTGAGTCGGATGCAATGAGGGCTAATAATTTTCCGATCACTAGATATCACTAGTTAACACTGAGGTAAAGTTTTTTGTTACACAATGTCATTTAATTGAGAAGTTAGTTTTAAATAAAAGTTTGTCAGTTTCTAGTGTATTAATTAATACACAAAACAATACCGTATATATTTTTTACTTTCATGAATATAATATGTGGTTTGTTTTATTTATTTTTAATGTATTTAACATAAAACATAACTAATAGTACAGAAACAAACATTAACCTTTACATTTTTCGAACAAATCAACATCCCCGATAAAATCTATCAAATATTACACCTCTTTTTTAAATCGCCCTGGTGGCAGAAAAAGTCGTGGATACCTTCATCAACACCTCATCAGGGTTTACCACAAATTCTATATATATTTAATTTATGAAGATTCATCATCTTTGTTATAACCTATCAAAAGACTTCTGCCAAACAGGTATTCCTCATAGATGCCTCGTATGGAGAGGTGATATATCATGTAGTGGCAAAGCAAGAGAATCCTCATGTCATCCCGTGTCTATTGTAAAATGTGACAGAGGGAAATGAAATAGTAGATGGACAGCAATTATCTTCCTGATAACAACCGTAAATAATTAAAAAACTGAAATTATCTATCCGCCTGCCAAGCGTGGCAACTCTGGCAAAGATTAGGCATAAGTCATATTTATATCGACATAAACTATGTAAAGAAATGTCGGCCTGAAATTTTAAGTATAAATGACTTTGAACGAATAAGTTGTTTGTTATATTGATTAGATAAAACAAATACGACGCATATTCGGTTAATCAAAGCAAACAATAAAATAATACTACAAAATGGATTTCATACATCCGTACACTTCTACTGGTACAAGTACCGTGGGTATACTATAGTGAGCTTAAACAAGGCACCGGGTCAGCTCCGCTAAGTGCAACATTTCTCAACACCTCAACTTGCAGAGAGTTGTAAGACGAGGTCAGTAACAGCCGAGTTTTGCTGTTCGTCGCACGTGGTTCTAAGCAAACGCTGAAAGTAGAATTATTGTATTTCTAGAATATATTGTGTCATCTGGATTTATCGAGCAAAAAGGCGGGAAAGGTATTTTTTTTTATTTAAATCTGTCTATTTATTTATTTCTTTTTAATATATCCTGTTACATCTAAAACTAATTTCGAAATTAGAAAGGATCGATCTTAGGCCAATAAAGAAGTACCGGTGGTAAAAATTTATGAGGATTACAGTAACGCAATTAATCGTTTATTTTTATAAATGGGTTAGTAGGACGTCAAAGGTCTTCTGTGGGCCGTAACGAAATCTCCTTTGGTAATTATAGAGAAGCTGTGTCTTTCTTTGTTCGGCAGATTTTGGTGGTTACTTAACGACTTGCTTGGAGCTTTAATTGCATCATTATGTGGGAAAAATATTAGGATATGTTACGATTACGGATTGTTAAATTTTAAAGAAAGCTAATGCCAATTATAAATTTCGTACAGAAAGTTTAATTCAATTAAAAATTATTAAAAAGTATTGTTTTACCCTCATTACGAAGTTTAAGAATTATTGAAGATGATATGAAATAAAAACCCCTAATATTATGGATAGCTCTTTTTACTGGTAACTTTTTACTCGGACTGAAAATGCAGACGTTTGCATTTTCATTTTTTATCGAGAATGGTCTGATGTATGCGTCTACAGACCCCAGCATTTACTTACCACCAGGTTGATTACGTGCTCGTATGTCAGCCTTTCTTTTATAAAAATAACGTTTTTACTAAGCAGCCGCGATGATCTACGGGTCATGACTCATGAACTCTCTTCCGTATCATACCCAGGTTTCGAAACCCAACCGGAGCAGTGTGGGTAGGGTTGCCAACATTTTTATACGAAATATAATATTTTTGAGGATATTAGCAGTAATAACATAGTATATGCCTGTATCTTTTGTCTAACTATTGTTAGCGCGACTACTGGTTCAAATACCGGGTCGGACCAAAATCATTTATTGGATTTTTCTGTCTATAAACTCTCAATAACAGTCCGGAGACAGGTCGTTGGTTGTGTTTCAACCCCGTACCTTTGAAAGCATGTAAAGCTGTTTGTCCTGCGCTGTGCCTGGTCTTTTTCTTCCCAGTGCACATGTGCTTGCGCCAACTTTTTTATAGTCCCTACCGTCCTTAAATATGTGCGTAGTTTATCCGCATTGCGGTTGGTCGCCGTGACAGAAATTCGATCTAGAAGATTTTTAACACCAACGTACATGAAACATATAATATATTTCTAAATAGTATTATCCTTTTTTAAATTTGCTGCTTTGTGCTTTTACAAAGACTAAAAGCCTAAAATAAACCCAGTTTCTGTTAAAAAACAATTTCGCCTACTATATGTTTATAAAATTATCCATATAAACATTGTAATACATACATAATTTTTAAATAAATCTAAAAATAAAATATACATACATAATTTTTAAAATAAATCTGAAAGGTATGTAGATGCATATTAAATATTTTAATAATCTATGTAAAATTTCATAAGTATTATAACATTAGATACAAGAAAAATTCTTTTTTTATTTCAGGAATTTAAGTATACCATATAAACATTTTATTAGTAGCCAATTTTTAAGTTTAGTTTTAATTCTGCATATCTCCGTTTGTTCCTTAATTTCATGAGATAGCAGTTTGTTATATATATATATATATATATATATATATATATATATATATATATATATATATATATATATATGTGTATATATATATATATATATATATATATATATCTTTAATGACATAGCAAGGATATTGTGATAAAATGACGTCTAAATCTAAGACGAATCTATCAATTTTCTTGTTTTGCTGGTACACGTCGCTTACTAAGTTTTTATTTATTTTTTAAAACACACTAGTAAGGATGTACATTGCTGGCAAATTAAGTAGGTTCAAAGCCTTAAAGTCAGGCTTACAGTTACAGGTCTCATGCCATCTGGTTTCAGTCAAAGTTTTGACACATTATGTCCAGTACCTACCGCTCTTTTCCAGTCAGAACTATTACCCCAGACTAATAACAGATAATATCAAAGTTGTTGCAACGTCCCTATGGTATGCAATAATCCCCGTTTTCACGTTAATTTCTAGAAGTCAAATAAGGTTGTAGCCAATTCACTGTCAGTCCTCTTATACCTCTTATACCACATCATGCTAATTCAAAGAATCGACTATACCGTTACCGTCACAGTCTATAAAAGTTCACATAAGCCTCCTGCTGAACATAAGCCTCCCCCATATTATGGGGGGATACTTGCCATAGTGTTTTATAATCCAAGTTTTTGGAAATATTTTAGTCGTTATTAGGAAGATGCTGCTGCCCATCTCTTGATTTGTTTCCCTCAGTCGCCTCTAACAACACCCACGGGATGATATGGGATAATGGATTTTCATTACATTGTAAGTAGTGAAGTAGAGTATAATGGCAAACATATTATAAAGCTTTTGACATGACAAAGAATATTGCGGTTACATTTTCTTTATCAACAATGCAATTAATGATTTTTTAATCAGGTTAAAAAAGGTCGTTGATATTCTTGTTGAAATACTGATTGGTTTTTTAAAATAGTGCATTAGTATTTTTTGCATAGGTTTTCCAAAAACTTTGGAATAATCTACCTCCAATTCTCTTCGTGCTAGCAAAAGATCGTGTTCATGAGTCTTCTTTCTATGTATAATTGATTTAACAATCGCTAATTTCAATTATTGCGGAATTATGCCCGTTTTATACGGTAAAAAGGAAAGCACTCTCAATATTTAAACTCATGGGATATGTACAATATTGTAATATATGGTAGGGTTGAGATAGTACAAGTGGATGTGTCTGGGTTTTTAATTAATAATAAATACATACTATGTAATTCAACGAAATATAAAACATTTGAAATTTCACATCTTATTTAGTCAATCCAATCTTCCTTGGTAACAATCTATACTCTGTGCGACTGTTTGCTCATAGACTATTAAGTGTTTGACATTGGCCTTAGAATAATAACTCGCATATTATGCTTGTACAGTATGAACTAAAACTATTATACATAATACATACCTACTCTTTGGTCAAACAAACGACACATTTGTTTAAGCGACGATTATCTTTGTTAATGGCAGTATGAATGTAAACGATGTATGTTTAATTTAATTTAATATTTTATTAATGTTTTTATTTGTAACAAATATTAAGAATTAATTTTAGCTTTCTGCACTCCTTCTCAAATATAATTTTAACTACGCCAAACCCCACACTACTCTGTGCGCGCAATATCTTAAAAAAGAGGTACAAAGTTTTCCCTTCACGTATTAATTTAAAGATAACACAAAAATATAACATAATATATAATATTTCTCCTGCGCATATTATAAGTAGTAAAAGTTATTTTCTGTGGAATAGAAAAAAAAACCAAAGTTACCTCCAAAATAAACAATAAACCGCTGTTATTCATAAAATACTTTAAATAAGATCATGAAACTTTGCATACTAACTGAACTAACTATAAAGCAGTGCTTATGTTATTTACTTTTTTTTAAATACCATTCTTTTCACTGTAAAAAGAAATTACCTAAACTATCGGCCTTTTGAAGCGTGATTCCTGCCGCACGGTCACTTCGCTTCGGCCTTTGAACGGGGGGGGGGGGGGGGGGGTTGTGTCGCTTACGATCAGAATATACATTACGCAACAGGACGATGTAAAATTAAAATGTGAAATAACCGTAATAAAAATAATAAGCGACTGTCTTGGCGTTAAGAAACAGGCATAAATATGATAAACCTAATGAAATAAGTGTCTAACGACCTTTCTACTTACAGTATTATTGATTACAAACATGTCGGTACATAGCATACGACGCGCGGGCAAGTGGGGACGAAATTAGAATTTGTACTGACTTACTCTATCCCCTTAATGCTTCTTTGAAATTGAAATTTTGCGTATCAAAAAATTAACTAAACTTCGAAAAATATAAAAGTTCGTTATGACAAGGTCTAAAGAATACAACAGAAGAAGAAGAGTCTCTAGTTTTATCGCTGTTAGTGTCGCTAATGTCAAGTCAATGTCTGTTTTTAACCGATTTTGCGCAAATGATGCTAGCTCAACGTTTGAAACATATTGTTTTCTCATCGGAACTCATATTCAAAATGACACTTATTTTCTGAGTCCGTGGCTTAAAATAAAACGATATTGCAGAAGAACTAAAACCTAAAGAAACAAATGCATAACTGATCTTGAGAAAGGAATAACATGCCAGTTATTTGAATTTAGAATTTCAAGTCACACCATACCACCGTTTTAAGTGACCAGTTCTACAAAACGCCAATTTCATTGGTAAAGACCTAATACATACAATTAGAATGGCTTGTGAAGTGTTTGTAAAATGAACTTGTTTAAATACCAAAACCACCAGAACACGGATTTCGCAACTGTCCTCCAAATGATGATATGTTAACACACAATGTACACACGTTTGTTTAAAGATGACATTAAAAACTACATTTGAAAAATATATGCGTATGTGTGGATACGTATTAGAATTGTATTGTATTTATTTCCATAGAGGAACGCAAGTCTCCCCCAAGTAATGCCACCAAACATCGCATCGTCCTACTTCCCACGTGACTCCATCGACTTTCTGCATATTATTTTTATTCAGTTTTAATCTCTCGCGATCACGATCTCTCGCGATACACATGGAATGAACGGAGGTGATGAATTCTCTTAGGCGACCATCTCATGGCATTACAAAGCGGAGATATCATAACTATTTGAAACTGGATCATCTCACAGTCAGTTGTGGATCGTTTATCTAAGAAATTATTACACATTTTACAATTCTTTTAGAGAGTTCGTGCAATAGATACATACCTAAAAGATTCAAAATTAAGGAGAAAATTAGAGGGTAAATTTAAACTTGTAGGGTATATGTGGGTATTGAACTGGCCATTTATATCATAATCTTACCAGTGCAGTGATTATTCACTTAATACATGACTTTATTACTGTCACTGTAACTTTTAATGGCTTAACGTTTTACTTAGAAAACTTACAGCGGTATTGAATAACATGACTAGGTTCATTCACAGGTTTCTTATACAAATCAAACCCGGATTTTCCTTGATAAAGTAATAGTTATTCAAAAATGAATGAATATAAGCAATCAATCATCACCAGTAAACATTGCAATAAAAACTAAAAATAAATGTGTTTTCCTTTGTGTTCGCGACGGCCTAACAACGCTAAGAAACGAAGTTATAAAGAATATTGTTTTTTGTATTAATAATGAAATTACCAACAAAACTGGATGAAAACATGTATTAATATAGTTGTGTAGCATGTTTATAACTCTTAGTATATTTGTATAGAGTGTCGTTTTGATAACAAGTGATATAAACTACTTTTATTATATACCAAAAAATCGACCAATCACAGCGCGTCTTATCGTGGAAAGTTTTTAATTAACTGCGTAATAGTTCATACTAAAATAAGGAAAATAATTTTATGTTCTAAAAGAGTTATAAATATGACATTCAATTAGCATATGGCTTATAGATTAAAAAAGTATAGGGATATTTTTGTATAATTAAACGCATTTCGTAGTTATAGAAAAATCAAAGAATCAATGTACCCAAATATTATGAAAATTTTGGATATTTCGTTTAATAACTTTTTACAATGTTAATGTTTTGAGTAACCTTTATGATATACTTATAAAGTACCAGACTACCGATTTAATGATGTATAGCATGTTAGTGTAGCAATTAGTTTTGTATAGAAAATATTGCAATTTTTATATTTGTATTGTGAAAAGTTTATGCAATAAAGAGGCAAACGGAAAATGGCGAGCGGCTCACTGCAAAGTATTGCTCAAGTCTACCTTAGGGGCTCGGGACCCAGTACCAGTAGTAGTGTGAAGAACTACCAGTGACAGTGAAGTGAAGTGAGTGGTATCCGGTGGTAGCTGAAGTGACTAGTAGCAGTATATAGTGAATAGTGAAAGTGTTAGCTAGCCGAAAAGGTCGTAACTGACATTCGCAGTTACATATCGTGAAAGTGTTAGCTAGCCGAAAAAGGTCGTAACTGATATTCGCAGTTACATATTATAGTGAAAGTGGTAACTGATATCCGCAGTTACACAAGTGATAAAATCAACTAGTTTAGTTGATAATAGCTGCTAGTCAGTAGTGTTAGAAAACCAGCTACTACCAATAGATCTTTGATACCACCGTACAATTTAAAGAAATCTTTCGAAATATACAGTGACCAACCAATAGTGAACAACCGTAGTTTTAACAACCGTGATCAATAGTTATAGTTATAAAATTTCGCGACTAATCAATCAGTCGAACCGCTGGCCACTACCTTGCTGTTTGTATTTGTTAATCGTGCATTTTGATTTGAACCACAGTCCACAATATTTCAGCGGCACCCACAAAGACGGCAGTGAAAGTACCCACCGGAACCTATAGGTGTAGGACGTGAGCGACTCGCGAAGTATCTTCGACAACATTTACTCTGGAGAGTTTCGCCCGTCCGGCACATTCGTTGGTCCTTCGAGCCGGATATATCCGTTTGTATTTCGGAACCGGGTAAATTGTCACCACCGTATTAAAACCGCAGAATTTTTCAGATTCAAGATGCCGATCACCCGTTCGCAAGGAAAGGAAGCCAAGGCGTGGACCGTCGGTCTGGAGGGAGGTTCGTCGGCCAGTAACGCCGCCGTCCACCACCAGATGCCACCACGCTCACCGTCAACGATAGAGGGCGCTGAGGCGCCATGCTGCCCCCCCGAGGGGGGGATACCCCTGCCCGCGCCGACCACTACGGCCCGCACAACGAAGCAGAGGGAACATCTAGAAGGCAACGATGACTTTAGCCGTGCATCATCGCCAACAGCCCGGGAAGACACCCACACCGAAGAGCCACCGAGGGGCCACACCGATTGCAGTAAGAAGTCAAAGAAGACTGTTCGGCCCAATAGAAGAATTTTGAAGGCTCGTGAAGAAGTATTGAAGATCAAACTAGAACTTGCGCAGATCTCTTTACAGATGGCTGAAGAAGAAGACGAATCAGACGACTATGATGAAGATGGTCACTCCAAAAGTGAGTACGTTCGATCTTGGCTCGAAAACTCTGTAGCCAAACAAAAGTCAAATCAAGGCGCAACCACCGGAGGGAAGGCCCCATTTAATAAAACCGTCACAAAGCCAACCCCGGACGTTGTCGACCTCAGTGAGCCCCAAAAGGAGCTCACGAACCAGGATTCCTATCCAGAAGACGTACAAAGGGATCCCATGCCACAGAAGCTCAGCCAGGAACCCATCGTTAATGAAGACAGGGGGCTCCTACCGATTGTATCAGAGCTCACATACCAGGATTCCTATCTGGAAGATGTACAAAAGGATCCCAAGCCAAATAAAGCTAGCCAGGAACCTGTCATAAGTGAAGACAGGGGGCTCCGTCCATTTATATCGGAGCTCACGTCCGCTATAGCCACGCTCGCTGACAAATCAAAGTTAGAGAGTGCGCCACTATCGTCGCATACTTTCGCAGCGTCGAAAGCTATAATGACACTGCCAAGCTTTAGCGGAGCACATACCGAGTGGCTTTCATTCCGTGCCATTTACGAAACAACCCGAGGCTACTTCAATGATATTGAAAACACAGCTAGACTAAGACGAAGTCTACAAGGAAGAGCCTTGGAAACAGTCAGTTCAGAACTCATCGGGCATGCTAAGCCAGATGAGATTATGCGAGAACTGGAGCTACAATTTGGGCGTCCAGATTCAATCGCGCAAGCAGAAACCGAGAAGTTGCGAGGATTAGCACGCTGTACAGAAGCGCCCAGAGACATTTGCACATTCGCGAGTAAAGTGAGGGGAAGCGTCGTCACTCTTCGAGCCCTAAAGCGAGATCATTACCTCGTCAACGCAGAGCTGCTACGACACCTCACCGACAAACTGCCAAACTCTATACGTGCCCAGTGGTATAGAATCTACACCGAAAAATATGACTCTAGACCAGACCTCGGCTGCTTCAGCGATTTTATTACCGAGCAAGCTCGCTTCTGCAGTGCATTTGCGCCTCCAGAAATTATAAACGAAGCACAAAGCAATCGTTCAGTACATAGAGCACACGCGGCTACTACTAAGCCATCTCCGAAATGCAGAGTGTGCGGAAAGGAGGGTCACTACGGATCCGAATGTAAAAAATTTAAGGAAGCAGATATCAACAAAAGATGGGAACTCGCAAAGCAAAATAATTTATGTTTCCGCTGTTTACGTTATAGAAATCAGACACACAAATGCAAAACAAATAAGTGTGGAATAGAAGGATGCACCGCGACACACAATCGACTTCTCCATAGTAATACAAAGGAGAAGACTGAGGTCAAACAAAAAGAACCTCAAGAAACTGTTGCTAACTCATTCGGTGTGTCAAAGCATCAAGCCTATTTAAAAATAATTCCAGTGCGAGTAATTGGACCGGCGGGAGCTGTAGACACACACGCCCTGCTGGATGATGGGTCAACAGTTTCACTAATGGATGAAGAGATCGCCAAACAAATTGGAGCTAAAGGGCGGTTCGACCCGTTTAAGATCACCGCTATCGGGAACACTACCCTCGATTCACCGGAATCTCGAAGAATCAAAGTATCGCTGAAGAGTCTCCACAGCAAAAGGGTGCCATTCAGAGCACGCACGGTCGCAAGCCTAAACTTGGGGCCACAGACTGTGCGTGCAGTAGACATAGCCAAGTGCAAACACTTGAAAGACCTAAAGGAGCAGCTAATATATGACTCCGGCAACCCAAGGATCCTAATAGGACAGGACAATTGGAGACTTCTGATAGCCACTCAAATCCGAAGAGGTCCGCCGCACCAGCCAATTGCCTCGCTCACAGAATTAGGATGGGTGCTACACGGGGCACACACTAAAGCCCCGTATCAGCGCGTCCACGCGGCCAATGAGCTGCACAAGAGCGAGGGAAATATAGATGACCAACTCCGCGAATATTTCGCGCTGGAATCTCTCATTATCAATCCGAGAAGACCAGACTCCGACCCAGAGAAGAAAGCTGAAGATATACTAAATAGCAGCACCCGTCAGTTACAAGACGGGCACATAGAAACAGCGCTTCTCTGGAAGGAAAAGGATATCGAGATGCCTGGTAATTATGAAACAGCAATAAAACGGCTCGTTTCCATTGAAAGAAAATTAGATCGAGACGAAGATCTAAAAAGGAAGTATGATGAACAAATGAATTCCCTTGTACAAAAAGGATACGCCGAGATAGCACCGAAAACTAGCACGGCGGGAAGAACATGGGAACAACATACCCCATTTCGACGTCCATAACCCAATGAAGCCAGAGAAGTTTCGAATAGTATACGATGCCGCAGCCAAAACAAAGGGGGTGTCGTTGAACGACTTCCTGTTCACGGGTCCAGACCTACTGCAATCACTACCAGGGGTCATGATGCGTTTTCGCCGCCATAAAATCGCTGTCTCCGCGGACATAGCCGAAATGTTCATGCAGGTTAAAGTTAGACCCGAAGACAGAGATGCCTTAAGATATCTCTGGAGAGGGGATCGACGTAATGAAGCTCCACAGGAATATAGAATGACGTCGATCATTTTCGGTGCAGCCAGTTCACCCTGCACAGCCATATTCGCGAAAAACCGGAACGCTAAAAAACACATAGACAAGTATCCAGAAGCCGTAGAAGCTATCATTCAAAACCACTATGTGGATGACTATCTCGACAGTTTCCAGTCTCTGGAAGAGGCAATGCGAATATCGATGGAAGTACGTGACATACACAAAAACGCGCACTTCAACTTAAGAAAATGGATTTCCAACGCACCAGAAGTTGTAAAAGAATTAGAACCTGACCATGAAGCATCTGAGTCAGTCGATCTGGGAAACAAAGGAACCGAGGAAAAGATACTCGGATTAATCTGGAAACCAGGTACCGATCAGCTGAGCTTCAACCTAAAGCTCGCTCGACTTCCAATCAATTTGCTGCATAAAACACCGACCAAGAGGGAAGCACTTAAAATAGTAATGTCGCTGTATGACCCGCTCGGCCTCGCCTCCCCAGTTACAATTCGAGCAAAACAAATACTGCAGGAAGCATGGAGACGAGGAACAGACTGGGACCAGGAGTTGGACGAAGACCTGACTAAACAATGGTTCACATGGATCCAACATCTGGAACAGCTCAAATCAGTAAGCATCCCAAGATGCTACCCGGGATTCAGCGACGCACGTTCACTCCAAGTCCACGTGTTCACCGATGCCAGTGAGAGCGCCTACGCAACGGCAGTCTACTGGAGATCAACCACACCCGATGGGACAGTACATGTGAGCCTCATCATGGCTAAGGCGAAGGTAGCTCCGCTGAAAGTAACGTCCATACCTCGCCTTGAGTTACAAGCCGCCGTGATGGGAAGCCGCGTAGCTGCCGCCGTCATCCAGGCACATTGCGTGACGCCCGAAGCCGTAACATATTGGACTGACAGCAAAACTGTACTCACGTGGATAAAAAAGGGCTCCAGGAGTTACAAACCTTTCGTTGCCCACCGAATAGCAGCAATCGAGGAACATAGTAAAGTAGAGGACTGGCGCTGGGTACCTACCAAATTGAATATAGCTGACATTGCCACGAGGGACGTACCACCGAACTTCGACTCCAATCACGAGTGGTACAACGGCCCATCGTTTTTGTATAAAGAACCCTCAGCATGGCCCACCGAAAGACCCACGTCATCCGAACCTACAGGTGAGGAAAGATCCCTCACCATTAAGGAATCGTATCAATCTCCGATACTCCGAGAAGCTGTTCCCGATCCAGCAAGGTTTTCGAGATGGGAACGCTTATTGCGAGCTACGGCTAGAGTGCTACAATTTATAACACTCTGCCGCAAAACCACAGACAGAACGTTCTATAAAAGAACCAAAAAGGACAAAGAGGAAGATCCCGACTGGAGGAAATCGAAAAATAATCCGCGACAAATCGCGCAGCCTCCCAGTCAAATGAAAAATACAGATGTCAAAAGGTACATCACACTAGAGGCCGAATTCATCAGAAAGGCCGAAAAGCTCCTGATACGTGCCATACAAGAGGGCTCCTTCTCACAAGAGATAACCGATCTCCGTAATAATAAAAAGGTCGCTCATGATAGCCGCCTACGACCGCTCCAAATAGAATTGAAAGACGGGATCATCGCGCTACGAAGTCGCATAGCCGCCGTGAAGGGAGTCACAGAAGACATGAAGGGGCCAGCTATATTGGATGGTGATCATTACATCACGCAATTATACATTGACTGGACGCATCGTAGCCTGCATCATTGCGGAACCGAACCTACCATCAACGAGGTTCGACAGCACTACTGGGTGATCCGACTTCGACCCACCACGAAAAAGATAGTGAGCCAATGCATACAGTGTCGCATCAGAAAAGCACAACCATCAGTGCCAGCGACCGGTGACCATCCCAGTACACGTCTCGCTCATCACCAGAGACCGTTCACCTTCACCGGTCTGGACTATTTTGGGCCACTTTCAGTCACGGTGGGACGTCAACATCAGAAGAGATACGTAGCTCTCTTCACCTGCCTCACATCCAGAGCTGTCCACTTAGAAGTTGTCGCAAATCTTAGCGCTGACTCCGCAATACTGGCATTAAGAAGATTCGCAGCTCGCCGAGGGTGCCCCACCGAGATTTACTCCGACAATGGCACCAACATGCACGGCGCAGACAAGGAACTTCGGGAGGCTTTTCGAGAAGAAGCCAGTCGACGAGGCATAGTGTGGCGTTTTATAACCCCCTCCGCGCCTTTCATGGGAGGAGTGTGGGAACGTCTCATACGGTGCGTGAAGACGGCACTATACACCGTCCTTCATGAGAGACATCCGCATGAGGAAGTATTAGCCACGCTGCTCTGCGAGGTGGAGTATACAGTAAATAGCAGACCATTGACTCACATCTCTGTAGACAGCGACGATGACGAATCCATCACTCCAAATCACTTCCTTTTAGGAGGATCTGCGAGACTGCCGACACCTGGAGTATTTGATGAAAAGGATATGAATAGCAAAAGACACTGGCGACGCTCCCAGATACTCGCTGACATGTTCTGGCAGCGTTGGGTCCGAGAGTATTTACCGGAACTTCAAAACCGGCGGGAGGCCCATGGGCGAGGTCCCAATCTCCAGGTGGGCGATCCAGTCCTCATAGCTGATGGTCAGTTACCACGTAATACCTGGCCACGAGGGAGGGTGGAAGCTGTTTACCCCGGTGCGGACGGACAGATTCGCACTGTGGAGGTACGCACAGCAAACGGCCTAATCAAGAGGCCAACCAGGAAACTCGTGCCGCTGCCGAAGTAGAAGCAACGTCGCTCACCGAAATGGATGCAGCGCCGCTGTGAGAAAATCGTCGCGACGCTGCACGGCGGGAGAGATGTTCGCGACGGCCTAACAACGCTAAGAAACGAAGTTATAAAGAATATTGTTTTTTGTATTAATAATGAAATTACCAACAAAACTGGATGAAAACATGTATTAATATAGTTGTGTAGCATGTTTATAACTCTTAGTATATTTGTATAGAGTGTCGTTTTGATAACAAGTGATATAAACTACTTTTATTATATACCAAAAAATCGACCAATCACAGCGCGTCTTATCGTGGAAAGTTTTTAATTAACTGCGTAATAGTTCATACTAAAATAAGGAAAATAATTTTATGTTCTAAAAGAGTTATAAATATGACATTCAATTAGCATATGGCTTATAGATTAAAAAAGTATAGGGATATTTTTGTATAATTAAACGCATTTCGTAGTTATAGAAAAATCAAAGAATCAATGTACCCAAATATTATGAAAATTTTGGATATTTCGTTTAATAACTTTTTACAATGTTAATGTTTTGAGTAACCTTTATGATATACTTATAAAGTACCAGACTACCGATTTAATGATGTATAGCATGTTAGTGTAGCAATTAGTTTTGTATAGAAAATATTGCAATTTTTATATTTGTATTGTGAAAAGTTTATGCAATAAAGAGGCAAACGGAAAATGGCGAGCGGCTCACTGCAAAGTATTGCTCAAGTCTACCTTAGGGGCTCGGGACCCAGTACCAGTAGTAGTGTGAAGAACTACCAGTGACAGTGAAGTGAAGTGAGTGGTATCCGGTGGTAGCTGAAGTGACTAGTAGCAGTATATAGTGAATAGTGAAAGTGTTAGCTAGCCGAAAAGGTCGTAACTGACATTCGCAGTTACATATCGTGAAAGTGTTAGCTAGCCGAAAAAGGTCGTAACTGATATTCGCAGTTACATATTATAGTGAAAGTGGTAACTGATATCCGCAGTTACACAAGTGATAAAATCAACTAGTTTAGTTGATAATAGCTGCTAGTCAGTAGTGTTAGAAAACCAGCTACTACCAATAGATCTTTGATACCACCGTACAATTTAAAGAAATCTTTCGAAATATACAGTGACCAACCAATAGTGAACAACCGTAGTTTTAACAACCGTGATCAATAGTTATAGTTATAAAATTTCGCGACTAATCAATCAGTCGAACCGCTGGCCACTACCTTGCTGTTTGTATTTGTTAATCGTGCATTTTGATTTGAACCACAGTCCACAATATTTCAGCGGCACCCACAAAGACGGCAGTGAAAGTACCCACCGGAACCTATAGGTGTAGGACGTGAGCGACTCGCGAAGTATCTTCGACAACATTTACTCCGGAGAGTTTCGCCCGTCCGGCACACTTTGGTTTTACTTCTTTAACTTTTTGCTAGTGTTATCAGTGATTGTTCAATAATTCCAATTATGAATTATAAAAATAACAATTGTGTTACTACTTTGTTTTTTACTATTTCATTTTGTTTTTATTATTATTTTTTTATATAATAGGCTATGTATGTATTGTCGTCTTATCATAGATAATTTTCTCAGTTTATTTTTAATTTAGATTTTAAAGGTGATTTGCAAAGAATATTATTTATAGTATATATATATATATATATATATATATATATATATATATATATATATATATATATATATATATATATATATATATATATATATATATATATATATACTATAAATATGTATGTAATTTCAATTTCTAAACATTTGGAATTAATTGACTTGTCCATAGTTAGTATTTATAACAGTGGTTTACTTATTTTCATATTATAAAAGTATTTGGATTTTATAATATTTTAATAATTCTTACAAATTCGAACTGTTGCTAGGTTCAGTTTTGATAGGTTTTTTTATAGAATAAGGGTGACAAACGAGCACACAGCCACCTGATGGTAAATGGATGCTGTGGCCCATAGACATCTATATTTAACTTCAATTAAGAACTGAGATTGAATGCCTCGTTTCCAGTAAAAAGGGTCTCCGGTTCTCTACACTCACCATACGAAACACAGCAGCATTAAGCTGTTATTAAAGCTGATATTCTGTGAGAGCGTGGTCCTACCCCGGTCCAGTCGACCCATTCGTGCTGCAACTACAATAAAGTTGCAGCATGGCTCTTTACGTTAGTAGTGTATATGATAGTAGGGATAGGCTACCACCATTATGTGATATTATTTAAACGGTTGCAATAGTGGTGGAGGAGATTTTTCGTGCTGTAAAGTAGTAAAGCAAACAACAAGTGATCAGGCGTATTGTTATTCCTTTTTGCGACTTCTGTAATACTAGTATATGCCAGTGTTTGACTATAATCCTAACAGATGGTAAGTAGTGATGCAGTCAAATATAATAAAGCACACTAACTTAACAAAGGCCTTTTTTAAATGATTAGTGTAACAAACGAGCACACTGTCCACCTAGTAAGTAGTAAGTGGTTGCTGTGGCCCATAGACATCCACATCTATCCTCGATTACGAATCAAAATTCAGATGCGTTGTCATCCATGAGGACTTAAATGGAATGCCTCGTTTCCAGTAAAAATGGTCTCCGGTTCTCTAGTCTTTACGTCTCTCTCCCGCAGCGCACCGCTGCTATTTTACGCTGGTATTTTGTGAGAGCGAGGATCTTCCCCAGTCGAGCCATCCCATTCGTACTACTACGAGTAATATATCTGCAGCATTCCTCTATCACGTAAATTCAGTCTTTCCTTGTAGACACCTATGTTATATAGGATGGATAGACAAATACTGGCAAATTATTCTACTCCTTTGTTGCACGCGTTAAATAAAGCCGTTACCTATTAATTAGTCACTTTACTTATATTTTGTCATAAGAAACGTAGCTGCCGCAAACACAGGCCGTTTGGCATTCTATCTGCGTCCTCAGAGGTGACGACACATCTGTTGTCTTTTATGTTTGAATTTGGCTGCAACTATTTGAGTTATAGTAGGCTCTTACCTAGGGGTGCCAGATGGTCGGGATTCGTGTGGATTCTCCAGACAATTTAAATGATCTTCAGACTCCCGACAAAACTCAAAATCTCCAGACAAAAATCTTATCTTCACATAATAGCTGCCTTTGATTTAATAAAAGCTGAGTTATTAATTAGACTGAATTTTGAAGTAAAGTGTCTCTTCTGAATACTGCTAAGAGGTCCAAATTGGTGGACTAATATGGCAACCTAAAAATAAAGGTCAACTATGTTTTAGCCTATTAATTTAAAAGATAAACTTTTTATTTTACATTTTTAATTCTAATATTTATTTCTTCCGACAACAACCCCAAAACCACGACATTTTAATATTTTGTCCAGATATTTTGGTCTTCCGATCTGGCATTTCTACTCTTGCCACCAGGTGGATTACAAGTTTTTCTTTGTTTTCGTTTCTATTCCTTTGACACTTTTTATTTAAAAAAAATACATAAAATGAATTAGGCTCAATAACTTACGAACACCCGCCGACAAAGGCGTTTCTTTTTTCTTCGTTGTAACGTATGAAGACAAGATAGATGCCGCGTATACAGCAATTACACAAACCGGAACGCAACAGAAATAGATGAGGTGATAATTAGCCGGTAGCTATATGGCCTAGTATACAGTAGAATTACTGAGAACTAGAAAGTGTTGCGTATATCGAATAATATACTATTCGCTTCGCTATATTTCCAAATGATGCAAATCTATAAATATTTAATTAACCTTTATAACAGATTTTTTCTGATAGTTTTCATAACACAAACGTAGAACACATATTTCAACACACTTGCCAAATCCGATGACCCGAAATTTTAAGCCCAGGTCATTTTTTATAGGATAGTGTGACTAACGAGTACACAGTCCACCTGATGGTAAGTGGTTGCTGTGGCCTATAGATATCTACATCTATCCTCGATTACGAATCAAAGTGCAGATGCGTTTTCATCCCAGAGGACTAAGATGGAATGCCTTGTTTCCAGTAAAAAGTGTCTCCTGTTCTCTACACTCACCATACGAAACACAGCAGCATTAAGCTACTATTTTACGCTGGTATTCTGTGAGAGCGTAGTCCCCGGTCGAGCCGACCCATTCGTGCTACAATGACTATACTACTAATATAACTGCAGCATGGCTCTACCACGTAGGTATAAACATTATGTCGTAATGGCAGCATAAGGAAGCTCACCACCCACAACCATAATTTTTTCTCGTGGGCGTCGTAAGAGGCGGCCAGAAAGATTTCATGGCTTAGGAAAAGAGGCTATCTCGTTTACTCCAGTCGCTTAATGCCTATACCTTCTACAAAGACAGCGTCAAAGGTGTGAGACGTCTGGTTCTATGATCGCCAGTCCACCAGCAAAACGTGGCGATTAAGCCAAATCCTCTTAACAATAGGAGTCTATATCCAGCAGTATATATATATATATATATATATATATATATATATATATATATATATATATATATATATATATATATAACTTTCACTGGCTGGGGAAAAAGAAAAAGAAGATATACGTACTAATACATATACGAGTAAGATATGCAAGTAATTATCTCTTCTTTAGGCTTCACCGCATTCTAACATAAAATCTGATTTCTCATACCCTAAATATATCTGAATTATCAATTAACAACATTCCTAAATATGTATCTTTTTATTTCTACTTTGTGACCAATATCTCGTTTAAAATTATATTTACTTAGCGTACCGCCCCGGCTTTGCTCGGGAGATTTCTGGATCTCGACAACAGCGCCACCTACCGGGTCCGATTGTAAATCTAATCAACTATACACACATACAAAATTCCATCAAAATCGATCCACCCATTTGTTAGGAGTTTAGTCGCATACACACGGACTGAATAATTACAATATGTATATATAAAGATAGGGTCTACTAGAAGTATCAAGGTATACCGTCGCACCTTTTTACTTGCCACGGGTACTTGCACTAGACCTTTACCGGTTGGGTGCATTCACCTCTTGGCGGGAACTTGTTGCTGTTGCATTTCTTATAATAGACTTCCCAGACTTGATTTTGTTGAGGAGCTTATGCACTTGCAACCAATATTTCAAAGTTCGTGTAGGTAGGCACCCAGTATCCTTAGGCAAAGCTAACAGGGTATCGTTGTTATGTGTGATCACTTCTTTAAAGAAGTAAAATGAAAACCATTTTATAGGTATCTCCTTTATCGAAACGATAAAAATGTGTGTCCATGAAAGAAGCCTTCACTCGTTCTGTCCTACTCAGACCGGTGTTATCTACATTTTATGAAGTAATATTATTTGATATGCTACTTCAGAGGAACTGGTGCAATCACAATACTGCAAGACGATAAAATTATACAATTTTGCATACATATCCATATCATTATGCTTCGAACTAATTGTTCGTAATTTATTAATAGAACATTAATTGTTTGAAAATAACCCCTGAGAATGAGGACCAAACTGACATCTAAAGCATTTTAATTATGTATTATGCATCTTAACTACTGTACCTAGGTGACTTAGCTCTCCTTTGCCTTTAAAAAATATAATTACCTGAATGGAACCTATAGATAAACCCTAGATAAACTTTGAAAGTACCTAATATAATGATTTCTTAAACTTACGCGAACACTACACGTTGAATAAAACTAAATTTACGGATTTTATCGCGTTTATTTCTCTACTTTATTTATTTTTAAATCCCGACGTGTCGGGAAGTCTGCAGTCTGCGAACATGTTCAAGATCGTCCCCACCATTACATTCGATTTGATAAACCACAAATTCTCGCAAAAGAACACCGATTCCTACCAAGGATGATACGCGAGGCTATTGAAATTAAAAAACATCCAAATTTCAATAGAGAAGATGGATGGGTGCTGCCACCTGCTTGGGATCCTATAATTAACAAAATTAAACCTAAACCTAAGCATACCACTGCAAGACTTCATGATACTATAAGCTCGTTTTGCGTAAATCGGACCAAAAATTAGTATTCAAAAACTGAAGGTAGCCGGACTAACCATGACATTGGGACGTCAAACATCTCAGTCCCCCCCGTGACCATGGATGCTGGTAAAGTAGAGAAATAAACGCGATAAAATCCGTAAATTTAGTTTTATTCGGTACCTAATATACCATATACAAACACAAAATATCATAAAAATCATATACTTATTACATTATATAAGAATTACTCACTTAAAGTAGGAAAAAGATGCACCTTGCATTAAAACAGAACTATTTTCTCAAACGAAAAAATGTAATTTGAGATCAGTTCCATTCGAAATGTGGGTCAAAAAATTACCGTCCACCTTCGTTAAACCTATACAGATTTCACGAGCGAGGCGCTGTCGAACTTATTACAGCTTAATTTAATTCACCATGTTATATTTAAACTTGATTCAAAATAACCAGTTAAATAGGTTTTTTAAAAAAAACTATTTGATTTTTAGATTTTGTTAATTGCAAGTTTGTCACTAATCTACGGGAGAACCATGCTGCACTTGAATTCTGGTTACAGCGCATCGTCTTGACGGTAAAATAGGAGAATGTTTTCTTATAGTGAGGGACGAAAACTGGAAACCCTTTTTAATGATTACGAGGTATTCCATCTTAGTCATTGGGATGAACTCTAGTATGTGTTCTGTGGACTGTGTGTTCGTGTTTGTTTGTTGCGAAGTATGAACTTCTATAAAAATAGCTACAAAGTTACAATCACCAAATAATTAAAGAAGCATAATTTTTTAACGTGATATGCTAACAAGAAAGAAAACAGTTGGCGTATTTTTTGGATTTAAATTTTTTCGTGTGTTCTAGTGTTTATTTTCTACCACGAACTCTTGCATCATCTTTCATCATCATTATCATCATTACAGCCATTCACAAGTCCACTGCTGAACATAGGCCTCCCCCAAGGTATGTCACAAAGCACGGTCCTGAGCCACCTGCATCCATCGACTTCCTGCATGTCTTACCAGGTCGTCACTCCATCTAGCAGGGGGTCGCCCTACACTTCGCCTACCGGTACGAGGCTGTCACTCGAGAACCCTTCTTCCCCAACGGTTGTCGGTTCTTCGAGCTATACGGCCGGCCCATTGCCACTTCAGCTTACTAATACGTTGGGCTATGTCGGTCACTCTGGTTCTACTGTGGATATCCTCATTTCTAAGTTTATCACGCAGAGAAACTCCGAGAATAGCCCTCTCCATAGCTCGCTGAGCGACTTTGAGCGTCCTCTTACGGCCAGCAGTGAAGGACTACGTCTCGGTTCCGTAGGTCATTACTGGTAACACGCACTGGTTGTACAACTTAGTTTTCAGGTTTTGAGGTATACCTGACGAGAAGATGCGTCTTAATTTCCCGAACGCTGCCCAGCCGAGTTGAATCCATCGATTGACCTCTCGGTCGAAGTTGGACTTACCTAGTCGGACTATTTGTCCCAGGTAAACGTACTCGTCAACAACTTCGAGCTTAGTGCTCCCAACAACTACCTACCATGGGTGTGACATGGACATTAAACATCATCTTTGTTTTGTCCATGTTCATCTTAAGACCTATATATACGAACTCTTTACACCATATTAAATTACATAACTGGTGGGGTAACCAGTCATACGATTTTTGGTCTCCCATCATCGTACTATTGTTCAGACTTTTATGGGAACTTAGTTCTAACGCAACAGTAGTCTTGATATTTAGAAAATATTTATATAAAAATCAAGTGTTAAATATAATTTTCAATAGAGTTGGAGCGAGCGGAGGGCATATTCTCATAACAGAACTATTGAAGCATCCCGTGGCTACTCTAATTATTAGTCCTTAGAAACTAATCGGATGTTGTCCTATTGTTATAGTAAATTTTAAAAAAATGTCCCAACTTTATTCAAGTGTATGATTGTTGTCCGAAAATGTTACGTTTCGATATGGTAAACCTAGTCGCGGACAACTTTCACCAATATATAACAAACAAGTTGGCAAAAATGCTCGATGACAACACGATTTTAATTTCACTATACTACATTGTATGCGTGTATAGTACCCGTGAGAGTGACGAAAGGTCACAAACGTGTTAAAATTCTGTTGATGGTATCTATACGATTTTTTCACGAGCAGTTGGTTACAAATGCCCGTGAATTAGAAAACCCTCTATTAACACATCTAGAGGTTAAATTCTCGATGTTTCGTTTTAATTTAATTATTAATTTCAGTAATAATATAAATCTATACGGAAATATGAAACCGTAGCAAAATCGATCTTGCTGTGACCAAATACAGAATAGTAGCAACTTTGTTTTCGTAGATAATACATTTTCCAATGTAAAAAAGAGTACATACTTCTTCTATTTCTATACGTTTACTCCAGGTCATAGACACTATTTTATATATACTATTATATTAATATATCTATTATCAATTAATAATTCAAACTCATCGCATCAAGAATATAAGAACGTGATTTATTTACTTTACAACTAAGCAACTGACCGAGAGCGCACCTGTGTTTGCGCACATACTCCTGTGCAATAAACATGACGTGGAGGACATTATTACTCTACAAACCATACCATTGTTTTAGATAAAGTGCCTACATAGTAAACTTTAGTCAAACCTTAAAAGTTTAATACATTTGATGCTTTTCAAATTAATTAACATCCTTGCATTTTGCATTAGATGAAATTCAGATGAAATGTATTTCGTACCCTAAAAATTAAAAAAAACAATCAAAAACAGAATAGTCTTGTGAAATATTTTTAATTATAGAAGGTTACAAACTTCCTTACATAACCATAGATTTCACAGCATTACTGAGACACCGAGCACGTCAGATCAAAATGAAAACAATATATAGTGTAACTTGTGAAATTTCCTTAATTGAAACAATTACATTATATGGTAGAATGATGAGCCGTAAATCGTTCAATAAATGTAATAGATGCTTAAAACTTATGATAACCCATTAACAATTCAAACAAATTGCTAACATTATCGGTACGACTCGGATGAAACGAGGAGAGGTAAATTTATGTAAATATGCTAATGCTTTAGCGTTATACGTTACGTGTGCTAGCAATACACGATCACCCAAGTATCCAATACAATTCCAAACCATACTGTGGGACAATGTATTTATATAGGCAAGGAATAAACACAAAATAATCATGGACACAAAGTAGAGCCGAACTACAGATGTATTATGGCCACATCACGAACGGATTGTCTCGATTGGAGAAGACCACACTCACAGATAGTAACAGCACAGTGTATAGATATCTTTATTATACTGTGATAACAGCGTGAAATTTCAGCGTAATACGGCTGTTTCCTGTCACTACTCAGGTGTGACAACACACGTGTACTCTGATTCTTAATTGAGGATAGAATTAGGTGTCTATGGGTCGTAACACAACATCCACTGGTGGACTGTGACAAACAAGTCACCTTGATCTCATAGGTTTTAACTTTTTTGCGCGCAAACGTAATTATTTTTTTTAAATAAAAGTAGCCTAAATTACTCCTTACAACATCAGCTAACAGCCAGTAAAAGACAAGTCAAAATCGGTCTAGCTATTTTGGAGATTAGCTGGAACAAACAGACAGACACCAAAAAAATTTAACCTTTTTTATAATGATTTCTTAAATTTACGCGAACACTACACATTGAATAAAAATAAAACTATCTATACGAAGTTTATCGCGTATAATTAACCTATTTTATTTAGATTTTTGTTTGTTATAGGCATCGTATGTACTTTCAATTTTACTTGTATGCATAGATTACAGAAAATATTGCTATAGTGTATGAAAAATTACAAGGTAATGTTTCTATTAATATATCAACTATATAGGTATATTGATATATATCTAATATATAAAATATACCAACCTCATATTATGACTACCATAATATCATAACTCAGCATAACAGCAAATTAATGTACCCACGTACACGGAACGCTTATGTGATACGATCTAAAGTAGTTTTAGGTGAAACGTGGTTGACGTGGGGACAACTATTAGAATACAATATATACATATAAATAATGTCAAATTTGTATGTAATTATTCCGATGTCTTCTTATATTTACGCAAACACTACACATTAAATAAAACTTCTTTTAAGGATTTTATCTCGTATGTTACTTACGGTTACGATTGAGTGATTAACATGATTCCTTCCATGCTTCCATCATCTATTAGGTAGTAGTCAAAGGTCTATATAATATAAAATTTTCCATACGTCTGCAAAATTTCAGATGGTGAAAAAACAAAAATTTCATGACTATGATCTGGTGTCTAGGGTTTTCTTTAGGTTCATTGCAGGGCAGAATTAATTGCCAGTATGGCGATCGCAATGTACTAGGAATTAATTCTGGGAGCTTACATCTGTCATAGTAGGTACACCGCCATCTATCTGGGGGTCAAGATGTCTTTCCGATTTTTCCCGTAGTCGCTTCTTAAAACCTAAGAACCTAAGAACGAATTCGGGTGAAATGTTCTGTTACGCCACCGCTGTTCATCTTTAAGGATATTTATCTAATATAAAATAAGCAATTTATTCATATGTGTAGACTACTTGCGAAATTGATAATGTGACATTTGTTATGCATCGATCGTAGGTATCACCTAATAATTAAATGATTGGCCGCTTAAGTGCGATAAAACATTGTTTAATTTCAATGCCAATGTATTGAGGTCTTTGATATAATGAAATCAATATATCAAATAAATATAAAATATAATAATACTAGCATTAAACTGTTAAGACATACAATAAACGATATACTTCGCTAAACGTGACATACATTTTAGTTGCCAATTTTATTGTGTATCCTTTTTTATTCAAAATAAAAAATAAGATTCTTATAACATTTTAGACATAAATATTTTGCAAAGCGTTAATGCACCTATTCCCCTTTCTTAACAGAAGAATAATAGATTCAATATGATCGCCTCCGTTGTTTGCAATTATTCCTAATTATGGCTTTTGGTTAATGATCTATAGCGATTGAGTTCTTCTGTTCTGAAGAAAATAGTGATATGAAGAGGAATACGTTCTTTTCTACAAGTGCCAACATCATCTGCTGTCGATTCATCTGCTACCAAACTAACGAAATAATAGAATCGTCTATTGTTTTTTGCTATAACCGTAACAATCTGAATATTGGGCTAATATATAGCTTAAGGTCCTTTATTCCGTGAATTTATATATAAATATGTTATAATTGCAGCGACAATGAAGCTGAAGACCGACCTCTTAGTCCAGCCCTCGGGTGAGATTTCAAAGAAGATCCGTGAAGAGCTCAAAGAAGACGTTAACACCCGTTATAGAGATTTGGCAGCGATAAAAGAATGGCTCAAAAAGCAACCGCACTTGCCTGATGAATGGGGTAAGAAACAATTTGTAAATTATCCATTCTATCCATCCAGTACAGCCTAGAAAAGTCCACTGCTGAACATAGGCCTCGCCCATAGATTCCCCTCATAGGGGATATTGACATAGTTGCCACGCTTGGCAGGTGGGTTGGCAACGTTTTATACTTGGTAGAGCCAGGCTGCAGTTATATTAGTAGTATAATTGTAGCACGAATGGGTCGGCTTGACCGGCGGGTGACCACACTCTCACGGAATACCAGCGTAAAATAGTAGCTTAATGCGCTGTGTTTCGTATGGTGAGCGTAGAGAACCGGAGACCCTTTTTACTGGAAACGAGGCATTCCATCGTAGTCCCCACGGGTGACAACGCATCTGCATTCTGATTCGTAATCGAGAATAGATGTTGATGTCTATGAGCCACAGCAACCACTTACCATTATTACCATTAGGTGTACTGTGTGATCGTTTGACACCCTTATTCTATATTTAAAAAAAAATTAACTGTCAATAGGCTGTAGTGAAAGACGTATATGTATGTATATATATATATATATATATATATATATATATATATATATATATATATATATATATATATATATATATATATATATATATAGAAAGACGTATATGTATGTATATATATATATATATATACATACATATACGTCTTTCACTACAGCCTATTGACAGTTAATTTTTTTTAAATATAGAATAAGGGTGTCAAACGATATATATATATATATATATATATATATATATATATATATATATATATATATATATATTCGTAGTAGCTCGGGGGCTTAGCGCTCGCTGTAAATTTCAGAGTAGGCGAGCAACCTGGGTTCGATCCCCGCCGACACCAATCACGAAAAAATATTTCGCATTGGGTCATGGAGGCGGATAATTCATTGCCCTAAAACCCTCTCAGAAGTGAGAGTAGACCTCTGCCAAGCAGTGGGACGTATATAGGCTTGTTATTACTATTTAGTATTACGAGCTTCTTGTAAATTTACTTTGCTTTAGTGTATTATAAATGGATGGGACTGTTTTATTATCGTTCAAAATTTCGTGCCAATTGCATGACCGCAAGATTTTGCTACAACTTTAATTATTGTTTCAGAGGATATGCCGCTAATAACGTTTCTTCGAGGTAGCAGTTTTTCCCTGGAGAAATGCAAAAGAAAATTGGATATGTATTTCACAATGCGCGCAGCGTGTCCAGAATTCTTCTCAAATCGAGATGCGACTAGTCCAGAGTTAAAGGAGATCTTGAAAGGCAAATTGTAAGTATAAGGATTATATTATTTTAAATATTCTATTTGGGTTTATGTAATTTCCTTTAATTACTTTTTTCAAATATACAAACAAACGGTCGCACAGTCCACCTGATGGTAAAAGAATCAAAAATGTGTCGTCAAACCTGAGGACTAACATAGAAGGCGTCCTTATCAGCAAAACCGCTCCATAGTGCAGTGGTGGTTTAGCCAGGGGTTTGGATCCAGCACTAAAAAACCGTTATATAGCCCACAAATTTTTGTTCCGAGTGTGGTTCCTACAAATGTTTTTCCATGCGGGATTTCTGTATGTAAATCGCGATACATGAGGAAATCTCGAAAGAACGTGACATTGATACAAAAAAAAGGTTCATAGGAATAAGAAAAAGATTTCTCTACGCTAACCATGAGAATTACGTTACAGCAGTATTTAGCTTTTATTTTACGCTGGGATTCTATGATGGCGTGCTCCTTCCCCGGTCGAGCAGACCCATTCGTACTACAACCATAATTTATAGTTACAACGTGGCTCTACTCCGTCAAAAATATTATTATTAATAGACTGTTTAAGCCCCATTTCCCGGGAATTTTCCTTATATAACACAGTCAATATTGACGTAAGACACGAGGATATTCATTTTGAGTATAAAAGTTACTTAACATACCTACAAGAATATTAACAACCAACAATGTTTGTTAAGAAAAGTCAATACAAACTAGCATAAAAGACGACTTCCTGAACAAGTATACACATATCTTAGAGAAGCATAACTCGAAAACGTGCTCTTGGCTAATCCTTTGGCACCATCACAAAAGCCTAGTCACGCAAATTTAGCAATAAACATGTTAGGATTTAAGTCCTATTTCCCAGCTGCCATGACGTTAAGGAACATCAGCCTTGGTTTTCCTCAAGGTCAATGTGTCGTCGTCACTTGGGGACTGCGTAGTACATACGAAGCAATAAACGATAGAGTAAACAATAATTATTAAGCAAACAGTAGTTTACGAGATATTATTTATACTATTGCATACTATTTAAATGTTAGCCAACATACTTTTAATAGAATAGAATAAAGGGAACAGAATATTTTTATCAGACTATAAATATTATACATTATAACAGATTATAAATGATTATACCTAATTGATTTTTTTTACGTGGCCACAGCAGCTTACCATTAGGTGGACTGTATGGTCGTTTGTCACCCTTATTCTACAAAAAAAAAATATTTTAATTTTTTTTATAGAATAAGGGTGACAAACGAGCATACAGTCTACATGATGGTAAGTGGGTGTTGTGGTCCATAGACATCCACATTTATCCCCAATTAAGAATAAAAATGCAAAATAAGATGCGGTATCACCCCTGAGGACTAATGGTGGAATGCCTCGTTTCCAGTAAAAAGGTTTTTTGGTTCTCTACACAGCGAATAAAACTACGGCAGTGAACGAATGAAACACAGCAGCATGAAACTGCTGTTTCACGCTGGTATTCTTTGGGAGCAGGTCCACGCTTTGGTAAGTGGATGTTGTGGCCTTAGACATCCACATTTATTCTCAATAAAGAATCAAAATGCAAATGCATTGTCACCTCTGAGGACTAAGACGGAATGCCATGATTTTTGTAAAAAAGGGTCTACGGTTCTCTACAATCACCATACGAAACACAGCTATTTTTCGCTGGCTCACTGAATAAGAGCGTGGTCCTGCCCCGGTCGAATCAACCCATTCGGGCTACAACCACAATATAGCTGCACCGTGGCTCTACCACGTATAAAACCTCACACCATTTACAATTTGCTGAGGTAACAGACATCGCGTTTCATTTCTTGTCCTGGCAGTAGACCTGGGACTAAACACAATACGAATGACACATCCCCCATGAGTTCTGAACCTTGAACTCTGCGATTTCTTCGTTTACAAATTACGTAATTTGACAGCTCCACCTATCCATCTCTTATATCATATCTACAGCTGAACAAAGACTATAGATAAGGGGGATTTTGCCATAGTCGCCACACAAGCAAGCATAGTTGGTTTGCGACCGCAGACTTATAATGCGGCTTACAAACCTGGAAATGGCATTTACTGGGTTTAAAGAAGCTAAAGCGGCTCCATAGTGCAGTGGAAAATTAAAAGAATTAAATGGATTTCTAAAGGAAATTACGTCCACTTATTTAGCCATTGTTCTAGATTTCTTGGTAGCTCAGGTGCTAAATAATTTTCTGCGGGCTTAATTCCCGAATTTTCATGTTCAATTATGTATTAATAAAGCCCTCACGACACGAGGGAAAATACTACGCAAATGTTTTTTTTTTTTAATTTAAGATACACATTTGTTTTTTTTATTACAGACAAGGTCCTCCACTTCCTGGAGTTACACCAAACGGCAGAAGAGTTACGATTTGTCGAGGTAAGAGGCTAGATTAACTCCAAACCAAAATTTTTATTTATTTTTGTCGTCGTCATCATTGTCAACCTATAAACCTTTTAACATATGTGAGGATTTTTCATCATTGCCACGCTCAATTGTAGCACCCGATAGTTTGCAACTTAGACGCTGTTCCTCGTCACCGATCTGAGTATTTTTATTTTCAAATACGAACGCGAATTTACAATCATCTCATGATACTGAAGTTACCTATTGAAGGCCATGAAGTTATCTGCCATTACCCATTATATCTTTTTCGACACCGATACACACGGCCAAGTTACGTAGGGAGTTCATAAAAATGCATTTAATACGTGTACAAGATGTATTAAATTAAAAAAAATCCTTCCATATAAAGGAGACTCACAAGATCTTTGTGCCTTCACATCACGTAATGAATTAGCATAAACAAGCAATCCAACCAAATGTCGGTTATTACACAAGAATATGATGAACAAGGATCTTAATATCTAAGGCTCTATTCACATTAGCAAAAATAAGTCCATTTACATGGCTAGCTGCCTATGAAAATTCACTAACATATATTGTCCAGTGGGTATAACGTACGTATGATATAAATAAATAATAATAATGTCCTCCAGACCGAATTTCGATCACAGTAACTAGTCATTGGCTCAAAACTTGAATAAAGTGCCGAAGTGTATGCGCAAGCACAGGTACACTCTCTATTTCCTCACTATCACAGTGAAGTAGAACAGTAAACGGAGAGAGATCAGACGCAGGACCAACGGCATTACGTGCTTTCCGAGGCACGAGGGTGAGATACCGCCAAGTTCCTCCTTCCAATTTCTTGATTGAAAAACTCAATAACTGATATTTTGCGGCCCGGCCCGGTATTCAAACCCGGAACCTGATGAATGATGAAGACCAATGAGGCCTTTTTTGTTTTCAATAAATAAATATACTAAAAACAAATAACGGCTTAGTGTGAAATTACCAGAATTAGTTCTAATAGGCTTTTAAGTACGAGAGATATCTAAGAAAATTAAAGTTTGTTCTGAAGAAAGTTTTATATGAAGTACTCTGTATGTACATTTACCGTGTCTCTCCTAATAATTAATTTTGTTTTTTTTTTTTAATTGTATTTTTATTGTTCATGTACATAATTTATTTGCTTAATATCTCATTATATTTATTTAATGTAGGAGTACGAAATAATATATATATATATATATATATATATATATATATATATATATATATATATATATATATATATGTGTGTGTGTGTGTGTGTGTGTGTATCCTTAAAGCCAAATTAACCCAAAATTAAATGTGCGACACTCAATCTGAAACTGTTACGTGTACACTTGTTATTGATTTGCTTATCAGAGAGTGCAGAAATGTGAATGTTTTCGTGATACTACTATGTGTATTGTAAGTGTAAATTAAATAAATAAATATATTTGTTGCTATCCAGGCATCCACCCAAGTCTTGACGGTCAACAAATCACCGATACATTGAAGCTGGCACTTATGATCGGTGACATCCGCCTGAGCGAAGAGGTGGAAGGCGTTGCGGGCGACATCTACGTGCTGGACGCAGCAGTGCTTGGTCCCAGCCTTCTAGGTCGACTTTCTCCCGCTGTTATTAAGAAATTTATGATTTGCGTTCAGGTAAATTCGTACAAACTAACATTAAATACTTTTAAGAAATCTATTGTTTGCTCTTTATATTAATATAATGTACTATAGCAGAAGAAAAGTTAAAACAATTAACGTAGTCGTGTTGTGACATAGTATCAAAACACGTCTGTACTTATCCTTTCAGCTGCGGAGACTCTAACCGTCATACTCCGTTGACTGCGGAGCTGTTTAATAAAATTGACGGCGCATTGGGCGCAAATCGTTTAAACGCAAATTTCTTTATTTTGATATATCAAATACTATAATATGTATACATTTCTGAATTCTCTATGAAATTTCCTATAAACGAGTACATAATTAAAAAAAGTGTAAGTAAATATTGAATAAACACAAAATTGTCATATTTCTCGATGAAACAAAGTTTTTTTAATACTTCGATTTTATTTTCATTTAATTTTAAATCTATTGTTTACAGTATTTTATGCGCAAAACCATAGGCTACAATACAATTTTTTATCATAAAACGCATTAATAATAAGCTTACAAGAATCAACTTACACAGATGTAGAATGTAGTTCGGACCAGATGCGGCATTAAGATGGTATATATAAAAAATCCTACTAAAGTGTATAAGCTGTGGGGTTTTTATGGTAATCTTTTTTATCCTGTACACATCGACATATGGTAGAATAAGTTAGACATAGTGCGTAATGCTTTATTTCGACATTAAAAGAGCGGGTAAAAAATGTCCAGTATTTGGACACCCGCAGTCAACGGAGATATTTTCGTGTCCAAGTGTTAGACGTCCGCAGTTGAGAGGATATACGGCTTGACGGCAATGGTTTTGCAATGAGTTGCGGTGTTGAGGGCCTCGTGGGCGGGTTCGAATCTCACACTTAACGTGTGTTTGTATGGCCTACAAATAATGGTCCGTATGTCCATGTGCAATTCGTGTATGTAAACTGAATTATCTTTGATAAAATTCTATTGGGGGTATGTGTAAACGTTTTTGAAAATAAAATACTACCGATCGTGATACGTGTGTCCGATACTAAGGCCCACTTTACCTTTTGACAAGTGACAAGTGCGAGTGGCAAGTGCAACTGACAAATAAAAAGTGCTTAGTGCGAATTTCATACACACTTATCATCTGTCACTGCCTGTTCACACGCACTAAGCACTTATCATTTGTCAGTTGCACTTGCCACTCACACTTGTCATTTCTCAAAATGTAAACCGGGCCTTAGTGTATCAACATATACGACGTTTTATGCGGACCGGAAGTTATACGGAGGGGCAAACTGAAATGATCGGGAATAAGAAAAATCACATGCACGGTATAGCTAAATCGTATTTTATTGTTTTTTGAAGTATTCTCCATTCAACTTAATGCACTTTTCCATTCGTGCAAACCAATCATTAAAACAGTAATTCCAGTCTGAAGTAGATGTTGACAAAATGGCTGATTTGTACGCTTTCACAGCTGCTTCAGGGTCTTCAAACCGTTGACCGCGGAATAAATCTTTCATTCTAGGGAATGTAAAGAAATCGTTTGGGCTCAGGTCAGGACTGTACGAAGGATGGCTCATCAGCTCAACGTTTCCCAGCTTCAAGAAATCATTTGTCTTCCGAGTCGTATGGGAGCTCGCATTATCGTGATGTAAGATGATGCGACGTTTCGGATTATTTTTTCGGAGTTCAGCTATCATTTCTGTTAACCAAATCGTGATATACCACTCAGCGGTAACCGTTCTGCGTTCCTGTAAAGGAATTGTAGCAACATGCCCCTTTTTCGAGACAAACGTAGCTACCATTTTCTTTGACACGCTGCGGGAGTCAACAACTTTCGTTGGTTTGACCTCGTCTTCGAAGACCCAAACTGCTGAATATTTTATTTCTGGTTCGTACGAATAAATCCATGATCCGTCACCTGAGACGATATTATAAACGGCATTTGACTTCCCTCCGTTGAATCGTTGCAGATTATTCCGGCATCAATCTACACGAGCCGCCTTTTGATCTTCGGACAAATTGTGGGGAACCCAGCGGGAAACTAGCTTTCTTACTCACAGCTCATTATGTAATATCCGCTGAATTGCAGTCATTCCGATATTGATAACAGCCCAAATCTGCTTGTGATCACATGACGGTCATCTAATATAATAGTTCGCACAGCTGCGATGTTTCAGGCGTGATCGCTGTTCTTGGTCGACCTGCAGAAGAAACAGTGCTGAACGACACACGACGGCGTTGGAACTCGGCATACCGGCGGTATACTGTCGTTTGATTTGGTGCTTCAACATCATAAATCGAAATAAGTTCGCTGAGACATTTATCTTGAGATAAGCCGCGACGAAAATTGTGATAAATTATGGCACAGAAATGTTCACGCGCGAGCTCCATTTCTGTTAACGACGTGTCAACTTTAAACCGACATAGTTTTTGTTTTTAAACATTTTTTTATTGTTTGAATGTCATTAAGATTCTAAGAGGCCAGTATTCAAATTCTAAAAAGGTTTTATTGTAACTCAATCCGAAATATTCCATTCCCGATCATTTCAGTGTGCCCTATAGATAACCACGTACAATTTTACAACGTACGTACAAATACGCATTTAAACTAGCAATCATGATACACATATGCGCCACACGACAGAGATACGATACACCAAGATGATTGAATTCAGCCTAAGTAAGACAAAGAATCCATGAATATGTAAATCTTTTCTACATTGAAAGAGGTCTATAGCCAGCAGTGGCCTATGACGGGCATATAAAGAAGAAGGTAAGAAAAAGAGCTGAACATTTACTATTACAAGCTAAAGAGCTTAGGGGTCTACCACACCAGTTTTCACATCACATCGTAATCTACAGTGTAATTAACGGCTTGGTAACGCTGTTGAGCTACGGGTACGAATCCTGCACGGAGCACGTTTTTGTATGCCTACAAATTATTGATTAGTGTTTTAATGTTTTTCCATGTTTAATTTATACAACTTATGTAGGTATGTAAATCGCTTTCACAACTCAGGCGTAAATACTAGAGTAAGGGATACGTGTCTAAAAAAAAACGTAAAGCAATTGACGATAGAGAAAAATATCATACAAGAAAATTGAGATCTCCCAAAAATTTCTAGCACTGTATTATTTGCCATTATTATCTCTTAACGAGACGAAATGGAGTGATGAACACAACCACCATACAATATATATTTATTTAAATAAATAAATTTATTTCCTTCTAGGAATTACTGTCCTGCCAAAAGTTGTCCGTAAGACTTTGATTTCAGTCATGCTTTGGATGTGGACAGTGTTATAGTAAGAATCAATATCTCGTAAAGTAACAGATTTATTTTTTGTCTTAATAATTTTTTGGTTATTTTTATGGTTTAGTATAAAATTCTATTTGTTTACTCCTTCTCTGCCTACGAGTCCATCTGTGTAGGTACTTTGACTTGACGATAATTTCTTCCTACCGCCATACAAAAGTACTTAGACCTCGGTGTTCCAGTCAGAAGGATACTGTACCGTTACAGCCTATCAAAGTCCACTGCTGGGCATAAACCTCCCCCACAGATTGCCTCATTGGGGGGGGGGGAGGATATTTGCTATAATTGCCATGCTTGGCAAGCGGGTTGGCAACCGCATTTTTTATTATTTTCAGTCGTTATTACAAAGACGCTGGTGCTCATCTTCTGATTTGTTTCCCTCCGTCGCCTCTTACGACACCCACGTAATGATATGGGGTAGTGGATATTCTTAGTGATGCAACGGAAGTGTCGTATCGGAAGCAGAAACGGAAACAGATGTAAAAATATTTTTTTGCAGAAACGGAAACAGAAACGGATGCGGAAACGGAAATAGTACTTATTAAAAAATTACAAATAAAACTTTTAATTAACGTTCAAAATTAAGTATCGGTAAGTTATATTTTATGAAAAGTAGTTCGGCCGCTTTTACACCCAACAATCTGTTCCAGTGTTCTTCACTGGCGATTCTAATTGCTCACTGGCGATGCTGCGTACCTCCTATACACCAAAGCTAAATAGGTACTGAAATTTGGGCAAACCCTTTAAAGAGCCACATTTAGGTTTAGCGAGTAGGTAATTTAGTACAGCCCTATCACGAAAGTACGACGTTAATAAACTTTGAATCCAAAATACTCATTAAAGTTTGTTTAAAAATAATTAATATAAACTTCAAGTAAAAAATAAATAATATAAACTTCACGCAAACGTAACAGCTACCTAATTAATTTGCAATCTAAGTTGTAACAAAGGCATTTATTAAAAACTATTTTTAACTGTAGAAAACCACGACTTTAATTTCTAATTAACTAAAAATACAATAAATCTATTTATATTGATGCGTCGCTGAGTTTCGTTCAAAATTCCGTTATAAAACTTGCGGAAACAGAAGCAGAAACGGATGGTAAAAACTATGCAGAACTTCCGCAATTGCGGAAACAGAAACAGAGTTCCGTTGCATCAGTAATTCTCACACCGCCACCACATGGTCAGAAGTGTAAAGGGACCCAAAATAATTACAGGTTATATGAGACACTCCATCTTAGTTCTCAAAGGTGACAACGCATCTGTTGATGACCACGTTTAAAGTTGGTTGCCGGTGCCCACGGGCGGCAGTAGCCACTTACCATCAGGTGGACTGTTATTTTGTAACTTCAGTTTAGTTAAAAAAAAAAAAACAAAGATAACACCACATTGTTTCATGATTGATTCTATGTATCTATATATCTTATTATTGAAATTATAATTTATTTATTACAGGAGGCCTATCCCGTGAAACTGAAAGAAGTACACATAATTAATACATCGCCTATCGTAGAAAAATTTCTTACCTTTGTTAAGCCTTTCCTGAAGGATAAGATCAAAAAGAGGGTAAGTGGAATGGCAGCTAAGAAGAAATGCCGATTATAAATGATATTTTAGTCCCCTAAGTGATGTTTTTTTATAGCATTGGGTGACAAACGAGCACACAGTCCACCTGATAGTAAGTGGATGCTGTGGCCCATAGACATCTACATTTATCCTCAATAAATAATCAAAATGCAAGTGCGTTGTCACCCCTGATGACCAAGATGGAATGCCTCGATTGGAGTAAAAAGGGTCTCCGATACACTCACCATACGAAGCACAGCAGCATCAAGCAACTATTTTACGCCGGTATTCTGTGCGAGCGTGGTCTTGTCCCGATCGAGCCGACCTATTCTTGCTACAGCTATATTTTTTTTTTACATATATAATAACATGAATTTTACTCACTGAATTCTGTTTCAGATCTTTATTCATAAAGAGTTAAAGGATTTGTTCAAGTACGTTCCTCAAGAAATGATGCCGAAGGAATACGGTGGTCAGTGCGGTACCATGGAAGAGCTCCAAGGTAATTTGTCATCGTTTAAGCTTTTCATCCATACAAAACCAAAACTAGGAGGAGGATAGAGATAAAAACTTAGTCTTAAATAATAACTAATTTATTAAGAAATAAAACAAAGAAGCTTTGGCAATAATTAGGAACCTTTCGAAAAATCCACTCAAAAAAAAAACTTACTACACCGTACTCAAATCGATTAAAATATTTACTATAATGTCAACTGTCAAAACGGCATCGATGAAGCAGCGCCCTTTTGACCCCTTATCCTTTGATTGACCGATGAAGTGCTATCATATCATAAAGCCATCTATGCAAACAAGGCTGTAGTTTTTATGTTATAAGAAAGTGACCATATTAACCGGATGACCATATTACTCGCACGTACTATACATTAAATTTTTATTTTGTTATTTCATTATCTTGAGAAACTTTATCACTTACTGGAATTTCTTCAGGATCTTAGAGGTGTTTTACATAGTGGATAGATACCTCATTATCATTAATAGTTATATAATTACAGGTTATCCTGAGACATTCCTATATCTGAGACAGGTAATCCTGTAAAGGTCCCATGCGGTACATGTACTTTTCCCCATGTAGAAAGGATTTGCCTTATTTGACACACTTGGCTGAGGTATCGATTATAGCAATACTAGATGTCTTACGCCTTCTGACACAGGTCTCAGTATAACTGGTGTTAACGAAGTATACCGTAACGCCATCTAGCGGAAGCTCTCGATCTGAATTCCATTTATTCTATTTTTCTATATTTCGTTTGTTTCTGAAAATTTACAATTACAATTTTCTAATATTCTTAACAGTTGTAATTTTGCCCGACTGTCCCAGACAGAAGGATTTGTGGATTCCTGCGTATGTTCATCTTATTTTCATTAGACCGATTTATAAATGCACATAGACTCGACTTCATCTCCAGTGCCTTAGGCTGTGTTTTATGACAATTTTGCCAATATAAAAAAGTAAAGTAAAGTTACAGCCTATATACGTCCCACTGCTGGGCACAGGCCTCCCCTCATTTCTGAGAGGGTTTTGGGGCAAGGAAATGTCAGCCACGCTGCCCCAATGCGTGTTAGTGAACTTCACATGTCTTCGAAATATTTTTTTTCTTATTCCTCAGACATGCAGGTTTCCTCACGATGTTTTTCTTCACCGCTGAGTACGTGGTAAATCAGCACTTAAAATTGCAATTAACAATTTCATTGGTGCCGGCGGGGATCGAACCCGGGTTACTCGCGTCCTGTTATATTTACAGCGAGCGTTAACCATCTGAGCTACCACGGCTCTGATAATTGCCAATATAATGCTCGTAAAAGATAAAAGTGCTTAGATCGTATTCTCATAAACATATAATTTTGTTAGTAGTAACTTGAGTTGCGTTCATTGCTCATCAGGATATAAGCCGTAGTTGCCACGTTGGCTGGCGAAAGGATGCAGGACCGTGTCATAAGGAAATCTTTGGCAGCAGGTTTTTTTCTTCCAGCAGTGGAGATTCTAATATGTGATATGATAATGAAGATGAAGATTATTCGGGTTCCTTGGAGATTAATTTATAATAGGTTTTTTTTAAAACGTTCATAAATTTATTACATTTTTATAGCTTTTTTAGACCAAGTTTTAATGTTAAAAATGCTACTAATACTAGCAATTCTATTAACATTAATTATATACCTTTTGATTCTTAAATAATTATGCTCGAAAATATTCACAACAAATTGAATAGCGGATACGACTGTGAAGTTTGCAGCCAAAACCCTTAGGGACACCGCACACTGCAGACTTTCTATCGGGCAAGAGTTTAGTCAGATTGGGCTGCTAGTGCGAACCCTGAGTCAGTTCAACTCTCGGGTTAGTGGTGAGTGCACACATTAGCCAACAGTCGGCTGATGGTTTGCGAAAAAATTGTAGTTAGTAAACAGCTCTTCAAGTGAAGATTAAACGCGTAATTGAACCTAAAATATTGTCCAGAAATGTTATTATTATTGCCATAATACAACGAAGAAGACTGATCAAGAAGAGAACACTGGTTGCATCCTATATACGGTGGCAGGTTACTTCTTCCACCAGCTTTTTTTATACATCACAGTACTCTTTTAGCTTTTTCTTATAAAGCGCAAGTCATTTTTCAACTACCTTTATCAACTGTAAAATAGATGACTCGACAGGCGGTGCCATTTTGATGTATGATCTTATCTGCGCTAAAATTCTGACCGAAGTGGCGTTATCGACGTAGTAGATGAGTAAGCAAGCTGCGTGTATGCGCGCGTTGATGAGCGCCGTACTGATTCAGCAGGGGATAGCAAGTGAATCGTGTAGCCCATTAAACTTATTTATTGGCCGACAACTAACCTTCATAATCTAACCACTTGCATTACTGATTAAGACACCGGCTAAACTGCCGCCCGATAGAAAGTCTGCAATGTGCGGTGTCTCTTAACCATGAACTACTGTCGCTTCAATCGAATTTAAATTTTATGAAGCGTTGATACATATACTTATTTCACTTATAATTTTCATCTATTTACTTTATAAACCAACCGCATTTGCCTTACGGTTTAACAAAGATGTAAATATAGGTACGTTGAATAGAGTTAGAGTTCCACCAAGTGGTTATAATCACAAATGTTAATTATTGTGATTTGAACTTAGCGCACAAAACTCCCCAAGCATAAGCTCGAGCTTAGTTGGAGTGCTTAATATTTAATATTTATTAATATTTTCCATAAAACTAATATGTAACATGTTGGTGACCTGTAATGCGGGTCTTTGAACCTACACGGGCATCAGTCTCCCATGAATGACATAATATTGTTAAAATAGAGATCTAACACTAATATATCTTCCATGTAGTTTGTGGTGAGAAATAAATGAATTATTATTAATAGTACGGCACTCGATAGTCTAGAAAAAAGGGTCTCGAGTGGCAGCCTTGTACCGGTAGGCGTAGTGTAGGGAAACCCCCACTAGATTGAGTGACAATCTGGTAAGACATGCAGGAAGTCGATGGTTGCAGGTGGCCAAGTACCATGTTTTGTGGCATTCCTTGGGGGAGGCCTATGTTCAGCAGTGGACTTGTGAAGGGCTGTAATGATGATGAGGCTCTCGATGTTTTGTATACATATTAATTATTTTATTACCTCTTGTGTTTCAGATCAATGGACACAGAAACTGATAGACTATCGTGAATGGTTCCAAGCCCAGGAGTCAGTTAAGGCTAATGAAAGCCTTAGACCTGGAAAGCCAACTAATTACGACGAGCTCTTCGGTATAGATGGTTCGTTTAGGCAATTGGCTATTGATTAATTACTCAATTTAATGGTTTAAGGATATTTTTGTAATTTTTATCATAGGTACACTAATACTAAAGTTTGTGAATCCTGTCGAACTCTCAGACCAATAAAGAAGGATAAAATCGAGAGAACAGTACATTTCAAGTTAAGCCGAAACCATGCTCTATTTTTTGACACGCACTCACATACTGACACCTTTATTCTTTTTCTTTAACTTCATGTAAAATTCCGCTGCTCGACGCACACATGCACATTTTGGATGCATGTGTACAGAGTGCATGTTTTTAGATTAAGTATGGTTTTATCTTTGATTCTTTCGTCATTTAAAATGTACGCAGTATTTTATTCATTTTTGGTTGTTCTGAGGTTGAATAATAAGATATAAAAAATCTAAGAAAAAATCGGGTTTATTGTAGATATTTGTAATTATAAATATGGTTGTACTGTTAATATCAGGTTATTGATGCATGATTTTTGTATTATTGTTGTTGAATCTACCAGTATTATGGAATATTCATGTTCATTTGTTGTTACTAAATTCCGAATCAAGGCTTATTCAATGATATTTAATTTATATGCTTATATTTCGTTATATTTTCGGAGTCCCTACTATTATGTTTTATAAGGAGATAAATTTTGCAATACTTTTTATTTAAATAATAATTTTAAAATTGTATCTTTAGGGAAAACACATTTTATGCACATTAAAAAGCAATTTTTGTACCATCTAATAAATTTCCAAAAATGTGTCCCGCACATTTTTAATAGCTTGAATGTTTTTTTACAAAACCAATGGCATTTAAAAAAAATTAACTATTCAATAAAATTTAGACCATACATGCAATAATTTCAATTATATTTTTTTCGGTAAAATCAAATGTGATAATGAATAGACTCGTTATGTAATATACTATTTTATTAATAATTTCTTGACTGGTAGAGTAGTAATCTTCTCTCTACCTCATATATGATTCTTTTTGAATTGTTTGCTATAAAAATAATAAAATTTGATCGAAATCTGCACACGTTTGTCGAAAAATATACTTTGTTTTTAAATCCATACTGCTTTCTGTACTAAAATGTCAATATAAATAAAACATATCGTGGACTTTGCTTTTCAACAATATAGACTTTTAAATCAGGCAACTTTATTACATATTTTGTTTAAAATAAAGAATTTCTGAATGCAAATTTTGTCTAAGTATAATATTCTTTTCTTTATAAGATTAGTTAATTAAAAATGGTTCAAATATGAAATAAAGAAAAAGGTGATAGTACTGCTCTTTTTATTTTAATAATAGAACAAACCTTTCTAGTAATTAGTGCCGGCGAAGATTGAGTCAATGCTGCTCGCGTACTGTGAAATTTACAGCGAACACTTAGCACAGGATAAAGGTTAGCATGAACATGATCTTGATTTTGAATCTTCAATCGTATTTCGTCAAAATTCAAGCGGTCGGATTCGACCGCGCACACCTACAGCACTTTAAACCATTAAAATTTATATTTAGAAACTACTTTTCTATGAAGAAGTTTGGTACTATAGAATCAATATAAAATTTTCTATCCTCTAGTGTAATAAAAAATTGTTATCCTATGGATATTTATTTATAATCTACGTTCATTACGTACGCCATTTTCGCGTGAATGTTATTGTGTTGATTTTTGGATTTTTCTAGTGTTTTAGTATAGTGTTTTAATATAAAATTATAATGAAAGATTTTGTGCATATATAATTTTTCTTTTTACGTAAATAATTTCGAGTAATATATTATATTGAAAATATAAGTGGTTTGGATGAATTATGTATGAAGGAGTTAGACTTGGAGAATGTATGGCAAAATGTAAAGAAAGGTTTAGTAGATGCAGCTACCGAAGTATGTGGTGTTAGTAAGAGAAAGAATGAAAGGAAAAATAATACGTTATGGTGGGATGATGAGGTACGTATGGAAGTTGAAGCAAAGAAGAGAGCATGGCTAGATTTACAAGCAACAAAGGCTGGTAATTTTAGCGGTACGAATGATGATATTGAAAGAAAAAAGGCAGTCTTTAGACATCTTAATAAGAGAGTAAAAGAAGTAGTTGAAAGAAAAAAGCAAGAAAGAACGGATAAGAATGATAGAAGAATATCGGATAATTTCCAGGCAAATATTAAAATGTTCTGGAAACTTGTAAGAACTGCCAGGGGACATTCAAAACAGCCTATGATGAATGCTATAAGAGACGAGAATGGCTATATTCTGAATGATGAAGTTTTGAGTTTAAAGAGATGGAAGGAATATTTTGAAAGAGTGTTTATGAGTGAGGAGACAACGTGTGTACTAAGTGAAGTAGAAATTCCGAAAGAAGAGGAAAGAGGTAGCGAGATAAGTATAGGTGAATTAATGAAAGCAATGAAAAGCATGAAAGCAGGTAAGGCTGCCGGATATGATAGAGTTTCACTCGAAATGCTAAGGGCTGGAGAGGAAGTGGTGGCGGGCCTGCTGCACCCCTTGTTTAATTTATACTGGGAACTGAAGCGGGTACCGGTAGACTGGTGCAAAGCCGTGATAGTCCCAGTATATAAAGGAAAAGGGTCGCAGCAGGACTGTAAAAACTACTGTGGCATCAGCCTTCTTAGCATTGTGGGAAAACTGTATGCTAGGGTACTGATTGAAAGGGTCATGAAAGAAACTGATGGAAAAATTTGGGATGTGCAAGTGGGATTCAGAAAGGGAATGGGATGTACAGATCAAGTCTTTTCCATGCGCATGATCGCGGAAAAGTTTTTGGCTAAAAACCAAAAAGTTTTTTGTGCGTTCATGGGCTTGGAAAAGGCCTATGACAGAGTGAATAGGGATGTGCTATGGCAAACACTGAACTCATTTGGGGTGAGCGCTGGCTTGATACAGGCATTGGAGTCCCTTTATAGGGACTCTTGTGCTTGTGTTAGGATCAACGGGGTCTACTCGGACTGGTTTGACATCCATAAAGGTATCAGACAGGGCTGTGTGGCTTCCCCGTAGCTGTTCAACTTTTTTATGGACAGTTGTTTGCAAAATTTGAAAGTTGAAGAATGCGGATTAAGAATGGGTGAGTTAACCGTCAAATGCCTTTTGTACGCCGATGATCAAGTTATACTTGCGTCGTCGGCGGCCGAGTTGCAAATGATGGTTACATTAATGAACAGATCATTAAAAGAAAGGGGTATGAAAGTGAACGCAAGTAAGACGAAGGTTATGGTTTTTGAAAGAGAAGAAAGTAAAACGATTTGTGAAATAAGAATAGAAGGGGAGTTGATCGAGCAAGTAGATGAGTTTGTATATTTGGGCTGCGTATTTAGCAGGGATGGGAGATATGATAAGGATATAGAACGACGAGTGAATGCGGGAAATAGAGTAAATGGGGCCCTGCACTCTATTGTGAAGAGTCAAAATGTGTCGAAAAAGACACGTATGGCAATTCACAATGCTGTGTTGGTCCCTACTTTAACGTATGGTAGAGAAAGTTGGGTGTGACAGAAGAAGCACGTGAGTAGAATGAACACAGTAGAAATGCGGTCGTTAAGGAATATGTTAGGGCTGAATCTTAATGACAGGGTAAGAAATTGTGTAATAAGAGAAGAGTGTGGTTTGCAAGATGATGTTGTGACCAGGATTAAGAAAGGAATGCTTCGGTGGTTCGGTCATGTGGAAAGAATGAATGAGGAAAGAGTGACAAAGAAAATTTATGTTGCAGAAGTGAACGGCAGAGTCGGAAAGGGACGTCCTAGGCGAAAATTTATCGACCAAATTTATTGAAAACGGGCCAAATTACGAGTACCCTTAACCGACGAGCACGTATGCGGAGGTGTAAGGATGTGAAGGAGGCGAGAGAGGTGTGGCAGGATCGTGCCAAATGGAAGTCTGTAGTCTCTGCCTACCCCTCTGGGTGACAGGCGTGAGTGTTTACATATATTATATATAATATATATTGTAATAATTGTGATTTTCACGCTGCCGACATTCGCTTGGTATGTTTTTTTCTTGTTATCAAAATACAATAGTCTCTTTGTAATGAAGTAAAACCCGACTTTTATATAAAGAATTTTGTATAGTTTTTATAATACCTTCTTCATAGAAAGTGGTCTCTAAATATAAGTTTTAATGGTTTTAAGTGCTGCGGGTGGGTGCTGTCGCATGCGACCGCTCGGGATTTGCCGGGCGCATGCGACTGCATGGGATTTTATGGGTATTGAAGGGTGAAAGAAATGTCGGCAAAGCTGTAAAGTAAAGTAAAAAAAAGTTACAGCTTATATACGTCCCACTGCTGGGCTCAGGCCTCCCCTCATTTCTGAGAGGGTTTAGGGCAAGGAAGTGTCCGCTGCGCTGCCCAAATGCGTGTTGACGAACTTCACATGTCTTCGAAATATTTTTTTTCTTATTCCTCAGACATGCAGGTTTCCTCACGATGTTTTTTTTCACCGCCGAGCACGTGGTAAATCAGCACTTAAAATTGCAATTAACAATTTCATTGGTGCCGGCGGGAATCGAACCCGGGTTACTCGCGTTCTGTTATATTTACAGCGAGCGTTAACCACTGAGCTACCACGGCTCTCGGCAAAGCTGTAATCGGCAGTAAATTCAATATATTGTCAAAGATGCAGACAAAACTCAAACTTTCAACAAAATATTTGCATAGCTCTATCCCGCGTCCCGCGAGTCGTTTATTCTGACCACTATGCTTAACGGTCTTGATTTTTTAATAGGATCAATCTACAATGAAACACAGTAATATATTACTACATTTCTTTAACTTATTATTTGAAAAATAGACATAAAAAGCAACAATATAGAGCCGGGGTTCGCAATTTTCTTATTTTTGATTTTACGGGGGGTGGGGTCTAAAATCATAGAAAGTTTGCTTACGTAATATCTCGTACATACTCGAACACCCCCTTAGCGATGGATAGATCTACATCTATCTTCGATTAAGAAACATCTAAGATAAAATGCTTCATTACCAGGTCTCCGGTTCTCAATACTCACCATACGAAATAACGAACACATAATCACTTACGAAACAGAAGTATTAAGCTGCTATATTGCGCAAATACGTATGCTGCAACCATAAAATAAGCTAGCTGTAGCAGCAATTTATACGTGGTAGCAAGAATAGGTCGGCTCGACTGGGGAAGGACCACGCTCTCTCAGAATACCAGCGTAAGATAGCAGCTTAATACTGCTGTGTTTCGTATGGTGAGTGTAGAGATCCGGAGACGAGGCCCTACATGTTAGTCCACAGGGGTGACAACGCATCTGCATTTTGATTCTTAATCTAGGTTAAATAGATATCTATATCTATGGGCCACAGCACCCACTTACCATCAGGTGGACTGTGTGCTCGTTAGTCACCCTTATTCTATAAAAAAGCCAACAGCGACAAAGCCACTGTTACCTTTATTCTATTTATCATAATTCGGTATGATGATAAAACGAACAGTGAAAATTTTATAAAACTATATTTCGGATTCTTTAAAGCAATTTTAATATAAGTACTAAATAAGATTACTGGCAATGCTATGGTCATTACTAGTATGCCCACAGTAGAACTCAAAAACCTTGCTCCGATGAGTTATAAACATGCCACGAAAAGTAGAGGCATGGTCACCCACGGTGAAATAACTGGAACTCGGATGGATAGCATGAGGTGGGTGGACTCAGTACTGACTTGGCAAGACCACTCTGGAACGAGTTTCATATCTGGATACGAGCTGGTGGACTACGGAGGGAGAGTGATCTCTTTCAGTATTAAAAGTTACCTACTTTTTTATAGCTGTATCGATTTTAAACTTATTCTAAATAAAATAAAAGAATAAGAGAATACTGGTGTGGCTATGAACGGCTCGACTTCCCATCAATGTATGCGAGGCTCTGGTTACTGACTAATGGCGTAATATCCTTCCGAATACCCTAAATTCGAATTTTACAGCCTTGGGTGAAATGGCAAACATCGGTGAAAGTGTGAACTCCACACTCAACGAAACGCCTGCCTACCACGGTGAATACGTACAAGCCTTCCAAGTGACACTGGCCAGCTGGACATAAAGAGCATGAATCATTCGTTCGTTTGAGCTGGTACACTTAAAAGTATTGATCATTATTCTATATTGATAATGATTCATCTGATTTTGAATGTTCCGTTACAACCAATTACAAACAATTGACGGAACCTTTTTAACTCGTGATTGGTGTAAATTGTGAATGAGTCGAAAACCGACCGAATCCGGGATGATCTGAATGAATTGTTTTTATTGTAAGGCACTGGAGCCCGAAATAATCCATTGGAATGATCAGATGTAACAGTACGCGTGGCGAAATGTACCAGAATGATTCGGTCACGAGAAATGAATGATTGACACATATCTGGAGCCTATTCATACGATGTGTGCACTTGATATCTTATTTTCTTCTTTTTTATTGGTCTACTTCCGTCGTAGAAAGTATTTTCCTTATCGTCACGCTAAGCAGGCTTATTAACGCAATACCAAGATTCTTTCACCTTTGATGCTACTTCCTACCGCTGGTCTGAATATTTAAAAAAATATATCATTAACCTTTAAAAATGAACTCTCAATAGATATTATCGAATAACAACACCACTTACTTCAACAAATCTAGAAATTGTGAGGAAAATATAAAACGTCAAAATTAGTAAATAATTTATTGAAATTTGTAATTTATTACTGTGAGACAGTTGTGGCCTGATTTCTTAGGCTTTATTAAACGGATACTAAGGATTATATTTCCATTCAGCAAGTTCGATAACTCTTATGTCCTTATTAAACTTATTTATATTAGCAATTTCGTCTTCGGTTAAACTGAAATCGAATATTTCGATATTTTGGATTATTCGCTCCTTATTTGTCGATTTCGGTATGGGAATGGTTCCTCGATCAATCTAAAACATATAATAAATAATAATCAATTAATATCAATTCTCCACTATGGAATGAACTGTAATTTATAAGACAATTTAAAGTCAAATGAAACACTCTTTTATTAGAATGCACTAAAATAACCAATAAACCTTGCCGATAAAATTCCTAATATATATTAGTCAAAATACACAAGCTTACATATGAAGCTATACATCACGTGTCCCAGAAATCAAAGTCAAGCCAAAAAGTGGCAATAGGATAAGACGTGAAAGTTTTTAGAAAAATATAAAAAATCTAGGTCATGTACTTTTCAAATAATAAGGATTCAAAAATACACAGTCTGTTGAAAAAGTATCGCGAATTTTGTATTTTTTCAAAAAGTATTTAGTTATTCATCAATATCTATTTTGTATCCTTCAAAGTAATCCCCCTCGGATATAATGCACTTATGCCAACGTTTTTTCCAATCCTTGAAGCACTTATAAAAATCATTTTTCGTAATTTCTTTCAGCTCCTCCTTCGATGCCGTCTTTATCTCCTTAATCGTGGTGTAGCGTCGTCCTTTCATGGGCCTCTTCAGTTTTGGGAACAGGAAAAGTCACAGGGGGCCAGGTCTGGGGAATACGGTGGCTGTGTGACCATTACTTTGTTGTTTTTGGATAAATATTAAAAGTAAGACCTTCACGTTCAACCGCACTTGGCGCGCCTTTTTCGGTCTTGGGTCATGCGGCAGCTACCATTGGGATGATTGAGCTTTGGTTTACACGTCATAACCATAAACCCATGATTCGTCACCAATTATGATCCTCTGGAGCACATTTGGGTCGTCACGGACCGAGTCCAACATCTCCATAGCAATGTTAACGCGATGATGTTTTTGTTCGAAATTGAGCGATTTTGGCACGAATTTCGCTGCGACCCGACTCATACCCAAATCATTACTTACAATCGAATGGTACGAGCCAATCGATATATTTAGGTCCTCAGCAACTTCTCTAACGGTAATTCGACGACTGACCCATAATATTTTCTTCACTTTATCAATGTTATCGTCTGTTGTTAACGTGCTCGGGCGTCCGGCACGCCGTTCGTCGTTCACATTTTCTTGGCCCTCTGAAAACATTTTGTACCACCGATAAACGTTGCTTTGGTCCAAGGTAGCTTCAACATATCACACAGTCAACATTGGGAATGCGTCCGTGCACTTCACTTTGTTTTTCACACAAAACTTAATACAGATTCTTTAATCCATTTTTTGGAATAGGCAAAACTCGAAGACGAGCCAAAACACATCCAAGCAAAACAGCTGCAAAAATTAACTAAACATTCAAAATGGCCCACCTTGTCAGCATATGCAAGGGACATAAGTACCAACATAACGCTACAAAAGAAAACCGGCCAAGAGCTTGTCGGGCCACGCTCAGTGTAGGGTTCCGTAGTTTCCCGTCCGTCACAATAAGTGTTCCCACTTATGAGTTTAAAGGTGGGTCACGAGAAATGAATGATCCATTATGTTCGCCAGCAGCTGCGCGGAGCGCTGCTTCCAGCAGCGTCCTTCCTTTCCCTCCTAACCTTCGGCCGTTTGGTCTCCCCTGTCGAGGGCCTCCATCTGGTAGGGCTTTTATTTATTTATGTATTTTTGTATTTATTTGATTTTATTGATATTTATGTATATTTATCTTTTCAATTCCATTTATAATTATATATTTATAGAACCCAACCAGATGCGAAAACTATATTGATACCCCCCAATAATAATAAACATTTATTTCTCCCACTTTTTACATAGTTACATTTGCTTCACAAATAGTTTAAGAGTTTTGAGTAGCTCTTGGCTTTATTACATATATATATATATATATATATATATATATATATATATATATATATATATATATATATATATATATGTATATATATACAACATGTAACGTATTTAACGCACTTTGAGAAAGTAGTTTATTCAGAATCGTTTACTGAATCGATTCGTATCATTTTTAATATAGGTAATTTTTTATCCCAAAAATAATTAAAACTACGTAAATTACAGTCACACTAAATCTGTACAGTCAAAACCAACTGAAATGGACCTTAACTTAAGGCAATAAGACTTTTAGGAGTGCAGTTTTATTTTTATTATTACTAATTCTGTCATTCAACAAAAATAAGGAAAAATGAACTTTATTTCAAGCACGTTAAAGTCTTTGTGTTCGTGGATTTGTACTGTGACCACAACATTCTTCCGGAATTAGTATAACTAATTTGATAAATAATCGGTGCATAAAAATGTTTAACTAAATATTCAGTATTCAGTGTATGTATTATGATTATAACATAATATACTAATTGGGGTGTCTGAGGGTGTGCGTTAATTACGTTACATATTGTATATATATATATATATATATATATATATATATATATATATATATATATATATATATATATATACGTGTGTGTGTGTGTGTGTGTTTCCATCTCACTACTCCGCTTTTACAGTAAATTCTCTATTTCTTCGTAATCTAATTTCATAAGCCAATCTGTTAATTTTTTTCTTACATTTATATTTTGTTAGTTGAAAAATTGAGTGTTTTTTATTAACTTTAATATAACCTGCCTATTCTGTACTTATAAAAATTTTGGGCGAAAGTAGATTTTGCTTGTATTGTTTCGCATACCTCATAATTTCTTCTCCCCGTTTGAAATAAATTGGGTGTATACACGGTGCAAGTGTGTTTTTTTTTTAATTGAAGACAATATATATAATTTCCGTACTGTAAGCACGTTAGCTTCCCTGAATAAACTGGTTGTTGAGAAAAAATTTGGTTTATAAAGTGTAACTTTTGAAATCATTCGTTGAGTTCTTTACAATTCAAGCATGTGCGTTTTATTGAAACCCCTCCAAACAGTAATACCGTAGGTTGATATAGATTGGCACAAGGATATATAAACTGTTTTTAGCAATGTCCAGTTTGTGACATGTCTTAATTTTTTTTTAAATGTAAGTAAGTTTTTTGACTCTGGGTGAAATTTCTTATGTGTGCTTTGAATTTAAGTTTGTTATCTATTGTTTTTCCCAAATATTTAATTTCTTGTATATTTATTATATTAAGGCAGTTGCAGTTTGAACTAGGAGATTCAAAACATGAATGAGCTATAATTTTATAACTACACATATATTTTGGTAATTTTCGAATCGAAAACGTAATATATTTGGTTTTATCGAATAGACGGTATTAAAAACTTCTCCTGCAATATTAAAAACTTCTTCCCATGAATCCCCATAAAAATTAGTGTAGTATCATCGGCATACGATATTATTTTACAATTTTTAATATTTAAGTTACAAAGTTCATAAATGTAGCATAAAAACAGCATTGAGCCAAGTATACTGCCTTGTGGGGTGCCGTAATTAATGGATTGTTCATCGCTTACTATGTTACCTATCCGAACGCTCTGTGTTCGATTATGTAAATAATCCATAAGAAGTAGTAACTGTTTATCCCGTAATGTTCGAAATGTTTGCCCTCAGCAGCCATGCAATTTTTTAAAAAATAATCACGTAATAAGACGGGCGTATCTTCTCGAGTTGATGTTCTGCAATTCTTCGGCGCAGCTCGGCTTAATCTTGGATAGGTACACTGTAGGTTAGAGTACACTTTATCTTTTATCGTACCTCAGTAAAAAAAAACTATGGGGTTTAAGCCGGATGAACGGGCATGCCACGAAATTGTACCACCCCGTCAAATCCACCTGTCGGGGTATTCTCGATTGAGAAAATCTCGTTCTGTAAGAGCGTAATGCGCTGGGCAGCCATTTTGTTGATACCACATACTACTATAAATGATCGGTAGCACCGATTATTTTACAGCAGCAGCTTATTCTGGTAATTGGTTCTGTAAGAAGTCACATATGTACTCTGAAGTACAAATCATACTTCATCATGTCAAATTCAAACTAAGCAATCAGAATCAAAACAATACCTTATGTGTCGAGCACAACAGTGGTAGCGACAACAGTGTAACTTGTACGGTTACAACTTGCTCAATCATGCATTAGTGAAGATTGTCAAAAAAATTTAATAATAAATAATAGACCATGTCGGATTACAGGGGTGCTGGATTGGACAGGGGCCGGATTACCAGGGGTCCACTATATAGTACCTATTTCTGGGGACTCCAATGCTCTCTTCAATTCCACGTACTGAGAGACTTTGGTCTTATTCAACTGCTTGCAAGACTTTGGCCTTGTAGGGCATAACAAATCTTCCCTTGCTAACTAAACAACATTTGTAAGTACTAAGTCAATACGAATATAGAAAGCGCAGAGAACGTTGTTCAGAAAGATTCGCAGTAAACAAAAGAGCGTAACGTACTACAGTATTGCACAATGTGCTACGCATCCCTGATTCGCCGGACGATCAGAATGGCGTCTCTATTTGTTTCATTTACACATAAAAAATAATGTGTCAATCCGTTCCGGTCTTGCGTCATTATCTATCTCGCTCATACTTAACAAAGTAGCGTCACCATCTGTCTTGCTCACACTAGTCAAAATTAGGTGGCGGGCCGGTCCGTTATGGCGGTACCAAGTGGAACCATTGCACGGGGAAATATAGAGACATAAGTAAACATGTGCGGTAGTAGAAAGCACCATGAGGTGAAATGCCAATAATAAAGTAATATAAAATAAAATATAGCTTTAATGAATTACAGTAGTCGCTGTGTCGGCTTAGACCATTCATTAGGTTTGGATGGTGATGGATTATCTTACAGCAACACTACAAGTACTTAGGGTTGCCGTAAAATAATTCACCACCCCATTTCGTCCCGTGGGTGCCGTAACAAGCATAAAGGGAACCTGTAACAGTTGAAATGGGCAGCAGCATCTCCTTGATGACAGCTCAAAATAATTAAAAATGGCGGTTGTCAACTCGCCTACTAAGCTGAGAAACTATGCAAATATCCTCCCAGCCTATATTCAGTACAGGATGGTTGAAGAGCAATAATTATAGTGTATCTTGAAATGAAGGAATGAAAAAATAAAATTAACAAACTTATAAACCTACCAAATAACGGAGTACGACTTGACTTGTTGTTTTTCCATATTTTTGGGCAATTTTTGTCAACTCCGGGTCATCAAACCTGGGTGGAATATTATTATATTTCTTTCTGTCCACCATAAAACCAAAAGGGCTGTATGACATGACTGCAATATCAACACTTCGGCAGTAAGATAAAAGCTGCTCTTGAGTTAATGTTGGATTTACCTGAAAATATTTATATAAAATTACTATAAATGCACTTATATTGGTACTTTATCAACTTAAACCACTATCCCATAACGTCCCGTGAGTGTCGTGTGAAGCAACAAAGGGAGACATATACAGGAGATGGGCTGTAACATCATCCCGATAACAGCTGAATAAAAGTACTAATCCTGTCCTGTGTCCTCCAGACTGAATTTCGGCCACGGCGGCCTGCCTCAATGGAGGCTAGCCATCGGCGCGGGACAGGATTATAGTGCCCAAGTGTATTTGCAAGCACAGGTGCATTCTCTATTCCCTCACTCTCATAATCCGATTGGACGGTTAACCGACACGACCGGAGAGAGATCAGGCGCAGGATCAACGGTTTTACGTGCATTCCGATGCACGGGGGTCAGACACCGCCAACTTCCTGACTCCGTGCAGCTACTGAGATTTTCTTGACGGAAAAACTCGTATTTGATTTATTTGGCCTGACCCGGCGGGATTCGAACCCAGAACCTCATGATCAGCAGTCGCACTACTACACCCACCAGACCAACGAGGCAGTCACATTATTATTATTATTAGTGTATTCTCATCTGGTTGGGCTGAATAAATATATAAAAGAAAATGATAAATATATTTCGTATACCAGCACAAATAAATAAGTAATACATAAATAAATAAAACCCAACCAGATGGAGGCCCTCGGCGGGGGAGACCAAACGGCCGAGGGTTAGAGGGAAAGGGAGAGAAACCGGCGGACGATGCGGGCGGTATCGAGGAGCACCGCCTTCTGCATTTGAGCCTGGAGCGGTCTGTCACGGAGTCCCAGCCTCCTCAGATGACCCGAGAGGCTGGGATTAGCCCGTTTGCAGAAACGACTACAGGAATAATTTCTGTCGGCAGACTACCCACTTGTCGGTCACCTCGTGAGCCAGGACCAGATATTCGTTTATCTGTTTCGGCTTTTACGAGGTTCTCGTTATACGGAATGGTAATGTCGACTAAAAATATCCTTGACTGTGCCCGATCCATCAGCACAATATCAGGCTTATTCGCAAGAATAGTCCTGTCTGTGATGATGACCCGATCCCAGTAGAACCTGGCGTGATCATTTTTCTTTGGACTCGTCCTCGACGGCCGATGGAACTTCGTTGAGCACTTCCGACGTTTGGCTCCCAAACTGGAACGGACCGGGGCTGCCTTCAGGCGGCTCCTGCCGAACCTGGGGGGGGGCAAACGCCTCCTGCCGGAGGCTCTACGCGGGGATCGTGCGGTCCATGGCCCTTTACGGGGCCCCGGTGTGGGCGCGTGGTTTGGCGTGGCTTGCCGTCCACCACCTGACCGCGCCCCAAAGGGTAGTTGCCGTGAAAATGGTTCGCGGCTACCGCACGATCTCCCGCGAGGTGGCGAGCCTCCTTGCCGGATTGCCGCCATGGGATCTGGAGGCGATAGTCCTCACGCGCCTGCACGAATGGCGCGCTGAGGCACTATGCCGGGGGAAACCCCGCTGCCGCGGCAAGTTGTCGCGCAGCGGACAGACTTCCGGCACGATCTCATGGCGACATGGAGAGAGCGACTGTCGCAACCCCGTGCTGGGCACGCCACTATAGTGGTGATAAGACCCCTCTTTGAGGAGTGGCTTGAGAGACGCCACGGCATCCTCACCTTCCGCCCGACGCAGGTCCTCACCGGACACGGTGTGTTCGGGAGGTTTCTGCACAGAATCGGGCGGGAGGAATGCTCCCACTGCGAGGATGGACCGGAGGACATGGTGGAACACACCGTGGAGGTGTGCCCTGCTTGAGCGGAGCACCGCCGTGTCCTCGTAGCGGCGATAGGCGGCGGCGACCTCTCGCGTCCGGCCCTGGTCGAAGCCATGGTCTGGAGCGAGACAGAATGGGATGCCGTCACCACCTTCTGCGAAGCAGTGATGCTAGCGAAGGAGGTGGCGGAGCGGGAGAAGGAGAGAGCAGCAGCTTTCCTCCCTGGCCGCCTCGGGAGACGCCCCGGGCGTCGGGGGCTACGTCGTGGCCCCCGGCCACCTTAGGCGCGGGCCTGTGGACGGCGAGCAATGGGTAGCTCGCCGTCCGTCCGTCTAACGACGACAGGCCGTGTCGACGGCGCGTTTTGTTCCACGCGCGCCTCAAAGAGCTGTCAGCAGCGTGAAGGGGCCCGCAAGGGCCGACGCCTGCCGGGGCTGCGGGCTGTTCGAAAGATATACCGCGGCTCCGGAACGTAAGGGCACTGAAGGAACACGGAAAAAAAAATAAAGACTACCCCACATGTCGGTCAAATCGTGAGCCAGGTCCAGATATTTTGTTCGTTTATCTGTTTCGGCTTTTACAAGGTTCTCGTCATACGGAATGGTAATGTCGACTAAAAATATCCTTGACTGTGCACGATCCATCAGCACAATATCAGGCTTATTCGCAAGAATAGTCCTGTCTGTGATGATGGCCCGATCGCAGTAGAACCTGGCGTGATCATTTTCGAGCACGCCTTCCGGCAAGTACTTGTAATACGGCAATTTCCGTGAAATGCTCTGCACTGCCGGGTCTTGCCATTGCTCGTTGGCTAAGGATAGAGGGGTAAGTCTTTTATTACAAAAAATGACGTCCTTATAGAATGGATCATCTGATCTCACCAGGAAGTAATTACGGAGGCCGCATACTTCACGATTGTGCATGGTGAGCGCGCTCAAAAAGTAACGCCCACCATGCTATCGCGGCAAGTACAGCCTCATTACCAACGATCTCGGATGATGCATCCTATGGGACGTCATAGTAGTGCGGACTATTCTATCCAGGGCGTTAAGTTCAGTCTGAGTCCACCTGAGTATGCGAAAGGTATCCATGAGGACAGGCAAGACCCAACCGTTATATGCATGTGTCCTATTCACACCAGATAAAAGGCTGTTAAGCACTTTGGTCAAGCGTGCATAAAACACGTCGCAAACTGATTGTTTCATACCAGCCTCATCGATACCGATGTTCTGTGATACATCTAGGTATCGGTATGTTTCAGCCTCGGAAAGGGTCCTTTAACTGATGGGCATAGATAAGCCTATGCTCTCAGATTTAGCAACCTTTCCCCTTTCAACATGGAGGACCGCACACTTATCCATCCCCAGGTCTATTCCAATAGAATTCCTAAATTCACAAGTGATGTTTAGCAATTCTACAAGATGGGAGTGACTGGAGGCGAATAACTTGAGGTCATCCATATAAAAAGGTGGGTCATTTTTGTACCTCCTTTCCGAAGCTGAAAACCCCTCCCGGAGCCACCAGTAAAGTACTGAGAGGGTTCAAAGAGAGGCAGAACTAGATTGGATACAGACAATCGCCCTGGAAGATACCCCTTCTTATCCTTATGTGGCTTTCCGCAGCCGTCATCCGCTCGCCTAGACGACAGAGAATCGTACTCCACTGCCCCATACACTGCTCGAGGAAGTCTCTAACTATACAGTCTATCTTGTACAGCTCGAGGACTCTCTTTAGCCATGTATGGGGCACCGAGTCGAATGCCTTTCTGTAATATATTCGGGCGGCGGAGAAGTTCCGACGGTTGGGTTTCACCACTTTGCCAATGATCGCGTCAATGAGAAGTGGTTCCTTGGTTCTACGACCACCGCCCCGACATCCATTTTGAGTGCGCGACATCACCTGATTTGAGTCCAGGTGGCGAGTGATTCTCGCACTCAAAATCGATGTTAGTGTCTTCTATATGGTCGGTAGACACGTGATGTGGCGGTATTTGCTCGGGTCTGTGGTATCCTGGTCTTTAGGAACCAAATGAGTGATCCCAGTAGTGAAGAGGCTCGGGAGCGACTTCTGGTTGAGAGCCTCTTGGAACTGTCGGGCGAGCACAGTGTGACACACTACAAACCCCTTCAGCCAGTAGTGATGCAGCCCGTCGCGTCCCAGACTTTTCTAGTTCGGGGCCCTACAGACCGCCTCAGCTACTTCATCCGGCGTTATAATGACGGGGGTCCATGGGCGTTATACTCGCACACTGACTCGCCACAACTTCCATCCAAGAGCCCTCGCTGTGGTTCTCGGGCTCTGACCACAGGCCGAGCCAGAATGTTACAGTGTCGGCCCGATTCAGTGCTGGGCCCGTTCCACTTGCCATTGGTCGCTCAAATGATTTATAGAGTCTCTTCTGATCACTCTGGAAGAGACGATTCTAGTTGAACCGAATCGACCTCTCGGTATATCGCCGAATCCGCTTTCCCAAAGCAGCGATTCTCTGCTTCAGCTCATCTATGCGCTCCGTCAGTTTTTGCATTATATCCGGCTGGGACAAACTGACATTTGTCCCAGCAAATGCCATCCTGACGGTGCGCATAATTCTTGGCCTGTTATTGCCTGATCTGAAGCATATCAGTCTGCCGATGAGAGCTCTAGCCTTTGCGATACGCTCCTCAATTCTTTTTCTCCACGCTGGTATAGCGCTACTTTGGTCAGCCGTGGAAACCTTGGCACCTATGATACGGCAGACTGCCAGCGCGGCGCCAAAAAGAATTGAGTCCGTATCGCAAAGGTCCCGGCTGGCTTCCAAATAGGTCACCAGCATTGGGTTCAGAGCCCTCACGACAGCCCGATTCCGCTTGCTTAGGGCTATGCGGGGAAGTCACGGTCGATTTTCGAGAGGCGTACTGCGCGTTTCCATAATCGCCTCTTTCAATGTACTCCTCATTTGCTCTCTTTCTAGTTCCTGGGCAAATGTTCCATCATCATTTGAATCAGCCACCACTGGGGTATTCACGGCAGTATCCACGTGTGCGGGTTGTTCTGCAACTTGTGGCACCGCATGTTCAGCCGTAGCATTTTCCTTTGATGAGGGAACAGCCTCACGTCGTAGTCGTTCGAGTTCGGCGTCATCAAATATATTTGAGAGCAAGATATACCGAACTCGGTCTGCCAGGTTTTGCTCGGTGACGGTTACAGATGGCTCCAGCTCAGCAAAAAGTCGATGCATCCTTGCCCGATACGCAAAACCTCCAATTTCTCCCCCTATCGCCCTATAATACGCCCGCAATGCGTTGCTATTCATTGAGATTGTCCAACGCATGCGGCGTATTCCACCAGTGGCGGGTGCCGATTGCTGGGCCTGCGAAACACTGCCGTCACCAAGCCTGCTGGTGGGGATGATGGATGCGAGGGGCTACTAGGTGGTCGAGCAGCACCTCGCGCTCGGATGGCGGGTCGCATGCTGTCGCGTCCAGCGCCAGCTCCAGACGCGCCCCGGCAGCGGCCCTTTGCGTGTTCTATCAAATTCCATCATCCATTTTAATGGGCGTCATTCAACGGAAGACGCCCAGACCCGGCGTCGTTTCATGGTCACAAGTGGGCCTTTGCACTTTCAACTTATGCCGAGACACGGCACTAACACCTCTTGGCAAGGTGCTGACTGACTGCACTAACGTAGTAGTTTTGCACGTAACCGTTACGTCAGCGGGCGATGGGGTCGTCACTTCCCTATGCCTAATATTTATTATTATTATTATTATTATTATCCTACCTGGTGGTAAGTGGTGATGCCGCCGAAGATGGTAAAACACACTGACTTAGCTTAACAAAAGCCTGTTTACTCTTGCCTTGAAGACACCCACATTGTAAATCGGATGGAAGGAGAGATGATGGGAAATTATTCCACTCCTAAGCCGTATGAATTATGAACGACGAAGCAAACCGTTCGCAAATATGTTGTTGAAAATTTACAAAATATTTGCGGTTGCCAACCTGCCTGCCAAGTGTGGCAACTATGGCGTAATCCCCTCTATGAGGCAATCTATGTGGGAGACCTGTGTTCACCTGTGGACTTTTATAGGATGTAATGGATAGACTTTCCCAATTGGTGGTAAGGCGTGAGAGAACCTTAAGTAGTAAAACGCACTAACTTGGTTAATCTGATGCAATAATTAAGTATGAAAACCATTAAAGTGGTTTTAATAAACCATCTATTTGTACTTCTTCAGCCAATGAAAGTCCTCAGTTGGACCACTTTCGGTTTTCTCGTTTTAGGAACGGTTTGGCTTGATCCTCACGCGAGGCCTACGGTTTGGTAATCGTAGTTCCGGGCGCCTTGCACCTCCATCTCTATTCCCGTAATCGGAATTAGGAAAACGCTGTTGCTCATCTCCTGGTTTGCTTCCATTTCTGGCACTTCGATACCCACGGGACGATATGGGGCAGTAGATATTCTTACACCGCCATTAAAAGGAGAAAACTTTAAGATTCTTATGAACTGGATTACATTACATCTTTGCTAAGTAACCTTACAATTCAAATTTTTCAATAAAACTTTAGCATACTTTATTACACAAGTTTTAACATTTATTCAACTCTTACCATGTTTGTGCTGAACCACGAGTGAGCAAAAATCGCTGTAAAAATTACCTCAATTTGATTAACCGCCGGTTTTACATCACAATTCTTTAAAATTCTGCCAATCTGCTCGCTGTTGAAGTTGGAAACACCAATGGACTTCGTCAGGCCGAGCTTCTTCGCGTCTTCCATACCTCGCCAGGTGTCTAAATAATCGATATTATCGAAGGTACCATCAGCCTGAAAATAAAAAAATTTGCCTTTATAAACTTCCTCTGTAGGCTGGCCATTACTGGATGAACCGACGATTTATAATCTGGACTGGTCCGAACTGATGACGACGATGATGATGCAAAATTTGCTGTGCAATTTTTTATTTAAAGTTATAATAAGCGAGCAGCCCTGATGCTGGTGCCACCTATAACTTCTTTTTATAAAACTGATGTGACAAGCGAACTCACAGTCCACCTGGTGGTAAGTGGTTACTGCAGTCCCAGGACACCTGCAGCCAACTTCAAAGAAGGCTATAGATGCATAGATGAGCCGTCAACCCTAAGGACTAAGATGGAATGCCTAACAGCCTGCAATCATACAGCCACTTTATACTTTATACAGCAGTGCAAGCATTGCTATTTAAATGATACAAGTGTATATAATGTCTTCCAGACCAAATTTCGGTCACGACTGCCAGCCTCAACGGAGACTAGCCATCAGTGCAAGACAGGATTATAGTATTTAAGTGCATGCGCAACCAGAGGTGAACTATCTATTCCCTCTCATAATCCGATGGGACGGTAAACCGACGCGACCGGAAAGAGATCAGGCGCAGGATCAACGGCTTTACGTTCTTTCCGAAACACGGGTGTGAGACACCACCAACTTCCTAACTCCGGGCAACTACTGAGAATTTTTTGACAGAAAAACCCAGCCTATTTGATTTATTTGGCCCAACCCGGGATTCGAACCCAGGACCTCATGATCAGCAGTCGCACTACTACAACCATTAGACCTACGAGACTGTAGAAGAAGGTGACAACTACAGACAGAATCCTAGTCTGAAAAGAAGTCCCTGACACCTAGAATTTTCGTTATAGTGATTTTTTACACATACTATAGTTCGGCCGTTCAGAGAATGCGTTCCTGACACGTCGCGATTGAACTGACGACGTAACTTTGTTGGCGTAGCAGTTACGATAAAAATATTTTTGCTGGTTGTTTACTGTTTTAATTTTGTGCCAAACTGAGTGTCAAATAACTTGGTAAACAATAATTTTCTAAATCTATACTGCGCTATTACAAGGTTATGTCAGCGCTTTATAATTGTAGCGCTGTGCTAACAATAACAGGCAATAACAGTATCGTAATCAGTTCTTATACAGTTATACTTTAAAAAATAATACGTTTTGTTTTTCTTTTTAAGAATTTGAAAATAATGGACTATAAGATAACCTTTATTAAATATAAAAATAAAACTACGACCAAACCGAACGCGCGAAAGAAAGTAGCATTTTTATATTTAGGTTGAAAATGGTAACCCCAAATGGCGTTATGGGCCGCCATTTTGTGACGCTAAAACAGTCTATTGTCGTTTCGTGCGCATGAACCACGCTCTTTAAGTATTTTCGACCTGTTTTTATTTGATTACCCGGCTTTAGTTTAATGGACTGTTTCTGCTTTTCAAACTGACATCGGCGCTAAATCGGACTTCGATTGTGTTTTGTATTGCGTTCTTTTGACTTTTGGTGCATAATAATGCCTAAACGTGGACAAACATTGAAAAGTGGAGCCTGTGGGTTAATCATCAAGCTGCAAGATTACTTTGAGCGGGAGTGGCAAAATGGCGGACCCCTGTTACCTGTCGAACAAGTACAAGAACACGTCTCTCAGGCGCTTGGAGTTAGCAAACGAACGATAACAAATATTAATAAAGAAAAGTTCGACTCTACCGGCACGGAAGACAATATTTTACGTACTCCGAAGAAGAAACGTAGAACTAAACCCGTGACAGATATTGACACCTTTGACGCCGATGCAATCAGAAATCATATATATGGTTACTATTCCAGAAATGAATATCTCAACAGGAAGAAGCTTTTGGCATCGTTAAGAGAAACTGGACTGTTCAGCGGGGGTAAAACTGCTTTAACCAAAATCTTAAAAGATATTGGTTTTTCGTATAAAAAACAGACAAAAGAAAAATTTTATTAGAACGATACGACATAATTTTAAAACGGATAAGTTTTTTGAGAGAAGCAAAAAATATTGATAACTGGGATAATATCGTGTTCACAGTGACATGGCTAAAGGCCAATCACACGGTTTCCCGTTCTTGGACGGACGATACACAAACGTCGAAGTCGAAAGCACCAATGGATAAGGGGGCCCGTCTGATAATATGCCACGCAGGTTCTGCAAAATACGGCTTTGTGGAGAACGCGTTACTGACATTTCAATCAAAAACCACAAATGACTACCACGAGGAAATGAATGCCATTATATTTAAAGAGTGGTTCTAGAACGTGCTTTTTCCCAGCCTACCAGAGCCTTCTGTAATATTCATGGATAATGCCTCCTATCACTCGGTTCAAATACAGAAACCACCTACCCAAGCTAATAAAAAGAAGGAATGGTGGCTTGGTTACAAGCAAAAGGTATTGACGCAAATATGCAGATGCTAAAGCCAGGGCTAATTAAATTAGTTAAAGAAAATAAAGCGGCAAATGTGCAATACGAAATCGATGAACTGTCTCTGGAGTACGGTCATCGCGTTCTAAGAATTCCACCGTATGATTGCCAATATAACGCGATTGAGCTAATCTGGGCTCAAATAAAAGGTTACGCCACCCGCCACAATACTTCCCCGCCATTCAGCATGAAAAAGATTATGACCCTATTAAAAGAAGCCTGCGGGGAAGTCACAAGAGATGACTGGGCAAAGGTTGTTGAGAAGACTAAAAACCTGATTGTGGAACATTTTGACCGAGATATCAGGATTGATTCCGTTATTGATAATAATATAATTATACATGTAGGCGAAGATGATGATGAAGACACCACCTCCTCAAGCGAATCGGAGTCTGATTAATATTCTGTACGCACATTCAATTCATAATAATAACAAACACTCACGCCTGTCACCAAGAAGGGTAGGCAGAGACTACAGACTTCCATTTGGCACGATCCTGACACACCTCTCTCGCCTCCTTCACATCCATACACCTACGCATACATGCTCGTCGGTTAAGGGTACTCCTAATTTGGCCCGTTTCCAATAAATCGCCAATTTGGTCGATAAATTTTCGCCTAGGACGTCCCTTTCCGACTCTGCCATTCACTTCTGCAACATAAATTTTCTTTGTCACTCTTTCCTAGTTCATTCTTTCCACATGACCGAACCACCGAAGCATTCCTTTCTTAATCCTGGTCACAACATCATCTTGCAAACCACACTCTTCTCTTATTACACAATTTCTTACCCTGTCATTCAGATTCAGCCCTAACATACTCCTTAACGACCGCATTTCTACTGCGTTTATTCTACTCTCGTGCTTCTTCTGCCACACCCAACTTTCACTACCATACGTTAAAGTAGGGACCAACACAGCATTGTGAATTGCCATACGTGCCTTTTTCGACACATTCTGACTCTTCACAATAGAGTGCAAGGCCCCATTTACTCTATTTCCCGCATTCACTCGTCGTTCTACATCCTTATCATATCTCCCACCCCTGCTAAATACGCAGCCCAAATATACAAACTCATCTACTTGCTCGATCAACTCCCCTTCTATTCTTATTTCACAAATCGTTTTACTTTCTTCTCTTTCAAAAACTATAACCTTCGTCTTACTTGCGTTCACTTTCATACCCCTTTCTTTTAATGATCCGTTCATTAATGTAACCATCATTTGCAACTCGGCCGCCGACGACGCAAGAATGACTTGATCATCGGCGTACAAAAGGCATTTGACGGTTAACTCACCCATTCTTAATCCGCATTCTTCAACTTTCAAATTTTGCAAACAACTGTCCATAAATAAGTTGAACAGCCACGCGGAAGCCACACAGCCCTGTCTGACACCTTTATGGATGTCAAACCAGTCCGAGTAGACCCCGTTGATCCTAACACAAGCACTAGAGTCCCTATAAAGAGACTCCAATGCCCGTATCAAGCCAGCGCTCAACCCAAATGAGTTCAGTGTTTGCCATAGCAAATCCCTATCCACTCTGTCATAGGCCTTTTCCAAGTCCATGAACGCACAAAAAACCTTTTGGTTTTTGGCCAGAAACTTCTCCGCGATCATGCGCATGGAAAAGACTTGATCTGTACATCCCATTCCCTTTCTAAATCCCGCTTGCACATCCCAAATTTTTCCATCAGTTTCTTTCATGACCCTTTCAATCAGTACCTTAGCGTACAGTTTTCCCACAATGCTAAGAAGGCTAATGCCACGGTAGTTTTTACAGTCCTGCTGCCTTTTCCTTTATATACTGGGACTATCACGGCTTTGCACCAGTCTACCGGTACCCGCTTCAGTTCCCAGCATAAATTAAACAAGGTGTGCAGCAGGCCTGCCACCACTTCCTCTCCAGCCCTTAGCATTTCGAGTGAAACTCTATCATATCCGGGCGCCTTACCCGCTTTCATGCTTTTCATTGCTTTCATTATTTCATCTATACTTATCTCGCTACTTCTTTCCTCTTCTTTCGGAGTTTCTACTTCACTTAGTACACATGTTGTCTCCTCACTCATAAACACGCTTTCAAAATATTCCTTCCATCTCTTTAAACTCAAAACTTCATCATTCAGAATATAGCCATTCTCGTCCCTTATATCATTCACCATAGGCTGTTTTGAATGTCCCCTGGCAGTACCCCGGCTTACCAGTTTCCAGAACATTTTAATATTTGCCTGGAAGTTATCCAATATTCTTCTATCATTCAATTCAATGTACTTTATTGCATAGAAATAGAGATTGTAACTTTGTAACAAAGAATAAATGAAACAATTTTATTATATTAATATTACCTTTTTTTGGTTTCCACTTAAATTACTAAAATATAAATTTTAAATGATTCCGCAAATTTAAAACGAAAATAATCTTAAAAATAACGCGGCGGTTCACTTTGGAGGAACGGTAACGAACTCAGTGTTATGTTGTGCCCATCACTAGTCGTGACTAACTGATAGGTGTCAGGAACGCATTCTCTGAACGGCCGAACTATAATTGCTCAACAACAAGCACAATACTTATATTATTTTTGTCTATTTCTTCACTTATCGACCCGTTCATCGATGGCATACGTCCTCTTCCATTGAAGGATTGCCGTGATCGTTTGGCGGATTGCATTATGGCCTAAATATGGCACAATGAGACTTGTCGACGAAGATTGATGTAGGTACAACATCGTGTTTATAAAAAAAGAAAAACATTTCGTAAAAGTAAATAGCGGCTTCAAAACCTAAAAACCAATATAGGTTCAGAAGTGCATCTAAGAATTAAAACCCTGACTCCAAATACTATTCTCTTAATTTGGACATTGGAATCGCCACCTCTAAAGGAAAACATATTTGATGAAAGAAGTATCCCATCAAAAACATAAATGTGAAATGAGAGCCAAGTTCAATATTATGATATATGTCTTGGTTGTTGACTTCACCGACAAAAGAAGTGAGATCTAAATGGGTGCCAAGTTCGATGGTCAGTCCTGAAATTTATTTATAACAACATAAAATATCATTTCTTCTTATAACTTACGATAATAACATATTGTAGCCTAAGGTCTGACTTGGCTAGTTTTCATATGCGGATCATATTATAGCCTTTCTTAATATCTAAATAACCGTTTGAGATGTGTTTTTGAAATTTGGAGCACATATGTACCTCGTAAATTTCAATATATGAGCCAAATATGACACGTTTATGTGAAATAGTTTTTGAGTTATTAGTAGTTTACACACGGTGCTACTCGCCATTCTGCTTGAACTTGGCTTGACACGCTACCGCGTGTCTAGATCATTTAAATTAGTTATGCCGTTTCCGAGACTATATACTACATGTCTCTTGGTGTAATCACTGCTGAGACATAATGTTTAGAAGAATTGAAGCCCTGACTCCAGTTGCTACTATGTGGATCTTATCTTAATCTTTTAACTACCCGCCCCTGAAGTATACTTAGTTAATAATAGAAGTATTATCATCAGTTCAGTCGGTCCGAAAACTTATACTACTTGACTCTTGGTGTAAGACTTCATTGGTATTCCTTACCTTTCGTGCTTCAGGACCGTGTATAAGATACAAGTCCACATAATTCAGACCCAGTCTCTTTAACGAGTTTCGAAGTGTGGGAATCACTTGGTCACGGGCATGATGATTACTCCATAACTGAAAGTTAAGGACAACAATATTATAACAAAGTTAAAAAAAGTTTTATTTAAAAACTATCTTTGCCAGCACCTTCGTTCGCATATAATGTCTTATTTGTTTCGAAGTTTTTTTCTTGGGACTATTGGTTATCTTAATATACATAAATTACGTGTCACGTTGTTTGTCCGCGATGGACTCCTAAACTACTTAACCGATTTTAATCAAATTTGCACCGTGTACAGTTTGGTCCAACTTGAGAGATGGGGTAGTGTTTTTGCCCATGTGTGACCCACAATTCTTTTGCAAATTAAAATTTTTTTATAGGACATGACAAAAGGTCGTCAAAAAGGGCAGAACAACGTCTGCCTGGCAAGCTAGTATTTTATAAACTACAACACTGTTCCAATTTAGACAATAATAATATCGATATTTTTATACTTATACGGAGGAATTTCATCATGAAACCGACCAAGTGCGTGGATGAATTCAACACTGCGGATGTAGTGTCCGTTTGATAGTACAATATTTAAATAAAACTAAGTAACGTAGATAATGTAATTGTAGAGAAGTTAAGTAACTAAGATAATGGAATAAGATACCTACTCTAATTTATAGAAACATGGAGTTAATGTATAAAAACATAAGGACGGAACGATAGTTCGTTTGCCATGAATCTAACATATCGTGAAAGCAATGTATGGAGTATACATGCCGAAGGTTTAGTAAGAGGCGACTATGGCAAATGCCAAAAAAATGTTCCTTGGCTTTCGATATATTGCGCTATAACTAACTTCCGCAACTTTACGAGGCGCAGTTTCGGCCTGGAAATGCCATGGCCATGGAATACTGTTCCCCTCTCTGAGCCGGGGCTCCCCAGTAAACCAGACTTGAAAAAAATTCTACAACCGTAGTAAAAATGGTAGTAACTAACTAATCAAAAAAACATTAATTTGTATTAAAAATAGAGATAGCACTATTCATCATCATCATCATCATTACAGCCCTTCACAAGTCCACTGCTGAACATAGGCCTCCCCCAAGCAACGCCACAAAGCATATATAGCATATAAAGCATATATGGCATATATAGCACTAATATCAGTTCATAAAAATAAAAGACGAAGCTCTTGACGCGATTGATACATTATGTAAAAGAATCATTAGATCATTAAGATAATCACACGCGTCCAATAATCCAGAGCATAGGTATTAAATTTAAACATAATTAACTAAAGGAGTTCCGTAGTGGCTCGGGAGGTAGGTGCCGAATAGCACGCAAAGAACGTGAGTCCAATCCTAACCGAAACCAACGAAATTGTTGATAACATTTTTTAAATTTCATTTATCACGTACTCGGTGCTGAAAACAACGTTGTGAATAAATCTAAACTAGAAAATGATCAGCAGTATCTTCCCGATGATAGTAGAATAAAAATAAACAAACCGCAGTTGCTATCTTATTTGCCAACTTGCTCACACTTGACTTTTGACCAGCTTTAATGAACTAATTAATATATCAATGAATCTACAAAAGGTTATGACCTATTCCTGGACGTTGCCCATGCTTTGCGCTGTCAAGCATTTCATCATATTTCCAGAAACTAACCTTCGTAGTGATAAAAAGTTCCTCCCTTGTCACTAAGCCATTCTGTATAGCATCGGCAATTCCCTGTCCGATCTCCACTTCGTTGCGATATGTTTCAGCCGTGTCGATATGTCGGTAGCCAGCTTCTATTGCCCAATAGACTGCTTGTCGCATCCGAGAGATATCTACTCTCTGAAACATAGATTATAATGGGTTATAAATCTTGCCCAATAGTAAAAAGGTAAACATACAAACGTTCGATTACATTTGTCATTTAAAACTGACTTATTTATACAGTCTGGAAGTAGACGTAATATAATAACAACCTGTTGCCTTGCCTAAACTTTTGATACTAAAGAGGCTAATTCAGTGAGGTTGTCACCAGCGCGCTCGAGATGACGCACGCCTTACGTTAACAAAAACGTTTTTTATTATAATTATTTAGGCACTTTGATATTTATGTTCAAATTTTATTCAAGTATGGCCACCCAAAAAACCAAAAGGTACAGCATGGTATACGGGTGCTTAAATAACAATAGGAATGTCGGCTTTTCATTCTTTACTGTCCTTAAGGATGCCGGTAGTTAAGATATTATTATTTATAAGTATATCTAAATAATTATTTGACTAGCGAACCGACCCCAGTTTTACAGTTTTAGATTTTTCTCTCTCGCAGTATTAGTTACTGCAAGATCAACATATACTGGTTTTTGGTTAAAACTTGGTCGATAAAATGAAGAGATTGAAAATAGTAGCACTTCCTACTGCCACTCTTTCATTAATAATGTCGCAAATGTGGCAAAAAAAATTTAAAACCGAAAATGATAAGTAGGCAAGTTCAAAGACGTTCACGTTGTTCTTCACGTTGTTTAATGTTATACATTAATTTTTCTAGATGTTGCATATTAACCTTCCTCATATTGAACAGTATGTTCTTATTATCAGCAAATCACTAGTACATTGCATACACTGCATAACATCTCGGTGTATTCTACTACCAACTAAAATCAAAGGATTCAATTTGTTTTCTCAAAACAACTAACACTACAGTAGGTAGTATAAAAACACTCTCACGCGGAAGTAAAGTGCATTTTGATTTAATACGTGCGCTGCATAATTTTTTTTTCGAAGATTTAATCGGTAGGCTAATTTCACGAAGGTTGCTTCAGAGGCGGGCAAAGTATTATGAAGATTAACGACGTTGTAACTGGGCGATTTTAAAATCGCAAGTTTACTATCAGAGAGTGATCCTTCTGATTCCTTCTGTTCTTAAACTATTATTTATTCTGTGCTATATTAGATTACTCCAAACCTGTTACGAAATGTAATGTTACAGAAGACGCTGACTTCACTGCATATTAGTTAATGCTCGTCAAACCAAGGTATCATACTTTCAGTAAACAGGTTTGTTTTGACCACCCTATTAAAGCCGTTGCATTTGTAATCGTATTCATTATAGGCCTCATCGTGATAAATTAATCAACTAGTTAAGGAAGTCATTATTGTACTGAATTAGCTATAATTTATTACTGAAACAAAATATAAACATATTTTTGTTGTTTTTAAAAAGCCTCAGCACCGCTCCTAAAATATATTCCTTAGATTCAATACCATCTAATAAAAACTGCTGGAGATAAGCCTTTTCTATTGTAGGAAGAATTTGCCGTAATCACTTCGCTTCACAGAATTGGCTACCTGGCAGTAGCAGTGTCTTCACGTATAAATGTCTCTTATGCCCCGGCTACACGCTCCGTCTTGCCTGCACAGTCCAGGCCTGTGCAGTCATGACTGTACAGTGGCTCGTGCAGGTAACTTTGTGTAAACTGGACTGTGCAAACTGAACTGTGCAAACCTCAAAGTGTTTTGAGAGCTAGTCACGTCACGATGTGACCAGAAGAGGTTTTTTAAACGGAGCCTTATATTAAAAAATATATATTAAAAAATCAACAAATAAGAAAGTTAGTTTTTCAATTAATAAATGAAAACCTTCATTTTTTTTGTTCCTGTCGGAATATTCCTTACTTTTAATTTTCCATAACCCCGGCAACGATTTGTACAATTCTATGAAATCAGTTAACAAATCCCTGGAATAATTGCGTACATCACTCATTTATAAGATTTAATAACATAACATGTGTCGTCAACAATAATTTAGACGGACTGAAGCGCGGCTTGAGTAACCGGCCACACGCTCAAGTAAGCTCGCAGCAAAACCGTGCAAACCAAGCCCGCGCAGTCCAATCTTCAGCACGTCAACGATTACGCAGGCCGCCTGCGCGAGCCACAGTCTTACCGTCCACACGCACGCGCTTACCTGTGCAAACTGGTTTGTGCAGGCATCAGTGTTGCCATATATACAGATTTCCCCGTATTTATACAGATTTTCGGTGTGTGATACAGATTAGCACTGGGTACAGATTTTTATACAGAGTTTTCTAACTTTGTTGATTGGATTACCATAATATTCAAATTAAAATAGAATGAAGCAAAATAAGTAACCAGATACCGCGTTACACACATTCATGATTCTATTCTTTATGGTTAATTTAATTTTTCACAACGTAATTAGTTAGTATGGCAGAATTACAAGTGTATTACAAAATATGTATACAAGGTGTAAGTGTAAGCACCGTTGTCACTAAAACCATAGGTAGTTGGCTTTAATATAAAAATATTTATCCGAATTCTAAAAAAAACCCTATTTTCTTTCATAAAATTTAAGAGGTTTCTGTTCTGTCCGAAACCGTCCGTAAATTCATGGATACCCTATGCGCCCGGGTGACGTAATCACTGTAAAGATCACCGCCAGCGCTAGCTACCTACACTATATTCCAATAAAAACGCAATAAGTACACATAACCTGTGATGTAACTTTTCCTTTATACTTTCACCCTGGCTTAGGACAGGCAAAATTGAGGAATTAAGAAAAATTGAGATTTTACTAAAAAAAAAATGTTGTTATTTTTCATTGAATTTACGTTCTATAAGTGAAACCAAACCACTGGTTTCAATGATAACGGTGTTTACACTAATGCACTGTGTATGAAATATGTATGACTGAAAATAATAAAGTAATTATATGTTCATTTGGCAAATGTTTGAGTTTTAATATGTTGTTTGCTTAAATTAATGTTTTCAATTTTGCTATATAAAAAAATTAGTGTATAGTGTTTATTTTATACGTGGTAGAGCCACGTTGCAGCTATATTATGGTTGTAGCACTGCAACCATAATAGCTGACGCTCGACCGGGGAAGGACCACGCTCTCACAGAATACCAGCGTAAAATACCAGCTTAATACTGCTGTGTTTCGTATGGTGAAAGTAGAAATCCGGAGACCCTTTTTACTGGAAATGAGGCATCCCCTCTTGGTCCTCAGGCGTGACAACGTATCTGCGTTTTAATTCTTAAGCGAGGATAAATGTCTATGGGCCACAGCATCCACTTACCATCGGTGGACTGTGTGCTCGTTTGTCACCCTTATTCTATAAAAAAATATTTTTATTTAATAACGATAATCAAACCTTATCTGCTTATCACGTTATTAGTTATTCCTTGTTTTTCAAAAAAAGCAATGATAATGATGATGATCAATTTCTCTATTTTTGTTTATTAAATTATACAGATTGTATACAGATTTTAAGTTTAAATAGCATACAGATTTAATACAGATTTTAGCAGTGTCTAATACAGATAAAAGGTTCTAGACATCTGGCAACACTGGCAGGCATGCTCACAGGCAAGACGGTGCGTGTAGCCGGGGCATTACATTTAACACTGCTCGCCACCGCTGGACTAAATGTTTTATATTCGGTTTTTTTTTCTATGATAAGGGTGACAAACGAGCACACCTGATGCTAAATCGATGCTGTGGCCCATACACATTCCATCTATATTTAACCTCGATTAAGAATCAAAATGCAGATGCGTTATCACCCTTGAAGACTAAGATGAAATGCCTCCTTTCCAGTAAAACGGGTCTCCGGTTCTGCTGTTGCTGCTATAATACGCTGGTATTCTGTGAGAGCGTGGTCCTTCCCCTGTAGAGCCGACCTATTCATGCTACAACCACAATATAGATGCAGCATGGCTCTACCACGTATAATTACGGCTTACATGTAATATTTATAACTGCCATCTTTTGGTGTCGTATCACAGAGCAACACAGGCCACCGGCGGCGGCCACGTATAATTATCACTTATACAAGTACGTAAAAATTCTCACTTTAAACAAATATATTTTTTAAGTATCTCAACTACATTAACATCACACTTAAACATTAAAACAAGCAAAATTAAGTTTCATTGCATAGTTATATATGTAAAGTTTAACGACCCTTAATTAAAAAATAAATTTATATATCGCTTAAATACAGATGCCTCACCGATCCATAAGTTCCAAGCGCAAGTATAGGTATCTTGTTGCCGTCATTAAGAAGCTTGAGAGGAGCCTGAACAGCCCCTGTCCCAGTCTGAAACAATACGTAAAAAATAATTAACTCCTCTTATCAATTGGTTAGGTTAGATTAGATTAGATAGATTGACATGTAGTGGCGCTGAGAGAATTCACTATCCCGTATCATCCTGAGGTTGTTATAAGAGTTGATATAAGAGCCGACAGATGTAAACTGAACTGGAATATGGACATCAGCTTCTTAATCCTGATATTTTGGAGTTTTTTTTAAATGGTAACAACTGAAAAATTGTACAATTCTAGAGAAACGAACAGCCAAACTCGTGACGTGCTCGTGATCCTGCGTGGAATCTTTCGAGAGTTCTGACGCACCAAGTAACGCGAGCCGCTCTTTCTCGCTTCTTGCTCTTCACAGAGCGAATGCGGTATCCATCGGGAAAACAACTTTTTTACACCTAATTACACACCGCGAAATTGACATACCGCGAAATTCACATGCAGGATTATTTGTATTTGACTCATGCCAATGTCTAAAGTTGCCTGAATTTCGCGGTATGTCACATGTCGATCTTCCTCAATCAGCTTACGTACAACATCAACGTTTTCTTGGGTGACTGCAGTTTTTGGACGACCTTGATGGGGATCATCACTGAGCTTGACAATCCCACGTTGAAATTCAGCAAACCAGCGATAAATTGTGGTTTTCGATGGGGTTTCATCATCAAATGCAGAAATCATCCGGTCAAAGGTTTAATTGGTTGAATTCACGCAATCCATAATTTCCACTGTACCTATAGCTGGCCGTAATACAATTTTAAAACCTCAATTTTCAGTCGGAACCCAGCTTGTTATATAATCCCAAATAAAAATGTGTGCCTAGTGAAAGTACATTTAGTAAACAACTAATTTCAATCTTCGACCTCACATATAATGAAAATAGTAAAATAGCTTCATTTCTCTCATCTGCTTTAGAATTGAATACAATCGTATTCAATATAGAATTGAATATAATCGTCGGTTTTTGAACTTTAACAAACCGAATTTTTAAAGCAAAAATGGCATCGGAACGTCCTGTCCATATAGTTGGATTTATGTAAAATCATCCTGTGCTCACGGCCTTCTCGGACCAGGGGTCTCTTCCAGCTGGGGGCCCGTAGCATTTTGCCCAACCTGCCACCCTATTATTACGCGCAGGTAACGGGCATGATATATGACACCACCATCAATAGCAATTCAGTAGCTGAGAATAGTAATCACAAGTTGGTGACTGACACGGCAATCAAAGTCTTATCTAAATATATTATAGTTCCTAAAATTGTAATAAGCCTGCCTTTTTAAAATAAAGAAACAGTATGGAAAATATTTCCTGAAATCGCTATTAAATTGAAATTATGTTATTACGCTACATTAGACACGTACATAATTTTGGGTTATGTTGATTTCAAATTATTTATTTTTCAAAGTTAATAAATAGTACAACAACCTATGTAGAAATAGGTATGGTAAGTATATGAGAGCAGTTTCTGCCGAAAAACTGTTAGCATAGCAAATTATAATCTTTATATTTTTTATTGATATTTTAGAAAAAATAAGAAGTCTGTTTGGTTTTATACGTGGTAGAGCCATGATGCAGTTATATAGTAGTATAGTTGCAGCACAAATGGGTCGGCTCGACCGGGGAAGGACCACGCTCTCACAGAATACTAGCGTAAAATAGTAGCTAGCTGCTGTGTTTCGTATGGTGAGTGTAGAGAACCAGAGACCCTTTTTACTGGAAACGAGGCATTTCATCTTAGTCCTCACAAGTGACAACGCATCTGCATTTTGATTTGTAATCGAGGATAGATGTAGATGTCTATGGGCCGCAGCAACCTCTTACCATCAGGTGGACTGTGTACTCGTTTGTCACCCTATCCTATATAAAAAAAAAATCAACTCTCAATTTGGGTTGCCAAGTCATCTGAACGGCCACACCGCACCGGACTAAACCGCTGCTTCGGCCCCACACCTTAGGTGACCAAGCCGAAGACTATAGGATGTATAATGTTGCCAACAAACAAAGATGATTATTTTCATTCATATTAGTGTGTTATACTTCTTATTTTTTTAATCAGTGTTTGTGAACTTCCATGTTACAGGAGGTCCTTTGTCAGATCATAAACTATTATCTGATGTATCCTCAGTGGTTAATGAATTAAAAACTATTTCATGATTGTTAATACAACATAAATAGTTTTCTAATTAAATTTTAATTTTTTTTTAGTAATTAGTAGAATTATCTATATAAAAGACTAAACTCTAACACGAAATCAACTAAGGTACATATTATAATTTTAACTAAGAACAAAGTGTCTCATTGTTGAACCCACGGAGCATGTAGGTACTAGATGATTTAACCAAATAAAAATATATGTCGCTTCGTTTTTATGGAAATAATTTCAAAATAATTTTCTCGTTTTTTTCTCAATATGTACCTACCTATTTCTCATGTTCATAAAAAAGAATAGGGAAGAATATTTGTGTATTAGGCAAGGTAAAAAAATTACTAATGGTATGGGAAAAAAACCTTTAGAACCGTAAGAACCTTTGGGCTTGATGGAACCAGGCACTTTATTTGTTCAAATTTAAATTATTCAACAAAAACACAAGTACTTGCATAATAGATAACATTATAAAGAACCGGCAACCTGTCTAAGATGGCGACATATAAGAAGATGAGGAGGAGAGTGGAGGTTTCATTCCAATGTTCATAATGTTAATAGATTTTACTTGTTTATTTTAACATCCCTTTATCATCCCTGATAGTGTTTTGTTACATTGTCAAAAATCAAAATCCAAACATACCTATATATTTTCTCTTAATACTATATGAAATACAATTACGTAATCTATAAAGTAATTAAGTGGTGGGAAAGCACAGAAATCTAAATAATAATATTTAGATAATAATATTTACATAGTAATATTTAGAATTAATATTTAGATTAACTAATAATATTTAGATTTCTATGTGGGAAATGGACCTCGTATAGCTCCTGCTCGCACGTCGACATTTTATTTATAGAATATAATAAACAATATAAACAATAAGGTCAATGTGGGCAAATCCGTCTACGGGGCTATTCCGTACACATGCGTTTACTATTCATTCCAGAATAGTTACGCTGTTACTGGTTCGCTCGATAAAACAGGATTAGTTTTTAGTTCTAACTATGATTCATAGATGGAACAGGGTTTTCTACAATTGTCAAAAAATGCATTCGAAATTTAGTTGTGCTACGAACTCGAAGCTCAAGTGTTGCGTGCCGCCGTTTCTTATAACGTAAATATTCAATTTTACAAGTTACGACTCTCTGGCTATGCATAACATGTAGTTTAATAAGTGTTTCAACGGATTTTTTTATTTGTTTTGAATATAAACCAGTAGATACAGAAATATTTTTTATAAAAAATACGTAACCTCAAAATGTTCAAGTGGGGAAATCCGTCTAACTTCGAAGGGGCTAAATCGTCATATACCGGAATTACCCCATTGCAGATGTAGTCAACCTTTTTCATCCTTCCTATTTTTAATTTTATACCTACTTTGAAAGTCCACTGGTAACTAACAATTGGGTCTATGAAATATTATTTTTTTGTGTTTAATTGATTAGGAAGATTATGTATTTGTATGAAGATTAGGTATTTATTTCATAACAAACTGTTCTTAGTTTTTTTCGGTCTAACTAAGAATTTATGTTAAATTCAAAATCATTATTTGTACTTCGAACCAAAAACATGTCGACAGATCCCGAACAAAATCCGATCGGGTGTGACGTCACTTTGGCAATTTTTACTCATCGTAGCAAACTTCTGTAGTATAGACTAGCTCAGACAGAAGTTAGTCTATACTACAGAACCCTGGCTCTGGTGAGTCTTACCTGTCTGGAGAGAACTTACCTTTATGAATTAATGAATTAATAATACTTATAAATCAAGGCGTTTCACAGTTTTCGTCATAAAAAGTATTTTTAAACAATAAAGTCATGTGCTTTTTGAACTAGACACGAGATACTACTCGTCCAGGGCAGCGACTGTGTCTCGCATATCTGTCTCCTGTCTGTGTCTCGCTCGCGAACTGCCGCTCATATAGTAAAAGTCGCAATTTCCTGTCGCTGTCTCCGGTCGTGGTCTCCTGTCTCTGTCGCGGCACGAACCGCCACTTTTAAGGTGCAATCACCTTAATTCAATTTTTAATACAACATGTGAAGTGCAACGTTGTTTAAAATTATAATGGTGTTATACCTAACCAAATTCATTAAAAATAACTCTGTTTATTTAAGTCAATACCATAAATACCATTGTCATAATAAGATAGGATTGTTTCAATGTACCTGAAAAATTAAACTGATAAATAAAAATATTTAGTTTTCAAACTTTTTAGAAAGGTTTAAAGTCCCTGGTTATAAAAATAGGCCGGATTAGCCCCCAAAAAAGATTTTAGGGAGTAAAACGTAAATTAAACCGAATTTTTATGATGTTACAAAACATTTTTCTTCACAATCTGCATTTACTTGTTTAAAAATGGCATACCTTAATAAAACGGCGTAACTCGAGGCAAATTTGCTACTAGACGGATTTGCCTCAATCCTCGGGAAAATCCGTCTAACGACCGACTTTTAAAAAAACCTTGTTAGTTACATGTAGAGGGCTGTTTATTTTGTTTAAAATAGATGTGTATACAAGACAACAAAATTTTGTATCGCTTACAACCATCAAATTTATATTAAAGTAGTAAGTGTACCAGTTTTAGTTAACCAAATTCAACTTTCAAAAAAGTATGACGGATTTGCCCACATTGACCTTATGTATCTTTCATTAACGTAATTACGTATTTTTGTTATTTGTTTTTATAAATATCTAAGTTCTTACTTTTATTTAGACAATATAATGTAAAAGCAAAACAAGAAAGCTGTAAAAGAAAACAACAACAAATATAAACAAATTTATAACAGGTATGTATTACAAATTAGTAAAATTAAGTGTTTTTCAAACTCAATTATTAAGAGACTAATAACTTCTGTGAATATGACCTCCTTTTATTATCTAAGCGTTCAGAAGTCACACGTTCACTTTAACAAATTCACCAACGATTATATACCTAAAGATAATTTTTCAAAGAATTATTTATTGTCTTTTTAACAACACATTTGTCACATGTTTTTTCTATTTATACATACGTATATATGTATATATATATATATATATATATATATATATATATATATATACATATATATATATATATATATATATATATATATATATATATCCTATACCTTTAAACGAGCAATTCTTGTATATATGTATATATATAATCGGAATCTCGGAAACGGCTCCAACGATTTTCATAAAATTTAGTGTCCAGAGAGTTTCGGGGGCAATAAATCGATCTAGCTAGGATTTATTTTTAGAAAATGTCTTTTTGTCCGTGTTTTCAGGCAACGAAAAACTGCTACAATATCGTTAGAATAAGAAGGTAAATTTTGACAGTCTTTTAATGATTACAAATAGCTTAATTGGTATAATGGGCGGTCACAAAATCTTAATACCATGGTTCGAGCCCAGACCGACCGACGTTTTTTAATTTTTTTAAGTTCCTTTCTTTTTTGAGAAAATCTATTTTTTCGAGCCCTTTTTTTTAGTATTTTTTAAAAACATGAAAATTTAAATTAAACTAATTGCACTCATGATTTTTTTATTCAAATAACCAGTTCAGTTTTTTCTATTATGTCGCTAAGATCAAAAAATATTATTCGTATTTCATCAGTATGTAATTTGTATCAAAATATAATTTCCAAAACACACGAATTAAAAAATACCGAGCAAAGCTCGGTCAACCGGGTACTATATATATATATATATATATATATATATATATATATATATATATATATATATATATATATATATATATATATATATATATGTATTTGTCAACATATCGTCTTTTTAACAACACATTTTCGTCAATAATTGGGCTACCACCTAAATCGTTTAAAACACTGCCTAATGAACGGAAAATACTAACTTCATCCACACTATTACATAATACAATAAAATATTTATTTTCAGAACATAAGCGCAAAAAACATTATTTTGGTCTTATTATTAGGTAATATACATATGAACATAATCAAAGATTTTAAAAATATATTTGAGCGCGTAATTTGTATATATTGCAATTTACTTTTATAACAAAAATTCAAAACCTTGACCTTTATTTCTTTTATATTAAGTAGGTAAGTCATTACTTATGTTCACTCTTTTGATTAAACTCATATATAAACGTGTCATTATATAAAAACTTACATTAGAAAAAAATAATATCAAAACCACACAAGACACAAATTGCGCCATCTTATATGCGCCAATCGAGAAATCGGACTGATCATTATACATTATGAATTTATGAATCGCTTTGTTTAAAAAAACTTACACAAACAACTTAAAGCCCCTTTTATGTTTTTTACAGTAGACGGAAACGACACGAACACAATTTTATAAATTTAATTAGAGGCGCTCGGTACAAGAAGCATGATTTCTTAATTAAGAAAAATTATAATGCAAATTATGTACAATAATTTGATTGCGTAAATCACACAATATTGCTTTATACATTAAATGTACCTGGGCGAACAAGGTTTCCTCAACATTCAAATCTTAATTAAAATTTTCTCAAGGATGACGACACCTTTTTAAATAGACATGGAAAGTAAAATACAAAATTTCACCCAAAGCATTAGAGCCGATATCAAGAAACCTTACACTTATTCTTAACAATAATTGCTCGTATTTTTTTAAATTACTTGTAAATTTAAATTTGGCAAATAAGAATAAATGACTTTTTGAATTCTAAAATTATTTATGGTCAGTCTAGATAGGTACATTAATATTAATTACACATCACTGCAGGCATTGTTGTGCTCTTATTTGAATGTTGTGAGGCTGGGGAATTTCATTATGGGGATGAGAATTGGGCTTTCACATCGATTGTAGATTTTTCGGGCTATATGACCATCCCATTGACTCTTTATCCCTGGAGCCTGTATTCAGCAGTGGATTTGTCATTTATCAAGTGCTACAATAATGTGCGTGTTGCCAGTGATGACTTACGGATCTGAGACGTGGTCCTTCACTGCTGGCCGTATGAGGACGCTCAAGGTCGCTCAGCGAGCTATGGAGAGGGCTATGCTCAGAGTTTCTCTGCGTGATAGACTCAGAAATGAGGATATCCGCAGTAAAACCAGAGTGACCGACATAGCCCAACGTATTAGTAAGCTGAAGTGGCAATGGGCCGGCCATATAGCTCGAAGAACCGATAACCGATGGGGAAGAAAGGTTCTCGAGTGGCAGCCTCGTACCGGTAGGCGTAGTGTAGGGCGACCCCCCACTAGATGGAGTGACGACCTGGTAAGATATGCAGGAAGTCGATGGATGCAGGTGGCTCAGGACCGTGCTTTGTGGCATTACTTGGGGGAGGCCTATGTTCAGCAGTGGACTTGTGAAGGGCTGTAATGATGATGATGATGAATGATGATAATCCATAGTCTAGACTAGCCACTTAGAACCAGGTTGGTTGTCACTATTATAATATAAAAAACCGTCTTCGAAAGTCTGTAAAGGTTGCAATCTTTATCAGTATTCACGACACGTAATCGACACTATATTTTCAAACTTGTAAGATAATCTGTAATTATAAATGACTCATCATTGCATTTGAGTTGACGACCGTGTCTCGTCAGTCTCGTCACTCGTCAAACTAGTTTCTAACCTTCCCGTTCCCGCAATAGTTGTATATATTATGTTCTTGTGACTTTTTGTTTTATTAGGTATATGTCATTAACAAAAATAATAAGATGGTATACGACCGACGAAATGTCCTTGTCCAATAATTATTTTCTGATAGTAATATAAGTTACAAAAACAATAACTTTAAAGAAAATTATCAAATACAAATGGTAAAATTAAAAATTTTGTACAACCGACTTAAACCGAATATAAATAAAATGAGAACTTGGACTATGACTCCTGGTCATATTCCTCTCAGAACCAGTTCATTCCGGTATATTTATTTATACACATAACATCCCGCTTGTATTCGAGGTATTCTTGAATATGTTTACAATTTGTATCACTGGGTGCATAAAAACCTTTAGATCATTTAATTCTTTACCAAATATAAGAATTTTTCCTGTTTGAAAGACCTACCAATCTAGTCTTATCTTATTTTTTGTTACTATACACGCCGAGATAAGCTCCATTAGGCCCCTTCGTACGTACGAAGTCTAATTGATATTACGGATGAATAGTAATCATATACTTGGTTAGAATCCTGAACGACAATATGACCTAGTGACCGAAGTGTCTAGCTACTACGTCACGGGTACTGTGATCAAATTGCTGGCAATGACGGAAAATTGAAGCAATAATATTTGATCCCACAGCTCCCATATCATATATACAACACCGTAATTACCTTCGGCTAATAAATTGACACATATTCTTTTATTTTTCTACATCTGTCATGTCTAACAAGGCTCACAAGTACCTCGTGCATTTACTATCCCTAGACAATTTTAACAACTATGGAACGAGGCGATGTGATAGACTATCTACGCCACTACCAAGTATTATTAACAGTTGCCATTACAAACAAGAAAAGCTTCTTTTAATAGAATATACATAGACGGATTGGTGATCAATTATCTTATCTAATCAACAAGCGGCAGACTCATACTTAAAGCTGTGAGCTCAAAACCGCCATTCAATCACTGTCGTGAACCAATTCTAATTCTAAGTTTACTTGAAGTGTTACGGAAATATTAGTATTTTTAATAAGGGTGACAAATGAGCACACAGTCAATCTAATGGTAAGTGGATGCTATAGCCCATAGACATTTACATCTATCTTCGATATCGAATCAAATTGCAGATGTGTTGTCACTTTTGACGGCTAAGATGGAAAGCATCACACGAAACAGTAGTATTAATTAAGCTATTTCACACTGGTAGTTTAAAGAGTATGATCCTTCCCCGTTCGAGCCGACCCATTCATCTAAGCATAATAATATTATAGCAACTGCGCGGCTCTACCACGTAAAGCAAAGTTTACTAATGGAAACTAACGCTCACAAGTCTATTTTGAACAGAATCATACAATATTTACAACAGATATCCTCTTTTTCGATTTCAAAAACCAAGTTATTGGTTTGTATGTTATTTCACAATCTCGAGAAAGGAAAGTCATTTTAATAACTATAATTTAAACACTGTTGCAAAAATGATTAAAACGAATACATGGCTAAATTGGTGCTAGTTTGTATATTGTGTAACCACGTTTCTACCTAGACATTATAAATTATCTTATAACGACCTTAGCGGTCAGCGCCTGCAAGTAGTGTGTTCGCACGACCTATTTGATTCAAGTTTTATCAGCTTCAAAAAATTTTTTCGTACATTACAGGTTTTTTATTAGCGTATTAGAAATGACTACTAAACTACTGCACTAAGTTTAATGAACACTAATATTCTGTCTATAATCAATTTTTAAAAGGGTATTTTGTAACAAAGATGGTATAGCATTATAAAATTTCTTATAAAGAACGAAATTAAAAGTCCATGCAAACTTTTTAAGTCTTTTATTAGCCTAGCGCAGTCTCAGAATATATTATATCACTTCGTTATATCAACACTTTTCATTTAAAATGCCACTTTTTGTAATTGCAGCCATATTTAAAATCAATATCAGCTTTCATTTCCCACCAAAGTCTATTTTTGGTAGTACCTCTTTCTTCACGACGTAAAACGTACGTAGCGCCCATATCAAAATCATCTTAATCATATTTTTCCACCTGTTCCTAGTTTTTCCTTACGTTACAATTTTAGGAGACGAAGCTGCTGCTACATTACCCTGGAAAATGGTACTGTAGGATCGCTTGTTCTTCATAATCACGTTTGACCTTCAATATAATATCCCTGACAGCACTTTTAATCACTTTCGGCTATGAAGTGTAGGAGTAAGGAGTACCAACTCCCACAGTAGAATAGTTGAAAAAGTGGCCATATTCAAAAACTCTCCACAACAGCGCTGGAGTAGCTATTGGCATGAAATGAACTTAGCAGTTGTCGACGGTTTAAGTGTGCTGCTAAACTGCTCAGCACCTAGCTCTAAAATCTAAAATAATTTTATTTAGTTAATATAACTTTAAAAAAGTCATCTATCCCACTAATTTTTCTAGGCACGTTCTTTAAAAACTTACCCCGTAGTTATAGTGGCGCCTAACTTTTTTAACGGTTTTCTATGGACACTTTTTAATACACAGTCTGTACTCCTTACTTCTACTGTTTACTGCCACAGACTACTAAGAGCGTGCTATTGTATCTTCCTTTGAGCATAGATTTTCTATACTCAAAGCTATTTTCTAAGAAATTTCATTGTTGGTTAATTACCGCCATCTAGTCATTGCTTTATGAAACACTTCATCATCATCATCATCATTACAGCCCTTTACAAGTCCACTGCTGAACATAGGCCTCCCCCAAGGTATGCCACAAAGCACGGTCCTGAGCCACCTGCATCCATCGACTTCCTGCATGTCTTACCAGGTCGTCCCTCCATCTAGTGGGAGGTCGAGCTACACTTCGTCTACCGGTACGAGGCTGCCACTCGAGAACATTTTTTCCCCAACGGGTGTCGGTTCTTCGAGCTATATGGCCGGCCTATTGCCACTTCAGCTTACTAATCCGTTGGGCTATGTCGGTCACTCTGGTTCTACTGCGGATATCCTCATTTCTAAGTTTATCACGCAGAGAAACTCCGAGCATAGCCCTCTCCATAGCTCGCTGAGCGACTTTGAGCGTCCTCATACGGTCAGCAGTGAGGGACCACGTCTCAGTTCCATGTGTCATCACTGGCAACACGCACTGGTTGTACAACTTAGTTTTCAGTTTTTGAGGTATACCTGACGAGAAGATTCGTTGTAATTTCCCGAACGCTGCCCAGCCGAGTTGAATCTGTCGATTGACCTCTCGGTCGAACTTGGACTTACCTAGCCAGACTATTTGTCCCAGGTAAACGTACTCGTCAACAACTTCGAGCTTAGTGCTCCCAACAACTACCGGCATAGATGAAACACTTAATACTTTTTAATTTATAGCTGCTCTGGAATCTTGTTTGTTTAACTACTTTATGTAAATAAATCAAGATAGTGTGGCCGCCACAAAAAATTAAGCATTATTAATAATAATTCTAATGTTAGGTATAAAGGAAATACTAAAAAGGAAATCATCCTCTATTAAGCAAGATATTGTTATATGTTTTTGTATTTATTATTTACATTAAAAAATATCATCATCATCACTACAGCCCTTCACAAGTCTCCTGCTAAACATAGGCCTCCCCAAGGTATGCCACAAAGCACGGTCCTGAGCCGCCTGCATACATCGACTTCCTGAATGTCTTACCAGGTCGTCACTCCATCTAGTGGGGGGTCGCTCTACACTTTGCCTACCGGTAGAAGGCTGCCTTTCGAGAACCTTTTCCCCCCATCGGTTGTCGGTTCTTCGAGATATATGGCCGGCATATTGCCACTTCAGCTTACTAATCCGTTGTTTTATGTCGTTAACTCCGGTTCTACTGCGGATATCCTCATTTTTAAGTTTCTCACGCAGAGAAAGCACGAGCATAGCACTCTCCATGGCTCGCTGAGTGACTTTGAGCATCCTAATACGGCCAGCACTGAAGGACTACGTCTCAGTTCCGTAGTTCATCACTGGTAAAACGCACTGGTTGTACAGTCTCGTTTTCAGGTTTTGAGGTATACCTGACGAGAAGACATGTCGTAATTTCCCGAGCGCTGCCCAGCCGAGTTGAATCCGTCAAATGACCTTACGGCTGAAATTGTATTTACCTAGTGAAACTATTTGTCCCAGGTAAACATACTCGTCAAGAACTTTGAGCTTATTGCTCAAAAACAACTACCGGCGTAGGTGTGACGTATACGTTACACATTATCTTTGTTTTGTCCAAGTTCATCTTAAGACCTATCCGTTGCGAGGCACTATTGAGGTTATTGAGCATGGTGCTTAAGTCCTCCGGCGATTCAGCCATAAGGACTATATCGTCGGCAAATCGAAGGTGAGTGATGCACTAGCCATTGATGTTAATACCGTATTCTTTCCAGCCTAGTAGCTTAAAAACGTCTTCCAATGCAGTGAAGAAAAGACATATCGATGTTACTAAATTAATTTTGTCTTCCAAAATAATAGATAATAAAAAATCACTTCATAGTTCTAAATGTAAGTTAGTTTATATTTGCTACATACATGAGGTTTATATTATAAGGAGTAATAGCAAAAAATTGAAGTTTAAAATTTGTTTTATTAGGCAACACTGAATCAAATTCAAAATTATTTAAGAAATCTGTCCGCCGGATTGTGGAAATGCTTATTTCTTGTTATTTCAAATTTTTGAGTGTTTTATCATAATTGATTTTGTATAGCACAAAACATAGTGATTAAGAATGTGCTTTAAGGTAAATTTTGTAATTGGTGCAGTGACAAATATAATAAAAGATTTATAATATAATATGTTTATTTCAACCCTGTAATTTTTATGCCGGTTTGTAGTAAGTTACTTTCTACATTATGTGCACACAACATGGACTTTTATAACATTTCACGTTTTTGTGTTATTTTATTTTCAAAATATTAAGTATCTTGTTTAAAATTGTGAAATAAATATGTTAACAATACTGAAAATCTTTCTTTTTGCCTAAGTTCAACAATTTATCTGGAGTAATTATGCCGATTTCTAATTAACAAACAGTGTTTTTATTGTTATTTAGAAATCGACAAAAAACTTAATAAAAATAACAAAACGAAAGGAGAAGTAAAGAGATATATATTATAATATGTATAGTTATGATTAGTTGAAGTAGATAGTAGTTAATAAACTAGCTTCCAGGCGGCGCTGTTGTCGGGGCCAATTTTTACGCTAGAGATTCTTATCTTTTTCCATCGTAGACGGAGAAACCTATAGACTAATGATTAGCGTGTCCTCGAGTGAGAAAGGACGATAACGTAATTTTAGGTTATACAATAATCTTTACGACTTTTAAACATATTTACATAAAAAATTTAATTGTTCTAATATTTTTAATTGTTCTAATAAAGAACTGAACTGAACAAGATTCACCAGTCTTAAGCTCACAAAAGACTTTTTTTCTTACTTAAACCAACTTGTAAACTCCTTAGATCGCTACGAACTGTCAAAGTTGTTTAGCAAAGTGTAGTTTGCTAAACCCAAAAAAACCGGCACGGAGAAAGGGACAAACAATCACACCGCTCTGATTCATTTCTATGCAAGACGTATGTATAAATCTATCTTTTCCGTGTGCGAATGCGAAAGAAGGCGTCAATTTGTCTATAGGTTTCTCTGTCTACGATTTCCATATATACACTCTTATCTATGACTAAGAGGATACTACGCATTTTACTACAAAAACAAATAAGAACATGGCACCTTTTGACACTCGCCGTAAACAATAAGATGGTGGCACACAATTAGTTCCGATTTTGGCCGCACGCAGACTAACTAACACCCAACGAATCAGTAGGCTAAAATTAAAATAGATCAGCCTCTGTAACTCGAAGAACCTACATGGATATATATGAACCTTTATGGGTATAGATTACAATTACAATACAACTACAACCGAAGTTAAGAAATGAGTTTAATGTGGCAATCGCCGGCGAGCACGATTTTGGAGCAGAGTCCCTAAAACGAGGATACAATGGGTAAATTTACTCCAAACCCTACATCATCATCATCAGCCTGCACCTTTCCCGAGGCGCGCTACTTAGTCCGATCTTCGCCTACACACATCTAGTTTCTACCAGCCACCTTGCGCAGATCGTCGCTCTATTTGGTCAGGGCGCGTCCTACACTACGTTTGCCTAGATGCGGTATCCACTCCATTTCCACTTCAGTTTACAAGCACGGAAGCTTATGTCAGTAATCTTGGTTCTCCGGCGAATTTCTTCATTTCAAATTTTATCTATCAGATAAACTCCGAACATAGCTCTTCCCATTGCTCGCTGAGCGCCTTTGAGCTTTTGGAGTAGCCGTATCGTCAGTGTCCACGTTTCGGCACCATAAGTAAGTACGGGCAGAATGCACTGGTTGAAGACTTTTGTCTTCAATTTTGCGGTATGGGCGATAAGAAAACCCGACGGAGCTTTCTAAATGCTACCCAGCCTAACTAAATCCTTTGATCGGCTACCTTCTCGAAGTTATTCTTACCTAGTTGCAATATCTGCCTGAGGTAGATATATTCCTGGACAACTTCGGGAATTTCACCATCAACAGTAATTGCAACTGGCATGAGGTGATTGTTGAACATTACTTTTGTCTTGTTGAGATTTATGCACAGATAGAGAACACGTCGGGAGGATTCAATCAGTCTGTTCAGCATGCCCTGAAGTTCTTGCAGCGATTTTGCCATAGCGACGATATCATTAGTAATGCGTACGTATGAGATGTACTCACCGTTTACGTTAATGCCACGTCCTTTCCAGTCTAACGTCTGAAAAACATCTTTCAGTTCATTTGTAAACAGTTGGATATAACATCCCCCTGTTTCACTCTGCGATGCAACTAGATTGGTTTTGTTTGACTGTCCTGTACTTGGACAGAGATCATAATGTTCTAAACGTATCTCAGCACTTCGATGCACCGCCAGTCAATTTGGCACCGCTGCAAAGTATCCAGAACAGCTTAAGTTTAAATTTCAATGGAGTCAAAGGGTTTCTCATAGTCCACAAATGCGAGATACAGGGGCTGTTGTCTTCTGTATTAATTGCTGCATTATGTGAATGTGGTCTATAGTGCCAAATCCTCCTTGAAACCCAGCCTGTTCCGCAGGCTGAAAGTCGTCGAGTCTTTGCGCGAGTTGATTTGTGATAACCCTCGAAAACAATTTATAGACGTGGCTCAAATGCAAGATGGGTCGATAATTTTTCATCATAGTCTTGTCAATTTTTGTCAAACAAGACTATAAAGCATCTGCTCAACGAATTTGAAGTTCTCCAATCTCGTAAGATGCAGTTAAAAACTCGACAGGGCTCTGTTAGCAAGGGTTGCCTTGCCTTTAAGAGCTCTGTTTTATTACGTGGTAGAGCCATGCTGCAGTTATATTAGTAGTATAGTTGTAGCACGAATGGGTCGGCTCGACCGGGGAAGGACCACGCTCTCACAGAATACCAGCGTGAAATAGTAGCTTAAGGCTGCTGTATTTCGTATGGTGAGTGTAGAGAACCGGAGACCCTTTTTACTGGAAACGAGGCATTTCATCTTAGTCCTCACGGGTGACAACGCATCTGCATTTTGATTCGTAATCGAGGATAGATGTAGATGTCTATGGGCCGCAGCAACCACTTACCATCAGGTGGACTGTGTGCTCGTTTGTCACCCTATCCAATAAAAAAAATAGTGGCGGGTCAGCGTGGCTCTGGGGTTATCGCGTTTAGGGTCAGGTTGCGGCTTATGTGAGGCTTTGCCATCATGCGTCTGGAGTTTTGCGATGTACATCTTCCAACCTCCCGAGCAAAGATTTTGGATCCCTTGTTTCGCTCTATTGCCGCTTGTATAGCAATTGCATTAGAACGAAGCGGGTCCCGCCTCACAGCTTTCCTCACAAGCTTGGTTAGTTTCACCTGTTCCGATGGTGTTGCTGTTGTTAACTCACGCCTTCTTTTCATAAGCTAAAGTATCTTATCTGAGAACTTCGACTTTCGGCTCATATGTTGCTTACCACAAAACCTGTTGCACTCATCCTTTAAGATCCTGATCACGCTGATAAAGTACTCGTCAATATCCAACGTGTGTCTCAGGGCATCAGATCGGTATTTAAGTTCTAGCTGGAAGCGTTGGAAGTCAGTTACGGTTTGACGCAAATTTGGTCGAATCGTAGACTTCATCAATCGGGATCTTTCAAGCGTAAAATCAATATTCAGAGTGCCTAGAATAATTTGGTGATAGCTTCCGGTATTGAATTTGTTTATCACAGAGACATCTTTGAATATGTGACCTTTTTCCGTCATCATAAAGTCAATCTCGTTTTTTGTAATGTTATCGAGACTGCGCCAGATCCACTTCCTTTGGGGCTTCTTCTCGAAAAGCGAATTCATCAGAAATAGCCTCTCTTTCTCGAGGAAGTTGATCAACATTTGCTTCCTCTGATTTCTTCTTCCAAAACCGTGAAGTCCCAAAATGGATTCGACGCCCGCTTACCCACTTTGACATTAAAATCCCCCATAACAATATTGAAGTGAGCCTTAGTGGCGTTACGTAAGGCCCTAGAAATGTCTTCATAAACAATTTCAACTTTATCATTCGAATGTGCCGAGTCCCGCACTCGTTCATAAACTTGTACGATCTTCAGAGAGGATCTCTTTGATAACTTAAGGGGATATAGTAAGTCAGCTCAAATTCTAATTTCGTCCCTGTTTGTATGTTGTAATCACTAATACTGTATACCCCATGTTTGTAATCACTAATACTGTAAGTAGAAAGGTCGTTAGACACTTATTTCATTAGATTTATCATATTTATGCCTCCTATGTTTCTTGACGCCAAGCCAGTCGCTTCTTATTTTTATTACGGTTATTTTCAATTTTAATTTTACGTCGTCCTGTTGCGTAATATATATTCTGATCGTAAGCGACACAACCTCCCCCTTCAAAGGCCGAAGCGAAGTGACCGGGCGGCAGGAACCACGCTTCAAGAGGCCGATAGTTTAGATAATTTCTTTTTATAGTGAAAATAATGGTATTTTAAAAAATAGTAAATAACATAAGCACTGCTTTATAGTTACTTCAGTTAGTATGCAAAGTTTCATGATCTTATTTAAAGTATTCAATGAATAACAGCGGTTTATTGTTTATTTTGGAGGTAACTTTGGATTTTTTTTCTATCGAGAAAATTTTACGAAATCGTGTTTTCGTCTAACATAATCCTTAACATTAATCCTCAACTTTACCATATATTTGGTTTGGTCACATAGAAAGAATGAATGAGGAAAGAGTGACAAAGCAAATTTATATGGCAGATGTGAACGGCAGAGTCGGGAAGGGACGCCCTAGAAAAAAGTTTATCTACCAAATTGGCGATATTTTGAAAATGGGCCACGTTAAAAGTACCCTTAACCGACGAGCATGCATGCGTAGATATATGGATGTAAAGGAGGCGAAAGAGGTATGTCAGGATCGTGTCAAATGGAAATCCGTAGTCTCTGCCTACCCCTCTGGGTGACAGGCGTGAGTGTTTATGTATGTATGTACCTATTTACCATATATTTATTTCAAAATTAATGCTGCAATATTTTCGGCATAACGAAGGATCTTGCTAAGCCATTTGAGATTATATTTCCCCTTAAGTATAAAGTATGCTACCCGTGTCGACACACTGGAGATGTCTACAATGTTGTTAGTGAGGATCCTGTGAACGAGGAAACCTACACCGCCTTGGGAAAGGCCTCCTCCTCCTGTGCTCAAGTGCACATGGCCGGATTGCAGAGTAATTGTGTCCTCCCCTTATCTTCGGACTTCATTTAACCCTACAATATACCATCTTATATTTTCCAGCTCAGCTTCAGTTTGTAAATGTGTCCATCTTGTCGCCGAGTCTGTGCGTCACATTATATGTCACCAAGTCCAATTTTTGGTGGTAACCTGTCCTCCCCCGGGGATTCTTCGCACCCCGTGCCCCACCATTGCCATGAGCGCCACCACAACCAGGAATAATGGGGCAACCGGGAACTGGGGCCCTATTTTTGTGACGCTGGTGCTTATCACTGGCCCAGGCCTCATTATCGCCATCTACACCAAAAATTCCCGGGTATTTTTGGTCTGACGAAGACTGGGATGGTTATGCCACCATGTCCGTCTTCGTCATACCATCCCAGTCGTCATCATGTGATGCCTAAAGGTCTCCTTTTTATAAGGTATTTCCCTCTGTCGGCTTGTACGACATTCACGGGATGAAGGGGAGTGACAGTTTTCTCAGCCACTGCTACACGGCCTAGCTACTACATACGAGGTGTATTCTCCGCGGGGGGCTTGTAATTAGCCTGCGACGAATGAAAAAATCTGCGATAGCACATTCTTTTCATGTCTCTCTAAGAAATATAACAAAGTAAAAGTAGTTAATTTTTTATAGAATAAGGGTGACAAACGAGCACGCAGTCCACCTGATGGTCAGTGTAAGGTGTGACCCATAGACATATACATTTATCCTTAATTAAGAATCAAAATGTAGATGGGTCGTTACCCTTGAGTAAAAAAGGATCTCCGGTTCTCTACACTCACCATACGAAGCACAACAGTCTATAGCTGCTATTTTACGCTAGTATTCTATGAGGTTGAGCCAACCCATTCGTGCAACAGATAATATATAACTGCCTCGTTGGTCTAGTGGTTGTAGCAGTGCGACTGCTGATCATGAGGTCCTGGGTTCGAATCCCAGCTCGGGCCGAAAAAATCTATTATTGAGTTTTTCTGTCAAGAAATTCTCAGTAGCTGCACGGAGTCAGGAAGTTGGCGGTGTCTCACCCCCTGCCTCCGAAAGCACGTAAAGCCGTTGTTCGTGCGCCTGATCTTTCTCCCGGTCGTGTCGGTTTACCGTCCCATCGGATTACGAGAGTGCCTTGGGCACTATAATACTGTCCTGCGCCGATCTCTAGCCTCCATTGAGGCAGACCGCCGTGGCCGAAATTCGGTCTGGAGGACATTATTATTATTAATAATATAGCTGGGGCGTGGCTCTACCACGTAAAAGAATGCTTTTATGTTCTATGCTCGTACTTTTATAATTATACTTACATCATTTCTTCAATCAGAACACGTGTGGAGGTAGAGCTAATGAATAATTCAATTCATTGCAAACTATGTGGTTGGAATTTTTATTTTTTCTTAAATAAGGAGAAGTGGCAACCACGCGAATAACATTGAAATATATACTTACGTACATATTACTAGCTCATAATTTGTTGACATAACTGACTGTTTAGGTCCTCAGTCAGTGCTTTATATGGTTACAAACGACCACTGTTTTTAAATTATTGACATTTTCCATGATAATATGATGATCATTTTTACTTAATGGCAATCATTTTTACATTAATTACTTCCTCATAACAATTAAGATAGAATACTGCCAAGCGTTGCAACTATGGAAAGTATCCCCCGTATGAATTAATCCATGAGGGAACCTATTTTTACCGACTTCAAAAAAGAGGAGTATTCAATTCGAATGTATGTTTATTTTTTAATGTGTATGTAAATCTAATAACTTTCCTCTGATTAATTCGATTTTGATGATTCTTTTTGGTATGAAAGCTGGTGCTTCTCGTGTGGTTTCATATAAATTTAGATGAAGAAGATCTGACCAGTAGTTTTTGAGTTATCTTTACTACGCGTTCATTTCAAGTTTGCCGTCGTCGACGGTTATGATATCACAGCTGACGGTACCGTAGACAAATAAGTTATCATATTTATCTATAATATCACATAAACATGAGGACTATTTTTTGTCGAATTGATAAGTAAGTAGTTTGTTATCCTGTATACAGATATTGAGAGAAAACAAGTAGATAAAATGCATATTATAAAATAATTTATTGAGTAAAGTGAAATAATAACAGTGAATAGGAACGTGTCCAATACAAATATAAAATATTATAATTAATTTTTTTTAGTTTTATTTTACATTTAAAATATATCAAATACGTAAAACATTAGGAAGGCGCTGCTATCGGTCCCAACAGGGCGACACTTGAGGTGCGGAGTGGGGGAGCGCGGCGGGAGGTAACGGCATTCTTAGAATGAACAAGTAGTAATAATGCATATTTATTTGATTTCGAATACATTGATTCGGTCATATTGAAGTCGGTTGCACAAAATTTTTCATTTTACTATTTGTGTGTGTGTTTTTTTTATGACTATCAGTATTTAGAACATACAAATTGTTTATTGGATTATATTAACTATCAGGCTACATTTGTAAAAAGCAAGCTTAAAATTATGTAATAACTCTCATCATCATTATCATTACAGCCCTTCACAAGTCCACTGCTGAACATAGCCCTCCCCCAAGTTATGCCACAAAGCACGGTCCTGAGTCACCTGCATCCATCGACTTCCTGCATATCTTACCAGGTCGTCACTCCATCTGGTGGGGGGTCGCCCTACACTTCACCTACCGGTACGAGGCTGCCACACGAGAAACTTTTTTCCCCAACGGTTATCGGTTCTTCGAGCTATACGGCCGGCCCATTGCCACTTCAGCTTACTAATCCGTTGGGCTATGTCGGTACCTCTGGTTCTATTGCGTATATCCTCATTTCTAAGTTTATCACGCAGAGAAACACCAAGCATAGCCCTCTCCATAGCTCGCTGAGCGACTTTGAGCGTCCTCATACGGCCAGCAGTGAAGCACCACGTCTCGGTTCCGTAGGTCATCACTGGCAACACGCACTGGTTGTACAACTTAGTTTTCAGGTTTTGAGGTATACCTGACGAGAAGATGTGTCGTAATTTCCCGAACGCTGCCCAGCCGAGTTGAATCCGTCGGTTGACCTCTCGGTCGAAGTTGGACTTACCTAGTCGGACTATTTGTCCCAGGTAAACGTACTCGTCAACAACTTCGAGCTTAGTGCTCCCAATAACTACCGGCATAGGTGGGACATGGACATTAAACACGATCTTTGTTTTGTACATGTTCATCTTAAGACCTATCCGTTGGGAGGCACTATTGAGCATAGTGCTTAAGTCCTCCAGCAATTCTGCCATAAGGACTATATCGTCGGCAAATCGAAGGTGAGTGATGCACTCGCCATTGATGTTAATACCGTATCCTTTCCAGTCCAGTAGCTTGAAAACGTCTTCGTATAGCCATCGTAGCCCTACTGTACAAACACTTCAGCACTTCGATATACCGACAGTCAACTTGGCACCGCTGAAGAGACTGTAGCGCCGCCCAAATATCGACGGAATCAAAGGCTTTCTCATAGTCCACATACGCCAAGCAAAGTGGCAGATTGTACTCTTCGGATTTCTGTACAATTTGCCGAAGGCTATGTATGTGATCTATGGTACTAAAGCCTTTTCGGAAACCGGCTTGTTCGGGAGGCTGGAAGTCGTCGAGTCTGCGTGCGAGACGATTCGTAATGACTCTCGAAAACAGCATGTAGACGCAGCTCAGAAGGGATATCGGTCTGTAGTTCTTCAAGAATGCTTTGTCACCTTTTTTGAAGAACAAGACCACAGTTCTTCTGCTCCACGCCTCCGGAGCAGTGCCACCATGGAGGACGGAATTAAAGAGCCTCTGAAGGACTTCAACCGATTTTCCACTCGCTTTCAGAAGCTCCGCTGTAATACCATCCTCACCCGGGGACGCCGTGCCCATTTTTAAATTGCTGGAGATCCATTCTAATCTCGCTCAGATTACGTCCAGGATATCATCGGAATAGTGTCGGATAAGACTTGCTCTTGGATCGTTACTCACCCTAGCGTGTGGTTCCAACGATGATGTGAACAGCTGCCCATAGAACCTCTCAATCTCACTCAGAATCTCAGGTCTCCCGGAAACGATGCTGCCACACTCAGTCTTCTGCTTTGACAGTTGGCTCTTACTGGCAGACAGATCTCTGGCAAAGACTTTGGAGCCCTGGTTCCGCTCGATCGCTTCTTCAATACGGGCAGTATTAAAGTTGCGTAAGTCTCGCATGCATTTGGAGATCTGTCTCTTCAGTTGCCTGTATGCTGTCAAATCTATTGACGATTGCAGCCTCATCTCCCGTCTAACAGCCATGAGATTAAAAGTGTGATCGGAGAGTTTTTGTGTTCTTCTGCGGTGGGTCTTGCAGAACTTAGCTCCGACCGCATGGACAGTTTCCACGAGCTTCATAAAGAGTCCCTCTTTCTCCATAAAGTCGGCCAGCTGCTGGCCCCTACGCTTCCGTTGCCCTTTTCCAAATTTCCCTAACTTCAGCTCACCGCTTTCTCTTGTGCCTAGTTTGCCGTTAAATTCTCTCATTAACACCGTGTAGTGCTGTATGACCTCCAGCGAATACCGTTTAGTGATTCCGAGTATCAGGTACGCGACCCTCGTCGACACACTCCCAATCTTTATAAAGTTGTTGACGAGAGACCTGTGAACAATAAATCCGACACCTCCTTGGGACAGATGGTCGCCCTCGCGGTGATAGAACAAGTTGCCGGACTCGAGGATTACCGTGTCCTCCCCCTCTCTTCGGACCATGGATAACCCAATAATATGCCAGCGCAACTTGTCTACCTCTTCTATTATTATAATTCTCATACATACAGTTATAACGCTATTATTATTTAATAAAACAACAATCGAAAAAAGCCTAAAAGTAGCGGTGAATCCCCACTATTCCATATCATCCCGTGGGTGGTGGTGGTGGGTGGGAGGCAACAGAGGGAAACTGAAACAGATAGCAGCTGAATCTTCCTGATAACAGCTCAAAAATATAAAAAAATCTGCAGTTGCCAACCCGACTGCCATGCGTGGCAACTACCCCCTATGGGGAAATCTTTTATGAGGCCTATGTTCAGTATTTGACTATTACAGGCTATAATGAATGATTTATTTATTTATTTATTTACACTTTATTGCACCATAAAAAGGTTACAAAGGGCGGACTTAATGCCATTAGGCATTCTCTCCCAGTCAACCCGGGACGTGTAGAAATTATGTGATAGGTGACAAAATAAAATGTACAACAGAGTAAATCAAGGAAAAAACTACTGATAAACTTAAAAACAAACTAATATTATATATACAAATACAATAAACTTATATACTCCAAAATATAATACAGGTAATATATAATATATACATACATATTCATAGATACATAAATATACACATATTTTAAATACAAATAAAATAGATATATAATATAAACCTATAAATAAAATAACAACAAAGGTAACCAAAATTAACCATATTAACTATCATCTAATATTTTCATAAAATGCTTATGTACCAATCTTTTAAAGGCAGTCTTATTAGAAGTTTTTCTGACGTCATCGGGCAAGGAGTTCCAGAGCTGTGCAGCCTGAATTGTGAAGGATTTACCAATAAAATTAGTAGAATGTAGAGGGATACTTAGTTTATTATTATATGAGGAACGCAGAGTTCTATCATGCGTTAGGGAAATATATTGAAATTTCTCCTTGAGATAAGAAGGAGTGGATGGATCATTTAAGATAGAGAAGAGAACAAGCAAAATTCTAGAGTCACGCCTCTGTTTAATAGTGAGCCATTTTAGGCGAGAGCGATAGTGAGAAATATGATCAAATTTACGGAGATTGAAAATGTATCTGACGCAGTTGTTGAAAAGGCGCTCTAGCTTGTTGAGAAGATTTTGGTTTAAATCCGCGTAACACACGTCTGCATAATCAATGATTGGTAGTATAAGTAACTGTACAAGCATAATTTTAGTCTTAAAGGGGAGAAAATTTTTCAATCGATAAAGAGAACGTAAAGAACCAGAGACTTTACGACATGTTTCGGAGATATGAACCCCCCAGGACAGAGTACTATCAATATGGAGACCAAGATTTTTAACTGAGGGAGAGAACGGTATCAGACGATCATTATAATAGACGGGAGGTAGACTAGCGGCATCTATTTTAGCAAGCATCCTTGAGCTACCCACAATCATCGCTTGGCATTTCGTAGGGTTGACAGACACTCCAAAACGCATAGACCAATCACAGACTGACTTGAGATTTGTATTCAATTTGTTAATCGCATAATGGATGTCAGAAATGTCAGACTGTACATAAATTTGTAGGTCATCAGCATACAGATGGTACGAACAATCAATATTAGATGTGATGGAATTAATAAAAATAGAGAAGATTAATGGAGAAAGTATACCGCCTTGCGGTACGCCAGAAATCAGGTCAACCCACTGTGAAGTCATTTGCTCCACGTGGACAGACTGTTGACGTCCGCGAAGATAAGATGAGAACCATTCCAGTACTGACGGTGCAAACCTATAATGAGAAAGGATAGCAAGAAGGATATCATGGTCAACTGTGTTAAAAGCATTAGAAAAGTCAACGAGCACCACAACTGTAACTTTCTTGTTTTCCATTCCTTCTCTAATGTCTTCAGTTATTTTAAGTAAGGCAGTTGTAGTGCTGTGACCAGGACGAAAGCCGGACTGAAAAGTACTCAGCAGGTTATGTTTATATATGAAATTGGAAATTTGCTTATGAACACAGGCTTCCAAAACTTTAGATAGGAAAGGTAAAACTGATATGGGACGGAAGTGATTAGGAAGTGTGGGATTGGATACTTTAGGAAGGGGTCTAACGAAAGCATTTTTCCACTGACTCGGAAACTGACCCGAGTCAAGCGAAAAATTAACAATATGTGTGATTGCGGAGATAATGTGTTCTAGAATATTAACAATCATGGCTCTGCTAATATCATCGCAACCGACAGCCTTGGATTTTATTGCCAGAAGGATCTTTCTGATTTCATCCTGATCTACAGGGTTAAAAAGAAAGACTGGTATGTGTGGAGACGGAATTGAGGCTATGTAAGCGACTGTTTGGGATCGGATTGAAAGGTCCAACGCAGAAGCAGAAGCAAAATGAAGATTTAAAGCATCGTGAGAAAGCGATAAACCACAATCCAAAGAGGTTGTTTTGCCCACACCTAGAGAACTAAGAAATTTCCACACATCAGCTGGCGAAGAATTACTTATATTGCTATGGATAAATCGGCGTTTTGCAGAACGTACCATCTGATTGCATCTGTTTCTGGCCTTCTTAAAAGACAACCAGTTTTCCTCAGATCTGCTCCTCTTGTACCGGCCAAATGCTCGATTTCGCCTAGTCATGGCCTTCCGTACCTCTTCAGTCATCCAGGGAGCTGGTGGCCGTCGTAGTTTCACTTTACGTACAGGAGCATGGGTATCATACAAAACATGAATTATGTTATTGAAAATGGTTACTTTATCATCTACTGTTGATGCAGTTGCTAATGGCGTAAAATCTATAAGCGATGCGTCTTTCAAAAGCTTATCCATAATAATTCTACTAAAATTACGTAGGAATAGTACAGTAGGTCGATATTTGGGAGGTTTAAGGTTGTATGATACATAAATAAGATCATGGCGGGAAAATCCCGGCGCTTCAAGTTGCCCATATGACAGCACCCTGTCAGAGGAGTCAGTTATAATGAGATCAATCAGAGAGTCATCAGTGTCGATATTATGATGAGTTGCCTTTAAAGGAAGAATGTTGAGATTGACAGACTCAATGATTTTACGAATCTTTTGAGACCGGACTGAATTTTTCAGTAAATCCGTGTTGAAATCTCCCATGATTATGCAGTGGGTGTACTCAGAACCAATGTTATCAAGAGTCTCTTCTAAATTGGCGAAGTAATCAGTGGAAGAAGGACAATACACTGCTCCAAGAATCATCCTTGAGCCCTTTACATCAAGTTCTATAAAAAGAAATTCTGCGGAAGCAGTGTAAGGAGAAGGGGATGCTAATATGATTTTGTAAGAAATAGTAGCGTGGAGATATATTGCAACCCCACCTCCTCCTTTATCTATACGATCATTCCTAATCAGCACAAACCCAGGAAGAGGATACAATGCCGAATTTAAAGACGGTTTCAACCAAGTTTCTGAGACTAAGATAGCATGTATATTGTTGTTAGAGAACGATGCTTCTAGCTCAGAAAAGTGGCTGGGAATGCTTTGTGCGTTAATATGGCAAACATTTAACGTTCTATCAAAAAAGTGAAAAATGCTATTCAATTGGCTACTTAAAGAGAGCACACTATAATTCCTCTGATCGTCAAAAGATTCAAAAGAACTCTCTGACTCAATAGAATAAAAAGAGTCAGAGTCAGACATGATAAGTTAAAAGCATAATATACCCAATATAAAAATAAATAAAATAAAAATATATAAAAATACGATATTAAATAAAAATATTTATCAATAATATATATAACAAAAATACTACCAAGATATAAAAAAACAATGACTTAAATAGTAATAAATCATTAAACATCATCCCACCAGTTAACTGTTTACATAATATAATCAGTACTAAATAACAAATAAAATAATTGTACTGAACTATCAATTAAAAAAAAACATAAGCTAAGTAATTAAATAACGTGCCAACACAGTGATTCAATTATAAACAAAAATAACATAAATATTAAAATAAGATAACTAAATATTTTAATAGCAGGGCACTACAGAATTAATCGAAAAATTAGCAATAAAAATCAGCTTAATCACAAGATTTTGAAACCCAATTAGTTAAAAACATCCAGAAAATTTAAATCTCACAAGAGTACATAATTCAGCTGTGTCGCAAAAGGATCTGTGCCCATGTTACCATTACTGTGTTGACAGTAAAAGTTATTATCTATGGTCAACAGTCTTTGCTCTTTGCCTTGTCTTTGCAACTGTCTATGCCTAGCTCTAGCATCTACAGACTACAATAACATTTTTCTATGATATTTGGTTACATTTTAACACTTAAACAAAAAATTATAAACACAAACTAATTTACTAAAGTTTACAAATATAATTAAAGTTACTACAGTATAAAAATAAAATAATAAAACTAGCTAATAACATAAAACTATTGGAATATGAATAAAGGAAAATACTAAAGACAAGTTATAGCAAATTAGTTACAGTACCCGGTTGACCGAGCTTTGCTCGGTATTTTTCGCTCGATTTTTTTAATTCGTGTGTTTTGGAAATTATATTTAGATATAAATTACATACTGATGAATTATAAATAATATTTTTTGATCTTAGCGACATAACAGAAAAAACTGAACTGGTTATTTGAATAAAAAATCATGAGTGCAATTATTTTTATTTAAATTTTCGTGTTTTTAAAAAATACTAAAAAAAGGGCTCGAAAAAAATATATTTTCTCAAAAAAGAAAGAAACTTGAAAAAAAAAATAAAAAAGTCGGTCGGTCGGTCTGGGCTCGAACCGGGGTTTTACGATTTTGTGACCGCCCATTATACCAATAAGCTATTTATAATCATTACCAAACTGTCAAAATTTACCTTCTTATTCTAACTATATTGTAGCAGTTTTTAATTGCCTAAAAACACGGACAAAAAGACATTTTCTAAAAATAAATATTAGCTAGATCGATTTATTATCCCCGAAACTCCCTGGACACTAAATTTTATGAAAATCGTTGGAGCCGTTTCCGAGATCCCGATTATATATATATATACATATATACAAGAATTGCTCGTTTAATAGTATAGGATTTAATAGTATAGGATACAATTGGACTACAATCGATTTATATTCTTGTCTAATGCTGCCGGTTAATAAAACTAAAAATAGTTATTATGTTACCAGACAAAGTAGACTATAACAGAAGGAAAAATACGAAAGGAGATGAACATAACCAAAATATGATAACAAGAATAACAAGGATATCTTAGAAAGTTAATAGCAATGTAGGAATTACTTCTTGCCTACCAGTCGTCTAGATCTCTTTACGTCATCAATTTGAGTTACCGCTGAAGTTTGAGTGCGACGTGCTGCATCATTTTGCCGATTCGAAGAGCTCTGCTGCGTTGGAGTGACCTTTTTATTAGGAGCCTTGTTAGAACTCTCAGGGGAACCATCCATGGGGTACTTGGTTAAACTTTCCAATATGGACCATCGATTTCAAAGCCCATATTTTTTTTTGTAGATAGTACTCACTAAAAGAAAGCGTTTTGCAAAGTTTTAGGTTGCGGAAACTTACGGTTGATGAGATATTTTTTTTAAAACTTTTCATACAAATTGGCAAATAACACGCAATTACACCAATTACAAAATGAATTTGACAAATCATTGATGTCAAACGTCAATTAGTGTAGGGTTCCGAATATTTTGAAAGTATCGATACGTACTCGATACCAAGTATCGTATCAATACTACTTGGTATCGAGTACAATTCGTTAATTTTGGAGACTAGGGGGGTAAGCAGCCCGGGAAGTTGTGCTCCGGCACTCCGTGGCAGCTCCGGCGCTGCGGGATGAGCAGTGCCTCCGCCCTAGCGTAGGGTAGCACAGGCACCTGGGCTCGCCTTCGCTACGGCGATCTCGGTGCCTGCGCTTCCCTACGGCGGGCGGGCACTGCTCTCCCTCCGCGCCTCCGGGCTCTTATATACACTCTAGGGGTAGGGCAGACAAGACCACGTGGATAGTGGGGTGCTCTGATTCGGTTTTGGGTACTTTTTGAATATTAAATAAGTAAGTCAATAAGTAAGTAAACACTTTATTGTAGTAAGAATTAGATAATACAGAAAGTTGCAAACAATAAAATAAAAGTACAAAAGCTGTACTAATTAAGAAATACAAACAAGTTGCAAACAATGAAATACAAGTACCAAGATGGAACTTAAATAGAGTAAACTTTATTCTACTTTATATACATATATAATTGCACTTATCAGCTCTTCCTATGCATCTAATTGTTTTGTCACAATTTTTCGTCTCCAAAATTAACGAAATGTACTCGATACCAAGTAGTATTGATACTTTTGATACGATACTTAGTATAGAGTAGATATCGATACTTTCAAAATATTCGGAACCCTTCACTAACTGACGTTTAACATCAATCATTTGTCAAATTTATTTTGTAATTGCGTGTTATTTACCAATTTGTATGAAAAGTTTAAAAAAATATATCTCATGAACCGTAAGTTTCCGCAACCTAAAACTTTGCTAAACGCTTTCTTTTAGTGAGTACTATCTACAAAAAAAATATGGGCTTTGAAATCGATGGTCCATATTGGAAAGTTTAGCCGGGTACTTGGCTATTAGATCGTCCAATTCCTCCTCAGTGGAAATCTCCGTTCGGCCTCCCGAGTGCTTTACATAGATTGCACCATCAATTGTCCAGACATTTCTAATTCCGAAATGCTTACGGGCATTCTTATGTATGGACTGACGAAATTTAGTGAGGAATTCACACATTGAAATGGCAGACCCTTTAAACTTTGATTTTAAATTCCAAATCGCAGACTTAGTGCTATGATCATTAAAGTGCACAAGAATTGGCCTTGGACGGGTACTGGATTGAACACCAAGTCTGTGGCATTTCTTGAGAGAGTCATCAGTAATATGAGTTAGACCCAGATACTTGTGCAACAGTTGTAAAATTTGCTGTTTTAGATCAACTTCAGAAGCCTCAGCTAATCCATGAAAAAGCAGAACTTTTCTCCGGTGATACATACTGATTGCATAGATACTTTTGTTGCATTCCTGAATTTGCTGTTGCAGCAGGCTGAACATGGAACTAACAAGTACCTTGAATGAATCAAACTCCTCCCGAAGCCGTAAAACTGTTGGGTTAGTTGGAGTAGTTGCAGCCTTCAAACGTTTCTCAAACTCCATCATCTTCTTGGTCAAGCTCCCTTCCAATTCCTTTTGGATATTCACAACTTCAGAGACATTTGCCATTGTAGTAAAGTGAAATAACCGAGGAGAGATAGAAAAATAGTAATTTTTATTTAGTGTGACAGAGGTTATGGAGGGAAGATGAATATAAATATTTTAACTAGATTAAATGCACATTCCTATAATTGATAATAATGCTAAAACTTATTGTTCCAAATTGGAGTTAAAAATTAAACAGCTAAGTTAATTATACTTATTTTTAAATATAAATAAAACACGAGAGATAATTTCAGCTGTTATCTGTTTTGCACCTACCCTCGAAAAAAAACCTTAACAACTAAGTTCTTAAACTAAGTATACCTAAGTAATTTTGAGTAGTACCTCCTCTGTTTTTTCGTCGGTTGATGAATAAAACTCGCTGTTGAAAAAAGACCTCCCGCATACTCGTAGAATGGATATTTGCCATAGCTAGCCACGTTTAGTAGCCAGGATAGCCACCGCTGCTTTTATTACTTTGACTTATCATACAGAAGATCCTGGTCATCATTTGTTTTCATTTTCCACCGCCGCCTCTTACGACACCCACGATTAGAGTTGCCAGATAACAGGAATTTTTATGACATGTCTGGATTTTTTACCTTCTGTCAGGAAAACAAGAAAAATTTGAAATTGGCAGGAATTAAAATTAAAATGAAAATAAAATATTAATGAAACAATTAATCACAAAAATAGTGATAAATGAATCAAACCTCAACAATTAAATTGTTAAATTAATCTGATCTGCCTCGTACTCTTTATTCCTGGATATTGCGCATAATATCAAACACATGCTGTGCGAATTCTCACGAGTAGATATTTTTGCGGCATGTTTGTCAATGTTAGGAATTTTTTGGGAAAGTCAGGGATTTTTTCCAGGAAAACTCATTTATGGATCTGGTAACCCTAACCACGGTATATGATATGGGGTAGCGGATTCTTTAACCCACCAATACACGGCTTTAAGGCACACAGCACTAGCACAGAATAATTAGTAGTACTACGTAGCACTAGTCAATAAAAGTATTATTTCTGTGGCATTACTGACTCACAAAAAACTGATAAATGATGTAAAAAAGTTGCCTATTCCAAAATTTAAGACGATATTAAAGAAATTTCTGGTTAATAAATATTATTATAATGTCAAGGAGTACTTAGAGGATAATTTAATAACAATAGTTTTAATTTAATTGTAACATAATGTTACGAGCTTGAGGTTCGTGACAATAAAAATTGCCGATAGAATTACCTAAATTAACACTTTAATTTACTTTACACAAATTAAAGTTAAAAACACTAATAATTAAACACACTAATTCACTTAATTCCGCTCCGAAGCTTCGCTTGCGTCGCCGAGTTCAACTCTCTGCCCCGATCGCATCTTGCAGCGCCTATTTATTTAAATTAGCAAAGAAACATCCCGAATCTTCAGGTAAATGCGCGCAAAGGGGCGAGTGTGCGAGTATAGACTTTCTAGAAACTTAGTTCTTCGGATGGCGCTGTCGGTTGAGAGATCTGTGATGTCATTTTCTGCAACGCTCTACTCGCTCTCGTTCCTGACACTAGATGGCGCTAGTATATCGTCGACTGGAGCGCGTAACACTGCCCCCTCCTAAAACATGCTCGTCCCGAGCATTATCGGTCCCATGATAACGCGCCAAGCGATCCACATGGACGATCTTAGGAGTCCCTCTTGCGCCTTTCTGTAACGGCTCCGCAATGTCAAGGGCTGTCCTATCCCGTGGTGCACCAACATTGTACAATTTCGGTGCTCCTCTACTACGTGTCTGAGGTTCCCGCACGGCCGCACAACTTGTACATGTACGACACCAATCCTCGACATCGTCACGATAATGGACCCAGTAAAACTGTTCTCGGACCTTCAGTAGAGTTCGTTTAACTCCCAGATGGACTCTTGAACGACCATTATGGCACAGCTGTAGAACATTCGGCACTTTAGCTTTAGGGACAACCATTTGCAAACGACAGCTGTCTCTTCGACCACTGTCCCATTTACGGCACAGAACTCCATCCTGAAGCAGCAAGCTGTCCCACTGGGCCCAATAGCTTTTAGTGATCGAACTCATTGCTGAGACGTCCCTCCACTTAGGCTTGGTAGCACGGGCCTTCATCCATCCCAGAATCGGCTTGATGTCCGGATCTTTCTGCTGTGCATGACGTAGGCTGTCCTTCCACCCGTTGCTGAGGTGGTCTGTCCTGAGCATCCTCACGGATACCACTTCCTCACTCTCTTGCCTACTACAATGGTTGCAATCTTCAGGACAAGGTCTTCTTGACAATGCATCTGCGTTGCCGTGAGATTTCCCGCTGCAGTGTCTGATAGTAAAGTCGTATTCCTGCTGCTGCTGGGCGGTGCTGTTAGCCGCACTTCTTCTCTGAGACCGTCCAGCTTCCCTTCCTAGGGTGTGCTTAGGGCAGCTTGACCGAAGATGGCCCCATTCCCCACAGCCATAGCACCTAGGGCTGTATCTTTTATTGTGGTCGCGAACCGTAACTGCTGTAACCTCCCTAGCGTGAGGTGAACGATGATCCTGTCGCCGCCAGGCGGTGCCGTTAGCTGCACTACCCTCTCGAGGTCGATCAACTCTCCTTTCCACGGTTCGCTTAGGGCAGCTGGATCGAAGATGGCCCTTTTCCCCACAGCCATAGCACCTAGGGCTGTATCCTCTGTTGCGGTCGCGAACTGTAGCTGCTGCAACCTCCCTGACGCGATGGGAACGAAGATCCTGCCGCACGGCTTCTACCTCCAGTGCATAGGCCAAGGCGTCCTTAAGCGTCTTGTGGTGCCCGAGCCTCACAGCAGCTCTGACTTCCAGGTCACGGATGCCGTCGATTAATGTCTGCACCAGGTTCCCTTCAATGAGCGCAGGTACAGACCGGTATGCTTTTCGCACCAGCTTCTCCACCTCTAGAGCCCACTGCTGCAGGTTTTCGTTGATGCGCTGCACGCGATCTTTAAGCTGCGCACGAAAGACGTGTTCCAGGTGAGCGTTGCCATATCTCGCCTCCAATGCCTCAAGGAGTTGCTCATAAGTCACTTCCTCACCGAGAGCTTCCAGAACTGTTAAGGCCTGGTCGCGCAGGCCTAGTGTGAGAGCAGTCATGGCCTGGCTTTTATTCCAGCCGTTCGCCTTCATAACAGCCTCGAACTGGATCTTGTAGGCTGACCAGGAAGAGGTACCGTCGAACGGCGGCACTTTGAATCCACGTAGCGAAGGTGTTGTAACTACTACGGGAGCTGTTGTTCCATCACCCAGTTTGAGGTCGTCCAGCGTTTTCTTCACATCAGCCACCACGTAATCAACCCGATTGTTCACTTGGTCGATTTGGGTTTTAGCTTCCTTGATTTGGGTTTCAGCTTTCGACAGGCGGTTGTCATGTTGCGCAACCCTATCCTTCACCTCCTTTATCTCTTTCCCAAAGGTAGCATGAAGGTCCTTAATGAGGAGCATCTGCTCTTCCGACCGACGGGCCTGTTCCTCTTGTCCGCCCCGCAGCTGCTGCAGCATCACCATCAGAGCACCTAAGTCAGGTGCCACAGACGTAGAAGCTGCTGACGGACCGGCTTCCGTGGCCGGTGGCTGGCCCTCAGACATCTGCGGCGTTGCACCACCAAATTTCCTCTGGTCCGTCTCCTGCTGGCGTTGACTTCGGGTACGGACACCCTCCGTTTCCTCCTTAGGTAAAATCGGCATTATTTTATCCCACTTCTGACACCAATTGTTACGAGCTTGAGGTTCGTGACAATAAAAATTGCCGATAGAATTACCTAAATTAACACTTTAATTTACTTTACACAAATTAAAGTTAAAAACACTAATAATTAAACACACTAATTCACTTAATTCCGCTCCGAAGCTTCGCTTGCGTCGCCGAGTTCAACTCTCTGCCCCGATCGCATCTTGCAGCGCCTATTTATTTAAATTAGCAAAGAAACATCCCGAATCTTCAGGTAAATGCGCGCAAAGGGGCGAGTGTGCGAGTATAGACTTTCTAGAAACTTAGTTCTTCGGATGGCGCTGTCGGTTGAGAGATCTGTGATGTCATTTTCTGCAACGCTCTACTCGCTCTCGTTCCTGACACTAGATGGCGCTAGTATATCGTCGACTGGAGCGCGTAACAATAATAATAATAATTTGAATTTAATTATAATTAAACAATAGTAATTCATAAATTTATTATATGCAACAAAAATTTATTAATCTGATTTTATAAGTATATTTAGTAAATCATAATTTTCACATTATTTAATTTCTATGACACTATTTTTTAATTTAATTGTACGTGTTATTAAAGAAATTTAATTTTGACTTTTACAACTTAGAAGACTCTACTCAACATTTTTTTCTACGCACTAGTCTAATATTGCAGCTTATTTATACACCTCTTAAGGTAATATAATATACAGTTTAGTAGTAACTAGAGATGGGCCAAATATTCGTTTTATATTCGGTATTCGGCATATTCGACAGCATTACCGAATATTCGTATTCGGCCGAATATTCAGCTAAATCACGAATATTCGTTTTCAGTGTCCAATGTATTGAATTAATGTACGAACTGAGTAATGCGATGTCTTTTACTGTTGAAAGTATATTTTACTTATGGGTTAAATCTACTTACTCTAGATTTTTGAGGCACTGTAGATTTATTTCCGATTATAGCAAATAGAAAGTTGATAAATTTTTTTTGGAATCAAACAAAGAAACATTACATTACATTAGTACATTTCACTTTACTTTGGTCGTCAGTTTCTCTAAAATAAGTCCCAGTAGTAAATCTCCTGCTACTCATTTTATCATATAATTATCAATTTTCACTACGAATAAAACAACGAAATACTTTTTATCACAAAAATAGTCAAAACATAAGCATGTGCCATCATTTTCCTCAGTACTAGATGATGCAATAACTGTCAGGTTTGGCGGGCGAGCGAGAGCCAGGGACCGGCGCTAATCCCGCGCGCTTTACGTTAGGGCGCGTTCCCACCGTGTCGTGACGACAGATAATCGTGTAGTTTTAAGTGTCGTGTTTTTGCAGTGACGACACTTTGTCGTGACAGTGGGGACGGCAAACACGACAGTCGTAAAACGATAAAAAAATCGTGGACGGCAACTCGTGTTCTATTCGGTAGACGAACACGTGTTTTCCCTTCCCTCTCGCACCCGCGCGCCCCTCCCGTCTGTACTCGGTTTGCTTTGTGCGTGTTAGAACTTGTTAGCGATGGGCAACTAGCCAAAATTGCAATAACCTAGCTAGCCAGTTATTTGTGGTGCAATAGCCAGCTAGATAACCAGCTATTCAGCTATTTGGCTATTTGGATAAATGACACTAACCAACCGATAGTTGATACCGTTAGCGTGCCACTGTAGTGTAGCTAGGCTAGGAATTCAATGCTCAACTGCCCTGTGATTTTAACTTGAAAATGAACTTATATTTAGATAAATAAAAAATAATGACTTTCGTTTTTATTTTCTTATTAATTTTATATTTTCTTGAAAAGTAATGAATTTCTCTCATAACTATGTCGTACATATTATTAAAGTAAATTATTAAAAACTGTCGAAATATCATATCCATCTATATTTTAAAGTTCCATCTATATCTATAAATGAAGAAACTGATGTAGTTTCAGATTTAATTATGTTACACAACATTCAACAGTACAAGTAAATTAAAAGATATGCCGTAGATGTCGCGCTACTCCACTTTTTATTTCTAATGATGTTATCGTTGTAATTGTAAACCTAATTTTTTTCACTCGATAATGTTTTAAATCGTGTAGTTGATAATTCACTTATGTTGATTCAAAGCTTTAAATGAAATTTAAAACAATATTAACATTTTGCTCTTGCATTTCACTCAGTAGACCTAATTTGAATTTAACATCAGAGGAATAGGTACTTTTGCTTTGGTTGTGTTTATTTATTCAAAAGTGTGTTCGCTTTAATTGTTCTGCTTATCGAATTTATGCCCTGACACTATGGAACTTGAATGCTGTGTACGTACTACGTAAATATTAAAAATAATTATTGTAAATAATAAGAACTTTCTAGAACTTCGATATAATTTAATTTAGTAAAAATGCCAGGTAGTATTTGGACTTATTTTCAAAAAAATAATATTACTCAAAAAGGACAATGTAATATATGTAAAAGCTTTTTTAGTTATAATAGTTCAACAGGCAATCTAACCGCCCATTTAAAATCTAAACACATTGCTGCTTACGCTGAATTAAAAATAAAGTGTATAATATTATAGTATCTAAGACTGTATATAAACAAAATAAGTGTAAATAGACTAAAGTTCAAATTTGTACATAAAATCAAATGAACTTTGAAATACGCCGATGTAACATTTTATACTGTATGATATTTCATTATAATTTCATTTTGTACTCTAATGTTTCATCGTCAGTCCTAAGCCTGAAGAAAGTATGAAGGGAAGTTCATTTTAATTAAGACAACGGATAAAAATACAATTATTATGTACATATTACAAATAATAAACCTAACTTTCTTGTTATATCGTGAATGTATAAAAGATAAGGGCGATGTGAAATGAGAATTAAGATTCGATTCGATGCATCGATCGCGCGTTTAGTTTCCCGTTGCCCGTTGGCTAATGACTATTGGTTGGCCTTGGCTATTCAGCTAGTCAGCTAGCTAGTAGCTGGTAGCTGTCGGAAGCCGCGCGTAGCTGAAAGCTACGCGCGGCTGCCGGCTGTATAACGTAGCGTCCTCAGTAGCAGCTAGCAGCTACCCGCTGCTCCGTAGCTTGTCGGATAACCGAAGCGCCTCTAACTAAAGTAGCCAATAGCTAGTTATCGTGTTGACGAATATCATAGCCATGGCTATTTTGTGAATAGCCGCTATTTAGTTAGTTACTTGAATAGCTACCCATCTCTAGAACTTGTCAGACTCCTGCGCATGGTGGACGTATAACAATGGCTAATAATATAACACCGGAAGTTTTAATTCCACTTGTGGAACAAAGGGCTGTCCTTTGGGACAAAACTTTAGACATTTATAAAGACAAAGGTTTGAAATTAGCCGCGTGGAGAGAAATTTGTTGCGTTTTTGAACCTAATTTTGACAAGTTGGAGGAAAAGGAAAGAAAAGATTTCGGTAAGTTTCTGAAACTTTTTATTTATTATGATACATGTGCTGTAATGTTTTGCCAAGGTACGGAGCCTATTTCAGATACAAAATAGTCGGAAAATTGTAAGCGCACTGCGTTTCCACCACCGTCGTTTGAACGCAGCTGTCTTGCAGGCATAACGGTTGGGGTATTCTCCAAGTTTATAGCGTCTTTATTTATTAAAAAATTATGTAATACCGTACAAGCCTTTACAACTTCAATAGCTGTTTCTGCACATACATCCAATGGTCTATGCAAGATCCTCCATTTATTGGATAAGATACCAAAAGTGCATTCAACATATCTTCTCGCGCGGCTTAGACGGTAATTAAATATCTTTTTCTTATTGTCTAAATGAGTACCGCCATAAGGTTGCAATAAATTTTGTGACAATGTAAAGGCTTCGTCTCCAACAAATACATATGGTATTTCTTCTTGCATATTTTCGTGTAATGGCGTGGGTCTTAGTATATTTAAAGTACCATCATTTAGTTTCTTCCAAAAATTGGATTGTTTTAGGACAGATGAATCACACTCTTTTCCGTATGAACCAATACTAACGTAAATGAAACGGTATTCTGAATCAAGAATTGCAAATAAAATAAAAGAAAAATAATCCTTATAGTTAAAAAACATAGAACCACAATTTATTGGCTTTGTAATCCTTATGTGCTTGCCGTCCAGCGCACCGAGGCAATGAGGAAAATTTGCTTTCGTTTTAAAAGCTTCAGCGATCGCTTTCCATTCTTCTTCGGTATTGGGCAACTTTAAATATTCTGCACTTAATACGCTCCAAATAACAGAACACGTTTCTTTGATTATTTTGATGATGGTTGACATTCCCACTCTAAAATTATAATGCAGTTGTTTAAACGAACATCCCGACGCCAAATATCTGTAAATAAATACAACAGCTATACGCTTATATTCGAGGACCAATGCCCTAACATTATAATTATGTATAAACATATAATCAGTCTAATACGTAGTCCCTTACTTGTTCACGTAAACATCCGGGGATACTAGTGGAAAAACTCGATCTTAGTATAGTTTTTTAAACTCTGAAAAACGTGCAGATGTTTGCGTGAACAATAATTTGACTACGTATTAGACTGATTATATGTTAATACATATAATGTTAAATCTATACACAAACAAATTTTAATTTTAAGTCTATTTTACTTTTACAGCTACACAGATATCTACAAAGTGGACACATATTCGAGATGCATTTATGAGATCCCTGAAAAATGAAAAAGAAAAAAAATCGATCTGGTGCAGGCGCAAAAATTACTAGGCCGTATGTTTATAAGAATCAGCTGTCTTTTTTATTAAAAGTTACTGAGCCCCGTATGACCTCTGATTCATCTAATGAGCCTAATAATTCTATCTCTGATACATTAAGTGATGCAGCACCTTCTACTCAAAAGAAAACTAAGACTGACACATTAGATGATAAAATGTCACAATTTCTAGATTATAAATTAAATAATCAAGAACACAGTGTCCTTTATTAAAGGAATTTTACCATCTTTGGCATCATTCGACAATGATGACAATTTTGAATTCCAAACGGGTATTATGCAACTGACTGAAAAAATTAAAAAGAAACGCCTTCGTAATAATTTATATGCAAACTATGGTGACTACCAAAACCATTTATCACAACCGACAGGATATTTTACACAAGATCCAGGTGCATCAACTTCGACTAGCAATCAAGTTATGGAACCGGCTGCATCACCAAATTCAGTCTATACTAATTTGTCTGATAGCACACAAGATTCTTTTAATTTTGACAATATATAATTTAAAGATGTCTTTACTTATAAAACGTTTAACTCTAAAATAAATCTCTAAATAAATAAATGTATACATTAATAAAGAATTTTCATTTTATTTACTTACCTTAAAGTTATCACTAGTCTTTCTTCGGCACTTATACAATTTCTGAAATGTGTGTTTTCTCTTCTAAGATTGTCTGCAAGTCGTGCCAGTAGGCTATCAAAGGTGTCATTCTTAAATACTCATAAAACTTTCCATCATCACTTTTTAATTCTTCTATATAACTCTGACATAATCCTAATGGAATTCTTTTCATTAACATTGGATGTACCCAGTACTTTCTTTTCATTTCTTGCTTAATTTTCCTTCTTTTCAAAAAGTAATACATTATTAAAATTTCATCTTCGTCCATTGAACTCAGGAGAGTAAACGCACTAGTAATCACCAAGCGAACGCAGAGGCGACTAGATTTGTAGCTTGCTGATGATGCGAGCGATCTGAGCGATCCAATGGGAACAGCTAGATACGACAGTCGGTAAACGATAAAAAATGTTGACGACAAACAATCGTTATAATGGGAACAGGTAGAAACGACAGTCGCCGAACGATAAATTAGTCGTTACGACATAGTGGGAACGCGCCCTTACGGTAACAAGTTTCGACATAAATTGGTTGGGTCCCGAGGCTATCCTGCCGAATAATGTTCGGCCGAATATTCGGTTCGGTAAAAGTTTAACCGAACATTCGGCCGAATATTCGTATTTGGTGAAATCCATATTCGGCCCATCCCTAGTAGTAACATATAAATACAATGTACATATTCTAATTTTCTGTAACAACTTTTATACCTGTATTTTGCAAATAAATAAATTTGATTGATTTGATTTGAATTTCATTGATTTAAATTATTTTAAATTTATTAAATATATTTAATAGATAAATAATAAAAAACAATTATTATAAAAATAAGTTTATTAAATTAAAGCTTATCAGTTTTCATAGGGATAGAAAGGATAGTCTTTCCATTCAACCGGATGGATAACACGTTTGTTTGTGTTATAACTACTAATTGTAGCAACCTCTTCCTCGGTGAGGCCGAAATCGAAAAGATTGATGTTCTCAACTATCCTTTTCTGGTTTGTAGATTTTGGTATCGGTATAACGCCGCGCTGTAGCTGAAATTAAAATATAAATACTGAGCATTTCTGGTGTTATACTTTTATTATTTCTCAAATTTTTTACAAAAACTTATGATAGTTTTAGTAAATAATATTATGAAAGAATAATAAAAAGTATATTTAATATCAAATTTAAGCTCAACAATACAAAACTTTAACAGTAGTGTTAATTACGGTCTATACGGCAAGCTTGCAACTCGTTTTTTAACCCTTCTCAGTACCCTTCTGCACGTCTGAGGTCCAGAGTTTAAAGTATGTTTTGCTATATTTTTCATCAGTATTTTCGTGTTATTTGTTTTAGTGTGATCGATATATAATAATAGATATATAGTAAACGAAATTATATAATAAATACCATTACAAGTAAACACCATTATAGTACCTACTATTCTACTCCACTTGTTGTGAAATACTCGTAAGTGGAACGTGGAACGAATGTGTAATAAGTAACTACTAAAGGTGTTTTATAATAAATAATGATTTTCACGTTTTTATTTTAAATTAATGAAAAAGTTGTAAAATCATTAATGACACGTGGTAAAAAAAAATTGTACAAAAAACTTCAATATAATCAAAATGAGAGTATCATCGATGCAATCAAAGTCAATTTCGCATTATTGAATATAATTAAAAAACTACTGGTCAGTTCGTGATTAAATTTATGTGAGACTACACGAGAACTTTCAGATAAAAAAAGAATCCTCCTTTTAGAAGTCAATAAAAAATAAATTAAAACATATCTCAAAAGTTTTTTAATGGACATAACTGTTTATTATCGAATGATGAATTTAGTCGAAATGATTTTAGACGAAATGCAGCATAAGGTCAAATACATTTTAGAGTTCAGACTATCATAAACCAACTTATAAGTACAACGTGAAATGCCTCTCTGGTATACAAAATACAAAACATAAACCTCTGACCGTTAATATGCCAGCGTAAGAACATAAATGCTTTCATGTTCATTTTCACGTGGTTTCTTATTATTAATCTATTTACTCGTAGTAAAGAGCTAAAAGTTCCACACGCTAGTCAAAGACATAGCCTATCTGTGTGGTGCGTCTATTTTCATCTAAATCCATGTAGTCCCTTTTGTGTTATTAACAACAAACATCTTCACCAACTTTTACGAGTACATATTAGAACCTTTGAGTTACCGCTTCGAATATACGTAGGACACTCAATAAGTTTTGAGATGTACAAAAAGTATTCTAGATACTATTAATATGTATTTAACATCTTTTCAAAATATTTTCAATCATGCTCTATACAAAGTTCCATTCGCAGAAACCAACTCTGAAAACGCTTTTGCCAGTCTTTATCTCACAGGTCGGAAATCGATTCCTCGTAGGCAGCAACGGCTTCTTTGGCGCTTGAAAAAAACTTGCCTTTAATTTTTTCTTTGTCTCTTGGGAATAAAAATAATATCACAAGGAGCTAGGTCATGGCTGTAGGGTGGGTGACTTAGAGTTTCAACACCAGATTCCTCACTAAATGTTTTTGTTCTAAGTATGTGAAGAGGCGTTATCGTGATGCAGCATGATACCCCGAAGCTAAGTCTATGGTCTTCTCTCCCGCACAGCTTGAAAAGCTTTGGGTAATGCAACTGTAGTATACCATTCCACTGGCAGGGGACTTGCAAGAATGGGAGGACGACGTCGAGCTGGCGCTGTTTGGGGATGACAGCGCATATTTCACTTCGTTCAGAAGAGCCCATATCGCCGCTGCCAGGATGCAACGTCTGCTGGACCTGCTGCCACCATGGTTGGATGAGTGGAGGATGGCCGTCAACGTTAGCAAGACGACCGCTCTGCTCACTCGCCGCTATAGAAATCTACCACCACCGCTAACCCTCAGAGGCCTGGAGATCGCATATGGGAAGGCCGTAACCTACCTTGGATGCCGGATCGACGGGATGTTGCGCATGACTGCACACGTCGACTTTGCTATACGCAAAGCTCGATATGCGCGGGCGGTGCTCCGCCCTGTCCTGACATCCAAGTTACCGACAAAGTCGAAGTTGACCATCTACAAAACGTACATAAGACCCCTGCTTACATACGCTGCTCCGGCCTGGTATGCACTCCTGAGCGATCATCAGAAGCGGCGACTTCAGGCCCAGCAGAGTTTGTCATTACGAACCATAGTCGATGCGGGTCGCTACGTCCGGAACGACGTCATAGCGGCCAACCTTCATACGACGTCATAGAGAGCCTACAGGAATTCGTGGTCCGGCTGGCGCGCGTTATGTTCGACCGCGCCGATAACGGGCCACATGAACATCTTCGGCTTCGCGCCGTTGCACTCACGGCCGCCGGACGTGCGACCCTATCCAAGAGAACTCTTCCCTATATAGATTAGGGAGTCGAGTAAACCCCACAATGCCGCAGAAAGGCCAACTCCGACAAAATAATTGTGTTTAAACACAATTATATAGATAACCTCCTTTAATGAAAAATTTTACCCGACTGCGACAAAAGTCGCTAATACATCACGCCTTTACCATAAAGGCGCCCAGGGCCGGCACATTGCAGTGTGCCGTGAGGAACGTCCGGGTAAAGCGGTATACCCCGAGGCCCGAGACCTGCATGGCATTATGCCTTGCAGAAGACAACGACTCGTATACCATTCAAAGTTTACTAACGTACAATTTTCCAGCATTGACGTCGACAAATGTCCGCATCGCGAAAAAAAAACTAGCCACCATTTTTTGGCGACGTTGTGAAGTCTTTGCAGTTTTGTCGGTAGCTGTCCTTCTGAGTAGACCCATTCCGATGATTGCCTTTTATTTTCCGGATTATATTGATAGATCCATGTCTCTGAAACATGCTTAGATGGCCCGTTTTCAAAACGTAGACGTATTTCATGGCACCAATTCACACGAGTATATTGCTTTCGGAGAGCAAACGAGGGATCCATCGACAACAAAGCTTCCTCACTCCAAGATGTTGATGAAGGATAGTATGAGCATTCATAACCTCCGAACTAATGCCTACAATCTTTTCGATGTCCGTATATGTGATTCGTAGGTCTTCTCGCACCAACATTTCAGTATTCCATATATTTTCTGCCGTTACTGCTGTTTACGGGGCCCTGGTTCTTTGGTCTACTTTAAGGTTAATTTTACCCCTTTTGAATTCAGAAAACCACCTAAGAATTGTTGCGCGTGATGGAGCTGAGTCTCCTAATGACCTGATTGTAACCGATGTAAACTTAATTGTTTGGTTAAACCAAAATTTAAATCATAATAGATCATAGCGCGCAAATATTCACGGACAAGATCCATCGTTTTAAATAAAAAAAGCGTTGCAGGAAAATTAATAGAACTTTGTTAAACCAAAATTTAAATCATAATAGATCATAGCGCGCAAATATTCACGGACAAGATCCATCGTTTTAAATAAAAAAGCGTTGCAGGAAAATTAATAGAACTTTGTTTTTCTTTAATATCGAGCAATTGGCTTATGGAGTTCTATTTTTAAATAAATTTGCTTTTTGGAAATAACACGAGTGCGTTCCATTTTTAAATTTCGAGCATCTCAAAACTTATTGGGTGACCTACGTACTAGCTGAAAAGAAACTGCACCACGCTAAATAAAATAATTAAAAGAAATAAAAAAGAACTATTTTAGTAACGATTGACGTTATCAGTTACGTTCACAACCACGTAACATTTTTTTAATTTAATACTAAAACCTCACAACAAAAACCAAAAATATTGTAAAACGTCGCTGTTTTTGGGATAATATATCATCATCCCATCGATTTATAAAGAACTAACCGGAGTAGCAGACGTTATTCGTATTTCCCTTTATCGTAAGATGTGGGATGAGCTGTTCGTTTTGAATACAAAATTTATTTATAAGTCGACCTTAAAGCCATCTATTGGATTCAGATTATATGATTTCATCAACCTTCACATATTATGAATATGGATCATCTTGAACCATAAATATAGAATTTTTAATAACTGTTGACCAAAGTATATGGTATAAATATGAACTCAATCGATCAAGTAGTTCAAAAGTTACATGATAATTACCAAAGTAGCATCCGTTATAATATGATTTTTAAAGACTGACTGTTGACTGACCCGCGTATTAATTCTTATAAAAAACTAGCTTTCTTTTTTACTTTTATAGAAATATCTTACCAAATATCTCAAGATGACCTGCCCGAAGGATTTCCCGTATTTGTCAGCAATTTGCATGAGAGCTGTTTTGTCTAAATTTTGCTTAGCGCTGTCTCTGCCGACGAAGTAGCCGAACGGACTATAACCCATGACCACTATACCGTTCTCCATACAGAAGGTAACCATCGGCTCTTGAGTGAACGTAGGACTGACCTGTGAGAAATGAATTAGTATTATTACTATTGTGACACGCTTTTTGATAATCTTGCAAAGAACATGTAATTAAAATCGTGACGAAAGGCTATTGCGTTAGCAAAACTAGTGCTATAAGTACATATAAATATAACCTTGAATAAAATAAAGATATTAATAGTTATTTTGCAAACATCCGCTCAATTAAATGAAATGATGTGTCTTACCTAGTTTGAAGACCACCCACTCCCAACACCACTACTCCTAACACCACTACTCCCAACACCACTACTCCCAACACCACTACTCCCAACACCACTACTCCCAACACCACTACTCCCAACACCACTCTTCTAGGAAAGACACCACATACTTTATCGTCGATGGTGTGCCTTTCCTAGAAGAGTGATGTTGGGAGTAGTGGTGTTGGGAGTGCGTGCTCTTCAAACTAGGTAAAACACATAATTTCATTTCATTGAGCGGATGGTTGCAAAATAACTATGTATTAATATCTTTATTATAATGGATTTCCACAAAGTAACGCATGATTCTATCAATTATTTGAAGAAAATGTTACCATTAGAGACATTTTGCAAGTATCCAATAATTAATATTGGATGTGTAATGGCGTATCGTCTCGTGGTTGTCATAAAAAACAACAGGGGGATATAAATAAATCAGGAGCATCTTTCTCAAAACAATTCAGTATAATAAAATAAACTGCGGTTGCCATCCCGGCCGCCAGGTGTGTCAACTATGAGAAATCCTGTAAGGGCTAAAGTTTACGTTAAGCAGTGAACTTTGGATATTCTCTAATGAATAGTCGATATAATCCTTCTAAAGGAGAAGGTGCAGAACTGAATCCTGTTGAGTCTTCTGTTTTTCTTGGCGTCACTCTCGACGCTAAGCTTCAGTGAGGCCCCCATATATCTAAACTAGCAAGCAGACTAAGCTCTGCAGCTTATGCCATAAAAAATATGAGATCTCACTAGTGTCGAGACAGCTAGATTAGTTTATTTTAGTTCTTTCCATATCATAATGTCATATGGGATTTTGCTATGGGTGAATGCGGCTGATTTAGAAACTATTTTTGTTTTGCAGAAGAGGGCCATTAGAGCTATTTACAACCTTAAACCGAGAGAGTCTCTTAGAGAAAAATTTAAAGAAATAAATATATTAACTTTGGCCTCTCAGTATACCTATGAAAATTTGATGTATGTTCAGAAAAATAAAGGTAGTTTTAGTAAAAAAAGTGACATACACTCTGTAAACACTAGGAACAAACACAAGCTGGTGCTACCAGTTCCTCGACTCCACAGAGTCGGTAATTAATTTTTGGGGCAATATATACGCTATTACAACACAGTCCCGGAAAATATACAAGGTCTCTCTATTACCAAATTTAAATATTTAATTAAACAAAAACTGTATAAAAAGGGTTATTATGATATAAATGAATACATGGTTGATAATAACCCCTAGGAATAATGACGTGGTCGCTTCCAAGCTGTTTCTAAAATAATTTTTGTAAATATTTTGTGACCCTTGACATTGTAAAATTTATTTTTAAAAAAGTCCCGCTGGGTTTCTTGCTGGTACTTCCCAGGACAGAGGTTTTTTTTTTTCGAACCAGTAGTAACGTAAATATTGACTTTCAACAAGAATTACCTGTAATCTATATTGAATAAAAAATTAACTATTCTGTTCTATTCTAAATATATGAAATAAAAATTGCAGAGATTATGCGCAATGCGACGCAAAACATTTTTATAGCGCTCATAATTTTGAACGTGCATCGTATTTATTGCAAAATTCTTCGACTCACCTTTATTCATTGTTTGTAGAGTAAATTAAAAAGTTCGTTTTTGATGTTTTCCTTCATACCCAGCACGTGGTAAATAAAGGCTTAAAATTGCCATTATAATTTCATTTGGGGCAGCGGGGATCGTAATACGAAAAATATAGCCAGACTCAGCGCTTAAGCTAACAAGGCTCATTGTTTGTAATTTAATTTGAATTGTTTGTATCGGAATGGATCAGGTACTCAGTGCCATTTGATATGAATCTATTAACATACAACATAATCTATCAACAACACTAGATACTAAAGCGGTCGTCGTACAATCTTTAACCCTGAGCATCTCTTTAATAATACGTTAAGGTATTTCGCAGAGACCGCGCTTTTGAGTTCTCTTAAACCATCTGAGGCATAGAAATTAGTGTTTTAAATTCTGATAAAAATATATACTATTAGTTAAGGATCTAGTCTAGTCAAAATCGCATTCAGTTACAAAATCTAAAGAACTTCACTCAATAAAAAAAATCCCGAAGTGACCCCTTTTTGTATTGTTTTTTCAATATTATGACTAAACTACTAACATTTTACACTTAAATTTTGTACTCAAATAAAGCCACTTAATTTTTACAGACAAATTCGCAGAGTTTGACTTGATAAAAATATTGTGTTAATTACTATATTTAGATACCTCCTAAAAGCGCGAGCACGGCGGCTCGGAGAGCCTGACCAGTCGCGCGCTGGCGCTTATGGACGATGGACCCGTGTCAGTTTTCTCCGTGCACCAATAAATCAGTTCTTGACGAGTTCATATAATTGTTGTCACAGACTAAATATTGCGTGCTAATATAAATCCTCTGGTTTTAATAGTTACATTGAATTTCACTGTAAGTTTGACTTTCTCCCCTAGCGTAATGTGTGTTCACACGAAACTTAAAAACAGTTCTCTACTCATACAGTTTCCATACCTATCAAAAGCGAACTGGTTGTTAATTTTCTTTTTATTATGTAACTCTAATTTATCGCTATAATAAAAAAAGTTTGATCATAAAAAATGCATTTGTAAAGTCAAATAAAAAAGGCATCCTGCTGCTTATTTCTATACTGTATTGCTGGTTGGGTCATGCAAGTTCACTGCCTTGGAGTCCGCGTGAAATAATTCGTGCGCGGCCGGGACAGCGCTAAATGCCTACTTTTGCAGAAATACATGGCCTTAATTGAATTTTTCCACTCCATATTATTTAAAATAGATATCCTCGATGTTTTCATGGTAATGCGACATTTTAAAGAATGTCAGGGCCTTGTTCGCTTTATAGCCATTATTAAACAATCGTTCTATATCGAATTATATCATTATTTTTAGAGAGCATTTTTTGCTAAATAGCAAAAAATGTTTACATCCCCACCATCGGTCATGCAGTGAAGACGTGGTAAGACATGCAGAAATTCGATGAATGCAGGTGGCTTAGGATTTATATTATAGGCATTCCTTGGGGGAAGTTTATGTTTAAGAGCGGACTTGTGACAGGCTCTAATGATGAAGATGATGATGATGATGTCACTGTTGTCCTTCTATAAGAAAGGTGTAGTTGAAAAATTGTACTTCCAGTCTCGTGGAAAAGTGCATAACTGACAGCCTTTCAGTGTTCCACAGGTATCCAATTTATATTTCAAAGAGTGTACATAGAAATAATCGAAACCTGCTATGTGGAAATCATTGAAGAACCTGCTAGGCCATCCCCAAATCACAACTTACCTCAACTTCATTCACTACTGGCTGAATTTTACTGTTCGCCATCAACCTCTGCAGCTGTTCGATATTGAAGTTGGACACGCCAATGGACCTAGCGAGCCCAAGTAACTTGGCTTCTTCCATGCCTTGCCAAGTTTCGAGATAGTCCACATAATCTGGTGAACCATCTTCCTAAATTAAAATAAACCATTTTAAATACATAATTTAGATTTTATTTTATTTTATAAAACTATTTTCTCCCTACATAGTGATAATAATTTTAAAAGATAACTAGCCAACATTATTTATACAAGATTAGCAATCCGCCTCAGCTTCGCACGGGTGATTTCAGCATCTTGACGCCAGCACTACCGACCGGGTCCAATTGTGAATGTAAACCATTCTCAGATCTATTTAATCACACACACACACACGCACGCACGCACGCACGCAAGAACGCACGCACGCACGTACGCGGGCTCGCACGCACGCACGCACGCACGCGGGCACGCACGCACACACGCACGCACGCACAAATGCACGCACGCAAGCACACACGCACGCACGCAAGCACACACGCACGCACGCACGCACACACGCACACACGCACACACACACACACACACGCGCGCACACAAAATTTCATTAAAATTTGTTTAGCCGTTAATTAACACACGGGCAGTTATATAATATATAAAGACGTAAAATCACTTACAAATGTTATACCCAAATAAGAACCATAACATAAATTAAAATTTTTAAAAACCCCCGCAAAAAAAAAAAACAAGAGGTGATGATCTTCAAACAGCTAAACCGATTTTCGATTAAAATATCTTTTAAAAGAAATAAACTTCATTAAAATTGGTTCATACTTTCAAGAGCTATGATGCCACAGACAAACACACAAATACACACTTTAAGCCTTTGACTAGAGAAGAAAGAAAGGGGATGACGTAAAGATCGCTTCTTGTAGGAATGTAACGAAATATCGGCGTCTCTTTTTAGCTTACGAGTATATTCGTATGTAAAAAGGACAACAGTAGTTTTATCATTACCGAATATGGCAACAATTTTTTCGCTGCGGCCGGGCGCCATGTTTTGTCACTGTCAGCGATTTTAGTGAGGTGAGTGTGTTATTTTAATATGTTTCTCTCGTGGAATTCGATTATTACGAAATTTCTTATTCTATTCCTCGAGACCTCTAAATCGGGATAAAAAGTATCCTATATGTTAATTCAGGTAATAAACTATTTGTGTGCCAAATTATTACATTCAAACTGGTCTGATACTTTTGGCGTGATTGAGGAACAAACAAACATTCAAACTTTTGCATTTATTATAGTTTGATTAGTGTGAGTATGATGACTGAGCCTAATTTACTGTCTAACAAACAAACAAAAATTCTTTAGTTAGTATTTCTTGTTAAGTAATTCCCGGGAAATACTTGTAGCATTAATAATAGATAATGAACTGAAAACACAGGTATAATTTATAATATATTTCAGTAATCTCCTTTTAATTTCTTTTATTTTGATACCCCTATCGATAGGTTGAGTAAAAGAAATTAAGGACTTACAATTGTGCGCCAAAAATCCGTCATATTTATTTAAAAAAACCTATCTAAAAACACACGGGTGTTTGAGACGAATCACACGAAAGAATCTTTTTCTAAATAAGCGCCACATAATCGATATTAAGTATAGTGCGCAACACTACGTCAAGCCGCCATCTTTGTGCCAGACTCAGTCATCATGTCATCTCCTTTTTTTCTTCTCTAGTCAGTGCGTTAAACATATAACACCCCTCTTTTTCATCTACTAAACTAACTTTCGGGACTAAACACTTAGATGCATTTTCACCCCTAAGAATTCAGATGGAATGCCGCCTTAGTGTCGATACATGCCGATGATGACTTAATACTTTGCTTAAAAGGGCTTATATAATAAAGGCGAACACATTACTAAAATTAGGTGCAAAATATAAATACTTATTATAACCGCGATTGGGGTACAAAGTACAAACAGGTTCATCTCCAAATTGAAACAAATCTACAGCATTGCAGGCACGTAGTTACACTATTCGGGTATCCGTTCGTTATCACATGTCATCCTATATATCTTTAAACGAGCAATTCTTATATATATATATATATATATATATATATATATATATATATATATATATATATATATATATATATATATATATATATATATATATATATATATATATATATATATATATATATATAATCGGCATCTCGGAAACAGCTCCAATGATTTTCATGAAATTTAGTATGCAGTTTCGGGGGCAATCAATCGATCCAGCCAGGAGTCTTTTTTAGAAAATGTCGTTTTATCCACGGTTTTAGGCAATGAAAAAATGCTACAATATCATTAGAATACGAAAGTAAATTTTGCTGATGCCTTAAAGATTATAACAGCTCAAATGGGATATCGGGCGGTTCTGAAATCGTCGAACGCGGGTTCGAGTCTAAAAGTCACCGGTTTGACTCTTTTTTTTTCCTTTTTTTCAAGTTCCTTCTTTTGTGAGAAAATATATTATTTAGAGCCCTTTTTTAGTAATTTAACATAAAAATTGTTTTTCATTAGTAATTTACATTAAAACACGAAAAATAATGACCGAGAAGTTCCATAAATTTTATTCATATTTCATCAGTATGTAATTTGTATCTAAATATGTATAATGTAAATTATACAAAAAACACGATTTCCAAAAAAAATACCGAGCAAAGCTAATCATCCAGGTACTAATATTTCCAAAAAAAAAATACCGAGCAAAGCTAATCATCCAGTTACTAATATTTCCAAAAAAAAATACCGAGCAAAGCTCATCATCCACGTACTAATATTTCCAAAAAAAAAAAATACCGAGCAAAGCTAATCATGCAGGTACTAATATTTCCAAAAAAAATACCGAGCAAAGCTAATCATCCAGTTACTAATATTTCCAAAAAAAATACCGAGCAAAGCTAATTATCCAGGTACTAATATTTCCAAAAAAAAATACCGAGCAAAGCTCATCATCCAGGTACTAATATTTCCAAAAAAAATACCGAGCAAAGCTCATCATCCAGGTACTAATATTTCCAAAAAAAAATACCGAGCAAAGCTAAACACCCAGGTACTAATATTTCCAAAAAAAATACCGAGCAAAGCTCATCATCCAGGTACTAATATTTCCAAAAAAAATACCGAGCAAAGCTCATCATCCAGGTACTAATATTTCCAAAAAAAAATACCGAGCAAAGCTAATCATCCACGTACTAATATTACCAAAAAAAAATACCGAGCGAAGCTCATCATCCAGGTACTAATATTTCCAAAAAAAATACCAAGCAAAGCTCATCATCCAGTTACTAATATTTCCAAAAAAAAAAAATACCGAGCAAAGCTCATCATCCAGGTACTAATATTTCCAAAAAAAAATAGCGAGCAAAGCTCATCATCCAGGTACTAATATTTTTAACCGTGTAGTGGATATGTAACAATATCCACTACCCCATACCGTCCCGTGGGTGTCGTAAAAGGCGATAGAAAGAAACTGAAACAGGAGATGGGAAACAACATGGATAACAACTCAAAATGAACGCCAGCCAAGCGTGGCAACTTTGGCAGAATCTAACATCTATCTTAGAATGAGGCTAACTGTGAGGGAGGCCTGTGTTCAGCAGTGAACTTTTAAAGGCTGTGATGGAAGGAATTGTAAACACGACTGTATACAAAACATTTTCGTCAATATACCCCGAGGGGTAAGGCTATATGGTTATTTTAGTATATTTGTAAATAAGAATAATAATACTATGAAGAATTGAAGAAAGTAACAAAATACGTGGTAGAGCCACGCTGCAGCTATATTACGGTTATAGCACGAGTGGGTCGGCTCGACCTGGGAAAATTACGCACTTACAGCTTATATTACTTATATTAGCGTAAAATAGCAGTTTTACGCTGCTGTGTTTCGTATGGACCTTTTTGACTGGAATCCTCAATAGTCCTCACGGGTGACAACGCATTTCCATTTTGATTCGTATTGAAGATAAATGTTGATGTCTATGGGCCACAGCAACCACTTACCATATATATGTATGTATATATATATATATATATATATATATATATATATATATATACCATATACATATTATACAGGTGGATTGTGTGCTCGTTTGTCACCCTTACTCTATAAATAAATAACCCGGCCAAGAGCGTGTCGGGCCACGCTCAGTGTAGGGTTCCGTAGTTTCCCGTCCGTCACAATAAGTGTTCCTACTTATGAGTTTAAAGGTGGGTATCCATTACGTTCGCGCTCCTGCAACTGCTCACGGTAGTGGGCACTGTTGTTTCCATCCAAGTTCAAAATGATTTTCCTAGAAAGTCCTTATAAAGTTCTACTTTTCAGATTTTTTTCATATTTCTAAACGTATGGTTCAAAAGTTAGAGGGGGGGGGGGGGACACATTGGTTTTTTTAATTTTGGAGCGATTATTTCTGAAATTATTGACATTATCAAAAAATGATTTGAGTAAACCCCTATTCATTTTTAAATACCTTTCCAACAATATATCACACGTTAGGGTTGAAATTAAAAAAAAAATCACTTCCCACTTTACATATAGGTAGGCTACCCTAATAAAACATTTTTTTTTTCAATTTTTATTTTACCACTTTATCGGCGTGATTGATACACATATTGGTACCAAATTTCAGCTTTCTAGTGCTAACGGTCACAGAGATTAAGCGAGGACGGACAGACGGACAGACAGACATGGCGAAACTATAAGGGTTACTAGTCGACTACGGAACCCTAATAAGAGAAATATCAGATACTTTAACAATCTAATGTTTAAAAAATGAATTATATGTTTGTTCGTATTTTGTGTGCTGCCATACCGTTCATCAGCATAGCATAGGCATAGCCCTATTGGAACCGGTAGGTTGGGATCCAGATATCACCCGTACGAAACCGGGGGCAGATCGCTTATATAGAACAATAAATACTAAAGTTTCTTACCTTCATAGATATAGGGAAATGTATCAAAAAGAGATCAACGTAATCTAGTCCAAGTCGACTAAGAGACTCCCGCAACGCCGGTACAACTTGTTCTCGTCGATGTTTGTCATTCCACAGCTAAAAAGTAAAAGTTTTATAAAAATCGATTCGAAAATCGAGAGATATTATGATTCGGTAATACTGTATTAGAGAAAATGTGTCTTAATTCAAGAAAGTTAACCTTAGTAGTAACGAATATGTTGTCTCTAGTGATTATGTTCTTTGCTACCGCTTCCGCTATTCCTTGTCCTACTTGCTCTTCGTCACCATATGCAGCAGCTGTGTCGATGTGCCGATACCCAGCCTCTAAAGCCCAGAAGACTGCTTTACGGACGTCGTCCAAGGATTCGTTCTGAAAATAAGGTATGTAAGTTGATAACACGTATTAGTATAAGGATTATGTCTTGTATCACACCATTATTTTTGTAATTTATAGCTTTAAGTCATGATGTAATCTGTTGTGTTGTCCTATAAGAAATATAAAAATGCAAAAAAGAAAGAAAAAAGAAAATAAGGGACGTTGTAAGACAAGCAAGAGTAAAAGGGAGAATGGAAGGAATGTGGTTAAAATAACCATAATAGTCACAACCTATATATACGTCCCACTTGTGGGCACAGGCTTTTTATCTTCTATTCTATTAAGAAGGTTTTAGGGCAATTAAAGTGCGTGTTAGCGGTTTTAAATGTCTTCAACACTTAGTTTTTATTTTCAGACATGCAGATTTCCTGGAGATTTCTTCCTTCCCCGCTGAGCACGTGATAAATCGGCACTTAAAATTGCGATTAACAATTTTATTCATGCCGTCGGTGATCGAACCTCGAGCCGGAAGATGCTATTAAAAAGCCAAAAGTTCATAGTTTTGTTATTTATTTGGATTTGCAATCAACTTACAAACGAACGCAACGTCTGTTCTGTCGTTCTTACCCATGATAACCTTGTTGTTGACTTGTGAGCATAATTTGGGCTCCATTCGTTATATATTATCTACCATTCACACATAAATATGGAAATGGAAGAGCATTACTGCATAGAAAAATAAAACTACGAATGAATATATATATATATATATATATATATATATATATATATATATACATATATATAAATTACATGTCACGTTGTTTGTCCGCGATGGACTCCTAAACTACATAACCGATTATAATCCAATTTGCACACCGTGTGCAGTTTGGTCAAACTTGAGAGATAGGATAGTTTTTTTGCTCACAATTTTTTTTTGCGAATTTAAGGATTTTTAATAGGACATGACCAATTGTAGTCGAAAAGGGCAGAACAACGTCTGCCTGGCAAGCTAGTATATATATATATATATATATATATATATATATATATATATATATATATATATATATATATATATATATATATATATATATATATATATATATATATGTATATATACATAAGGCAAAAAAATATTTTAACAGCTATCGCGTGATTTAATCGCAATACTCCATATAATTAATCACGACTTGCGAGTCTATACGAGAACGTAAAACAAACTTAGTAGTTGGATAATGAGGAAGTCTCTATTGTTTAATTTAATACCCATAGTGGCATTCTGTTTGCGGTTTCGATTCGATAATAACATCATCGTCATTACCATCATTGTAGCCTATCAATGTCCACTGCTCAAAATAGGCCTCTACATAGAGTGATACGTAATGATATGTTTTATACGTGGTAAAGCCACGCTGCAACTATGTTATTGTTGTAGCACAAATGGGTCGCCTCGACTTGGGAAGGACCAGGCTCTCACAGAATACCAGTGTTAAATAGGAACTTAACGCTGCTGTGTTTTGTGTTGTGAGTGTAGAACCGAAGACTCGTGTTATTGGAAATGAGGCTAGTCACATTTAGATGTCTATGGGCCATAGCAACCACTTACCATCGGGTGGACTATGTACTCGTTTGTCTCCCTATCTTATTAAAAAATGGGGTAGTCGATATTCTTACACCGCCACAACCACTGCTAAATAATTAACAGAATAATAACTTTAAGCCGATCGAAATTTCACTGTTGAACATAGAACTCATATGGTCATAGGAAGGATATTTGATGTAGTGGTCACGTTTAGTAGACGGGATAGAAACAGCAGTTTTTTTTATTTGTTACTAGAAAGACACTGCTTTCCATCTCCTGTTTGTTTGCCTCATTGTTTTTATTTGTTACTAGAAAGGCACTGCTCTCCATCTCCTGTTTGTTTGCCTCCTTGTTTTTATTTGTTACTAGAAAGGCACTGCTCTCCATCTCCTGTTTGTTTGCCTCCTTGTTTTTATTTGTTACTAGAAAGGCACTGCTCTCCATCTCCTGTTTGTTTGCCTCCTTGTTTTTATTTGTTACTAGAAAGGCACTGCTCTCCATCTCCTGTTTGTTTGCCTCCTTGTTTTTATTTGTTACTAGAAAGGCACTGCTCTCCATCTCCTGTTTGTTTGCATCCTTGTTTTTATTTGTTACTAGAAAGGCACTGCTCTCCATCTCCTGTTTGTTTGCCTCATTGTTTTTATTTGTTACTAGAAAGGCACTGCTCTCCATCTCCTGTTTGTTTGCCTCCTTGTATTTATTTGTTACTAGAAAGGCACTGCTCTCCATCTCCTGTTTGTTTGCCTCCTTGTTTTTATTTGTTACTAGAAAGGCACTGCTCTCCATCTCCTGTTTGATTGCCTCCTTGTTTTTATTTGTTACTAGAAAGGCACTGCTCTCCATCTCCGGTTTGTTTGCCTCCTTGTTTTTATTTGTTACTAGAAAGGCACTGCTCTCCATCTCCTGTTTGTTTGCCTCCTTGTTTTTATTTGTTACTAGAAAGGCACTGCTCTCCATCTCCTGTTTGTTTGCCTCCTTGTTTTTATTTGTTACTAGAAAGGCACTGCTCTCCATCTCCTGTTTGTTTGCCTCCTTGTTTTTATTTGTTACTAGAAAGGCACTGCTCTCCATCTCCTGTTTGTTTGCCTCATTGTTTTTATTTGTTACTAGAAAGGCACTGCTCTCCATCTCCTGTTTGTTTGCCTCCTTGTTTTTATTTGTTACTAGAAAGGCACTGCTCTCCATCTCCTGTTTGTTTGCCTCCTTGTTTTTATTTGTTACTAGAAAGGCACTGCTCTCCATCTCCTGTTTGTTTGCCTCCTTGTTTTTATTTGTTACTAGAAAGGCACTGCTCTCCATCTCCTGTTTGTTTGCCTCCTTGTTTTTATTTGTTACTAGAAAGGCACTGCTCTCCATCTCCTGTTTGTTTGCCTCTTTGTTTTTATTTGTTACTAGAAAGGCACTGCTCTCCATCTCCTGTTTGTTTGCCTCCTTGTTTTTATTTGTTACTAGAAAGGCACTGCTCTCCATCTCCTGTTTGTTTGTCTCCTTGTTTTTATTTGTTACTAGAAAGGCACTGCTCTCCATCTCCTGTTTGTTTGCCTCCTTGTTTTTATTTGTTACTAGAAAGGCACTGCTCTCCTTCTCCTGTTTGTTTGCCTCCTTGTTTTTATTTGTTACTAGAAAGGCAATGCTCTCCATCTCCTGTTTGTTTGCCTCCTTGTTTTTATTTGTTACTAGAAAGGCACTGCTCTCCATCTCCTGTTTTTTTGCCTCCTTGTTTTTATTTGTTACTAGAAAGGCACTGCTCTCCATCTCCTGTTTGTTTGCCTCCTTGTTTTTATTTGTTACTAGAAAGGCACTGCTCTCCATCTCCTGTTTGTTTGCCTCCTTGTTTTTATTTGTTACTAGAAAGGCACTGCTCTCCATCTCCTGTTTGTTTGCCTCCTTGTTTTTATTTGTTACTAGAAAGGCACTGCTCTCCATCTCCTGTTTGTTTGCCTCCTTGTTTTTATTTGTTACTAGAAAGGCACTGCTCTCCATCTCCTGTTTGTTTGCCTCCTTGTTTTTATTTGTTACTAGAAAGGCACTGCTCTCCATCTCCTGTTTGTTTGCCTCTTTGTTTTTATTTGTTACTAGAAAGGCACTGCTCTCCATCTCCTGTTTGTTTGCCTCCTTGTTTTTATTTGTTACTAGAAAGGCACTGCTCTCCATCTCCTGTTTGTTTGCCTCCTTGTTTTTATTTGTTACTAGAAAGGCACTGCTCTCCATCTCCTGTTTGTTTGCCTCCTTGTTTTTATTTGTTACTAGAAAGGCACTGCTCTCCATCTCCTGTTTGTTTGCCTCCTTGTTTTTATTTGTTACTAGATAGGCACTGCTCTCCATCTCCTGTTTGTTTGCCTCCTTGTTTTTATTTGTTACTAGAAAGGCACTGCTCTCCATCTCCTGTTTGTTTGCCTCCTTGTTTTTATTTGTTACTAGACAGGCACTGCTCTCCATCTCCTGTTTGTTTGCCTCCTTGTTTTTATTTGTTACTAGACAGGCACTGCTCTCCATCTCCTGTTTGTTTGCCTCCTTGTTTTCCTCTGTCGTCTTACACCAACGGGACAATAACGGGTATTAGATGTTCTTATACCGCCACTACACGGTCAGTTAACAATAACATATTTATAGTTTATAGTTTTACGGTAGAGCCATGCTATACCTAGCAAATAGTAGTAGCACGAAAGGGTCGGCTCGACCTAGGAAGGAACACGCTCTCACAGAATACCAGCGTCAAATAGCGGCTTAACGCTTCTGTGTTTCGTTTGGTGATTGTGAACCGGAAACCCTTTTTACTGGAAATTAGGCTTTCAAACTTAGTCCTCACGGGTGACAACGCATCTGTATTTTGATTCATTGTAGAGAATAGATATAGATGACAATGGGCCACAGCATCCACTTACCATCAGGTGGACTGTGTGCTCGTTTGTCACCCTTATATTATAATAAAAACCAGCCAAGAGCGTGTCGGGCCACGCTCAGTGTAGGGTTCCGTAGTTTCCCGTCCGTCACAATAAGTGTTCCCACTTATGAGTTTAAAAGTGGGTATCCATTATGTTCGCGCTACAGCAGCGCTCCGCGCTCCTGCAACTGCTCCCGGTGGTGGGTACTGTTGTTTCCATCCAAGTTCAAAATGATTTTCCTAGAAAGTCCTTATAAAGTTCTACTTTTCAGATTTTTTTCATATTTTCTAAACTTATGGTTCAAAATTTAGAGGAGGGCGACACATTGTTTTTTACTTTTGGAGCGATTATTTCCGAAATTATTGACATTATCAAAAATGGTTTTAGTAAACCCTTATTCATTTTTAAATACCTTTCAAACCATATATCACACGTTAGGGCTGAAATTAAAAAAATCACTTCCCACTTTACATATAGGGGGGCTACCCTAATAAAACATTTTTTTCCACTTTGTCGGCGTGATTGATACACATATTGGTACCAAATTTCAGCTTTCTAGTGCTAACGGTCACAGAGATTAAGCGAGGACGGACAGACGGACAGACAGACATGGCGAAACTATAAGGGCTCCTAGTTGACTACGGAACCCGAAAAAAGTTAATACTGTACGTAGTGATTATATGTTCTTTGAACAAGCGACCAGTGACTTCACTATTTTTAAAAGGAATTACTTAGAATATCTTGGGTCTTATATCGCTAGCAGTTATCCGGCTATAAGCTTAACGATTATGGCAAATTTCTTATGTTTATGAAAGGTCTATGTCCGAGTGAAATGTTGCGGGCTAGTGACAAAGGTTATGACCACGGCGTATTTACCTCAAGCAAATAATCAAAGTAAACAACAGAGCTGCGCAAATATTGAATTGACTTATAACGAGCAAACGGTTCCTAAGGTCATGTTTCATCATTTATGACAGTTTATTTTAAAAATACTAACTGGCTTGGCAAACTTTGTTCTGCCCTTTCCGGTCCGTGGTAAGTTTCACAAAAGCCATTTTACAATGTAAATACAAAATTTATCAATAACTTTACCGCAGCGCCACCGAGTCCAGAATTTGTGACATTATTTTTTTACTATAAGAGTCAATGATTCAATGCACTCGTACGACACTTCGTATTTATTAGGCATTATTTATCAATTCTAAGTTGACAATTAACAATTAAAGACAGTGGTTACAAAGTAGGTACCTTTGCATAAATCGAACAGTGGTCAGGACGCACTCTGCTGACAATAATCTTCCGATTATCATCAGTATCAGCTTCACCATCAACCTATCATCGTTACCACCAAGTTCTCATACTTATTAATTTTTATCAGTAAATGTAGCAAACTATCGCTATTTTTTTGTCCTTCGAGCTAGTAAACCACATAAACCAACATACTAAATATACCTTACTGTGGATATGAATAATTTTGATTCCTGAAGTTTGTTAATAACTTGACTTTAGCGTCTATCTATAATAACTATGAAATATGTTCTAAACAAAAAAAAATTGTGTGAATATAATCACATTAACACTCACTCAGGAGACACTATCTGGCTTTGAAAAGCTTACTTTGAAAAGCTTACTTTGTTTATAACGCAGTACGATTTAATTATAATTATTTTTAAGTAGTTAGGATATTATTTTATTGAAGACAAAATACATTTTCTCTAAAACTACGAGTAAATATAAAATAGACTCTGACGTGCGTTGCTATGTGCTTACCTCTTTAGCAGTACCTCTACCGGTTCCTAGGGCAACGATCGGCATAAGATTACCGTCGTTTAATTGCACACACGGAACCTGTGATTCCGCAGTCACCATCTGCAATGCACCAAATGTTTTAATTTATTATTATAATAACTTTGTGTTATTTTTAAGGTAGTTATATATTAATTCTAATTTTCTTTAACGTATTTATTACTTTTTCGCCGTGGTGTGGCGGAGAAAGACAATCCTCAACCTCGTACTATCCCGGTGTGGCAAGAGACGAAAGAAGGAAAGGAAATAAGTGATGAACATCAACATCTTCCTAATAACTATGATCAAAATAATAAAACACTTCGTTTACCAGCAGGCGGTGCCTGCCAAGCGTTGGAACTATTGCAGTTTTCTATTAGGTGATATATGCAGGAGGCCTTTTTTAGGAAGTGGGCTTTGATAAGCTGTTATTATGATGATACAGACAAGACGTTCTGGTTAATCAGTAACTCTTAGTTATCGCCATCAAGTAAGTAAATCTATTATACCGCTTCTTTTTTCGAACGCGCCAAAAAATAAATCACGTGACTTAACGTTAAGCTATTTTCTTATTCATTGTAGAAAGCAAACTTGGTTGAACCCGTAGAGCAATGATGTTTAGCAGTGTTAAAGGTCTTGGTAAGGCAATTGCAAATCGCCCAAACGTTGCGGTTGCGGTTACGACAATTCACCATACAATGTGTCGGAGCCATTTCTAGGAATAAACTATTATGGATTGGTGAAGACGAAGACGTTTCCATGGGGTGGCGGCAAGGGGATTTCCTCGATAATGTTACCAATTCTCTCAAATGGAATGTTACAAGAATCTACAGGATTCTCTCAAGATGCAAGACGTAATAAAACATGCATTTTCTCATTACACACAAAGAGTAAAATCATTATATTGATATGTGAACATCAAAATGAAAGTAAATTTTGTAAAAACATCAAAATTGTAGTCATTATAAAACCAAGGGAATGAAACTTATGTCCTTCGAAAGTCATGTGCACAGAAACGAAAGTCATGTCTAAAATAAAGTAATCATACACACATGATTTTTCCATAAAAAACGATTTAATCAATTAAAGGAATGCATTTTGATCACGTTTATAGCTGTACGATGCAAGATACCTTTGCCTTTTCTGCTCGTAACAAAGATAATATCTCTGGCACTGAACAATCTTACAAAAAAAAAATTATGCAAAATAAAAGAAATACATAAAGTTCAATTTCAGTCTATATATTTCCTATCATTGGGCACAGTCCTTCTATCGTTTTTTAAAAAGAGTGATATAGCAATTAGTCAACCGTGCTGCTCCAATACATACAGGCAGACCTCGTTTTCTCGAAATATTTAAAACAATAATTAATTTTCGAATAAATTGTTTAGCAATTTCCTCATTTCCATCACCTCCAAGCTCGTGTTTCGGCACTTAAAATTGCACTTTACAATTTCGAAATAGCGGTAACCGCTTCGCCCCCGAGCTACCATGGCTCTTAAACCTATCCTCTAAGCAAAAAATCTAAAGGTGCGTTGTCAATCCGGATTAAGATGCAATGCCTTTTAGCTAATATATATATATATATATATATATATTACTAAGTTCACAAATAAAATAACTTATAAGTGTGTGTTAAATTACGTTTGTGTGAGTATGTGTGTCGCAAACCGATCGTACAGTTTTATAATTTCGCCGGCCCAAATTACAACTGTTTCTTACGACATGCTCAGATTTCCGTAGTGACAAAGATTAATTTATTACATTACTTTAAGACAGTTGAGCAAGGCAAACCCACTTAATTGATCATTAAAGATATATGTAATGCATTTACGTTTGCCGGTGTTACCCGTCCATCGGATAAGAAAAATCGGCGTAATGGGAATCATTTATGCCGGATTTCTATTTTTAAAAACGCTTCGTTTTCTTTTACAAGCCATTTTGCAGCAAATGAGTAGCACGGGAACCCCCTTTTTATTACCGACTACAAAAAGGAGGAAGTATTCAATTCAACCGTATGTTTTTTTATGTATGTTACCTCAGTACTTTTTTCTGGGTGAACCGATTTTACTGCGATGGTACTCGTGTGGTCTATCTGACTAGTAGTTTTTGAGTTATCCTTAAGGCTACAGTCTTTTAAAGTTGACTCACATCGAATCATTAGCGCCACTTTGATTTCTTTTTTTACAGCAAATTATTGTTTCAGAGTAAAATATTTTGATAACACATAAATACCCAGATTATAAGTAATGGCTAAATTTTTTTTTGGTTCATCTATGTGGTCTATGTTAGATAAATCAAACGGTAAATAGAGCTCTCTCGCACCCAACGCAATTTCGAGCTTTGTTCGTGTACCATTATAAGGCAATCGATAATAAAAAGGCGAAATCTATTCAGCGCGTTAATAGCTAAACATCTTCATCTCCAAAATGCGCTGTTTCTTTTTTTCTAAATATCTTTCATTGTCTTAAATAAGAGGTCTCAATTTCGTTAAATTTCGCTGTTTTCGCCTCATAAAAAACTATTTGTTTCATAGCTATAGCTGAAAATATTTATGCTATAATTATTTTTTTCTCAAGGGCAGGTGTTTAATTAGACAAATATTAAAAAATAATAATTTAAACCACTTTATTTCAAAATTAATAATTATTTCGATCGACCTATAAAATATTGACTTTATAAACAATAATTGCGGGCAATATTCCTTAGTAGCCGCTGAGCGGCTGTAGCGTTCAGACGTCTTGTCTGTGCCAAATTTTTGCACTTCCTCTCGCTCTAACATTCCTCTTTCTCTCTCTTTCCCTAATCTTGGTTGCGCATTGTTACGAATTGAAAGTTTCTCTACTTTATTATTTTTTGCATATAATTCTTTAAGGGTTTATAAATCATTTTGTATTTGTTTTATAACTTTTAATTTCGATATGGACCATAAACGTAAAAAATATGCTTGTACCAGAAAACCTACCTACCTACCTACATATTATGTAAGTTCTTCAAGGAAATATAGAAGTATTATACATTTTTGGATTGCACATGATGTTTTGTTTACAAGCGACAGTAGCCTAATGGCAGGGAGCGGACCGCGAACTCAAAAAGGTCGTGGGTTCGAATAGTAATTCATGCATATAGGTAAATGCTATACAAAGTTACATTATACTTTAATGAGAAACTATAAATATGTGTGATAGTGGACTGTTTGTACTTATATAGAAATTATTTTGAGTTTTTTTTTTAATCTATTTTAGTATTTAGAACTACTTGACGTACTTGACGGATTTTCGATAGTGTCATCGACTTATTACGAAACCCTCAGTGCACGACTCATTCTAGCACTTGCCAGATTCATTTGAATAATCAATAATACGAGTACATGTTATACAGGTTCTAGATGATTATCTTTTAGAAACCTTTTCAACAAAACAACAAAAATTATACAAATTTAAAATATATTTTTTTTGTGTAACGAATTTTGTAATAAAAGCATGGAACAAAAATAAATACGAGGTAGAAAATCTGTATGTGAAAATTTGTTAGCTAATTATCAATAATCCTGTATATTAGATAAATTGATACTGGAAAATCTTAGTAGAGCAACTTTCCACGCTACGGCCAGAAAGATAACTGCGGTGGCGGTACATGAAGTGGCGGGGCAGGGAGGGTGTAGATGTGTCACCAGAACGCAATTTTTCTGTTTTGCTCTGAAAGACTGGGCTCTTAATAGTGCGTATTTAATTATTATCTATATTGAAGTCGGTTGAACGAAGTTTTTAATTTTACCACTTGTTAAAACAATATACCAGTTCAACTGTTTATGAATCTTTTAGTTTATCAATTTAAGTCATACTATGTTGTCGAATGAATAATTTGTAAGATAAACCGTTTTCACATGCACCTCATGTTTATTTAAACGGATCGTTACGAAGAACGAAACGTTCCTTGAATATAAGAATCAAGCATAACTGTTTTGTAATACTATCCCAACGATCGGAAAATAAAATTCCTATTTCGACTCCGCTCATAATAAAAAGCGTACAATCGCCATGGAAAACATTTTATTCGTCAAAACAATTTCGAGCATAAACAAAACTAAATTTAATTCATATGCGAATTCATATTCACATAATCAGTAGTTATTACTCATTCAGTCAATAGTTAATTTTAATCTCCTGTAATTTAAGTAAGCTTGGTACATTTTAATTAATTCGTTGCTTCCGTCAAAAAATAGTCATTAAATATATTTTTTTTAATTTAACTTTTATTGCTTATTGCCTATATTATTCGGATAGGCTATATATAATACTGACTAGTACTGATAATAGTCACTACCCCGTCGGTCTAGTAGTCTAAGCGTGACTGCTGATTTTGGGGTCCCGGCTTTGATCCCGGATCGCGGCAAAAATATGTTATTGAGTTTTTCTGTCAAAAAATTCTCAGCAGCAACTTGGAGTCAGGAAGTTGGTGGCGTTTCATTCCCGTGCCTCGAAAAGCACGTAAAGCCGTTGGTTCTGCACCTGTTCCGGTCGTTTGGAGAATAAGGGAATAGAATGAGCACATGTGTTTGCGCAAACACCACGGGCACTATAATCCTGTCCTGCTCAGATGGCTAGTCTCCATCTAGACTGGCCCCTATGACCGAAATGCGGTCTGGAGGACATTATTACAACATAGATTTTTATATCTATACATGGGGGGGGGGATGACTTCGGCTGCATTCGTGCCAACACGAATGTATGTCGCAGCCAAATAAGACGCATTAATAAAAAGCCTAGTCGTAACCCACGTCATCTAATATATCAGCGTTTTGCGTTCTAAAACGCGGCTGATAATGTTGAATTTTAAGTGTTATACATTACAAAACAAACAAATGCAACGGGTTGCTTTTAATGCCGCAACATTCAAAAGCGCTTTTGCATTGTGGCTAGAAAATTTGTCGTAAGGAAAATGGACCGAACAAGTCGTTCTGTAATTAGGCTAGACTTTCATAGAAATTCAACGTATCGTAACGTCATTCCGGCTGAGCGTGAGTAAGCTGTATATATCTATATAAACTAAGACTTCGTCAGTCGAACAGGAAAATCATTTCCATTGGGGCATTTGATCAGACCTATCGGCCAAACGGGAAATACCCACCACCCATAGGTTACCGCGGCGTGATAGAAATGACCGAACCTGTTAGAAAAACTCTAAAACTCGACAAACCACTTGGTTCTTCTAATTAAAAAAAATCGTTTTCATTTTAATTCCGTTTTACAAATCCGTCAGATAAAGTACATAGGAAAATTTATCTAAAACAAAATATCTTCGATCAATAATGATCGAAGCAAAATATTCATACTACTTACGAGGGGACAGATGGCAACTTCTTTTTTTACGTCGTCCTGAGCTCGAACAGATACAGCGCAATGACAGGAGTGAACTAGACTATATTTTAAACAAAAATCTTCGAGATTTTTAAATCAAAAATTTTATAAATTAAATTTTGATAATTGATAATTTTGAGCCTTTGATAATTGTCTTAAGCCGCTGTCCAAACTGGCTCGATGAAAAAGATCGTTAGATGATCTAAAAGGTGTTCTAAAAGATCGCGCGATACTCATCGGGCGATGACGCGATGCCGCCGCGTCGTCAACATAACAGCACCATTTCAACAATTGCTGTTTACTGAGATGCACAGTTTTTTTACCCTTAGGTCTCTTACCGTCTCTAACTCGACTCACCAGTAGTGTTGCCGTTTTAGCCACTTTGTGGCTAGATCTAGCGGATTTTCAAAGGTTTTAGCCAAAAAAAAATCAATTTTAGCCACCAAAACGAATCTAGCTACTTCTAACTACTTCTGGTAATTTTTGTTAGCTACTAAGTTCTTTTAAAGAAACATGTGGTTACCGCCTTTTGCTGAGAAGGCAACACTACCGCGGTCCACTCACTCTCCGCGCCGCAGGTGTAATCTATGATCGGGGTTTCCCCAACTCCACTCATATAGTACCGAAAGTCGAAACGATAGATCGCATTGTTCTTGTTTAGCCGTAGCCTCTCACGCGTGGATAGTTCTTACATTTTTCATTTTTGTTAAGTTTTAAAGGTGAATTGAGAGTCTTGAGTTCTTGGAAAGTTATTGGAAATATCATGGATGTTCCTCTCAAGAAAAAGAGCTACATTCAAAAATATAGGACTGAATGGGAGAATGACGAAGACTTTAAACAGTGGATAAAGCCAATAGCGGATACTCCAACGAAAGCCTTTTGCAAGTATTGTCATGTAGAAATTGCTGCCAAAATTTATGATTTACGTAAGCACAGAGAATCTAAAAAACACAAAGCAAAATGTGAATTAATCACAAAAAATAAACAGATCCAGTTTACCTCTACACCTGATGATGGTTCAAAGAACAGTCAAAAAGCTGAAGGCCAGCTTGCCTTGTTCATTGCTGAACATACTTCCATATCCAACACTGACCACCTTACAGACCTTTGTAAAGAAGTTTTTCATGATTCAAAGTGTGCCAAAGATATAAAAATGCATAGAACTAAATGTACGCAAGTTATAAATCAAGTGCTGGCGCCGCATTTTAAGGATACTCTTCTAAAAGATATTGGCACGCAGAAATATAGTATTATTTTAGATGAATCTACGGATGTTAGCGTCTCAAAATACATGGGAATAATAATACGATATTTTAGCCTGAATACGAATAATATTGTGTCATCATTTCTGTCTCTGGAGCCTATTGAAAGAGCTGATGCGAGAGGTATTGTCACATCTTTAGTAAAATGTTTGGAGTCACAAAGTCTTCCAATACAAAATTTGATTGGGATCGGCACCGACAATGCCTCGGTCATGACGGGCCGAAATAACAGCGTAATTGAAATTTTGAAGAGAGAATATAATTTACCAAATTTGATCCTCATTAGATGCATCTGCCACTCTTTGCAATTGGCGGTCAGCCATGCGTCTGAAAGCAATCTGCCACGTAACATAGAATTTCTGATAAGAGAGACGTACAACTGGTTCTCCATTTCTCCAAAACGCCGAGACGAATATAAAGCGCTGTTTCAAACAATTAACTGCGGGGATGAACCATTAAAAATATTAAAGGTTTGTGACACCCGTTGGTTATCAATAGAGCCTGCTGTGTTGAGAATATTGGCACAATGGAACGAGTTAAAACTACATTTTTCTTTGGCCAGAGAGAAGTGCTATACAGCGGGACTTCTTTGGGAAATGTACAATGACGAGGGTAATCGTCTTTACTTATGTTTTTTGAAAAGTATTCTTCACGACGTTCAAATTGGCATTAAGGTATTTGAAGGTGAAAATATTGATCCTGTCAAACTGTTAGAAACTCTGATGACCTTGTTACGATCTGTCTGCGTTAGAATAATAATACCAGGCGCCGCGACAACAGACAAAGATTTCCTCACTATCAAAGTAGAAGATCATCTAGATCCAGTTGCACATTTGGGACATCTTTTCGAATCTCATGCCAGTAATAGCAACTTATCTCCGCAAGCAATTTCTAATATCAAAAAACGATGCATCGACTTCAGTGTCAAGTTGGTACAAGAAATTCAGAACAGAATACCTTCTAATTACGAGATCCTAGCAAAAGTAACACTCTTAAGTCCAGAGAACACATTAAAACAGATCAAGGATCCTCATGCACTGGTTGGATTAGCAAGAGAATTGGGATTCGATGACCAAAAGACAGATAAAATTGTTCAACAATGGAAAACTATACAATTCATAGAATGGGAAACTGCAGGAGACAGTGTTAAATTCTGGGCGCAAGTCTTAAAATACAAGAATGCAGCAGGAGTTAATACATTTCGAGAACTAGCTGACTTGGCTATTGCTGCAATGTCCCTTCCTCACTCTAATGCGGAAGTAGAAAGGCTGTTCAGCGTGATGAACACTGTAAAAAATAAATTGAGAAATAGAATGTGTTCATTGACACTCAATTCTATAATAATGATTAGAAATCAATTAAAAATAAAGAAGAAAAATTGTCACAACTATGTTTTACCGCCTGAGGTTTTAAAAAAAATTAAAAAAACTGTCAAACCTTTAAAACAAATCGTAACACCATCTACATCATCATCACCCATTGACGAAGAGGTTATAGAATTACCAGATGACATTGCAGACCTACAAATTGATTATTAATTTTTATTTTTTTTCAAATAATTTAATTAGTTACTAAATTTTAATTGTAGATACGTACAAACATTATTGTTAGTTTTAATAAATACTTAATTAACTTAAGTATATTAGATCCGGTTTTAATTAAACCCACTTATCCCTAACCTTGTATATTATTTAATTATCAATATAGAATATTAAAGTAGGCAAAGGATATTATGATATTAGCCACTTCTAGCTACTTTTAGATTACGATTTTTTTTAAAAGCTGGCCACTTTTTTATTCTATTTAGCCACAAACTAGATTGTCCAAACGGCAACAGTGCTCACCAGTGCCCTTGCGACCTTGCGTTGCTGCGTACGCGCGATGATGCGTGACCAATTAGGACACTCAAAAGAGATTTGTAGCTTTGATTGCACGATCGAACGACCAAACCCATCGTGCGATCATTATTAAGCATTTCTTGTGCTCACAAGATCATTTGCAAACTTCAATTAGGACACTTTAAAGAAATGTGTGGGTTTAATCGCGGCGTGCGACAAAATCGCATCGTTTGCTCGTACGATCGTTGTCAATTACAACGATGCCTAAATCTAATTTTTTTATAGCATACCTAAGAGTCACAAACAAGCACACAGTCCACCTGATGGTAAGTGGTTGTTGTGGCCTATAGACATATACATCCATCCTCGATTACGAATCTAAATGCAGATGCGTTGTCACCCGTGAGGACTAAGATGGAATGCCTCGTTTCCAGTAAAAAGAGTCTCCGGATCTCTACGATCACCACACGAAACACAGCAGCATTAAGCTACTATTTTACGCTGGTGTTCTGTGAGAGCGTGGTCCTACCCCAGTAGAGCTGACCCATTCGTGCTACAACCGTACTATATACCAATATAGCTGCAACGGGGCCCTATCAAGTAAATGAAGTCAAATTAATAGATTATATCTGGACGAAGTCGGGCAGGCTTGCTATTTATAAATAAAACCTTGTCAATAGTAGTCCAAGCGTAGGATAACATTATTCAATATTAATTTATAATACGGTAATACGTTACAAGATGACAAAATATAACCTTCAAAAGAATTCAAGGTTCAGAGATCAAAAAATAAGGTCAGTTTTAGCTAAAAAGGGGAATTAACGTGTATTATAATTAAGGAACCGAGTTACCACACATATTCATACTTTTTATTACCCGACTGTTAAGGAAGGGTTATGTTTTTCGCGCGATCTTGTATGTTTGTAAATTTCTTTATTACCTCGTATCTTCCAAACGGCTGGATAGATTTCAACAGTTAAGGTATCGTTTTATTCGTCCTAAAAATCTAAGTGTTTTTACGTGGCTTTCTTTTAAATAAACAAAATGGCGGATTTTTGGTGCAAAATAGTAATACGTTTATAAAAGAAAATAATTAACAAACCTATCGAATATTGAATATAAAGTGGTATGTTTTAATTTAATCAGGATAATTTTGCGCCCTCCTTTCTGCCAAGGAGGGTCGCGTTCGGCTTAGAGATCTCTAGTCAGATCGTTAAGCCAGTTCCTAAAAGGTTGGGTTTAGTGGGTAAAAGTCACCACATAACCACGCAGCCGGCTGCGTGGTATGCTATGAGCATTCCCAACCTCCCTCCCCCGCTTTCCGGAGGGTTGTCCAAATTTGCTTCGGGCGCAAAAAAATAAAAAATAGGTAGGAATAATAAATTGGTTTACAAAGTTTTTGATAACTATTTTATAAAATGGGCAATGCTTGTGTCGGACCTCGTGCTATTATATGAAAAAATATAGTTATAAATATCCGTCGCCCAATCATATTTTAAACGAAATAAATAAATAGTTTTCAATGAATTTTGAACGGGTAAAAAAGTTAAAATTAAAAACGTATTCTCAGCATTTGTAGATCAACCATTATAATATCCTCCAGACCGAATTTCGGACCCGACGACCAGCTTCAACGAAGTATAGCCGTCTACGCAGGACAGAATTATATGTACAGAGATATACTCGTATATATATATATATATATATATATATATATATATATATATATATATATATATATATATATATATATATATATATATATGTATATATATATATAGTGTAGGTAGGTAGGTTCGATAGTCCGATCGAAAGATAATCTGACACGAGAGACAAGGCGCAACACCTACGGCTTTACCTGCTTTCCCAGCTTGTGGAACACTACCAATTTCCCCTCTCCGGGATGCTACTAAGAATTTTTTCACAGATAATTTAAATTACTTTTATTAGTCCTATCCGGGATTCGAACCCTGGCCCACATAATCAGCAGTGGCACTAACAAAGACTAGACCAACGCACTAGACTAAATAAAACAAAATAAAATTTATAATAAATTAATATATTGATATCCAAAAAAGTAGCTAAACCCTTTACTCTTGTAATACACGTTTGACTACTTTTGCTACCAAATTTAAAGAATAGGTACATAAAATTTATCATGATTAGGACTTTTTTGAGGTAAGTTCAGCAAACTTGCTTTAGTATATTTTTTTTCTCTTTATTAGGTTCACCAACAATTGATAACACTAACACATCAGATTAATATAATTACTTAAAAGTATTAACACAAGTGCTACAATTACCTAAAGGTAAACTCCGCATGCATCTAACTTTATAAAAAAACTGAAAAAACAATAAGTTGTTCCTCAACTAAAATTAAATACATATTTATTAGTAAGAATAGTGCTACATAAACTGAAAAAACTTAAAAAAAATTAAGCAATCTATTTTAATTTACGCTATTAACTTATACATTGACGGACGGTATATTGATTTACATATCTAAACACTAGTTAATAATAGGAAATAATCTAACAGGCTTTTTTCCTTTTTTTTCAAGTTCCCTTCTTTTGTGAGAAAATCTATCATTTCAAGCCCTTTTTTAGTATTTTTTAAAAATACGAAAATTTTAATAAAACTAATTGCACTCATGATTTTTTATTCAAATAACCAGTTCCGTTTTTTTTCTATTGTGTCAATAAAATCAAAAAATATTATTTAAATTTCATCAGTATGTAATTTATATATATATATATATATATATATATATATATATATATATATATATATATATATATATATATATATATATATATATATATTCAAATAAAACGGAGCAAAGCTCGGTCATCCGGGTACTAACCTTTTATAATCATAATATAACCTTTTCCAATGTCTTAAAAAGAAAGGAAGATAAGCTTAAAGGTCTAAAGGACTTAGTTTGATGTATGTATTTTTTTAATTATAATTATCTGCTTATATTGAATTAAAAATTTCCTATTCTGATCTATTGCAGTAAGTTTTTTTTAAAACAATAATAAATCAAAGCACTTGTACTTACGTAAAATAAGGCTAGAAGCGAGAATGTCGACACTAATGCAGCCATGTTGTCTGCCTAAGCGTTACGGCAACACTAGTCTAAGCTTCCAACCACAAGCATATACATATGAGAAGATAATTACACCTAGCTGAATGTCAATGTTCTAGTTTGATCAGACTCACGGATAACCACAAAGATTGAAAAACAAATTTAACTAAATTTCATGTATCTATTTTGTCAGTGCATTTGTAGTACGTCACGAACTTTACTATACGAATTCTTCCGCCATACGTACTTATTTAATTTCCCACCATGTATTGTAAGTTAAAGTTACAGCCTATATACGTCCCACTGCTGGCACAGGCCTCCTCTCATTTCTGAGAGGTTTTTAGGGCAAGGAAAAGTTGGTGAACAAGTTCTCTGAAATGCAGGTTAAATCACGATGCTTTCGTTCATCGCCGAACACGTGGTTTGTATCAGTAAGTAATCAGCACTTAAAATTGCAATTAACAATTTCATTGGTGCCGGCGGGGATCGAACCCGGGTTGCTCGCGTACTGTGAAATTTGTAGCGAGCGCTTAGCATCTGAACTACCACGGCTCTTGTGTTGTAAATCGAAAGCAAAATCTATATCTGCCAATATTTAAAAGAACAATAACCTCTTCAGTAAGTTATTAAGTCAATTTTCGAGTCATTGTTATATAACTGCAATATTAGTAAATCAAATTATTAACATTTCTCTCACGATAACTATCGATAAATGTTTCGTTAAATATTAAAGACCGAATACTTAACATAAGTTATCAAAAAAAAAATAATGGAGTAATGTAAGTCGTAAACATGAGCTCGAAATGACAAATTTTTCAGAATGTATTTTAAAATAAGGTCATATATAATTTATAGAGGCAACACTATTGCCATAAAATATATTCTGACATTCTCTGACTAGTATACAGTTATCTGTGTTCTGACATTACGAAATTATTATGTCATGTCGAAAATTAAAACGGATCTAATGACACCTCAAAATTCAAAATCCCTCAAGGTTTTTCGGCTAGAGAAGGTCAGAAAGAAACTAACAAACAATCACACCCAGAATTTTAATAAAAGACAAAAAATGTGTATATAAGATCTGCCGCAAAACCCGATTCGGGTTCGGTGACTTTAAATGTTCCATAAATATATTTTTTTTTTGTTTATTTTTTAGCATTGGATGACAAACCAGCACTCAGTCCACCAGATGATAAGTGGAAGCTGTGACCTATAGACATCCACATTCATCCTCAATTAGGTATGAATCAAAGAAACACAGCAGCCTTACGGTGTTAGTTTACGCCGATATTCTTTCTGTGAGAGCGTGAACCTGCCCCTGTGGAGCTGACCCATTCGTGCTACAACTTTAATATAGCGTGGCTCTACCACGTAAAAAATGTTATCCTTCCTTCGTAAAACAGGGTGCACAGCTTCGTTTTCAAGAACTTTGCAGGTAGACTAACGATAGAAGTACCAGACGCCTCGCTACTTTTATGCTCTGCCCGGTTTATGTATTTTACATCTTTCTTAAGCGAGATCTGCGGATATTAGAATTTTATGGCATTTTTAATAATCGATTCTCGTACACCGCCATCTGACAACAACATTACTCGCCATGATAAGATATAGGTATAATTCCTTATAAAATGTCAAAAAAATATGCTCTTAACATGAATAGTTTAAAAAAACATAAGTACCTAATAGAATACATAGTATGATAGATTTGTCAAGGTTATTTCTCTTTCCCCGGGACGATGGGCTCACTCGATAGAGAAGGCGGTACTCGAAAAGAACCGCCATTTGCATTTTAGCTGAAACGGCTCCTACATTGATTATCAGTCAGCTTTGAAGAAATTCGAATCGAACTCGTGCACACATACTACTACTAAAATAATTTCAGCCGGCAGACCATCTCACATTTCTGTCACCAGCTCAAGCAGGTACATTTACTTAACACTTTATCTGCTTTTTATGTACTACTACTGTACAGGTGGTTAGTGTCTTAGTCAATTTTGTCTTAATATTTTGCCATATCTATTATTATTCCATATCTATGCAAATGGTATTTTACAACCATCAAAATTATTTAAAACCACCAAATTGAAAAATCGAAACAGGCAAATTGCTGAGTAACTAGAATAATATATGTAAAAGAGACCTTCTGTTTATTATTTTAATTCTTTTGGTGACCCAGAAAGACTGAATATAATATTGGTTATTACGAGTTCGTTTTCGAATAAAATTGTTTTTTATTTGTTATGTCATTACAGGCACACACAAAGGACGATGCTCCGGTATGATTGTCATGTCAACAACTAGCTTTAATCGAGGTCGAATTCTTAACCGAAGCTAATGTAGTTGCAACACTTAACACTTTCACCCATAAAAACCTCAATGCCCCCTGTGCATGGATGGAGAATATGTAATATATTATTCAAGCTGAATACTAAAGTAAAACTTTACCTATTACCGTTCTATGTCTCCTAGAATTGGCAATAAATTTCTAATATATACCTATACCGATCCAAATCGATTCGAACATAGAATCACGACTCAGTAGCTGTTAAGAACATGATTATAGTGTCCGTGCGATCAGTGTACTCAATGTAACCTGTGACATTTTAATATTTACGTACGCAGTAGAAAGCTTACAGAGTTATGATTTTGTGTGAAAGTTCCTTCGCTTTGTTACAAAAATATAATAGGCATATATTATTAGTAACAGCATTACTAGTGCGAGCATACTTAGAAAAAAAATATCTCCGTTTCCGTACGTGTCGTAAGAGGCTATGGGAAATACCAGAACGATCCGATGACATGATACAGCTCATCAATTACTTTTTTTAAAGGATAATGGTGATAAACTATAGTACACAGTCCACTTGATGGTAAGTGGTTGCTGTGGCTCATAGACATCTTCGATTACGAATCGAAATGCAGACGCGTTGTCACACGTGGGAACTATTGAGGATTCCATTGAAAAGGGTCAATACGAAACACAGCAGCGTAAGATTGCTATTTTACTCTTATATTCTGTGAGAATGTAATTCTTCCCCGGTCAAGCCGACACAGCTACACCAGTAATATATCGGCAGCATAGGTCCTACCACGTAAAAAAATTTTAAGTGTTCCTCAAACATGTCCTTACAGTAAGCTATGCTTACGTTTACTTTAAAATCTTTATTTTTTTTTATATGATAGGGTGACAAACGAGCACACAGTCCATCTGATGGTAAGTGGCTGCTGTAGCCCATAGATATCTACATTTATCTTCGATTACAAATCAAAATGCAGATGCGTTGTCACTCGTGAGGACTAAGATGGAATGCCTAATTTCCAGTAAAAAGGGTCTCCGGTTCTCTACACTCACCATACGAAACACAGCAGCATCAAGCTACCATTTCACGCTGGTATTCTGTGAGAGCGTGGTCCTTCCCCGGTCAAGCCGACCCATTCGTGCTACAACTATACTACTAATATAACTGCAGCATGGCTCTACCACGTAAAAAATATTAAGTGATTATGTTATAATTTTCCTAATCTTACTTATTTTTCTATCAAAATGTGAAAGTACCTATATACATTTGGTAGTTCGTCTTTCAATGGTCCTTCAACAGGTGAACGGATTCTAATTAAATTTGGCGTAGTAGTCCAATATGTCGTTGTATAGGACATAAAAATGAAATATTTTTTATAACAGTTATTGATAAAGAATTTGTGCCCAGAAAAGCGGTTAGTTAGTAACTAATTTGGAAAACTATCTGCCACGAGAATAAAAAATATACTTCAGTTTGTTGCTGTAACTCAGGTAGGTATCTGGAATTTAAATGTCTCATGTCTGTGTTGTTACTAAAGCTTTCCTTGACTACGAATCGTCGGGGGATTAGAATAATAGAATATTACATAACATAAACTTACGCCTGGCACCCAGAGGGGTAGGTAGAGATTACGCATTTCCATTTCTAACAATCCTGATTGTTAAGGCTCACCACTGCACCGTTGCTATTAAAATTTCACAGGAACTTATTATTTTTATTGATAGTTAATTGTGGAACTACCTTCAGATTTCTGTACAACATTCTCTCTTTGTTATCACAATAAACAATTTTTCTAAAAAATGTGCTATTAAAGGAATCGCAATAAATTAATTATTAAGACCCGGTGTATTTTATATGTCCATCTGAGACAATGACTTACAACTCTCTCTCGCCTTTTTCACATCCCTATACACGGTCATGCTCGTCGGTCGTACTCTTAACTCAGTGCATCTTCAATAAATCTCCGAGTCAGTTGATACACATCCTTTGAGGGCGTCCCTGTCCGGCTCTGTAACTCACTTCTCCAGCATAAATTTGCTGTGTGCCTCTTTCCGCATTCACTTTATCTACTTATCCAAACCACCGAAGCATTCTTTTCTTGATCCTGGTCCCAATTTCTTGCGAACTACAACCACATTTCTATAACATTACTTTTACTATCTCGGTTCTTTTGACTACGCAAATTTCACTACCGTACCTATATTAAGGTACTAACACATCACTGTGAATTGCCATACGTGCCTATATTGACAAACTCAGATTTACAATAGAGTGAAGAGCTTCATTTATTTTGTGTCCTGGCTCTTTTTTCTATATCCTTGTCCATTAGCCCTGCTAAACACTCATCCTAATATCCTATACACAAATTCGTCCAATGGCTCGACAAACTCTCCTTCCATTCTTATTTTACATATCGTTTTATATTTTAAAAAAATATTACTTTCATCTTACCTGTAAGTGAATACATTCCCTGTCTTTTGATAATATGCTCACTAATGTGACTTAAACTTGCCAAGCAACTGTCATAGATTGAATAACAATGGAGAAGTAATGTAACTCTGTCTGACACCTTATAGATGGCAAACAGGTCCGTGTTGATCTAACACAAGCTCTAGAGTCTCTATAAAGTGATTTAAATGCCTGTATCAGCCTACGCTCAACTTAAACTCAAACGAATACTCTGTCAAACTCTTTCAAGTCTAAGAATGAACAAAGAACCTACTTTTTTGGCTAAAAACTACTCAGTGATCATGCGCATAGAAGAGACCTGATTTGTAAACCTATTTCCTCTCCAGCTTGCACATCCCAAATTTTCCCATCAGTTTCTTTCATAACTCTTTAATATAAAACAGTAGTTAAGAGCCATAAGAGCCTCGTGAGATACGAGACGAGCGCTCGCAGTACGCGAACAACCCGGGTTCGATACCCGTCGGCACCAATGAAATTGTTAATTGCAATTTTTGTGCTGATTTATCACGTGCTCAGCGCTGAAGGAAAACATCGTGGGAAACCTGCATGTCTGAGAAATAAGAAATAAAATATTTCCAAGATATTTGAAGTTCGCCAACACGCACTGGGACAGTATGGAGGACATTTCCTTGCCCTAAAATCCTCTTAGAAATGAGAGGGGGTGGCCTGTGCCCAGCAGTGCGATGTGTATAGGCTGTAACAAACTAACGGGATGGCACAGCAGACACAGTTCTCTGACAATGGTCAGTAAGTTGATTCCACTTACTGAGCATTGTGAACATTTAGCTTTTGTAGTTCTGCTTTGAGCGTTTTACTTTTATAGTGGCGACGTAGTAAAATGCACTTTATATATTTAGATATAACATTTGCAATACCTAAATCATCCCGTGAGGGCCGTCGGAGGACACAAAGAGAAATGAAACAAGATATGGGCGGCAGCGTTTTCCTGGTAACTACTTAAAATATATACATACATAAACAAACAAACAGAGGGGTAGGCAGAGACTACGGACTTCCATTTGGCACGATCCTGACATACCTCTTTCTCTTTATTTTTTTATTTATTTTTCATATATCTACGCATACATGCTCGTCGGTTAAGGGTACTTCTAATGTAGCCCATTTTCAAAATATCGCCAATTTGGTCGATAAACTTTTTTCTAGGGCGTCCCTTCCCGACTCTGCCGTTCACATCTGCCATATAAATTTGCTTTGTCACTCTTTCCTCATTCATTCTTTCTACATGACCAAACCACCGAAGCATTCCTTTTTTAATCCTGGTCACAACATCATCTTTCATACCACATTTATCTCTTATCAGGCAATTTCTCACCCTGTCATTCAGATTCAACCCTAGCATACTCCTTAAAGACCGCATTTCTACAGCATTTATTCTACTTTCGTGCTTCTTCTGCCACACCCAACTTTCACTACTATACACTAAAGTAGGGATTAACACAGCGTTATGAATTACTCACAACTTACTGCTCAAAATATTGAAAAAATTGCGATTGTCTTCCCGCATGCCAAACGTGGCAAGTGACAGCTGTCCCCGTATCAGACAATCTAAAGGGAAGACCTACGTTCAGCTGTGCACTTGTGATATAATGATGGATAGGATGTAATGATGTTGATGATAATAACTACGCACTAGTGTAGGATTATTTTACATTAAAAATATACAAGATTTTTACATTTAATCTTAGAATCATGCACAGCAAGGAAACAACACAAGATTATATGTCATGCCTTTAAATGACCTTCATAGTATGAACTTAGATCATATAATGGGTATGCACTAAGATATGAGGTTAGTGACTATGACGCGCGTAAGAACAAAGTATATATGGCAACTCGATAGTGCTGCACAAAAAGAACCAAAAAAGCACACTTGCTTTTTTGGTTCTTTTTTCCCCCCTGCCACACACTCGTCGAGTGGCATGGGAAGTGACGAGGTAAGGAGGCAAAAACGTAGTGTGGCCACAATACTAGTCATGCCGCACGTCATGCTCCTCGTTTTAGTCATTTCTTCACCTTCAACCTTCACCTGCATTCATCTACTTCCTTAATCTTTTAGTCATATCCAATGGGATCCCGCTTGCACTTTGCTTACCAATTGGAGGCTGCCACTCAAGAACCCTTTCGTCTGTTTCCGGTTAGGGCTAACCATAGCTGAACGACCTTAACCTTCCTCATAAAACCGACAGTTAAAGACCACATGAAGGGTTTCCGTGATATTATAATAAGTCTTACACCTCTCTGCAGTTGGATAGGTTTCGTACTCTGGTTCAAAACTTAGATATACCGATAGTCAACTTGGCACTGCTGTAGTTACCGTAGCACCACTCAAAACTTTTATTATTATTTTATAGATACATGAGATAAAGAAGTTTTTAAGAGTAGTTACTTAATTTTATTAGTTTGATCACATTCTTTCGCACATCAGCCCGTAAAAGGCGTGGCCAGGCGAAGCTAAAAGCTATGAGAATTATTGATTAGCATATTATAGATAACCGTTACGGTAAACTGCTGCATTTTCTATACTGGTGGCCACACACGGTCAGTTAAAGTCATCAGTCGAACTGATATCAGTTCGAACAGATTTAAGCCAAAGAAATTTCCACACATACAGTCAGTTCAACTGATCGTTCCAACTGATCGTTCCAACTGATCGGTGCAAACTAGGACTGTGATATTTTTTTTAAAATATCGCATTTTTGATATATCGATAATTATAAATATACCAATGCTGGAGTTTTATATATAGTAAGTTAATATACAATAAGTCAATTGTAGTTTTATAATTCGAAAAAAATATCAATATATCGGCTTTATTTAAAAAAGCAACCGTAAGTCATTTTAGTTTGTTTCATTTATTATATTTATTAAACAAATTAAATTATAAATGTATGAAAACGTTAGATTATAGTTCCTATTAATTATTGTTTAATTTAAATAAGACGATTATGTGTACCAATATTTTTTCGTAAGAGTTTTCATAAATACTCGTTGTTTTATATGGTCTGCTGTTAAATATGTTTAGAAGTACATGTGCTACAGATGTAGCTGAAGAAACCAAATATTTAACAGTTATTTAGATAGAACGGAACCAAACTGTCTACCCAGCAGACAGTTATATTTGTTAAAAATAGTTCTTTAAAAACCCATTAGGTTTTCCTTCGCCTTTCCAATTCTTCGATGGTTGTATTAAAAGATAATACATAATTAGATAATTCGTCGCAAAGCCTCACGCGCTTTTAAGCTGTACGATTCTTAAAACTTTTGAGATCCCACAAACATGGCTCTGTTTGCAGAGTCTTGAAAAACTTAATAACTTTTTTATCATTGATCTCTATCATAGCCATACGTGCGACCTTGTTGCGCTCATCATGCACAGTCAGACAAACGTGTTATTTCGTGCGTTGATCTCTTTGATGTACCGCTACTCGAGTTATCGCCAAACGGCATAGGGCATTGTTAATGTCATTGTCAAGTTAACGCGTTAAGTCATGGCCACACCTACAGTAAAGTCCATCAACGCGATAATTAACGGCATTTCTCGTTAGTGTGGCCTTAGCATAAGATTGTACAAAAATTATAAAATAAACAAGCTCCGTGGCGCAGTGGCTTAGCGATAAGTTGCTGCGCTAGGGGCCGCGGGTTTGAATCCCGTGCGGAACAAGTATTTGTATGGTCTACAAATAATTGTTCTGGGTCTGGATGTTTGTTCTTGTGCAAATTATGTTTGTAAACTGCCTCCACGATACAGAAGAAAATCCTATTGTTTTAAAAAAAAAAAGAAAAAATTCTAGAATTAATAAAATAATTATTTGATTTGTTTGATAATCAAATATGTTGAGTTTTATAAAATAATAAATTTTTCGTATTGTATTAAGTTACATAACACATATACATATATATATATATATATATATATATATATATATATATATATATATATATATATATATATATATATATATATACACTATATTCAGTTTAGTTTTCTTTATTTTTCTTATGTTCTCTCCCCCTTTGGGGGCATACATTTTTTAGAATTGTCACAGATAAAATTGCGTGACTCCTATAGTGACTGTCTTTGTGACTTTTTAAGAAGTATGTGTCAACTTCAGGTATTTCTGTTGGCACAATGATAGTCACTTTCTTTAAGGCATCAATACAAAAGATTTTCCAGATAATATATCGCTTTCTTCATCTTTTCAACAACAATTATATTTACAATCGAATTAATTTTCAAGTATTTGTGGTGTCTTTGTTTTACGTATGGGTACTAGTACTAAAGTAAATCAAATTTAGTTTTCATTAATCTATAGTTGAATTTATAATTTAATAATCTGTAATTTAGTAATATAAAAGTGTAAGTAAGTGTATATAAGTGTAATAAATAATAGGTACCTACTGTAATAATCACCTTTCAATCAATTTTGATTTATTATATAAATTTGATATAATAATTGACAAGTGATAAGTGTGAATAAAACACTAAGCAATTGTCATTTGTCAGTTGCACTTGCCACTCGCACTTGTCACTTCTCTAAATGTAAACCGGGCTTCAAAGGCACTAACTCTTGCATTTCTTTTTTTATCTTTTTAGTGATCCGTAATTTGGCTTCAATATCTAATTTAATTAATATAAAATATAACTTATATTTCAAATAGAAACATTTATCTTCATACTTTTCTTACAATTTAAGTTTGATTTTCCCGCCATAAAATCTGTCCAATATTCCTACCCCATTTAAAAATGGCACCACCTGATGACACAAAACTTTATGGAACTTCGTTATTTGTAGATTTATTCTGTGCGGGATTAGAATCCGCGGCCCTTAGCGCCAGAGCCGAACGCTTAGCCACTGCGCTATCGAGCAATCAACTTTCACTTCATGATTTCATTCTTTCCACGTTTTAAATATTGGTTCAGATTTTTCTTTCTTTATAAAAACGCATAAGTAATGCAATATCTTTTTAAGTCAACAAAAAATATATAAAAACTATTTTTATCGATGCCAAAAATGTCAATCGAAACCAGGCTGCCGGTCCACATAATACTTTCACCGAATACCACCCATTCGATTCCGAATCGAGAAGTAGATCGAATGCATTGATTAGAAAATACAACCTCGGACCATTTATAGGAGTCATTTATAGTTAATTGTGTGTTTAAATGCAATAAGCGACACGAAATCTATTTTGCACGTACTTTAGTTTCGTTTAACTATATTAAATTCAGTAGTGTCCTGAATTTCTTATACTGACGAATTTAAAAAGCTGGGAGAATTATCCACTAAAAGAGATTTTAACAATTATATATTCATTTTGTTTTAAATAAACCTTAAGCTCACTCTAGAAAAAATCTCTTGTATAGTCGAGACGTGCTTGTTCTGTGCAGGAATCGAACCTTCATAACGCAATTACTAAACACTTAGCCAATGCGCTACCGCTCCGTCAAATTAACGGTACAGTTAATTTACTACGTGCTTGCTAGTAGAACGGAAAACACCATAAAAAGCATGTGATTAAATATATTTCAATGAGAGAGCGATGTGGCGAACCCTCTTTTTCCTTATTTACTCCTCTCTAAGACAATCAAGAAATAGGGACAAAAATGTGCTCTGTACTGAGACAACTATTAATAGACTAAAGACGGAATAGCTCTCTCTTTAATTTTTATTTCCTACTGCTTCCCGAACAAATCTAATGAGGTTGTATAGATCATAGTTATATCTACCTGTAGCCCTGGCTTCATTATGTTTAGGCATGTTAACGCATTTATTCCATCCGTTGCAAGTATTAGCTGATTCTACTATAAAAAAATACCCTTGATTCTGTTGCTCATATAATTCCACTCACCAAAAAGGTAGGTATTAGGATTCGTCCTCGGAGGCAAATATCCGTTCAAAAACGCAATCGGAAATTTCATAATTTGGTTTATTGACAGATCAGTTTTGTAATCACATTTCGTAGAGTTGAATCATTTTTGCAAAACATGTTCGAATTAAGCGTTACTGTCATAATACTTATAATAACTGTTATTTGTATTTTTTTATAGGCTGGAGGTGACAAACGAGTACGCAGTCCACCCGATAGCAAGCGGATGCTGCGGGCCATAGAAATATACATTTATTGTAGATTAGGAATCAAAAAGAAGACGCAGTCACCCCTGAGAACTACGATGGAATGCCTTGTTTCCAGGAAAAAAGGTCTCCGCTTTTATACACTCACCATACGAAAGACAAGACAAGGTATTAAGCTGCTATTTCACGCTGATATTCTGTATGAACGCTCGCTGGTTTGTGAACAATGCCAAAATATTGAAGTGTGTAGGCATTTCATGATACGCCGCATTTTCATAATTTGAAATTTTTTATCTCCCAATGACGTGGTAGCTCAGATGGTTAACGCTCGCTGTAAATTTCACTATACGCGAGCACCCCGGGTTCGATCCCTGCCGGCAATAATGAAATTGTTAATTGTAATTTTAAGTGCTGATTTATCACCTGCTTCCTTGAGAAATAAAAAAAATATTTCGAAGAAATGTGAAGTTCGCCAACACACATTGGGGCAGCGCGGCGGACTATTCCTTGCCCTAAAACACTCTCAGAAATGAGAAGAAGCCTGTGCCCAATAGTGAGACGTATTTATAGGCTGTAACTTTAACTTTAATCTTCCAAATGTTACTTTATGAGTGATTTAAATATCATATAAACCTCAACCTACTGTCCTATATCCTATACTATTAAACGAGCAATTCTTATATATATATATATATATATATATATATATATATATATATATATATATATATATATATATATATATATATATATATATATATATATATATAATCGGGATCTCGGAAACGGCTCCAACGATTTTCATAAAATTTAGTGTCCAGGGAGTTTCGGGGATAATAAATCGATCTACCTAGGATTTATTTTTAGAAAATGTTTTTTTGTCCGTGTTTTTAGGCATTGAAAAACTGCTACAATATCGTTAGAATAAGAAGGTAAATTTTGACAGATTGTCAATGATTATAAATAGCTTAATTGGTATAATGGGCGGTCACAAAGTCGTAATACTATGGTTCGAGCCCAGACCGACCGACCAACTTTTTTTAATTTTTTTTCAAGTTTCTTTCTTTTTTGAGAAAATCTATTTTTTCGAGCCCTTTTTTTAGTATTTTTTAAAAACACGAAAATTTAAATTAAACTAATTGCACTCATGATTTTTTATTCAAATAACCAGTTCAGTTTTTTCTATTATGTCGCTAATATCAAAAAATATTATTCATATTTCATCAGTATGTAATTTGTATCTAAATATAATTTCCAAAACACACGAATTAAAAAAAACCAACCGGGTACTTACTACATTAAAGCTTTAATACTTTAGAGAATATTAACGGATGTCAAATTATTGTCAGAATAACTATGAAATGGCAGCATAATGTCATGAAATGCGCAGACATACGATCCGCAAAATTAATAAATACAATACAATAATATTACAATTCACTTTTATTTAATGCATGGACAACATGCTTTGTAACTGGATGAGTTGATGAGCCGTATTTAGAAATAAATACAAAACAGTTTGAACAATTTAAGGCTTTCTTAATTAGAAAAAAACCTTTATAACGTGAAATGTGATTAATGATATTCTAAACTTCGGTTATGTTACTTACGTAACCGTTGACGAGATCGAGCCATCAAGTCACAGAATACTCTCCCGTTAGTACAGTTTTCAGGAGCTGATTTTTCTAACTTAGATACGTTTTGTGTTTATTAATTAGCAACGACCTTTGGATACTGATATCATAATGATGGCGTATCAATGGTCGTTGAGAAATGTTTACGAATATGGATCTTAGAATTTAAATGCGATATCGATATGTACATTGGAAAACATGGTGAAGTCTGCTAACACGCACTGTAGCAGCACGGTAAACTAGTCCTCTGCTCCTCTCAGAAATGAAAAGCCAGTGCCCAGCAATAGAATGTATTTAATCTGAAACTTACAACATAACTACAATTCCATTAACGGCATCCGTTCGGTGAAATACCTCATACACTGATAACCGCCTTAAAATGTAGTACTCGAGAGAAATTTCGTAGTAATGCGAGTTGTAAAGGTCAATAACCCTGAACAGATGTTGTCTTCCAACAACAGATCTTTTTCTTTTTTTGCGCCCGAAGCAAATATGGGCAACCCTCCGGAAAGCGGGAGAGGGAGGCGGTGAATGCTCATAGCATACCACGCAGCCGGCTGCGTGGTTATGTGGAGACTTTTACCCACTAAACACCGCCTTTTAGGAAATGGCTTAACGATCTGACTAGAGATCTCTAAGCCGTATACGAACGCGACCCTCCTTGGCAGAAAGGAGGGCGCAAGCAGCGAAAAGCCGCTTAGAAGAGTGCCTAACTAAGGCAGATTAATGGATGTGTTATGGAGGCTCGGCCTGAGCCGCCAGGAGGCAGTTCAGGTCAGCCGAAAGCTTGTTGGGGGGGGGGGTCCGAGAGAGAGTTTCTCGGTCTGCGCACACTATAGCGAGTGTGAATAGGGGCTGCATAGGCAGCTGTCTCACGAATGAGATGATTTGGGTGGGACTCTGAGGCTTTGAAGAATCTCTCAGAGAGTGATTTAAGAAACTGTTGGATTGTTGGGAGCTCTAAGTCTCGATGTAGGTCAGCATTACGGACATAATAGGGCGAGTTAGTGGCCCTACGACAGAATAGATTTTGAACTATTTGAAGTTCATTTATAGCTTTGGGCTTAGCATGTGCGAAAATGGGGGCCGCGTAGGTCATGACAGGTCGTATGCAGACCTTATATAGGGTTCGCTTGTTGCGGAGGGACATTTTACTGTGTCTGCCCAACATGCTGTTGAGCCTACCCATGTAAAAACGTGCGGTGCGAGTAACTTTCTTGATATGGGGCTCGAAAGTGAGCCTTGCATCAAGGGTGACGCCTAGGTATTTGGCTTTAGTTTGCCATGGGACAGGGGTTCCTAACATCCTGATTGGCGGAGTGGTGGTGAGACGGCGTCGTTTATATTCGAAGCAAACGGCGGAGCTTTTCTCCGGGTTTACGTCGATACGCCATTTTTGAAACCAAGCTCCTAAGTCGCTTACTGACTTTTGAATCTTGTTCCGAATCTGTGGTAGTGAGTTGCCTTTGGAGTAAAGGGCTGTGTCATCTGCAAAGAGGGCTAGTTTGACACCATTCGACGGGATAGGGATGTCGTTGGTGAATAGTATGTATAGGAGGGGAGCAAGCACAGAGCCTTGAGGAACACCGGCTTTTATTTGACGGGTAGAGGATAGCGTGCCTTCGTGTCTAAAACGAAAGGTACGATCCTTCAGATAGGATGCTACAAGGCGAACGAGACGGTCTGGGAGGCCTAAGTCGTACAGTTTGTAGATGAGGCCCTCGTGCCAGACTCTGTCGAATGCCTTGGCAATGTCAAAGAAGACCGCGATGGTTTTTTGACGGCGAGGGTAAAAACCGCTGAGGATGTATTCTACTATGCGGTGAACTTGTTGGGGGCACGAGTGTTTGGCTCGAAACCCGAATTGTTGTGGGATGACAAGAGGGTCGCCGTCTGTGGGAAACAAATGGCGCCTCAAGCGCACGAGAATGACTCGTTCGAAAAGTTTGCCCATGGCCTTGAGGAGGCTGATGGGACGGTGATTGGAGGGGAGGTGGAGAGGTTTGCCTGGCTTGGGAATGCCAATGACAGTTGCCTCTTTCCAAGAGGTGGGAAAGTAACTGAATTCGAAGCAGGCGTTAAAGATAATGGCCAGTAAGGCGATTACCTGCTCCGGGAAGTGTTTGAGGGCTTGGTTGGAGATACCATCCGCACCCGGTGCTTTTTTGGGCTTAAGTCCTTTGATGGTAGATGAAATCTCATCTTTGGACACAGTGATAGGGTCAGAGGCGGTAGGGGGCGAGTTCCTGCGTCGGACCTCGTCCTCCACTAGTTGAATATGTAGGGGGTCAGTGGGTTGTGAGCTAGGAGAGCATTGAGCGGCAACGCTGTCCGCGAAGCACTCAGCCTTTTCTTCGTCTTCGAAGGCAATGGAGCCGTCGGGACGAGACAGAGGGGGAGTATGGGTTATAGCGTCTATCCGGAGGGCTCTCGCCATCCGGTAGTACGCTGTGTGAGAGGGAGAGATTTTCTTCATGAGATTGCCTTTTTCGTGGTCTCTGTAGTCTTGGAGGCGGTAACGCAGTTTGCGTTGAAGGCGGTGGGCTGCGAGTCTATATTCGGGAGTGGGATAGCGTGCAGCTCTACGGAGGGCAGCTTTTTTGGCTTTTAACAGGTTGCTAATATCTAGGGGAAGACTAGTTTTAGCAACCGGGACAACTTTTTCATTCTCTTTAAGAGAGGATGTTATAAGTGAGGTGAGATTTTCGACCGCGGTGTCTATTTTCCCCGCACTGTCGAGGGCGTCGGAAGAAAGGGTTATGGGAGGGTCCGGAGAGTCTATAGCCGAGGCTAGAGACTTCTTGAAGCCCTTCCAGTCGGTGTAGGTTTTGGAAGTGGGAGTTGGAGATGGCTGATGGCCAAGAAGGAGGGATACAGGACGGTAGTCGGATCCTAGATCGTCGAGAGGCTCGATTGCTCTAAGGTTAAGGGAAACTCCTTTAACTAGAGCAAAGTCTAGCACATCAGGAGCGTAGGTAACAATGTCGGGATAGTGGGTGGCAGTGAGGGGGCTATAGACAGTCAGGTCGAGAGACTGAGTGATATTGAGCAGCACCCTGCCACTACTTGTAGTAGTGCGGCAGGCCCATTCAGTATGCTTGGAGTTAAAGTCTCCAAACATAATGACTGAGTCGCCTAATGCAAGGATGGCTTCGAAGTCACTCTTGACGGGGAGGGTTCCGCTAGGGATATAGCAAGAGGCTATAATGATTGATTGGTGTCCAGTCATGGCTAGTCTAGTGATAGTGACTTCCATACTGGTAAGCGAAGGAGTAGATATGTGGGAGCAATGAAGGGACTTTTTGTGATAGATGGCAGTGCCGCCGCCTTTGCGGTCGGGTCTATCGTTACGTATGAGTGAATAATTTTTAATAGTAAGGCCTTTAGAGACCTTGGGGCTGAGATGGGTCTCTTGTAGGAGTAGGAGATCGGCTTCGCGATCTCGTAGAAAAAGCCTAAGCTCTGGGAGGTTATTTCGCAGACCGCGGATATTGAATGAAACAAGCGACAAACCCTTCGGTTTGATACGACCGTGAGATATTGCAGGAGCAGAGGGCTCCGGCATAGTTTAATTACAAGGACCTTAGAAGGTTGATGTGCTCAGTAAGAGCAAGGAGACGGCCCTGAGGGGACTGAGCTGTGCTCAGTTTACCCGCAAGAATAAGAATTTCGTCTAGATTGATCCTATTGAGTGTGTTATACACTAGGTTTAGGGACTCTACTACAGAGTCTGTCTGTTTTTTTGGGTCGGCGGAGGGCCGCGGGATATTTGATTCCTTTTGGAACCAGGGGTTTATTGGAAGTGGCGCTGGCTGAGAGAGCGGAAGGCTCATAAGGGGCCGAGGAGGGCCCTGAGGTGGCCGATAGGGGCCCTGTGGGGGCCGATAGATGCCCTGTGTGGGCTGAGATGAGCCCTGAGGGGGCTGAGGTAGGGGCTGGCCCTGGCTGGGCTTGCGGCTTACAAGAGCCGGGAAGGTTCGGTCATTGACCTGTGGTGGAGCTTTGCGGCTCGGAGGTGGGCGAGGGGCGCGAGGGCAACCTCTATAATTGGCCGGATGGCCTGTTTGTCCGCAGAGGACACATGAGGGTGGGGATTCGGCGTTTTTGGGCCGTGGGCACTCTTTCGAGTGATGGGGTTCTAGGCACTTAATGCACCTGGGTGGAGCTGAGCAGTTGGCTGCCGCGTGTCCATAAAGTTGGCAGCGGTGGCACTGCGCTGGGTAACCGCGCCGGTGAGGGGCTTCGACCTTAACACGCGACAGGCCGCACACAGTGCGTACCTCGCGGAAAATGGCCTTCGCCTCCGGCACATTGGTGAGAACGAGGAGGGCGAGGTTAAACCTTTCGCCCCTGCTGCTGTGCATTTTATGCACACCTTCAATAGGGAAGCCTTGGGATTTAAGGTCTTCCAGAATGTCTTCGTTTGCGAGTTCATAGGGAACTCCGCGGAGGACTGCCTTTACTTTCCTTTCTTCGGCGAGGGCGTATGTGTGGTAGGACACACGCTCGGCCGTGAATAGGCGGATTATGTTACGGAAGTCTTCTATAGACGCCGGAATAATTTTGATGGCCTCGCCGACATTAGTGGCTTGGTCATATTTGAAACCCTTATCGTAGAGGGTTTTGGACAGTTGAGTAAATTTCGCCTTGTCTCTGAGAAAGACAGGGGGCGGGACTTGGTTTTTGGCCAGTTCGGGAGCGCAGCGGGTTGCTGGCTTGGCGGTATTGTCTTTCGACTGTGAGGTGGCAGCGTTTGGGGCTGCGGAAGTAGGGGCAACGATGGGAGCTGCGGAGGTAGAGGCAGCGGCGGAGGGAGTGTGGGCGGCGGCGGCCGCTGAGGCGGGGGGAGTGCGAGAAGTGGCAGCGCGTTTCGGGCCGCGCTTTGATTTCACTAACGTGAATTCGGCTTGGGAGTCGGTTATGGTTCCTTCAGAGTCGGAAGAATCCGAGGAGCCGGTGGAGCTGAGGGCGATCCTCTTCCGGGAGGATGAGGTAACGGACGTGGTGTCCGAGTGCTCCATTTCGGAGTCGGGGGACGCGGGCGAGTCGGACTGCGGGGCAGCCACTTGGGTCGCGAGGAAAGCAGCGACGGCGGGCGGGGGTACACATGCCTTAGGGGCACGGGGGGTGAGATTGATCGAAAAGCTATCAAGGTCTACGCCTTGGGTTTTTAAAAATTGGTGGAAAAGAGCCAAAATTTGGCTAGCATCCATGGACGACATGTTGATCGGGACGGGGGGTGACGTTTTTTTTCTAAGAAAACTGGAGGTCCCTGTTCTGAGAAGAACAGGGCCTTGGGGGCAGATGGGGAGGACTGACGATCTATTCCAGAAACTGGGGTCCCTATGTTCTGAAAAGAACAAGGGCTTGCTCTGAGAAGAGCAAGAGACGATCTTCTAAGGATAGTATACACAACAAATAACAGTATAACAAAAACAATAACAATAACAGAAAAATTAACAAATAAAACAAAACAAGCAAAGCGCGCTCAAGCCTCTCCGCCGGAGCAAGGGGGCAGGAACGATGCGAAAACAAAGTGACTCACCAACGGCGTCTGCTCGGCCGGTGTTAGCCGGGGAGAGCGGGGCGCGCGGGCAAGCGGTTGCGCTACCGAAAGGTCGGAGGCGCGAAAGAACTGTGTGCACGACCGCTCGGGGGCGGCGCGCAAACGGAACTGCAACAGATCTCTACTCATATATCCATATATCCGTACTCAGATTTACAATGAAAGATTTAACAAAACTTTCTCTTTTAGAGGTGATAAACAATTTTATGCTAACACTTTTAAACGTCAGTGTAGAAGAATTTCCCATCGCCACATAAGGTCCTGTGGGCGCCGTAAGAGACGATTATATGAAGTCCCAATTTGATCAGGTGTAGAACACCCAAACCGGTGACAGGAGCGTAAAAGCTTAGACGTTAGGTACTACTTACGTTCTTGTATACATGGTAGAGCCCCGCTGCAGCTATATTATGGTTGTAGCATGAACGAGTTGGCTCGACCGGGGATGGACCACGCTCTCACAGAAAACCAGCGTAAGATAGCAGCTTGATCACCCCTGAGGACTAAGATAGAATGCCTTGATTCCAGTGAAACGGGTCTCCGGTACTCTACACTCACCATACGAAACACAGCACCATTAAGCTGCTATTTTACGCTTGTATTCTGTGAGAGCGTGGTCCTACCCCGGTCGAACCAACCCATTCGTGATGCAAACACAATATAGCTGCAGTATATAAAAAATTGCACGCCCTTTAGTTACTCCACTGCCTAATTAGACGTTGAGTCGATAAACAACAACTGACGTCCACGAGCGACGCTGTTTTTGGTTTTAGGGGACTGCTTTTTTGGCTCAAAGCATGAGTCAACATTTGTGCAATACACAAAATGATGTTTTTTTAATAGAAATAATAGCGACAAACGAAGGCACATTCCATGAGGTAAATGGATGCTGTGGTCCATAGACATCTACATCTATTCTTGTTAAATAATCAAAATGCTGTTGCGGTGTTACACCTGAGGACTAAGATGGAATGTCTAGTTACCAGTGAAAAGGCTCTCAGGTTGAGAACACTCACCATACGAAACACAGCAGCAATATCCTGTTTCACTGTTGAATTTTGTGAGAGCGTGTCCTTCCAGTACTCCGGTGCATAAATTGTACATAAGTGCTACAACCATAATATACCACGTATAAAATGCTTTGCTCTACTTTCTTCTTTTTTTGATACTTTTAGTCGTATTAGTCACGCTGCAGCTATAAAATGGTTGTAGCACGAATGGATCGGCTCGACCAGGGTAGGATCATGCTTTCACAGAATACCAGCATAAAATTGCAGCTTGATGGTGCCTGTGTTTCGTATTATTGGTGTAGAGAACCGGAGACCCTTTTTACTTTTCCAGGCATTCCACCTTAATCCTCGAGGGAAACAAAGAATCCGCATTTCTATTATTAATCAATAATAAATTGAGGATACATGTAGATCTCTACGGGCCACAGCATTCATTTATCGTCAGGTGAACTGTGTGCTCGTTTGTAACCTTATAGTCGAAAATCATTGAGATATTCCATCATTTAAATTAATGTTATATTAAGAAATTAATGACTGTTTTGTTTGTGACTATTTGTGACAATTTTCTTTCAAAAGGGATATCGATGGAACAGATGGACCTGGTATTTCTACCTATATTAATATTGCATGTTACAAAGGTAATGTTTAATTCAATACAACATTTATACAAATATAGCCGTTAGTACCCCTTATGGAGGATGGGGGTACCCCCGTGGATGTCGTAACAGGCAACTGAGGGTAACTGATACAGGAAAGCAGCAGCGTCTCTCTGTGAAGAGTTAAAATAATATTCTTGCCAAGCGTGGGAACTATGACAAATATTATGTCCTTCATACCAAATATCGTTCACAGCGGCCAGTCTCCAGGTGCACTCTATATTTTCTCATTCCATTAGTCCGATGGGTCAGCAATCCGACATTACTAGAGAGAGATCAGGCACAAGACGAGGCACGGAGTTTAAGCACCGCCAACTTCCGGACTATCCCGGCCAAACCGGGATTCTAACCCGGGACCTCATGATCAGGAGTTGCGTTTACCACTACTAGGCCAACGTGTCTGCCACTATAACAAATATTCCCGCATTGAGCAATACATGAGGGACGCATATGTTGGCAGTGAACTCTTGGTAGGCTGTAATATACATAATAATTTAAGTATCTTTTTACTAATGTAACGACTCCTGCTGCCCGACAACGCAACAACGCATAAGTAGCTACAGCAAAACCTATTCACGCAGCCGCAGTAATTTAAAAAAAAGTTTATGGCAAAGAGACCATTTATTTTTAGTTTAAGCAAGCGGCGTGTCACGCATTAACCGTTATCCATACTTATTGACTTGACACACTGCGCTTTGCTGTTCTGTCATACGCTCGTCTTCATTCGAAAGCATCACCCGCTCGCGATAGCATTCCGTTACTTTGACATTCACGGCATCAATTTCAACTGTTAAACATGCAGTAATTCAACACGCGATTGAATAAGAACAGGAACGCATTTTCTTGTTTGACAAGTAAATTAGCGCGAAAATTTTAAACATGGCTCCTAAAATTGTGTTTCTTATCGTACTTTGTTTATTAGTCTCTATGTGTGAAATGAGAAAGAAGATCATGGATTATCCCACGGAGAAACAGCTAGAGCTGCAAAGGAAAGAAACCACTCCTGTCGATTTCACACGATTGGTGGCTATGCGGCTATTGTATGGTTTCGCCAAAGTGATGGGTTTCGATGAACCAGTTAGTGAAATACTGAACGGTGCTTTTGTTCCTCCTGGTGCTGATGATGACGACGATTTTGGTGATGATGAGGAGGAGGGAGGAATATTTGATGACTATTAGAAAAGCAATAATTAGTGTTTTTGTGTTGTGTTGTGGTGCTAAAAAACCTAAACATACTTGGCGTGTGTTCTACTGATATTGTGTCTGTGGGCAAGTTCTATACCAAATTAAGTTGCATTTAAGTAACTATATTTTAGTATTAAGAGTATTGTTATTCAATAATGTTGTTAATGTATTTCAAAAATATAAATGTGTAGTAAGTTCATAACATGTACTATGTATGTAAGTTATATTTATTTATATTTCACTGCTGTTCTAATGTACCTGCTAGGCGAATAGAGAATTGCACAAATATACTAATTTATTGGAAATACATATTATATGAATATTACATAAGGAAGTTAACAGAGTTTTTTACTAATTTCTTAGAATTAAAACAACTAAAGATTTTTTTAATTTCTTCTATTTTGATTTTTATTCAATATAATCTATATTGAATAAAAATCATTTGTTTTACATTGTATGATACTTATTGAAAGTAATTTTTTTTTATTTACCACTGGTTCGCAAAAAACAGCTCTGTCCTGGGAAGAACTAACAAGAAACCCAGCGGGACTTTTTTAAACATGTTTCAATTTACAATAAATTTATTTTGTACAATTTTTGTATGAATTTTTATAGAACCAGCATGGTGGCGATCACCTCATTCCCAGGGGTTATTTTCATTTATATATTCATTTATATTTAAAATAACCCTTTTTGTACAGTTTTTCTTTAATAAAACATTTAAACTTGTTTAATGACAATATAACATAACATAACATAAACACTCACGCCTGTCACCCAGAGGGGTAGGCAGAGACTACAGACTTCTATTTGGCACGATCCTGACACACCTCTCTCGCCTCCTTCACATCCATACACCTACGCATACGTGCTCGTCGGTTAAGGGTACTCATAATTTGGCCCGTTTCCAATAAATCGCCAATTTGGTCGATAAATTTTCGCCTAGGACGTCCCTTTCCGACTCTGCCATTCACTTCTGCAACATAAATTTTCTTTGTCACTCTTTCCTCGTTCATTCTTTCCACATGACCAAACCACCGAAGCATTCCTTTCTTAATCCTGGTCACAACATCATCTTGCAAACCACACTCTTCTCTTAATACACAATTTATTACCCTGTCATTCAGATTCAGCCCTAACATACTCCTTAACGACCGCATTTCTACTGCGTTTATTCTACTCTCGTGCTTCTTCTGCCACACCCAACTTTCACTACCATACGTTAAAGTAGGGACCAACACAGCATTGTGAATTGCCATACGTGCCTTTTTCGACACATTCTGACTCTTCATAATAGAGTGCAAGGCCCCATTTACTCTATTTCCCGCATTCACTCGTCGTTCTATATCCTTATCATATCTCCCATCCCTGCTAAATACGCAGCCCAAATATACAAACTCATCTACTTGCTCGATCAACTCCCCTTCTATTCTTATTTCACAAATCGTTTTACTTTCTTCTCTTTCAAAAACCATAACCTTCGTCTTACTTGCGTTCACTTTCATACCCCTTTCTTTTAATGATCCGTTCATTAATGTAACCATCATTTGCAACTCGGCCGCCGACGACGCAAGAATGACTTGATCATCGGCGTACAAAAGGCATTTGACGGTTAACTCACCCATTCTTAATCCGCATTCTTCAACTTTCAAATTTTGCAAACAACTGTCCATAAATAGGTTGAACAGCCACGGGGAAGCCACACAGCCCTGTCTGACACCTTTATGGATGTCAAACCACATATAGACAAAATACAATACACATATAGACAATATACAATACCTATATTATTCACAATACACTAAAAGCTTTTAAACAAACAAAAATAAAAATACAGTGGCTATAATGAAGAAATAACCGGCTTCCGTTAAGCTTAGAGGGTTGTTTTAAAGCTATTGAGACATAAATAAGCATTTTTAAAAGTTTTGTCTGTATTTCTGTCTGCCCACGCTAATCTTAGAAATAGTTAAATGAATTTAACGAACAGATACAAAGCAATTCTAGGATGAATCTAGGCTATATTTTATCCAAAACTTGAAGATTTAAAAAAAAGAAAAATTGTTTTCGATTATCATAAGTAGTATCATCCTATCCGGACGAAGCCGGAGCGTGTTGCAAGTACTACTCTATAAATATACAAATATATATAATTTACAAACAAAACATATACTTATTCCTTTTTGTATGGTGCACAGACCTTTCCCATTTTTTACCTGTATTGAAGTGCCTATATTATGATTACATTAAACTACTCGAAACCAAAATTGAATTGTTTAAAAAAATAAACTTCCTAATTTCTACCAATTTCCATTATTAATATCTGGTTGATTGACTGCCTCGTTGGTCTAGTGGTTGTAGTAGTGCGACTGCTGATCATGAGGTCCTGGGTTAGAATCCCGGGTCGGGCCAAAAATTAATTATTGAGTTTTACACTTGGGCACTATAATCCTGTACAGCGCCGATGGCTAGTCTCCGTTGAGGCAGGCCGCCATGGCCAAAATTCTGTCTGGAGTACATTATTATTATTATTATCTGGTTGAAATATGTATAGACACTAAAAATATTTTACCTTTGTATACCTATGAACAGCAAATTCGTTAATCAACCACGGAGATATTTCTAGCACAGACACATTAACATTACATACTGGTGGTAAAATAAAAAAAATGTCGTGACTTCAATATAACAACATTGACAGAAATTAGGATGTACCGTGGTATACGGAACACATCTGCTTACACCTTTAGAGGGTACAGGCGTGATGTTATGTTGTGTAATTGCGTAAACAATGCCTAGATATGCGATAGCACCAATCGCGGTTGATTTGGGCATTTATTGAAAACTTACGGTATCTCCGAAATCCATCGTTAGATCTTTACGAAATTTAAATAGGACCATTTCGGAATAAAACTCTTTCGAACAAAAAATAATTTTACAAATCCGTCTACATATATCGGAGTTATGCCCGAACATGCGAGTTGAGAACCTACTCCTTTTTTGAAGTCGATTCAAAAACCACAATAATTACAGTCAAAATGATAACTTCCCCATTTTCTTTTACAATTGGTTAAAAATTTATAAAATCGGAGTGTTCTGAACTGAATACGGTTTACAGGAACATAAGTTAAAATGTCAAGTTGTAATTACCTATAATAAAAGTAATGTCTCAAAACTGGGCACAGATACATAAACACTAACGCCTGTCACCCAAAGGGGTAGGCAGAGACTACGGACTTCCATTTGGCACGATCCCGACACACCTCTCTCGCCTCCTTTAGATCCATATACCTACTCATACATGCTCGTCGTTTAAGGGGTACTCCTAATTTGGCCAATTTTCAATATATCGCCAATTTGGTCGATAAACTTTCGCCAAGAGCGTCCCTTGCCAGCTCTGCCGTTCACTTCTGCAACATAGATTTGCTTTGTCACTCTTTCCTCGTCCATTTTTCTACATGACCAAACCACCTAAGCATTCCTTTCTCAATCGTGGTCACATCATCTTGCAAACCACACTTTTTCTTAGCTCACAATTTCTCACCACCATGCCATTCAGATTCCTCTCATTTTAAGATGTTTAAATCCAACGAGCTGCTGTGCGTTTTGGTGGACTTCACATGTCCTCGAAATATTTAACTCTTAAGACACGATTAATAGAATCAGGTGTTACTTTGCGGAAAATCTGCTTAGCTTAGCAGCTGTTTTGGCTCGCCGCTCACTTAATGGTCAACCACCGCAGTCTACATTACCTGAGCATGCCTCGTGTAGAGGCAAAACTTTCCTAGTGTAGTGATGTTGGGAGTAATGGTGCTGGGATTAGTGAAAACGGGATTAGTGCACGCAATTGAGGAAGTCTCTTCAAACTAGGTAAGAGACATTATTTTATTTTATTGAGCGGATGTGTGCGAAATAATTCTTAACAAATTTAATCTTAAGACATGCATATTTTCCTACGATGTTTTCCTTCACTGTGGAACACATGGTGAATCGGCACTTAAAACAGCAATTAACAATTTCATTGGTGCCGGCGGGATCGAACCCACGTTATCATCATCATCATCATTACAGCCTTTCACAAGTCCACTGCTGAACATAGGCCTCCCCCAAGTAATGCCACAAAGCACGGTCCTGAGCCACCTGCATCCATCGACTTCCTGCATGTCTTACCAGGTCGTCACTCCATCTAGTGGGGGGTCGCCCTACACTACGCCTACCGGTACGAGGCTGCCACTCGAGAACCTTTCTTCCCCATCGGTTATCGGTTCTTCGAGCTATATGGCCGGCCCATTGCCACTTCAGCTTACTAATCCGTTGGGCTATGTCGGTCACTCTGGTTTTACTGCGGATATCCTCATTTCTGAGTCTATCACGCAGAGAAACTCCGAGCATAGCCCTCTCCATAGCTCGCTGAGCGACCTTAAGCGTCCTCATACGGCCAGCAGTGAAGGACCACGTCTCAGATCCATAAGTCATCACTGGCAACACGCACTGGTTGTACAATCTAGTTTTTAGAGATTGAGGTATACCTGACGAAAAGATATGTCGTAATTTCCCGAACGCTGCCCAGCCGAGTTGAATCCGTCGATTGACCTCTCGGTCGAAGTTGGACTTACCTAGTCGGACTATTTGTCCCAGGTAAACGTACTCGTCAACAACTTCGAGCATAGTGCTCCCAACAACTACCGGCATAGGTGTGACATGGACATTGAACATGATCTTTGTTTTGTCCATGTTCATCTTAAGACCTATCCGTTGGGAGGCACTATTGAGGTCATTGAGCATAGTGCTTAAGTCCTCCAGCGATTCTGCCATAAGGACTATATCGTCGGCAAATCGAAGGTGAGTGATGTACTCGCCATTGATGTCAATACCGTATCCTTTCCAGTCCAGTAGCTTGAAAACGTCTTCCAATGCAGCGGTGAAGAGTTTCGGGGATATAACGTCACCCTGTCTTACACCTCTCTGCAGTTGGATAGGTTTCGAGCTCTGGCCCACGACGTCTAACCCACGTTATACGAGTATTAAACTACTTAACAACGTACGGCAAACATTTGGCTTCAGAGTTCTTCTCTTAGTGATTATTTACGACGTCTATTTGAAAAGAGAAGCTAGATTTAATAACAACAAAAATAATAAGCTTCACTTCTTTCATCAATGTTGTCAGCGCATTTGACGGAGAATTTCAAACACATGCACCCTCTAGTGACGGTATAAGAATATTCACTACCCCATATCATCCCGTGGGTATCGTAAGATTAGACAAAGAAAAGCAAACCAGGAGATTGGCAGGGATGGATTTTCTTAATAGACTAAAAATAAATACTGCCGTTGCCAAACTGCTTGCCAAGCGTGGCAACTATGTCAAAAACCTCCAATATGAGGTAATCTATGGGGGAAGCCTATGTTCAGCAGAGGACTTTAATAAGCCGTAACGGTGTTTCAAATATGTAGTGTCAGAGATGAATAGAGAGGCTACTATAATAATATATCCAAGGACACTTTAACTTAGTCAAAGCTTCGATATATGTTTGTCAACATACAACAATCATCATAATTGATTACAGATCAATATACAGGATGTTAGTATAAACACCGTTGTCCTTCAAAACCAGTGGTTTGGTTTCACTTATAGAACGTAAATTCAATGAATTTAAAAAATAACGCTATTTTCTTTCATAAAATTTAAAAAGTTTCTGTCCGACACCGTCCGTAAATTCATGGACACCCTATGCGCCCGAGTGACGTAATCACTGTAAAGATCACCGCCCGCGCTAGCTAGCTACACAACATTCAACAGAAAAATACAATAGGTGCACATAACCTGCGATGTAACTTTTCCTTCATACTTTCATCCTGGCTTAGGACAAGCAAAAATTGAGGAATTAAGGAAAAATTGAGATTTTATAAAAAAATGTTGCTATTTTTCATTGAATTTACGTTCTATAAGTGAAACCAAACCACTGGTTTCAAGGACAACGGTGTTTACACTAACATCCTGTATAAGTTGCAACATATCACGGTCTTGAACCACCTGCATCCGTGCAACTCGTTGTATGCCTCATTAGATGGACGTAGGATGGTTCCCACTAGCTGGATTAGCATTTACTTGGAGGTCGCCATACACTGCAATAGCTGACATGACGCTGCCAATCGAAAACATTTTTAGTTTATGGGTTGTCGGTTGTTCGAGTTATAAGGCTGGACTTAGACCATTACACCTTACTCAACTTTTGAGATAAGTCGTTTATAACCTCGAGCGTAGATAGCTCTCTTCATAGCTGGCCAAATGTCTACGTCTCGCGGTGAAGGAACACGTCTCGATATCCTAGGTAATGACAGACGCAAACACTTGTAATTATACGTGGTATGGTGGTATTGGTTTTATACGTGGTAGAGCCATACTGCAGTTATATTAGTAGTATGGTTGTAGCACGAATGAGTCGGCTTGACCACGCTCTCACAGAACACCAGCTTAAAATATTAGCTTCATGCTGCTGTGTTTCGTATGGTGAGTGTAGAGAACCGGAGACCCTTTTGATTGGAAACGAGGCATTCCACCTCAGTCCTCACGGGTGACAACGCATCTGCATTTTGATTCGTAATCGAGGATAGATGTAGATGTCTATGGGCCGCAGCAACCACTAACCATCAGGTGGACTGTGTGCTCGTTCGTCACCCTATTCTATAAAAAAAACAATAATAGTCATTCGGAAGTTACAGATTTATGCAACATATATAAATATAACAGATATAAAATATTAGCATTTTAGCAAAAAAAAATATAAAACCCAATAAGACCTTAGTCACCTGCCGTGACGGCGTAGGAGGATCCATTAACCCATTTCGTCAAAAGGAGACTTTAGGAAAAGCCAGAACACTTATAGCTACGGCACGTTTGTTACATCGGACGTAAAAGAGGTACTCAGACCAGCGACAGACACCGGCGTCATAGTGCGGACGTCTGCCACTGCGATTATTAATGCGTCTGCCACTGCGATTATTAATGCGTCTGCCACTGCGATTATTAATGCGCCTACTTACTACTTAAACGTACGTTACTACGTGACGATTTTGACACGGTAGAGCCACGATATTATGGTTGTAGCATGAATAGGTCGGCTCGACCAGAGGACCACGCTCTCATTGAATACCAGCGTAAAATAGCAGCGTAACACTACATGTTTCGTATGTTGAGTGTATAGATCCGGGGACACTTTTTTACTGGAAACGAGGTATCTTAGTCCTCAGAGGTGACAACGCATCTGCGTTTTGATTCTTAATCGAGGATAAATGTAGATGTCTATGGGCCACAGCATCCACTTACCATCTGGTGGACTGTTTGCTCGTTTGTCACCCTTATTCTATAAAAAGCAAATCCTCCCTTTAGGCCGATTTACACTTCGACAAGCACAGTAGTAGTAGTACAAGACATGCAGGAAGTCGATGGATGCAGGTGGCTCAGGACCGTGCTTTGTGGTGGCATACCTTGGGGGAGGCCTATGTTCAGCAGTGGACTTGTGAAGGGCTGTAATGATGAATGATGATGAAGCACAGTAGTGAGTTAACTTGCGAACCTGGCAATTAAGTAGAAAATCTCGTTTGAACGGCAATAAGTGAATGAAGTAGCAAGTTAATAATGAAGTTGAACGGGATAGTCGGCCGGTTTATTTTTGTCGAGTTAAGTTAGAAGTGTTGCCCCCGCGCATCTGCCGCCACTTGCAACTAAACTCGCCGCTCGTGTGCACGAGCGACTTTAGTTCAGTGCGTAAGTTGACAGGACGCAATGTGTTCGCGTTCGACCCTCAAAACATAAAACTGTACTTTTTTTGACTGAACTCGCCACGAAGCCATTAAAACGCTTCTGTCCACTTAACCGTTTACTGTCAACTGCCCTGTAACTAAACTCGCTACTGTACTTGTCGAAATGTAAATCGGCTGTTTGGGAGAGGTTAAACGTCCAGTAACGGACTTTTACAGACCGATAAAAGTAAAAAAAGAAAAAAACGGCCGTCAAGAAGCCAAGGAAGCTAATTTTTATTATATTTGCTATGAATTACTTGAAATATCTTACTACGCAGAGCAGTATCAAAAATGCGATGCGTCAATGATGATTAATGCAAAACCTACCTACAATGATGAAACCTAAAAAGTAATCATACTTAAAAATATATCAGTTTTTATAGGCAGTAAATAAAACACAGTTTCATCAAATGTAGCAAAAGTATATTTTGTCATAAATCATCATTGCAATCAAGAAACCAAGATTCGTTGTCCACAAATTTTCTTTCCTGTGAGCACACTACATCATCATCACTATGATCTTGGTCATCGCCCTCATTATCAACAGGTAAACAGTTAGCCGCACCTTGATAGCATCCCTTCATTTTTCTTATTAAATCACCCCACTGAAGCTTTGTATCGCAGAACGGGCACTTGCCCTCTATAGGCACAAACTCTCCAGGCGTCAGAAACAAATCTGCCAAACAAGTTATGTGTGCCACCAGTTCGCAATTTAAATTCAAACAGGTCAATTTTTCTTTAGAATTTAAATAATTTGAACAGAGCAAGCATTCGATGCAATTCTCAGTTGCCATATCATTGTCGACGACTTTTTTTAGATTTTTTGCTTTAACTGGGCCGTCGGTTAAAGTCATGTGCGATGGTGGTTTTCTTTCAGGCTACAAAAGAAGAAATAGCATTTATTATCAAATTGATCCATTATTGTTCAGTTCTGGTTCTTTCTGGTTCTGTGTTGGGAACCCCGAATCGGAATTCCGAAAGGAATTCCGTATGTGTGTGGCCGACCCGTTTGTTCCGTTTCGGAATTCCAAAACGGAAATCACGACTGTTCCCCAAGGGTTTAGGTAGGCAGAGACTACAGACTTCCATTTGGCACGATCCTGACACAACTCTCCTATTTTTCACATCCATATACTCAAGCGTAGCGTTGCCATACGTCCGGATAAAGCCGGACACAGGCTTTTTGGTTGCGTGTCCGGCCAAATTATACGGTATCCGGCTTTTCATATACTTAGGTACATACTATTGCAATTATCGAAATTAATGTTGTAATGAATATTGAATAATTAATAATAAAGAATACTAATTTATCCAATTGTTATTTCGTTAGAACTTAAGAACATTTTACGGTAAATGATAAAGAGCATCGTTTTACTTTTAAAAAAAAGTATTTTACTAAGACAAAAAAATAAGGGTGTCCGGCCTTTTTACCAAAATGTCCGGCTAAGCTCGCTGGTCTGTCCGACTTTTCAGTTTTAAAACCTGGCAACCCTACCTACGCATACATGCCTTCAAGTAAAGAGGTTCCTCTTTTCTAAAGGGCCGGCAACGCACCTGCAATTCCCTTGGTGTTGCGGTTGATCATGGGCGGCGATAGTCACTTAACATCAGGTAAGCCGTATGCTGGTTTGCCCTCTCTTCTATAAAATTTAAAAAAAAACATGCTCGTTAGTTAAGAGTAGATACTCTTATTTTGGTATTTTTTTAACATTAAGATTGAGTCTAATATGAAGTGGCGTATTCTGACTTCCCACGATAGAGTAAGAAGCCCCATTAATTGTGCCTTGCACTCATGCATTATAAGCTAATATCACAACAGATGCAGCAAGATGCAGAACGAACGGAAATGGGTTCTCATCGCGATCGTATAAAATGCAGCGATCGTATAATAATGCTCTTGTTTTGTAGGGTTAGTGTAATGAACCCGAGACCCCTTTTATTGTTAACGAGGTATTCCATCTTAGTTCTCTATGGTGACAACGCATCTAGATTCTTAATCGATGATAAATATAGATTTCGATAGAACACTGTATCCATTTACTAGGAGGACCTGTGTTCATTTATCACCTTTACGTCTATTGAAATTTCTTTTTTTCAAGTGCCTAAATACTATATGCTTACTTAACATCCCTACTGACCAACGGTCTGATAAAACCCCGCACACAAAATCCACTCAAAATGCTGGTCCGAAATTTTACAGACTGGCCAATAGGACACAGTTACAGTTAGCAGTTAGTGCATTCATTTAAGTCTTTTTTATAACTTAAGGATTACAAGCGGGCACACAGTCCAACTGATGATAAGTGGACGTTGTGGTCTATAAACATCTACATCTATCCTCGACTACGATACAAAATGCAGATGCATTGTCAATTTGTCACCCGTGAGGACTAGGGTGGAATGCCTCGTTTCCAGTAAGAAGGGTATCCGGTTGTCTACACTCTCCAATACGAAACATAGCAGCATTAAGCTGCTATTTGACGCTGATATTCTGTCAGAGCGTGGCCTTCCCCTGGTCGAGCCGACCCATTCGTGCTACAACTATACTACTAATATAGCTGCAGCATGGATCTGCCACATAAAATCGTCGAAGTACAGTATACATAGTTGATGTAGTATTACACGCATAAAGTGTGAAGCAAGGTAAAATGCACTATTACACAATGATATAAATGAACACTACAATTTGGGAGCTTTTTTAGGCAACAGGAAATAAGCACTTTCTATGTTAACGTGTTTACTATCTAAGACCTCAGCCTATCACCACTTATCATAGGCGCATTAAATAAATATAATAAGCAATGACATACGGAGAATTCTTGGTAGAAATCCTTTTCGAGCCATCGTATCACTAAAGGAAGTCGATACCAGGGACCCACGCGTAACATTTCAGACAGGACTCTAATTTTAAACTGAAATTCCGTTTCCTTCCTTGGAATTTTTTTGAGATTCAAATGCTGGAGTCTGGTCGTTTTATTCGGATTCTGCCATGCCCATTCAAACTAAAATAATTGTAATTTTTAAAAAAAGCGATATATTATATAGACTTCTTAGTATTTACTAAATGTTTTATTGCCAGAACTCTATCTGGATAAGTACTACACAAATTTCTCCGTCACCAAACATCAGTATATGCACACATGTATTCCAGTTCCAGTCTAAAGGGTATGCAGTCATTACAATTCTCTAAGACTCAAGGCAGTAGTAGACTCCCCCCCGAACGGGTTCCCGCCTTGTCGTGGCGGGGGGGCTTAGTAGCCGTGGCTTGGTCTCCCACGGTGAACAAAGAGGAACCCACGTGGCTGGCCCGAGGTGAAGGGCCGGCCTGAGGTGGCCACTCAGAGTGGGCTTGGGCTTGGTTGGTTGGTATGGCGATGCGCCACTAGCCCTATCCTCCGCGACTCAAATGGGGCCGCACCGTTGATGCGGTGGTGATGGGGCTGCGGGGGGGAGAGGATTGTCGGTATTGCGAGGCGCCGCTCTCCCTATCCTCCGCAGCCGAATCTTGGTTGGCGGCGGAGCCATAGACCAGATCCGCCGCTGGTGCGGGAAGGCTAGCACTTCTAAGTGCTCGTTTTTCCTGGCCTCATGGCCTTCACGCATCGGACGCGGGGGCGTCTGTTGCGCAGATGTAATTGGAGGCCGTGGAGGAAGGCGTGCCATGTGTTCTGGTGCGCCTTACTTGGGAAGGAGAACGGGGAGGAATATTCCTCTCCCGAGGAGGTGCTGCCATGGGGCGGCAGTCGCTGGTAGGGCCTCGGAAGTGTGCGAAAGCGTTCCCGTAGCCCTGCCAATATGCGACGAAGGTGGAACACCATGGGGTTTTAGTCGGTGCGAGTCCGACATAACCCGTCCTTGCCCCCGCGAGGCGGGTATGCGTAGGCATTTCCCCATGTTAAAAAAAGGCAGTAGTAGACTATGACTTAGGCATCCCATCAGAGGTGACAACACACCTGTAGTGTTCTTTAATTGAACTTGGTTGCAGAAGTCCATGGGCTGCAATGAAATTTTACCATCAGCCGGACTGTACAACTCTTCAATTTTATTAATACAAAATTAATACTTATCACCTTATCATCAATTAGCAGGCGGCTATACATTATTTTTTTAGCATATATATTATGTATTTAATATTTAACACTCCGCAGATGATGTCGAATCTTATGATATACCCTTAAAAATCCGTCTAGCCGTAAAACCTACAAGAGTTCGCAAAGTTACAAACGAACGAACATACATCATACACCTGAACAACATAACCCTTCTTCTTGGACAGTCAGGTAAAAATCTTTTCAATTTAAGAGATGAAAGCAGTTGCTTTATATACTGCCAGTTGTCTTATTACAAAAAGTAGTTTATCATTAGTCCCAACCAACAATTTGGCGAATTTTGCTTTTGCGAAGTCTATAGCGCTTATGGGTTTATTTTTTCCTGAAAAAGACCTCTTTAAGCCTAAGACTATAAACCACGTATTGTAACAGGGCCGAATAAATTCGAACAGAAACAAAATCACTAACTCGTAAAGCCGATATGTTGTTTGGAAATCCGTGCACGATCATCACCATTTTCCTGAAACACATAAGGCATTCACCAAAAATTTTAATGTAATTGCTTTTGGAGGACGATATAGTATGGCCGTTTCTTCTCAAGATATGATAGAAAAAATGATAAATGGCCCAATTTCAAATTTTCAATCGTCAGATAACTGTAAACAATCAAATAAATTATAACTTGACTAAATAAGAGAGTTAAACAACTGAACTATTTTATTCATACAACTATAATTTATAATTTGTATAATATGTTGTATTTTATCCAATAAATAAATCTTTACAGTGGATTAAAAAATCGGCCATTAGCCATTTAAGTGTAAGTGGGAGTTATTGTAATATGTAATGGCAAAAATATAAAAATCCAAATTTCAAATTTTGACATTATGACATATCTCCCTGTTTCAAAATCTCTAGAGTTGCATGCTATTGTTTTTAGACGAATAAATAAAAAACATAATATAATAATATCGACATCGGACTGTACGACGGGGACGTAAAAATGTTGAATTCAATAAATTAATTAATTAAAATCTTTCGAAATTCAAATCATATCCACCCTACTTTACGAACGGCAATAACACAATAAATTCAGTAGGCCTCTTTGACTTCGTCACTTCGCAGGGTCACAGGCTCAAGGGCAAAAGGGAAAGTAATTGTTCAAAAAAAATTTCAAGTGTTTAATTCAACATTTTTGCTTTTATTTTTTGTAATGTATCAGTGCCTGTGGCTTCTACTCCGTTTACAAGTTACACCCTATTTTTTCTAGACGTTAAAAAGTTATATAATATATATTTCTAAACTACACAGAGCGTTAGCGGAGATAGGCCCACTTTTCTTCGAAGGCCAAATAAATTCACGATTGCGACTTCCTCTAGGCAGAGAGAGATCATTTGTAACTCCAGCAAAAACGAAACTGTCGAGTACGCAAAACCATTAACTGTTTCCGTTGTGGCTTAAGTAAATTATAATGCAGCAAATGTTTGCGCAAATAACATGACCCAAAAACCTCTGGAGGCAGGTATGACCACTTTCTAGGCCGGTATAGTTTGCATTCGATTCTGTCAGAGGAATTTGTATTACTTAAAAAGTGAGGACCAAAAGAAAGAGATGGTTAATCGAGTCACGGGTTGTAGGATTGAATTCCAGCGAAACTATTAATAAATAAATAAATTCATTACTCAATTTGCGATTAAAAATGTTGATTCTATATTATAAACATAGAAACGATCCTGTTTCAATCAGCTTGTGGAACCCTAACAAAACTAGATGTGATGATGTTAAAGTTAAAAAATAATTACATTTAACTTGGTAAACTTGGCCACGAGCCAGCTATATTATGGTTACAGCATATTATTGAATAGTGAATAGATAATATTACCTATGACCTATTAGTGAATAGGTCGGCTCGACCAAAGATAGACCACTCTCTCACAGAATACCATCATAAAATAGTAGCTTAATGATGCTGTGTAGCATATGATGCATGTAGAGAACCGAAGTCATTCTATCTTAGTCCTCAGGGATGCAAATTCTACAATTTGAATTTTAATCGAGGATAGGTTATAGGTGTATTTGGGCCACAGTGTCCACTTACGATCAGGTAAACTGTGTACTCGCGTGGGTGGCACTAATTCTTAGTAACTAAAATTAATAATTTGACGGCGTAAATCGGTGGCTAATGGTTTGGTTGCTTAGTGCTACAAGGCTGGTCGGGTTCGAATCCCGTACGGAACAAGGTTTATATGGCCTATAATTAATTGTTCCGGGTCTAAATATTAATATAATTTACTATTTAAACCGACTCTAAGATACAACATAAAATATTATTGTGGAAGTAACACTTTTAAAAAAAATGGAATAAAAATAAAGATAAAATGATAAACAATTAGAGAATAACCATAGATTAGTATAAACTGACATAGAAAATAACTTTCATCAAGTCTCCATTACGTTTCACTCAGTGTTATGACTGACATCAATGTGGGTAAAAAATCATTCAAATGTATATTCATGTAGCACAAGAAAATATTACTTATCTTTTTTGCTTGAGGAAAGTTATACATGTGGAATTAGAAAAATAAATACGTTACTCATACGTTTCTTATTCCTCTATTTTCTCACTGGACAATAAAACTAGGGCAAATAGTTTTTATTAACACTTCTCTACCACTGTCATGCCACGTTTTTTTTTTCATAAATTAATTAAATTGAAAACTATTTGAAACCTGATAACCTGCGTACTTATTTTACTTAGGTTGACTGGTAGAGTCATCCTAAGTAAAATAAATAAGCAGGTTATCAAGGTGTCGTCACTACGTTAAGTCCGTCTTTTTACATTAATAAATTATCTCTATACAAAAACTTCTGATGTATGTTTGTCTAGCTAAAACACAAAAACGACTCGACCGATTATGATGAAATTTTTTGGGTTTGAATGGGTCCCAAGATGGTTTACATTCGCATTTGGATCCGACAGGTGACGTTGTTGTCGACATCCAGAAATAACCCCGGGCGAAGCCGGAGATGGCCGCTAATAAATAAATAAACCTTTTAAAATAACTAGTCAGGCAAGTAAAAAAAAAACCATATAGACATAGGCACAATCCCTCTATATTGTTCTTGAAAAAAATTAGTCTAGTCTGGAGGAAAGGAAGTACGTAATAAAAAGATTTCATCAATTTTTCATAGGTATAATCAGCGCGAGCTACAGTTGTCTTTTTTGGTGCGTAGCTCGGTCGTTCGGGAACAGCGCGATAGCAAAATAAGGCCCGCCCCATACCGGAATTCCAAAACGGCTCAAACGGTTCGGTCACACACATACGGAACCCCGTTTTTCCCGCAAAATTCCGTACGGAAAACTACCGAAGGTGTGTGACGGATCCTAGATTTTATATTGACTTGTTGCGTTCGGAATCCCGGGATTCCGAAACGGAATCTCGTTACGGAATTCCGTATGGGGCCGGCCTAAATCATAAATCGTTACAACAACAATCAAATTTCTACAAATTTCTTACAACCTGGACATTCTTTAGAATGACTGTACGTGCCAGAAGGCTCTTATGGCTTCCCATCAATACCAATATAACCCCATCTCTGTATGCCTGGCATAAAATATCCAGACCAGCAACCAGAACAGAGATGCGAGATGTTTGGTACTACTCATACGATCGTCAACCCGCCTGCCAAGCTTGAAGATAAGGGAAAATCTAAAGAGGTTTTGCCTTAATGAGACGGGAGAGACCCATTTCCAGCAGTGGACATTCACGGGCAGATGATGATGATGAATCGAAAATTTAGACATCAACAATAAACTCTGAGTTTACAAAATACGTGACTTGCAATGCATCACCCATACACCAAATTTAATTGTTAAATATTCTCCCACGTTTCTGAGAGGAGCACTTCCTTGCAGGCCAAATTCCTTGCTGCATTTAATTCACTATCCCTGGAAGAGCACCATCCTTTCAGTTTATCCTATAACATAGAAACAATCCAATGTCTCAAGGTGCAACAACAGAGCTACATGGAGGGTATTCTTTTTTTAATAAAATTGAAGAACAAGTGACAAAAAAATCTTGTTAATTTCAAGGCATTAGTGTTTAAATCTTTTTATTTGTTTATAAGTAACACCTGTTTTCTTTTAAAAAATCCTTTACTGCATTAATGTTTTCTTGTGTAGAATATATCAGAAGACTGTGACCGGACATCGATTGTCAGTTAAAATAAAATTATCCCTTTGGAGCTGTTATACTGCCTTATACAAAACTATGGCTACAAGTATTTTCACTAAGAACAGATTTCAATTCGCCGTCACACTATGATACTGTTACAGTTACAGCTATGATTTCCTCGTAGAGGAGATATATTCCATAGTTGCCACGATTGACAGATGGGTTAGCAACTACAGTTATTTTATTTTTAACTGTTATTAGGAAGATGTTGATGTCCATGTCCTGGTTTGTTAGCCTCAGTCGCTTCTTACAACACCCACAAGACTTGGCGTATTAAATATTTATACACCGCCACTGCATTATACACAACCAAATATTATATTGTAAGTTCTGTTTTTAAAAGTGCAACTGGCTTTCTTGCTGGTTCTTACCAGGACAGAGGACCAGAGGTATTTTTCCGAAACAGTGGTAAAAGTACAAAATTATTGAAAAAGAATTACATGTAATCAATATTGAATTAAAATGATTCTATTCTATTATTGCACAGTCACTCCTTAGCACTCAAACTCTGCTAGAAATTACAGAAGACAACAGCATTAAAATCACAGGGCATTCACTCAGAATGCTGAAGGGCATTAGATCCGTCCTTTGCAACCCCATTTATTTAAGGTGGTACCAACAAAGCATAATTAAACTAATCAATACAGATGAATTGTAAACTTCCTCCTTTTCTACAGGTGGGTAAAAAAAATCGTCAGTTAAAGTAAAAAAGATCCTAGTAAAATATTGATTAAACCACTCAATATAATTTAATAGTTAGATAATTTATCATTATAAGATATTTTCTCTATCAGTCAACCTCGGTCGTTGTGAGACAATTTTAATGACTGACTATTCTATTCCTTGAAGTACTCAGGCTTTTACTTTTTAATAAAAGTTTATTTTTATATTGATGGGTTTTATATTTTATAAAGATACCCAAGTTTCTTAGTGACATACTAATATGTATCATCATCATTACAGGCCATAACAAGTTTATTTCTGAACACAGTATAATTTTAGCTCATAACTTAAGAAAGAAAAAATTATAAATGAAGGTCATACATATATGTTTGGTCTTACACTTGTGTATGTGCGCACTTATACAAATTATGCACACAAAATATTAAATTTTCATATCTGTTGTCTATTGCCTTCATCTTTCAATCAGCCCTTACGCAATCTACTACTGGCCCTATGTTTGGCAAAGAGGGCTGGCAATTTTTTTTATAGAATAAGGTTGACAAACTAGCACAGTCCACCTCATGGTACTTAAACTTATACTCATATACATCAGCATTTATCCTCAATTAAGAATCATAATGCTGATGCGTTGAGGAGTAGGATGAAATGCATTATTTCCAGTAACAAGGGTCTCGGTTCCTACACTCAACATGCGAAACATAAAAGCAAAGCAAACCGCTATTTTACGTCAGTATACTGTGAGTGTGGTCCTTCCCTGGTTGAGTCGACCCATTGGTGCTACAATCATAATATAGCCGCAGCATCGCTCTTCTTTGTTAACAATTGCAATATTGGACACATTTGATACTGTTCATTTGCTTTAATATTTTTCATCAGCTATAAATACAAGATGGCTCCCCTATCCTCCTCTCACACTTTCTCTTTCTATTTGAACACTAGTGGGTAGTTTATCAAAATTCCTCCCGAGTCTTCTGTTTAGCTTAATGCAACTCTACTAATGGACAGGCAATGCTGAGTTGACTGATTGGGGATAATCCTTTAATAAACCCAGGACCCAAATTTCACAGATTGATGATTATTATCAGTATTATGGTAATGAGGTTATCACACTATAACCCACTTCAGAATGGTAACTTCTGGAAATTTAACACCTGCCAGTTGATATATTATTATAATGACCTTTATCCAACAGACAGTTGTGCCCAAAATATTGACTTCACTAGCTAACTTAGAACGCAGCACTTGCATCCAAATAAAGTAACAACAAAAATAACAGTAATGGATGGCATACACAATCCAGTTTACTGTCAAGTTTGCAGCTTGCTTGAATTGCATCCAGTAAACTCAATGGTGTAAAAATTTTATTTCGATTCTGCTGACTTAATCAAGCTTGCAGCGTTGTGTAAACTTGAACATGTGTATGAGCAGTCAAATATGCATGACATTAGTCGGAGCAAGAGAAGCCATGGTTTCCACCAGTGCGCAGTCATGCAAACTTGACAGCAAACTTGAACGGAGTGGACTATACAGATGCACTCCAAGCTGGGCATCGCTTTAAGCGCGCTGCAAATTTGACGGTAAACAGGACTGTGTAGGGCATGCATTAAAATATAATATGAACTGTACATGAGATACTTATAACCAGACTAGTGGATTCAACCATAACTATAGTAAAATATATATGAATAGTCAAATTTCTTCAGGAATCAACTCAAATTTCAAAGAACTTACCAAGGGCCTTTGTTACTAGTACGATGGGCTCCTCCAGCCCACGTTCCTCGGTTATGCTGCATAATTCTTCTGTTCGGATCTTTAGTATATCCTATATACGTCCTACCTTTATATTTTGGGTTAATACAATATAATAAATAAACGCCAAAGAAATCTTCCACAGTTTCAGGCTCAGACATTTTTCAAGAAAATAAGTACCAAATGTTATTCCATCAATTAAATTACAAAGTACTTTTTAAATACCTGTTTACATTATTTCGCTTTGTGTTACGAACGTGAACGAATTATTTATATTTTATGTAGGTACATGTATTTTTCATTTCATTTATACACTACAGTACATAATTGTTATTTTTAATTCTTAACCACATAAAGAGAAAGGGATACACGCTCATACAGCTTAGTCTGATTCTGATGTATATTTTATTCAGTCCTCTTTTGTAACAATTGTTTATTATCTAAATCTACACTTCTACATAGGTACATACATGCACTAATATTAGAGGAAAAATTTCTTTGTTTGAATTGAATAGGCTCTAAAACTACTAGACGGATTTGAAAAATTCTTTCACCATTGGAATCCTACATTATCTCCGAAAAACATAGGCTATAGTATATTTTCAAAAAAGTTAGGGATCCGTATGAAAACTTCGTAAATGTAACCCACGGTGTAAAAGTAGTACCAAAAGAATCCTTAATCCTCTTATTAGATTGTGCCTTAATCCTTATATCGCGTACTCTGCGGAAACTATTGACAATAGAGCAAAGTATGTATGTACTACAGTTTTATAGAAAATATTAATATCTACAAAAAAGTCTGCGATACAATATGTCTAACTATTACAGTTATGTCCCAATAACTACTCTTTCATGTTAAAATATGCAACAGTAACCCCGAATAATGGTGGTTAATATAGTGCATAACGCTATACTATAGCGCGCTATCTCTCCATAACACGTAGCGCGTGCTATGTAAGTAGTTGCCATGGCGCTATTGCGCTATGGCGCTTTGGCGCTATTAAGTATTAATATCTAGCGGCAACTAGTTCTAGCAGCAGCACTGTTAGAAGAGGACGTGTGACGCAAATTTGATCAAGTAGCACGCTATTCATCGCGCGCGACGTAATTTAGTGTTAGACGTTGTTGTTCAGTTTGTGTATACTGTATATTTATAAGTGATCGAAGGACACTGTTGTCTGCTATAAAAGAAAACTAACAATGTTTGTAAATGTAAATAAAATATAGATACAAAAGTGTATATAATAATGTATGTAAATAGTTGATTTTTATAAATACAATCAATAAACTTTTAAATCCACCCTTATTTTATTTATAATTTATATTAAGATTAAAATAACGTTTACATCAATTATAACAAAAAATAATATATTTTATTACTTTTAAAAAGTATATGCCTTAAAAATATTTTTAGGATTATAAAAAGTCGTAAGCCTGAAAAGTATGAAAAAGCGTTCATTGGTTTTTCTTTACCGCTTTTTTATTTTAGTCTAAAATGCGACTTATTACGAAATAATGCTCTTATATAGCACGCGGTCTATCTAATGAACGACGTGTAATGTAACGTGCTACGTGATATAGCGTGCTGCAAAACTTAACGCGCTTGCCGGCTTCCTACACGCTTTCTTATAAATAGCGCGCTATAACATAGCGTATTTAATAACGCGCTAGAAATTTATAGTTTATATTCTGTAGCGTGCTATTGATTTATAGTCGTTTTGAACAACTTTAACCCGGAAAAATCTTTATATCGCGTAGGTATGCTGCGGAAACTATTGGCAATAGAGCAAAGTGATGTGCTACCGTAGACAGAGAAACCTATAGACTAATGATCGGCGTGGCCTCGAGTGAGAAAGGACGATAACGAATTTTTAGGTTATACAATAATCTTTATGTCTTTTAAACACGTTTAGATAAAAATTTTAATTGTTCTAAGAACTGAACTGAACAAGATTCACCAATCTTAAGGTCACAAAACACTTTTTCTCACTTAAACCAACTTGTAAACTCCTTAAATCGATACGCTGTTAAAGTTGTTTAGCAAACTCTACGGTTTGCTAAACAAAAAAACCGGCACGAAGAAAGGGACAAACAATCACACCGCTCTATCTCATTTCTATGCAAGACGTATGCATAAATCTATCTTTTTCGTGTGCGAATGCGAAAGATGGCGTCAATTTGTCTATAGGTTTCTCTGTCTACGTGTGCTACAGTTTTATAGAAGATATCAATATCTACAAAAAAGTTCGCGATGTCTAACTATTACAGTTACGTCACGGTAACTACTTTTTCATGTTAAAATATTCAATATTAACCCCGAAAAATCCTTATATCGCGAATGTTTCGGAAACTATTGACAATAGAGCAAAGTCCAACAGTTTTATAGAGGACATCAATATCTACAAAACAATCTGCGATTTCATATGTCTAACTACAGTTATGTCACAATAACTAATTTTTCATGTTAATATATTATCTAATAGTAACGCCGATATAAACTAGGCCACATTATTCGTACCTTGGTATTAATCGTTATATTCAAATAATAAATCAATTCGCATTCAAGGCTATATATGGCTATATATGGCCTGTACCATCCATAGCCACCAATTACATTAACCATGTAATTTAAGCAAAAAATTTCACTTTTTAAATCTTTTAAATTCAGAAACCATCCGTGTTGATGTCTCTCTCGAAGTTCGCGCTTCCCATTTGATACTTGCTAAGGTACGATAATCGAGGAAGATATCGATAGCAGCTCTCTTAAAGGATGGAAAAACTGCTCATTCTACTTTTAAACTTTCGCTATCCGTAACTTTTGAGAAACAATCTACATGTTCTATCCGCAAAAGTGGGCCTCTTGGTAAATTACTAAAAGTTGCCTCATTGATTATGTGGGATGAATGCACCATGAGCCATAGAGCACGTATAGAGGCCGTGAACAGAACCTTAAAAGATCTTAGAAACTCTTCTGCTCTTATGGACGAAATTACTTTTGTATTTGAGGGAGATTTCCAACAGATTCTTCCCTTCATTAACAGAGGCAGGCAGGGCAGATATCATCAAAGCATGCTTGAAATCGTCTCCCTTATGGACTTCGATTGAAAATTTAAAATTATGGAGAAATATGAGCGCTCATATTTATGGAATCACAGATAGTGATTTCCGACAACAACTGCTAAAACTAGGGGAAGAAATTTTTCCCACTCCAAATTTAAGCAGAAATTGTGACGTGTTTCTGGACGAGTTACTAATATGATCGATGAAGACTGATTTACACAGGGTCAGTACCAGGCTAGTGCCGAGAAAAGGATCTCACCGTTTACATGCAGTCAGTAGTCATAGTAATTTCTTCACGGTGTACGCACGTTACTGATATTAAAAATAAACTAACTTGGTCGTTTAGACAAGGTCAGTACCGCTGGCACTGGTGGCTGAGGGAGAGAACTGACTTCAAAATATTCACGCAGGAATATTGAAAGCAGCACTGACGCGACAACGTTGTACTGACTCCAAATCAATTTACACTATGTCAGTATTGGGTCAGCACTGAACTGCTGATTTTCACGGGGTCAGTAACTGACCCCGTGAAAATCAGCCTTTAGTATATGCGATGAAACAAATTAACAAATGCCGAGATGTTGACGTAAGTAGCTAAAAATTCGAAATTAAAAACACTTATTTTCAGAAGAATACCCACGAGAATTCCATTAATTATTCATTTGTGGGGGAAATTGTAAGTCATATAAATTCCTAAATAACACGTGATTCATATTTTTATTTTCTGTCTGTCTGTCTGTCCGGACTAATCTTTGGAATGGTTGAACTGAATGTGATGAAACTTTACAAACTGAATATTTCAAGTGGTTCGCTACTAATGTAAATCTCAAGGTTTTTATCCATTTGGGTGGTTTTACACACTCTAATAATCAACTAACTGTCCGTTTGTTTAAGCTGTGGTCAAAATCTCTCAAAAATTTCCCAATGTGAACTCGTCAACAAAAACTCATCATCAACTTATTGTGAAGATTTAATGAATAAAATACACATCGGACTAAGCTGTATGGTCTCAAACCTTTGCATCCCTTACTTGGAAAATCGGAACTTCAAATCCAATATCAGTCGATTATATATAAAAAATATTATATATAGTCGATGTTATATTAAAAAGTATTATCATTTATCAACATTGTAAAGTGTAAACATATTCGTTTTTTTTTAACCAGAAAAAATGTTAAGTTAAAAAATTCATTGACTTAGTGGTACTTGTACAATTCCTTATTTACCTCAACATTATCATATCAATACAAAAAAATAGTACTTAGTATTTTTGTAAATATGGAAGATTCTTCAAATAATAACCCCGCAAAATTATGTGGCATGTAAGTGTAAATGTTTATTGAACGAAGATGTATATTCAACGTATTAAATAACGAAGTTTTTTTTATTTTCAGATGCAACAGTAACGTTAGTAAATATTGCTGTCCGCGATGTGAAATATTCTATTGCTCACTTGGTTGTTACAAATCTGAGAAACATTCAGACTGTTCTGAAAGTTTCTACAGAGATTGTGTAAATGAAGAACTCTCTTATTATCACGCTGGAGATGACGCTAAACGTAAAATGCTTGATATTCTCAAAAAAGTTCATACTGAGGACTTAGAAGATTTACCAACAAACAACTCATTACAAAGTATTGACCAGACTGAAGAACTAATTGATTCTGATGATGATACAGAAATAGATTTACATGAGCGAATAAAAGGCTTGGATCTTGAAGATGCAGATGCAATATGGAATGCTCTAACAGAGGATGAACGGAATGAATTTGAGGCATTAATAAAGGGAGAAGTTGGTTCAATATTACCCCAATGGGAGCCATGGTGGATATTTAGTAAAGAGTCCAAACTTGTAGAAGAAGTTAAAGCTTTAGATGTTGTGGAAGAGCATCTTAAAAAGTGTCCATGCTTAAAGCCTGTGCCAAAGTTGAATTCATTAACAGTAAGTGGAGTTTATATTTTTATATCATTAAAATTGTGTACAAACATACACTTTCAATTTGATGATAATACAGTGGAATCTCAATAAAAAAAATTGCCATTCGCTTGTATCTCGAATTATTTAATCTTTGTAACTCAAACAAAATGTTGTTTCTCTGTGAGATTTTGATAGTATTTATTTATACTCTATATATAATTCATATTTTAAAAGTAAGTTGAAGTTAGTAAAATATAATAGTGTCTTACTTGGAGTTTCCCTGAACTCATAGCAATAAAATCCAAAAGGAATGTTTGTTGCTTCTGTTATCTGCTTCTCCTGCTATTTTGTGTACTCTATACATATGCAATAAATGAATACATTCATGTAGCTTTCTAAGTGACACATCATAAGTGTACCTTTATTATGTTTAGGAAAAAGTAATATAATAAAGTTAAGTCGAAAACTCATTAACTCCAAATATTTAGCAGTTTCCTTGAAGTTTAAGTTATTGAGATTGTATTGTATTGTACTGTATGTACATGTTATATGATGAGTTTTCACTAGCTTGTGATATTATGTTGCTGTAAGTTACTGGTGTATTTAACATTGTGTTTAGTTTCATATTGCCACTTATTACCAATTATTTAACAGTATGATCAGGATCATATGGGATAGGTTAACAAAAAATAAAATAACCTATAGTACTATTTATTTATTTTTTATTTATTTTTTTAAAAACGTAAACCCTACACTAAGATTTTCTCTTGTATTGTGGGGGCAGTTTACAAACATAAATTGCACTAGGGCGAACATCCAGACCCGGAACAACTACTTGTAGGCCATACAAATACTTGTTCCGTGCAGGATTCCAACCCATGAACCCCAGAGCTGCCACTCATTGCTAAGCCACTGCGCCACGGAGTTGTCTAACTATGATTTTTATTTATTGATTTATTCTTTTTGCATTCCTTAAAATAAAAGTAAAACATGCGTATAGCTCACATGCGACAGAAGTGAAACCTTCTAATGAAATGAAATATGAATTACAAATACTTTAAATGATTTATTTAATATTATAATTTAAACTATAAATTTGGCATAAAATATAAGAAAATATAATTTTATAGTAAATGTAACAATTCTTTTAATTTAAACAAAGATATTATATTACTCTTTTCAATATACTTTATATAGTACTCACTAATTACAAAAAGATTTATATCACTTTCACCTATTACGAAGTTAGGGTTTGGCCGTTCTTCACTGCTTGTTTTGTTCATATGCACACAACACCTTCGTACCACAGTTCGTACCTTGTTGAACAAAACGCGTAAGCGACGCCGTTAAGTAATAGGTCTTTTACACCTTTTCAACGTTTTCACACTAATTATATTTATATTATAACAAAGAAATGTTACAGTAAATGTACATAAAACACCAAAATAACATATAAATGTTAATTTTTACAAGAGAGTACTAATTTTTACATTATACCCAAGTACAAGAATGAACTAAAACAAACCAAATTATTTTACTTAAAATCAATGTGACTCTCGCTTCCTGGCATAGCAAACCGTTGAAATTATTTACAAACAGAGATCACTATTTTATTGTGTATTTCTATAGTCTTATTTGAAAATTAAATGTACAATAATACTATTACATAAGCTGTTTTGTTTATTGTTGTATGTCACATGTGCGCTTTGCGCTCGACCGACCGACAGTCGACTCTCGCAACAATCACAGTTAACAGTAATAAGTAATAACGCATTTACAAAAATCACCACTTGTAATATGACTCAAAACTAGTGATTCGGTTACATACTGCATAGCCAGTTATTATATATATCTAGTGAAATGGACGTGAAATAACGCCCAAGTCTATAAAGCAGCACTTAGCGCCATGTTTTAACAGCGGTTGAAGTTATAGTTATGCGAGTTATATTGATGTATAGGTATTCGAGTCAGGAATTCGATAAAGCCACTAACTCGAAACTAGTAATCTTTGAGTTAGTGGGGTTTTGTATCTAGGGGTGCGATATATTTATGTAGTCTTCTAGAATACATAAATTTATATTATTTATATACATAATACAAATAATTCAGTGGTACTTGGATAATAATAATAATAATAATAATAACCATACCATACCATACCATACTCCATGTTGAGAGGGGTAGGGTTGCTAACTCTGAGGGCATAGACTTATCTATGCCCGTCAACTTAAGGACCCTTTCCGAGGCTGAAACATACCGATACCTGGGTATGTCACAGAACATCGGTATCGATGAGGCTGGTATGAAACAGTCAGTTTGCGACGTGTTTTATGCACGCTTGACCAAAGTGCTTAACAGCCTTTTGTCCGGTGTGAATAAGACACAAGCATATAACGGCTGGGTCATGCCTGTCCTCATGTATACCTTTGGCATACTCAGGTGGACTCAGACTGAACTTAACGCCCTGGATAGAAAAGTCCGCACTACCATGACGTCCCACAGAATGCATCATCCGAGATCGTCGGTAATGAGGCTGTACTTGCCGCGAAAGCATGGTGGGCGTGGCTTCTTGAGCGCGCTCACCATGCATAATCGCGAAGTGTGAAGCCTCCGTAATTACTTCCTGGCGAGATCAGATGATCCATTCTATAAGGACGTCATTTCTTGTGATAAAGGACTTACCCCTCTATCCTTAGCCAACGAGCGATGGCAAGACCCGGCAGTGCAATTTCCGACCGGGAGACTGTATGGAAGGAGAAGGAGCTCCATGGGAGGTTCTACAAGTCTCTACATGGGCCTTTCGTAGACATAGTAACCTCCCTCCACTGGCTACACTTTGGTGACCTCTTCGGGGAAACCGAGGGTTTTGTCTGTGCAATACAGGATCAGGTTATTAAGACCAACAACTATCGGAGATACATCCTAAAGGATGGCACCATCGACATCTGTCGAGCTTGTCGCCATCCCGGTGAGTCACTTAGGCATGTCATCTCCGGTTGTTCGGCGCTTTCTAACTCTGAGTACTTGCACAGGCACAACCTAGTAGCCAGAATTCTACACCAGGAGCTCGCTCTGAAATACGGTTTCGTGGATCGGAAATTGCCGTATTACAAATACTTGCCGGAAGCCGTGCTCGAAAATGATCGCGCCAGGCTCTATTGGGACCGGGCCATCATCACAGACAGGACTATTCTTGCGAATAAGCCTGATCTTGTGCTGATGGACCGGGCACAGTCAAGGATATTTTTGGTCGACATTACCATTCCGTGTGACGAGAACCTCGTGAAAGCCGAAACAGATAAGCAAACAAAATATCTGGACCTGGCTCACGAGGTGACCGACATGTGGGGTGGTCTGCTGACCGAAATTATTCCTGTAGTCGTCTCTGCAAACGGGCTAATCCCAGTCAGCCTCTCGGGTCATCTGAGGCGGCTGAGACTACGTGGCGGACTGCTCCAGGCTCAAATGCAGAAGGCGGTGCTCCTCGATACCGCCCGCATCGTCCGCCGGTTTCTTTCCCTTTCGCCCTAACCCTCGGCCGTTTGGTCGCCCCTGCCGAGGGCCTCCATCTGGTTGGGCTTTTATTTATATACATATTTTTATATTTAGTTTATGTTATTTATGTATATTTATCTTTTCATTTCCATTTATAATTATACATTTATAGAACCCAACCAGATGAGAAAACTATATTGATACCCCCACATAATAATAATAGCTTTATTTCTCTACACTTTTACAGAGTTATCAAAATTATTAATAAATACATAGAACTATTAGAAAGTTCTTCTTGTTTTATGTAGTCCCTCTTGGGTAAAAGCCTCCTCCAATTTGAGCCATTCTTCACGGTTTTTGGCAATTTGCATCCATTCTTCTCCTGCTATGTTATTGATGTCATCCACCCATCTTTTCCTTTGCCGACCCACACTTCTCTTGCCAAATGGGCCCTTCCATTTTGTTGTTTGGTAGGTCCATCTTTTGTCCTGGTATCTAGCTATGTGTCCTGCCCATTTCCATTTTTGTGTTTGACTATGCTGAAGTGCATCCGTTAATTTCGTTTTCTTTCGAATATCTATGTTTCTCGTTTTTTGTATTCTCCTTAGTTTAAGGATGCTCCTCTCCATAGCATGTTGGCAAGACAAAATTTTGTTTTTCACTCTTTCAGTGTACACCCATGTTTGGCTTGCATATGTTAGACTTGGGAGGATACACAAGTCCATTATGACCTTTTTCGATCTTAGGCTGTAGTTTCCTTTGAGAATTTCTTTTTGAGCCCAATATTTTTTCCACGCTATATTTATTCTTCTGTTTATTTCTTTTTCAGTGTTGTTTAGTTCGAAGGATATCAATTTGCCTAAATATACATAATCATCAACATATTCAATGGATTTTCCTTCTATTTTGATTGGTTTTTTGGAGCTGTTTGTAATTATTTTTGTTTTAGATGCATTCATTTGAAGTCCTGCTTATTGGCTTTGGGTGTTCAGGCTCTGAAGCATGCTTTCTAATTTAGTCGCAGATTCACTAAATAGAGCTATGTCATCAGCAAATCGTAAATGTGTTAATCTTCTATTTAGTATCCATATACCTTTGTTTTTCCATTCTAGGTTTTGAAATATGTCATCTAGGACGGCTATAAATAGTGGTAATAATAATAATAGAGGCTATAAATAGCCTCACTCCTTTCCCAATTTCAAACTCTTCTCCGTGTCGTTCTAGTTTTATTTTGCTTGTACTCTTAGCATATATGTTCTTTAGCACACTTATGTATTTTTCGTTTATTTTGTTTTTTCTAAAAGCCTTCCTACATATACAATTCCTTATATACAAGAGTGTGATATGCTGTCAAAAGCCTTAGCATAATCTACAAATGCTATGTATAACGGCATGTTATATTTGTATTTTTCTATCATTTGTTCCATAGCGTGTATATATATGATCCATTGTTGAGTAGCGTGGTCGGAAACCTGCTTGCTCTATTGGTTGGTTTCTGTCTATGTCTGGGGCTATTCTACTTAGGATTATCGAAGAGAAAAATTTATAGATTGAAGATAGTAAACTAATTGGTCTATAATTGTTGATGTCAAGTGGATTTCCTTTTTTATAGAGCAGTATTATGTTTGAGCTGCACCATTGTTTTGGTATTTGTTCTTGTTGTATGATTAAGTTGAATAGTTTCGTCAGGTAGCTTACCAGAATAGGTGACCCAAGTTTTAGAGCTTCATTTGTGATTTTATCTGGCCCTGGGCTTTTTTCAGACTTTAGTCTTTTTATATGCCTTTTTATTTCCCCTTCAGTTATAGGAGTTAAAGTTGCTTCTTCCAGTTGGGATTCTCTTTTATGTTTGCTTTCCAGTTGTTCATCCTGGGTTTCATCTTGAGATGTTCTTCTGTAAAGCTCTGAGTAGAAAGTTGTTGCGCGCTTTACTATGTCTTCTCTGTTTCTTGTTTCCTCTTTTCCATCTTGTAGACCTTGTATCCAAGTTTTATGCATTGACAGCTCTTTAAGAGCTCTCTTTGAACTTTTATATGTTGCTATATTTCTCTCTATGATTATTCTTCTATGTCTTTCGTAGTCTTGCCTGATTGCTCTGTTTGTTTTCTTTTATAGTTCTTTTAATTCGTGTCTCATTTCTTTAGATTTTTCTCTTTTAGATAGGAGTTCCGTACGTTTAGAAATCAGTTCTTGTGTTTGTTCGGTAATAATTTTAGGTTTTTTGTTACTGGTTTTAAATGCTTTATCCTGTTCTAGACTATTTGTGATGTTTTTTTCCAGCTTGCTGCTCAAAGTTTGTACATTTTCTGTGTTCTTCATTGTTTCTTCTAGTCTTGTTGTATTTTCTTTTAGCTTTTCTAGATAAGTTTCTTTTTCTTTTGGAGTCTTTAGCATATTATGTGGGGCTTTAAATGATTTCCTGTTCATTTTTGGGGTCCGAAGATTCAGTGAACATCTGACCATTTTATGATCCGATGGGAAGCTTATAGTGTTTAAAACCTCAAGATTTGTGATTACTTTGGGGTTGTAACTTAATATGAAATCGATTTCATTTTTTGTGTTGTTGTCTGGAGAAATCCAGGTCCATTTGCGAGAGTTTCTCTTTTTGAAATATGTATTCATCAATGATAGTTTGTTTTCATATGCGTATTGAATTAATCGTTCCCCTCGTGGATTTCGTTGACCATATCCGTACCGTCTCATTATCATATGTTCTTCATGTTTCGGGTACCCAAATTTTGCATTTAAGTCTCCAATCACTAGTAATGTCTTATCTGCTTGTTCTTGCGCTTTTTGTAAATCCACGTAGAAATTTTCAATTTCTTCCTCACTGGAGCTCTCAGTGGGGGCGTAAACTTGAATAATAGACAGTGATACCTTGTTGAAGCTCATTTTTAACAAAGCAACTCTTTCTGATATGCCTACAAAGCTCACGATATTTTGTTTCAATGTTTTCTTTACTAAGAAGCCTACGCCATGAAGTCCCAATATCTCACCAATGTAACAGAAAATATATTTGTTATGTTCTTCTATACTGTACCCTAGTCGTTTAATTTCGGCGAGCCCTATGATGTCCCAGTTAATTTTGGCTATTGCATTATCTAATTCTAATAGTCTTGTCATTGATGATAGTGATCTTACGTTATAGGTGCATATTTTTAAGTTGTGTAATTCTTCAGATTCATAGTTTAGATTTTCAGATTTTCTGCTCTTATAATTATTGGTTTTATTCAATGGAGGGTTGTGGTCTTCTTCCCCCACGGTGACCAGCCGGCTTGGGGTTCTGATTGTTTTATTTTTATTTTGTTGTGTTGTTTGATTTGTCTTGTCCGGGTTCCAGTTGAGGGAGGCAGTTTTTAGTTTTTTGAAGTTTTTGGTTCAGACACCGATGATGCTCTACCTCGTGCTGCATAATTGAGTATGCTTGGTTTTACTAATCCTTGTGTATTATTTGCCGATGGCTCCTCAATATGTTTGTCAGTAAACTGTTTCTTCTTGGTGTTTTGTGCCATTGTTTCTGGTGAATCTACCTTTTCTCTTTTCCTTTTCTCGCGGTTAGAATCTTTTGGGTTTTTTACTACTAACTTATCGTATTTCAGATATGCTAAATTTCCCTTCTTTCTTTCTTCTTCCAGCATTGGTTGGAGATGTTTGCGAGTTTTTAGAACCTCTTTAGGAAAGTCTTCTTTAAGATAGATGCCTTTGGGCAGGTTAGATTTGTTCTTCTGGATAAGATGTTTTTTCGATGTTGTTGTCAATGACACCACTACCGGTCGGTTTTTATTTGAACGTTGCCCAATTCTATAGACTTTCGCTGTCTCTTGACTGTCTAGGTGTACACCCGTCTCCACTATTATTTCTTTCAAATAGTCTACTAATTCACACTCTGTTTTTTGTTTCTCTTCTATTCCGAAAAATACTAAATTGTTCTTTCTCTTTTCCTTTTCCATGAACTCTATTTTCTGTTCAAGGTTTGTTATTTTCGTTTTTAAGGTTTTGTTTTCTTCCAAGAATGCTTTCATTTTTTCGTCGAGTGCTTGCATGACATTATTGGTGACATTGGCGGTTATTGTCAAAGTTTGTTGGTTTAGCTTCTCGTCAAGTTTAGTTAGCAACAATTTCATACTTTGATCCATATTTATTTTGGTAGAATTTTAAATTTTTTCTACTGACAACACTAGAACTATCAAAATACAGTTCCTTCATATACACAGTAATGTATGGATCCTTCGTTCATTCAATATTGTCAGGTTGGCACCATAGATAAGATGTTTATACGGGAAGTTGGCACTACGTTTGTGACAATGTCAGATGGACGCACTTTTTTCTTTTTATAGCTTATCTTTATAATAAATGTTCTTGATTTCACTATATACACTATTTTCCAATGAGATTTCTTCGTAATTTCGAGTTATAGTGGGTTTCTTCGGATATTTTCGCAGTTTTATGGTTAATTAACTAGTTTTAATAGCAATTGTGAATTATTTTCGACGGAGCTGATTTTATACGTGTTTACGTCTACAATACCGGAACCGGAACCGGTGGTACTTGGATAACACATATTAATTAAAATTAGATATTTACTTTTATATGTGTATTGGTAGACTTAAAAATACATTAAAATATTTTTAAGTCTACCAATATACATATAAAATAAATTAGAACAGAAAATAAGTGATTTTAATTTCAACTGATAGTATAGTTCTTAAGAATTTTCTTGATGTCACTGGTTACCAGGATGTCATCATAAATTATTTATTTGGGTTGTTTTTTTGCCTTTGGTTGGCACCACACCCACTAATGAATTTAACTAACAATACTAGTTATATAACTAATATTGTTAGTTAGTTAAGTTCAATAATATAAATAATAATAAATAAAATAATTTGGCGTAGGGAAGTGACGACCCCATTGCCCGCTGATGTAATGGTTATGTGACAAAACTGCTACGTCAGCGCAGTCAGTCAGCACCTTGCCAAGAGGTGTTAGTGCCGTGCCTCAGCAAAAATTGAAGGTGCAAAGGCCTGCTTGTGCATATGGCCCCACCATGAAACGGCGCCGGGTCTGGGCGTCTCCCGTTAAATGACGCACACTTAAATGGATGATGGAATTTTATAGAACGCACAAAGGGCCGCTGCCTGGAGGTCGCAAGGGCGCGTCTAGAGTGGGCGCTGGACGCGACAGCATGCGAACCGCCAGCTGAGCACGAGGTGCTGCACGACCACCCATCAGCCCCTTGCATCCATCATCCCCACCAGCTGGCTTACTGTCGGCAGGGTCTTCGCGGGCCCAACAATCGGCACCCGCCACTGGTGGAGTACACCGCATGCGATGGATAATCAAAATGAATACCAACGCATTGCGGGCGTATTTTAAGGCGAAAGGGGGAGAAGCTGGAGGTTTTGCGTATCGGGCTAGGATGTATCGGCTTTTTGCTGGAGCCATCTATAACCGTCACAGAGCAAAACCTGGCAGACCGAGTTCGGTAGATCTTGCTCTCAAATATATTTGACATCGCCGAACTCGAACGGCTACGACATGAGGCTGTTTCCTCATCTACGGGAAAATGCTACGGCTGAGGATGCGGTGCCATAAATTGCAGAGCAATCCGCAAACGTGGATGCCGCCGTGAATACTCCAGTCGTGGTTGTTTCAAACGATGATGGAACAGTCGCCCAGGAACTGAACATATGAGGAGTACATTGGAAGAGGCGATTGTGAAAACGCGCAGTACGCCTCTCGAAAATCGACCGTGACTTCCCCGCATAGCCTTAAGCAAGCGGAATCGGGCTTTCGTGAGGGTTCTGAAACCAATGCCGCTGACCTATTTGGAAGCCAGCCGGGACCTTTGCGAGACGGAATCAATTCTTTTTGGCTCCGCTCTGGCAGTATGCCGTATTATAGGCGCCAAACTTTCCACGGCTGGATGCGCTACTGGACAAAACTGGCGAATAAGAATTGAAGAATGTATCGCAAAGGCTAGGGCCCTCATCGGCAGACTGATATGCTTCAGGTCAGGCAATTACAGGCCTAGGAATGTGCGCACCGTCAGGATGGCATTTGCTGGGGCAAATGTTAGTTCGTCCCAGCCGGATAAAATGCAAAAACTGACGGAGCGCATAGACGACCTGAAGCAGAGAATCGCTGCTTAGGGAAAACCGATTCGGCGATATACCGAGAGGTCGACGTGGTTCAACTAGAATCGTCTCTTCCAGAGTGATTAAAAGAGGCTGTATAAATCATTGGAGCGACCAATGATAAGTGGAACGGGCCCAGCTGCGAATCACGCCGACACTGTTGCATTCTGGCGTGGTCTGTGGTCAGAGCCCGTAAACCACAGCAAGGGCCCTGTATGAGTATTACGCCCATGGACCCCGTCACCATACGCCGGATGACGTAGCTGAGGCGGTCCGTAGGGCCCCGAACTGAAAAAGTCCGGGACTCGACGGGCTGCATCACTACTGGCTGAAGGGGTTCGTGGTGTGTCACGCTGTGCTCGCCCGACAGTTTCAACCAGAAGTCGCTCCCTAGCCTCTTTACTACTGGGATCACTCATTTGGTTCCTAAAGACCAGGTTACCACAGACCCGAGCTAATACCGCCCCATTACGTATCTACTGACCATATACAAGACACTAACATCCATTTTGATCACGAGAATCACTCGTCATTGGACTCAAATCAGGTGATGTCGCGCGCTCAAAATAGATGCCGAGGCGTTGGTCGTGGAACCAAAGAATCACTCCTCATTGGCGCGGTCATCAGGCAGCAAGCAAAGTGGTGAAACACAACCGTCCGAACTTCTCCGCCGCCTGTATAGAATATATAGGCATTCGACTCGGTTCCCCATACATGGCTAATGAGGGTCCTCGAGCTGTACAAGATGGACTGTACAGTTCGAGACTTCCTCGGGCAATGTATGGGGCAGTGGAGTATGATCCTTTGTCATCTGGGTGAGCGGATGACGGCTGCGGAAAGCCGCATAAGGATAAGAAGGGGTATCTTCCAGGGCGATTGTCTGAGTCCATTCTGGTTCTGCCTCTCTTTGAACCCTCTCAGTACTTTACTGGAGGGCTCCGGGAGGGGATTTCAGCTTCGAAAAGTAGGTACAAAAGCGACCCACCTTTTCTATATGGATGACCTCAAGTTGTTCGCCTCCAGTCGCTCCCATCTTGTGGAATTGCTAAATATCACTTGTGAATTTAGCAGTTCTATTGGAATGGAGCTGGGAACGGATAAATGTGCGGTCATCCATGTTGAAAGGGAAAGGATCGCTAACTCTGAGGGCATAGACTTAACTGTGCCCGTCAACTTAAGGACCCTTTCCGAGGCTGAAACATACCGATACCTGGGTATGTCACAGAACATCGTTATCGATGAGACTGGTGCGATGAAACTGTCAGTTTGCGACATGTTTTATGCACGCTTGACCAAAGTGCTTAAAAGCCTTTTGTCCGGTGTGAATAAAATACAAGCATATAACGGTTGGGTCATGTCTGTACTCATGTATACCTTTGGCATACTTAGGTGGACTCTGACTGAACTTAACGCCCTGGATGGAAAAGTCCGCACTACTATGACGTCCCATAAGATGCATCACCCGAGATCATCGATTATGAGGCTGTACTTGCCGAGGAAACATATTTCCGAATACTTAAAAAGCCACGTCCACTATGGTGGACGTGGCTTTTTAAGCGCGCTTAGCATGCATAATCGCGAAGTGTGCAGCCTCCGTAATTACTTTCTGACGAGTTCGGATGATCTATTTTATAGGGACGTCATTTGTTGTGATAAAGGGCTTACCCCTTTATCCTTGGCCAACAAGCAATGGCAAGACCCGGCAGTACAGAGCATTTCCGACCAGGAGACTGTATGGAAGGAGAAGGAGCTCCACGGGAGGTTCTACAAGGCTCTACATGAACATTTCGTAGACACAGTCGCCTCCCTCAACTGGCTACGTTTCGGTGACCTCTTCGGGGTAACCGAGGGTTTTGTCTGTGCGATACAGGATCAGGTTATTAAGACCAACAACTATCGGAGATACATTCTAAAGGATGACACCGTCGACATCTGTCGAGCTTGTCGCCATCCCGGTGAGTCACTTAGACATGTCATCTTCGGTTGTTCGGCGCTTTCTAACTCTGAGTACTTGCACAGGCACAACCTAGTAGCCAGAATTCTACACCAGGAGCTCGCTCTGAAATACGATCTCGTGGACCTGAAATTGCCGTATTACAAGTAAGGGGTGTCTCAGAATGTTTTTCGTTTTTGAATTGACCAATTCGCGCCAACCGCAGGTAGCAGGGGGAGGGGAGTGGACTCAAATGTTTGGCCGGCTTGTTAAGTTTAGTTAGCCATGAATCGTTTCACGGGACTACAGCGCGCGTTTTGCGTGCGAGTGTTTTATAAAAACAACGATTCTTACACTGTTGTTCGTCGTCTCTACAGGACACATTTTAATTTAACAAGCTTAAAACATGTGCCAAGTGCCAATTTAATTAAGCATTGAGTGTGCAAGTTTGAAGAGACTGGAAATACAATGTCGGACAAATCGACTGGGCGCAAAAGGACATCAAGAACGAGCTTGAACGTCGACCGCGTTCGCCAGTCTGTTATGAACGACTCACGACAGTCGTTGAGATTGCGCGCAGCTTCTCTTAATCTGAACAAATCTACGGTTCATCGCATTATTTCGAAAGATTTACATTTTCACCCCTATAAAATTGTAATTGTTCAAGAAATTAAGCCTGATGATCCTGATAAACGAGTTGAATTCTGCAGGATAATGAAAAACCGTTTTAGGAGTTTCTATAACATCTGGTTCTCCGACGAATCGAATTTTCACATCAACGGTCACGTGAATAAACAAAACTGCAGATACTGGGCTCCCGAGAATCCGTTAGAACTGCATCAAAAGCCCTTGCACTCGCCAAAAGTCGTTGTTTGGGCTGCCATATCAAATCAAGGAATTATCGGTCCGTATTTTTTTGAGGATGACCGAGGTCGAACTCAGACCGTTAATTCTGATCGATATTGCCATATGATCCGGACTTTTTTGGTTACAGAAATGCAAAACCAGAACGGCTACAACCGCAACACCTTTTTCCAGCCAGATGGAGCCACTTCTCATGTTAAAAATGACTCATTAGCTGCTCTTCACGATTTATTCCCTGGAAGAGTTATTAGTCGCCGAGGAGACATCAACTGGCCACCGCGGAGCCCTGATTTAACGCCTGCTGATTTCATCCTACGGGGCTACCTGAAAAGTAAAGTTTACAATCCATTGCCACCCAACCTGAATGTTTTGAAGCAAAGAATCACTGAATAAATCAACTCTATTCCAAGAGCGATGCTCCAGCGAGTGATTGAAAATTTTAGCTCCAGGTTAAATGAGTGTGAACAAGTAAATGGTGCGCATTTGCAAACGGTGGTTTTTTATAAATAAACTTCAAGAATTGCTCTTTAAATAAACCATAAATAAAACAAGTTTTAATTGATATTGTTGTTTTTTTATTTAACATCTAAAAACGAAAAACATTCTGAGACATCCTTTACTTGCCGGAAGCCCTGCTCGAAAATAACCGCGCCAGGCGAGTTTACTGAGACCGGGCCATCATCACAGACAGGACTATTCTTGCAAATAAGCCTGATATTGTGCTGATGGACCGGGCACAGTCAAGGATATTTTTGGTCGACATTACCATTCCATATGACGAGAACCTCGTGAAAGCCGAAACAGATAAGCGAACAAAGTATCTGGACCTGGCTCACGAGGTGACCGACATGTCGGGTGGGCTGTCGACCGAAATCATACCTGTAGTCGTTTCTGCAAACGGGCTAATCCCAGTCAGCCTCTCGGGTCATCTGAGGCGACTGGGACTCCGTGACGGACCGCTTCGGGCTTAAATGCAGAAGGCGGTGCTCCTCGATACCGCCCGCATTGTCCGCCGGTTTCTTTCCCTTTCCCCCTAACCCCCGGCGGTTAGGTCTCCCCTGCCGAGGGCTTCCATCTGGTTGAGCTTTTATTTATTTATGTATTTTTTATGTATTTATTTTATTTTATTGTTATTTATGTATATTTATTACTTTCGTTCACAATTATATATTTTTGGAACCCAACCAGATGAGAAAACTATATAGATACCCCATTAATAAAATAATAAACTAACAAAATTTTATACGTGGTAGAGTCATGTTGCAGTTACTCGTATATTAGAAGTATAGCTGTAGCACGAATGGGTCGGCTCGACTGGAGAAGGACCACGCTATCACGGAATACCAGCGTAAAAGAGTAGCTTAATGTTGCTGTGTTTCGTATGGTGAGTGTAGAGAACCGGAGACACTTTTTACTGGAAACGAGGCATTCCATCTTAGTCCTCACGAGTGACAACGCATCTGCATTTTAATTCGTAATCGAGGGTAGATGTAGATGTCTATGGGCCACAGCAGCCACTTACCATCAGATGGACTGTGTGCTCATTTGTCACCCTATCCTATAAAAAAAAAATTGTTCGAGTTTGCAATCCCAGACCTAAGAATGTAGTTATTTTATATCTTAATCAATTTCGCGGTTAGACCAACTAAGCAATCACAGAAGTACTTACTTATCATTTACTCAGCCACCTCTCTATAATGCAGTACCGTTAGTAAATACAGTAGCTTTAATATATAAGAACATATTTCGGTGTTAAACACTGCCATGAAACAAGTTTCAATCTTTTACGTAGTTATAGTACTTAACATATACTTTAAGCATTAACTTACCATGTTGTGGCAATGTAAGAATACCACATATAATTTGGTGATTGTTGTAAGATATGGTCTGCATCTTCTTTATAACAACTCAATATAATAATAAACTGCAGTTGCCAACCTGCTTACTAAGGGAGGACCTCTAGTAAATAGCACCCATAGGATTTTTAACAGACCGTAAAGGTATGCTAATTATTTATACACTGATAGAGAATTCGCCCCGGCTTCGCACGGATGATTTCTGTATCTCGACAAAGGCGTCCAATTGTCAATCTAAACCATCCAAGGAGCCCACTCAAACAGAATCGGTTCAGCCAGTTTAGAGTTTTAGCGAGACTAACGCACAGCAATTGATTTTATATATAGAGATATAGGCAACAACATTATACTAAAATCACAGTAAATGTGTTACCAGTTTATACATTTAGAAGTAATTGTTATATATGCGAATTATAATTGAAGTGTTACCTAAACTGATTATTATCCTGTGTCAGTAAGATCAATGTAATTATTTTAATAAATATTATTTTCAGAATGTAAAACCATCACCAACTATTAAATTCAACATAGCAAATGTTTTGGCTTCATATGCATTTATTATGAGGTATTTCAATGGGGAGATAGAACCCATTGAAGCAGTGACACTATTGTTCGATATTTGTACAAATCTTAGCACCAACTGCAATTTCGATGACTATGCTACAGCAGTGGAATCAGTGGCACAAAAATGTGTACAGGTATTTTGTTAATGCTTTTTTTATTTTTGATAAATTTTATTATTTATTTTTATAACTATGAATCTCATTGACTAGCATCTCACATGATTTATTTTTATTTTATAGAATAAGGGTGACAAACAACCATGAAATGCACATAGACATCTACATTTAACTTCGCTTAAGAATCAAAACACAGATGCATTGTTACCCCCGAGGACTAAGATGGGGTGCTTTGTTTCCAGTAAAAAAGGGTCTAATTCTAGCAATGTTCTAATAAATATGATGTTTCATCGCAGGTTAGGGGAACCTTATTTCAAAATACCTGTAAATATGAACGAAAAAAAATTTAGTTAGGAATTTTAAAATCGAATTTCAATGTGTCGATAAACTTTCGTCTAGGATGTCCTTTTCCGACTCTTCCATTCCATTAATTTGCTTTGTCACTTTTTCCTCATTCATTCTTTGTACATGACCAAACCGCTGAAGCATTCCTTTCTTAATCCTGGCCACCGCATCATCTTGCAAACCACACTCTTCTTTTATCACACAATTTCTCACCCTGTCACTCAGATTCAGCCCTAACATACTCCTCAGCGACCGCATTTATTCTACTTTCGTGCTTCTTTTGCCACACCCAACTCTCACTACCATACGTTAAAGTAGGGACTAACACAGCATTGTAAATTGTCATACATGCTTTTTTTGACACATTCGCACAATTTCACCATCGCACATCGCGACAAAACTCGCGATACCATCCATACCATCTGGATAACTGGCACTCCACCACTGTGAGGTTTGAAAGAAGTTTTCTTCCTCGCACAACTTCCTTGTGGAGGAATCAACTACCACCAGAGATTTTTCTGGATCGATACGACTTAGGGACCTTTAAGAAAAGAGCCTATTCCTTTTTAAAAGGCCTTCAACGTATTTGCGATCCCCCTGGTGTTGCAGCTGTTCATGGCCGACGGTAATGACTTACCATCAGGTGAGCCGTATGCTCGCTTGCCCCTCTCCTATAAAAAAACAATTTTGACTTGTGACTTTTCACAATAGTGTAGAGCCCCATTTACTTTACTTAGAGGCATACATAATTTCTGCAACAAAATGTTGCAATTATGTAACATTGTCCTGCGCAAAATAATTATATGAAAATTCATTAGCCACTTGTAAAGGATTAACATTTTGATATTCCTCTTCTTGGCTTTCAACTTTATGTGCTTTATCTTAATCTTTGGTCAGAGATAGATTTTTCAAAATCATTGCTTTAACGGTGGAGATTTTAAAATAAACATTTTCTTTCAGAGCACATTTATAGAAACAGATGATGTTAGTCTTGACGTAATGAAACATGATACACTTCTGATGATGAAGGGACCTAGTGATCAGAAAAATATGTACTACTGCATGGCAGCACTCTCTCACATTATTGAAATATTCAGTCAAACCAAATTACTGCTAAAAGCTTCAAAAACGAAAGAAACCAAGACCAAACTAAGTAAAGGGACATTTTCTAAAAAATTTCCAGACCATAACAGAGATTACTTGCCCAAATTAGACATTGGTAATCTGAAGAAAAGCATCAAGAAAGTGGAGTTTTATTTGTCCTTTATTGAAAGCTGTGATATTAACTTACAAATTATTGCTAATAAGAATGTATAAAATAAATAAAAATCATTTTTACCTTTAACCTCATAATTTATTCCAACAAGAAGTGTAATAATAGGAATGTCCAAATACTTTTATTAAATTTAATAATCATAACATACAACAAAAAAAAAACACCATATAACAAAGCTGTATTGCCAGTAACTAACTAATTATATTAAAAAACAGAAACTGAAAATGTAGCATTTAACATATAGAATAACATTATGGCATTTAAAATTGTTCCTAAGCAAAAATTATAAATTTTATGCAAAAATATTACTCAGAATTGCGATCGATGTGTGGTTTCACATTTTGTGAATGATTCTAATGAATCCTATTCTAACGAATGATATAACGAAATTATTTTGAATTTTCATGTTGGAATTAAAATATTTTGGAATAATGATAAAGAATTATTCGTTCATCATAATCAACATAGCTTGAAATTAATATTAATATCACTGTAAATTATTATAGTTCAAAATAATAATTGGATTACATAAAATAATCTAAAGCAACTTCACTTCTCATTGGATTTGTTTGAAATTGATATGGGACAATTGAAAACTTATAAATGTATTATCTGTTAAGTATTTGCAGAGACATCTTATTAGATAACTTAAAATAAATATAGTTGAAAGGATACATACCCTCTTTCTATTTGAATTTAGTAAGAGTACGTCTCTCTAGTAAAAATATACGCTAATTTCAAGTAATTAATAGTACAGTATAGGTACATTCCTTGGCTTATATTATTATTGTATAATATCTATAATTTAATAAACTTACAACAGACACCGAGTAACAATTTCACTGCATCAAACTACTTAATAAAATCTGTTTACTACAGTAACTTCCCTACCTTTTTATAATAAATAATACATTACGTACATACATATACACGAAATAGACTTCAATAATTAAACTCATATTGTACACATGTGTTATCCGAAGCAATGTAAAGAACAAACAATAGTTATTGGTTGTTAAAGACGAGTTAAAAGTATTGAAACTTTAAAAAATATTAATGTGCCAAAAATTGTTTTTTCTTTTAATATCAAGGATGGTTCATTAATATTTACATCACAATATCAGGTAATACTACTTCGACATCGGAAATTATGGCTCCACTGCCTGAACTATTGTTAAAGAATATTACAATATATACAAAAAATATAACAATCAAAAGTCCAGTAAGCTAAATTCACCATCGGCTTTTCACCAGTGCTTAGGATTGCAAGGATCAATATAACTTTATAAACACATCACCTGTATTTGGCCACGTGTTGCAGAACTGCTGCAGTATTCGAAAAATATATAATTACGCCCGCATTCAAAAGCACCATTGAGACGAAATTTCAAAGCAATCGTTGAAAAACTTTACGAGATTTATAATTTTAAACAAAGAAACATTTTTTATTTATATGTATATACACAGTGTTATTTAGCAATAACCGGGCAAATTTGCTGAGAAGGTAATATAGCCAAATCAAAATAGTTATCTTTTAAATTCTAATTGTGTGGTAATGCATTACTTTAACTGCTTTTACTGCACTTATCATGCGTAAGGGTCGATCGGTGGGCAAAAACGTTGTCGCCCATAAATCACATTCAATTTGAGATAATTTCAAATTAAATTAGAGGTCTTATTTACTCGTATTTTCAAAAACTGCAATAACGGTATATTATTTATATACTTGATCTTAAGGGGAAATATAATCTCAAATGGCTTAGCAAGATCCTTCGTTATGCCGTATATTTATTTCAAAATTATTGCAGCATTAATTTTGAATTAAATATATGGTAAAGTTGAGGATTAATGTTAACGATTATGTTAGACGAAAACACGATTTCGTGAAATTTCCTCGATAGAAAAAAAATCCAAAGTTACCTCCAAAATAAACAATAAACCGCTGTTATTCATAAAATACTTTAAATAAGATCATGAATCTTTGCATACTAACTGAACTAACTATAAAGCAGTGCTTATGTTATTTACTTTTTTTAAAATACCATTATTTTTACTGTAAAAAGAAATTACCTAAACTATCGGCCTTTTGAAGCGTGATTCCTACCGCACGGTCACTTCGCTTCGGCCTTTGAACGGGGAGGTTGTGTCGCTTACGATCAGAATATACATTACGTAACAGGACGATGTAAAATTAAAATGTGAAATAACCGTAATAAAAATAAGAAGCGACTGGCTTGGCGTTAAGAAACAGGCATAAATATGATAAACCTAATGAAATAAGTGTCTAACGACCTTTCTACTTACAGTGTTATTGATTACAAACATGTCGGTACATAGCATACGACGCGCGGGCAAGTGGGGCGAAATTAGAATTTGTGCTGACTTACTCTATCCCCTTAAGTTTAAAATTTGGCTACCCTATAAAAAATAACCCTGTATACATAATATAAATAAAATATACTGTATGACTTAAAATAGGTTGTAACACGTGAACGGAGTAGAAGCCTACGGCACGGATATTTTACAAAAACATTTGAGTAAACATTTGAATTTTTTTAACAATTACTTGGCCCTTTGAGCCTATGACCCTGCAAAGTGACAAGGTAAAAGGTGCCTTCTAAATGTATTGTTTTATTGCCGTTCGTAAAGTATTGTGGATATGATTTGAATTTCGTTAGATTTTAATTAATTTATTTAATTCAAAATTTTTGTTTTCCATATTTTGTAAAATATCAGTGCCATAGGCTTCTACTCCGCTCACATGTTACACCCTATTTTTTTCCAGACGGTAAAAAAGGTCATCCAGTATATACTGTTATTTTAGAAGTTCTATAGAATTTAGGCTAATCTTGTCAATGAATCATAGTTCATAGCACAGATAATGGGAAAAAGATAACATACTTCATTCATCACTTCATCACTTCTACAAAATGGAATATTTTACTAATGAATTATGTCTAAATGATTCAAAAAGAAGAAGTCACCCAATGCCATCAGTGTACGTACTATAAATATTTTAATATAGTTTTTAAAATAACTTAGCAAATTTGATTCTAATAGGCAGTTTAGCCCTACAAGAATTGATATAAGGTACCGAATAAGTATCAAATGATGTAACGTTTCTTGTATTGCTATGGACAGAGTCTAAAAACGGTATACAGAGACAATTTGAATTTAAACGCCACAATGTCAAAATTTGAGTCTAGTACACAAATTCTGATATTGTAGAGTTTGTAATACTCACATAATATGTCTATTTTAAGCGACCATTCTATAAATACGTACATATACATTATATAAATACGTATTTACGTCATGTAAAGGGCTTAGGCTTCAGGAGCTAAGTGATCGCTGTAATTTCACAGTACGCGAGTAACCCAGTTTCGATCTCTAATGAAATAGTTCCGATTTAAAATGTGCTCGGCTGTGAATGAAAACATCGTGAAACAACATTCTTATCTTAAAAATAAAATATTTTGACGTCATAATATGAAGTCCAATATGCACTGGAGCAGGCGGTCTAATGATACACATCCTCTCAGATATAATAAGAGAAAAATGTCCAGCAATATGACGTAAACAGGTTAACTTTCTATCATGAAGGTTAGAGAACAGGAGAACGATCACTACGTACTAAAGCATAGCCCGCCTGTCCTTGAAAATTGTAGAATACATAGCGGCGCTGACGTCGGTGAGTAGCGACTGCGAAGTTAGCTGTTTATGACTACAAGTAGGTGAAGTTAGTTGAATAATGTACAAATTTTCTCCGCGGCATTAGTGAGAAAATTTTCATGCTCCGTAATTTTGTAATTTTTGACAAAAAGAAACATTAAAAAATGGAGAAATATTTTATTGTGCGTGGATGTGCAAGTGGTTTAGCATCTGATCGGAAAAATAGACTGAAAATGACTTTTATTGACCGAACATAGCGATCGCAGCGCCTCACTTACGGTGTTCATATTTCTGGGACACTATTTTCTACGGAAATCGTTCTCATGTTCTCTAACCTTCATGCTTTCTATCCTAATTATTAGTCTGTGATTGTGATCTGTCGTAACATTCTTAATCGAGAATAAATGTAGATGTCTATGGGCTACAGCATCCACTTACCATCAGTTGGACTGTGGTGCCCGTTTACCTTCGTTATTCTATAAAAAAGACATGTTTGTAGCTACAAACATTGACAAAGCTTTATAATATGGCAAATTAGTTAAATCTCAATGAAATCTATAACACATTATTTTTAGATATCAACTCTATATTATAAATTTTTGGAACATCAATAAGGCTTAGGTCGATGCTTTTTGGTGCAGGTAATTATTTATCGTATTACCCAAGCGATAATGATAGTAATGCATTATGATAGCACAACCTAAAATAGCATTATATATTTAAATTTTTCTTCGCTGTATAGGTATTTTTCGTTTGACTCTTAAATCACTGTTAGTCAAAAACTACAATTTTTTACCAAAACATATTTTTTAAATAACATTTATTGATATATATTTTTTTATGTAATAGGAACATTAGGTTCGTAATTGCTTCAATATAATCATCGGATAATTGAATAACTTGTAATATTTAAATTATAAATTACAAGCCTCATGTTTTTGATCTAAAGTAAAATAGGGAAAAATGCCATCTATACAGAACTTTTATCATACTTTCCTAATATATCTAAACTAGCAACATTGCTTGTGATAATGACGGAAGTGATTACATTGATATTGACGGAGTGATTGTCTTTTAATTTTTGGAATTATTACTTTATGACAGTTGTTTCGACATGTCTAATAAAATACCCATTATTATTGTCCCCATAAGAATTTCCATCTATATACCCCTCCCCCCATTAATAATCATTAATTTTAAATAAATAATACTCTATTCTACACTCTTCCGCAAAGCATAATTAAATGGTTTATATTAAATAACAAATATGGTACTGCCAAAATAGTGTATGTAAATTGAATATTTTCATTACTAATAAATACAAATTGGATTGAAATTTCATGAGGCATTTAATAAATCAAACAGTACACCTGTTTGAATTTATAGATTTGAAAATAAAGATTGTCAGATGAGTTTTTCTATTTTATACTTTATCTTAAGTTACTTTAGGTACATTTTAATACGGTATTTGGTTTTGATAGTATTGTATCATATCATAAGTCCTAGTTCTAAAGTTTAGGAAAGAGTTCCGTATGACTGAGAGCATGTACGCTGCTGCTTCCTTCTCCGTCGAGTTGGGCGCGAAACGAGAGCGAAGGAGACGAATTGTCTGACCTCGGAAGCATGGCAAGCCGGTGTCCAACATAAGCGACACCATGGAGATAATTGCTTCTTGGTACGGTCTGGAAAAAAATACATAATCAACAATGTATTGCTAAAAATATAAAACATCAAACACTATCGGACTTGCTTATGATCTTTAAAAAATATCTCTATACCTTTCTCTTTCTGTAATAATTTTGTGAAAAGAGTGAGGGGGCATCTTTAAGCGTTTCTTAAATTGACGTCAATTTTTATGAGTAAAACCTTATGTGATATACAACTTGGATCATTTATTACAAGTTATATTTACTTATTTAAACGTAACACAAAAATAGTACATATATGGCTTAATGCCTTAAGGCATTTTCTCGTAGTCAATCAGGTTAAGAAAAGATAAATATATAATATATAAAAAATATAGAAATTGTACTTTGAGATAGGCTAGACAGATTTAATAGAATAGGGTGAAAAATGAGCACAGTCCACCTGATGGTAAAAGTGGTTACTGTGGCCCATAGACATCTACATCCACCCTCGATTATGAATCAGAATGCAGATGCGTTGTCACCCGTGAGGACTAAGATGGAATGCCTCGTTTCCAGTAAAAAGGATCTCCTGTTCTTTACACTCACCATACGAAACCGCAGCATTAAGCTACTATTTCACGCTGGTATTCTGTGAGAGCGTGGTCCTTCCCCGGTCGAGCCGACTCATTCGTGCTACAACTATACTACTAATATAACTGCAGCGTGCCTCTACCAAGTTTAAATATGTAGACAGATACAAAAATCTGTCTACATATGCTGCGGAAGGCAAAATACACTAATTACATTTATATGCTATGATCTCCAGTGTTCAATTCAAACTATTGCTGCACTTTTTTTTAGCAGAAATCAATTCTGCAACTTACTTTTGAAGGGTTCGTCGTTCAGCCCTTGAAAAGTAGTTTATTGAGTGGTTACCACCACCTTGCCTACTTCTACTGTCAAATAGCATTGCTTGCATGAAGGTTAGAGAACAGGAGAACGATCGCGGTAGAAAATAGTATCTCAGAAATATGGACACCATAAGTGAGGCGCTGCGATTGCTAAGTTCAGTCAATAAAAGTCATTTTCAGTCTATTTTTCCGATCAGATGCTAAACCACTTGCACATCCACACACAATAAAATATTTCTCCATTTTTTAATGTTTCTCTTTGTCAAAAATTATAAAATTACGGAGCATGAAAATTTTCTCATTAAAAATGAAATGAAAATTTGTACATTATTCAACTAACTTCAACTACTTGTACTCATAAACAGCTAACTTCGCAGTCGCTACTACTCACCGACGTCAGCGCCGCTATACATTCTACAATTTTCAAGGACAGGCGTGCTATGCTTTACATAGCGATCGTTCTCCTGTTCTCTAGCCTTCATGATTGCTTGCGCTACCGTGTTTCGGTCTTTAGGGTATAGAGAGTCAGAATAATTACAGACTGTGAGGCATTCAATCTTGGTGCTCAGAGGTGACTACGTATCTGTGGACTCTTTTTATACCGACTGCAAAAGGAGGAAGTATTTAATTTCACTGTATGTTTTTTTATGTGTGTTACGTCTTAACTTTTCTCTGGGTGTACCGATTTTGATGATTCTTCTTTTATCTGCTAAAGCTAGTGCTTCTCGTGTGGTCCCATATATATTAATCAAGATCTGACCAGTAGTTTTTGAGTTATCTTTAATAATGCGTGTTGAATTGACTTCGAATACATTGATTCGGTCGTGTTGAAGTCGGTTGTATAAACTTTTAACTTTACCACTTGTTTGTTTGAAGTTTTTCTATTCAGTAAATGTCTATGGCTGCAGTAGCGAATTGCTAACAAGTAGACTGTAAGCTCGTTAGTCACTTCCATATAAAATGTTTTTTATTTAAAAAAAAATGTTTTGTACATGCGGCACCGCTGCTGTATGCTTGCAAACTGTACTACGAAGACATACGACATATTGAAATAATACTAGTTTTTACGCAATTTATCGCGTATATTTAACTTTTTAATACCCGACGTTAAACAAAAGTTAAATTTTAATCTATAGTAACCGCGGTTAACTATGACATCTGGACGTTAAACATCTCAGTCCTTCCCGTGACCATGGGTGCTGTAAAGCTCTCGAAACGTCGGGTATTAAAAAGTTAAATATACGCGATAAATTCCGTAAAAACTAGTATTATTTCAATGTGTAGTGTTTGCGTAAATATAAGAAGACATACGACATTTTGATATTTATTGTTTTCAATAAATAAAATGTTTGTTTTATCGTTATTGCCACACTTGGTAGTTGTAGAGCCGGACGCGCCTTCGATTCCTTTTTTTATTTGTTTTACCGGTCTTTACATTTTACAATATAACATGTATGAGACGCCTAGCAAAACAAAAGTAAAATCTCACCTAACAGCTAAAAAGGCCTGTACACATAACTCGCAGAACCAGCGGAATGGCGGCGCCTCCATTTTACCACCCATCACCATCACCATCTCGTCAGTCAACTTGATGTCTGGTTCAAAACCTAAGTTACCACCAGGCGAGGACTCGAACATAAAACCAAAATCTGAAAACAATAAACAATTTTAATTTGCATACTTAATCTCTTAATCTTATAACCGTTGGGTTTTATAGTTAATTATAATTACTTGCTTCATTTTTCAGATATGATTATAACAATGTAGTTTCCCTACTTACTTGGTAACTTCGCAAATATTTTAGATATTTTTTTAAACGGTTTACGTTTACGGCTAACACGGCTGCCTTGTGTTGGCTCTTTGACGAAAGCTCATTCCTTTTTCGAGCGCGGTAACTATCGCACGCGCTCAGCAAGCAACATGCCAAAAAGAAGCGCAAAGCCAAAACTTGAACACTATGCTCAAAAATACGTAAAATCGAAGAAAAAGAAAGGCAAAGACGAAGAATAAGGCCTGTACAACTATCATCGTCAGAAGACGAAGGTAAGCAAAAATAAAATCTTTAATTAGTGATCAAAAAGTGCACAGTGTTATCAGCTTCGTAAATGCTCTGGGACTGACTGCGAGTCAATAAGTTTGACATTTTTCGAAACTAAATTATAAAATAGGCGTTGTCACACCTAACTAATTTACTTTAATTGCATCGCCGTCGACTGCGAGTCTTCGACGATGACAAACATGCACAAATTACGTACAATCTAAAACAGATGTAACGTTCGTGAAAATATTTACAATTTTATTCTCACGCTACCCTCAATCGGTTATGTTCACAATTAAAATTGCAAATTGTAATTTTAGGTAACGGGGATCTTGACGTGACTTTGGGTAACGATAACGAACCCATCGTGGAACCAATAGCCGGCGCACCTGATATTTTGCACAACGTGGATCTGGTACCCGATGATAATCAACGTAATGGCCATACGGAATCATGTCCTCAAGAGGAAACCAATAGTTCCGCAGAACCCGAGCTTGACCCTGATCTACTGTTAGCACTCGGTGATGCCACGTCGGACTCGCCTGATTATGGCGATAACATTCACGGTAATTTATCACAATTATGGCCCTCTTTGCTTAAGAAAGGAATGCCTATATCTAGTAAAGACATTCTTATGAAGGATTACCCTGTACCAGACAATTGTAGACTTTTGCAAGCGCCGAAATTGAATGCAGAAATCTCGGCGGCAATACCAGACATGGTTCGCAACCGGGATAAGATACTTACAGCGTCTCAACAGCAGCTCGGTACGGGCATCACTGCCATCAACAGAGGCATGGACCTGGTGCTGAAGAGTGATAACAAGGTTCTAGCCATGAAACACTTGAGCAATGGTTGCCGCCTACTTTGTGACTACTTGGCAACGCAGGCACGAGTAAAATTAATCACCCCTAGTTTGGACAAGGCCTTCCTAAATATTGTTAATGAGTCCGAACGGGACGAATCACTATTTCGTTCGTCCTTGTCTGAGAAAATTAAATCCGCCAAGGCCATTGAGAAACAAGGCCTTTCCATTAAAAAGCCTGCAAAAACTGCAAAGACACCTCAACAGCCCAGCGCCCGTCCATCCTACCAGGGAAACTGGAGCCAGCCCCCTCGATATCCGGCGAACAGGGGGGAGGGGGTGCATACAGGAGGCCGACGACGGCAGGGAGTCGCCGCCCGTACACGTCGCCAGCGCAGCTGCCACAGCGCGTCGCAGCGCACGACAAACCTCGGGCGCCCGCGCAGTCTCACCGTTGAGGCAGATACACGCAGGTAGACTTACCCACTTTGATAAGCGATGGCGAAAAATAACAAACAACAATGTAATCCTTGATTGGTTAAAAAACGGCTATCCCATACCTTTTCACACGCCTGTGAGTCAATCAGTTACCCCTAAAAATAATCTTTCATATACTGAAAAATCTGATATGATAAAAGCCATCAATAAACTAAAGTCATTAGGGGCTATCTCGGAGTGTAATGCGACTAAAAACCAATTTATATCTAAAATATTTCTTACGCGGAAGCCTAACGGCGATAAACGCTTTATATTTGAAGCCATTAAATAGACTAATAAAAAACGAACATTTTAAAATGGAGGATTATCGAACAGCATGCAAATTAATACCACGCGATGGATATCTCGATACCATCGACCTAAAAGATGCATATTTCCTTTTAGCCATTAAGCGTTCTGACCGCAAATACTTAAAATTTGAATTTCAGCCCAATAATTCGTACAAAACTCACACATTTTGCTTTAATTGCATGCGGTTCGGTTTATCCGTAGCTCCACGGGTATTCACTAAGATTATAAAGGAAGTTATGTCCTACCTCAGGCACCGCGGCTTTCAATCAGTGTCTTATTTAGACGATATCTTATGCATTGGAGATAGTTACGACCGTCAAGTTAATAACGTTAATGAAACTTTGAAATTACTCGAGTTCCTAGGCTTCGTTTTTAATTATGTAAAAACCGCGACAATCCTGTACATATTTAGAATTCTGTTATGATACCAATAACCTTAGTATAGAATTACCAGACAATAAGCGACGTTATATTGCCGAGTTGGTTACTAAACTTACGAAACTTCAATCACGTTCTATTCGAGAGTTAGCTCAACTCATTGGTATACTAGTCGCCGCATACCCAGCCGTTAAGTACGCTTGGGTGTACACTAAGATCTTAGAGCGTCAGAAGTTCCTTGCATTACTTAAGCATAATAATAATTACGAAGTCAAAATTAACCTATCTAATACTATATTAGAAGATTTGTTTTGGTGGTTGTCAAAGATAAAGATAAAGATAAAGATACATTTATTGCATAACTGTGTACAATAAGATCTTAGTACAAAAACATATAGTTTTAGGCTCAACAGTTTACCCATTTCGGGTATGCAACAATAAAAAAATAACTTTTAAATTTACTACATACTAACATTTATTTTATTAAAATACTCATTGAGATTGTAAAAAACATTTTCAATTAACAATTTCTTTAATTTTTTTTTAAACATATTTCCATTTAATTGTTTAATAGCTGGTGGTAAATGATTGTATACACGAATAGCAGTAATGTAGGTACTTTTATAGTAAATCATATTTTTAATAATAGGTAAGCTTATATCATATTTATATTGATTGCGAATGTTTTTCTTTGAATCATATTTCAAATTAAAATATTGCATATTGTTTTTAACAAATAAACATAACTCTAGGATAAAGATTCCAGTCAGTGTTAGGAAACCCTTTGTTCTGAAGACATCTCTTAATGATTCAGTACTATGCATGTTATATATTGTTCTAAGACATTTTTTCTGGAGAACGAATGTGGATTGTATATCTGTAGAGTTTCCCCAGTATATGATACCGTAAGTTAGAAGTGGATAAACGCTTCCAAAATAGGCATTTCTAGTAACACTTATATTTGTAGTCTCTGCCAGGATGGACAATGCGTAACACGCACTGAATATCTTTTTGTTTATTTTTGCAATATGTGCCTTCCAGTTTAGATGTTGATCTATTTCGACTCCTAGAAAATTTATGTTCATTATTTCTTCGACCGCTATATCGTTCACGGTTATATTTAATTTGGCGGGTACACTTTTGTAATACAAATAACAAATATAGACACAACACGCAATTTTATTTATATAGACAGCCAAAATTTGCCATCGAAATTTACACCGACGCGTCGCGATCAGGCTGGGGTGCCGTTTATAAGAACGCTCAAATACATGTACATGGTAAATGGAAGTCACCAGAAAAAGAATTCCATATCAATTACTTAGAACTGATGGCAGCCTTTTTGGGCTTGAAGTCATTTACCAGCAAGGTGTCCAACAGTTGGACAACTGTGCAACATTACTACGCATGGACAATACCACCGCGATTAGTTATATAAATCGTATGGGTGATATTTAATACACCCACTTAAACGACTTGGCCAGGTGCCTTTGGAAATGGTGTGAGCAGCGCGACCTTTGGGTATATGCATCATATGTAAATACCAAAGAAAACCGTGCCGATGCTGATAGTTAATCCGGATACTGAGTGGTCCCTTTCTGATGAAGCTTTCCAAAGCGTAGTAAAATATTTCGGTCAACCTGAGATAGACCTATTTGCGTCTCGAGATAACACTAAGTGGGCCAAATTCATTTCATGGAAACAAAACCCTGACGCAGTATCCGTCGACGCATTTACAACAGACAGGCATAACCACTACTTCTGCGCGTTCCCACCATTTTCCCTGATACTAAAATGCCTTAGAAAAATAATCGACGACAATGCACACGGCATATTAGTTTATCCTAACTGGCCATCACAACCATGGTCTATTACTGCAAAACTTTATAGTTCCTGACGTCATTTATTTATACCCCAATAAAAATCTCTTGCAATCTTATTTCAGGGAGTGTCACCCCCTGCACAAGAACCTTGCCCTGGGTGTCGCGAAGCTCTCCGGCGGGCGTTCAGTCGACGGGGCGCCTGCGCACACTCGGCTAAACTAATGCTGTCATCTTTTTCTACTAGCATCATACAGCAATACAGTACCTCACTTAAGCTTTGGTGGCAATATTGTACGGTAAACAGAATTAATGTATTTGACCCACCGAAATCGTCCTTACTCTCATTCTTAGCGTTACAATTTAATAATGGGTGTGCGTATAGCAGCCTGAACTCCCATCGTTCTGCTATGTCAGCATTCATAGGCAACAATATTGGTTCAGACGAATCTATAAAGCGTCTCCTTAAAGGCGCGTATAAATTAAGAACTTTAAGACCTAAATATTCCACCACCTGGAATCCCCAATTGGTCTTAAACTTCATCTCAACATGGTTCCCAAACAGTGAGCTGACACTGGAAAAAATCACTAAAAAACTCGTAATTCTTTTAGCAATCTGTACAGATCAGAGGGTACAGACGCTTTCCTTAATTAAACTCGACAAAATATATATAATAAAAATATCCATAATAGACATCATCAAGACATCTGCACCCGTAAGGGTCAGCCTTTGTTGTTTCTGCCATACTTTAGGGAAAACTTTTATATTTGCCCAGCGACAGTTATCTCAGATTATATTTTTGTAACTAAAAACATAAGACCTGAGAGTACAAACAATCTGTTATTAACGTACAAACGGTCACACAAACCTGCTACTATACAAACCATCACCAGATGTATCAAACAAACGCTGTGCTGTCAGCAAGTGGCGTTGATATCAGTATATTCGGTGCGCACAGCACAAGACATGCATCCACCTCGGCTGCGAGTTTGGCCGCGGTTAATATAGAAACTATTCGCAAAACCGCTGGGTGGTCTAGTCTAATTCATTCGCCCGTTTTTATAAAAGGTCTATTGTAAATGAAGGCGAATTTGCTAGGTCTGTTTGCTTACAAACAGAAAACCAGTCGTGATTGTAATGTTTTCATAATAAAATTCTTACAGTAATAAACAATATGTTTCTTAGTATTAGGTTTACCTTAATTAATGCTTAGAGGTTTATGTTAAGTTTACTTAATTTGATAAACTGTTATAACTATAAGGCTGATTTGTTGAAAAATAAAACTATAAGGTTTGCTAACTTATTGTTTTCTTTTCCACTCAAAACTTTCTGACTCTTAACATCTACATTGTTATAATCATATCTGAAAAATGTAGCAAGGAATTATAATATATGATCAAACGTACTTCCAAGTGAAGTTCGATCATTATTATGATGACTTGCTTCATTTGAAGATACGAGCTCCCTCCCTCCCTGTTACATGAATATCCCAGATATACGGAAAGTTTTGTATCACATCTTTAACTTGACTCTAAAAAAATGAGCTTACGTCAAAGAACCAACACAAGGCACCCATACCGGAAGTAAGTCACTAAACCGTTTAAAAAAATCTCTAAAATATGTGCGAAGTTAACAAGTAAGTAGGTAAACTACATTGTTATAATCATATCTGAAAAATGAAGCAAGTCATCATAATAATGATCGAACTTCACTTGGAAGTTCGTTTGATCATATATAACTGAATTCATGTGTAACAGCTAAGTAACTTCTTTAAGTAATTGAAAGTGTAGGGATTAGTTTAAACTGTAATAACGATTATGATATATTATCATGCTGATCTTGCAAGGCCTACATAACTGCTATTAAAAGTAAGAAAATACTAATTCATTGTGGCATTTATTTTGGTTGTACTGCTGATATCTTTGTGACGAATTCTATACAGGGAAACTTCGAGCACAGCCCTCTCTATACTTCGTTAAGTGACAGAATTTCCTTATATAGCCAGCAACGAAGATCGTGTATATTGAACTTAGTCCGACTAAGGGCAGTATTCAGAGACAATCTCGAGCTTAAATTCAAACCCTAAAATTTATAGAGTATAAGATGTAGTAAAGTAAAGTAAAGTTACAGCCTATATGACTGCTGGGTACAGGCCTCCCCTCATTTCTGAGAGGGTTTTAGGGCAAGGAAGTGTCCGCAGCGCAGCCCCAATGCGTGTTGGCGAACTTCACATGTCTTCGAAATATTTTTTTTCCTTATTCCTCAGACATGTAGGTTTCCTCACGGTGTTTTCCTTCACCGCCGAGCACGTGGTAAATCAGCACTTAAAATTGCAATTAACAATTTCATTGCTGCTGGCGGGGATCGAACCCGGGTTACTCGTGTTGTGTTATATTTACAGCGAGTGTTAACCATCTACCAAGTATAAAATTGACTAGACTTAAATATTGACATTGTGGAGTTTGAGTTCACCAGAGATTTTGTCCGAAAACCGATCCAACATCCTTCTCTAAACGACTATATTACTAAAATATTTTGACCATTGCTTTAAATTAAAAGTATCTCACCGATATGTATAATGTGTCCATCCGTATCAAGCATAATATTCCCGTTGTGCCTGTCTTTTATCTGCAGAAGGAACCCTACGACACTGTACGCCGCCATTGACGTCACGAAACATCTTCGCGCAGCCTAAAAGAATAGAAACAAATATGACGGAGTTGTCTTACGATCTAAGTTAAAACTGTACCTTTATATATATATATATATATATACAACGTTGACAGCATGACCGACTCATGCTGCCAATGTCTCTTATTATACATACATGTGTATGTATGTTACTACTTTAAGGCCAATGTCAAACACGTAGACAGAGAAACCTTTAGACAAATTGACGCCTTCTTTCACATTCGCACACGAAAAAGATACGATTTATGCATACGTCTTCCACAGAAATGAGACAGAGCGGTGTGATTGTTCGTCCCTTTCTTCGTGCCGACTTTTTTGTTTAGCAAACTACACATTGCTAAACAATTTTGTCAGTTTGCAATCTAAGGAGTTTACAAGTTGATTTAAGTGAGAAAAAAGTTTTTTGTGAGCTTAAAATTGGTGAATCTTGTTCAGTTCAGTTCTTAGATCAATTAAAAATTTTATCTAAATATGTTTAAAAGTCATAAAGATTATTTATATAACCTAAAGCTACGTTATCGCCCTTTCTCACTCGACGCCACGCTAATCATTAGTCTATAGGTTTCTCTGTCTACGGTCAAACATTTAGTAGTCTATAGAAAAACAGTCGCACAGAGTATAGGCCAATAGTGTGCATTAAGGCAAAAAGGCGTTTATTTTTATTTTGTATTACATAACTGTGTTTTATACATAACCTAGTGATCCGCACCGGCTTTCGCTCGGGTGATTTCTGGATCTCGACAACAGCGCCATCTACCGAGTCCAATTGTGAATCTAAACCGCACAGGGACCCAATCAAAAGCACACAAAAATCTCATCAAAATCAATCGAGACGGTTTCGAGTTTTAGCGAGATTAACGTACAGCAATTTATTTATATATATAGAGATGTGCACTTGAAAGTGAAACACAGCTTGCTTAATGTACCGACCAAAAAAAAAATAACTGTCGAAAAACAACTAGGCGACCACTAGTATCTATAAATACGCAAATTGAGTGAAGCAGATAGTTAAATGTCATTCTCTGTTTTAAAATTATTCACCTGAAATTCCCTGGTCGTCTCATCGCCATACTTCTTGATGAAATACTCGTACATTCCGATGTCAGTCTGTCTGCCCAACTGATCGCGTGACTTTGCATTCGGAACACATTCTATAACTCCACACTGCGAATGTGACAATGAACATAGTTAGTTATGGGACAAGTTTAATCATAACAATAATTATAACTAATATAACAGCACGACTCGGCTCGACCGCGGTAGGACTACCAATGTAAAATAGTAGTATGATGCTGCTGTTTCGTATGGTGAGTGTAGAGATCGGGTGACCATTTTTACTGGAAACGAGGCATTTCATCCTAGTCCTCACAGGTGACAACGCATCTGGATTTTGATTCTTAATCGACGACAGATGTAGATGTCTACGGGCCACAACATCCACTTACCATCAGGTGGACTATGTGCTCGTTTGTCACCCTTATGCCATAAAAAAAAGTTACTTAGCAGTTTATTTGTAATGGTGTGAAACACGCTAAAGCGGCTGAAACAATTGGTTAATGTAAAATTTGTTATAATTAATTTAAATTTCGTTCTCTGAGAAGATTTATACTCTGTAATCAATCAATGGTTTGTGAAAAAACTAAGTTTATATTTTTAGTGCAATATGGCAAATACGGGAGGTATTAAGTGTAATGTACGGGGAGGCCTATGTTCAGCAGAGGACAGCTAGAGGATAAGCTATAACGGTAACGGCCATAGAGTACATACATAATAGAACGGGGGAGTGGGCGGAGCTCGTGTAGCCACTAACATGTCACTTACACGTCAATTGTCAATGCACACCTGTAAATGTCAACACAATCAACCTTTCCAATTTTCGTGTCAAGCGTCAATTATTTGAAAAATGGCAAATTGTGCAATAATTATGTGCCGAAAGAACAGCGGAAAATGGAATTTAACACAAGACAAAATAATACAGGAGACATATTTTACAACCAGTAAGTCGAAACTATTTATATTCAAAAAAAAATCAAAAACATTAATCAAAAGTCTAAAATGTGTTTGTAGTAGTGGTAACTGATAATACGACGTAATTGCTTGCATGTGTGCTCCCGGCGACGCCGGTATTCTATGGTAACAGCATTAAATATGGTTTAACTACTGTTTTGCTATCAGTAGTGATTGCTAGCAAATACAAAATTTATGAAATTTCAATATTTCTGCTCACCCCGGGCGCAGTGGCGACGACTTTGTACGGGAACAGGTAGAGGTCGAGGCCGACCTGCTGGAAGATGTTCTTGAACAGCGATATAACCTGCAGCGCCAGCATGTCCTGCCGCACGTCGTCGCCCACTTTAAAGATGGCCGCCTGCCACGTCTCCGCCGCCATAGACATGTAGCGGTCCTTGCCTTCTTCCTATGAATGTAATGATGTCGGATTCAAACATAACATCGCGTTGAAGATAGGACGTACAAGAATCCAATTAGTAAATTGTACTTGGTGGTATGGAACGAAACTCAACAGAAGAAGAACGAAGAAAAACACTATACTAACTAATATTTAACTGTTGTCTATGTTTGCTATTTGGTTCGCCATTGTTTTCTTTCTTATTACTTTTTTAAACTAGAATATAAGTGTATCTCGGTTTATTGTTCAATTACGAAGGAAATCATTTATCGTGGCTACATCTATCTACGTCCACAGAGATCTACAGGGGACTTGGTGACCTAAAATACAGGTTTTACCTAGTTTAGGCACCAGTTTTTCATCTATCTATAGTAGTGTTTCAGATGTAAGCAGATATTCCTCATTGTTCTCTTTAATGTATATTGTTGGTGGAAATAAATAAAATAAATAAAATAAATAAACTATACCCGAACATTGAAGTAATATGTACTACTAGCTTGCCAGGCAGACGTCGTTCTGGCCTTTTCGACGACCCTTTGTCATGTCTTATTAAAAATCTTTAAATTAGCAAAAAATATGTCATTCATGGGCAAAAAAACTATCCTATCTCTCAAGTTGGACCAAACTGTACACGGTGTGCAAATTTGATTAAAATCGGTTAAGTAGTTTAGGAGTCCATCGCGGACAAACAACGTGACACGTAATTTATATATATTAAGGTGTATGCCGTGTAGTGGCGGTTGAGAATATCCACTACCCCATATCTTCCCGTGGGTGTCGTAAGAGGCGACAGAGGGAGACAGAAAGGCGATGGGCAGCAGCATCTTCCTGATAACAACAATAGCATAATAAAAAACTGTGGTTGCCAACCCGCTCGCCAAGCGTGGCAACTATGGCAAATATCCCCCCATGAGCAACGACGCAAATAAACGGCCCCCAGTCCCCGGTGGCCCCGCTATTCCTGGCTACGGTGGCGACCATGGTAACGGCGGGGCAGGGGGTGCTAAGAATCTCCGGTGGAGGTTCGGTTGCCACCTACGACAACACGACCTGGCAACGTATAACGCACGCACCCTGAGGACTGACGAGAAGATGATACTGGAGCTGGAAGAAAAGGTAGACAAGTTGCGCTGGCATATTATTGGATTATCCGAGGTCCGAAGAGAGGGGGAGGACACGGTAATCCTCGAGTCCGGCAACTTTTTGTATCACCGGGAGGGCGACCATCTGTCCCAAGGAGGTGTCGGATTTATCGTCCACAAGTCTCTCGTCAACAACGTTGTAAAGATTGGGAGTGTGTCGACGAGAGTCGCGTACCTGATACTCGGAATCACCAAAAGGTATTCGCTGAAGGTCATACAGGTCTACGCAACAACCTCGGCACATCCCGATGAGGAGGTGGAGGAAATGTATGAGGATATTTCTAGAGCCATGCGTTCCTCCAAAACCCACTACACGGTGTTGATGGGAGACTTCAACGCAAAACTAGGCACAAGAGAAGGCGGTGAGCTGAAGTTAGGGAAATTTGGAGTAGGGCAACGGAACCGTAGGAGTCAGCACCTGGCTGACTTTATAGAGAAAGAGGGATTCTTTATGATGAACTCTTTCTTCCAGAAGCGGCCCCACAGGAAGTGGACCTGGTCAAGCCCCGACGGTTCGACAAAAAATGAGATTGACTTCATTATGACGACCAGACGCCAACTGTTCAGTGATGTCTCAGTGATCGCAAGGGTGAAAACCGGCAGCGATCACCGAATGGTTAGAGGCACACTGAACCTAAACGTTAAGTTGGAGAGGTCTTGTCTAATGAAGTCAACGCTCCGTCCCCCTCGTGCTCTGATCCAGAATCCCGAAACTTTTCAGCTCGAGTTACGTAACCGCTTTCAGTGCCTACAAGATTGCAATGCAGTAGACGATATGAATGACAAGCTCGTGGAAACTGTCCATGCGGTCGGAGCTAAGTTCTGCAAGACCCGCCGCAGAAGAACACAAAACTCTCCGATCACACTCTTAATCTCATGGCTGTTAGACGGGAGATGAGGCTGCAATCGTCAACAAATTTGACAGCATACAGGCAACCGAACAGACAGATCTCCAAATGCATGCGGCGAGACTTACGCAACTTTAATACTGCTCGTATTAAAGAAGCGATCAAGCGGAACCAGGGCTCCAAAGTCTTTGCCAGAGATCTGTGTGCCAGAAAGAGCCAACTGTCAAAGCTGAAGACTGAGTGTGGCAGCATCGTTTCCGGGACACCTGAGATTTTGAGTGAGATTGAGAGGTTCTATGGGCAGCTGTACACATCATCGTTGGAGCCACACGCAAGTGTGAGTAACGATCCAAGAGCAAGACTTACCCGACACTATTCCGATGATATCCCGGACGTCAGTCTGAGCGAGATTAAAATGACTCTCCAGCACCTTAAAAACGGCAGGGCCCCAGGCGAGGATGGAATTACAGCGGAGCTTCTGAAAGCGGGTGGAACACTGGTACTTGAAGTCCTTCAGAAGCTCTTCAATTCCGTCCTCCATGGTGGCACTACTCCGGAGGAGTGGAGCAGAAGTCAGGTGGTCTTGTTCTTTAAGAAAGGCGACAACGCTCTCTTGAGGAACCATAGGCCGATTTCCCTTCTGAGCCGCGTCTACATGCTATTTTCGAGAGTCATTACGAATCGTCTCGCACGCAGACTCCACGACTTCCAGCCTCCCGAACAAGCCGGTTTCCGTAAAGGCTTCAGTACCATAGACCACATACATACCCTGCGGCAGATTATACGGAAGACCGAAGAGTACAATCTGCCACTTTACCTGGCGTATGTGGACTATGAGAAAACCTTTGATTCCGTCGAAATTTGGGCGGTGCTACAGTCCCTTCAGTGGAGCCAAGTTGACTGTCGGTATATCGAAGTGCTGAAGTGTTTGTACAGTAGGGCTACGATGGCTATCCGAGTACAGAACCAGAGTTCGAAACCTATCCAACTGCAGAAAGGTGTAAGACAGGGTGACGTTATATCCCCGAAACTCTTCACCGCTGCGTTGAAAGACGTTTTCAAGCTACTAGACTGGAAAAGATACGGTATTAACATCAATGGCGAGTACATCGCTCACCTTCGATTTGCCGACGATATAGTCCTTATAGCAGAATCGCTGGAGGACCTTAGCGCTATGCTCAATGACCTCAATGGTGTCTCCCAACGGATAGGTCTTAAGATGAACATGGACAAAACAAAGATCATGTTTAATGTCCATGTCACACCTATGCCGGTAGTTGTTGGGAGCACTATGCTCGAAGTTGTTGACGAGTACGCTTACCTGGGACAAATAGTCCGATTAGGTAAGTCCAACTTCGACCGAGAGGTCAATCGACGGATTCAACTCGGCTGGGCAGCGTTCGGGAAATTACGACACATCTTCTCGTCAGGTATACCTCAATCTCTGAAAACTAAAGTGTACAACCAGTGCGTGTTACCAGGGATGACTTACGGATCAGAGACGTGGTTCTTCACTGCTGGCCGTATGAGGACGCTCAAGGTCGCTCAGCGAGCTATGGAGAGGGCTATGCTCAGAGTTTCTCTGCGTGATAGACTCAGAAAGGAAGATATCCGCAGTAAAACCAGAGTGACCGACATAGCCCAACGGATTAGTAAGCTGAAGTGGCAATGGGCCGGCCATATAGCTCGAAGAACCGATAACCGATGGGCAAGAAAGGTTCTCGAGTGGCAGCCTCGTACCGGTAGGCGTAGTGTAGGGCGACCCCCCACTAGATGGAGCGACGACCTGGTAAGATATGCAGGAAGTCGATGGATGCAGGTGGCTCAGGACCGTGCTTTGTGGCATTGCTTGGGGGAGGCCTATGTTCAGCAGTGGACTTGTGAAGGGCTGGAATGATGATGATGAAGGTGTACGTATTGTAGTACATAACATTACTTTATTGTTCTCGGGTGGACATATTTAGTAAGTTGGCTCGCTGTCGATTAAGCGAAATTCATCACAGTTTCATCCTTGGTAATTATGCGTAATAGGGATACGAATGAAACAAATGCTTGCAAGTAATGCACTGATTTATTTCTTAGCTATGATAACTATATACGTAGCCATAGCCACAGGTACCCACCAATCCCTATTATTTCACCTCGTTTAGAGGCGAATCATGTGACATTAAATCGACGCTCGTGTCGTATTTCCTTGTGTAGAGGTTAATACGGTGTCGGGTATGGGTGCACGCGATCTCAGTTCATTAATTTTAAAATTTTAATTAACTTCATATTAAACAATTAGGTAAACTTACAGTTGGTGGATCTTCTCCAGAAGCTATAGCCATCGCTACGGCTTCCATCTCAGCTATGCCGTATTTTCGTACCCTGAATCTGGCCAAGTAGGGGGCTTTGGCCGCACTCTGCATAGGCGTACCTAATATCAAGAATTTTCACATATTATTATAATAATCTACAGATTTTACAATGAAAAGCATAATAAATAGAAATATGACAGAATAATTTATAGCATGTATTCAATAAATCTGAAAACAGAAAAAGAAATATATTACGTAATCAACATATTTGGCAGGAGGAATGCATTAGCAATAACACTTTCACGCTGCTTCGGATTGCCAGTTGTATACTTCAAGAAACCCATTTCTAGGTCATATACCATTCCATCTACATTTTTTTACTTTTTATTCTCAGGCATATTGCACCTACTTTTACGTGTGATGGATTATTTCAGATCATCAAAAAATGGCACATTATATTGTCCTCAAGTTTTGATAGTATTTGACTGAAAAATGATGCTCCTTCACACATCATAGATCATGGATAGTAGTCAAAACCTAGGCTATAAACATATGAACTGAGTACGTTGTTCTTGTACATAAAATTTTACATAAAACATCTCTGAAATGTTGCACTATAACAATCTGATAAAAAATTGATAAACTCGTTAAGAATTTTGTTACTTGGCGACTGATATAATGTTAAAGAAAAACATAGAATAGCTGCATTGATAATGTTTTAATTTGCAAAAGGCCCCCCAGTTTCTTGCCGGTTCTTTGAGAAGGTCCTGTTTTCACGAACCGATGAAGATTTTAACTACTTTAAACTGGCTTAAATGGAATCAAAGTTTGGAATTTGTCATTCGAGTACTGTGCACGCAGTTTTGCACTGTATTCACCAATCCAATTCAGCAGGCGCTTAACAAATCCTTCGAATTATCAAGACAGAGGCTTAGTTCATAGAATTATCATAGGCTGACAAGGGACTAATAGATGACGTATTAAAAAGTTAAAGATTAAATAAAGTTAAGCTCATATTTACATACCGCTTTTATAATCGATGTCTATGACCATTGAATCTGGATTCGACGGCAGATAACATCCCGGTTGCACCTGAAACAAATGAAATATAATATTTTTGCAATTTATATATTTATAATTTTTTTTTACAATTAAAATTAAAATGTCAAAAGTGAGAGTCGATGCGGCTGTCGAATTCAATACATGTAACATATTTTTTTATTTTTTTTATTTAGACCTAAATCTAAATCTTAATCTAAAATAACATTTGCTATACAAAACGAAGTAGCATTGCTGCTTGTGTACGACTCGAGAACTCTTCTTAAAACATCAGTCGGATTTTCGAGTAATGTCAGGTCCATTGCCGCTTCAACTAACTGATCCACCGATCTATATCAGTTACTCTTTAGATTTATTTCCGTAGAGAAATTCTGAGGTTAGATAGCGCTTCCCATATCGTCAAGTGACTTTAAGATATAATATAAGGTGATATCAATAGACAATACCAACAATAATTACACATTAAAATATTTAGTGTATATTACAATCCTGATTTTAAACCATAAGTTAATATCATAAACAAATTGAATAAAACTACTTTTACGGATTTTATCACAAGCTGCAAACTTCCCGCAGCGTTGCGATGTGATCATATCCTAGACAGCCTCCGCCATTACGTCAGATTTGATAGACTACAAATCTTCGCGAAAGAACATCGATTCCTGCCAAGGATGATACGTGAGGCTATTGAAACTAAAACAATATCGCAATATCAATAGAGAAGGAGGTGTAATTAATAAAATAAAACTAAAACCAAACCAAGCATATCACTGCAAGACTTCAAGACAGCCAAGTTCATTTTGCGTAGATCTGGTCAAAAGTAAAAATTAAAACGCTGAAGATACTCCGGGTTTAGTCTGACATCGGGATGTCAATCACCTCAGTTCCATGTGATCATGGGTGCTGGGAAGCACCCGAAACGTCGGGAAATAAAAATCAAGTTAGTTAAACGCAATAAAATCCGTAAAAGTAGTTTTATTCAATGTGTAGTGTTCGCGCAAATATAAGAAATCATTACCATAAACAAAATGCTGAAAAGACAAAATATTGGCTTACTTTAACATTTTTAAGCGCATCCAAACAAGCTCGCTTGCGTTCGGGTCCCTTCGGGTACGGTCGGATAATTCCGCTGATGTTTGTTATTTGACTGAAGAAATCAAACTCCCTCTCATAGAAAGCTTTTGCTGGACCAGAGAGCGAGTCTACAATACTCTTCGTTAAGCTTTCGAGGATATCGTATAATACAGCTGAAAATAATGACAAATGTACTACATCCCAAAAGCGATGATATAGGTGACAGCTGTCACATTCAAAATAATTTTTTTGCTTAATTATTTAATAAGCCTCGGTTTCGCACAGTTGCTTTCTGGATTTCGACAACAGCGCCATCTACCGGGTTCAAATGAAAATATAAACTATCTAGGAACCCATTCAAACCACACACAAAAATTTGATTCAAAATTTTTAGCTTATTTTTTATATAATATAGAGATTTAATTTATCATCACTAATTATAGCATATCAAAGTCCACTGCTGAACATAGGCCTCCCAACGGTCTATGCATATCCTCTACCCCTTATCGTCCGCGGGTTTCGTAAGAGGCGATAAAGGGAAAGAAACCAGGTGAAGGGCAGCAGTATCTTCCTGATAACAACTACAAATGAAAAATGCGATTGCCAACCCGCTTGCCAAGCTTGGCAACTATGGCAAATATCCCCATTATAAAGAATCTATGGGGAAACTCATGTTCAGCAGTTGACTTTGATAATATTTAATCAAGATGATGATGACTTAAATAAAATAAATATTACAAATCGATTATTACTGATTGATTGACCTTCATTATAAGGTGGGTGGACCATGGAAGGCCATGGCCATGTCGTAGTTATTGCCATGTGATGACAAATTCCTTCTACTTACACAAACACTCATCGAACTGAAAATCACAGACGCGGCGATGAATCGCTCGTGCTATTATTTTGGCAGTACGGTCCCTCGCTTCATTGATGTCGGGAATCGACGACGTTAAAATAAGGTGGGTGTACCATGGAAGGCCACTTTAACGAATAACAGTTATTATTCGTTTATTTACTGAATAAATGAAACTAAAAAATATTTAAGTAATACTTTGTTTTATTACGTAACTTAAATATTTGTTAGTTTCATTTCTCCAGTAAATAAACGAATAATAACTGTTTATTTGTTAGAGTGGTCTTTGATGGTACACTCACCTTATTATATTATAACAATTGAATAAAACTTACGGTCCTTATGATGCATTTCCTCATCGGTGTACATGTTGGTGTGCATGTTCCATATCAGCTGGTGAGCAACCACCTGTGATTTCTTCGCTAAGGATTTTATCAACTCTGATACATAGCCCATCTGTTGAACACATTGTCAAATCATGTACATAGATCAATCACTGTTGCAAACTGTAATAATTGTAGGCGAAGATGTTGATGCGAGCGCCTAGATTTATAAATATTTTACGCTCCAGGAGTATACTATTTGAGGAAAATTCTAGGATAATATTCCAAATGTAATCAGGCCGGTGGATGTGTGTTAATTTCCATCTGAGATATTATTTAATATTTCGTCACTGCGCTTGCAAAACTCATACATACATAAATACATAAACATTCACGCGGGTCGCCCAGAGGGGTAGGCAGAGACTACACACTTCTATTTGGTACGATTCTGACACACTTCTCTCGCCTTCTCCACATTTATATACCTACGCATACATGCTCGTCGGTTAAGGATACTCCTAATTTTGTCCATTTTCAATATATCACCAATTTGCTCGATAAACTTTCACCTAGGACCCTTTCCGACTCTTCCATTCACTTGCAAAACTCATTAAACAAAAATCGTAAATTTTGAGGAACAAAAAAACTAGTTTTCAGTTTTAAAAAGATATTAATAAAAACAAGGTATATATGAATGAATATAATATGAATAATAAATAAATAAAAATACATTTATTTCTTTTTAAACTTTTTCGTAAATTAATGGTGAAACAACCCCAGAGAGTAATTTACTACACTCGTGTTGGGTTAACCATCTGAGCTATCACAGCAACTATGGCACAGATAGTTAACGCTCGCTGTAAATATAACAGAACGCGAGAAACCCGGGTTCGATCCCCGCAGGCATCGATGAATTTGTTAATTGCAATTTTAAGTGCTGATTTACCACGTGCTCGGCGGTGAAGGAAAACATCGTGAGGAAACGTGCATGTCGGAGAAATAAGAAAAAAATATTTCGAAGACATGTGAAGTTCGCCAACACGCATTGGGGCAGCGCGGCGGACAATTCCTTGCCCTAAATCCCTCTCAGAAATGAGGGGAGGCCTGTGCCCACCTGTGGGACGTATATAAGCTGTAACTTTACTGTATTGGGATGTTTCGCTCTTAACCTGGTGCTTAACATTTAACATAATACTCGTAACATTTTTTCTGTTTTGTAACCTGGCGAAATAATACAAAACAGATTTTACGTACATGGAAGCCCCATAAATAGAACACTATTTAACAATGTACTTAACCGATTTTCACCAAAAAATGTTGGTCAGGTTTTGCAGACGCAGCGACGATATCAAGAGTCACGATAATTCAGGGGCTAAGCGCACGCACTGAATTTCATAGAAGACGGGCAACTTGTGATCATTCACCGTCGGCACCAATGAAATTGTTAATTTTAATTTGCAGTGATTTGACATGTGTTCCGCAAAGAAGGAACGTGTTAGAGCCACGCTACAGCTATATTATGCTTGTAGCACGAATGGGTCGGCTCGACCGGAGAAGGACCACTATCTCACAGAATACCAGAGTAAAATAGCAGTTTAATACTGCTGTGTTTCGTATGGTAAGTGTAGAAATCCGGAGACCCTTTTTTACTGGAAACGAGGCATTGCATCTTAGTCCCCAGGGGTGACAACGCATCTGCGTTTTAATTTTTAATCGAAGATAAATGTAGATGTCTATGGGCCACGGCATCCATTTACCATCAGGTGGACTGTGTGCTCGTTTGTCACCCTTATTCTATATAAAAAAACGTAGATATGAAACCTACATTGAAATAATACTCGTTTTTACGGAATTTATCGCGTATATTTAACTTTTTAATACCCGACGTTTCGAGAGCTTTACAGCACCCATGGTCACGGGAAGGACTGAGATGTTTAACGTCCAGATGTCATAGTTAACCGCGGTTACCATAGATTAAAATTTAACTTTTGTTCCGATCTACACAGTATGAACTTATGGTATCATGAAGCCTTGCAGTTGTATGCTTGGGTTGGGATTTAATTTTATTTATTATAGGATCCCAAGCAGATGGTAGCACCCAGCCATCTTCTCTATTGAAATTAGGGTGTTTTTTGATTTCAATAGCCTCGCGAATCATCCTTGGAAGGAATCGGTGTTCTTTAGCGAGGATTTGTGGTCTATCAAATCTGATGTAGTGACGTGGGCGATCCTGTACATGTTCACAGACTGCAGACTTCCCGGAGCGTCGATTCTTCACATCAGCTATATGTAGAAATAGAAGAATCGACGCTCCGGGAAGTCTGCAGTCTGTGAACATGTACAGGATCGCCCACGTCACTACATCAGATTTCATAGACCACAAATCCTCGCTAAAGAACACCGATTCCTTCCAAGGATGATTCGCGAGGCTATTGAAATCAAACAACACCCTAATTTCAATAGAGAAGATGGCTGGGTGCTACCATCTGCTTGGGATCCTATAATAAATAAAATTAAATCCCAACCCAAGCATACAACTGCAAGGCTTCATGATACCATATGTTCATACTGTGTAGATCGGAACAAAAGTTAAATTTTAATCTATGGTAACCGCGGTTAACTATGACATCTGGACGTTAAACATCTCAGTCCTTCCCGTGACCATGGGTGCTGTAAAGCTCTCGAAACGTCGGGTATTAAAAAGTTAAATATACGCGATAAATTCCGTAAAAACGAGTATTATTTCAATGTGTAGTGTTCGCGTAAATATAAGAAATCATTATGAAACCTACATGTCTAAAGAATAAAATATTTCAAGTACATATGTAGTCCGCCAACTCACACTGGTGAACGATGAACTGGACGCACTTATCGGGCACGAGAACATCGTCAGGTTCTGTAAGTCGCAGCGACTGAGGTGGACGGGTCACCTTGAAAGAATGCCGAACACAAGAGCCATAAAAGTAATGCCAAAGTTGACGGCGCAACAAAACAGACCGAGAGGCAGGCCTAAAAAGCGTTGGAGTGACCGTGTGGAAGAAGATCTCAAGAAGCGTAACCACTGGAGGAAGATTGTGGGCGAGGCCAAGACCCACAAAGGGTTGTAGCGCCAACGGAAGTAAGTAACTCACATTGGAGCAGAGTGACTGATAAATTGCTCCATAACACTCTCAAAAATAAGGAATCTATCTAATCTGTGGGACGTATATATGCTGCTGTCACTTTACTTTTTTATATTGCACTAGCGATCCGTCCCCGCTTCTGAGGGGTGATTTCTAGATCTCTAAAGCAACGCCACCTACGGGGTCCAATTGTGAATCTAAGCCGATTCTAGAATCAACTTATTCACACACACACAATATCAACAAAATTGTTCCAGTTATGGAGTGTAGAAGTAAGGAGTACAGACTGTGTATTAAAAAGTGTCCAAAGAAAACCGTCAAATAAGGGTGGCGCCACGCCAGTGGGATAGACGACTTTTTCGAGGTTATATTTACTAAATAAAATTATTTTAGATTTTAGAGCTACTGAGCAGTTTAGCAGCACACTTAAACCGTCGATAACTGCTAAGTTGATTTCATCCCAGTAGCTACTCCAGCGCTGTTGTGGAGAGTTTTTGAACTGTTATTTACTGCGTACAGATGGCCACCTTTTCAACTATTCTACTATGGGAGTTGGTACTCCTTGCTTCTACACTCCATAGTTCCAGTCGTTTAGAAGGAGTTCAGTCACATACACACGGACAGAAGAATTTTATATATAAAGATTACGTACTGCCTTGCCGTCCTTATTTTCTTATCGCATCTTAAATATTATACAAAACTAATAGCACCATGTTAGCCTAAAACAAAACTATCCAAAATAGTTCCAGACTAAGGGTACAGGGGACAGGGACTAAGGTACAGGGAGTGCCTTTGCCTGAAATTATCTGCAAATGGACGGCTATATTGCGCAGTGGCGCAACTTGAGTTAGGACGCTGAGAGCCACGGGTTCGAATTTTGCACGGAACAAGAATTCGTATGGCTTAAAAATAATTGTTCCGGATCTGGGTGATTGTGCTTGTACAGTATATCTTTGTAAACCGCCTCCAGGATACAGGAGAAAGTCCTAGTGTGTAGATTACGTTATTTAAGGAAGAATAAAGAAGAAACAAATTCTAAATTGAATTGTTATTAAGTAGTTCTTATTATATATGCTACTTTTATTCACTTACCGTATCATGTCGCAGAGCCTGTACCAGCTGTGGAATGTAAAGCAGCACGGCGGATGAAGGGTAGGAAGTCAAAGTGGTGACAGCCGCCTGGGCGGAGAGCGGGTGAGGCGGGTACTGCCGGCTGAAGTACGATAGCGCCTCCACTGGACTTACGCGCGCCCACGTTAAGATGTGCACTAGCTGGCGAGAGGAGAATACGGTTTCTTTTAGAGTTCGCAGTTATGTTAAAAAATCAAAAGAAATTGGCTCATAAACCATTCAGTAGGCAATAAAATGATGATAGATAGACAGATAAAAGCGTTTATTTGTGTCTCCAATCACACACGTAAATTCAGTGATTAAACTAGATATACAAATCAAAGTATTATGAAAAAAAAAACATAAACTTAAGATCTAAATGTACATGTGTGTTGCAGTTTAACAAATGGGTCATAGCTCAGCGATTAATATTGCTCAGAGAGCAAACACTGATTTTCAGTTATTACCCTCGAGATGGCGAGAAGAAAATGAGCACAATAGTGCAATCAGAAAGAAAGAAAGAAAAAAACAATTGTTTTTTTTGCACGTTAATATTATTGTAGTAGATGACTGTGAACGATTAATATAAATTTTCTATTCCATTCTAGATTCATAAAAACACGTATTCAGTCTTCTTTTGTTTGCATTGGTACTGCCTCGTTGGTCTGGCGGCTGTAAACACGATTGCTGATGATAATCAGTTATTGCAAGTTTCTGTTAAGAAACTCTCAGTAACAGCCCTGAGTCAGAAAGTTGGCAGTGTTTTACTTGATAGAGCCATGCTGCCGTTATATTAGTAGTATAGTTGTAGCACGAATGGGTCGGCTCGACCCGAGAAGGACCACGCTCTCACAGAATACCAGCGTAAAATAATAGCTTAATGCTGCTGTTTCGTATGGTGAGTGTAGAGAACCGGAGACCCCTTTTACAGGAAACGAGGCATTGCATCTTAGTCCTCACGGGTGACAACGCATCTGCATTTTGATTCGTAATCGAGGATAGATGTAGATGTCATGGGCCACAGCAACCACTTACCATCAGGTGGACTGTGTGCTCGTTTGTCAGTCTACCCTATAAAAAATCACGCAAAGCCGTTGGTCCTGCGGCTGATACTGCCTCCGGTTGTCGATTTACCGTCCCATCAGACTATAAGGCCCACCACATACATACGGAATTCCGATTCGGGATTCCGAACGCAGTAAGTCCGTATAAAATCAATGACCCGTCACACACCTACGGTAGTTATCCGTACGGAATTTTGCGGGCTAAACGCGATTCCGTATGTGTGTGGCCGACCCGTTCGTTCCGTTTCGAAATCCCGAAACGGAATTCCGTATGTAGTGTGTGGCGGGTCTTATAGTGAGGGAACAGAGAGTAAACTTATCCAACGCATGCACACCGCCACTATTATCCTGTTCTACGCAAATGGATAGACTCCGCTGAGACTGGCCGCCGAAAGCGCTTAGTTTTAATTTTAGATTATTTTAATTTTTTTAAATTATTTTATTCATTTATTTATTTTTATGTAATGGAAAACCAACAGCTTACAAATCTTAAATAAACAACATGTTAAATTTACAAGAAGCCAATAACAGGTTCTCACTAATAGAAATACAATAACCTTATCTTTCGTCGTTTAACGGTCATAGCACAATTATGAGCAACAAAAAATGGAGTCTAATTTAAATGCACAACATCATACATATAATAAGCGAAACTAACAATAATAGCCATAAAGGAAAATAAAAGCAGGGCTAAACGCACAACATAATTGTTCTTAAAGTAAATAAAATTACGACACAAAAAAATCTCGACTTAATGCCCGCCTTGCCGATACATAGCTAGTATTAAACAAATCAAAATCATGCTTTTTGCACAGATTATTAAAAATATTACTAGACCGATATAAGAAAGTATTTTTTCCGTAATTAGTTGATAAAGCTGGTAAGTAGAGTAATCCATTCGTTCTAAGGTTAACCGTAGGTGTTCTCAGTGATATTTGCGATAACAGATCTAATTTTTATTTTCTTATTTTAAGTTTTAAGGACTGTATTATTTAAGGCTGGTACTACTACCGGCGACTATCATGGATAAAAGAACGGCGAGAATTTTGAGATATGGGTAGTCGAAAAGATTTCGCCTTCACTACCCGACCGCAGTATCGTAATGGACACCGCACCTTGCCATAGTGTCCAGTTAAATAGCCCGCAAAAAGTTCGCTAAGATCTGCAATGATAAAATGGTTGGAAGACAGTAACATTTCTCGCGACAGGTCAATGAGTCAATCAGATTTATTTGAAATCATAGAAATAGACCTGTTGATCTCAATTATACATGGCGATATAATTAAAAGACATGGCTATGACATTATAAGACTACTTCCATATATGTGCGGTTTAAATCCTATTGAATTAGTCTGGGCCGCCATTAAACGCTTCGTAAGGGAACATAACATAATTTCGACAGTTACAGTAGAAAACGGGGCAAATTTCGAAAAACATGTTCAGAAACTGGAGAATGAATACTGGGAAAAGGATATAGGAATGTAAAATGTAACTAAGTGTTTGAAGCGATGATAGTACGAGTTCCCTTGATATTAATTGTGATGAATAAAATACTATTATAAAATATATTTTCACTTTATCTATAATAAAACTCATATAATTAATTTTATTCTGATTTTGTTGTTTCGCAAAAAAATTATAGATATAAACTATCTGTTACGTGATACCACATCACCAGAAAATTGCCATGTCTACCTGTCGCGTACCGTACCTAAAATGTAAGTTGTTGGCGAATACATCCCCGTATTCGCCAACAAACTGCCCTGCAGTTTGGCCATATTTGTATAAAGAACAACCAACTGTATTTTCGTGTATTAATTAAAAAAATCGCTCTGTAGGAACTTATTACTTTTTTGCATATAGTACGTATCGTATGTACATATCTCACTCGCACATTAATCCTAACAAGGAACAATCCGCGATTGAGAGGGCATAATTACCTCGTCGTTTTAAATTCCTTCTTTTCGCTAAGATGTCTGCTTGAATAACAATTTGTTACCGACTCTCTGACCGTCTAATCGCACCCTATCAATAATGTTAGCATCAAAGTAAAATAGAAATTACCTCATGCGCGTCGTTGAGCAGTGTCTCAGTAGTGACTAAATACTTGAGCGCCTGCGGGATGTGGCACACTGCTGTCGGCTGCGCCTGTACCTTTTTTCTGATTTCTTTTATTATTGCTTCATTTTTTAACCTGTTAAAACAAAATTAATCTTACATAAAAATCTTTTTAATATTAGCATAGATGAGGATTTTTCCAACCATCCAATTGACCCCATAAAAATTTCATCAAATTCGTCGGTTCAGGAGGAGGAGAAGTATTACGAACACATGCACATCGGAATCTAATATTTAAAAACTCGTAACTCGTAGCAACGCGTAATTGGAGGATCACACACCGAATTGTCAGTGAAGTCACAAGGCTCCAACTGAAAATCAACGCTGCCTTTGCAGCATCAATTGCTCTCATACTGATGCATGCATATTTTATATTCTCTCTCATACAGATGCATGCATATTATATATAGGATTATAAGCCTATTAACGCTGGTGTTCCACAAGGCTGCTTGTTATCACCAACGCTGTTTCTTCTGCATAGAAGTCGAAAAGCCGGGCTTGCCTTATCAAACTGAATCAATCAATAATATCAACTAATAAAATAAACTCGTAAACTGTTTCAAACTATTTCAAATTTCTCGCGCACTCCACTGTTCGACAGATGACCTCGTATTGCCTTAGCGATACTGACGCTGTCATAAAAAATGAGTTTTAATGGAGCGATTAGTTGTCTCCCTCACTCGCGTGGGCTTTTTACGGGGCTTTCGAGAAGACGATCGCTCTCTTTCTAACCTATGGCAAAATATTCTATAGTGAAATATAACTACGATTGTATATATAGCAATTAGTATAGATATATTTAAAGCCAGGTTTTAGGAATGAATTTGTCAAAAGCGGAGGCGCGCGGGCAATACGTATGCAAGTTCATTTCACATTTCAATGTTTATTTACTCAGTGTGTTTAGCTTAAGCGATTTAATACTGCGAGTTCAAAATTTATGCTTTTTTAGATTTTTAGTGAAAATGGAGGATAATAGTGTTCCTTGTGATGAATTGAAGTGTGTTAAAGTGCTAATCGGAGAGGAAAAGGTAAAATCCTTAAACCTCGTTGAGATAATACACAAGGTCAAGAGTGTATTTCAGACTTATCAATTATCGCAATTAAAAAAAAACAGTTATACTGGTATTATTAAAACGTTCACAAACATTTTACGTGGACGTAATTAAATCTTTCCTTAAGAAAGCAAGACGATTCCACTTATCTTATCTTATCTCTTATTCATTAAAATGTAAATAATTTTTTTTAATTTTGTACATAGTTTGCCTGTACTTTGTCCATGTTTTACTTTTGTTTATGTATTGTATTGGATGTAAATATTTTTTTCTTTCGCTCAAACAAACCCAAACGGCTTACTTCAAAGCCACCGAAGCTATGCAATTGCTGATATCTAATACAATCTATCTAGCGGTAGTTTGCCTTATGTGTGCTTTGTTAAAAACACGTCCTTGACAGCACTGAATATGAAACTGAAGAGTGGAGACAGATCAAGATTGGTGTATTTTTATAAAACTGCTAAAAACAAAAATCTATATTTTTATCAATTTATATCTTGGGCTTGCCCTAGTTTGGAGCTTTAGCATCGCCACTGATCAATGGTATGTTGCGAACTGGTAACATTTATTACTATGCAGATGGTTCCAGCACAGGCGATGTCTTATATACACCGGCCGTGCCAATATTTCTCGGGGAAACGTCCCCGAATACCGGGACAAACTTGTGTTTAAAGTAGAGTCTTTGCTGAACAGTCTTGGATTGGGGACGACTAAATCTAGTCCAGTTCAATCCTTAGAAGACACAAGTTTGCGCGTTTACAGCTAAAAATAACCCTTTGTCGTATCTCCTCAGTTTCGAGGCACTCCCCTCGCTGCCACAGCTAGCATCCGAATTTTCGGCGTCGACATATCAAATAGTGTGCAGTTTCGTGGTCACTTGGAAGGGAAGACCAAATTGGCCTCTAAAAAGCTTGGCGTGCTCAGCAGAGCGAGGCAGTATTTCATGCCGGCACATCTCTTGCTACTTTACAAAGCGCAAGTTCGGCCACACATGGAATACTGTTCTCATCTTTGGACCGGTGCACCCCAGCTCCTTCCACTTAACCGCATCCAGCGCAGAGCGGTTCGAATCGTCGACGACCGAGTTCTTTCTGATCGGCTCGATTCACTGGCGCTGCGTAGGGATGTTACGTCGCTTTGCATTTTTTTTACGCATTTACCACGGGGAGTACTCCGAGAAATTGTTCGGATTAGTTCCAGCCGTCAAATTTTACGAACGTACATCGCGTCAAAATTCACGATACTATCCTCACCATCTGGATACTTGGCGGTCCACCACTGTGCGTTTTACTAGTTTTCTTCCTCGTACAACTTCTTTGTGAAATTGTTTGCCACCGGCGATTTTTCCGGACCAATACGCCTTAGGGTCCTTCAAGAAAAGAGCTTACTCCTTTCTAAAAGGCCGGCATCGCACCTGAAATTCCTCTGGTATTGCGGTTGTTCATGAGCGTCGGTAGTCACTTACCATCAGGTGAGCCGGATGCTCGTTTGCCCCTTTCATTAAATAAAAAAAAACTTCGACTACATTGATGATGTTTTTCATTTTATTTATATTGAAATTGGTTGTACGAAATTTCAAATTTTTTTTCTATAGGATAGGGTGACAAACGAGCACACAGTCCACCTGATTGTAAGTGGTTGCTGCGGCCCAAAGACATCTAGATATATCCTCGACTACAGATCAAAATGCAGATGCGTTGTCACCCGTGAGGACTAAGATAATGCCTCGTTTCCAGTAAAAAGGGTCTCCGGTTCTCCACACTCACCATACGAAACAAAGCAGCATTAAGCTACTATTTTACGTTGGTATTCTGTGAGAGCGTGGTCCTTCCCCGGTCGAGCCGACCCATTCGTGCTACAACTATACATACTACTAATATAACTGCAGCATGACTCTACCACGTATACAATGATGATTTTACCACTTGTTACCCCTTGCGTTGGTATATTTTTGAAATGTGTGTAGAATGTGTGAATCTTATAAACAATTATATATTTCTCTCTTTGTAATCGTTATAGCACGTATATATACAATGGTGTTACCTCTCTGGCATGAAGACGGCGAGCGCGGGGCTGACGTCCCAGGCGTGCTTGGCGCAGTCGCGCCACGTGCGCTCGGTGTTGGGCTTGGAGCGCCACGTGGCGATGTTGTCCTCGCCCGCCACCGCCAGCTCGGGCCGCGCGTGCGGGTTGTGCCACGTCACCAGCAGCTCGATCTCCACCGCCTGCCCGCACACACGCACAACGCACGCAATCAGCTACTACCGCACAACTTAGATATCCGTTAGTCTGAAGTGACAAACGAATGTACATCTAATGGTAAGTGGTTACTGCACTATATCAACACCTGAAGGCAACTTCAAACTAATAATGAATATAAAGAAAATATGCAGATGTGTTATCAACTCCGAGGACTAAGATGGAATGGCTGACGGCCTGTTATTATACTGAATCTCTATATCCTTTAGACCCGAACACAGCAGTGCCAGTGCTACCATTTGACAGCAGAAACAGGTAACACAAACTGCTAAACAGAAATGAAATCCTACGATCTATACTCTGTCAAATGTAGCTTGTTAATTTTGACAGCCCACGCCTATGAACTATCGTATTGTTTTAGATAAAGTGTAATACAGATATTGTTGTACTTCATGGATGGGTACCGCCCACTTACGATAGTGATGTGTCACGATAAACCATGCCATGCCATAACGAACAACCACAGACCATCCAAAAATTGCTTCTGCTTCTTCTTTTAAATTATGGCTTCTCTTGATAGACTTTTGCCAGTGTCAAGTCAGCCATGGAAGTGACAAGTTAATAATGGTTAAAATAAGAGTTCTCAATTTTATGAGTGGGTTCAAAATCTACAACAAAAGACGTCACATATTTGTATAAATTATCTGCATTTCCATTGCCTTAAATCCCGCATTGGCTAGGGATCCAAGGCAATACAATGTTCAGCCCTTTTTTTGACAGTAGTACAGAGACTTCCTAATATTTAAAATTAGGGGGTATCTAATCTTACAATGAAAACGACTGGATACAATACTTTGAAGGCAACGAAGGGAGTCTGAGAAAATGAGTATCCTTTTCAGACCATGTGATTCTGCATGTGAAACTGCCTCTAAAATAGCAAAAGCCTCACCTGTGAATACACATGAGTCAGGGGAAGAGTTAAAACTTAAAATAATCCCGTATTTAGGGATCTACACTGCAGACCCTACTAATCTATCGTCACTTAACTTTGAAGCATCAGTGTACATAGTCAACCAATCATCAAAAATTGGTTTTGAAATAAATCGAACATATAAAAGTCACGTAAGTATGTATTAGAATTGGCTCTTTATTGGCAAATATGTTCTATTAACGGTAATGATTGCGTGTCAGCTTTATATTGTCAGCTGCTCTTTTGAAAAAAAAATGGAGATCAAAAATAGTATCTGTTGATTATAACATTGTGGCAACACAACAGCCTGTCATCCTTTTTTCAGACAGCCATTTTGAAATAATATAATAATTATTCTTTTATTACCCTGGATAATAACACTAGAATATTTATTTTAGTTGCAATCTATACTTATCTTATACTCATTAATTTTTAAGTGTGAGAAAATAATGCTTCATTTTCCCACATTTAAAAATTTATAAGTATACATAGTTATACCATTTTAGACATCTTAACACAAACTTAACGAACATAAAAAACATATAAAACTAGCCACAATCCTAAAATTAAAATTATACCAGTTTGAAGGAGAAAACAGGGGAATACAGTATTCTTAATTTTTCATAGGCATAATCAGTGTTATCTCTCTCGGTCGTCTACCTCGATCGTGCGGGCACATCGCGGCAGTAATAGATTGTGAGAATTATACTTCAAGTTTTAAATTTTTTTCAGATGTAAGTAAAGTTAGAGAAATATTTACTAACATAACACGCGAAAAAATAATTGACCTTGAAAAAATAATTAGATAAGTAGGAAGTACAAGGGGGACATCGTGTACTTCTTACTTATCTAATTATTTTTTCTTTTAAACATTTATTTATTTTCCTTTAAATAGTTTTCAAAACAGCTGATGGTAATAATATAGCTCGAATATTACAATTCGATAGTTTCGATTAGGGCCCAAAACATCCTCAAAAATTAGTTTCTAACTCAGTGGCCTAAAGTGAAATCGTAGTCTATAGACACCTGTAGTATATGTATATATACCAACTTGTCTCGAGCGCATACGTCACAAGGTGGGGGTAACAAAAGTGGCAGTCTCGGTCCGACAGCCGGCCCGGTAACACGTGTGGTGGTGCGTTGACGAGCCAAGATAAGTTGTTAATAAACAGTGTACAATACAGACACCTATACGTACCATAGCTAAGTCCATGCATCCTCTCTTTTCGAAGAGGAGTTATAAAGTAATAAGTCCGTTGTGCTGATCAAGTGCGCGTTGAAAGACATGCCCTTGAAAACATTTTATTTCTTAATCATGTAGGTTTCCTCACGATTTTCCTTCAATACCGAGCACGGGGTAAAGCACAGTATTCAATCTAAAGTCTGAAGTCAAAACCACAAATTGACATACCATCAATTCTAAAATCAAATTCCTCTTCCTAACGTAGTCCTTGACGAACGTGTCCTGCGGCTTGATGAGCGGTTTGACGCTGCGGTTCGAACGCTTGCCCGCTATACTTCCCGCTCCGCTGCTGAGCGTTGTTGTCGACATTGGTACCTGCCAAAGTAATGTTTCTGTTATAATGATAGCTAGTAGCCGAAAAAAACGACCCGGCTCGAAAGATCAAACGTAGAGTCAACTAGTTATCGAAAGTGGGTTATACATTAAATAATTCTATATATTAAATAATTCTATTTTTTTAATCATTTATTCATTCAATGATGTAGTTCAAGTTTTTTTTTCTTATAATCCTTTCATTTACTAAATAATCAATGCATGTTGTGATTACCTATAAAAACAAATACAATTATAATGTGCTAAATATGTTATGAAAATGATCTTTGTATTACTGTTGTAATTTCTGTTGGTAATCCTAATAAATAAATAAATACAGCCCATCAGAAACATAACTTGTAAAAAATACCAAGTCTCGCAACTCAGTTCTTCTACCGTAAAAAGTTGTGAGGTCCATGTAATACCAAGTCGGTTAATTTACTCAGTTCCTACTTAACGGTCCTTCTGTTTTAAGTTATTATGTAATTAGCTAATCTAACAACATTTTATAGTGACGATATCAATGTTAAAAATCTTTTATGTTTTAAATATATAGATTGACTTGGCCATCGCATGAAAATCTCACAAGACATACATATTATATTAAATTAGATTGCTTAATGCGATTGCCAAGTCAATCTATATATTTAAAACATAAAAGATTTTTAACATTGATATAGTCACTATAAAATGTTGTTAGATTAGCTAATTACATAATAACTTAAAACAGAAGGACCGCTAAGTAGGAACTGAATAAATTAAACGACTTGGTATTACATGGATCTCACAACTTTTTACGGTAGAAGAACTGAGTTGCGAGACTTGGTATTTTTTACAAGTTATGTTTTTGATGGGATCTCATTTATTTTTGTAGACAAGATTGTCCTAGTTTTTTTTCCTTTCCGGTACCTTCTACTTCCTGAATACCAACAACGCACCTATATACACCTATTATACATATACAAGAATACTGATTCAGTAATTGCAAATGTAACTTTGTAATTCTATATATTTATATGGGATTACAAAGTTATTTATGCAGTTGGTATATCTAGAAAACTGGACCGAAATTAAAACATATTTTAATTTTTCCTTGATTTATACACTAAAATCTAATTGTATTCTAAATTTTAAGCTTCTATGTCTGCTAGAAGTGCCTTAGAGTTTTGAATGTCGGTCAGTCAGCGAGTGACAAAATTAAGAAACTTTGACTAGCTATAATTCTTAAACTACTGGTTCAAATTGAATGAAATTTAAAATATACCATGTTTATACAATGCCTATTCGGTTTATAAATTCAGGCTTCTAGTTTTATCCGTTACGAAGTTATAGGGGGCCAAAAATGACCTGAATTGCTTCGAGAAAAGAATGGTACGGCCGTGCCGCTTTTTTGCTCGACTTGGCGGGGGCACTGTCGTGCCCCCAGATATGCAGGTTGTCCCGAAACTCAACGTCAAGCAAGTGAGTACGGGGCGATAAGCTAGTTTGTACCCATTCTAGCGAAAATAAAAATAACATTCCATGTTACTTGGTTAAATGATAATAGGTATACTTTTGAAAATGTTGAAAAACAACATCCTAGATCACGTATTTATGTACTGTGATCATAAATTTCGAATACATATGCAACGTGAAATATTTGTATAAAAGATATCTTCTTCATCAACCGCCCGAAAAATTCCACTGCTTTATTTTGCCTTACCTGTTATAGAGTGGATTTTTTTGTCTTTAAAACAACGTTACGATTACGTTACGTAACTAGGATTTTCTCCTTTATCGTGGAGGCAGTTTACAATCATAAATCGCACGAAGACAATTTATCCATATTCCAGAGCCCGAAAAATTATTTGTAGGCCTTTTTTATTATGTGCGAGCAGATATGCAGGTCTAGGGAAAGAGACCAGTATCACTGCGACCTAGAAGATATACTGTGATCGTTGCTATGGCTATAGTTCACTCTTAAGCCCTATGTCTTCAATGAATCGACTCCGCCGAGTCAGTAATTCATTCTTGGGGCGATGTATACGCTTATGCAACAAAATCCCAGAAAATATACAAAATTTGTCATACACAAAGTTCAAAAATGTTATTAAACTAAGTTTGTATAAAAAGGGTTATTATAATATTAAGGAAATTATGGATGATAATAACCCCTGGGAAGGGTGATCGCTACCAAGCAATTTCTAATTTGTCTTGTATTGCTAATTGTAAACGTGATTGTAAGATATTATTGGAAAAAAATAATCCCGCTGGGTTTCTTGCTGGTTCTTCCCAGGACAGAGGTTTTTTTTGCGAACCAGTGGTAAAAAGTGACTTTCAATAAGTATTGTTATAATCTACATTGAATAAAAAAGTTTCTGTTTCTGTTTCTCTTTCAATAGCAGGAGTTGTTTAGCTTTTTTTAGAAGTGCCTTAGAGTTTTGAATGTCGGTCAGTCAGCGAGTGACAAAATTAAGAAACTTTGACTAGCTATAATTCTTAAACTACTGGTTCAAATTGAATGAAATTTAAAATATACCATGTTTATACAATGCCTATTCGGTTTATAAATTCAGGCTTCTAGTTTTATCCGTTACGAAGTTATAGGGGGCCAAAAATGACCTGAATTGCTTCGAGAAAAGAATGGTACGGCCGTGCCGCTTTTTTGCTCGACTTGGCGGGGGCACTGTCGTGCCCCCAGATATGCAGGTTGTCCCGAAACTCAACGTCAAGCAAGTGAGTACGGGGCGATAAGCTAGTTTGTACCCATTCTAGCGAAAATAAAAATAACATTCCATGTTACTTGGTTAAATGATAATAGGTATACTTTTGAAAATGTTGAAAAACAACATCCTAGATCACGTATTTATGTACTGTGATCATAAATTTCGAATACATATGCAACGTGAAATATTTGTATAAAAGATATCTTCTTCATCAACCGCCCGAAAAATTCCACTGCTTTATTTTGCCTTACCTGTTATAGAGTGGATTTTTTTGTCTTTAAAACAACGTTACGATTACGTTACGTAACTAGGATTTTCTCCTTTATCGTGGAGGCAGTTTACAATCATAAATCGCACGAAGACAATTTATCCATATTCCAGAGCCCGAAAAATTATTTGTAGGCCTTTTTTATTATGTGCGAGCAGATATGCAGGTCTAGGGAAAGAGACCAGTATCACTGCGACCTAGAAGATATACTGTGATCGTTGCTATGGCTATAGTTCACTCTTAAGCCCTATGTCTTCAATGAATCGACTCCGCCGAGTCAGTAATTCATTCTTGGGGCGATGTATACGCTTATGCAACAAAATCCCAGAAAATATACAAAATTTGTCATACACAAAGTTCAAAAATGTTATTAAACTAAGTTTGTATAAAAAGGGTTATTATAATATTAAGGAAATTATGGATGATAATAACCCCTGGGAAGGGTGATCGCTACCAAGCAATTTCTAATTTGTCTTGTATTGCTAATTGTAAACGTGATTGTAAGATATTATTGGAAAAAAATAATCCCGCTGGGTTTCTTGCTGGTTCTTCCCAGGACAGAGGTTTTTTTTTGCGAACCAGTGGTAAAAAGTGACTTTCAATAAGTATTGTTATAATCTACATTGAATAAAAAAGTTTCTGTTTCTGTTTCTCTTTCAATAGCAGGAGTTGTTTAGCTTTTTTTAGAAGTGCCTTAGAGTTTTGAATGTCGGTCAGTCAGCGAGTGACAAAATTAAGAAACTTTGACTAGCTATAATTCTTAAACTACTGGTTCAAATTGAATGAAATTTAAAATATACCATGTTTATACAATGCCTATTCGGTTTATAAATTCAGGCTTCTAGTTTTATCCGTTACGAAGTTATAGGGGGCCAAAAATGACCTGAATTGCTTCGAGAAAAGAATGGTACGGCCGTGCCGCTTTTTTGCTCGACTTGGCGGGGGCACTGTCGTGCCCCCAGATATGCAGGTTGTCCCGAAACTCAACGTCAAGCAAGTGAGTACGGGGCGATAAGCTAGTTTGTACCCATTCTAGCGAAAATAAAAATAACATTCCATGTTACTTGGTTAAATGATAATAGGTATACTTTTGAAAATGTTGAAAAACAACATCCTAGATCACGTATTTATGTACTGTGATCATAAATTTCGAATACATATGCAACGTGAAATATTTGTATAAAAGATATCTTCTTCATCAACCGCCCGAAAAATTCCACTGCTTTATTTTGCCTTACCTGTTATAGAGTGGATTTTTTTGTCTTTAAAACAACGTTACGATTACGTTACGTAACTAGGATTTTCTCCTTTATCGTGGAGGCAGTTTACAATCATAAATCGCACGAAGACAATTTATCCATATTCCAGAGCCCGAAAAATTATTTGTAGGCCTTTTTTATTATGTGCGAGCAGATATGCAGGTCTAGGGAAAGAGACCAGTATCACTGCGACCTAGAAGATATACTGTGATCGTTGCTATGGCTATAGTTCACTCTTAAGCCCTATGTCTTCAATGAATCGACTCCGCCGAGTCAGTAATTCATTCTTGGGGCGATGTATACGCTTATGCAACAAAATCCCAGAAAATATACAAAATTTGTCATACACAAAGTTCAAAAATGTTATTAAACTAAGTTTGTATAAAAAGGGTTATTATAATATTAAGGAAATTATGGATGATAATAACCCCTGGGAAGGGTGATCGCTACCAAGCAATTTCTAATTTGTCTTGTATTGCTAATTGTAAACGTGATTGTAAGATATTATTGGAAAAAAATAATCCCGCTGGGTTTCTTGCTGGTTCTTCCCAGGACAGAGGTTTTTTTTGCGAACCAGTGGTAAAAAGTGACTTTCAATAAGTATTGTTATAATCTACATTGAATAAAAAAGTTTCTGTTTCTGTTTCTCTTTCAATAGCAGGAGTTGTTTAGCTGTGAGCAATTTCACTTCTTTTGTGCGAAGTACATAGATAAGAAATCAGGAATAACATAGATAACTACTAAAATAAGACTTCCTCGAGTGTTTTAATTTTTTTAAATTAAACTAAACCGAATTTCTAAAAAGAATAACATACAGACATAGATGAAGGTGTATTGAATTCAATGAGAGATATTTGTCTCATTTCGTAAAGATTTAGGGGGTTGAAAACGTTATCGAACGAAACATTATTCCAAAAAAGAAATGTAGGCCATTGCCTCCAAGACTAGCAACTCTCTCTATCGAACGAGGAGGGAGGCAGGGCGAGCAGTATGAAACATATAACATTTTTGAAAATTCCTACTTTTGCCGCGTATTGGGACTTCACGATCCTCTTAACACTGATATTTTAAATTATAATTGATATTATTATATATAAAAATAACATAAATATACCGTATTGATCCAACCAGTGGTCTGACGATTGCCAATGTCGCTACTGTTCATCGAGGAACGGTTGTCAGTTGGAGAATTGGAAGTGTAGATACTCTGTTGACTGCTCGGATGGTTGTCGAATTCTGGTGAAAAATAAAACAAATGATTTTTCAGTTACACTTCTTTCGACGCTTTAATTTAGTAATACAATTCAATAATTTCAATAAAATCTTTGCAGGCAAATCAAACAATACGTGGTAGAGCCACGTATGAATCCTTTTCTTTCTCTTTGGTTCTTAAGACGAGCTCTTAGCACGATTTCGAATTCGTTTTTCACCCGCGCGTCCCGCAGTGGACGAAGCGCAAACGGCAGTCGGAGAGCGCAGTGTGAACACAGTATGCGCCATAGATATACCTAAGCTGTTTTTAATGTTTCTATGGTATGCGCAAAGCAAGCAGATAATTCACCTACAAACAAAAACTTTTCCGTGAGGTCTCCTGTTCGCAACACTACTAGGTATTACAGTAATAATATTTTGAGTACCTACTCACTAATATCAAAACTGTTTACGGGGTCTGGAGTCTGGACATCACACTATATTTTAATTATCAATATTTTTTTAAAGTCAGTTTTATGATATGAGCAGGTACTTAGTCAACTATTTACATACATATAATATACATTTAAAACGCCAAGTCACAAATTCTAAAAAAACGCAAGTTTCGTTAGCAAAATAGCTAAAATAACAGAAAAGAATAGTTTCAAATAAAACCACATGAAAATTCGAATTTCTTTTACTATTTTGTATTACCTTACCTCCGGACTTGATGGAGTGACCTGAAAGTGTACTTTTGTAATTGCTATTGGAACTGGTCACCTAGTACTACTAGGTGTTCCGAGTTTGGGCTCGTTTTGTTAGGTATGATGAGTCCTTACCTTCGGACTTGACGGAGTGACCTGAAGGCTGAAGGTGTACTTTAGGAATGGCTATTGCAACTGGTCACCGAGTACTACTAGATGTGCCGAGTTTGGGCTCGTTTTGTTAGGTATGATGAGTCCTTACCTCCGGACTTGACGGAGTGACCTGGAGGTGTACTTTGGTAATCAGGTACACCGCGTACGCGGCACCAGGTACGCGATCAGGTCCAATACCGATTACCAAAGTACACCTACAGGTCACTCAGTCAAGTCCGGAGGTAAAGACTCATCATACCTAACAAAACGAGCCCAAACTCGGCACAACTATTATTACAAGGCGACCAGTTCCATTAGCTATTACTAAAGTACACCTTCAGGTCACTCCGTCAACTCCGGAGGTAAGGACTCATTATACCTAAAAAAACGAGCCCAAACTAGGCACACCTAGTAGTACTCGGTGACCAGTTCCATTAGCGATTACTGAAGTACACCCTCAGGTCACTCCGTCAAGTCCGGAGGTAAGGACTCATCATACCTAACAAAACGAGCCTAAACTAGGCACACCTCGTAGTACCCAGTGACCAGTTCCAAAAGCGATTACCAAAGTGCACCTTCAGGTCACTCCGTCAAGTCCGAAGGTAAAGACTCATCATTCCCAACAAAACGAGCCCAAACACGTCACATCTAGTAGTACTCGGCGACCAGTTCCATTAGCGATTACCAAAGTACACCTTCAGGTCACTCCGTCAAGTCCGGAGGTAAGGATTCATCATACCTAACAAAACGAGCCCAAACACGGCACATCTAGTAGTACTCGCCGATCAGTTCCATTGGCGATTACCAAAATACATCTTCAGGTCACTCCGTCAAGTCCGGAGGTAAGAACTCATCATACCTAACAAAACGGGCCCAAACTCGGCACACCTGGTAGTACTCGGGGACCAGTTCCAATACCGATTACCAAAGTACACCTTCAGGTCACTCCGTCAAGTCCGGAGGTAAAAACTCATCATACCTTACAAAACGAGCCCAAACTCGGCACACCTGGTAGTACTCGGGGACCAGTTCCAATACCGATTACCAAAGTACACCTTCAGGTCACTCCGTCAAGTCCGGAGGTAAAAACTCATCATACCTTACAAAACGAGCCCAAACTCGGCACACCTGGTAGTACTCGGGGACCAGTTCCAATACCGATTACCAAAGTACACCTTAAGGTCACTCCGTCAAGTCCGGAGGTAAGAACGCATCATACCTAACAAAACGAGCCCAAACTCGGCACACCTGGTAGTACTCGGGGACCAGTTCCAATACCGATTACCAAAGTACACCTTCAGGTCACTCCGTCAAGTCCGGAGGTAAGAACTCATCATATCTAACAAAACGAGCCCAAACTCGGCACACCTGGTAGTACTCGGGGACCAGTTCCAATACCGATTACCAAAGTACACCTTCAGGTCACTCCGTCAAGTCCGGAGGTAAGAACTCATCATACCTAACAAAACAAGCCCAAACTCGGCACACCTGGTAGTACTCGGGGACCCGTTCCAATACCGATTACCAAAGTACACCTTCAGGTCACTCCGTCAAGTCCGGAGGTAAGAACTCATCATACCTAACAAAACGAGCCCAAACTCGGCACACCTGGTAGTACTCGGGGACCAGTTCCAATACCGATTACCAAAGTACACCTTCAGGTCACTCCGTCAAGTCCGGAGGTAAATACTCATCATACCTAACAAAACGAGTCCAAACTCGGCACACTTAGCTCTACTAGTCCAGGTGTTCCAGTATTAGTTACTGAAGTTCACCTACAGGTCACTCCATCAAGTCCGGAGGTAAGGTCTTATCATAACTGACAAAACCAGCCAGAAGTCCACAGCTAACATCTCACTGCCAGTAGAGCGCTCCCAGTGCCAAGCAGTCTCTAGAGTAGGTATTCGTATTTCGTATCTAAATCTAATTACTCTATGTATCTAAGTAGATTTTTGAGGTGTAAGAAATCAAAAACAAATTCGATCTTTCAAATTATCAAAATAATTTTATTTGACTACGATTCCCGCCATTGATTTATTGTATAACTCAATGATTCCCGCAACCAGCCGTGCGTACACTTGTGTGCGTGTTACCGTGTCAATGTATTAGTTCGATTCTATACCTATATCAATTTTGTAAACGCGTCCTTAAAAAATCTTAACGTAAATATTGCGGCAAAAAGAGCGACACGTCTCTACAGCACCAGGCCTCGGCCGGCAGTGACTGCACAGGCGTTTAACGCAAACATCCGTACGTATTATTTCAGAAATAAGAATATGCGATTTAAAAAAAAACTATTAGTTGGACTAAAAAATTAAAACACTATTACGTTAATATGTTGAATGTATAAAAATCTGACAAAAAATCAGAATGATTGCATGTATACTAGTATGGTTTTTACTCGTTAAAAGAAATTTTTAGAGGTAGATTTTTTTCTATCGTATTAAATTAGTGGTATCATGTTTTCAACATACTATCTAACTAGCATATATATTGGACAATATCATATATTTTTCTGGGTTTTTTTTACTTTAGTGGATCATATACTTTGAGGCATTATAAAACTTGCATTTAGCATCATGCCTCGTCTTAAGCGAAGATAAATGTAGATGTCTATGAGCCATAGCATCCACTTATCATCATGTGGATTGTGTGCTCGTTTGTTACCCCATTTCTATAAAAAATACTACTTAGAAACTGAAGTATTTATTATATGCGAGCAGCTATGCAGGTCTAGCGAAAGAGACCAGTATCACTGCGATCTAGAAGATCTATTATAATCTAGAAACTGCAGTATAGGTTATAATTATCATAACTTACCGCCAATGTCGCTGCTCTTCAAATATTTTTTATCTGAATGCATCAGCTGCCAGAATTTGATTAATGACATGATATCCTCCCTCAAGGCGCCGGCGCTTTTGGAAGGACACTGCAGCCCTCTGCAGAAGTAATCCAAGCACACGCTGTACACGCGCTCGCGGAGTATGTTGCGCGCCAGTGAACGTGGCAGTATGTCGCCTTGCAGCAGGGAGAGACCACACGATAACAGCCTTTAAAACAAAAGATATAAGGGTCAATTTGTAAATAAAAAATATATTGTAGGTGACACTGAATTTTTTATTTAAACAGCGATCATTATTACTATTATTAGTTCTCTATACTTGTGAAGATCGATATTTGTTGTTAAATATTTTCGATACAAATATTTATTCTAATAACTTGCTTTTACCCTAATTTCGCGTAAGCGAAGCCGCGCAGGCCAGCTCATAATATCCTTGTAAAAAAGATTTTATTTGAAATTCAAATAAAATATTACGAATAAAAAGAAATATTTAATTTGAGCAAAAAGAGATAATTAATTTGAATAAAAGGATAATTACTCACTTAAATCGGACGCCAGCTGCATCAACATGTCTGTTGATGTGATCCCTCACATCTCCAACAGTAATCGGCAATGATCTGCAAAACAAAACGTTACTTTCCTTTAATATAATTAATTACTTTTTCTACCTTTCAAAAGGGTTTCCAAGATTGCCAAAATAAAGAAAAAATGTTACCATATAATAAAAAAGTAGAAACAAACACACGTTCCCGATATGAAGAAAAACCTGCAGACAACTTAATCATATAACCAGACTTGTTTCTATTCAGCCTGTGGTTTCTATTCGCCCCATTTTACTCGGAAACCATATTTAATGAGGTGTGGTTTGCAAGATGATGCAGTGACCAGGATTAAGAAAGGAATGCTTCGGTGGTTTGGTCATGTAGAAAGAATGAATGCGGAAAGACTGACAAAGCAAATATATGTTGCAGAAGTGAATGGAAGAGTCGGAAAGGGACGTCCTAGGTGGAAGTTTGTCGACCAAATTGGCGATATACTAAAAATGGGCCAAATTAAGAGTACCCTTAACCGACGAGCATGTATGCGTAGGTATATGGATGTGGAAGAGGCGAGAGAGGTATGTCAGGATCGTGCTAAATGGAAGTCTGTAGTCTCTGCCTACCTCTCTGGGTGACAGGTGTGAGTGTTTATGTTTATGTAGGACATCTTTTTTATCTGAGACTATCTGCATAGATACCGACGTCTTTTTTTAGACTGGTTGTCAGTAAATGCTGTGGGCCATAGACACCTGCATACCTGCATTTCTCCTCAACCAAGAATCAAAATACAGATGCATCACGGGATGAGAATTGTTCGTTCTGGGGCTTGTTCCATAGATCTGCTATCACTGCTGAACCATAAAGAGCAAGAAAACCGAAAAAAGTAGAATTACAGTCTGTGGGCATTTCATCGTAGTCGCCAGAATTAATAATGTATCTGTGCCCTTATCTATTTGAAATCGGTTGTAGCTGTCCATGGGTTTCAGTAGAGATTTATCAACAATAAGACTGTTTGCATGTTTGTAATGTACATATATTATTATACCTAAAAAGTCTGTTGCTAAAAATTGATTTATGTAATATATAATTTTGGTTATAATAACGACAATTAACTATATTTATAATGATGAATTTAATTCGAATCCAATTCATTAATAAGAATTTAGTTATAATTTTGTTACTACGCCCAAATGGGTTCCATGATATTGTGCTGTACATACTAAGACATATGTTTATTCCTCTACACAGTACATAGCCATCGCAAAAGGATTATTGCCTGTTTGTTTGTGGTTTTGTGCACGATTAGCTCCACAATGGCTGAACCAATTCGGATGTGACTCCCAGTTACGTATTGGTAAATAAGCTTGGTCTAAAACTTAATGAATGTTTCATTTGATACAAGTAAGTTTTAGACAAATAAAAAAAATGTTAATTCTAAAGAGCGTCTAGCATGCTCTCGACGTGACGCACGCACAACCACCACAGTTTATGTGGTAGAGCCATGCTGCATGTATATTATAGTTGTGGCACGAATGGGTCGGCTCGACCAGGGAAGGCCCACGCTCTTACAAAATACCAGCGTAAAATGGCAGCTCTATGCTGACTGGAGACCCTTTTTACTGGAAACGAGAATTCCATCTTAGTCCTCACGGGTGACACCGCATCTGCATTTTGATTCTTTATTGAGGTTAGATGTAGATGTCTATAGGCAACAGTATCCACTTACGGTGGACTGTGTTTGTTATCACCTTTATACTATAAAAAGACTGCCTCGTTAGTTTAGTGGTTGTAGTAGTGTGACTGCTGATCATGATGTAGTAGTGTGGCTGCTGGTCCTGGGTTCCAATCCCAGGTCGGGCCAAAAAATCAATTATTTCCGTTCCGTCAAGAAATTCTCAGTAGCTGCCCAGTCAGGAAATTTGCGGTGTCTCACTCCCGTGCCTCGGAATGCGCGTAAAGCCGTTGGTCCTGCGCCTGATCTCTCTCCGGTCGTGTCGGTTTACCTTCCCATCGGATTACGAGAGTGAGGGAATAGAGAGTGCACCTGTGCTTGCGCATACACTTGGGCACTATACAAGGGTGGCAATGAAAATTTTGGGAATCAAGGAATTGACACAACATTACTATTTAAAAATGTATTTATTGCTTTTCGAAGTATTCTCCGCGAAATTAGACACATTTTTCCATACGATGGAACTAATCATAGAAGCAACCATTCCATTCGGAAGTTCGTTTTGTAGGCGTCCACATCTTCAGGTGATGAACATCTATGTTTACGCAATTTATTCTTTATTTTAGGGAAAGTATAGAAATCATTAGGGCTTAGGTCGGGGCTGTACGGCGGATGGTCTAATAAATCTATGTTTTCTTTCTCTAAAAACTCTTTTGTTCTGTATGCGGTGTGAGAACTCGCATTGTCGTGATGGAGGATGATGCGGCAGTTGCTGATCTCTTTACGGAGTTCAGAAACGACCTGTGGCAAACAAATGCTAGCATACCATTCTTTATTAACCGTTCTTTGTCCCTCAAGAGGAATAGTCATAACATAGCCGGTTTTGGAGACAAACGTGGGCACTACTTTGTTTGCAACACTCCGTGAACGAACAATTTTTGTTGGCTTTAACTCATTTTCGAACACCCAAACTCGTGACAGGTTTTTTGTTTCGGGTTCGTACGCGTATATCCAGGATTCGTAACCTGATACGATGTTGTATACAGCATGAGGATCCTGCGTGGAATCTTTCGAGAGTTCTGACGCACCAAGGAACGTGGGCCGCTTTTTGCTCTTCACAGAGCGAAGGCGGTATCCATCGGGAAAACAACGTTTTACACCTAATTTTTCATGCAAGATTATTTGTATTTGACTCATGCCAATGTCTAAAGTTGCCTCAATTTCGCGGTATGTCACATGTTGATCTTCCTCAATCAGCTTACGCACAGCATCAACGATTTCTTGGCTGACTGCAGTTTTTGGATGACCTTGACGGGGATTATCACTGAGCTTGACACGTCCACGTTGAAATTCAGCAAACCAGCGATAAATTGTGGTTTTGGATGGGGCTTCATAACGAAATGCAGAAATCATCCGGTCAACACATTGTTTTTGTTTGTGAAACCACTTCGAAAGTCATAATAAATCATCGCTCTTGAATTTTCTCGAGTCAATTCCATTTACTCAACGACTAAACAAGTTTGACAAAACCTTGTGACAAGACCGAGAATCTTTTTTTAAATAAATAAATGGTATTCGATTTTTAAAACCAAGGAGTTTTCAATTAAAAAGATTTTAATATGACAGGAACAGTGGAAATATTCCATTCCCGATACTTTTAGTGCAGCCTAGGTAATCCTGTCCTGCGCCGATGGCTAGGTCTCCGTTAAGGCTGGCCGCTGTGACCGAAATTCGGTCTTGAGACCATTATTACTATAAAAAAAGTCGGAATAAAATTGCTGCTCGGCTGTGTACTGACTACTGTAAAGAAGTAATTTAAAAATTTAGATATAATAGACTGAATCACCGCATCTCGTCGCGTGGGTGGTATAAAACGGGACTATGGGATAATCCAAAAAAAATCTAGTGGCTTCGGATAAAATAGATCGCGATATAACCACCTCTTTACGCCAGTCGTAAAATACCCAGATGGCGATGTGCGGCAGCGTCAAAGGAGCTAATGTCTGATACTGGAATCAATAATCCCACTGCCAAGCGTGATAACTAAAACGAATCCTCTCAACAACAGAGTCCATGTCTAGGTTCCATAGATGGTAGATGTTTGCGCTAATAAAGTCGTGGGTACAGCTAGTAATTGCAATATTTTTTTAAATAAATCAATATTACGTACCGGTGAAGTAGGCTTGCCAGCATTTCTACCTTCTCCAAGCTGTTGTATTTAGCGGTGTCGGCGACTTCACACAGGTATCGAACCCAAACCGCGTGAGGGGCCACAAACGGAGGCCTTGGCTCTAGTTTATAACCTAACAAATAATATTTTCAATTATAATCTCGTAGGATAAAAACGAGGTTATATCCTAAGCAATAAAGGGAACAGTTAGATAGCCGATCTTTAATCATCAACAGGAAGTCATAAATATTAGCGAATATTCAGAGTATTTTATTTATACATTTATAATTATGATGAGGAGAGCCGTGGTAGCTATTTCCTAGCATGCGGGTAACACAGGTTCGACCCGAGCCAGCACCAACGAAAATTTTTAATTGTAATTTTAAGTGTTGGTTTACCACGTGGTCGGCAGTGAAGTAAGGCAGTAAACATCATGAGGTAACCGGGAGGCCTAGGAAATATTATTTAGAGGAATATCGTCCACCAACACACATTGGAGCACGGCAGTCGACTAATTGCTCAAAAGCCCTCCGAAACTCGGAATGAGAGGTGGCATATGCCCAGCAATGAGACTGCAAATTTTTATTGTGATAAGAGGACATTTGTATTATGATAATTCATATTCATACCTTCATATGCTGCTAACGGACTAGTCTCCTCGTGCTGCTTAGAGAACAATCCCATTTTTCTGTCGACAGTACATTGCCAAGCCGCGAAGATCTCTTGCAGGAGTCGCAGTTCCAAATCTGGTCTCGCTGTAGTCAACCATTGCCAGCATTCAACGGCAGTGGTAACCGCATCCTCCGTGAATATTTCCACTTGAGACCAGGCTGCAATTTTTTTATTAAAGAAAAATAGACACTGCATAAAATAAAACAGAATTATCGAATACTAGCACCCCGCCTCGGTTTCGCCTGGATACGATCTATTAATGTGGCGTTACTTAGATTTAAGTTTTTTTTCTATAGAATAGGGTGACAAACGAGCACACGTACATCCGATGATAAGCGTTTGCTGTGACCCACAAACATCTACATCTATCCTCGATTACGAATCAAAATGCAGATGCGCTAACAATCCTGAAAAGTACGATGGAATGCCTCTTTTCCAGTAAAAAGGGTCACCGGTTCTCTAGACTCACTATACGAAACACAGCAGCGTTAAGTTGCTATTTCACGCTGCTATTCTGTGAGAGCGTTGTCTTTCCCGGTCGAGCTGACCCATTTGTGCCAAAACTTTAACTACTAATATAGCGGCAGCATGGCTTTACTATGTAATTCAGTTAATAATCAAGAATAATTTGAACCAATTTAAATCATTTTTTTAAATAGAAAGGAAGAGGTGAAGGGGCACACCCTGTGGTAACTCTACCTCAATATTGCACATTTTTCATTGAAATTTCGGTCAAAATTGGTTTTGAGCAAATCTGCAGTCAATAAACACTTTGTTACCACCATTACTTTGTCCCTAAGCCTGGCAGGATAAACCGGATGTTCGCGGCTTTGGTGTAAGCCAAGGGCCTACCTACTATGTACTAATCTACTGTCGCTGATATGAATTTTCCTAACAGAATGAGATGTCTCTGATTTGGTTATGCTAGCTTACTAAAAACTAGTTTAGGCCAGAAAAATCTAGTTTGCCCTAAAACCGATGGCAATAAAATTTATATAAAATATTCAATTTTTTTCTGGTCAAAAGTAAATTTAACTACCAGTCTTGGTTATTACTTTAACCAATATTTTTTTAAGTCTCCTTTTGCCCAATTTTTCTCAAAACTTAGTTTTGAACGGAAAATATATTTAAAAATGTATTTCGAATATTATTACTAAGTGTTAGGATTCCTTTCCTGTCCATGAGTCTATCTAGGTAGCTACCACTCTCTTACTTATTTCTTCTATTCCAATACAAGTTCCAGTCTATGTGCTCATGCACAATTGCACAGGTATACTTCTCCGGTAGGCCGTAGCGTGTATGGCCAGCGTCCTACTCAACTCACCTTAACTGCCTCGTTGGTCTAGTGGTCGCAAAGGCTAGGCTAGGCTAGTGATTCATCTTGAGGTCCCGGGTTCGAATCCCTGGTTGGGTGAAAATCATTTATTAGGTTTTTCTGACAAGAAATGATTAGTAGCAGCCTGGAGTAAGTCCACAGCGCCGCGCGGTGCGCCGATTCGCTCCCGCAGCGAAGCGCCACGTGCAGCTTGTACTTACCGATACTGTGCAGCAGCGCGCGTGCAGTGGGCGCGGTGTGCACGTGCGTGGTGGTGTGGTGGCGCGTGTGCACGAGCAGTGCGGTAGCACGCCAAAGCGCGGCGCGGTGCGCCGTCTCGCTCCCGCTGCGCAGCGCCGCGTGCAGCTTGTACTTACCGACACTGTGCAGCAGCGCGCGTGCAGCGGCCGCGGTGTGCACGTGCGCGGTGGTGTGGTGGCGCGCGTGCACGAGCAGTGCGGTCGCGCGCCACAGCGCCGCGCGGTGCGCCGTCTCGCTCCCGCAGCGCAGCGCCGCGTGCAGCTTGTACTTACCGACACTGTGCAGCAGCGCGCGTGCAGTGGGCGCAGTGTGCACGTGCGCGGTGGTGTGGTGGCGCGCGTGCACGAGGAGTGCGGTCGCGCGCCACAGCGCCGCGCGGTACGCCGTCTCGCTCCCGCTGCGCAGCGCTGCGTGCAGCTTGTACTTACCGACACTGTGCAGCAGCGCGCGTGCAGTGGGCGCAGTGTGCACGTGCGCGGTGGTGTGGTGGCGCGCGTGCACGAGCAGTGCGGTCGCGCGCCACAGCGCCGCGCGGTGCGCCGTCTCGCTCCCGCTGCGCAGCGCCGCGTGCAGCTTGTACTTACCGACACTGTGCAGCAGCGCGCGTGCAGTGGGCGCGGTATGCACGTGCGCGGTGGTGTGGTGGCGCGCGTGCACGAGCAGTGCGGTCGCGCGCCACAGCGCCGCGCGGTGCGCCGTCTCGCTCCCGCTGCGCAGCGCCGCGTGCAGCTTGTACTTACCGACACTGTGCAGCAGCGCGCGTGCAGTGGGCGCGGTATGCACGTGCGCGGTGGTGTGGTGGCGCGCGTGCACGAGCAGTGCGGTCGCGCGCCACAGCGCAGCGCGGTGCGCCGTCTCGCTCCCGCAGCGCAGCGCCGTGTGCAGCTTGTACTTACCGACACTGTGCAGCAGCGCGCGTGCAGTGGGCGCGGTGTGCACGTGCGCGGTGGTGTGGTGGCGCGCGTGCACGAGCAGTGCGGTCGCGCGCCACAGCGCCGCGCGGTGCGCCGTCTCACTCCCGCTCGCGCACGCCTCCCGCAGCGCCGCGTGCAATTTCGCGCCCACTCGCCAGATGGCCGCCTCGCCCCCGCCCTCCGCGTTCACCGCACCAGTCACCTGTAATATATTTGTTTTTGTTTATAGACTCGTACGGTTGTAGTTCTGCCAGTGTCAAGCGATATATTATCCTACACAATATTATTCATAAATGTGTCAGAAAGATACTTAGACAAGCAATTTTATAAGTATTATTTATATTTTAATAACGTCAGAAGATGGGCAGTAGAATCTTTCTGGTTACGACCTAAAATAATAATAAAAACAACAAATGCGCTGGCTAAGTATGACTAATCTGACAAAATAACCTATGAGATAATCTACGGACGATGTTCACCAGGTTTATGCCATATAATTTATACGTGGTAGAGCCACGCTGCAACTATATTATAATTGTAGCACGAATGAGTTGGCTCGACAGAATAGAATTTAATTTATATTTAGACCTCATAGAATAAAAGCATAGATAGTTGCTTAATAATGTGTTTCGTATGGTGAGTGTTCGTATGGTGTGTGAAACGAGGCATTCCATCTTAGTTCTCAGGAGTCACAATACATTTGCATTTTAATTGTTAGTCGAGGATAAATATAGACGTGTATAAGTCACAGCATCCACTTACCATCAGGTGGACTGTGCTCGTTAGCCACCCTTAGTCTATTTTAAAAAAGCTGCTAGTAACATTTCCAAGCTTTTCTAATTCCAGTATTTATTTTCTTTGCATTATATCGGTGGTCGAGATTTGTTGTTGTAAATAATTGTAATTTTTTACGTACTCAATATACATAAAGAAATACAAAAAGGAAACAATAATCTAAATTTCTTTAATGATGGCAAATAATTATTATATAGGTGAAGACTGAGACGAGCATTTGCTCGATGTGAATATTTGCATCGACAATTTGTTCGTTGTGAGCAAAAGTTGTGAGCAACTGAATCTTCACGAAGAATATATTCTTGATTGTGCTCCGGTAGTTGTAGTCAAATTGGCGGACGTGAAGGTAGTGTGTGTTTATTCCCTTTTAATCCGTTATTGCTAGTTAAAGAAGATTGAACAAAAATTGTTTTTTTCCCGGCTCCACTGCATTTTTCCAAACGCAAAAATATTACGACACAAACAAAGCAACGATTGCGCTTTCGGTGGTGCTCGCGCTAGCTACTGTCTTGTAACGTAAATTAAAACTGATTCACCAAAAAGCCATCACCCCGTTGAAATACGCTCAGGCGTTCGGCGCTCGTCATCGCGCTGCTCGGCTCGCTGTACTGACATGCCGAATATTCGATTTGTAACGTGCACATATCAAGCAAAAGCTCATGTCAGTCGCCAGCTTAACCTCTCAACCCCCTAGTGGTCTCATGAGACCGCGGTCATATTCCGTCAAATCCCTAGCGGTCTCATGAGGTCGCGCCCACCCACAGCACTTTAACCCATAAAAACTTATTTATAGAGACTACTTTTCTAGGAAGAAGTTTGGCATTATATTATCAATATGAAATACTTTATCCTCCAGTGTAATTAAAAAAAAAAACTGTTATTCTATGAATATTTATTTATAATCTACGTTCATTTCGTACGCCATTTTCACGTGAATGTTATTGTACTGATTTTTGGATTTTTCTAGTGTTTTATTGTATATGTTTTATTATAAAATTGTAATGAAATTTTTTGTGGGAATATAATTTATCTTTTATGTAAATAATTTCGAGTAATGTATATTGAAATAATTGTGATTTTCACGCTACCGACATTCGCTTGGTATGTATTTTTGTGTTATCAAAATACAATAAAATCTTTTTGTAATGAAGTAAAACCTGACTTTTGGTTAGACCACAGGTTAGAAAATTTTGTATAGATTTTATAATGCTGAACTTCGTCATAGAAAAGTAGTGTCTAAATATAAGTTTTAACGGTTTTAAGTGCTGTAGATGGGAGCGGTCGCATGCAACCGCTCGGGATTTTCGGGGCGCACGCGGACTGCATGGGATTTTTATGGCGCTTGAAGGGTTAACAGCGATATTACGAATTTGCGCAGGATTGGTATGCGGGTTCTATAATAATACGTAAGAAGGCGAGTGACCTCCCCGGCGAAGCGGCTGCGCTGCGAGACGACGGCGAGCAGAGCGGCCGAGTCGTGCGTGACGCAGGGCGGGCGCTTGTCAAGCGCGGCGCGCGGCAGCGGCGCCGACATGCGGTTGAGCCCCGCCGCGCCCAGCAGCGCACCCGACGCCAGCGCCAGCCCGCAGTGGTGCCACAGCGTCGAGTTCGGCACCTGCACAACACGCCACACATGCCGTGTACTTCGTCTCATATCATCCATAATAAATATCATTACCAATAAATTGTTCTTCTTTCTAATAAGATTTCTTAATGTCCTAGTGCTCATATCGTATTACCGTGTAGAAGCAGTTCAAGAATATCTACTACCCCAAGAATATCTACTACCCCATATAATTCCGTGAGTGTCGTATGCCTAGAAAAGATCTCAACTTTCTCGACAGTCTGCCACTGCAAAACGGCTGCAACTTCTGCGCAGCAACGAGAAAGAGGATGAAAATAGGCATAGATTGAAAAGCGCTGTTTCGTTCATCGGTTTCAATTGATGAACGAAACCGCGCTAGAGAAACAAGCGTCGAACAAACACAACGTTTGGCTTCACAAAATTCTCGAACTTCGGCGAATCGGCAACGGGAATCAAATGTTGAACGTTCTCAACGTTTAGCCTCACAGAATTCCCGAACTTTAGCAAACCGCGAACGGTAAACAAGCGCTGAACGTTCGCAACGTTTGGCCGCACAGAATTCCTGAACGTTGGCGAACCGATAACGGGAATCAAGCGCTGTGCGTTCCCACCGATTAGCTCAAAAAATGCAAGATCAGCAATGAATAGAATTGGCAGGCAGCATAACTCATTGAATTCTGCTTTTGCTTATGACTTTAACCTTGACTATTTTGTGCTAAATGATATTGATATTGCCATCCCTGTGATACCAACGGATTCGCCTCTTAACTTTAAAATAATTCAATTTCCGGTAAAAGCATCGTTTGCGGTACCGATTAATAAGGCCCAAGGGCAAACATTTAAGCACTTAGGAATAGATTTACGCCAAGAGTGTTTTTCGTACGAGCAACTATAAGTGCCCTATCGAGATCTGGTTCTGGTGAAAAATCTTAAAATTAACGTCGCGGGAAGAAGCTAGTTGTAGTATACAATAGTTGAAAGTTTTAATGTAATTCAAAATGTTTATATATTATGTAATTACCTACCTATTTGATCAATTACCAATTGATCAATTGTAAAGGCAAAAACCTATTGATCCTATTTGATCTATTGTAAAGGCAAAAAGTCGTACCTACAATAACTGTTGCGTGGATAGATGCTAAATGACCAACAAAAGGTTTCAGATATATTATTCTTTATGTTACCGAAGGATTTTAGCAGCAAGTTATGAAAGGTGAATTTATTTCATTTTTAGGTATTTATAGCAAAAATAATTAAGTAATAATTTATTTAAAGAAGTAATACCTACGTACTTTATTACAAAACTTATTTGAAATTTACTTCACTATCCGAGTATCTACTTACATACCTTTACTTCTTCTTCCTTTACTACTTTCTTTTCTAATTAAAATATTGTAAGTTATAATAACACAAAATACTGAAACTAAAACTTTGTTTACTAACTAGATTATTTGATGTTTATTTGTTGTTTCTTCCGAGCCAAGCATCGCGATTCCCGCCGAATGGCCTTGCACTTTGCATGCGTTGGGTATCGCAGAACTCACATAAGTGCGAAAATATGGTCATTCGATCATAGTCAGAATTGGTACTTCACCTAAGTAACTTAATTAACATTTCGCAATATATTTTTTTAACTCTAATGACATCCCTTAGTGACCACGGAAAGTTCGCCGTGACTTAGTCTTAAGATGCAAAGTAATGTGGACACTCGCGTAGAGCGATATAGTTTTATTTATATTGCGTGCGCGATTTATCTAATTAATAATAATAATATAGGCTATTAAACGTCGGCAATCAGCCAACATTAAAGGAGTGCAACTTCTGTACTATCTATTATTTTCTGCGGTAACGTTACCGGTAATAGCACAACACATGCTACCACACCCACACGCGTTGTAAGCTGAGGGTCTTATCTGCATCTCATCTGCACGTGAATAACCATTTTTCAATTGTTTGTCTGTCGACCTATACGTATGAGCTAATCGTCGGAATGGCTCAACCGAATGAAATAAAACTATACGAACGATAGAGAGCAATGCTGTGATCTAGGCTATATTTTATCCAAATAAAATTATGGATAAAAAATGTTGAAGCAAAATTGATAAGACAAACATGTGTGGTTAACTTCAACTTAAACAACGCAACATTATAAGATCCTGTGCAAGTAAAGCCGGGACAGTTCGCTAGTGTATGGGACGACGAAATTAGAAGAAAATACCTTGACGATTAAACTTCATTAGTTATTCCGAAAAAAGTATAATTTTTCTAGGATTTCTAGGATAATTATTAGTACTTTAATTAATCTTTGAAAGTAAAACATTATTTATATACAAAATTTCTTCAAAATCAAATCAAAAGTTGATCAAGATCCGACCAGTAGTTTTTGAGTAATCCTTAATTAATTGATTTCGAATAAATTGATGATGTTCTCAGATTATTCATATTGAAGTCGATTGTACAAAAAATTTTAAATTTTAAAATATAAATTGTTTTCATTTTACGCTACTGTAAATACACCCTTGCCCTGCAGTTGCTTTGATCACTATTCTATTAACGGGAATGAACTTTAGTTTGACATTTTTGTTGTGAGCTGTTTTGCGCTCAATCAGACTTCCAGGTTCAGGTCAGGTTCACTACACAACCAGTACGAGGTTGCTACTCGAAAACCTTTTCTCTCCTTAGACTATCAGTTTTTTGTTTTGTCTCGCGGATCTTCTGTCAACAAAACAATAGTGCAATAAATTAAATTACCTGATTCAGATATTCTTGGAGATGTGACCGAGTAGACTGTGGCGCCCACTTCATTGCCTCTTGGACTATTCCATGACAGCGATCCGCAAAATCTTTTACAATGCCCTGCAATAAACAAAACAAAGATAATTTCATTTTGAACGCAAATACAACCCACGGCACGAAAGTCTAGCGGTGACCGTTATTGCGCATAATTGGCCGTATTACGCATTACTGCGTATGATTGGCTGTATCGTTCGCACGCGCTGATTGGCCTTCCAGTCACATTCCGTCCCCCATACTAATACGACATTCACGGCTATCCCCTCCACGTTTCGTTCAGCGCTAGAGTTATGCACCACGAGTTGGAATTTACTATGAAAAATGTCTTATTACTTCTGAGAGATGGAGGGTATAGCCGTGCAATTTACCCCAGACATAAATACCTAAACATGTGACGGGGAGTGGCGTCAAAAGTACCTCTGATACTACGACCACCTATCTGTGGAGAATATGGGAAAAACTCATGCAACGGCAGGGGCAGATGTTCAATTATGAATGTCTATGGCTGACGAAGAAGAGTAAATGAATAAAGTAGAAATAAGCAGTCAATTCACAAATTACCTCTCGTCCTTCCAATGTATCCTGAAGCTGGAGGGTGAAGTCAGTACCAGGCACTTTAAGAAGCGGCGTTTCTTGGTTAGCGTCGAGCTCCAAGCTAAAACTCAGTACTTGAAGTATGTCCAACATTGACCATAGCACCTGAAAATCAACAATTAAAATAAATAGTAATTTACAATAATATACTTATATTGAAAGTAACTTTATTTCAAGACCTAAATCAATCACGTCTTTGTATACACTTTTTTAAGCGCGTTAGTACAAGAAATCTTACGGTTCAGTTCCCACGATGAAGTAAAATTACATCATACCCATTCCATTACAAAACACAGGCCTCCTCTCATTACTGAGATGGTTTTAGAGAAAGAATGTGTCCACCGCGCTGCCCCAAAGCCTGCTGGCGGACTTAACACGTCTTCGAAATAAATTTTAATTTCTCACTTTCTCAGTAATGCCGGTTTATTCACGGCGCCGATGCACGTGGTAAATCAGCGTTTACAATAGCAATTAATAATTTAACTGGTACTGGCAGTAACTGGCATTGACCTGGTAGAGCCATGCAGGAGCTATATCAGTAGTATACTTGTAGCACGAATAGGTCGGCTCGACCGGGGAAAGACCACGCTCTCACAGAATATCAGCGTAAAATAGCAGCTTAATGCTGATCGTATGGTAAGAGAACCGGAGACCCATTAGGACTCTATGCTAGTAATTACTCTAGAGTCGAGAGACGTTTCAACCAAATCAAAGTTATCAAGAAGTTTATTGATAACTTTGATTTGGTTGAAACCAATCTTATCAGCCCCAGGCACACACGCAGACGCAGAGTAACCAGTTTCTAGGTATTCTATAGGATGCATTTCGAAGTTGTGTCTGCGCAAGAATTGGATACGTTTTTTAATTCCCATTAACATGGTATTTACATTGAAGTTTACATTGAACAACCGGTTGTTCGGCGGGTTTCACTGCTTTGTTTTCAATATTCCACACGTTTAAACCAAACGGTTTCCTTCGTCTTTAATAATGCGTGCAACGAACGCACTGTGAGCCACATGGTATAACACTTGGTGCCTTACCTTCGTGTACCAAGTCGCTCACAAAGAATACGAAACACTCACGTGCATCGTTTAAAAGTAAAAGTAAAGTTACAGCCTTTATTAGGGAGGGTTTTAGGGCACGGAACTGTCCGCCGCGCTGCCCTAATGTGTGTTGGCGAACTTCACATGTCTACGAAATATTTTTTTTCTTATTCCTCAGACATGCAGGTTTCCTCACGATGTTTTCCTTCACCGCCGAGCACGTGGTAAATAAGCACTTAAAATTGCAATTAACAATTTCATTTGTGCCGGCGGGGATCGAACCCGGGTTACTCGCGTTCTGTTATATTTACAGCGAGCGTTAACCATCTGAGCTACCACGGCTCACGTCCATCGTTTGTTTTTCCTTAATCTGTGCAAAACAAATGCGGGCAAGCGTGCGCCTTTGCGTCGTATAATGGAACTGTATAACAACAGCTTCTCCGATGTAGACTTATTTACCATGTCCCTACCTCAATTTAGAAAAGCGATAAAACTTATTTTCTCAAAAGATTTTCAAATCACTTACAGAGAAAATACTTATTATAAAGAAAAAAAAAACATTAAGCCGATTGGCGTAGTGAGCTAGTATTATAATAGGTCGCTAAAACTTATTTTCTAATTGAGTGCTTAATAATTTATTTAGTAATAATTACACATAAGTAAATAGGGTAGTTGCAAAAGTATTCGTACCAAAGCTAAACAGACCATCGTCACTTAGGTCAAAATTGAATGAATGTGGCGAGTTATTTGTTCAAGCCTATGACACATTAACTATTTTATTGTGTTCAAAATTAATTTATAGTGTTAGCTATTATTGTTTGTGTTCATCTTTTAAGACCATTACTATATGTTACGGCTTGAATGTTTCGCAATGTGTTTCGTGGGTGGTTTTGGGAACCAGAGAACAACCAGACCAAGGGCTGGCTAACCCGATGATCCCAACCGGGAAGTAAACGAAGATCGCTTTAGAACTGGGTAGATAAGGTAAGGATACTCACAAGACTGGAGCACTCCTCGTGGTTATGGTGAAGTCTGTATATTTAGGCTGAAGTTCTCGTGTATACACAGATACCACACTGCACTTCGAATGTATATGGACGCGAGCAATTGCACGATAGTCTTACAACTTATTTATTGGTTATTTTTAAACGAGCGGTAACGAACACGTTTTATGCGTGCGCGGCCATCTTGCTTCTTATTTTTCTCGACCAATAGGTGGCGCACCATTCTGAGCAGTGCGTAGACGGGGGAGGCGGGAGGATAGGAAACACTTAGGAAAAGGATGTTATATCGGGACTGTTCCGAAGCCACAACATTCCCTCCCACCTGAAATCACCTAGGGATTTCACAAGACAACCATCGACCTGGCAGCTTTCCAGGTCCCCAGTTGCTCATAGAATCTAAATTAATATAAACTAAATAGATATCTGAGCTAAGTTGTGCATTGATAACCTTAACTAAACTACAAAAGAAAATCAAACTTAGTTAATTTAATTTTAAAATTAGAACTTACAATCTAGCTTAATAAAACAATAAAAATAAGATTCAATCAAGAGGAAGAGGGCAGACTTTGACTACTGGTCTTGTAAGTAGGCCTCTTTTGGTCTTTAAGGTCACAACCCGGATAATATTGTCCTTTCCGGGGTGGATTTGGACTACTCGACCTAGGCGCCATTCGTTAGGTGATAGATTAGGTTCAATGATTGAACCGAGTTGACCAATATTAGGATGTTTGTGATCATCCTTAAACCACTTAACCTTTTGTTGAAGCGTATGTAAATAATCACTTTGCCAAATACGCCAAAAACTTTGAGAAAGCTTTTGAAGTAACTGCCAGCGTGTTCTAGGATTCATATCTTCAACGGACGGTTCTGGTAGAGCTACTAAAGGACGTCCTATAATAAAATGACCGGCCGTGAGAACATCAACTTCGACAGGATCAGACGATAACTGACAAATCGGTCTTGAGTTCAGCATCGCTTCAACCTTAGTTAAAACTGTAGTTAGTTCTTCAAACGTCAGGACTTGTGAGCCTATGACCCTCTTGAGATAATATTTAGTAGATTTTATACCACTTTCAAAAATGCCTCCAAAGTGAGGTGCTGAAGGTGGTTTAATTTCCACGAGATTCCACGAGACGTTAATTGATCGGAAATATCCTGTTTTTTATCTATCAATAATTTAACCATTTCCTCAAGATATCGTTTAGCGCCTACAAAGTTAGTGCCACAATCTGTCACAATATGTTGACATATTCCACGTCGAGACACGAATCTGTCTAGGGCGGCTAGAAACGCTTCTGTAGACAGTTCAGATACGAGTTCTAAATGAACTGCTTTTACAGATAAACAAATGAACAAGCATATGTAAGCCTTACTGACCCGTGCGTTACGTCGTCTGTTTTCTTTTATAAGAAAAGGACCGCCAAAATCAATCCCTACCTGTTGAAAACAGTAACCTTGTTGAGATCTACAAGGTGGCAGGTTGCCCATAGACGGCTGATAGGGTATAGGTTTAACCCGAAAGCAAGTCACACACTTTGTTAAAACAGAACGAATAAGATTTCTAATTCCTAAAATCCAGAACTTGCGAACAATTAGTGATTGTAACGTGCGAGGTCCACAGTACAAATACCGTTTATGATAATAGCTAATAATTAATTGAGATAAAATAGATTGTTTTGGTAACAAATATGGATGTTTTGTGTGCTCAGGTAAGTTGAAATTGGTAAGTTGTCCACCCACTCGCATGAGTCCTAGGTTATCAATAAACGGAGACAACTTTTGTAAGTATTTAGGTAGAGGCTTCTGCGATTTTAATTTAGACATCTCTTGATTGAAGCTGCCCCGTTGGACATATTTAATAAGGCTAAGTAGAGAGCACTTTACCTCATTCGTAGTCAAGTGACCTTTCTCGCGTTGGCTTGGTTCTTTGCGCGAATTAGAAATGAAGCGAAAGACCCATGCGAATATTCGCTGTAGTCGCAATAAGAATGAATACCGATTTAATAACACCTTCATAATGTCTTTATCAGATTCCTGGGGCTCAGGCCCCATCCTGGGGCTTACACCGAATTTGAGCTGGCCAGTGATCTGGACTACTAAGCATCCAATCTGGTCCTGACCACCATCGCTTACAATTGACCAATTCTGCACACGAGAGACCTCGGCTAGGAAAGTAAGCAGGATTGTCCTGAGTCGAGACATGCCTCCAGGTAGAAGGTTCAACTGCGTCAGTTATTTTAACTACTCGATGCGCAACAAAAGGTTTAAATTTGTATGGCTCTGTATTGATCCAAGCTAATACAGTTGAGCTATCAGTGTAGGCTACAATATGAGATATATTTATTTTCGAAATAAGTAAAGTTTGCATGTGTTTGAGAGTACGTGATAACAAGAGCGCACCGCACAACTCCAAACGATTAACTGTTAGAGGCTTAATCGGAGCCACTTTAGATTTAGAAATCAAAAGAGAAACTTGGTTTTGATCATCGATACCTGATCGGAGATAGACACAGCACCCATATGCTTTGGTTGATCCATCGCAAAACCCAACCAGCTGGTGTGTAGCTGTTAAATCAATCACGGTTTTACGAGGGATTTTTATCGATTTTATATTAGACAAGTCAGACACAAATGAAACCCAATCGTCACACAGATTGGCGGGTATGATTTCATCCCAAGACAATCCAATACGCCATAAGTTTTGAAGAAGTAGTTTGGCTAAAAGAATAAAAGGTGAAAGCCAACCCAACGGATCATAAATACGAGCAACGTGGGACAGGATTGAACGTTTCGTAAACTCCACATTCACAGGAGAGACGGAGTAAGTGAAATAGTCTTCCGCAGGATCCCATTGAACTCCTAAAACCTTAAGCGTTATTGAACTATCATCAGAAAATGTCTTCGGACACTGACAATGTTCCATGGGTAACGATCGAAGAAATAAAGGGCTGTTACTGCTCCACTTACGCAAGTCTAGCTGAGCACAATTAAGAAGATTGATTAAAACTTCTTTAAGCTGAGAGGCTGCTTCGACTGAGGAAGCACCTGTAGTAATATCGTCCATGTAAGTATGATGCCGAAGAGCTTCAGCTGCATGAGGAAACTGATCACCGTGATCTGCAGCTAACTGATGTAATGTTCGTATCGCTAAGTACGGCGAGCTTTTGACTCCGTATGTGACCGTACGAAGTTCAAATTCTTGAACAGGCAAGGAAGGGGATTCACGCCATAGTACGTGTTGCCACACTCGATCCTCAGGCCTTATCAAGATTTGCCTGTACATCTTAGATATGTCACATGTAAAAACTATATTATGGACCCGAAATCCAGTAATAATGTCAACCAAATCAGCCTGTAACTTCGGTCCAGTGTAAACAATATCATTTAAAGATAGTCCATTAGTCGTCTTGTGACTCGCATTGAATACAACGCGAAGTTTGGTCGTTATGCTGTCTGGACGAATCACACAATGGTGAGGAATGAAATATCTACCAGGGGCAATATCCTTTCCCACTGATTGTATATGATTAAGCTGCTCATAATCACGCATAAAATCGTTATAAAGTGATTTAAGATCTGGTTGTCGGCAAAGTTTTTTCTCAAGATTTATAAACTGCGACAAAGAACTATTATATGAGCCTCCCATATTGACAGACGACTGCGTCAATAAGATAGGGACTACATATCGACCGTCCGATTCCCTATAAGTTTGAGTGGAATACAGGCGTTCGACCTCCTCATCTTCTGGAGCAGGTATATATTGATGAGGCGGTTCCTCGACTTCCCAAAATCGTTTCATCATCTTCTCCAATGAATTGGTTGAAGTAATTAACGAAGTGCCAACCGATTTTACCGGACTCTCCACATTGGTGGGTCCTGAGAGAACCCACCCAAAGACGCTATGTAAAGCAGCAGGATAGCCGGGCTCTGGTTGAATGACACGGCCGTCATAGATGTGATGAAATACTTCAGCACCTAGCAATAAATCAACATCAAACGGTTTGTCAAAGTCACGGTCCGCTAATACTAAGTGTTTATAACAGTCTCGAACCGCTAGAGGAATATCAGTGGTTGGCATTTTAGAAGTAATGCTATCGATGACTATAGGATTAATATCAAATTGTGGGTCATTCGAATCACACGGGCGTATAGAGCATTGAGTCACTCCCTTGACTTGACACACAGACTGTTGTCCAAGTCCAGCCACAGTTGTGGTGCATCGACGTAATTGAAAACCAAGTCTCTTTGCGCATTTCATAGTGATGAAGCAGTCCTGAGCGCCGCTATCGATGAGCGCTCTAACTTGATGGCACGTGCCACTAGAGTCCTGCACACGCACCATGCACGTCCCGAGCAGCACCACGCACGGGCCACGAGCCTCTCCCACGAACGCACTCGTGTTAGTGTGGGCACTACTCGAACCGGTGGTCACCGCGGTCGGTGATCGAACTTGGTTGTCGATGTGTACCAGAGTGTGATGATTACCACTACAAATAAAACATCTCATTTTTGAGACGCATTTATCAAGAGAATGTTTTCGTAAACAGTTAATGCATAAATTATTTTGTTTGACAATATTTATTTTAGCACCGGTGTCCAAAGATTGAAAAGTGGGGCACTTATAGATACTGTGTGCTGCGCCACAATAATAGCACTCTAGTGAAGCCAGCTGCTTCGAACTAGTAGGCTTAGACTGAGTAGTAAGCACGGAACGTTTCAGGTTCGGTGCCCGCGGTGAAACATTCTTGATCTGTTTACCGCCTAAAAATTGAGAAGATCGCGCCCTAATGTCAACACTAGCATTTATTTCTAAAACTTTTACATAGTTTTGAAGAAACTGCATAAGACTTTGAAAAGAAGGAATTTCCGATTTATTTTCAGATTCGAAGCGGTGGCGCGTATCGGAGTCCAGTGCGCGAAACGCTGCGTTAAATAAAATAAAATCGCCTAAGTCATCTAGCTCTAAGGCCTTAAGGGCATTGACTGACTCACAAAGAATATTAGTATATGTTTGTAAATCATTGAAATTAGGAGTTTTTAAATAAGGATAGTTATTTATTTGATCTAAATACGCCACTGCTAAAATGCGCTTATTTTGATAACGCTTAATAAGTTCATTGAATACAAGCTCATAATTATCGGAAGTTAATTTTACCTTCTTTGCGATCCCTAAAGCGGATCCCGATAAACAAGAAATGAGATAGTGAAATTTAGTAATATTCGCGATTGATTTATTATTATGAATTAACGTTACGAAAGTGTCGTAAAATGTTTTTCAATTCTCAATTTTTCCGTCAAACTTCAGAAGCTCAATTTGTGGCAGTCTAGCTTGTACCTTTTCCGCGTCAGGCGTAAAGGTGTAGTTAACGTCAGCGGACGTTGGGCTGCTGCCTCGTTTGCGCTCCGGTAGGGACATCTCCGCGGCAAAACTTAGAACTTCATAGTACATATCATCAAATGCAGACAACGCTTGCATATCTATTTTTTCTTTAGGAAACAGTGCCAGTTTTAACGAATTAATTTTTTCCGTAAGCAACACATATTCATCACGAATGTTCTCAATTTTAAGAAATCTAGATTTAAATTGGCTAACTTTAGAAGAACTGGAGTCTTCCCGTATTTGAGTGGATAAATCGAAAAGAGTTTGAATAGAACGAAAAACATACTCTCGCTGTGACGTATAAAGTTTAAGTTTCATTTATTCTTGCGACATGATTATAAAATAACAGCGAAAAATTAAATATGAATGCTAAGTATAATTATTAACGACAGATATTTAAAACAATATTTAAGTTTCTCCAAACTAAATTAACATTCAAATACTGAATTTAATGTTAACGTTTTTTAACCATTTGAATTAGATAACAATTAACAAACGACCCAACATTCATAGATATACAAGCATTCATACTTAAGTGCTATCATTCTAAGACCAAATTGATCATTTCCATAAACTGATTTTGTAATTTTTTCTAACAATAATTATAAAATACCCTCAAATTATAATAATTTTCAAAGCGTAAGACTATCAATGCACATTCGAAATAAACTTAGCAATTATAACGCAACCAAATAAGATAAGTCTACAAAGTCTGAGCATTACGAAACACTTCCCGAGCATTCAAGTCTAGCAGGATTATAATTGAAATGAATTAGTTACTTTCAATTATAAGAAAAATAGATTAAATATCAAAGTTTTCCTTAGAAATTGAACTTGATATTATCTTTATGAGGAGCGGACTGTATAAAAATAGAAATCCATAGGTACCCGGATCGTATGGACCAGAAATTATGTTACGGCTTGAATGTTTCTCAATGTGTTTCGTGGGTGGTTTTGGGAACCAGAGAACAACCAGACCAAGGGCTGGCTAACCCGATGATCCCAACCGGGAAGTAAACGAAGATCGCTTTAGAACTGGGTAGATAAGGTAAGGATACTCACAAGACTGGAGCACTCCTCGTGGTTATGGTGAAGTCTGTATATTTAGGCTGAAGTTCTCGTGTATACACAGATACCACACTGTACTTCGAATGTATATGGACACGAGCAATTGCACGATAGTCTTACAACTTATTTATTGGTTATTTTTAAACGAGCGGTAACGAACACGTTTTATGCGTGCGCGGCCATCTTGCTTCTTATTTTTCTCGACGAATAGGTGGCGCACCATTCTGAGCAGTGCGTAGACGGGGGAGGCGGGAGGATAGGAAACATTTAGGAAAAGGATGTTATATCGGGACTGTTCCGAAGCCACAACACTATATGTAATACGATACTATAATTAGGTAGTGTTTCTTTATTTAGTATGTTATATATTTAGGTATTAATTTGTTTGTAATAATATAAGTAGTGTTGCACATACGCATAATGCAACGTATATATACATACATACACAAATACGTACATACTCATATATACACACATATAGATATATACACAAATATATGTATATACATAAGTTATCCTGTCTCATATCTATAATCATACTGTGTATAAGTAATTATATTGTATTATCTCTATACAACTATTTTATTGTAGATATTATCATTAAGGTTGCATGTGTACTTCATATATGTAGATTAGAGATTTGTGATTATTAAGTTATTATGAAAAATCCTTTAAAATGTGGCTTTTCAGCAATTTCTTAAAAGTGGACTGGGATTTTGTTTCTTTAATATTTTTAGGTAATTTGTTGTAATGTTGAGCTCCCTCATAAAGAACACTCCTTTTTCCATAGTTTGTTGTATATAATCTCAAACATAGGTTATTAGCCAGCCTTGTCATACGTTTATGGTAATCTATCTTTTTTGTAAATGTTATTTGAGAGTGAGTAGTATTAGTAAGTATTTTCCTAATAAAAATGCATATTTTATATTTGTACGTTTGGGCTAGATTAAGTAATTTGGTTTCTTTATATATTTGAGTGTATTTGGTGGTGTCTGGTTTGGTGGAGTATGTATGGTTTCTTTATATATTTGTATTTTCTTATAATTTTATAACGTTAATCTAAATTGTTCTATTTTTTAATACATGTGTAATATTTTAACGGCTAAGTATGCATTGTTGTCTATAGTTTTTATTTATTGTTATTTTATTTTATGTTTGTGTTCTCTGTGCCTTATAACTTTAATTAAAACGGTAATTTTGTGGATAACGGTGTAGGTTGTGTAATTAGTTTATCTATTTACATACAATTTGAATCGTAATTTTTATTATACAACTGTTTGTTGTCCTTAATAAAACAAAAAATTGTAATAATGTGTCGGCGTCTATCTATCAGTCCGATAACAAACTGGCATCTTCAAGGGAAGAGTGAATAGGTTTTTGAGACAATGAGACTTACAATCTAAGGCTTCATCACCATATAGCACCAGGTGGTATTTTAGTGCGAAAAAATAGCGATAGCACAGCGATTACATTCAACCGCCGTTACTTGAAAAAAGGCTTTTAGAAATGTATTCTAAGTAAACTGTTCACTTAAAATAGTAATTTTAATTATAACTTACCCGACAATTCCATAACAGATGCGGGAATCGATCGACCAATCCCGCCAGCCATTTGTCTGCAACGCGTCGGATTTGTTTGTGGATGTGGTTGAAGTTGACTAGAAGAAACTGAGCGTGGCCCTCGAGCTCGCGCTCTCTTGATTCATCCTTCACTTTGGCTGACATTACGTCCAGAAACTTCTGGAATACTTTATCGCCGACGCTGATCATAGTAAAAAAAATAATGGTTAAATACAATTTGCTTTAATTTATATACTTAAATTATGAAATCAGTCAAAATATTACGATCCAAAAAACCTAAATAAAATATGTCATTATATTAAAATCATTAACAACTACACCCAGCATAAGTAAAATTCTAATATATATACTTAATATATACACACACATATATATATATATATATATATATATATATATATATATATATATATATATATATATATATATATATATATATATATATATATATGTGAATTAGCCACACGCAAGTGTGAGTAACGATCCAAGAGCAAGTCTTATCCGACACTATTCCGATGATATCCCGGACGTCAGTCTGAGCGAGATTAGAGTGGCTCTGCACCACCTTAAAAACGGCAGAGCCCCAAGCGAGGATGGAATTACAGCGGAGCTTCTGAAAGCGGGTGGAACACCGGTACTTGAAGTCCTTCAGAAGCTCTTCAATTCCAATGGTGGCACTACTCCGGCGGCGTGGAACAGAAGCGCGGCGGTCTTGTTCTTTAAGAAAGGCGACAACGCTCTCTTGAAGAACTACATACCGATTTCCCTTCTGAGCCGCGTCTACATGCTATTTTCGAGAGTCATTACGAATCGTCTCACACACAGACTCGACGACTTCCAGCCTCCCGAACAAGCCGGTTTCCGAAAACGCTTCAGTACCATAGACCACATACATACCCTGCGGCAGATTGTACAGAAGACCGAAGAGTACAATCTGCCACTTTACCTGGCATATGTGGACTATGAGAAAGCCTTTGATTCCGTCGAAATTTGGGCGGTGCTACAGTCCCTTCAGCGGTGCCAAGTTGGCTGTCGGTATATCGAAGTGCTGAAGCGTTTGTACAGTAGGGCTACGATGGCTATCCGAGTACAGAACCACAGTTCGAAACCTATCCAACTGCAGAAAGGTATAAGACAGGGTGATGTTATATCCCCGAAACTCTGCACCGCTGCGTTGGAAGACGTTTTCAAGCTACTGGACTGGAAAGGATACGGTATTAACATCAATGGCAAGTACATCACTCACCTTCGATTTGCCGACGATATAGTCCTTATGGCAGAATCGCTGGAGGACCTTAGCACTATGCTCAATGACCTCAATGGTGTCTCCCAACAGATAGGTCTTAAGATGAATATGGACAAAACAAAGATCATGTTTAATGTCCATGTCACACCTATGCCGGTAGTTGTTGGGAGCACTATGCTCGAAGTTGTTGACGAGTACGTTTACCTGGAACAAATAGGTAAGTCCAACTTCGACCGAGAGGTCAATCGACGGATTCAACTCGGCTGTGCGTTCGGGAAATTACGACACATCTTCTTGTCAGGTATACCTCAATTTCTAAAAACTATAGTGTATAACCAGTGTGTGTTGCCAGTGATGACTTACGGATCTGAGACGTGGTCTTTCACTGCTGGCCGTATGAGGACGCTCAAGGTCGCTCAGCGAGCTATGGAGAGGGCTATGCTCGGAGTCTCTCCGCGTGATAGACTCAGAAATGAGGATATCCGCAGTAAAACCAGAGTGACTGACATAGCCCAACGGATTAGTAAGCTGAAGTGGCAATGGGCCGGCCATATAGCTCGAAGAACCGATAACCGACGGGGAAGAAAGGTTTTCGAGTGGCAGCCTCGTACCGGTAGGCGTAGTGTAGGGCGACCCCCCACTAGATGGAGTGACGACCTGGTAAGACATGCAGGAAGTCGATGGATGCAGGTGGCTCAGGACCGTGCTTTGTGGCATTACTTGGGGGAGGCCTATGTTCAGCAGTAGACTTATGAAGGGCTGTAATGATATGATAATGATAAATATTGTAATATATCCATAGATACAAAACGTTCCACGAATAAAAATCAATCGTTATCACCCCTGAGGACCAAGATGTAAGGAGGGGGAATGCTTCTTCACCAGTAAAAACTATATCTAGTTCTCATCACTCACCAAACGGAACCCTATTTTAAACGGGTATATGATTTCCCGCTATAGCCATACTAAGCTACAGCATGGCTTTATCATTGACATAAAATTAAAATTAAACACATGTTTAAAGAAAAAAGTTTATCTATCCGAAACTCTTTTTCCATTTTCAAAACAAAAACATCCATAAAATTTGAACCGATTCTAAACTCAGGAACGTAACTACTTTTAAATTTAAAAACGTTATAAAATAAGTAAATATTATTAATATAAAATAAGTAAGTAATATAAATGTAAAATAAGTCTGTGAGAATTTTAATAGTTCAGGGTTTTAAATAAGTTGTTCACTTAGAATATAACGTACCTTGCCACGCATTGCCACATGCCGCTTTTGTCTTTTTGAAGGGCTGTATCACTTAAATACTCTATAATCGGCTGCAAGCTTGGCTCCGAAGAGTTGCACACCCTGAAAATACAAATTCTTCAGTCAAATAAACCAATAACCAAATCTTAAACATAATGCCTTGTCAATAACTTATATAGGAGTATAATATTCTTGTAAGTATTTAAATTTTTATAAATTTAATAATGCTATGTCGTAATTAGTAGCATCTGTAAGCAATCCAATCGCATGACTGTGTTAACCCATATGGCAAAATGAATACCATAGGCTGTTTCGTAAGGTTAATGTAGAAAATCAGAAATTTTACTGGAAACGAGATCCATTTTAGTCCTCAGGGGTGACAACGCATCTGCATTTTAATTGATTATCGAGGATAAATGTAGATGTCTATGTGGCACAGAATCCACTTACCATCAGGAGAACTGTGTGCTCGTTTGCTACTCTATTCTATAAACAATGTGTGCAGTTCACACGCGGTAGAAGTGAAACTTTCAGAGAACTAAACTTCGAGAGAAGAACTATCAGAAGAAGGCTTTATTTATTATTACCAAGTTTAAATATTATATTATATTATAGATAATAGGAAAGCCTGTATATGTATCTCATTCTCTCGCAGGCTTTTTTGTGACCCAGTGGTAAATGAAAAAAGTGACTTTCAGTAAGTATTGTTATAATCTACATTGAATAAAAAGTTTCTGTTTCTGTTTCTGCTTAACTTTATAGATGTATATGTTAGTCTCTTTTTATTGTCACTTTTTGTTTCACCGAGTATCAAGTCACAATGCTTCTAAAGAAGTTTTCACGTCAAAAAATTGAAAAAGATGCTGCTGGCTGCTGTATCAGGTTCTCTCTGCCGCCTTTAACGACACCTATGGGATTGGGTGTCGTAAGAGAGAGGATTTGGGTGTCGAAAGAGAGATAAGGGATTAGTAGTGTATTCTCCTATGCGACTATAACACAGCGATATTATTTTAGAATGGGTATTTCGACGTGTATTCGGCAATATTCACGATACACTATACAAGAAAAAAAAATATTTCGAAGACATGTGAAGTTCGCCAACACGCATTAGGGCAGCGCGGCGGACACTTGCTTGCCCTAAAAACCTTCTCAGAAATGAGGGGAGGCCTGTGCCCAGCAGTGGGACGTATATAGGCTGTAACTTTACTTTTTACTTTACTTTACTATACATCGCGAAATGCTAAATAATATCTATTCAGGTGATAAAAAATATGAAAGACCTACTAATTAAAAACAAAATAATCAGTTCCGTTTCAAATCAATTGTTAATACGCACTTACCTCAAAGTTTCCAACCAATAAACGCTCAGCAAGTACATACACGGGGCAAATGTTAACTTATTAACAATGACAGTGACATCTGGCGGATGATCCAGCAGATTGAGTATCTGTGTCTTCAGCTCTTGCAACTCTGTGAGCGATACCGAATCGTTTCTTACAGCTGAAGTATACTGAAGCTCCCTCATTTCAGACCGTAATGACGTTTGTGAGACAAGGAAAGGTGACTTGACAGCTATTTCTTTCACACCCGCATACCACTCCTGTGGCCATAAACCTGTCAAAGTGTTGTGTTGTATATTTCTGACTTATTTTTTACAGTACAATTTTTAGATGTTGATTTTAATGGCTCATATGTTTTACACAGTGAATAGGTACATATATATATATATATATATATATATATATATATATATATATATATATATATATATATATATATATATATATATATATATATATATATATATATATATATATATATATATTTACAATCTATGTTTTTTTAAAGTATTCTTTACATTTCTTAATGAATAAAAATTAATAAAGTTAAGGATTTAACATTTTAAAATAGCTGAGATAATATAAGTATTCAAAGAAATTATTTCGTTATATTCATTTTCAAGAACACTATAATTTAAGGCAAAATACAAAAAAAAATATAAAAAACTTCACTCACTCAAAGGGCAAAACTATATTACCAATTTCAAAAATCTACGCAAATTATGAGTCACTTGCATGGCATTCTAAAGCGCACTCTTTCTTTAAATAAATTTGCATTACAAATTTTTACACAAAGTTATTCAAACTCTTTACAAACGTGCACTTCACTCCATGGGCTGGTTGCAGGGAATATTTTGAGATGGTGCTATATAAAAAATATTTTATCCCATCCAAACCTTTTGCATTTTTTACCATGTTCGTAAAAATATGCGTACTTAAATTTAAAAAGAATACATGTTAAAAAGTTGTTAACAATTTAAATATTTAACTAATGCACCATTGGATTTTAATGCGAAATGTCAGATTTTTCAATAATTGTTACGACATTTCAAACCTTTTTTATTTAGGAATAACGACTTAAAATAGCAGCATAAAGCGATTTTACTGAGATAGGTAATAAAAAGCGCAGAACTAGAACGATGGAATCCATCTATCATGATTAATTTTTAAAGGTGAGCTTGTCGTTGATTTTTATCAAAGAAATGATATAAGATTTTGTTAGGATAAAAGTAATTTAACCGATTTAATCGTGTTTAATTATACTTATTTTAGAACCCTAAAATATATGAAATCATTATAGGTCTCTAGGAATGTTATTAAATTTTTAAAGTTGAGGTTACAGGCTACAAACGTCCCACTGCTGGGCACAGGCCTCCTCTCATTTCTGAGGGGATTACATTAATTTTTATTAATAATGAAAAGATAATGAATGTAATTTTATTATTATATCGCTAGTTTTGTCATAAAACTATAAAGCAAAGCAATAAGAAAGCATCTCTACTGAAAGGAAAATGTTAACAAAACCATTAGTTTAAAAAAATACCAATGTCAAATTATGTAAAACCAATAAGCTATAACTATACCATATACTATATCACAATATAAGTCATGTAAATAATCGGTACAAAATATAGCACCATATCAGTTAACTAATCACCATTAAAAAAAACCACGAACAACTATTTTCTAAAAGCATCATTTACTCACGCTTTCGAATTGCTACAGGCGTGGCCATAGAAGAAGAGACAACAAGATGTTTAAGAACGTCTATATAAACAGGATACAATAAATGTATTCAAAAGGCAGTAATAAATATAGGAGTGAATATGAGCTAAATTGAATCCAAAGATAATAAATTTAGAGGTCAAATTAGAGCAATTTACATTGTGGGTCGAATTATAAGAATAAAAGGTATGTGAAAAGTTAAATTAATGAGATAGTCACCTGATTCAGCAGCTGTAAAGCCCATAACTACACAATAAAGCCAAAAATCTTTGAACAGTTTGTGTAGTCTTGGTTTAGGATTCTTTATGGGAGGTAATCTTTTGACAAGAACCTGTAACAAATAAAAATTACTATATACAATATAAAAAAATGAAAAATATACCCAGAAGCAGCATGACGGACAAACGTATATAACTGAGTGTGACGCACAGCGATGTACGATGCATTGTATCTCAACAAACATTTATTTTCTTGGCATGTTGAATTGAAATTTTGCATAAGAGTATTTCTGAATACTTATGCAATTGGATAATTACAACATCGCCACTATAAAAACCTTATTTATCTAGTAAAAAAATGACGAAACTAACATTTTGAACATTTTCATACAAAAAATAAATAAAAAAGAATGATTAAAATAGTTTTCAAAGGAATGCTATAACTAATACTGATTATATTTGTCAAAACCATAGAATACTATAATACATACATAATAGAACGGGGGAGTGGGCGGAGCCCGTATAGCCACTAACATGTCAATTCACACTTATAAAGGTCAACACGAGATGTGTTTTGATGTTATAATCGTTTCCAATTTTCGTGTCAAGCGAGCATGCAAATTATTTAGAAAGTACCAAATTGCACCCTATTTACAAATAAATATGTATTAAAATTTAAACGATTTTTTAATGATGATCTTAAACATCAATCAAAAGTCTAAAATGTGTGAATTTACTCAGTCTGTCAAAACAGCGAATCAGGTGTGTAGTAGTGATAATACGACGTAATTGTTTTTATGTGTGCTCCCGGCGACAACGATTCTCGTACAAAATAAGGTAGACAGTCATTCTATTGTGTATTATAGTATTCTATGAGCGAAACAGATAAGAAATATGCAACATCGTTTTTATCATACGTGTGGTTAATGTTTACCGCAAAAAGTTCTTGTGAAAATATTTCCCAAATATTAAATACCTACAATATTTTGTGCTTACTTGTTAAATAAAAAGTATTTTATTGTAAACCAACAGTTACAAGTATTTTTTTGTATCCACAAATATCATAAATAAGTACAAATAACGAGTTTATTTTTTCCCTAGGTTGACATTTTTGCGTCTAACTCGAAACGGCGCGGTAATGACGCAGGTTTTTTTTTCCTTGTATTATTGTACAGTTAACGAATCTAAAAATGTCATTAACTCCAAATCGGCAGCTATCCGCAATAAGGAAACCTCAATTCGAAAATCAAAAAGATGGAAATTTTCCTTCTGACTTTAAAAAATTAAAAAAAAATATTTCTTATAAAAATATAACGTACTTGTAAACTAGAGATCGTGTGCAATCCAAAAATGTATGATACTTCTACATTTCCTTGAAGAATTTAGAAAATATCTTAAGTTGAACTTTCACAATCAGTAACCTAATTAATATGAAATTATCGAAGTGCAAAGTTTGGGTGTAATTTTATTTACCTAAAACTCATTATTATTAATTATAATATTAATTTTACTATTATATCAGATAGCTCTATCTTCCCAGAATATAAAACAATTAAAATATTTTGTGTAACATGTCTTTTGTCTGAACAGTTTTTGAGATGGAACCCGTCGTTTCATCCCATAGTGCGATGGAAGTCGTACAGCAGAGATCCTTCGCAACTCTAGTGAGGCCGCAACGCTGATGCGGTAGTGATAGGGCCGCGAGGTAAAAGAATGTCGGTCGAATCACGATGTGTAGGTCTGCCTACCCTACGCAGCCGAAACGTGGTCGACGCCGGAGCAGAACAGCCAGCCTCTTGACTACATAACAGCTATATATATATATATATATATATATATATATATATATATATATATATATATATATATATATATATATATATATATATATATATATATATATATATATATATATATAATCATAATATGATGCGATGAACTACAAAGTGACTGTCATTTTGATGTCAACCATGGAGGTTAGAGAACATGAGAACGATCGCAGTAGAAAATAGTGTCCCAGAAATATGAACACCATAAGTAAGGCGCTGCGATCGCTAAGTTCGGTCAATAAGTCATTTTCAGTCTATTTTTCCGATCAGATGCTAAACCACTTGCACATCCACGCACAATAAAATATTTCTCCATTTTATAATGTTTCTTTTTGTCAAAAATAAAAAAATATGGAACATGAAAATTTTCTCACCAATGCCGCGGAGAAAATTTGTACATTATTCAACTAACTTCATCTACTTGTACTCATAAACAGCTAACTTCTCAGCCACTACTGACCGACGTCAGCGCCGCTATAAATTCTACAAATATTCAAGGACAGGCGAGCTATGCTTTAGTACGTAGCGATCGTTATCCTTTTCTCTAACCTCCATGATATCAACGAAGGTAGCGAATAGGCCTCCGCATATACCGCTGGCTGCAGCGTAACATACTCAGAGGATTCTGTTGCGTAGGTGGAAATAAATACCATGTAGAGCAAGACACGCATTGTGTTCCGTCTTTCTTGAAGAGGATGAAGGGGAGAAGATTTCTTCTCCTAAGGAAGGGCCGCTGTGACCCTGCTGATATGCGTGAAATACCTGGGATTTTAATGAGTGCGAAACTGACAAAACACGTTCTTGCTCGCGCAGTGTGACGTACTGCTATGACGGGTGTGAGCACGATAATTTACATAAAGTATATGATAGTGATAGAAATATATAATAGAATGTGACGCACCGCGATGACAGGTATGAGCACGCCGAGGTTGCCCGCGCTGGAGGAGGCCTTGAGCACGGGCGCCGGCGAGCGGTCGGTGGCGCGCTCGCCGCCCAGCCCCAGCTGCACGAACAGCTCCAACAGCCGCGTCAGCAGCTCCAGGCGAGCGCTCGTGCCGCGAACGTTCGCCGCGATGTTCGCGAGCGCGTTCAGCACAGCGCCCGATACGTGCCTGGTTCAACCGGAAAGATCATTACACTATAGCAATCTTACGGAGAGTTGATATAGTTAACAAAATGGAGTCATGACCCAACATAACACTACATCGCACAGACAAACCAATACAGCTTAGAATAAATCCACTTGACATAACATATACATCAATTTTATTTTGCATTTAACAAATTATTTTTCTTTACATTCTAAAAGATCACATGATTAAAAGTGTGTTATGAATTATAAAAATGTAATTTTCAATCCAAATTGTAACAATCTTAGTAAAAAGTTTAAAATCGATAAAAACCTCCCGTTGTTAACATTACTTCTATTATTTCGAAAGTCATAATTACAGAGCCGTGGTAGCTCAGATGGTTAGTGCTCGCTGTAAATTTCAAAGTACGCGTGCAAACCGGGTTCGATCCCCGCCGGCACCAATGAAATTGTTAATTGCAATTTTAAGTGCTGATTTACCACGTGCTCGGCGATGAAGCAAAACATCGTGAGGAAACTTGCACGTCTGAGAAATAAGAAAAAAAATATATACAGATACATGTGAAGTTCGCCAACACGCATTTAAGACAGCGCGGCGGACAATTCCTTGCCCTAAAACCCTCTCAGGAATGAGCGGAAACCTGTGCTCAGCAGTGGGACGTATATAGGCTCTAACTTTAACTTTTTCTTAACTTTAACTACCAAGATCAAGTAAAAAGAAACTTGATATAACTTCTCGAGCAGTTGCTAATAAAATACTGTAAAGGCAGTTCAATATTCCATTACGTCGACTAATCATGCAGTACCCAAACTAAGCTATTAAACGGCGCCGACCTCGTCACATATAAGATAATAAATACCCAATCTGTAACTGATATGTTTATTTGTAATTTAACTGTAGTTAAGTAATTAAACTCAATTTCTTCACACTCATGCGTGAATTTTATAGATTATTTTTTACAAATTTTATAGTATGGAATGTAGAAACAAGGAGTACCAACTCCCATAGTAGGATAGCTGAAAAAGTGTCCATCTGTAAGCAGTAAATAACAGTTCAAAAACTCTCCACACCAGCGCTGGAGTAGCTACTGGGATGAAATGAACTTAGCAGTTGTCGACAGTTTAAGTGTGCTGCTAAACTGCTCAGTAGCACTAAAATCTAAAATAATTTTATTTAGTAAATATAACCTCGAAAAAGTCGTCTATCCCACTAATATTTTTCGGTGCGTTCTTTAAAATTTAGCCCGTAGTTATAGTGGCGCCACCCTTATTTAACGGTTTTCTATGGACACTTTTTAATAGTCTGTACTCCTTACTTCTACACTCCATATTTTGTAGATGAATAAGAGCTAATAATCTACCGCTCACCAGATGTCGCTGGTTGAAACCGAGTTGAAGTTTTAGATGACACAATATCATTTAATTGAGAAGTTAGTTTTAAATAAAAGTTTATCAGTTTCTAGAGTTATATTAATATGTACATAAAACAATGCCTCGGTGGTTTTGCTTTTTAATTTTTTGTACACTTTTACCTCTTTCTTTAATTTTTTTCTTTTATAGAATATCTGTGGTTTGGCTTTAAATCTAATTAATAAAATAATAGTACAGAAAGAAACGTTAACCTTTATATTTTTCAAACAAATAAATTAATTAATTAGACGGGAAGGTCTATGAAAGCTGTCAAATATTACACCTCACTTTGAAGTGGCGTCGCCCTGGTGGCAGAAAAAGTCGTGGATTATTGGTGGAGAAAACAAATTGTCTGCTTAATGATTTCTTATATTTACGCGGACACTACGCATTTAAATAAAACTAGTTTATACGGAGTTAATCGCGTATATTAACTTTTTTATATTCCCGACGTTTCGAGCACTTTACAGCACCCATGGGAGGGACTGAGGTGTTTGACGTCCCGATATCATGGGTATGTTCCGAAATACAACACAGTGTACTGTCCAATGCAAATGACGTCATCAAGTGACACTACATTGCACTGGCGTGCCGCCGTCATATTGTGTCGGATATCCGTCCATAATAAAACAACTTTTAATTGTGTGTGCGCTGAATGAAGCATGACAGAATTTATTTTTATTTATTCAAATACAAAAAAATTATTGCTGGTATCTCCGTTAGGAGGAAATAATGATTTTGGAGCACAAAATGACAAAATAATCGCCAACACTTTTCCAATATGGCGCTAATGTATGACGTCATATACTGTCTTATGTTTTGGAACGAATAACCAGTACAGCGTCGATTCATGACGTCATTTGCATTGGACAGTACACTGTGTTGTATTTCGGAACAGACCCCATAGTTAACCGTAATCACAGATTAAAATAATTAATTTTTGTTCTGATCTATACAGTATGAACTTATAGTATCTTGAAGTCTTGCAGTAGTATGCTTGGGTTGGGATTTAATTTTATTAATTTTAGGATCCCAAGCAGATGATAGCGCCCAGCCATCTTCACAGATCAATATTGATAATTTTAATCTATGCGTAACCGCGGTTAACTATGACATCTGGACGTTGAGCACCTCAGTCACTCCCGTGACCACGGGTGCTGTAAAGTGCTCGAAACGATTTGAATTGAAGAGCGGCTCGAATCGTCGACGACCGAGTGCTTTCCGATCAGCTCGATTCACTGGCACTGCGAAGAGATGTTGCATCTCTTTTCTCTTTATTTCGCATATACCATGGAGAGTGCTCTGAGGAATTGTTCGGATTAATCCCAGCCGCCAAATTTCGTGAACGCACTACGCGGCAAACGTCCCGATACCATCCACACCATCTGGATGCTTGGCGGTCCACCACAGTACGTTTCAAAAGGTGTTTTCTTCAGCGTACAACCTCTCTGTGGAATAGTTTACCACCGGCAATTTTCCGGACCGATACGACCTGGGGACCGCACCTGCGATTCCCCTGGTGTTGCGGTTGATCATGGGCGGCGGTAGTCACTTAACATCAGGTGAGTCACATGCTCGTTTGCCCCCTCTTCTATATAAAAAAAAAATTAAATTGTCTGCTATTCATTTTTTTAATTCATAATATTATTACTTTAGTACTATAAAGATTCACACATTTGGTATCAATCTAAAGATAATATCACTTACCTATACTGCTTTCTATCATCAGTGTGATGATAAGCGGCACTAGCTGCCTCTACGGTGATAACGGTGAACATCCGCATGATCTCGTCATGCGCCGATCCTTCGGGACTTGCGAGAGCCATACATCCTAACTGATCTACAATCAGCGTGTCTAAAGACGACGGGGCTCGACATAATCTGCGAATAACGAAAATATCTTCAACTATGTCAACGAATCGGTTTTACCTAAAAATTATAAGATATACCAAAAATGGTATATCTTATAATTTTGATCACCGAATGGTTAGAGGCACACTGAACCTAAACGTTAAGTTGGAGAGGTCTCGTCTAATGAAGTCAACGCTCCATCCCCCTCGTGCTCTAATCCAGAATCCCGAGAACTTTCAGCTCGAGTTACATAACCACTTTCAGTGCCTACAAGATTGTAGGTTATGTAACAATGCAGTGGACGATACGAAGGACAAGCTCGTGGAAACTGTCCATGCAGTCGGAGCTAAGTACTGCAAGACCCGCCGCAGAAGAACACAAAAACTCTCCGATCACACTCTTAATCTCATGGCTGTTAGACGGGAGATGAGGCTGCAATCGTCAACAGATTTGTACAGCATACAGGCTCCGACACTATTCCGATGATATCCCGGACGTCAGTCTAAGCGAGATTAGAATGGCTCTCCAGCACCTTAAAAACGGCAGGGCCCCAGGCGAGGATGGAATTACAGCGGAGCTTCTGAATGCGGGTGGAACACCGGTACTTGAGGTCCTTCAGAGGCTCTTCAATTCCGTCCTCCATGGTGGCACTACTCCTGAGGCGTGGAGCAGAAGTGCGGTGGTCTTGTTCTTTAAGAAAGGCGACAACGCTCTCTTGAAGAACTACAGACCGATTTCCCTTCTGAGCCGCGGCTACGTGCTCGTCGAGAGTCATTACGAATCGTCTCGCACGCAGACTCGACGACTTCCAGCCTCTCGAACAAGCCGGTTTCCGAAAAGGCTTCAGTACCATACACCACATACATACCCTGCGGCAGATTGTACAGAAGACTGAAGAGTACAATCTGCCACTTTGCCTGGCGTATGTGGACTATGAGAAAGCCTTTGATTCCGTCGAAATTTGGGCGGTGCTGCAGTCCCTTCAGCGGTGCCAAGTTGACTGTCGGTATATCGAAGTGCGGAAGTGTTTGTACAGTAGGGCTACGATGGCTATCCGAGTATAGAACCAGAGCTCGAAATCTATCCAACTGCAGAGAGGTGTAAGACAGGGTGACGTTATATCCCCGAAACTCTTCCCCGCTGCATTGGAAGACGTTTTCAAGCTACTGGACTGGAAAGGATACGGTATTAACATCAATGGCGAGTACATCACTCAACTTCGATTTGCCGACGATATAGTCTTTATGGCAGAATCGCTGGAGGACTTAAGCACTATGCTCAATGACCTCAATAGTGCCTCCCAACGGATAGGTCTTAAGATGAACATGGACAAAACAAAGATCATGTTTAATGTCCATGTCACACCTATGCCGGTAGTTGTTGGGAGCACTATGCTCGAAGTTGTTGACGAGTACGTTTACCTGGGACAAATAGTCCGACTAGGTAAGTCCAACTTCGACCGAGAGGTCAATCGACGGATTCAACTCGGCTGGACAGCGTTAGGGAAATTACGACATATCTTCTCGTCAGGTATACCTCAATCTCTAAAACCTAGATTGTACAACCAGTGCGTGTTGCCAGTGATGATTTACGGATCTGAGACGTGGTCCTTCACTGCTGGCCGTATGAGGACGCTCAAGGTCGCTCAGCAAGCTATGGAGAGGGCTATGCCCGGAGTTTCTCTGCGTGATAGACTCAGAAATGAGGATATCCGCAGTAAAAGCAGAGTGACCGACATAGCCCAACGGACTAGTAAGCTGAAGTGGCAATGGGCCGGCCATATAGCTCGAAGAACCGATAACCGATGGGGAAGAAAGGCTCTTGAGTGGCAGCCTCGTACCGGTAGGCGTAGTGTAGGGCGACCCCCCACTAGATGGAGTGACGACCTGGTAAGATATGCAGGAATTCGATGGATGCAGGTGGCTCAGGACCGTGCTTTGTGGCATTACTTGGGGAAGGCCTATGTTCAGCAGTGGACTTGTGAAGGGCTGTAATGATGATGATGATGATACCAAAAAATCAAGGTACGCCTACAAAATAATATATAACAATAAATTATACGATACTTTCAAACCTAAAGTTTAGTACTAATAAAACAACGAGAACGTTAACGATATTCCAGTGTTTTTTTAAAGTTATGAGAATAAACACCAGACGGCGATAACGCAAAATTAAAAAAAATTAAGATTACTCTGTAGTTAAAAATATTTAACATGTAATAACTTTGAATAAAATTATTACATGTTACATACATTTGATTAAGAATTTATCAAGTTTAACCAAACTAAATTAAAAATTTTAAAGTAGTGTGTCCGGTCACGGACTAGCGATATTCTAGGTACGTATATAACAACTATTTTAATACACAACCACACTACATACTGAAGTCTAGTCCCCTTACCCTCCATGTGACAGCCATTTTGTTTTTTTCTTGAGTTATTCTCTACGTGTGTACAATAAAAATCTCTCAAAGTCTTGGTCTTACTGAGATAAAAATAGACTCATTCGGAGTGCAACAATAATGTCTATCGTTTACATTACGAAAAAATGGGTTCACATACTCGTAACTTGAATTATTGTTGTTTGAACAAAGCCTATGCGCAAACACAAAAGGCCTTTGTTTAGTGACATCTGTCACTGCCTGCTCTCGAATAGATGCAGGGACGTATTCCATTCAAGAGCAGGCTGGAAATATTGCAAGCTACTAGCGAAAAAAAACAGAAGTTTGACAGTTGATTAACAGACAGTTAAATTAGTTCTCCCTCGCCCTGCGTTGTGATCGCTACCTTCACTTATTGTCCTTGCTGTTTACATGTTATATTACTGTTTATCGTTAAGAGTGTGGCAACAAATATTGAAAATCATCAATATTTAGCGCAACAAATTGCCAACATACACTTCGTGTATGGCATCTGCAATGGAAGTGCAAATCGAGCTGTACAAGAATATCGATGAAAGTACCCTAAAAGGTCTACACCGTCGGCGTGCACTCGAGATTAGAGGAAAGGGGCATTCAAAGGGCTGTTAATGAACGCGCTCGTTTGATGAAGAATGAAATCAATTTAATAAGTTTGAGGAAGATGAAGTAAAAATGCTTAGGCTAATAACCAGTGATCCCGGACTAAGCGTTCGATGGATTGCAGTGCAACTACAACTGTCTAAGTGGAATGTATGGAGAATTCTGAAAATAGAGGGATTACACCCTTTTCATTATTGACGGGTCTAAAACATTCGCGGAACAGATTTTGCAACAAGATCCGTATTTTGTTCGTAGATCATTCAAAGTGTCACGCAGAGCCGTCATTTTCTACAAAAAATATTCTAACGAGCTTGGGGTTCGTGACAACGAAAACTGCCGATTGAATCGACACTTTAATTACCGAACACTAATTACAGCTTAAAACATACAAATAATAAAACACAATTGTACTACTGATCACTTTAATGTTTGCAGTTATATTGCTTCGAAGTATTCGCCGTTCAGAATGTTCGAATACATACAGTCCCAACTGACTAGGCGTAGAAAGTTCTGGCATGGAAATCTCTAGAAAGATCTTGACTCTCTTAGTTCTGCTACTCGATACGAGATGGCACTAGTAGTAACTAGCCATGTAACATACATTAATTATGGTGCGCAACAATATTATGGACTGACGAAGCAAAATTCACAAGAACTAGCATTACAAATTACAGAAATGATCATCTCTAGTGCTCGGTAAACTCACAAGCAGTGCGCCCAATTTTGTTTCAATACGAATTTTCGGTGAATGTATGGGCAAGCATAATCAAAGATCGTTTGATAGGGCCTTTGGAATTATCTCCTACATTAAACGGCACTAGATTTCTGGAGTTCCTAGAGACACAGTTTGCTGATAGCCTTATGGAGGCTACCTTTGTCGTACCGTCAACGTATGTAATGGTGAACGTGCGCAAGTTTCTCAAGCAGTGAGAAACTATTTAAATAACAACCATTCGCCGTGGATCGATTTCGGTGGTCTGGTAGCGTGACCACCTCGCCCACACGATTTGACACCTCTCTCTCTCTCTTCCTGGCTATGTGTCCCACATGGTGGTGGGGTCAGCCTTTCTTGTCTTACGCCTCCACTTCGCTCTATCCTCGACTTCATTTTCGGAGACTTCGCACTCTCTCATGTCCTTTACCACTACATCTTTCCATCGTGTTTTGGGTCTGCCCCTGGATCTTCGACCTGGGATGGAAAGTTGTAGTGCCAAGTTCCCTACGTAGTCTGGTGGCCTCCTCTTCACGTGCCCATACCATCGCAGCCTACTTTCCTGCATCTTGTCAGCGATGTCGCGCACGCCTAAGCTTCCTCGCACGTACTCGTTGCGGATGTTGTCGAGCTTGGTAACGCCGCACATCCACCTCAGCATCTTCATCTCGGCAACTTGCACATATGAACGTATGAACTGTATGAACATTCCTTTGAGTTACGGCCCATGTTTCACTGCCATACAATAGGACCACACGATTTGACACCCTTGGATAATTTTTGTGTGGTCATTTGAATCAAAGGGTAATCTTCGACCTGGGATGGAAAGTTGTAGTGCCAAGTTCCCTACGTAGTCTGGTGGCCTCCTCTTCACGTGCCCATACCATCGCAGCCTACTTTCCTGCATCTTGTCAGCGATGTCGCGCACGCCTAAGCTTCCTCGCACGTACTCGTTGCGGATGTTGTCGAGCTTGGTAACGCCGCACATCCACCTCAGCATCTTCATCTCGGCAACTTGCACATATGAACGTATGAACTGTATGAACATTCCTTTGAGTTACGGCCCATGTTTCACTGCCATACAATAGGACCACACGATTTGACACCCTTGGATAATTTTTGTGTGGTCATTTGAATCAAAGGGTACTGTACGCCACAGTTCCAAATATAAAGGACAAACTCATCACAAAAATAATGTCAGTCGCCGTAAATATAAGATCTGATTTAAAAATTAGGTGCTCATTAACTCAGGTGGCACATAGAGCTTTAGCTTTCCTAAAAGTCCAGCTTTTGGCCACTTTGAGCAACTTATTCAGATATTTAAATTGTAGGTCAATTTTGTAAAACAATTAAATAAAAACTAATAAGTAGCTCAAGTGTTTTTAACGTTTTCCTGTTTAGGGTTTCGAAAAAGGCTCTTTGTGCTTGCGCATACATTATGTTCAAACAACAATAAGTCTTAAAGTAATAGGTATACTGCTGTAAACTTATTGTTTCATTGTAGCTTAATTCGGGTTGTTTTTGCAGTAATTTATAATAATTTGCCGATTTGCATAATTTTTGATATCTATTTGGATTTAAATATTTTTTTAAAGTTACGAGTATGTGAACCCATTTTTTCGAAATGTAAACGATAGACAATATTGTTGTCCTTCAAATAAGTCTATTTTTATCTCAGTAAGACCAAAACTTTAAGAGACATGATTTTTTTTGTATACACGTATCTCAAGTAAAAAAACAAAATGGCTAGCACATAGAGGGGAAGGGGATTAGACCACAATGTGTAGTATATATGTGTATTAAAATAATTGTAGTATAAGCACCTAGAATATTGCTAGCCCGTGAGCGGACACACAATATATTTTAATAAATATGCAATAAATAAGAAATCGTTACGTAATACACATACAGACATACATAAAGACAGGTATTTTAAACTTACCTTTGTTGGAAGAACTGTAGTATAGTGTCTGTCGTCTTTGGTGTATCTTTCAACGCTACAGCGACGTGACCCAACATAATTACTATATTTGTACTTATTAGAGACGATTCGCTGAAAAAAAAGGAATAATTAGCGTCCAATATGTTTTTGAAGCAAAATAGTATTATAAATACTACATCTGGGGACGCGCACGGACTATTATTGGTTGCAAATCCGCTTACTTCGTGTCACAACATCTGATAAGATAGTGATAGATTTGAGTTTATGATAATTGGAAACAGAGTTACAGTTCTAAGCTGAAATAGCAGGGAGGGCCAACATTTGTGCAAAAATACAATTTGTTGGTGATCGAGTTTGAATGTGGGTATACTTGTGGGATGCGTTGATATCTACAGGTACATAACATTTTAATTTTAATACAGTAACATTTTAAGTTGTTTATTGTAATCGGTTTTGAAAAGTACGTATAGCTGTTAGGTATTGCGTATTAGTTAGACATGTAAAATTTTATGATTTTGTCAAATTACAATTAGTTACTTTTACCAAATATAATATTATATGTTTTAATATAATATAATAATTACATTTATGTCTAAATATAATGACGCTGTAAAACTTTTGAAAGGTTTAAATTGTGTTATGTATGTAATGTTTTATTATTCATACATATGTTATAATAAACAATTTCTCCGTTACTAAATAAAATACTATATAATAGAATCATAGTAACCGACAAAGCCCATTGAAATAGGCCGGCTATGTATTTCGAAACTACAACCATTGGTTAAAAAAAATTCTCAAGTGGCAAGCAGTACCGGTAACTGGAGTCAAGAGGTGTTCCCCACTACATGGAGTAACTATTTGCTAAAACATACATGAGGTCAATGGATGCCTATGACTGTGACACAGGACTAAATTTTGTGGCATTCCTTGCGGTAGAACTATGTTCAGCAGTGGACTAGAGAAGGGCTGCAATGACGATGGTAATGATGATGAAGTATTACAGTTTATTAACAACAAATAAGCAAAACTTTTTTAAAGTTAATTCTTTATATTGGGTCCTTACATATGAAATTAGCGTTTTGTCGTACTGACTGACCACTTTGATCTGAAATATCTCCTCTTTGGTTAAGAATTCTAAATTCAAATTTATAAATTCATTTAGCTGGTTCATTTGAGTTTTGAAAACAGCCATACATTTGTTTTTTCCTCATTATTTTTTTCTTTGGCATCGCTTATTACCGCACAATGAAAAACATGAAATATCGGTATATTATGGAGTACGAGTTCTACCGTGGCACCAGTGCTGTAGAAACAGCTCGAAGAATTAATGATGTGTACGGCGCTGGTGTCGCAAATAAAAGCACGGTACGTTTTTCGTTTCAACGTTTTCGTTCTGGAAATTTCGACCTTCAGAACCAACCCCGTGGATGGCTGGAGACCAAAAAATGAAGAATTAAAGGCTATTGTGGAAGCGGATCCATCACAAAGCACTTCAGAGATAGCTGTAGGTGTCGGGGTAAGTGATAAAACTGTATTAATCCACCTGAAGCAAATCGGAAAAAGAAAAAAACTTGAACGATGGGTACCTCATGAATTGAGTGAATCGAACTTGCAAACACGCATCGACTGCTGTGTTACTTTGCTTAACCGACACAATAATGAAGGGTTTCAAATCGAATCATTACTTTGATGAAAAGTGGACACTGTACGATAATGGGATAGCGCTCGTCCCAATGGCTGAACCCTGGACAACAAGCCAAATCCTGCCCTAAACGAAAATTGTCTCAGAAAAAGTTACTTGTGAGTGTTTGGTGGAATAGCGCCAGTGTCGTTAACTACAGCTTTCTAAAATCTGGCAAAACGATTACGGCAGATATCTATTGTCAGCAAATGCAAACCATGAAGGAAGAATTAGCTGCTAAACAACCAAGATTGGTCAATCGCTTTAGGCCACTGCTGCTTCACGCAACAACAACGCAAGACCACACACTGCACAACAAACCAACACTAAGTTAGATGAGCTACAATTGGAATGTCTGCGATATCCACCGTACTCCCCGGACCTTGCTCCAACAGATCACCATTTTTACGGAGTTTGGACAACTTCTTACAAGGAAAAAAATTCAACCCCGATGCGGCAGTCCAAACCGCCTTCAAAGAGTTTATTGATTCTCGCCCCATGGTTTTTTTAGTAAAGGGATCAATGAACTACCTATGAGATGGCAAAAGTGCATAGATAACAACGGTGCATACTTTGATTAATTAAATATATTTTACAAAAAAAATTACTTTACATTCCTCCTGTACAAAATGCCAATTTCATATGTAAGGACCTATTACGTTCTACTGCTGGGCACAAGCATGTTACATTTCTCAGCGAATTTTGAAGCAAGGCAAAGTCCGCCGCACAGTCTACTTTAAAACAAGTTAATATCAATAATTACATATTTCATCAAATTAAAGTTCGTAAGAATTACTTCGCCCATATCCGCTCAATGAAATAAACTCGTGTAGAGGCGAAACACGTGTCGTATTATCGTCGATGGTGTGCCTTTCCTAGTGTAGTGGTGTTTGGAGTAGTGGTGCTGGGATTAGTGGTGATGGGATTAGTGCACGCAATTGAGGGAGCGCGGGAGGTGCTCTTCAAACTAGGGAAGACACATCATTTTATTTTATTGAGCGGATGTGTGCGAAGTAATTCTTACCAACTTTAATATAATAGATTTACGTAAAGTAACGTCTGATTCTATGGATTATTTGATCAAAACTCTCTACCTGTCACTGGTTTCAGCGGTAAACAGGCGATTGCTAACAGAACCGACGAGGGCTGGCACACAATACTGGTCCATAGTCAACGCGGCCTCTAAAGCCACACAAAGGTTTTCTATCGCCGCGTCTCGCAGCTTCTCGAATGGCGTAGACTTTACTGGAACACCGGTAGATGTCATGCCTTGTAATTCTTTGCCTTGTACTGAAAATTTTCGTAAATATACAAAAAATACTACTATATTAAGTCTTCATATTCAGTGATGGTGTAAAAAATACATCAGCTTATTCCTTCCCCAAGGTACGATAGAATTATACTTTTAAGAGAATCTTTTACTTCATCCTGTGGGTGCCGTAGAAAGCGCATATGGGGAATGCCTGGTAATTCCACCGCTTTAACACATGGTGTTATAACAATATCTTTCACACCAGTCGTAAAATATTCAGACTAAAGATGAGAAAGACCGTGAAAGGTGCAAGATTTCTAGTACTGCAATAGGCTATCCACCAGCCAAGTCATATAAATTTAGAAAAAATTTCACCCCAAAGGTGGCAACATGGGGGATGAAGTTATTTAAAAATAATGCAACTATTTCGATGACATAGACATTTTGATATTCCTTAGTTCACTAAAAAAAGTAAAAAAATTAACATTACTTTTTATTAAAATAAGAAGTCAAAGCCGACTTTAAAAAACTAAAAAACAAATTCTCATTCTGAAGTCGGAGGGTTCAATTCTTTTTAATCTTTTTAATTATTCTCCAATAAACTGTCTAAGCACTAACTTCATAATAATTATATTATTTTTGGTTCCTTGAAGTAGGCTTTTATTTTTTATTAAAAGTTAACATTTTCTAAAAATCCCATTCGCAAAGTTGGAAGTTTTGGTGCTTTAATCTAGATGAATTATGATTTTTTTTCTAAAACTGAGATTTTCTTTACACTTATTTGATATGACACATTACATCTAAGGCTAAGAAAAGTGGGTACTTATAGTTTAGGTGAGTATTGCAATGGTAAAGTTTCCATATGTACCCTAGTTAAAGTCAATAATTACCTATATCAATGCTAACTACAAAAACTTTCAAATACATACACGTGACTTTCATATGTTCCTTTCCTGTTCTTTCCATTTCCAGTTTGTGCAGCTTAAACAGTATGGGCGAAGGAGTAACCAGAAAGTCCCTTAGACAATATATAGAGGTGTTTGCTATCGAAGGGAACTTTGTTGCCAACTTTCCAAGGCCCTGTAATATTTGTAATGAAAGATTTGAAAAAATAATCAAAAAACGTCTACACAACACAACATTTAAAAAATACCTTATTATATGACTATACTGAGTGATCTTTTTGATATCGTCTGGAAAAAATACAGAGTGGAACAGGTGAACGGAAAAGAAACCTAGCACTGATATTTTCTTTTTTTTCTTTTACATGTTATTAAATTGATCTATCAATAAATATTTATATTATTAATAATTTAACTAAACTTTCGGTACTTAAAAAATAAAAGCAAAAATATTAAACTAAATAAATAAATCAATTCGAAAACATCGAAATTTAAATAATACACACCCAATTAGTGGTATTTATTGATAGATCAATTTCATATGTTAATGTAAAAAAAAAAAAAATTGTAAAATATCAGTGATATGGGCTTCTACTCCGTTCACCTCTTCCACCCTATTTTTTCCAGACGGTATAAAAGATCACACAGTATATTTTCTTAAAAAGAAAAAAGACGACGTGGATCTATAGATACTGTTTGATATACGTTTTGTATAAGAATCCACCACCCGATATCACCCAATGGGTGTCATAAGTAGCAACACAGTGCGGGTGGACAACAGCATCTCCGTGATAACAACCAAAAATAATTGAATTGCGTTTGCCAACCCGCTCGCCAAGCGTGGCAACTATGGTAAGTATTTCCCTATGAGGCAACCTATGTGGTAGGCCTTTGTACAGCATAGCACGTTTAATAGACTCGCAAGTTAAAGCACACTATCTATCCCCTCACTTTCATAGTCTAATGGCAAAGCAAGTCGACACGAGTGCGGTGAGAGATTTGGCACAGAAAAGGCTTTGTGTGCTTTACGAGGCACGGGTGTAAAATAGCGCCAACTTCCTGACACCGAACCTCTACTAAGAATTTCTTAATTAAAAAAACTGAATTGTGAAAACGTGATCAGCAATCGCGCATAAGTCGACTAGACCAACAAGGAAATCTGTAAATAAGTACTAAGCATCCAAAGAGTATTGTTTTTTAAAACTCCATTTAATGCAATGATTTCTTATATTTACGCGAACACTACACATGATTAATACTACTTTTACCGATTTTATCGCGATTATTTTTGCTTTTAATTACTTTTATTTTTAATTCCCGACGTTTCGGGCGCTTTCCAGCACCCACGGTCAAGGGGGACTGAGATGACTGACGTCCCGATGTCATTGTTAAATCCGGAGTACCTTCAGCTTTTTTAATTATTGTTTATGGTTTATGTATGGGTGTATTAAAAAAAGTGATCAGCAATCGCGCATAAGTCGACTAGACCAACAAGGAAATCTGTAAATAAGTACTAAGCATCCAAAGAGTATTGTTTTTTAAAACTCCATTTAATGCAATGATTTCTTATATTTACGCGAACACTACACATGATTAATACTACTTTTACCGATTTTATCGCGTTTATTTTTGCTTTTAATTACTTTTATTTTTAATTCCCGACGTTTCGGGCGCTTTCCAGCACCCACGGTCAAGGGGGACTGAGATGACTGACGTCCCGATGTCATTGTTAAATCCGGAGCACCTTCAGCTTTTTTAATTATTGTTTATGGTTTATGTATGGGTGTATTAAAAAAAGCTGAAGGTACTCCGGGTTTAACAATGGCATCGGGACGTCAGTCATCTCAGTCCCCCGTGACCATGGGTGCTGGAAAGCGCCCGAAACGTCGGGAATTAAAAATAAAAGTAATTAAAAGCAAAAATAAACGCGATGAAATCCGTAAAAGTAGTTCCATTTAATGTCTTAATATTCATCTATTTCTATCTGGATTCACTTACATGTTTTAGCCAATATTTAATTATAACCTAAAATATTTACTCATAAATCTTCTGGATATTTTCTGTTATCTGTTTTCTGGTGCTTTATCTCCTCTAAACCCACTTTTGTAGTGTGTGGTAGGGCCACGCTGCAGCTATATTAGTTGTAGAATGAATGGGTCTGCTTGAGCAGTGTAGGGCCATGCTCTAACAGAATACCAGCTTAAGGCTGCTGTATTTCATGTGGTGAGTGTAGACGACCGGAGGCATTTTTAATAGAAACGAGGCATTCCATCTTAGTTATATGGGGCAACAACGTTCTGCATTTTGATACTTATTCGATGATATATCTAGGTGATTATGAGCCACAACATCCACTTACAATCAGGGATGTATACGTTTATCACCCATACCTATTCTATATTAAAAAAACTTAAAAAATACTTTTTAATTAACTTTTAAAATATCAAGGGGGAAAAGAAAATAATAACGTTACTAACTTCCAGACACACCATCAGTAACGGCATATGAGCTAATATCAATTTATGGTTATGATTGGAGTTAATCTTCTCAGTTAAGCGTCCGCATAAAGAGTCGGCACCTAAAAACAGGCAAAGGCATCAAAACAGAACATTTTATAGCGCACAATATCTACTTCTATGGGAAGGTATTTTCAACTCACAAATGAAGGTTAGTTTATGAAATTAACTGTGACTATTATAAAGGTACAGCACACGAATAATTCTAATATAATATTTACATATTCCAATAATTTAGATATCTAGTTTCCATATACCCTTCAAACTAGACTATTATAAGGTTAATAAATGAGTAAAGAATAGTATAAGGTTGGGGAAAAAGTTTCTTCATATTTCATATACAAATTCAAGACATTTTTTTCATTCAGATTATGCGAGGACCCACAAATTATATTAGTCAGTTGCTTTGAGTACATAGTCAGCACGCATGACTGAGGTAAGAGGTTAAGAAAAAAGAGGTATTCACATTATGTGCGAGGAGTTGACACCAGTCAATACTCTCACTCTCGAATGCTGAATATCGTCTGGTAAAAATTCGTTGGTAACGAATTTTTACCAGACGATATTCAGCAGTCGGTTGTGGGGATTGCGTTATTGATCTTCTAATTGTTAGTCCTTTTCCAGCTTGATTGCTTACTTTTTACGGTTTATTAACCGAATAATCAACCAATGAAAATAATTATGTCAAACAAGGTATTGGCAACACTCGTAGATAGTGTTGTAGTTTTACTTCATTACAAAATAAAAATACCCAGCATACTACCAGAGGTATAGCCCGGGGCATGGTGAGTCTAAAGCAATTAGAAAAAAAGGTTCATTGTTATTTGGTAAAAGTATGTATGATTGTTAGTCATAAGGGGCAACTCACAGCTACATATATACAGATACCTATTAATATTGCTAGGGCGTTTATAAGAGCTGGTACATCATAGTCCTCATCAACTGTAACATTATATGAAATATTACTTAGATTTATAAAGAATATTACAACGTGTATGTACCAAATTCGAGGTGCCTTTTGTTTTTTAATGGAACCTTCAAAAAGGAAAAAAATACTATTTGTTACGGATATATATTTAGATATAATATGACTGTTGATACAAACGAGAGTTCAAACGAGAAACTCCTAAGTCAAAAAAAAAGTAATGATAAAAACGACAGTGTATCTATCGATATATTATGTGTTAGCTTTAGTAATACTAAGTTATGATAAGTATTCAATTAGCAATTATATACTAGAACTTTATTATTAAAATTTACAAATTAATATGTATAAAGTAAGGTGTTAGAGAAAAGATGTGCAGGAAGAAATTTTCATAAGTATATTAGGCATTATATAAAATGGAATATCCTGCTGGGAGTTTATATTTAATTTCTATATAATTTATATTATTTAATTTCTATGTGAATATGACATGTAAAAAGTTATTCCCAAAAATGTTCGTTAGGTAAAAAATATTTTAAAAGTTAATAAATTTATCTCCTTCGTGTAAATGTTGTATAATAATGATATTGAGAAAACAATATAAATTTCAGCACACCAAAAATATTTACGTCATTATTACAACAAAAATTTAGAAAGAAAAGAAAAGAAAGGTACCTTTGTACAATAAGGTGTTAAATTTTGGATGCTTAAGATATCTTACTTACTTACTTACTTATCGTCACGCACAATCCCTAACGGGGTAGCCAGAGAGAACAGATCGCCAAGTGTCACGATCCTTACATACCTCTTTCGCTTCTTTCAGGTTCATTAACTTCTTCATACATGCACGTCTAGGTATCCGAGTACTCTTGACCCTCCCCTCTTCGAGCAATTTGCTCACATGGTCTTCGAAAGTTAGTCTCGGTCTACCTCGACACCTTTTAATATTTACTTTCGCTCTATATATTTTCTTCACCATTCGGTCTTCACTCATTCGTTCAACGTGTCCAAACCATTGGAGTACGCCCCTATCAATTTTTGTGATAAGGTCATCTTTCAATCCTGCTATATTGCGAATCTCTTCGTTTCGCTTTCGGTCGGCTATGGTAACGCCACACATTTTACGAAGAGATCGCATCTCCACTGCATTCAACTTGCTTTTATGCTTCTTCTGGCATACCCAGGTTTCGCTGCCATATAACAAAGTCGGTACCATCACTGCGTTATGTATTGCAAGGCGTGCACTCTTGCCTTTTTATTAATGCATTCAGGGCACCATTGACTTTGTTTCCGGCAGCGACACGCCTATCCACATCTAAATCACATCTTCCATCCCGGCTGAAAGCACTCCCCAAGTATACAATTTCATTTACCTGTTCTAGACATTCCTGATTTACCCATATTTCACATTTCGTTCTCTCTTCGTCCTTTTCAAATACCAGAACCTTAGTTTTATTAGCATTCAAACGTAGCAATTCAAATTAAGATATCTATTTTTCTTTTTTATATAAATAAAGTGAAAGGATACTCAGGGATATGTATAACTTTAGCAAATCAGTCGAATGACGTCACAATTATATAAAAGTTTTTTAAATTACGCATTGCAATGCGTTATCCAAATATGGTTAAAATTTGACTACTCTGAAAAATAACCCCGTAAAAAGAAATTCGTGAATAAATTTAGTACTTTATCACAAATTACCTGTTTCATCACCAATAGCCCAAACTAACAAGTCGACGCAAGCCGAGTTAGCCATAACATTTACTTTAAACTTGTTCACTGTAGCGAAATTGCTCTCCCTATCTTCCTTTTCAGAGGCGTCGTGATGACGACTTTGCAATTCGGTCTGACCACTGAGGAATAAACACTTCACGAACTCCTGTAAAGCAATTCAATTATAATTTAGGATGAGAAAGATATTAAATGCTGTGCCGGACGGGCGAAACTCTCCGGAGTAAATGTTGTCGAAGATACTTCGCGAGTCGCTCACGTCCTACACCTATAGGTTCCGGTGGGTACTTTCACCGCCGTCTTTGTGGGTGCCGCTGAGGTATTGTGGACTGTGGTTCAAATCAAAATGCACGATTAACAAATACAAATAGCAAGGTAGTGGCCAGCGGTTCGACTGATTGATTAGTCGCGAAATTTTATAACTATTGATCACGGTTGTTAAACTACGGTTGTTCACTATTGGTTGGTCACTGTATATTTCAAAAGATTTCTTTAAATTGTACGGTGGTATCAAATATCTATTGGTAGTAGCTGGTTTTCTAACACTACTGACTAGCAGCTATTATCAACTAAACTAGTTGATTTTATCACTTGTGTAACTGCGGATATCAGTTACCACTTTCGCTATATGTAACTGCGAATATCAGTTACGACCTTTTTAGGCTAGCTAACACTATCACTATATGTAACTGCGAATATCAGTTACGACCTTTTTCGGCTAGCTAACACTTTCACTATGTGTAACTGCGAATGTCAGTTACGACCTTTTTCGGCTAGCTAACACTTTCACTATTCACTATATACTGCTACTAGTCACTTCAGCTACCACCGGATACCACTCACTTCACTTCACTGTCACTGGTAGTTCTTCACACTACTACGGGTACTGGGTCCCGAGCCCCTAAGGTAGACTTGGGCAATACTTTGCAGTGAGCCGCTTGCCATTTTCCGTTTGCCTCTTTATTGCATAAACTTTTCACTATACAAATGGCATAAATTGCAATATTTTCTATACAAAACTAATTGCTACACTAACATGCTATACATCGTTAAATCGGTAGTCTGGTACTTTATTAGTATATCATAAAGGTTACTCAAAATATTAACATTGTAAAAAGTTATTAAACGAAATGTCCAAAATTTTCATAATATTTGGGTACATTAATTCTTTGTTTTTTCTATAACTAAGAAATGCGTTTAATTATACAAAAATATCCCTACACTTCTTTAATCTATAAGCCATATGCTAATTGAATGTCATATTTATAACTCTTTTAGAACATAAAATTATTTTCCTTATTTTAGTATGAACTATTACGCAGTTAATTAAAAACTTTTCCACGATAAGACGCGCTGTGATTGGTCGATTTTTTGGTATATAATAGAAGTTGTTTATATCACTTGTTATCAAAACGACATTCTATACAAATATACTAAGAGTTATAAACATGCTAAATAACTATATTAATACACGTTTTCACTCAGTTTTGTCGGTAATTTCATTATTAATACAAAAACAATATTCTTTATAACTTCGTTTCTTAGCGTTGTTAGGCCGTCGCGAACATCTCTCCCGCCGTGCAGCGTCGCGACGATTTTCTCACAGCGGCGCTGCATCCATTTCGGTGAGCGACGTTGCTTCTATTTCGGCAGCGGCACGAGTTTCCTGGTTGGCCTCTTGATTAGGCCGTTTGCTGTGCGTACCTCCACAGTGCGAATCTGTCCGTCCGCACCGGGGTAAACAGCTTCCACCCTCCCTCGTTGCCAGGTGTTACGAGGTAACTGGCCGTCAGCTATGAGGACTGGGTCGCCCACCTGGAGATTGGGACCTCGCCCATGGGCCTCCCGCCGGTTTTGAAGTTCCGGTAAATACTCTCGGACCCAACGCTGCCAGAACATGTCAGCGAGTATCTGGGAGCGTCGCCAGTGTCTTTTGCTATTCATATCCTTTTCATCAAATACTCCAGGTGTCGGCAATCTCGCAGATCCTCCTAAAAGGAAGTGATTTGGAGTGATGGATTCGTCATCGTCGCTGTCTACAGAGATGTGAGTCAATGGTCTGCTATTTACTGTGTACTCCACCTCGCAGAGCAGCGTGGCTAATACTTCCTCATGCGGATGTCTCTCATGAAGGACGGTGTATAGTGCCGTCTTCACGCACCGTATGAGACGTTCCCACACTCCTCCCATGAAAGGCGCGGAGGGGGTTATAATACGCCACACTATGCCTCGTTGACTGGCTTCTTCTCGAAAAGCCTCCCGAAGTTCCTTGTTTCCCAGATCGACTGACTCAGATGCTTCATGGTCAGGTTCTAATTCTTTTACAACTTCTGGTGCGTTGGAAACCCATTTTCTTAAGTTGAAGTGCGCGTTTTTGTGTATGTCGCGTACTTCCTTCGATATTCGCATTGCCTCTTCCAGAGACTGGAAACTGTCGAGATAGTCATCCATATAGTGGTTTTGAATGATAGCTTCTACGGCTTCTGGATTTGTGTTCCAGTTCTTCGCGAATATGGCTGTGCAGGGCGAACTGGCTGCACCGAAAATGATCGACGTCATTCTATATTCCTGTGGAGCTTCATTACGTCGATCCCCTCTCCAGAGATATCTTAAGGCATCTCTGTCTTCGGGTCTAACTTTGACCTGCATGAACATTTCGGCTATGTCCGCGGAGACAGCGATTTTATGGCGGCGAAAACGCATCATGACCCCTGGTAGTGATTGCAGTAGGTCTGGACCCGTGAGCAGGAAGTCGTTCAACGACACCCCCTTTGTTTTGGCTGCGGCATCGTGTACTATTCGAAACTTCTCTGGTTTCATTGGGTTATGGACATCGAAATGGGGTAGGTACCATGTTCTTCCCGGTGTGCTAGTTTTCGGTGCTATCTCGGCGTATCCTTTTTGTACAAGGGAATTCATTTGTTCATCATACTTCCTTTTTAGATCTTCGTCTCGATCTAATTTTCTTTCAATGGAAACGAGCCGTTTTATTGCTGTTTCGTAATTACCAGGCATCTCGATATCCTTTTCCTTCCAGAGAAGCGCTGTTTCTATGTGCCCGTCTTGTAACTGACGGGTGATGCTATTTAGTATATCTTCAGCTTTCTTCTCTGGGTCGGAGTCTGGTCTTCTCGGATTGATAATGAGAGATTCCAGCGCGAAATATTCGCGGAGTTGGTCATCTATATTTCCCTCGCTCTTGTGCAGCTCATTGGCCGCGTGGACGCGCTGATACGGGGCTTTAGTGCGTGCCCCGTGTAGCACCCATCCTAATTCTGTGAGCGAGGCAATTGGCTGGTGCGGTGGACCTCTACGGATTTGAGTGGCTATCAGAAGTCTCCAATTGTCCTGTCCTATTAGGATCCTTGGGTTGCCGGAGTCATATATTAGCTGCTCCTTTAGGTCTTTCAAGTGTTTGCACTTGGCTATGTCTACTGCACGCACAGTCTGTGGCCCCAAGTTTAGGCTTGCGACCGTGCGTGCTCTGAATGGTACCCTTTTGCTGTGGAGACTCTTCAGGGATACTTTAATTCTTCGGGATTCCGGTGAATCGAGGGTGGTGTTCCCGATAGCGGTGATCTTAAACGGGTCGAACCGCCCTTTAGCTCCAATTTGTTTGGCGATCTCTTCATCCATTAGTGAAACTGTTGACCCATCATCCAGCAGGGCGTGTGTGTTTACAGCTCCCGCCGGTCCAATTACTCGCACTGGAATTATTTTTAAATAGGCTTGATGCTTTGACACACCGAATGAGTTAGCAACAGTTTCTTGAGGTTCTTTTTGTTTGACCTCAGTCTTCTCCTTTGTATTACTATGGAGAAGTCGATTGTGTGTCGCGGTGCATCCTTCTATTCCACACTTATTTGTTTTGCATTTGTGTGTCTGATTTCTATAGCGTAAACAGCGGAAACATAAATTATTTTGCTTTGCGAGTTCCCATCTTTTGTTGATATCTGCTTCCTTAAATTTTTTACATTCGGATCCGTAGTGACCCTCCTTTCCGCACACTCTGCATTTCGGAGATGGCTTAGTAGTAGCCGCGTGTGCTCTATGTACTGAACGATTGCTTTGTGCTTCGTTTATAATTTCTGGAGGCGCAAATGCACTGCAGAAGCGAGCTTGCTCGGTAATAAAATCGCTGAAGCAGCCGAGGTCTGGTCTAGAGTCATATTTTTCAGTGTAGATTCTATACCACTGGGCACGTATAGAGTTTGGCAGTTTGTCGGTGAGGTGTCGTAGCAGCTCTGCGTTGACGAGGTAATGATCTCGCTTTAGGACTCGAAGAGTGACGACGCTTCCCCTCACTTTACTCGCGAATGTGCAAATGTCTCTGGGCGCTTCTGTACAGCGTGCTAATCCTCGTAACTTCTCGGTTTCTGCTTGCGCAATTGAATCTGGACGCCCAAATTGTAGCTCCAGTTCTCGCATAATCTCATCTGGCTTAGCATGCCCAATAAGTTCTGAACTGACTGTTTCCAAGGCTCTTCCTTGTAGACTTCGTCTTAGTCTAGCAGTGTTTTCAATGTCATTGAAGTAGCCTCGGGTTGTTTCGTAAATGGCACGGAATGAAATCCACTCGGTATGTGCTCCGCTAAAGCTTGGCAGTGTCATTATAGCTTTCGACGCTGCGAAAGTATGCGACGATAGTGGCGCACTCTCTAACTTTGATTTGTCAGCGAGCGCGGCTATAGCGGACGTGAGCTCCGATATAAATGGACGGAGCCCCCTGTCTTCACTTATGACAGGTTCCTGGCTAGCTTTATTTGGCTTGGGATCCTTTTGTACATCTTCCGGATATAAATCCTGGTATGTGGGCTCTGATACAATCGGTAGGAGCCCCCTGTCTTCATTAACGATGGGTTCCTGGCTGAGCTTCTGTGGCATGGGATCCCTTTGTACGTCTTCTGGATAGGAATCCTGGTTCGTGAGCTCCTTTTGGGGCTCACTGAGGTCGACAACGTCCGGGGTTGGCTTTGTGACGGTTTTATTAAATGGGGCCTTCCCTCCGGTGGTTGCGCCTTGCTTTGACTTTTGTTTGGCTACCGAATTTTGGAGCCAAGATCGGACGTACTCACTTTTGGAGTGACCATCTTCATCATAATCGTCTGATTCGTCTTCTTCTTCAGCCATCTGTAAGGAGATCTGCGCGAGTTCTAGTTTGATCTTCAATACTTCTTCACGAGCCTTCAAAATTCTTCTATTGGGCCGAACAGTCTTCTTTCACTTCGTACTGCAATCGGTGTGGCCCCTCGGTGGCTCTTCGGTGTGGGTGTCTTCCCGGGCTGTTGGCGATGATGCACGGCTAAAGTCATCGTTGCCTTCTATATGCTCCCTCTGCTTCGTTGTGCGGGCCGTAGTGGTCGGCGCGGGCAGGGGTATCCCCCTCGGGGGGCAGCATGGCACCTCAGCGCCCTCTACCGTTGACGGTGAGCGTGGTGGCATCTGGTGGTGGACGGCGGCGTTACTGGCCAACGAACCTCCTTCCAGACCGACGGTCCACGCCTTGGCTTCCCTTCCTTGCGAACGGGTGATCGGCATCTTGAATCTGAAAAATTCTGCGGTTTTAATACGGTGGTGACTATTTACCCGGTTCCGAAATACAAACGGATATATCCGGCTCGAAGGACCAACGAATGTGCCGGACGGGCGAAACTCTCCGGAGTAAATGTTGTCGAAGATACTTCGCGAGTCGCTCACGTCCTACACCTATAGATTCCGGTGGGTACTTTCACCGCCGTCTTTGTGGGTGCCGCTGAGGTATTGTGGACTGTGGTTCAAATCAAAATGCACGATTAACAAATACAAATAGCAAGGTAGTGGCCAGCGGTTCGACTGATTGATTAGTCGCGAAATTTTATAACTATTGATCACGGTTGTTAAACTACGGTTGTTCACTATTGGTTGGTCACTGTATATTTCAAAAGATTTCTTTAAATTGTACGGTGGTATCAAATATCTATTGGTAGTAGCTGGTTTTCTAACACTACTGACTAGCAGCTATTATCAACTAAACTAGTTGATTTTATCACTTGTGTAACTGCGGATATCAGTTACCACTTTCGCTATATGTAACTGCGAATATCAGTTACGACCTTTTTAGGCTAGCTAACACTATCACTATATGTAACTGCGAATATCAGTTACGACCTTTTTCGGCTAGCTAACACTTTCACTATGTGTAACTGCGAATGTCAGTTACGACCTTTTTCGGCTAGCTAACACTTTCACTATTCACTATATACTGCTACTAGTCACTTCAGCTACCACCGGATACCACTCACTTCACTTCACTGTCACTGGTAGTTCTTCACACTACTACGGGTACTGGGTCCCGAGCCCCTAAGGTAGACTTGGGCAATACTTTGCAGTGAGCCGCTTGCCATTTTCCGTTTGCCTCTTTATTGCATAAACTTTTCACTATACAAATGGCATAAATTGCAATATTTTCTATACAAAACTAATTGCTACACTAACATGCTATACATCGTTAAATCGGTAGTCTGGTACTTTATTAGTATATCATAAAGGTTACTCAAAATATTAACATTGTAAAAAGTTATTAAACGAAATGTCCAAAATTTTCATAATATTTGGGTACATTAATTCTTTGTTTTTTCTATAACTAAGAAATGCGTTTAATTATACAAAAATATCCCTACACTTCTTTAATCTATAAGCCATATGCTAATTGAATGTCATATTTATAACTCTTTTAGAACATAAAATTATTTTCCTTATTTTAGTATGAACTATTACGCAGTTAATTAAAAACTTTTCCACGATAAGACGCGCTGTGATTGGTCGATTTTTTGGTATATAATAGAAGTTGTTTATATCACTTGTTATCAAAACGACATTCTATACAAATATACTAAGAGTTATAAACATGCTAAATAACTATATTAATACACGTTTTCACTCAGTTTTGTCGGTAATTTCATTATTAATACAAAACAATATTCTTTATAACTTCGTTTCTTAGCGTTGTTAGGCCGTCGCGAACAAATGCAAATAGTTTGAAAATTAATGAAGTTTGCAAGAACGTAGCATTTATTTATATAATATGGGTGACAAACGAGCATACAGTCCACCTCACGGTAAGAGGATGCTGTGGCCCATAGACATCTACATTTATTCTCGATTAAGATTCAAAAACGCAGATGCATTGTCACCCCTGAGGACAAAGATGGAATGCCTCGTTTTCAGTAAAAAAGGGTCTCCGGATCTCCACACTCATCATACGAAACACAGCAGTATTAAGCTACTATTTTACGCAGGTAGTATGTGAGAGCGTGGTGCTTCCTCGGTCGAGCCGACCCATTCGTGCTACAACCATAATATAGTTGCAGCGTGACTCTACCAGGTATAAAGCATGGTACTGGAACACTGGAGACTCCTTCTCATCATCTCAATTATGTGTTTTGTGTACAATTTCCGAATGTAAGGCATTTCATCTTAATCCTCAAATTAATAATGCATCAAAGCCTTTTTTATTTGAAATAAGTTAAAGGTGATCATAGTATGCCATTAACCATGAGATGAGATATTAGCTCGACTAATTATTCTCTCGATAAAAATTTCATATCTCCCACTAATTGTAATTTCGATTGTTTATATTTTGAATCATTCATTCAATACCGCCTCTAAAAAGTGCACTTTATACAGGTGGGTCTACGCTAGAGAAGCCAAACACGAGCTGAGCCGCTCTACTCGCGGTGTCAAATGTGGACGTACAATGAGCCCACAACATGCAAATCGATGCAAATCCCTTTGTGTTCGTCAAAAAACCGACAATAGGCGAAGCACAGGCTAGCATAAACCGAACGCTTGAAGCGTGCTCGTTCGAGGCTTGTATGTCGGTCCACACCACACGAATTTGTGCTCGGCTCATGCTCCGCTTTGCTCGGCTCGTCTAGCGTACCACCTTAACACAGGCCTCTACCATAGATTGCGTCGTAAGACGAGGATATTTACCACAGTTGCCAGGTTTGGCAGACGGAATGTCAATCGCAGTTTTTATTAGTTTGAGTTTTCTGGCTTTCGTTTCATTTCTCTTTGTCGGCTCTTACGACAGCCACGGTATAATATATATAAATTGAATCTGGACGTTAATTCGATAATAATTTCATGTGCCAAACCACCGAAGTTGTATGGGTTACCAAAGATACACAAACCGAATGCTCCATTACGTCCAATAGTGAGTCAGATTGATTCGCCAACTTACAGATTGGCTCAATACTTAGCTAAAATATTATCACCACTCAGAGGACACACAAGAGCACACACTTAGGATTCATACCATTTTGTCAGTGAGATAAAAGACCTACATCTTACTGACAATGAAACCATGGTCAGTTTTGATGTTCAGTCTCTATTTACATGCCTACCTGTTGAAGACTGCATCTCAATTATAACTAGGAAACTAGAGGAAAATAACATGCCAGCAGAATATGCAGTATTACTAAGACATTGCCTGACATCTGGCTATCTATTGTGGAAGGAAGAGTTTTACAAGCAAGTAGATGGTGTGGCGATGGGCTCACCTGTATCTCCCATTGTCGCCGATATATTCATGGAAGACTTTGAGGAGAAAGCCCTCCTTACTGCACCTGTTACACCAAGGATCTACAAGCGGTACGTAGACGATACTTTCACAATTTTACCATCAGACAAAGTAACTGCATTTTTAGAACATCTTAATTCCATAAACTCTAAAATTCAATTTACTATGGAGTTAGAGACAAATAATTCCTTACCTTTCCTAGATGTGTTAGTCATCCGAAATCCTAATAACACCATTGGTCACACTGTGTATAGGAAAAAGACCCATACAAACCGATATTTAAACGGTGAATCTCACCACCATCCTTCACAGTTAGCTACCGTGGGCAAATCTTTGTCACAGAGAGCACGAGGGATCTGTGACAGCAAACACCTGGCCGCCGAGCTTCAGCACGTCAAGCAAATTCTGCACGACAACAAGCTTCGGGTCCCGCGCCTACGTCACAGTGACCGAGTGAAGCCGGCCACGGTCGAGCGTGTGCCTGCTGTACTACCATATGTCAGAGGTGTCACAGACAAGATTGGCTATATCTTGAAGCGAGCTTCTATTAGAACATTCTACAAGCCGCCGAAGAAGATTAGTCAGTTCCTACCATCCGTCAAGTGTCATATTCCTCGACAAGATGCAGGAGTGTACAAGCTTGATTGTGAATGTGGTCTCTCTTATATAGGACAAACCAAAAGATCAATTAGGACCCGCGTAAAAGAACATATAGCTTATGTGAAGCATCAACGTTCCGGGAAGTCTGCAGTTTGTGATCATATCCTAGACGGCCCCAACCATTACATCAGATTTGATAGACCACAAATCCTCGCGAAAGAACACCGATTCCTACCAAGGATGATATACGTGTAGGCTATTGAAATTAAAAAAACATCCTAATTTCAATAGAGGAGGCTGGGTACTACCACCTGCTTGGGATCTTATAATCAATAAAATTAAAACTAAACCAAAGCATACCACTGCAAGACCTCATTTTGCATAGATCGGACCATAAACAATAATTAAAAAAGCTGAAGGTACTCCGGGTTTAACAATGACATCGGGACGTCAGTCATCTCAGTCCCCCGTGACCATGGGTGCTGGAAAGCGCCCGAAACGTCGAGAATTAAAAATAAAAAATAAACGCGATAAAATCCGTAAAAGTAGTTTTAATCATTAATAAACTGTCAAAATTTACCTTCTTATGCTAACGATATTGTAGCAGTTTTTCATTGCCTAAAAACACGGACAAAAAGACATTTGCTAAAAATAAATCCTAGCTAGATCGATTTATTGCCCCCCAAAACTTTAAAGGTATAGGATTATTAAAGATAACTCCAAAACTACTGGTCTGATCCTGATCAAATTTAAATAGGACCAAAATTATCAAAATCGGTTTATCTAGGAAAAAGTTCTCAGGCACACCTCCTATCTTGAAGTGGGTTAAATTATTTTAAAATGAATTTATTGTTTTTACATATCTGGTAGTATTGAAAGCTCGAGGTCTCTCAGTGAGCCATGGAGAAAGCTGTGCAGTATGTTCGAAGAATATCTGCGTGATAGTATTTGCAATAATGATATACGCAGTAGAACGAGAGTAAGCGACATAGCCCAACGGATCAGTAAGCTGAAGCTGCAATGTGCCGGCCATATAGTTGAAAGAACCAAAAACTGTGTTGTGTTTAACTGTATTCAGTAGTTGACTTGTAAATGGTTCACACATCCTCCTTATACTATACATCTATACACACACTTCACACATACTTTATACACATACCTCAGTTAGCATTTAGATATAATCTATGGGTAGAGCATAACCACCCAATACAAGCATTTTTACATGCTCCCTGGATGGTTCTGCCCACGGTATAATACAATTTTGTTACAAAACAATGTTAAGGAAATAAACTTTTTTTTTATTAAGGTTATTTTCCATTTTAATTTTGCGTCGTACTGTTGCGTAATGTGTATTCTGATCGTAAGCGACACAACTTCTCCCTTCAAAAGCCAGAGCGATACTAACGGACGGGGCGACAGGAATCAAGCTTACGCGCCGATAGCTTAGGTAATTTCTTTTTACGGTGAAAATAATGGTATTTTAAAAAAGTAATAACATAAGCACTGCTTTATAGTTATTTCAGTTGGTATGCAAAGTTCATGATCTTATTTAAAGTATTTTATGAATAACAGCGGTTTATTGTTTATTTTGGAGGTAACTTTGGATTTTTTTTCTATCGAGAAAATTTTACGAAATCGTGTTTTCGTCAACATAATCCTTAATCCTCAACTTTACCATATATTTATTTCAAAATTAATGCTGCAATATTTTCGGCATAACGAAGGATCTTGCCAAGCCATTTGAGATTATATTTCCCCTTAACACATGAATATATATATGTCAATATCACAGTTTCTAGATGATAGCCCTTGAATTCCTAGGTTTCATACATTAAAATATTTCGTATTGTTGTTACGGATTAGTAAAAATAATATAGGCTATAATTAAATTACCTGAACATCTTTCGTAAATGGACCTGGTAAGTCTTTCTGATGTTGTAATATTTCCCGTAGTAAAGTAACCATTACCAAGTTAAGCGTTTCTGAAAAAGATTTGTACGGGAACACCTGAAAATAAATAAATATTTTAACATATATACATACATAAGATGAACCCTTTGATTCTTTATACCGTGTTATTTAGGTACATATAATTTTATTTTTATAATTTCTCACATTGTCATCATTTGTAAATGCATAACTTAGATTTTGTAGAGATATTAACCATAGATTTTGCTTCATATTTGGAATTTGAAATAGTTGCAAATAGTTGACTGCCTTGTTGGTCTGGTGACTATAAACCCGACATCTTATTTAATTCCGGGTTGGGTAGAAAATAAAATTAAGTTTGTCTCTTAAGATATTTTCAGCAGCAGTCCCAAGTCAGAAAGTTGGCGGTGTTTCACCCCCGTGCTTCGGAAAACATTTAAAGCCCTTGGTCCTGCGCCTGATCTTTCGTTGCTCGTGTCGGTTTGCCGTTTAGGGGGTAATCTGTGCATCCAATCGAACTATGAGAGTATGGGAAATGGAATGTGAACTTTTGCTTCCGCATTCACTCAGTTTTAGTTTTTTTTATTATTATTATTTTGAGGTACAGAGAAGATGCTGTTCTATTTTTCTCAGTCGCGTCTTATGATACACGGGATACTTACATACTTTCATATTATGTCATTATTGTTAGAAATATACTTTGCTTAGTTTACTTAAAGCTTATGCCATAACAAAAATGACTATGCAGGTTATTTCATGTTGTAAATATATGAAATAAAATCTCTTTTCCATCATCTGTTGGATATAGGTATTTTCAAGATTTGCCAGTGGGCGGGAGAAAGCAGAGTCGTGATTGTCACAATAGTAATGATTCATCACTAATATGCACTAAGTGTAATATGTAATATACACAGAAGCTCACTTATTATTCTGCTTTTATTTATTATCTTTACTGTTTTGTTAAATAAGTGTTTTTCTATTTTATGAATAAAATAGAATACTATTTTACTCTTGTGGTTATTGAGTGGTTATTGTAATTAAATACGAATATAAATAATAACCACAAGTTAGGTAGCAAATAATGACAGGCCTGTTAGTCTAGTGGTTAGTGACCCTGACTGCTATGCCGGAGGTCGTGGGTTCGATTCCCACCCAGGACAAATGTTTGTGTGATGAGCACGATCATTTGGTCTGTGTCTGGGTGTAATTTATCTATAATATTTATGTATTTAGAAATATATAAGCATGTTTATCAGTTGTCTAGTACCCATAACACAAGCTCTGCTTAGCTTGGGACTAGATGGCGTTGTGTGATAGTTGTGGAATATTATTATTATTATTATTATTATTAATCTTTCACTAGAGAACTTCGTTTTAAAATGTCAAATTTTTCTGCGGGTGTTGTGTGATGTTGCGGCGGCGCCTTTGACAAGATGCGGTACGTGCCAAGGCGGCGCGACACAAAGGTGACCGTATCTAAGCGAACAGACTATAATGTTATATGAGCCTGGCATTTTTCTCACCCGTTTTTCAATAAATTGAAGTGACAAACAAAATTACAGACCACCTGAAAGTAAATGGCTACTGCACCCGATGTACACCTGCAACCAACTTCACTTCCCTCACACCCTTCAATATTATAAAGATTCCACCTTATATTAAATTTAAAATACCTGAATTTGTGCCGATGCGTAAATATCTTCGGCCTCTTCATCTAAAAACGCCAGGAGATCTTTGGTCAGCAATTTCTTCGCCAGAGACAAAATACACTGCAGATATGTTACATAGAATTGAACATTAATTCTCTTTTCTGGGGATTCAGAGAACCGCATATATGGAAATTGATTGAAACTCGATCCAAACTTGTGGAAGAAATACGTCGTAGGATCGTATGGCACGGAGCTATAGCTATGAAGAGACGATCTCTTCAGTGTACCACCTGAGCTGTCGGTTGCGTCAGTTCCATTCTCCATATTCTCATTGTTTGGATTTAAGTTCCCTGATAGAGAGCGTGGTATAATTGGACGAAACTGGTTAAACTTCCTCTTCTTGTCCAATGTGGAATACTCGAAAGTGGGTTCAGGTTCTTTGGTTTTCACTGGACTTGGTGGCTGAGGAAACAGACGGCAAAGTAATGGAGGATCGACTGTCGCATATCGCCCCATAGAACGCGCCAAGCCGATCAATATTGGTATGGTACTCTTGCAGAGTTGTAATTTTGATATTGTATCTTTATAATCTTTGCTTTTATGACAACTGATAATGATCTTTGTTAGGTTAGACATTAACTCTATCTGCGCTGTGATAATCTCCTCGCGTAGTGAGGGCTGTTTTGAGGCAACATCAGAAAGCAATGTGTTAAGGCAGAAACTAAATTTTTCCGCCATTGGTATACCTGAAAAAGAAGTTTGTTTAATTTTAAATTTTTATTCTTAGCTTATATAATGGGTTCCCGTTTAACCTTTATGGCGGCGCTAGTCAATAATTTTTTCATACATACGTAGGACACCCTCCTCTCCTATCCTATTCATTACACAACCGTTTGATAATGTATGTCCAAATATTTGCATATATCTTGAGGTATCGACTTCTCTCGTTTTTATCTAGGCTTGCACATAAAAAGAACAGTAAGAAAATTATTTGTAAGTTAGGCCTGGTCCATATTTTAACATTAATTTTAACGCAAGTTTAAATGTAAATAAGTAAAATCAAATGTGAATATCAAATGTGATATGAATTTCAAAATATTTTGCACACAAACATAGTCTATTTATTCAAAAGTTCAAATACTTTAATTTTGAGAAACGATGAAACGACGAAATACGTACGTAAATTCTTATTCGTCTTTCGGAACAGGTATTTTGCGACCTACAAACATTTGTTACGGATAATTTCAAATCATCATCATCATTCATCATGACAGCCCTTCACAAGTCTACTGCTGAACATAGGCCTCCCCCGAGGAATGTCACAAAGTACGGTCCTGAGCCACCTGCATCCATCGACTTCCTGCATGTCTTACCAGGTCGTCACTACACCTAGTGGGGGGTCGCCCTAAACTACGCCCACCGGTACGAGGCTGCCACTCGATATCTTTTTTCCCCATCGGTTGTCGATTCTTCGAGCTATATGGCCGGCCTATTGCCACTTCAGCTTACTAATCTGTTGGGCTAAGTCGGTCACTCTGGTTCTATTGCGGATATCCTCATTTCTAAGTTTATCACGCAGAGAAACTCCGAGCATAGCCCTCTCCATAGCTCGCTGAGCGACCTTGAGCGTCCTCATACGGCCAGCAGGGAAGGAGCACGTCTCAGATCCGTAAGTCATCACTGGCAACACGCACTGGTTGTACAATCTAGTTTTCAGGCTTTAAGGTATACCCGACGAGATGAGTCGTAATTTCCCGAACGCTGCCCAGCCGACCTCTCGAATGAAAAGTTAGACTTACCTAGTCGGACTACTTGTCCCAAGTAAAAATACTCGTCAACAACTTCGAGCATAGTGCTCCTAACAACTACCGGCATAGGTGTGACATGGACATTAAACATGATCTTTGTTTTGTCCATGTTCATCTGAAGACCTATCCGTTGGGAGACACTATTGAGGTCATTGAGCAATGCTTAGGTCCTCCAGCGATTCTACCATAAGGATTATATTGTCGGCAAATCGAAGGTGAGTACTGTAGGTACTCGCCATTGATGTTAATACCGTATCCTTTCCAGTCCAGTAGCTTGAAAACGTCTTCCAATGCAGCGATGAAGAGTTTAGGGGAGATAACGTCACCCTGTCTTACACCGCTCTGCAGTTGGATAGGTTTCGTACTCTGGTTCTGTACTCGAATAGCTATCGTAGCCTTATTGTACAAACACTTCAGCACTTCGATATACTGACAGTCAACTTGGCACCGTTGAAGGGACTGTAGTATCCCCCAAATTTCGACGAAATCAAAGGCTTTTTCGTAGTCCAAATACGCCAGGCAAAGTGGTAGATTGTACTCTTCGGTCTTCTGTACACTCTGCCGCAGGGTATGTATGAGGTCTTTGGTACTGAAGCCCTTTCGAAAACCGGCTTGTTCGGGAGGCTTGAAGTCGTCAAGTCTGCGGTCGAGACGATTCGTAATGACTCTCGAAAACAGCACGTAGACGCGGCTTAGAATGGAAATCGGTCTGTAGTTCTTCAAGAGAGCGTTGTCGCCTTTCTTAAAGCACAAGATCACCGCACTTCTGCTCCACGCCTCCGGAGTAGTGCCACCACGGAGAACGGAATTGAAGAACATCTGAAGGACTTTAAGTACCACTCCACTTCCACTTTAATTCGACACTCGCCTGGGGCCTTGCCGTTTTTAAGGTGCTGGAGAGCCATTCTAATCTCGCTGAGACTGACATCCGGGATATCATCAAAATAGTGTCGGATAAGACTTGTTCTTGAATCGTTACCCACACTTGCGTGTGGCTCCGAAGATGATGTGTACAGCTGCCTATAGAAACTCTCAATCTCACTCAAAATCTCAGATGTCCCGGAAACGATGCTGCCACACTCGGTCTTCAGCTTTAACAGTTGGCTCTTTCTGGCAGACAGATCTCTGGACAAAGACTTTGGGGCCCTGGTTCCGCTTGATCGCTTATTCAATACGAGCTGTATTGAAATTGCGCAAGTCCCGCCGCACGTATTTGGAGATCTGTCTGTTCATTTTCCTGTACGCTGTCAAATCTGTTGAAGACTGCACCTTCATTTCCCGTCTAACAGCCATGTGATTAAGAGTGTGATCGGTGTTTTTGTGTTCTTCTGCGGCGGGTCTTGTAGAACTTAGCTCCGACCGCATGGACAGTTTTCACGAGCTTGTGATTCATATCGTCCACTGTATTGCAATCTTCTAAGGCACTGAAAATGGTTTTGTAACTCGAGCTGAAAGGTTTCGGGACTTGGGATTAGAGCACAAGGGGGACGGATCGTTGACTTTATTAGACGAGACCTCTCCAACTTAATGTTCAGGTTCAATGTGCCTCTAAACCATTCGGTGATCGCTGCCAGTTTTCACCCTTGCGATCACTGAACAGTTGCCGTCTAGAAGTCAATCTCATTTTTGTCGAATCGTCGTGGCTCGATCAGGTCCACTTTCTGTGGGGCCGCTTCCGGAACAAAGAGTTCATCATAAAGAGTCTCTCTTTCTCCATGAAGTTGGCCATGCCACCATCGTGTGAGTTGACATACAGAAGAAAATCCTAGAGTTGTAAGGTACATTTTTAAAAATTGGATTATATAATGTTGCCCCTGGTGCAGGAATTTTGACTAAATTTCCTTTGTCCCTATATTCGGATATTGTGGCTTTCGGATATAGCCACAGATTAATTTCTAAAACAGATACATCGCTCCCTTGATTTTGACTTGAATTTGAGTTATTATCACTTCGTACAATACAACCCGCGCTGATCTGTGAGCTGGCGCGGTGAGGCGGCGTGGCGGAGCCTGATACGGTGTACAATATCATAGGGCGGGGTTCGAACCCGGGTTGCTCGCGTACTGTAAAATTTACAAGCATCCCTGAGCTACCACGACTTTAAATTAATTTTGTGATTTGGTCAAATAGGTACCTTAATTAATATCAGTAAAGTAACAAAATAAGCATCTCAATTTTTCAGGGGTATAATAATAGTTTCAATTTTAGCACTTTTGATTTTTACTTTTTTTTTAATTATTCATATTTATATATTAGCTCGAAGAACCGATAACCGATGGGAAAGAAAGGTTCTGGAGTGGCAGCCTCGTACCGGTAGGCGTAGTGTAGGGCGACCCCCCCACTAGATGGAGTGACGACCTGGTAAGATATGCAGGAAGTCGATGGATGCAGGTGGCTCAGGACCGTGCTTTGTGGCATTACTTGGGGGAGGCCTATGTTCAGCAGTCGACTTGTGAAAGGCTGTAATGATGATGATGATGATGATTAATATTACTATTACTTTTTCTTAATTCCATAAAATTAGTATAATTCAATCATATTTATACATATTAGCTGTATTCAGGTGCACCCACCGACGAGTTGACCTTGACTAGCGCAGCCTTAAGATCTTAAGAAGTTATAAAATGCAAATTATCTTAATAAAAAAGTTGATTTGTCTTGATTTAAAATTCTGTTTCATTTGTATTTGGTATAATTATACATAAACAAAAGAAAAATGTGATACATTCAAACGTCTATTAAATCTTTACCAAGCGTGTAAAGTTTGTAACTGTAAAAATATACATTGCTTAAAAATAAAATAAGTAATTTTAAAAAATCAAAAACCCGACTTCAAAAATAACAATTTAAAAATAATGCACTAGAAAGACCGAAACAAGATTAGGTTAAATACAAAAAAAAAAAACTATAAACAAAGTAAATTATAATTCGGTTTAAAAGACTATATTATTAGCTGAAAGCCTAAGTTATATGTTAAGTTTAGTAGCAGGCGGAACCCATTAATTTTCTTTCGTATGTTTCGATTTATAATTTGTAAGTGGGTCTCGCCTGCTACTAAACTTAATATTTTACTTAGGCTATTTAACTTAGGATTTTAGCTCATAATATAGTCTGTTAAACCGAATTAGAGTTTACTTTGTTTATAGTTTTTTTTTAAATTTTGTTTTCTTTACTCAATCTTATTTCGGTCTTTTTAGTGCATTACTTCTAAATTGTCTTTTTTGCAGTCGGTTTTTTGATTTTTTTTTAATTATTTATTTTATTTAAGACTTTTTAGTGTCCCAGTCAAGTCAGCCAGTGTAAAGGTTTTTTTTACAATTTTTCAAGAACTATGCGACTTAGAAAGGTCGATGTATATTTCCTGAAATAAACGGCGTTTCTTTATTACATTTTTCTTCAAAAACTTTAAAATATACGGTTCAAAATTTATAGAAAACAATTTTATTTGTTCCATTTTTAATGTGATTGGGCGACGGATATTAATAACTATTCTTTTTTTTCATATAATAAGCACGAGTTCCAGCACAAACATTGCACATTTTATAAACCAGTTATCAAAAACTTTATAAACCTAGGTAATTAAATTTAACCACACAACTTATATTCGATAGGTTTGGTTATTTTTTTATTAACGTAGATATTACTATTTTGCGCCAAAAATCCGCCATTTTGTTTATTAAAAAAATCTAAGAACACTTTGGTTAATAAGACGAATAAAACGATAACTTAATTGTCAAAATCTATCCAGCCGTTTGGAAGATACGAGGTAATAAAGAAATTTTACAAACATACAAGATCCCGCGAAAAACATAACCCTTCCTTGGCAGTCGGATAATAATTAGACTGCTCAGAATTAGCTCATCAGATTAGGCTAATAGTTTGGTTGCGGCACTGTAAGGTCGCGTATTCGAATCCCGTATGGAACAAGTGTTTTTATGGTTTGGATGTTTGTTCATGTGCAATAAATGTAGGTACATAAAACGCCTTCATGATATAGGAGAAAATCCTACCGTAAAAATTAATTTTTAAAAAAATATATCAAAAGTGCTTACGATCAACAGACTTAATTCTGTATAAGGGTTCCTCAAACTCAGCGTTGGAAAGGCATTTCAACACTTTCAGAAAGTATGGGAGCAATTTATCATGATGTTGCAGCCCACTCTGTAGAAAATATAAACCCAAGGCAATAATTGCTTCTTGACTGCGTGAGGTGACAGACAGGGAGGAGCTCACTTGTGGGCACAACATAAATAATGTATTCACCTGAAAATAATTATTCAAGTTAAAAAGAAAATTTTTGGTTTGGCTCAAAGTTACTGAGTTGTACGGACTCTTGGTCTCGTAATTCTGGGCAGATTTGCTAACCACTGCTGTGTTTTATTTAATGTTATGTGTATTTTTACAATAGATAAGTTAATGATGATTAATTATTTTTACATAAATAAATCAGAAATCTATTCTCAATAAACTCTGTATATACAATTTGCAGGCGACATTGCCATTAAATGTTACACTGTTTACCCATATCGGGTATGCAATAATTAAGAAACAAAACCGTTAATAATAATACTTTATTTTCACCACTTGCATAACTATCACATTTATAAATAACTATTCTATGATCTATACCTAGTTCACAAAGAATGATGGAACATCTGTGTCTGAACTAGATAAATATATATCTGTACTATATAAATCACTGTTTGATAATTACTATATTAATTTAAATTATAAAAACATTATGTTTTAACCACTCCTTGACCTATATTTTAAATTTTGGCAAGTACATAGCTTTTATATCGGGTGGCAGATGATTGAATATTTAAATAACTGTGCAAAAAGTGCTCTTATAATACAGGTAATTATTAATTTTAGGTGTACATAAATGATACTTATACTGTTTTTGTTACTTCTGTTTGAAATTATATCTTAAAAAATCAATGTTATAGTAATTTAAATTGGTTTTATAGGGTAGTAAAACAAAAATTGACAAAATATAGCTAAAAATAAATAAAGTTATTAAATAGTAAATATTTATTTGTAATTAAACTTGTTATGTGGATTAAGACATTTGTTCTAATCTGTGGAAATAGTTAAATATTGTATAATTAAACATATTAAGAATTGTAAATCTAGAAAATACTGTGTTAATTTGTGTCGTTTTGTTAAATATTTTATTTATGTTTATTATTGTGAAGTCAATGCTTTGTGTAATATTTTAATGTATCTGAGTTACTTTTTATATGAAACATAATAGTCTAATGTTTGTTTTGGGAATTAAAAATATTGAGTAAAAAAGGAAAATGCGATAGTTTTTTTTAGTTTTTTTTTATAGGATATGGTGACAAACGAATACACAGTCCACCTGATGGTAAGTGGTTGCTGCGGCCCATAGACATCAACATCTACCCTAGATTACAAACCAAAATGCAGAGGCGTTGTCACCCGTGAGGACAGGTGTCCGGTTCTCTACACTCACCATAAGAAACACAGCAGCATTAAGCTACTATTTCACGCTGGTATTCTGTGAGAGTGTGGTCCTTCCCCACCTATCTATCAATTGTACCATTCTATCAATTGTACAGATACAATTGATAGAATTTACTCAAAAATTCCTATCTTACAAGCCAAGTATGATAAGATCCCCAAACAATTTGTTTCGATAAGAAATATAAGATACAATTATATGAAACCAACTGTTCGCGACGGCCTAACAACGTTAAGAAACAAAGTTATAAAGAATATTGTTTTTTGTATTAATAATGAAATTACCGACAAAACTGGATGAAAACGTGTATTAATATAGTTGTGTAACATATTTATAACTCTTAGTATATTTGTATAGAATGTCGTTTTGATAACAAGTGATATAAACAACTTTTATTATATACCAAAAAATCGACCAATCACAGCGCGTCTTATCGTAGAACTCTCTAAAAGTTTTTAATTAACTGCGTAATAGTTCATACTAAAAATAAGGAAAATAATTTTATGTTCTAAAAGAGTTATAAATATGACATTGAATTAGCATATGGCTTATAGATTAAAGAAGTGTAGGGATATTTTTGTATAATTAAACGCATTTCGTAGTTATAGAAAAATCAAAGAATTAATGTACCCAAATATTATGAAAATTTGGGACATTTCGTTTAATAACTTTTTACAATGTTAATGTTTTGAGTAACCTTTATGATATACTAATAAAGTGCCGGACTACCGATTTAATGATGTATAGCATGTTAGTGTAGCAATTAGTTTTGTATAGAAAATATTGCAATTTATACCATTTGTATAGTGAAAAGTTTATGCAATAAAGAGGCAAACGGAAAATGGCAAGCGGCTCACTGCAAAGTATTGCCCAAGTCTACCTTAGGGGCTCGGGACCCAGTACCAGTAGTAGTGTGAAGAACTACCAGTGACAGTGAAGTGAAGTGAGTGGTATCCGGTGGTAGCTGAAGTGACTAGTAGCGGTATATAGTGAATAGTGAAAGTGTTAGCTAGCCGAAAAAGGTCGTAACTGACATTCGCAGTTACATATCGTGAAAGTGTTAGCTAGCCTAAAAAGGTCGTAACTGATATTCGCAGTTACATATAGTGATAGTGTTAGCTAGCCTAAAAAGGTCGTAACTGATATTCGCAGTTACATATTATAGTGAAAGTGGTAACTGATATCCGCAGTTACACAAGTGATAAAATCAACTAGTTTAGTTGATAATAGCTGCTAGTCAGTAGTGTTAGAAAACCAGCTACTACCAATAGATCTTTGATACCACCGTACAATTTAAAGAAATCTTTTGAAATATACAGTGACCAACCAATAGTGAATAACCGTAGTTTAACAACCGTGATCAATAGTTATAAAATTTCGCGACTAATCAATCAGTCGAACCGCTGGCCACTACCTTGCTATTTGTATTTGTTAATCGTGCATTTTGATTTGATCCTCAGTCCACAATATTTCAGCGGCACCCACAAAGACGGCGGTGAAAGTACCCACCGGAACCTATAGGTGTAGGACGTGAGCGACTCGCGAAGTATCTTCGACAACATTTACTCCGGAGAGTTTCGCCCGTCCGGCACACCAACCATCCAGAGGGATTAAACCCAAAAGAGCATACCTAGAGTTTTATAGATGGTTCTAAAACAAATGAAGCTGTAGGATCTGGAACATTCTTGGAAAACCTCAATATCCACATAATATGTAAACTGCTGGGTACTCACCACACAGTCTTTCAGGCAGAATGTATGGGTCAAGCGGCCGTAGTAATAGATGCTAGGAAGGTGAAAGACTTCTCCATCAGAATACTGACTGACAGTACTAACTTGGGACTAATGTAGGAATCATCATCATCATCATACAGCCCTTCATAAGTCCACTGCTGAACATAGGCCTCCCCCAAGGTATGCCACAAAGCACGGTCCTGAGCCACCTGCATCCATTGACTTCCTGCATGTCTTACCAGATCGTCACTCCATCTAGTGGGCGGTCGCCCTACACTTCGCCTACTGGTACGAAGTTGCCACTCGAGAACCTTTTTTCCCAACGGATGTCGGTTCTTCGAGCTATATGGCCGTCCCATTGCCACTTCAGCTTACTAGTTTGTTAATTAATCCGTAAACTGTAGGAATGCCATCAACAATTAAAAGAAGTAAGTAAAAATAACAATGTAACTCTGCAATGGATCAAAGGACACAATGTATGCAGGCGCAAAAATGCAGTAGACGAACTGGCTGGGAGAGGATCGGCTATGGCTGGACCAATCCCTTTAGGTAATATTCATTCACTTCACTGCTGTGTAAAAATTTTACTAATCAACACGCTCAGCTTTGGAAAAATATAGTGGACTGTAAGCAAGCTAGGCATGCCCTGCCAGTATTAAATAGTCTTATAACCAAGATCTTAATGAGATTGGACAAGCCACAGATCAGGATAGCAACAAGTTCTATTACAGGACATGGCTCCTTTAACAAAAATTTATATACAATAGGTGTTACAGATAGGCCCCTGTGCAGGGGTTGTATGAGGGAGGAGCCCATCGTAAACTAAACTATCAACAAATACAACATAGCAGAGATCGCAAACATAAAAATATTTTTAATTCCTTTAATCAATTAAAAAGAAGCGTAAAAATAGCTTAGCACACAGCCAGCCATCTTACAAGTTTTTGGAAAATTAAGTGAAAAACTGTAATTTTTCCACATATTTGAGTACATTCAATTAATTGTAAATAATTTTATGGTTTTTCACAAAACAGAAAATACAGAGTTTCAATTTTCTAGTGTGAAATATCTTCTATTCTAAAGAAATTGATTCTACAATTAATAAATCTCAGATCGCCATGCTTAGCAAGTATGTGAGGTTACAGATTTGGTTAATGTTTAAATGCTATATGAAAATGAAGATGTGAGTAACACTAACAAAGAATTAACCTGAGTTACTCAGATTGCAATCTGCAATGTGTTCTAGTATACAGAGTTATATTTCAAAGAGTAGCCAAATTTTAAACTTAAGTTCAAATATATAATGATATACCATTATTGCATTCTCTGAAAATTCTAGTAAAGAAGGCTTCTACTTTTATTTGAAATTATCCCAAATTGAATGTGATTTATGGGCAACAAAGTTTTTGCCTACCCATCGACCCAGTCAATCAGTTAGCTACTTACTTAGAAAATCAGTCAAGTACTTATTCTGAACCTTCACTGGCTCTTTTATATCATACAATGGCAGTGAGATAATGTTACATTAATAGAAATTATTATGTTTTCAACAGATTACTTCAGAGGATTTAGTCAAGCTTTATTGGAAATGAGGCATTTCATCTTCGTCCTCATGGGTGACAATGTATCTGCATTTTGATTCACAATCGAGGATAGATGTAGATGTCTATGGGCCTCAGCAACCACTTACATCAGGTGGACTGTGTGCTCGTTTGTCACTCTATCATATAAAAAAAGAAAAAAAAAAGCCAAATCAATCATCATTGTACCACCACATACCATGAGGTGGGATAGTAGTCAAGCACTGGCTACAACATTAAAAAAAATACAACATACAGGCTTCAAAAATATGGAAGAGCCACAATATCAGTAAAGTCAATAAGATCCCAACTAGTTTAAAAACTAAGCTTACTCAAATCTCTGTATGCTGCTAAGACACAGATAGCACGAGAAATAGAAAAAAAGGTAGAAAATCTAGAAATGAGGTGCTAGAATTTAATTGTTGCAATATTATAGGTAGAGTATAGTTAATGACAATTATTTTTGGCTAAACTTTCCAATATGGACCATCGATTTCAAAGCCCATATTTTTTTTGTAGATAGTACTCACTAAAAGAAAGCGTTCTGCAAAGTTTTAGGTTGCGGAAACTTAAGGTTCATGAGATATATTTTTTTAAACTTTTCATACAAATTGGTAAATAACACGCAATTACTAAATAAATTTGACAAATGATTGATGTTAAACGTCAGTTAGTGCAGGGTTCCGAATATTTTGAAAGTATCGATACCTACTCGATACCAAGTATCGTATCAAAAATATCAATACTACTTGGTATCGAGTACATTTCGTTAATTTTGGAGACGAAAAATTATGACAAACCAATTAGATGCATAGGAAGAGCTGATAAGTGCAATTATAGATGTATATAAAGTAGAATAAAGTTTACTCTATTTAAGTTCCACCTTAGTACTTGTATTTCATTGTTTGCAACTTGTTTGTATATCTTAATTAGTACAACTTTTGTACTTTTATTTTATTGTTTGCAACTTTCTGTATTATCTAATTCTTACTACAATAAAGTGTTTACTGACTTATTGACTTACTTATTTAATATTCAAAAAGTACCCAAAACCGAATCAGAGCACCCCACTATCCACATGGTCTTGTCTGCCCTACCCCTAGAGTGTATATAAGAGCCCGGAGGCGCGGAGGGAGAGCAGTGCCCGCCCGCCGTAGGAAAGCGCAGGCACCGAGAGCCCAGGTGCCTGTGCTTCCCTACGCTAGAGGGGAGGCACTGCTCATCCCGCAGCGCCGGAGCTGCCACGGAGCGCCGGAGCACAACTTCCCGGCTTCTTACCCCCCCTAGTCTCCAAAATTAACGAAATGTACTTGATACCAAGTAGTAGTGATACTTTTGATACAATACTTGGTATCGAGTACGTATCGATACTTTCAAAATATTCGGAACCCTACACTAATTGACGTTTGACATCAATGATTTGTCAAATTCATTTTGTAATTGGTGTAATTGCGTGTTATTTGCCAATTTGTATGAAAAGTTTAAAAAATATATCTCATGAACCGTAAGTTTCTGCAACCTAAAACTTTGCAAAACGCTTTCTTTTAGTGAGTACTATCTACAAAAAAAATATGGGCTTTGAAATCGATGGTCCATATTGGAAAGTTTAACCTTATTTTTTAACATATTATTCTTGCAGCCAGTGCTTAACTACCATCTTACTTGGTAATAAGTAGTGGTAACTACAAGCAATAACCCAAACACTAAAGAAAGCTTGTTTCAAAGCGTATTTTGCCAGGAAGATATAAATAACGAGGATAATGTTTCCCACATTAAAATACAGTTGCTCACTAAGTAGATGAAATTCATAATGCTGACTTATGTCATATGATGAGATCATAATCAAAACAAAACAAATCACGTTATTTTATTTATTTTCTTTCAAATGCGTTCACTTCAAAGCCGAACTACTATTATGACAGTACTAAAGCAAACTTTTACTTTCATACGACACAAACACATTTACATTGAAATAAGCAATAAATGCGAGATGTAAAAATACCAACCTTTTCCCATGGTGTTGGGTTTAAACAGGATAAACATCTGGCAAGATGTTGAACTGTCTGCCTAAAGAAGTCGTGTTCGTCCATCATATTTTATCTTGTTTCAGCGCAATACATTTTATAATTTAAAAATTAAGAACAAAATCGAAAGATCGTCGACCCATCTGTGACTTCATACCTTTTGACAGATAAGTTTGTCAATAATAGGGTACGTTTCACGCAGGAAATTTCCATTGTGACATGTGAATTTTACATTTAGTTAGATTTGGCTAGTAGCTCTTTTTCAATGTTTAGCTCAATTTAATAATATTATTCAATTTAATCATTTTGGTTCATTTATATACATTAAATAAATACATAAAAGCATAAATAACAATATAAAAATATATTTATTTTAAATAACAATTTTTCCTTAGCTTCTTTATTTAAAATGGAACATGTTAACAAGTTATAATGGGAGCTATTTTCCGCTCACCAGATGTCGCTAGCTGAGACGGAAGTGAATTTTTTGTAAAAATATTAATAATACATTTTTGTAAATATTTGATTTAGAAAAGAAGTGGTAATTTAAGTAGAAGTTCTATTCTAAGTTCAGTATTTAGAACAATAAATTATTATACAAAACAATGCCACGGGAATTTGTTCTTTACTCATTTTTTTTTTACTTTTTCTAAGTACTTTTTAAAATATCTGTAGTTTGGTTTAATCATATTTTAATTTAATGAATAAAAAATGAGTAATACCACCAAAGACTACTATGTATGTTATAATATATAGTAAAGTCCAGTCCCACAGTAGGAAGAATTTCGTACAATGACCTCTTTGCCTACTGACAGTGGTCGGTGATCACAAACATTTCTGAGATGAATTTAGTAATGCCATCAAAAACATAACTTGTAAAAAAAAAACAAGTCTCGTAACTCAGTTCTTCTACCGTAAAAAGTTGTGAGATTCATGTAATATCAAGTCAGTTAATTTATTCAGTTCCTACTTAAGAAACTAGAGAACTCTTCTTCTCTTTTAAGTTATTACGTAGTTAGCTAACCTAACAGCATTTTATATTGACCATATCAATGTTAAAAATCTTTTATGTTTCAAATAAATGGATTGACTTGGCCAGTTGACTGTCGCCCGTGAACAACTGCAACACTAGGTAATAAAATATAATTAATATAAAATTATAATTAGTATAAAATTATTAATATAAAATAAATAATAAAGTGAGTATATTTGATAGATCATTCTTGAATAAACTAAAATAAGAATAATTAATTATTTTGTATGAAAGTTAAAACGTAGTTTTTATTATAATTTTCAATTATAAAAATATTAGTAATAAGTAATAAAATTATATTTTATTTTACGATACCAAATTAAATGTGATTGTATTCTAATTAGTTAAAAATCTTGTAAACAAAGTTTTAATTTCAGTGCTTTGTAATATAACTTAAAATATTTTAATTACAAAAGACGTGTAAGTTACCTACTTCAATTTACCTACGTAAATTTCGTAAGTTACCTACGTAAATTTCAACTAAGTTTTGTAATAAAGTACTTAGGTATTACTTCTGTATTTAAATTATTACTTATTTCTTTTTTGCTATAAGTATTCATTTAACAAAAAAATTAAATAAATGTACCTTTCATTATCGAATCGTTAGGTAACTTAAAGAATGATATATCCTTTTGTTTGATCATTATGCATCCATCCCCGCACAATTATAGTAGGTTCAAAGTTTTGCCATTATAATTAATCAAATAGATAATACACATATACTATTTTTAAATCACTTAAAAAAATTTGAACTATTTTATCCTACAATACTAAACACTATACAAAAATCACAATAAATGTTTACAAAAACCTATTTACGTAAACAGCGTTAAAAATACATCAATCGCCTACAACGCGCTAGCCCCGACTGTGTATTACACCCTGGGTGAATCACGATTTTAGGTAATTATTTCACGCAGGTAGAGTGGGTAAGAGTGACAAAGGCCTGGTGAAAGTTCTTAAGTCGTATCGGTCCGGTCTTTGGTGGTAGTCGATTCCACAAGGAAGTTGTACGAGGAAGAAAACTTGTTCTAAATCGCGAATATCGCGAGTTTTATCGTGATGTGCGATTGTGAAATTGAGCAGCTGGAATCAGTTCGAACAATTCCTCAGAGCACTCACCTTTGTAGACAGGATAAAATACGCAAAGAGATGCAACATCCCTTCGCAGTGTCAGTGAGTCTAGCCGATCGGAAAGAGCTCGGTCACCGAAAATTCGAACCGCTATGTGCTTAATGTGATCGAATGGAAAGAGCTGGCACTGGGGAGCCCTAGCCCAGATATGAGAACAGTATTCCACGTGAGGCCGAACCTGTGGCGTGTAAAGTTGCAGGCGGCGTGCCGGTATGAACTAATGTCACGCCTTGCTGAGCATGCCAAGGTTTTTAGAGGCCTGATTGAACTGGACTAGATTTAGTCGCCTCAGTAGCCACTACTTTGTTCAACAAAGTTTCGACTTCAGACACAAGTTGGTTCCAGTACTCGGCGACTTTTTCCCGACAAATATTGGCATGACTGGAGTTTAAAGCATCACCATTGCTGCTGTCTCCATAACAATGAATGTCACCAGTTTGCAACATATCATTGATATGCAGAAGAAACAGCATTGGTGATAGCACGCAGCCATGTGGGACACTAGCATTAATGGGCTTTTAACGGAGCATGCACCGTTTACTACAACCTTGATGCTCGGATCTGCAAGAAAACTTTTAATCCAATATCACAATTTCTTGAAAAGCCCGTAGAAAGGAAGCTTCGAAAGAAGCGCTTTCTGCCAAAACCCGATCGAAGGCCTTCACTATGTCCAAACTAATGGCCAACGCCTCCCACTTGGTCTCTACTGCCTCCGACCATCTATGAATCAGGTAACCCAGGAGATCACCAGCTGAGCGATTCCGACGGAAACCGTACTAGCGGTTACTAATCAGGTGGTGATTCTTAAGGTATCTGAGCTGGCAGGTAATAATTTTTTCCATTATTTTGGAGAACAAGGAGGTGACAGCGATAGGCCTGTTGTTATACGGATCTGAACCGACGCTCTTTTTTAGGGATTGGATGCACCAAAGCTGTCTTCCATGAGTTCGGGACTATGCCTAGGGAGTAGGACTACCTGAAAAGATGCGTTACCAACTCCGGAGCACACGTCTTATGCACAATAGGTGGACTCCATCAGGCGCACTCGACTTGTTGACGTCGAGGGAGAGGAGTGCTTTGCGTACCGAGCGCTGTATAAACAGCACATACGTCATGAAGCACTCACACTCCGGGACGGTCGGCATTGTGTTCTCTCCGTAGTCGAAAGCCAAGCGCCATTGAGAATAGCGTCCCACCAAACAACCATCGCAGAGACGCATTGCTGCAGAACGCAACAAGCATCAATACGATTAACATTGGGCTTACACCATCTCAAGGTCCCCCATACATCCCAGCAGACATCACCACCCGGATACCTTCATCGACCAGAACCACAAGAATGCGTCGAATCAGGCGAAACACACCCGCGGATCCATCACATGATGCATTATCGCAAGTAGCAGTAAGCATCAATGCAACTATCATATGGATGGCGCCCCCTCACAACACATCCACATGAGCCCTATCGACTTTGGTAACAAAATTTGTATCGTCGTTAACTAAAAACTACACCAACGTATCATAGTATAACGTTACTAAGACGCCAGTGGACAAAACTCCACGTATCATAGCGCTAATGCACTAAGAGATGAAGTTGAGTATGCTTGTTTCACTTAAAAGTGCTACCAAACACTCATCCCAATCCGAAAGATCGACGACACATCGCTATGCGCTACGACGCCGCCCACAAACGGTATGGGTGTGCGATGTCCACGGGAAAGCCTTATTGCTACAACAAACCCGCTTACCACCAGCAGTACTTATCTAAATCTAAGTAATGCACAATAAAAATAATTGAAAAAAAATTGGAAGAAAATGGCACTAAGGTACCGAGGACATGTTGACAGGTCCAAGTTTTGTGACCGCTAAGTACCGAGGACATGTATACATGTCCGCATTACGTGCTGCTATTTTCGTCATTAATTGATATAAAAATACAGTATATTTTCGATTGAACACTATTTCATTCGATTCTGAACGAACTAAAGAATATTCTGTAGCATTATATTCACTCGGTTATATAGACATCATCAAATATAACAGCCATTTGCTTTTGCATGCCGGTACGGTGGGTTGCGTAATCGTTGAAGTTTTGTGATTGTGATTTTAGTTGGATTTTCTTTCAAAAAAACTGTAAGTAATGTTATTTATCTTTACTACGTAATGTTTTTGAATGATCTAAGTTACAACAACAGTAACTTTTTATGTTTCAATTGATAAAAAAGTAGAAACAAAAAACCTCTACGCGAACAATTCATAACGATCAAGATTTCTAATAAGATAATAATAGTATATTTCTTATTCGAATACCATAGTAAATACTTTTACTAGGAATTGCTAAATGTTATATCTATATGATTGTATAAGAAAAATAAAGGAAGACACTATAATATATACACAAAAAGGTTTTGAAAATGATGTTACAAAGCGCGCGCAAACTGTCTATTGTCGAATTTTTTTGCAAATGTTTGCAAGTGAAAAAGTAGAATTATTATAATTATTACATGCATAATTTTGATTCATTTAGGAAGAATATGTTTTATTGATTGTAAGGACATAAAAGTAAAATAAAAACTTACGATATTTCATTCATAAAACAAAATTTATTGTCAGTAAGTACACTTTATAAAGATCCGTTAGAAACAAAAGAGCTGTATATAATAAAATAAACATTTAAATGTTATGGTTATTGTTTCTACTTATCGAAAATCTTATCGGCTTTAAATAACTGTAACTAAAACCTCTTTAAACACAAATGAAAGGTCGTGAGAAACATAAATATTTAAAACAAGTGCCGCCAGCTGAGGTGACGACAGATGGCCCGGTACAAAGCTGTTTTTTGTTATATGGCGGCCGCAGTAAGGGAAAGGATAATAATGTTTATTTATTATTTTTTTAGCGAAGCGAGCTCGGGACTCAGGGAATCCCGACTCGGACAAGTTAGGTTAGAAGGAGATGACGTTGAGTGGCGTGGTGCTTCCCTCCCCTAAGTCTCTTCCGTAGCGCAGGCGAGGAAAGCCCGGTCGGTCAACGGAGTTTGTAAAGAAATAACCACGAAGAATATGGCTGTGTATATTCGCTCGCTTCGCTCGCTCATTGACCCCGCCATCTCCTTCTACACTAATCTGTCCGAGTCGGGAAGTCCCGAGCTCGCATCGTTCGATCTTACACTCAATAAAACCAATATAAGAATTAATAAACAAACATTTTTTAATTTTTTTATTAAAATATTTTTTTGTGTAGATTATGAAAAAAATATAACAAATCATTCGATTATTTAAAAAAGTTATTAACAATTACATATGTAGTATATGTAAATGAGTGCATTTTCATGAACATTAGCCTTGAAACCAATATAAATTTTCATTTTTTTAATTCTTGTAATTTTTAAGATTTAAAAAAAAAATGCATCGAAATTGGATGATTTTTCGATTCTCTAGAGCCAAAAAACGAGGTCACTGCGATAGTATAAAATTACCATAATGCTTATGCGTCAAGGAGACCTATAATAATAGTTTCGTGTAATGTATAATACAAGCGACAGTAGCCCTAATGGCAGGGCGCGGACCGCGAACTCAAAAAGGTCGTGGGTTCGAATCCGCCATTCGACTACTGGCGTAAACCACTCGTAACACAAGCAATTTAAGAGCGCATATTCAAATATGTCCAAGTCGAAATCTACGCGATCGCTTTGGAACAACGTAATATTGACGCACACTACAATGTTATCTCTGTGTGCGTGTCAGGGCGAGCGCGAGATAGTTGCCTAACGACGACTACGAATCACTTTGATCTTTGATTATATACCTGTCTTTGATACTATTGGAACTAAAATGATAAAAAAATAATTTCCATATAATGGCTTATATAGTGTATAGAAATCGGAGGCTAATATGTGAAAATTGTTTTATTCTTTTAGTAAATTGAAGTCGGGTTTACATTTTCACCCTATTGAGTATATTATTATAATATGTATATGTTCTAATTGAAAATATGTATTGTATAAAATATATATCATTTGACAAACTTTTATTCTGTTTCATAATGTAAACATAATTCATCAAACTAACAATTTCATTAGTGTCGGCGGGGATTAGTGTTGCCAGGTCTAGCAAGTAAAATTTCGGGACGGAAGGAAAAATAATCGGGGATTTGGTTTTCATATCCGGACAACTACAATGACTACAAAATATAGGTTTCTTTGTAGCCTTTTTGTGCTTTATTGAGAGCCGTGGTAGCTCAGATAGTCAACGCTCACTGTAAATATCACAGTATGCGAGTAATGCGAGAAATTGTGACTGTAACTTTACTTTACTTTTGTGCTTTATAATTATTATTCGGGTCTGATCTCATGAACGAATAACTTTTCATCCAAACATCGTGAAAACTGAATTTTTTTCATTTTAGGCAAATTAAAACATTTTTGAACTATTTGTTTTTTTTTGCAGTCCCTGAATTTTTCAAATCACTCATTTTAATATAATTCTGTTCGAAACTTTTGTGGTTTTTTTCGACTGGTGAGACAATGTCGTACCTAGTAAAAATATTTTAATGGGGTAGCTAACAGATGTAATCATTTTTGCTGTCAAAATTATGGATTAAAGTATATAATAAGAAGGTTAGTGAAAATCGGGACATTTGGCGTCCCGATCAAGGGTGAATCGGGACGTGTCACTAGACCCTTGAAAATCGGGACGTCCCGCGCAAATCGGAACACCTGGTAACACTAGCGGGGATCGGGCACGGATTGTTCGCGTTTACGGCGAGCCTTCGATCAACAATACAAACTAGATAACGGGTCACGTACAAAATCATAGCTAAATACTGTCCGCATGAATATAAACTATGAAAAGACATAAATTAAATAACATTTAGTGTGAAATCAACCTTAAGTTATAACAGATAAAGTTGTTTTTCCCGTTATTGCCTTGCGAGTGCAAGAGTGCAAGTGCAAGAGCTCACGTCTCATGTGCGCTCTTATTTACTGAGATAGATTTCTTGCGCCGACCCGACATCTAGTTGGTATTGTTGATCGAAGCGGCGAGCACTACGCCCATGAGCTACTCAACTCAAGCACGGCTCATATGTTTTATATCTGGGGCCACGGTAGTGCCTCCGCCAAGTCGAGCAAAACAGCGGCACGGCCGTATCATTGCGAGACTTGGTAATTTTACAAGTTATGTTTTTGATGGCATGTCTGTTTAATTATAACGTTATCTCCACACTAGGAATTTCTACTAAGTACATTCCAACTCATTACCACAAACAAACAAAAAACAAAGGTGAAAGCCAACTATTTTGTATTTTTACTTGATTTGAATTGCTTACGTTCATTACTCATTACTAAAAAATATGTATGAAATGAAAATTTGCCACCATTACATCATTTAATATTTAAATATTACAATCATAAACATACTTCAAAATTATTTACTACAAAAAAAAAAAACGCTAATAAAAGTCTCATCGTTTAAAATGCTCGATGGTGCTATAGGCATCTAGTAATAGTATACTGTAGTATAGCCCTATCGGAGTATCGACGCGATCGCGCGGTGTCGGTGAGAAAAAGTAATACGTCCTGTCGTTGGGATTACCCGGAGCGTACTGAATCCAGTGTTGCCAGATGCCTTGAACGTTTTATCTGTATTAGAAACTGCTAAAATCTGTATTAAATCTGTATGCCATTTTAACTTAAAATCTGTATAAAATCTGTATAAAATCTGTTTATTCAAATAAACCAAAATCGAATTATTGGTTATCATCGTGATTGCTTCTCTCGAAAACAAGGGATAAGTACTAACGTTATAAGTTTTGATTATCTTTAGTACCCGGTTGACCGAGCTTTGCTCGGTATTTTTCAATTCATGTGTTTTGGAAATTATATTTAGATACAAATTACATACTGATGAAATATGTACGAATAATATTTTTTGATCTTAGCGACGTAATAGAAAAAACTGGACTGGTTATTTGAATAAAAAATCATGAGTGCAATTAGTTTAATTTAAATTTTCGTGTTTTTAAAAAATACTAAAAAAAGGGCTCAAAAAAACAGATTTTCTCATAAAAGAAAGGAACTTGAAAAAAACATTAAAAAAAGTCGGTCGGTCGGTCTGGGCTCGAACCATGGTATTACGATTTTGCGACCGCCCAATATACCAATTAAGCTATTTGTAATCATTAATAAACTGTCAAAATTTACCTTCTTATTCTAACGATATTGTAGCAGTTTTTCATTGAAACTCTCTGCACACAAAATTTTATGAAAATCGTTGGAGCCGTTTCCGAGATTCGGATAATATATATATATATATATATATATATATATATATATATATATATATATATATATATATATATATATATATATACAAGAATTGCTCGTTTAAAGGTATAGGATTAAATAAAAATATATACAAAAATTTTTATATAACAAAACTGAAAACCTTACTTAAACAAACAATATACTGAAACTCAAACATTTGCAACAAACGAACTAATAATTAATTTATTATTTTCAGTCATACATATTTTTGTTAAATTTCAACAGTAATTCATTATCAACCTCTAGGCTATAGCAAGGTTTTGTACCAATCAGTTGCTTTGTATGTAAAAGGCCTTCAATAGTATCTGTATTAAGTCTATTGCGTTGTTTTGTCTTTATTAAATTTATAGATGAGAAGATCCTCTCTACGGTGGCACTGGAATGAGGTAGACTTAAGATTGCAGAAACAAATTTCGACAGCGTGGGATATAATTGATTGCTTTCGTTAACAGGATCACGGGCTGCAGCGACTTTACACCAGTAGGTTTCGAGATCTTCTGCTTCATCGGGCGCCAAATCTTTATTATTACGCAAAAACCGCCACTCTGTGTCTAGTTGTTGCAGTTCATCAACTGAGATCAAATTTGGAAACTTTACTGCCAAAGTGACCAATGAATCAATTCTACGAGACTTGACAGCTTGTGGGTCAAGAAACTGCATTTGTTTAAACATATCATTGCTGAAATTGTACCTTTTTTTTACCTGCTTTGCCCCTTCAATAAAAAAGTCAAGGCATTTGAGTTTGAATGCTTCAATATCTTCTTGGTGTAGAGCGTTTGAACTCGTAGAGACAAGGGAGGCTGAAACCTTTGCTCCTAGGTAAAGGTCATCTATTGGTTTGTAATGACGTGGATTGTCAATCTGAATTAAACCGACTTCAGTTCGCGAAACGTATCCATCGTCCATGTAACATTCCAGTAAAGTTTTAAAAACAGTCAACATGTTTTCATGCATTTTATGAATTTGCGGCCGCTCTGACTGCATCAGCTTATTCATGTTATTAAATATCTCTAAAGAAAACTCCAAAAACTCTAAATATAGCTTATTATATGGATTTTTTAATCTGAACAATATCGAATCCGCATTCAAGTGGTCCGTAAGAGCGGTTTCAGTGAAATATAATTTTAGTGCGCCATACTGTTCGAGAATACGGCATACTGCTGCTCTCAGCGAAAGCCATCGAGTTTGAGCGGGATGGAGCATTTTATGAGGTTTGAGATCTAAGAACTGCTGAAACTCTTTTAGAATTCCTGTTCTTTTGGGGCTGTTATGAAAATAATTATAAATGTCTCGTATGAGAGTTTCGGGCTCTCTTGACAATTTTAAACAGGCATACGATGCACAGAGATGGAAAGAGTGGCATACACACTTCAATACAAACAGGTGAGGGTTATCGGCAACTAGACGGGATGACAATGAGTTGTGCTGTCCCATCATGGCATTCGCACCATCAGCGGCAAATCCAATAAGATTTTCCATTGGGATGTTATTGTTAATCAAAACTTTTTTAATATTTTGGTATAGCTTTTCAGCAGTAGCCTCTTCAAGGGGTATGAGACAAAGAAATGCATCCTCAACTTTTCTTTCAAAAAAACGTGCTAATATGCATAAATGCTTAACACATCCCCTATCTGTGCTTTCATCGACGATTAAAGAAAATTTAAGTTTTTGTAACTTTTCTATTATCATTTGTTTTGCAGTTATGCCAGTCACATTTTTTACAATAGCTGTAGTTTTTGTTCTGTCACAACTAATACTTTTTGCAATTTGTGAATCGGGACATATGTTTTTTATTAATTGTGGCAAGTGTTCCATAACGTTCATGGGAATATTATGTTCAGCTATAAACGCTGCGAGCAAAATTTCTCCTCTTTTGACTGGTTCAATATTCTTGTTTGAAAATAAATCTGTCATTAATGTTTGCGAGCTAGATCCACCAGGACTTGAATTTACGTGTTTATTTGTTTTTGTGTGTCTGAAAAGATCATTCTTCCCAGCACTTCCAATTGAAAGATCTGTGTTACAAAATGTACAAAAAGCAAAGTAATCACCTTTATTACTAGGTCTTAACCACGCCTTATAGGAAGAATCTTCCATCCAGTTCCGATTAAACTTTTGCATCACTCTCGGTTTTTTAGATGCCATAATGGTTCACAATACAAAATCACAATATTATATGTATTTAATAAAAGTGCATGAACGTTTTTAAATATTTACGTATTACCTACGCACACACAACGCAACGAATGCGACAGCGAAGTACCTTGGACAGCACGCAAAAATCTTTCGGGGATTTCCTGAGCAGAGCGAGTGACACTTGTAATGCTGCCATACTAACTAATTACGCTGTGAAAAAATTAACCATAAATAATAGAATCATGCAATTATATGTATAACGCGGTATCTAGTCATATAGCTTTCTTAATTCTGTTTTAAGTTGAATATTATGTTAGTTTAATCAATAGAACTAGAAAAGTCTGTATAAAAATCTGTATCCAGTGCTAATCTGTATTACACACCGAAAATCTGTATAAATACGGAGAAATCTGTATATATGGCAACGCTGACTGAATCAAACGGGGTCTGCGCATGATGTTTTATAGTATTTTTAAAATAATTATATAAAATAATTGAGAAAATAAAACGACCTTAAATTTTTTTTGGATATTTAACATTACATGTATTTTGATAAAATAATTAAAATAGATATGTTTATAGCCAAATACATGGAAAAAATTACATTGAAGTAGACAGTTTTGGTGATTTTATAATATTATTTTATAATATTAAATCGAAATATTTTCGTAATTTAGGTTTTGCTATACACTGAAAGACTATATATTCCATTATAATAACGCTTAAAATAAAGTATTTTAGCTTATAATAATAGTTGTATTCAACCTGAAAGATAACTCTGATGTATATTTTCGTAAAACGCTGTGAAGGGATTGTCTTCGCCCAAAAAAACCGTCATTAAAAACTATGATTTTGCATTGCTATGTACTAAATAAAGACTTCATCTTTCTAAAGCCCTAATTTTCAGCAAATAATCTCTTCACCTCGTTGCGATATCGCCTTTGGAAAAACCATAAAACATGTAGTTTTCGTCGCGAAACGCATATGCCCTCTTAAGCTTACCACGAGTGGTTAAGGGGAATATTAGTATTCTTTATTCTTTATTCTTTATTGTACACACAATAAGTTGGTAACAATTATTAAATATTTAAATAAATGTACAAAGGCGAGCTTAACCCTAATAAGAGTTCTCTTCCAGCAAACCTATTGGGAGAGAGAAATAATTTTATATATAAAGCAAGTAGGTAGCAGCGTGCGTACTTAATAATTAACATAACGCTACTTAATAGAAATTGGCTATAAGTTACAGTTAACAATTATCATATAAGTGTATAACATATAAGTATAATTTATTTTCTTATTTCTTTTATTCTTATTTCTATTGATTTACATACATATATACCAATAAAGACAATAAATATATACATATATACACATATACACACACACATATACATATATATCCATATACACATACATACATACATATATATATATATATATATATATATATATATATATATATATATATATATATATATATATATATATATATATATAGTAATGTTTAATAGCATTGTTAATATTCTTTAAAAAAAAAGACAAGAAAGACAAGACAAGACAGGAATAGACCTTACTATCATAAGACCAGACCAATATAGGACTAGTGATTGTGCACTACTGGTACTATTAGCAGTCGGTCACCCGACCCCCCCATATAATGCTTATGCATCGAGGAGACCTTCTATAATAATGCTTTAGTATAATAAACCTTACTATCATAAGTCCCTAATATTGGACTAGTCATTGTGCAACAGTACTATTATAATCACCAAGTTTTTTTTTTGCGCCCGAAGCAAATATGGGCAACCCTCCGGAAAGCGGGGGAGGGAGGTTGGGAATGCTCATAGCATACCACGCAGCCGGCTGCGTGGTTATGTGGCGACTTTTACCCACTAAACCCAACCTTTTAGGAATTGGCTTAACGATCTGACTAGAGATCTCTAAGCCGTATACGAACGCGACCCTCCTTGGCAGAAAGGAGGGCGCAATCACCAAGTCACCCGACTACCCCATATATATGTTCGACCTTGGGTGTGCGTCCCCGGCAGCATCTCAATACACGAACACCCTCCATAACTTAAGAATTTTCTTATACGCGAATACGCTCCATGATTTAGACAATTTTTAACCAATTTTCAAATTATTTTATAAATGTTGTTTCTCTTTATTTTTATAATATTTACGACTTGTATTTCTACTATTTATCACATTTTGAATATTTATTTAAAGGCTTTAATTTATTATAATACTTAATATCTGAAATGTATTTATTTTAACTTTATGCCTATTAATGTATTTTTATTGTTTAATATATATTTCTTTAAGATTATTTTTGACGCCCTTTATTTAGAAATTAATTAATAATAATAATGGGCCGTTACAACATGTAGCACCTTTTTTGCTGTAAGTAACTCTCGTTTCAAATAAAAGCTATTCGTCTAATGCACGATTTATCGAACCCATCAATCATTTCAATTAATGAGAGTCGTTTTTTCGGTGATGCAACTAACTTGACGGTCTCTGTTTCGGTATATTCTTTTAAAGTACGATATATGGCCGATTTCGAATGCCCAAGATATAGGCAGTTTTGTCCTTCATTTCTTTGTTTGAAGGATATTAATTTAACATCAGGCCAGGATTCTTTAGCGTATTTAGTATGGCTAAAATGTGACATTTTTATCTTCCGCGGAGAAACAAACTCTTTGGATGGATGTAAGGTAGACGGCGCTGGTTCTATTTTAAAACAGTAAAGAAAACTTAACAAATTAACGGAACCACTTAACAATTGAAACAAGATATAAAAAAACATGATAGTAATAACTAACAAATAAAAACAAACTGAGAATAGATAACTGAGATAATTGTGTCAGAAAACTGAGCGATCACTATCAATTGGCCAATTAAAAACCACATGCAAACAAGAACAAACCTTACAATTTCAGGTAAAATGTTTACATTTTACAATCCCCGACGATGGCGACCATTGCATCTGTGCGAGCGAGACGCATGTCCAAACAACCACCGGCAAAGATGTGATATGGACATCACACACGTCTTTTGTTTTGTCCACGTTCATCTTAAGACCTATCCATTGAGAGACACTATTGTGGTCATTGAGCTTAGGTCCTCCAGCGATTCTGCGATAAAGACTACATCGTCAGCAAATCGAAGGTGAATGATGTACTTGCCATTGACGTTAATACCATAACCTTTCCAATCACCCTGTCTTACACCTCTCTGCAGTTGGATAGGTTTCGTAGTCTGGTTCTGTAATCGGATAACCATCGTAGCCCTATTGTACAAACACTTCAGCACTTCGATATACTGACAGTCTATTTGGCACCGCTGAAGGGATTGCAGCACCGCCCAAATTTCAACGGAATCAAAGGCTTTCTTATAGTTCACATACGCAAAACAAAGTGGCAAATTGTACTCTTTGGACTTCTGTAAATTTGCCGTAGAGTATGTACATAACTTAACAGTGGTAGAACAACGCTGCAGCTCTTGCTGTTCCACGTATGGGCCAGCTCAAGCTGACGTGGTACCATGACTTCAAATAATACCGGCGTGAAGTGGAAGCTCTGTTTCCGTGTTTTGTCTGGCGAGTGGTCGGAGGCCCGATTCTCCCCACCCCCGTCAACATGGTAGCGGAATTAAATATTAGACTACTCGAGGAGGGCACCAGCACCCTGAATAATCCCTCACTGGGCATCCACGACCGAGCTACTGAGCTGACTCCTAAGCGTGAACGCTCAGGCTGCCCGCGTATTTTGAGAGGAGTGGGGGTGGCAAAATTCTGTTCAAGACAATATCTGCTCGAGGCAAGCTGAGCAATAAGACCATGGCGGCCCCTGCCACGCTATCCTTGAATTTCTGCAATATCAGGAGACTTCACTTGAACCTAAACGCCGTCCACTACCATCTCGAGACGGCGAAGCTGGCTCTGCTCTTTCTGACCGAGACGCAGGTGTCCTAACCGGCTGATACTTCATATCTTTCCTACCCGGAGTACAAACTGGACAGTGGCGAAGCTAGAGTTCCAAACTAGGGCAAGCCCAAGATATAAATTGATAAAAATATAGATTGTTGTTTTTAGCAGTTATATAAAAATACACCAATCTTGATCTGTCTCCACTCTTCGGTTTCATATTCAGTGCTGTCAAGGACGTGTTTAACAAAGCACACACATAGCATACTACTGCTAGATAGATTGTATTACATATCAGCAATTGCATAGCTTCGGTGGCTTTGAAGAAAGCGGTTTGGGTTTTACATCCAGCACAATACATGAACAAAAGTAAAACATGAAGAAAGTACAAACAAACTATGAACATAGTTATAAAAATATTTACATTCTAATGAATAAGAGATAAGATAAGTGGAATCGTCTCGCTTTCTTAAGGAAAGATTTAATTACGTCCTCGTAAAATGTTGGTGAACGTTTTAATTGTACCAATAACTGTTTTTTAATTACGATAATTGATAAGTCTAACCTTGTGTATTATCTCAAAGTTTAAAGATTTTACGCAATAAAAAATATATATGTATATATATATATATATATATATATATATATATATATATATATATATATATATATACTTCAGCCTCGAAAAGGGTTCTGATGTTGATGGGCATAGACAAGTCCATTCCTTCAGAATTAGCAACCCTACCCCTTTCGACATGGAGAACCCACACTTCCCCAGCTCCATTCTGATAACTCCTAAGCTCACAAGTATTGCTTAGCAATTCTATAAGACGGGAGCGACTGGAGCCGAATAACTTGAGATCATCTTTATAGAAATGGTGGATTACTTTTTTTCTCCATTCTGAAGCTGATCTAATTACCTGGATCCCTCCAATATGGTACTGAGAGGGTTCAGAGAGAGGCAGAACCAGATTGGACTCAAATAATCGGCCTGAAGTTTATTGTCTTATTTTTTAATAATTATGCGTCTACAAGGATTCATTTGTCAATTAAGGACTTTGACAATTTGAGTAACATAACATAAAATTAAATAAACTCTCATGCCTGTTACCCAGAGGGGTAGGCAAAGACTATGGACTTCCATTTGACACGATCCCGACACACTTCTCTCGCACCTTTGACATCCAAATACTGCATACATGCTCGTTAGTAAAAACTCCTAATTTAGCCCATCTTCACTATTTCATGAATTTGGGTGATTAACTTCCGTCTATGGTGTCCCTTACCATCGTCAAATTACCGACGCATACATTTTTTAATCCTAGTCACAATATCTTCTTGCAAACCATACTTTTCTATAACACAACTTCTCACTTTATCATTTAGAGTCAGTTCTAACATACTTCTTTATAACCGCATTTCTACAAAATATTAACCTATAAATGTACCGCGTACTGTTAAAAATCTGACAACCCCTGATATAGGTTATATTTTATCCAAGAAACAGGATTTTTTTATGAAAAACGAATTTTGATTTAAAAAATGCTCTTTAATGCTTATCTTAACAACCTTAATAACGGCACATTAATAAATATTATCCAGGCAAAGCCTGGTTGTCTATAAGCCTGAAAAGGCTTCTTTTCAGTTTTCAACCCTATAGTTAATTTTACTTGCTAATACAGCTACTCAGGTATACTATATACATATGTATATATATATATATATATATATATATATATATATATATATATATATATATATATATATATATATACACAATCCCAATATATAACATATATATGTTATATATTGGGATTTTGGGATTATGGGACATTCTAATACATATTAGAAGCTGATATCCTATAAGCTCCTTTTAACCGTCGCTGCTGCTCCAATGGATGTTGGCGTACTTTAAATATCCTTGAAATAATTTACATCAGAATTGACATGCTGATTTCCAAACGAAGTTTTTATTCACCGCAAAGCACGTGGTAAATCAGCAGCTGAAATTTCATTTCATTGGTGCCGACGGAGATTGAATACTGGCAGCTAGAATACCAGTCCAGCCTCTATGCTATCATGGCTCTCTAAAATTGTTTTTTAATTTACATAATTTACCTATTGTCAAGCAATGCTTTTAAACAAAAATTTGCGTTTTTTGACAAACCACTCAAATATAAACAGGATGTGGGTATCAGACATAATTACGATACGAAGATTTGTCAGAGGTAATTATTTGAACATTATATTCAGACGCAAAGAATATGATACTATATAAATAATGAATTTTTGAACTAAAGCTAAATTGTGTTGAGATGTTTTGAGCAACTAGCTCTGTTTTTAAAATACTTGTAAGTATTTACTATATTTTAAAGTACCTACCTAAACATATTTGCACAGCACAGATTATATTATGCTAGCGTCGCGCCCCGGTTTCGCCTGGGTGGGATCCGTGAACACGTGTACGATAACGTCCTTAAAAAGTAGTTCCATTGAATGACCATTATTTTACCAAAAATTATCAATTTTCAATTTTACATAAAAGGTCCTCCATGTTTTTCGGATAAAATATAGCCTAGATCACTCTTGGTATTATAGTTCTCTATCTGTTCGTGTATTTCCACCACCATCGGTTTAGCCATTTCGAAGATCAGACAACATACAAAAATGTTACCAACAGTTATTGCTGTCTTAATGGCAAGCAGGTAACCCCCTAAGCTCAGTAAAATGCAGTTATTTCAATATTATATATACACAGACACTTCAATTTTATTTATATGTATGTGGATATGGAGGTATTGATAAACTGTAATTAAAATATATTTCTTGTTTATAAATATTTATCGGCAGAATAAAATTAATATATGTATTTGCTCGATTTCTAGATGATAGACATTTTCTTAATTTGGATTTTTTATTTTCAGTTTTTTAGGTTTTTCTAACAAAAAAACTTTATTTTTATTACATTTTTGGTAGGCATTTCGTTTTATTGTGACAAGTTCACATGGGAATATACGAATGGTATTTTAAAATAGTTATTTTTAGTTACCATTAGTTTTAGTTACATTATCTACTTGCGTGTAACCTATTACTAATGTAACATCTCATTTTTTTATTTCTTTTAAATGGTTGTCTAAAAGAAAATGCTATTAACATTTGCTTTTCGGACATAATTTGTTTTCTTTATTTTTTTTTTGAGTACAAAGTATAATATTGAGTTGATTATATCTACCAATCATTGGTCCCTTTCATTGACTAACGATGATTTCGAGTGGCTTCGAGTCCTGGGTGAATCCAAAATCATAAATTACAAGTTTGGATGTCTAAGTTAATAAAACTTCAAACAAATAAGGCTATTGGTGCGTTGTCACATATGAGGACTAAGATGGAATGCGTCATAGCGTGTACTGGCTTATTTTTTATAAAGGCTCGCTACAGCCTTCAGATTCAGACGAACAACAGTGGTTAACGCACTGCTCTATAGAGGCAGAAACAGATTAGAGGATAATATCTACACAGACAGACTCCTAGCACAGAATAAATAATAGTACTACGTACAGAAGTTGCACTCCTTTGATGTCGACTGCTTACCGACGTTCAATAGCCTACATTATTATTATTAATCAGATAAATCGCACACGCAAGCTAAATAAAACTCTATCGCTGCGCGTTAGTGTCCATATTATTTCGCATCCTTTTTGTCACGGCGGACTTTCCGTGGTTATTAAGGGATGTCAATAGAAAGTAAAAAAATACATAGCGAAATGTTAATCATGTTACTAATATTCTGACTATGATTGAACCATACTTTCGCCCACATGTGAGTTCTGCGATGCCTAACGCATGCAAATTGCAAGGTCATTCGTCGGGAATCGTAACGCTTGGGAGAAATAGGTACCTATATAGTGTAAACAACAAATAAACCTGAAATACGATTTCTAACAGAAATGTCATATGTTCTATTTAGTTAAAAATCTTGTAAGTATACAAAGTTTTAATTTCAGTATTTTGTGTTATTATAGCTCAAAATATTTTAATTACAAAAGACAAGTATAGGTATGTAAGTAAATACTTGGATAGTGAAGTAAATTTTAACTAATTGTTGTAATGAAGTACTGAGGTATTTCTTCTGTAGACCAAATTATTACTTAATTCTTTTTTGCTGTGTAGTATCATTCTGTCAAAAATCTATCTAATCTATCTATCTAACAAAAAAATTTAATAAATTTTTTAACCTTTCATAACTTCCTTCTAAAATTCTTCGGTAACTTAAAGAATGACATGAAGCCTTTTGTTGGTCATTTCATTTAGTATCCAACTAAGCAACAGTTATAGTAGGAACGACGTTTTGCTATTATAATTTATCTAATAGGTATTACACATAATGCCTATATAATTTTTAAAATACATTAAAACTTTTACAACTATTTTTACCTACAATTAAATATACTAAACACTAAACTAAAACTATTTCAACAACTATTTACATAAAACTATTTACGTAAACAGCGGCAAAAACCATTCGATCGCCACCAACGCGCCAGCCCTGACTGCGTTATTTCGCCCGGGCGCGTCGCGATTTTAGGTAATTATTTCACGCAGATAGCAAGAGTGATAGAGGCCTGCTCCTAGATAGAAAGGTAGTCTTGCAGCTAAAAAGTTGATAACTTCCAACTCTTTTCACCCCCGTATTGAATCGATGGCCCTTGAGAAAGAAAAGTTCTCGAGTGACAGCATCGGCACTTGCTAGTGCGGTGTCTGGCAACTCCCCGCTAGATGGAGTGACTCGATGAAACATACAGGGAGTCGATCGAAACAGATGTCATAGGTTTGTAACAAACCGTGGGGGGAGGCCTAGCAATACTTGGTGTAATGATCGATGATAGTGATGAAATAATATAATATATTTTTTACGTGGTAGAGCTATACTGAAACTATATTAATTATACGATTGTAGCACGAATTGTCGGCTCAACCGGGGAAAGACCACGCTCTCACAGAATATCAGCGTAAAATAGCAGATTGATGCTGCTGTGTTGTGATTGGCTCGATTCACTGGTGCTGCGCTGCATAGGGATGTACCCTTTGTGTTTTCCATTGCATCTACCAGGGGGGTGTTCTGAGGAATTGTTGGGATTAGTTCCAGCCGCCAAATTTCACGAACGCACATCTTGTCAGAATTCCCGATACCATCCTCACTATCTGGATGTTCGGCGGTCCACTACTGTACGTTTCACTAGGAGTACTCATCCTCGTAAAACTTCTCTGTGGAATTGTTTACTTGTGATACGACTTGGGGATCTTCAAGAAAAGAGCTTACTTCTTTCTAAAAGGCCGGCAACGCACCTGCAATTCCCCTGGTGTTGCGGTTGTTCATGGGTGGCGGTAGTCACTTACCATCAGGTGAGCCGCATGCTCGTTTGCCCCTCTTCTATATATAAAAAAGAAAAGATCTCAAAAAGATTCTAACAGGTCAAAAATGAGGTTGGCAGGCCCCAAAAAGCTTCTTTTGTTTCTCCTGGAAAGACTTCAATCCAGGGAGATACAAAGAACAGCTAACATTTAGCCAAAAAGATTAACCCGGAAGAAGTTTCCCATTCCAAGAAAAGCATTCCAACAATTCCAGTAGTGGAATCAAAATCTAGAAAAGAAAAACACTCTTTTTAGATTCTCCGAAACCATACTCATTACATCAGATGCCTCTGGCAAAGGATGAGGTGCGCATATAAACGGGAAACACATCGGTGGTATCTGGGACATTTGCCAGTCTGAAATAATTCTAGCAATTAGTTTCAAGATTGTTTCATAATAGCATACACAAAGAATCAGGGTGGAACAAGATGACCCCATCTGACGGAGCTGGTCTCTCACTTGCTGATAATTGCCATGAGGTTAAATGTGGAGATCTATTCCCAATATATACCGGGGATATACAATGATGTAGTTAACAGCCTGTCTCAGCAGATGCATCTATCGACGAAAACTTGCAGCCGCATTATTAAGAAGTGGGGAATACAAGATATGGACCTATTGCGTCAAGCAATTCAATAGTTGTTTATGTATCCCGGGATGTGTAGATATCTCGAGATTCAGTAAGAGATGGTTCAAGTTAGAATGGATTTTACCATTACCGTTCCTAATTCCCCGAGTGCTAGCCCATCTGAATCAAGTCAAAGAGACATACATTCTGATTGTTCCATAACGGAAAAGGGTATTTTGAACCATGAAAAACATTCACACACAACAACATGAGAAATTGTGCGATTGGATCACCAGCTTTCTTGTAGATCGGAGCATCAAGGTCGTTGTAGACGGTGCAAGCTCCGATTGCAAGCCTATTAATGCTGGTGTTCCACAGGGCTGCGTGCTATCGCCAACGCTGTTTCTTCTGCATATCAATGATATGTTGCATACCCGTAACATTCATTGCTACGCAGATGACAACACTGGTGATGCTCTTTACACCGGCCGTGCCAATATTTCTCGGGAAAACGTCTCCGAGTGCCGGGACAAACTTGTGTCTGAAGTCGAGTCTTTGAACAGAGTCTCGGATTGGGGACGACTAAACCTAGTCCAGTTTAACCCCCAGAAGACACAAGTTTGCGCGTTAACCGCTAAAAAGAACCCCTTTGTCGTATCCCCTCAGTTTCAAGGCACTCCCCTTGTTGCCTCAGCCAGTATCGGAATCCTCGGCGTCGACATATCGAGTGACGTGCAGTTTCGTGGTCACTTGGAAGGGAAGGCCAAATTGGCCTCTAAAAAGCTTGGCGTGCTCAGCAGAGCGGGACAGTATTTCATGCCGGCACACCGCCTGCAACTTTACAAGGCGCAGGTTCGGCCGCACATGGAATACTGTTCTCATCTCTGGGCTGGGACTCCCCAGTACCAGCTCCTTCCACTTGACCGCATCCAGCGCAGAGCGGCTCGAATCGTCGACGACCGAGTGCTTTCCGATCGGCTCGATTCACTGGCGCTGCGAAGAGATGTTGCATCTCTTTGCGTATTTTATCGCATCTATCACGGGGAGTGCTCTGAGGAATTGTTCGGATTAATCCCAGCCGCCAAATTTCGTGAACGCACTACGCGGCAAACGTCCCGATACCATCCACACCATCTGGATGCTTGGCGGTCCACCACCGTACGTTTCAAAAGGAGTTTTCTTCCGCGTACAACCTCTCTGTGGAATAGTTTACCACTGGCGATTTTTCCGGACCGATACGACCTGGGGACCTTCAAGAAAAGAGCTTACTCCTTTCTAAAGGGCCGGCAACGCACCCGCAATTCTCCTGGTGTTGCGGTTGATCATGGGCGGCGGTAGTCACTTAACATCAGGTGAGCCGCATGCTCGTTTGCCCCCTTTTCCAAAAAAAATATGGGTAGAAAGATATCAGCTTCGTTCTTCTTAACCCCAACAAGCCGAAAGCAGCCTCAACACTTAAGTTTTCTATACAGATATGAAGAAGTTATTACTTAGCACCATAAAACTACATAAATCCATCATAGCTATTTTTGCTGACCCATTCATTAGGTATTCTATTACAGACAGCTCGGTAGTTAAACAAATTATCAAAACCATTGAATTATCAAAGCCACATACTACACTTAACAAAAATTTGGGATGTTAAGCTACTGATTAAATGGCTAGAGAACATACAAATACAGGAAGATAGTATGCTTCAAGTTTCACGACATCTAGCTCTTATTATTGTTGGCATCTGGAAGAAAGATCCATGACCTCACTGTACTTAAGAATGATGAAAATAGCATGGTAATAGATGAGTCTTCCGTTATATTTTGGCCGGAATCTGGGTCAAAAAACGATAGCCGTTCACATTGAAAATCCGCTTGGAAGCCATTGCAAGGCTCAAAGGAGAATCTTGATTCAGTCCGATGGGTAAATGTTCATCTTACCGCTTTAGATTCAAAAAGAAACGTGGGCGGAATATAGATAAATTCTTTGATTATTAACTCTAGAGGTCGAATAGCAGCTATATCTAAAGCAGTTATAACTGGATGGATAAAAACTGCTTTTTCAGAAATAAACATAAATTTTTCAACGGAGAGCATTAGGTGCTCTGTTGCTTCTTCTAGAAAGAAATATGACATTCCAATAGATATATTACTAAGAAATGGTAACTGGAAAAGCGACAGAAATGTTGTGAAACAATATTTTAAAGATATAATCAGTATTCCTTCCAAATATGATTCTAACGACTTAAGTTTTGTCAATACTAGCTTTACTATTGTATAATAAATCATGTTTAAATAAAATTACTCACTTGTTTGGTTTATTTTAATATTTTGCTAAATAAACACTACGTTTATAATTTTCAACATTTTGTTTATTTTAAAATACAAACACAGGTATTTTTATACGTGGTGAAGCTACGCTGCAGTTATATTAATAGTATAGTTGAAGCACGAATGGGTCGGCTCGACCGGGGAAGGACCACGCTCTCACAGAATACCAGCGTAAATATCTTAATGCTGCTGTGTTTCGTATGGTGAGTGTAGAGAACCGGAGACCCTTTTTACTGAAAACGAGGCATTCCACCTAAGTCCTCACGGATGACATCGCATCTGCATTTTGATTCGTAATCGAGGATAGATGTAGATGTCTATGGGCCACAGTAACCACTTACCATCTGGTGGACTGTGTGCTCGTTTCCACATCATCATCCTATCCTAATAAAAAATAATAAAAAAGACTGTTGACGAGCACCACTTTCTCACCGCCCGCGCATCCCTGGATGAAGGGTGCGGGGTGCAACTATAAAGCGCGGCTAGGCGGCACGGGGAGGTATGACACGTACGTATCAAGGGATAAATTGAATGATGTAATCTCACAGGTCAAGCCTAGGAAAGAAATTAAACACATCGTTTTTATTCCTTCGGGGGGAAAAAGCAAACTTTATTTTAATTACAAGCGACCCGATCCAGTTTTGCTTGGATATGATCTATTAATGTGGCGTTTACTTTTAAGATAATCAAAGTCAATTTTTCTTATTTTTTTTAAATCTTCGAGTGTTTCGGATAAAATATAGATTCCTATATTTAATGAAGCTATGGGATTACAATTACTAAAAATAAAAAAAAAGCGAAAGTAGTATGTCAGGATCGATTACTTGGCGATCGATCGTCGTTGCTTACCCCGAAAAGTAAAGAAAGCTATGCAAATTATAAGGCAAAGTAGTAATAGAATTAGGTTGTTTTCTTCAATCTTTTTTATTTTTATCATTTACAGTTTACAGTAACATTAAAAAGTTATCTATGGAATTGTAACGAATTTTTGTAATAAGTTGGTCGTGTGAATTTGGTAAGCCTACAGTAAGCTGTAACAGTTTTCCTTTTAACTACACTATATATATATATATATATATATATATATATATATATATATATATATATATATATATATATATACATATATAGAGGTATGGGCAGTTGCTCCATCTTGTTGAAACCAGGCCGCGTATTGAAGCCTGGAAAATTCTGCAACTCTGGTGTAAAAAAGTCCTGGATCATAGCTACATACCGTTGTGAAGTAACAGTAAGCGCGCGGCCTCTGCCGTCCTCAAAAAAGTAAGGGCCTATAATGTCATGCGCTGACATAGCCGCCCAAACTGTCACTTTAGGGCTATGTAAGGACTTTTGATGTTTGCGATTTGGATTTTCGCAACTCCAGTAGCGACAATTTTGCTTATTGACATGGCCGTTGATGTGAAAGTGAGCCTCATCAGAGAATAACACGTTATTAAACGAAGTAAAGTGGTTCAACATTTCATTTGCGAAATTTAGTCTGTGGATAGTGTGTAATTCCTTTACTATCTGAATCTTGTACGGGTGAAGATGTAAATCTTTCTTTAAAATTCGCTGTAACGATGTTCTGGGTAAGTTTAATGCACTGGAACGCTTACGAGTAGACTGGGTAGGATTTTCACGAATTGAGTGTTTCACTACGTCGATGTTTTCTTCCGTCCGTGATGTCCTTGGTCGACCTGACCGTTGTTTATCCAACGTCGAACCACTCTCTTCGAACTTAATAACCCAGTTCTTAATCGTTTGAACACTTGGAATGTCTTTAAAGTTGCGTAAATTCTGATATTCTCGAAATTTACGCCGCGCAATGGTAGCCGAATCATTGTTTCGATAAAACTCGCGCACACAAAATGCACGGTCCGCACCGGTGAAACGCTCCATGGCGACTGACAGGGCCACTCTAGTATATATACAGTAATCTATTATTCCAGGTATATATAATGTACTCTGTGGCGACTGAATTCCCAGAAACCGTCGGTACTCCCCCCGCACCGCGCGCGCCAATCATGCGCGCCTTTTGTATTTTATTCGAAATTTACATTTCTAACGACTTATGGGCCACCTTGTATCTTTAAAATATTGTTTCACAACATTTCTGTCGCTTTTCCAGTTACCATTTCTTAGTTATATATCTATTGGAATGTCATATTTCTTTCTAGAAGAAGCAACAGAGCACCTAATGCTCTCCGTTGAAAAATTTATGTTTATTTCTGAAAAAGCAGTTTTTATCCATCCAGTTATAACTGCTTTAGATATAACTGCTATTCGACCTCTAGAGGTAATAATCAAAGAATTTATCGATATTCCGCCCGCGTTTCTTTTTGAATCTAAAGCGGTAAGATGAACATTTACCCATCGGACTGGATCAAGATTCTCCTTTGAGCCTTGCAATGGCTTCCAAGCGGATTTTCAATGTGAACGGCTATCGTTTTTTGACCCAGATTCCGGCCAAAATATAACGGAAGACTCATCTATTACCATGCTATTTTCATCAATCTTGAGTACAGTGAGGTCATGGATCTTTCTTCCAGATGCCAACAATAATAAGAGCCGGATGTCGCGAAACTTGAAGCATACTATCTTCCTGTATTTGTATGTTCTCTAGCCATTTAATCAGTAGCTTAACATCCCAAATTTTTGTTAAGTGTAGTAGGTGGCTTTGATAATTCAATGGTTTTGATAATTTGTTTAACTACCGAGCTGTCTGTAATAGAATACCTAATGAATGGGTCAGCAAAAGTAGCTATGATGGATTTATGTAGTTTTATGGTGCTAAGTAATAACTTCTTCATATCTGTATAGAAAACTTAAGTGTTAAGGCTGCTTTCGGCTTGTTGGGGTCAAGAAGAACGAAGCTGATATCTTTCTACCCATGTTTTTCATGGTTCAAAATACCCTTTTCCGTTATGGAACAATCAGAATGTATGTCTCTTTGACTTGATTCAGATGGGCTAGCACTCGGGGAATTAGGAACGGTAATGGCAAAATCCATTCTAACTTGAACCATCTCTTACAGAATCTCGAGATATCTACACCTCCCGGGATACATAAACTACTATTGAATTGCTCGACGCAATAGGTCCATATCTTGAATTCCCCACTTCTTAATAATGCGGCTGCAAGTTTTCGTCGATAGATGCATCTACTGAGACAGGCTGTTAACTACATCATTGTATATCCCCGGTATATATTGGGAATAGATCTCCACATTTAACCTCATGGCAATTATCAGCAAGTGGGAGACCAGCTCCGTCAGATGGGGTCATCTTGTTCCACCCTGATTCTTTATGTATGCTAATATGGTTCTATTTTCTGACTGTACGAAAATTCTTGCGTTTATTGAATCTTTCTTGAAACGAATTGCTAGAATTATTTCAGACTGGCAAATGTCCCAGATACCACCGATGTGTTTCACGTTTATATGCACACCTCATCATTTGCCAGAGGCATCTGATGTAATGAGTACGGTTTCGGAGAATCCAAATAGAGTGTTTTCTCTTCTAGATTTTGATTCCACTACTGGAATTGTTGGAATGCTTTTCTTGGAATGGGAAACTTCTTCCGGGTTAATCTTTTTGGCTAAATGTTAGCTGTTCTTTGTATCTCCTTGGATTGAAGTCTTTCCAGGAGAAACAAAAGAAGCAATATTTAGTATCCCCAGCAGGCTTTTTGGGGCCTGCCAACCTCATTTCTGACCTGTTAGAATCTTTTTGAGATCTTTTCTTTTTTATATATAGAAGAGGGGTAAACGAGCATGCGGCTCACCTGATGGTAAGTGACTACCGCCACCCATGAACAACCGCAACACCAGGGGAATTACAGGTGCGTTGCCGGCCTTTTAGAAAGAAGTAAGCTCTTTTGTTGAAGATCCCCAAGTCGTATCGATCCAGAAAAGTCGCCGGTGGTAAACAATTCCACAGAGAAGTTTTAAGAGGAAGAATACTCCTAGTGAAACGTACAGTAGTGGACCGCCGAACATCCAGATAGTGAGGATGGTATCGGGAATTTTGACAAGATGTGAGTTCGTGAAATTTGGCGGCTGGAACTAATCCCAACAATTCCTCAGAACACCCCCCTGGTAGATACGATGGAAAACGCAGAGGGATGCAACATCCCTATGCAGCACCAGTGAATCGAGCCAATCACAACACAGCAGCATCAATCTGCTATTTTACGCTGATATTCTGTGAGAGCGTGGTCTTTCCCCGGTTGAGCCGACAATTCGTGCTACAATCGTATAATTAATATAGTTTCTTTATAGTATAGCTCTACCACGTAAAAAATATATTATATTATTTCATCACTATCATCGATCATTGCACCAAGTATTGCTAGGCCTCCCCCCACGGTTTGTTACAAACCTATGACATCTGTTTCGATCGACTCCCTGTATGTTTCATCGAGTCACTCCATCTAGCGGGGAGTTGCCAGACACTGCACTAGCAAGTGTAGTAGCCGAAAAGTAAAGAAAGCTATGCAAATTAAGTTAAATAAAGCAAAGTAGTAATAGAATAAGGTCGTTTTCTTCAATCTTTTTTATTTTTATCTTTTACAGTTTACAGTAACATTAAAAAGTTATCTATGGAATTGTAACGAATTTTTTTTATAAGTTTTCCTTTTAACTACACTATATATATATATATATATATATATATATATATATATAAATATATATATATATATGTATATGTATATATATATATATATACAAATATATATATATATATATATATATATATATATGTATATATATATATATATATATATATATATATATATATATATAATTACTATCGTGCACATTTTTCACTTTTCCAAAAACCATACCAACACATGTGACTCCCACAGTAGTTAGGTTGTACCAGTTCTGGCGCACTTGTAGAAAGGTTGTACCAGTTCTGGCGCACTGAGTCACAAGTGGTACAAGTACGACGTTCGTCGACTCACGATCCTAAAAAAAAAAAAAAAGAGGTTTTGGCATGCTCTGATCACGAATCTGCGGTCCATTTTTGCGTAGGATGCACGGTTCCGGAGATGTGCAGATCAATTAATTCTTATCTAATTGATATCCGCTGCGAGTCTCCACCGTCATTAGCGCTCCATTGTTCTTATCTACTCATCTATTGTTCATTCTATACCGTCATTATCTATTCTTCCTCAGCGTGGTGCTATTGTATTATACTCCTTTGTTCCTATCTACACTAATCTGACTCATTAATAAAACACATTACCTAATTTTGTTAAAATTTTTATTTATAAAATACAAAATCTTATTACTTATTGTCTATAAAATAGGAGCGAAACATCTCATCCACTAAAATATCGTTGTACAATGTGTTCCCTGTAAATATACTCGTAAAACTATGCATTGAACATCCCTGAAACTTATATAGCAAATACATTAAGCAATATTCGCCACAAACTGAAGTCCACTCATTCTGAATCCTATCAACATTCCAGTTCCATCTTTTACAATTTCTTTTAAAAAAACTCTAGATGATATCGTACAGGTGCCCGTCCGAATGAATCAAAATATTGACCGACGTCATTCGTATCGATATATAAAGCTACCCAATGTGACCCTGGTTTATCATCTGTATCCAAATTGCATATTATATACGTTGGCACGTGGGTGTACATGGGTAGTTTATTGGCAGCATAAACATTATTTTCTAGAGTGGGGTGAATCTTTTTCAGATGTTGTTGTACATCTAGTGTATCCATAATATTACTGCTATTAGTAGATTATTACAGTACCAATCTACTCAATGACTAATATAGGAATGATCAATTATAGTGATTTCTAAATATTAAATTGCATTCTTTGTGTTATACAAATCGTATTTGAGTCACCAATACACTGAACAAGACACGACAGGAAGGACGTAGGAATGTAGAGATAAGCAACAGAATGTAAGGTAAGCTTGTTGACGCATAAAGATACTATCAATTCTACTGCAGAAATTCTTTAGATTAGAATTATTACTCACTGGTACTATATAAGACCAAGCAACTGCAGTCATGGAGTTAGTGTATGGTCGACTGACCGCAGTGGATCTATCAATACTACGTTTGTGTTACTTCAACGCATCAAAGGTCATGGATGTAAGTGTTTATTCTATTGACAAACTTACTTTTCTTTCTGTTATTTTCTTACGTGTGTATGATTTAGTGTTAACAAATTATATTTAAATATTATGTGTGTGTATATGATTAAGCCGTGGTAGCTCAGATGGTTAGCGCAAAATGTAAAATTCACAGTACGCGACCCGGGTTCGATCCCCGCCGGCACCAATTAAAATGTTAATTACAATTTTAAGTGCTGATTTACCACGTGCTCAGCGGTGAAGGAAAACATCGTGAGGAATGCATGTCTGAGAAAATTTCGAAGGCATGTGAAGTTTGCCAACACGCATTGAGGTATCGCAGCGAACATTTCCTAGCCCTAAAACCCTCTCAGAAATGAGAGGAGGCCTATGTTCATCAATGGACTTTAATAGGTTGTAACTTTAGCTTTTTTAACTTTTATGATTAAGTGTTAACAAATTGATATTAACATGATAACTGTGTTGTTGCAGAAATCATTGAGCTTCGATGAAAATACCTATAAATGGTATTACTACTCGCCACTCTCCCCTCAAGAAGAGAGTGATGACATCGTCATTAATAATAACACATGCGATGGTGGAAAAAGAAAATCGCAATCGATTGATCATTTTTTTGAAGCTGAATCAAAAATAAAAAAGAGGAAGCTGTTATCATCAACCGTAGCACGAGCCACTAGAGATGGTGTATCATACATTTCTACTAATTCTGACGACGGAGACCAAGCGACGCATCTCATCAAAATTGAAATGTACGATATGAAGAAGCTATCCAATATTCCATCTACTGATCATTGGAAACATGCTTCCACGAGGATTAAATATTACGTAAAGACTAATAAGGATAGCATCTACGACAACACAAACGCCCTCGTATACAATATTACAAAGACAATAGCAGAAAGTGAAAAAGTTAAAAAATAGCTGATCATTAGTGAATGTGATTCTGTTTACTTAAATTACTTCCGTGTACTCATTATATTCTATTTCTAATCCTTTGTTAGACTTAAATATCGGACATTATTTGAAATTTGGGTATCAGTTGGTCTACCAACACTGAACTGTTACTTACTCTGCTACCTATTTTCTTCTTTACTTTAAGGATGGCAAACTTCAGTGAAGTGTGCACCAGTGCTTTCTTCTCCACAACCATGGAAGAGAATACGGAACTATTCAACAGCGAATTAAATCAGGAGTTGTCTAAAGTTTGTGATGAAATGGAGAAGGATCAACTGTTCGATTCATCGTATGATGATGAGTTGTATAATCACTGTGCGATGGTTGAAACACAGTTTAAGTAAGTAAAATAAACATTCATTTCGATCATAATTTACACAATGTCTTGTACAGTTTTTAATAAATTTAAACATTTTAGTAGTCAACCACTACAACTTGGAAGAGGAACGAAGCGAACGAGCAGCAAAGAACCCAAGATCATCAAAAAACCAACAATCCGTTGTTGGTTTTTTGATGGTTGGTTGGTTGGTTGGTTGGTTGGTTTTTTGAGCAGAAGCGCCTACCTCTGCAGGGAACAGTATCAGTAACGATGATCGAGTGGAATGTCTAACGTGTCATATATTTATCAAGAAACGGTATTTAGCTAATCATTTTAAAAGTAATGTTCACAAAAATAATCTTTTAAATTCACATAATTCTTTATCAAACGTTAGTGTTATTGAATCTGCTTTTGGAAATAGGATTTTAACTATTTTTAAATTCTATTACAGATGATATTTTATTTTTAATACAAGAGTGTATTCATCAACACATAATTTTTAAAGTAAACTTCATATTGCATGCTGATTTTGTTCAACAAACTAGAGATATTCATGATACGTTCGATTTTCAAACGCTTAACTATATTATTTGTCAAGGAGATGACTTAAATATTTTTTTTTCATCTTTAAATGATACAATTACTACTAAAATTAGTGCATTTGAAAAAAAAGATAATGGATGGAGTCTAAAAAACATAAAATCTATAGACATGAATGTTAATAAATTTAACCCCCTACGCGGTACTTCATACATAGATCTTCCTCGTGACATTGTGACACAAATTAAAAAAGGCTGTTATAAATGTAAAAAGCAAGGATTATTTTTGTTTTAAATGGGCGTTACTCTCGGCGTTATATCCCGTAAACAAAGACGCGGATCGTGTGTCATCGTACGTTAAACATGCAAATAAACTTAAATTTGATGGTATTTCCTTTCCAGTTAAAATTTCTGACATAGCAAAAGTAGAGAAATTAAATGATATTAGTATTAATGTTTTTGGGTTAGAATATAATAAAGAAAAACGATGTAATTCTATAGTAGGTCCATTATTTTTAACAAAGTGTCGTAAAGATAGACATATCAATTTATTATTTTTTTCCAAGGATACAAAAAAATCATTATTGTTACATAAAAAATTTATCGCGGTTAGTTAGTAAACAAATTTCAAAAGACGGTCACATCATGTAAATTTGCGAAGCATGTCTACTTCACTTTCCATCTAAGGAAAGTTTAAATAATCATGAACAATACGATTGTGCCCACATTTGTACAGAATTACCAAACAGTGAAACTTTTAAAAAAAAGAATTGGTTTGGTCAACCTATTTCAAATGATAAAATTAAATTTGATAGTTATGAAAAAAAGTTGAAGATACCATTCGTAGTTTATGCTGATTTTGAAGCATTTTTAAAACCAATAGAATCATGTTCTAACGATCCTTCCAAACCTTTCACACACAATATTCAGAAACATGAAGTACATAGTTTTGGTTATTATATAAAATGTTCATATGATGATAATTTACCAAAATATGTAACGTATTGCGGACCCAACTGTGCACAAGTGTTTATGGAAAGTTTATCTAACAATCTCAAAGAAATAAATAGACTTCAAAAATATCCTCCACTTCCGCTAACAAATGAAGACAAAAACCAAATTTCAAATGCAACCATTTGTCATATTTGTGAAACAGAGTTAGCAGAACATTTTTATGATTTTGATTGGTACACCGGTAGTTTTATAGGTGTTGCTCACGAATCATGTAGCTCGAAGTTCAGAAAACCTCGTTATATACCAATATTTTTACACAACCTTAGTCACTATGATGCTCATTTTATTGTTCACGCGTTAAACTTTTGTGATGGTGAAGTCGAAGTTATCCCTCAAAATAAAGAAAAATATATATCCTTTTCCAAAAAATTAAAAATGAATAACCACGAAATTATATTAAGATTTATAGATTCATTTAAGTTTTTATCATGTAAATTAGAAGAATTGGCCAAAAATCTCAGTAATGATCAATTTCGAGAATTACGTAGAAATTATCCTAATGATGAAGATTTCTTTCGTTTAAAACGGAAAGGCGTTTATCCATATGAACTTATGACTAATTATGATAGTTTAAGCCTAGCATCGCTCCCCGAACAAAAATTTTTTTATAGCTCGCTCACAGATTCCCATATTTCAAATGATGATTACAATCATGCTAAAGATGTTTGGGAACACTTTGGGTGTTGTAATATGCTAGATTATTCAAACCTGTATTTAAAAACAGACGTTTTACTTTTAACCGATGTTGAAAACTTTAGAAAGTTATGTATTAATACTTATGATTTAGACCCTGCCCATTATTACACAGCACCCGGTTTAAGTTGGGATGCAATGTTAAAATATACAAAAATAGAATTAGAACTTTTAACAGATTATGAGAAAATTGCATTTATTAGATCAGGTATCAGGGGTGGTGTATCTCAATGTAGTAATCGTTATGCTAGAGCTAATAACAAATATATGGGGGATTATGATGCAGGGAAACCAAATTCATATATCACATATTTTGATGCCAACAATTTATATGGTTGGGCTATGTCTCAATGTCTTCCTACTGGTGGATTCGAAAGGGGTAAATCCGAATACAGAATTTAATGTGTCTGAGAAATCGAACTTCGGTTTTATTTTAGAAGTTGATTTGGAATATCCAGATGAACTTCATGATTTACATTCGGACTTTCCTTTATGCCCCGAAAACTTTTGTGCAGGCAATATTAATGAAAATAAACTAGTCCCAAATTTAAATAATAAAGATAAATATGTAATTCGTTACAGAAATTTAAAGCAGTGCATAGAAATGGGGGTTAAATTAACTAAAATTCATAGAGTTTTAAAATTTAAACAGTCTCGCTGGTTGAAGATGTACATAGATCTAAACACAAAATTAAGAACGTTAGCAAAATCAGATTTCGAAAAAGATTTTTATAAATTAATGAATAATTCAGTCTTCGGAAAGACTATGGAGAACATTGAAAAAGGGTTAACATAAAATTAGTTACACACTGGGAGAACCAGGGCAAAGCTTTAGGTGCTCAAGATCTAATCGCTAAACCACAATTTCATAGTCTTTCAGTATTTTCGGAAAACCTAGTTGCGGTTCAGTTGCGAAAAACAAAGTTAATATATAAGAAACCAATTTATTTAGGGTTTTGCATTTTAGATATTTCAAAAACATTAATGTATGATTTTCATTATAACTATATGGTTAAAAAGTTTAGTAAAATCAAATTATTGTATACAGATACGGATAGTTTAATATATCATATATTTACAGATGATTTTTACTCTGATATAAAACCTGACCTTTCATCATACTTTGATACCTCAGCTTATGATGCAAATAATATTTTTGAACATCCAAAATTAAATAAAAATAAATTAGGTTTTTTTAAAGATGAAAATAATGGTAAAATCATGAAAGAATTTGTGGGTTTACGATCCAAAATGTACGCTTTTAACTTAGAGAATAAGACTATAGCCAAGGCAAAAGGGGTAAACAAATGTATCACTAAAAAGATTTTAGTGATACATTTGTTTACCCCTTTTGGATCGTAAACCCACAAATTCTTTCATGATTTTACCATTATTTTCATCTTTAAAAAAACCTAATTTATTTTTATTTAATTTTGGATGTTCAAAAATATTATTTGCATCATAAGCTGAGGTATCAAAGTATGATGAAAGGTCAGGTTTTATATCAGAGTAAAAATCATCTGTAAATATATGATATATTAAACTATCCGTATCTGTATACAATAATTTGATTTTACTAAACTTTTTAACCATATAGTTATAATGAAAATCATACATTAATGTTTTTGAAATATCTAAAATGCAAAACCCTAAATAAATTGGTTTGTTATATATTAACTTTGTTTTTCGCAACTGAACCGCAACTAGGTTTTCCGAAAATACTGAAAGACTATGAAATTGTGGTTTAGCGATTAGATCTTGAGCACCTAAAGCTTTGCCCTGGTTCTCCCAGTGTGTAACTAATTTTATGTTAACCCTTTTTCAATGTTCTCCATAGTCTTTCCGAAGACTGAATTATTCATTAATTTATAAAAATCTTTTTCGAAATCTGATTTTGCTAACGTTCTTAATTTTGTGTTTAGATCTATGTACATCTTCAACCAGCGAGACTGTTTAAATTTTAAAACTCTATGAATTTTAGTTAATTTAACCCCCATTTCTATGCACTGCTTTAAATTTCTGTAACGAATTACATATTTATCTTTATTATTTAAATTTGGGACTAGTTTATTTTCATTAATATTGCCTGCACAAAAGTTTTCGGGGCATAAAGGAAAGTCCGAATGTAAATCATGAAGTTCATCTGGATATTCCAAATCAACTTCTAAAATAAAACCGAAGTTCGATTTCTCAGACACATTAAATTCTGTATTCGGATTTACCCCTTTCGAATCCACCAGTAGGAAGACATTGAGACATAGCCCAACCATATAAATTGTTGGCATCAAAATATGTGATATATGAATTTGGTTTCCCTGCATCATAATCCCCCATATATTTGTTATTAGCTCTAGCATAACGATTACTACATTGAGATACACCACCCCTGATACCTGATCTAATAAATGCAATTTTCTCATAATCTGTTAAAAGTTCTAATTCTATTTTTGTATATTTTAACATTGCATCCCAACTTAAACCGGGTGCTGTGTAATAATGGGCAGGGTCTAAATCATAAGTATTAATACATAACTTTCTAAAGTTTTCAACATCGGTTAAAAGTAAAACGTCTGTTTTTAAATACAGGTTTGAATAATCTAGCATATTACAACACCCAAAGTGTTCCCAAACATCTTTAGCATGATTGTAATCATCATTTGAAATATGGGAATCTGTGAGCGAGCTATAAAAAAATTTTTGTTCGGGGAGCGATGCTAGGCTTAAACTATCATAATTAGTCATAAGTTCATATGGATAAACGCCTTTCCGTTTTAAACGAAAGAAATCTTCATCATTAGGATAATTTCTACGTAATTCTCGAAATTGATCATTACTGAGATTTTTGGCCAATTCTTCTAATTTACATGATAAAAACTTAAATGAATCTATAAATCTTAATATAATTTCGTGGTTATTCATTTTTAATTTTTTGGAAAAGGATATATATTTTTCTTTATTTTGAGGGATAACTTCGACTTCACCATCACAAAAGTTTAACGCGTGAACAATAAAATGAGCATCATAGTGACTAAGGTTGTGTAAAAATATTGGTATATAACGAGGTTTTCTGAACTTCGAGCTACATGATTCGTGAGCAACACCTATAAAACTACCGGTGTACCAATCAAAATCATAAAAATGTTCTGCTAACTCTGTTTCACAAATATGACAAATGGTTGCATTTGAAATTTGGTTTTTGTCTTCATTTGTTAGCGGAAGTGGAGGATATTTTTGAAGTCTATTTATTTCTTTGAGATTGTTAGATAAACTTTCCATAAACACTTGTGCACAGTTGGGTCCGCAATACGTTACATATTTTGGTAAATTATCATCATATGAACATTTTATATAATAACCAAAACTATGTACTTCATGTTTCTGAATATTGTGTGTGAAAGGTTTGGAAGGATCGTTAGAACATGATTCTATTGGTTTTAAAAATGCTTCAAAATCAGCATAAACTACGAATGGTATCTTCAACTTTTTTTCATAACTATCAAATTTAATTTTATCATTTGAAATAGGTTGACCAAACCAATTCTTTTTTTTAAAAGTTTCACTGTTTGGTAATTCTGTACAAATGTGGGCACAATCGTATTGTTCATGGTTATTTAAACTTTCCTTAGATGGAAAGTGAAGTAGACATGCTTCGCAAATGTACATGATGTGACCGTCTTTTGAAATTTGTTTACTAACTAACCGCGATAAATTTTTTATGTAACAATAATGATTTTTTGTATCCTTGGAAAAAAATAATAAATTGATATGTCTATCTTTACGACACTTTGTTAAAAATAATGGACCTACTATAGAATTACATCGTTTTTCTTTATTATATTCTAACCCAAAAACATTAATACTAATATCATTTAATTTCTCTACTTTTGCTATGTCAGAAATTTTAACTGGAAAGGAAATACCATCAAATTTAAGTTTATTTGCATGTTTAACGTACGATGACACACGATCCGCGTCTTTGTTTACGGGATATAACGCCGAGAGTAACGCCCATTTAAAACAAAAATAATCCTTGCTTTTTACATTTATAACAGCCTTTTTTAATTTGTGTCACAATGTCACGAGGAAGATCTATGTATGAAGTACCGCGTAGGGGGTTAAATTTATTAACATTCATGTCTATAGATTTTATGTTTTTTAGACTCCATCCATTATCTTTTTTTTCAAATGCACTAATTTTAGTAGTAATTGTATCATTTAAAGATGAAAAAAAAATATTTAAGTCATCTCCTTGACAAATAATATAGTTAAGCGTTTGAAAATCGAACGTATCATGAATATCTCTAGTTTGTTGAACAAAATCAGCATGCAATATGAAGTTTACTTTAAAAATTATGTGTTGATGAATACACTCTTGCAAGCAAAAATAATGGTAAAATCATGAAAGAATTTATGGGTTTACGATCCAAAATGTACGCTTTTAACTTAGAGAATAAGACTATAGCCAAGGCAAAAGGGGTAAACAAATGTATCACTAAAAAGATTTTAGTGATACATTTGTTTACCCCTTTTGGATCGTAAACCCACAAATTCTTTCATGATTTTACCATTATTTTCATCTTTAAAAAAACCTAATTTACCATGGATAATTATAAGTCTTCTCTATTTAATAAAAAAGTGCAATATTATAGTATGCTTAGATTTAAATCAATTAAACACACAATTTTTACACAAAAATTAAATAAGATTGGTTTATCATATAATGACATAAAGAGGCATATTTTAGATAATAATATTGAAACATTAGCTTGGGGTCATTATAAACTGCGTTAAGTGTTGATAGTTTTTAATTTTATGTCTGCATGTAAATAAAATTTGTATTGATTGTAAAATAATGATAATAGTATAATATGACGTAGAGTTTATTACATATTTAATCGTTGTTTTATTGTAAATAATTTAAGTTAATTGTTGTTTATATTTGCGTGTGTGTGCATTTATTTGAGGTTGAGTTGATTGTAAAATTATGATGTACTAATTGTGTTAGAAATAGTATACAGATCATTCTGTTTTATATAATGTTTGCAATATATATTAATTGTTAACACCAACACTTTCATTTTTTATTTCACCCCTTAGTACTTTAGACGTGTGTAATGTTTCACTTTATCCATCCGTTTACTGCTATTGTGGCGGGGCCAAGTGGATGTGGGAAGTCAAATTTTGTAACAAATTTCATAAAATCAGTTACAGAAATATGTAATTGTGATTTTAATCAGATCACATGGTGCTTTGATGAAATGCAACCTTTATATAATTTACCAAATGTTAACTACCATCAAGGAATTCCAAATGTTAATATGTTTGACGGTGAAAACCCACATCTTGTTATTATTGATGATCTAATGAGAGAGTCCGATGGAAGAATTGTGGATATATTTACAAAAGGTAGTCATCACAGGAATCTTAGTGTATTTTATTTAACACAAAATTTATTTCATCAGGGTAAAGGGCAAATAGACATATCCTTAAACTCAAGTTATATAATATATTTTAAAAACCCTCGAGATAAAACTCAAATAAGATATTTAGCACGACAAGTGTCACCAGATAACCCAAAATTTATTGAAGATGCCTACAGGGATGCAACTCTAGAGGCGCATGGATATTTAATGGTAGATTTAAAACAGAATACCAATGATTTTTGTCGTATCAAGACAAATGTCTTCCCATTTAATGGTTTCTGCACAGTCTACGTCCCCACAAAAGAGTTTAAATACACCAAGAATCAAACATTTCAAATCATTGCTAAATGATGCATCGTCGACTCACAACGCATAAACATTTGCTAAACGCTTTGCACACGCTTAAACCAAAATATCAAAGAGCATTACTTAAAACGTGTGATGAAGAAGAAATTAACTGTATTTGTGAGTGTATTCATAACGTTTTACAAGGAAAAGTACCTCTTAAAGATCAAGATAAACAAAAATTGAATAAACACAAAAATATACTCCGTCAACTAGTGCGTAAGTGTAAACATAAACTAAGAAAAAATATAATTATACAAGAAGGAGGGGCTTTCTTACCAATAATATTAGGTGCAATATTGAGTGGATTAGTGAGTGGACTAGCCAGTTAACATGGAAAATGCAAAGAAAATGATACTTATCGAACCTGGATTGATTGAAAAATTAAAACAAGAAAATAAGGTTAATACGAGTAGTAGTTTATCTCGATTAGATATTGAAATGCAAAATATTATGAATAGTAAGACGGAAGACCGAAAGAAATGGATGTTATATTTACAAACACTGCAAAGATACCTTCATTTTACCGAAGAGGATCGTCAACCACTCAGATTACCAATTTATTCTGATACATCTAATGAATATTCAAACGAGTCTAAAATTGGTTTTAAAAATAAAGATAGAGATCTAAAAACTTCAGTTGATGCTGAATCTTTGTTGGAGGAGAATCGATCCATCAAAAGTAAAGAAAATGTTGAAAATCCACTTTACACACCAGCTCAAATACTCAGTTTAATACCAAAAACTTATAATAAAAAAGGACAGTTATTATTAAACTTAGTTGAAACAAGTAAAGGTAAAATACATTGGGATAATGAAGGTACAGTCATAATTGATAATGAAAAAATTCCTGGAAGTAATATTGTTGATTTAATAAATGATTCACTAAGACCCTTAAAAAGAAGTGATCCAGTAGGGTGGGATAGATTTGCTGAAGCATTAAAAGATATTAAAGTACCACTTACTTATATTGGAAATCCAAAGAGATGTGAGTTTATTAACCAACTTCAAGCAAAAGATCTGAACAAACCCTCTGAGATTGAATTTCGAGAGTTTTCTACACCGAGCAGTAGAGATAAAAAGTCTACAACTAAAATACGTAAAAGGCTTGAGTGGGAAAAATGGACCCCGTACTAGAAGAAATTAACAGGATTTATTATGATCCATCTAATCCCGCTGGTTTTGGTAGTATTGATAAATTATCAAAAGCCATGAAGGGTAAAATGAATAAAAAGCAAGTAAAGGAATGGTTAAAATCACAAGAAACATACACATTACATAAACCCATTCGAAAAAAATTCCCGCGTAATAGGTACATTCTATCAAATATTAATGAACTGTGGCAAGCTGATTTAAGTGATATGCGAACTTATTCTCAATATAATGATGGTTTCAAGTATATACTTTGTGTTATTGATGTATTTAGTAAATATGCTTTTGCAAGACCAATGAAAAAGGAAAACTCAGAAACAACTAAAGAATGTTTTGAAAGTATATTTACTGAAAGTAATTTAACACCTACTCACATACAATCTGATAAAGGTACAGAATTTGTTTCAAAAGATGTACAAAAATACTTTAAATCCAAAAAGATTAATTACTATACCACTAACAATCCTGACATTAAGGCCAGTATTGTTGAACGATTTCAAAGAACACTAAAAATGAAAATGTGGCGTTATTTCACTCATAATAATACTTATAGATATATAGATGTTTTACAAGATTTAATATACTCTTACAATCACAGCTTTCACTCTAGTATTAAGATGTGCCCATGTGATGTAAATTCCAACAATATTATGACAGTTTGGACTAATCTTTATGATAGACGGTCAAACAAACTTTCTTTAGAAAATCCTAAACCAAATTTCAATGTGGGTGATTATGTTCGAATAACTAAATATAAACATGCTTTCCAAAAAGGATATGAATCAAATTGGAGTGATGAAATATTTATTATATCTTCAATAATTGATAGATCTCCATGGGTTGTTTATACAATAACAGATTTACAAAATGAACCAATAGTTGGTACTTTTTATGAAAGAGAATTACAGAAAATCACTTACAACCCCACCTCACAATATAATCAGCTGGACTGCGTGCTCTTTTGTCACAATAGACAGTGTTTGTGGCAGTAGCCGGATACCATGTGGTGATGCCACGCTCTTTCTTTTTCATGACTGCAGCACGAATGGCTCAACTCAAACATGGAAAGACGACGCTCGCACATAACACCAGAGTAAAATAACAGTATAATGCTGTTTCGTTTCGTATTAGAGTAGAGAAATGACTGTGGAGAACCGGACCTTTTTAATGGTACCGAGGCATTCCATCGGAATCGTCAGTGGTGACAAACCATTTTGATTTTTAATTGAGGATAGATGTAGGTTTTCGTGGGGCATTCACTTACCAAAAAAAAAAATTACATTCGTATGTCTTTCTCTGGAACTTCTTTCTTTCTTCTACCTTTACCTTCACCTTACCGAGATAAAATAATTGACACTCGTTACTCAGGTAACAGAAAAGAAGTGTTAGTGAAGTGGAAAGGTTATCCAGATAAATTTAACAGTTGGATTTTAGCTTCTAGTTTAAAAGAAATATGAATAAAGAAAGTTTTTATTTAATTTTGCTCAGCAATAGTTCAATGGAATACTTTCCTGATAACAAGACCACAAAATTTTCAACGAAATTACCGAAAGCTATTAAATTAGAAGGTGAATGGTCGGTTGGAGTTGTCGAGTTTCAATATCCATGTACCATGTTTACTGTTCAAGATCATGAAAATGTTATATACATTACAAAATCTATGTTAATGCCTTATGAAGATAAACCATCCACAGTGTACTACAAAAAACATATTCCAGCTACCAACTATGATAACGTTGAGCATATTTTAAGAGTGTTAAATGGTATCGGAGAGAACTTGAAATTTCGCTATGATGAAATAACAAAATTTGTGTCTATTTCTGTTTTGGATAAAAATATAACATCCGTAACATTATCACCCAAATTAATTTTGCAACTAGGTTATGAACCAAATAAAAATCTCCTAGAGAGAAATTTTGGAAAGTGTCCTGCTAATTTACACTTAGGGTTACCATCTCAACTCTTTCTATATTGTGACATTATCGATCCTCAGATTGTGGGTGATGTTATGACTCCTTTACTAAGAGTCATTTCATTAGATCCTACAAAATACATTTATGGTGCAAATAAAATGCACGTTTTCTCTCAACCTCATTACTTACCTGTTATGCGAAGAGAGTTCGATACGCTGGAAATAGTTATAAGATCGAGCACAGGACAAAAAATACCATTCCAGTTTGGAACCGTGTGTATTAAACTACATTTCCGAAAATTATAATAATGAATTCTCTTCGTGATCATCATAAATGTCCATATGAAAATTATTATACACATCAAGCTGGGTCAGGAGTTGGAGTAATTTATAAGGGTGCACCATACCAACGTGGTCATGGTATTGGGAGCTTCTTAGGGGGGTTATTTAGATCAGTTTTACCTTTACTTTCAAGTGGTGCTCGAGAGATTGGTAAGGAGGCATTAAGCGCTGGAGTAGGACTTTTATCGGATATGGTTCAAGCGCGTCCTATGGAAGCCTCAATAAAAGATCGTCTAAAGCAAGTTAGTACGAATTTAAAACGAAAGGCTGATGAGAAAATTGATCAATTTTACATGACAGGATCTGGGTATAAAACTAAAAGAAAACGATTGACCTCGTTCATTCCACCATTAACTGCTAAAGTGAAAGCTGCGAAAAAACTTGGTCTAAAACCAAAAAATAACAAAGATATATTTTCAAATTAAATATGTCTTTCCTTCATAATCATTCTTGCGAGTGCGTTAAGTCAGAATTGGATTTGTTTGCACTACCGTCTACACAAACTAGCATTGAAAATGGATTGTGGATTCATTATAAACCAATTTCATCTCTTGGTGATGATGGACCTATCGAGTTTCAAGTTCCTGGGACAGGCGATGACTACATAGATTTGTCTCATACATTACTCCACATAAAGGCAAAAGTATTAAATCAGGATTCAACTAACTTGATATCTACTACAATAGTAGCACCTGTAAATAATTGGCTGCATTCACTTTTTAGTCAACTTGATGTTTATTTAAACCAAAAACTTGTATCACCACCTAATAATACCTATGCATATCGAGCATACATGGAAACCCTTTTAAACTATGCTCCTGCTGCTAAACAATCTCATCTTACTTGTAGTCTTTGGTATGATGATACAGCAGGAAAAATGGATTCTACGGATGGTAAAAACATAGGATTTGTTAAAAGACAGGAATTGATTAGTGAAAGTAAGGAAATAGAAATGATTGGTCATCTTCACGGTGACATTTTCAACCAAGATAAATTTTTACTTAATGGTGTTGAAATGAGTGTTAAATTGGTTCGATCGAGAGAGAGCTTTAATTTAATTGCTGGGTCAAACGATGTAAAGTTTAAAGTTTGCATTACGGACGCAACTCTTATTGTTCGACGAGCACGAATTAATCCAAGTGTATTACTCGCACATCAAAAAGTTTTAGCTTCTACCACTGCTAAATATCCTATTAATCGAGCTGAAGTAAAAGTTTTAACAATTCCATCGGGTGTTCAAGGAAAAACTCTTGATAATATATTTATAGGGCAGGTACCCAAAAGATGTATAATTGGATTTGTGAACAATTCTGCATTTAATGGTTCCCTTACTAAAAATCCATTTAACTTTGAAAACTATGGTATTAATTCTTTCAGCTTATATATTGATGGTCAACAAATACCTTCAAAAGCTTTGCAACCATCTTTTAATAATAGCATATTTACATCAGCATATCATACTCTATTCTCGGGAACTGGTATTCACTTTCTTAATGAAGGAAATGGAATCTCTTGTGAACAGTATGCCAAAGGTTACTGTCTATTAGCATTTGACTTAACTCCTGATTTATCAGCCAACTCATCAGCTCATTGGAATCTCATAAAGCATGGTAGTGTAAGATTAGAAGTACGATTTGAATCCTCACTAATACAAACAATTAACTGTATAGTTTATGCTGAGTTTGATAATATTATTGAGATAGATAAAAACAGAAATGTTACTGTAGACTATAGTAGTTAAGGTTATAATATGTGTTGTGTGTTAGATTTTATGAGTTATGTGTAATGCATTTTGTGTGTATGTAACTATGTGAAACATTATAAAATTAAATAAAACAAATTGTATGCAATATATTATTTTTTATTTCTTTACAAATATTCTATTTAATCTAATACAAAACTCTGTTCGAGTTTAAATTTTACATAAGCACACTGACTAAACCACTGAACATGCTGCTGCCAAGGATCATCATCATCTTCCCAATCTTTTAAGCCACCACCACAATGGAAACACTTGGTCCTGTCTGCATGGCCAGTATAAAAGAAACCGGCTTCTGCAAGATCTTCAGGTTTCTGTCGCATAACGAGAGGCCAGTTTTCGAAACTGAGCAACCGGCTAAATTTTGAACTGAAGAATGGATATTCAGCTCTTGAGTACTGCATATTCCTCTCGTTTTCATCTCCACTCAGTGTTGTAGTTTTGTTCTTCAATGATGTGTTCTGTACACGTATGCCACACTCATCTCTTTCTTCTGCTCTTGTCTTCCTGTAATTTAAGTAAACAGAATCACATTCACTAATGATCAGCTAATGACTGTCATTGTTAAAAAAGTATTTTTTAACTTTTTCACTTTCTGCTATTGTCTTTGTAATATTGTATACGAGGGCGTTTGTGTTTTCGTAGATGCTATCCTTATTAGTCTTTACGTAATATTTAATCCTCGTGGAAGCATGTTTCCAATGATCAGTAGATGGAATATTGGATAGCTTCTTCATATCGTACATTTCAATTTTGATGAGATGCGTCGCTTGGTCTCCGTCGTCAGAATTAGTAGAAATGTATGATACACCATCTCTAGTGGCTCGTGCTACGGTTGATGATAACAGCTTCCTCTTTTTTATTTTTGATTCAGCTTCAAAAAAATGATCAATCGATTGCGATTTTCTTTTTCCACTATCGCATGTGTTATTATTAATGACGATGTCCTCACTCTCTTCTTGAGGGGAGAGTGGCGAGTAGTAATACTGTTTATAGGTACTTTCATCGAAGCTCAATGATTTCTACAACAACACAGTTATCATGTTAATATCAATTTGTTAACACTTAATCATAAAAGTTAAAAAAGCTAAAGTTGCAACCTATTAAAGTCCACTGCTGAACATAGGCCTCCTCTCATTTCTGAGAGGGTTTTAGGGCTAGGAAATGTTCGCTGCGATACCTCAATGCGTGTTGGCAAACTTCACATGCCTTCGAAATTTTCTCAGACATGCATTCCTCACGATGTTTTCCTTCACCGCTGAGCACGTGGTAAATCAGCACTTAAAATTGTAATTAACATTTTAATTGGTGCCGGCGGGGATCGAACCCGGGTCGCGTACTGTGAATTTTACATTTTGCGCTAACCATCTGAGCTACCACGGCTTAACCGTATACACACACATAATATTTAAATATAATTTGTTAACACTAAATCATACACACGTAAGAAAATAACAGAAAGAAAAGTAAGTTTGTCAATAGAATAAACACTTACATCCATGACCTTTGATGCGTTGAAGTAACACAAACGTAGTATTGATAGATCCACTGCGGTCAAACGACCATACACTAACTCCATGACTGCAGTTGCTTGGTCTTATATAGTACCAGTGAGTAATAATTCTAATCTAAAGAATTTCTGCAGTAGAATTGATAGTATCTTTATGCGTCATCAAGCTTACTTTACATTCTGTTGCTTATCTCTACATTCCTACGTCCTTCCTGTCGTGTCTTGTTCAGTGTATTGGTGACTCAAATACGATTTGTATAACACAAAGAATGCAATTTAATATTTAGAAATCACTATAATTGATCATTCCTATATTAGTCATTGAGTAGATTGGTACTGTAATAATCTACTAATAGCAGTAATATAATGGATACACTAGATGTACAACAACATCTGAAAAAGATTCACCCCACTCTAGAAAATAATGTTTATGCTGCCAATAAACTACCCATGTACACCCACGTACCAACGTATATAATATGCAATTTGGATACAGATGATAAACCAGGGTCACATTGGGTAGCTTTATATATCGATACGAATGACGTCGGTCAATATTTTGATTCATTCGGACGGGCACCTGTACGATATCATCTAGAGTTTTTTTAAAAGAAATTGTAAAAGATGGAACTGGAATGTTGATAGGATTCAGAATGAGTGGACTTCAGTTTGTGGCGAATATTGCTTAATGTATTTGCTATATAAGTTTCAGGGATGTTCAATGCATAGTTTTACGAGTATATTTACAGGGAACACATTGTACAACGATATTTTAGTGGATGAGATGTTTCGCTCCTATTTTATAGACAATAAGTAATAAGATTTTGTATTTTATAAATAAAAATTTTTAACAAAATTAGGTAATGTGTTTTATTAATGAGTCAGATTAGTGTAGATAGGAACAAAGGAGTATAATACAATAGCACCACGCTGAGGAAGAATAGATAATGACGGTATAGAATGAACAATAGATGAGTAGATAAGAACAATGGAGCGCTAATGACGGTGGAGACTCGCAGCGGATATCAATTAGATAAGAATTAATTGATCTGCACATCTCCGGAACCGTGCATCCTACGCAAAAATGGACCGCAGATTCGTGATCAGAGCATGCCAAAACTTTTTTTTTTTTTTTTTTTTAGGATCGTGAGTCGACGAACGTCGTACTTGTACCACTTGTGACTCAGTGCGCCAGAACTGGTACAACCTTTCTACAAGTGCGCCAGAACTGGTACAACCTAACTACTTCCCACACATGACTCTAATAAAAATACCACTTAATAGATTAAAATATTTTGCATACGGACCCCTGAATTGAAAAAATGTTCCATATATGCAATAATTTTAAATGACCTATCTAACGACCTGATGGAAAAATCACCTTTATGATAGGTACCCAAAATAAAAATATTTTTCAAGATTTTATTCCCCAACTTCAGAGGTGTGATTAATGTCTATAACTATGCCAAATTACATCTTTGTACGATCACAATAGATCTTTTAGATCACAGTGATAATGGTCTCTTTCCCTAGACCTGCATAGTTGCTCACACACAACACAACCTAGTATTTTTGAGTAAAACTGCGAACGGACGGACGTGGAGAAATTATAAGGGTTCATTGTTGTTTAACTACAGAACCCCAAAAATGGTCCTTTATGTATTTAACATGCAAATAACCCCTAAGCCTAAAAGAAGCCATTTATTTAAACGTTGTCACCGTGGTCAAAATTGGATAAGAGAAGAGATGTTGTGTCTTCAAGCCTCATGATAGTCACTTTTAACATCAGAAAAGGCAATGGCTTAAAGTCGTACGATATTGAACGTAATTAACAAAAGAATGACATACAATTAAATTTTCAGACGAAGATGTTGAAGACAGTTTTCATTATCGCAATAGTTGCAATGCTGGTTGGTGAGGTAAGTGGTCATTACTATACCATCTTTTTATAATATTAGAGTTATACTTATAACCAGTCCACCTAACAGTACAGTTATATAATCGTTGTAGCGCAAATGGGTGATCTCCACTGCGTGTGGACCATGCTATCAGCGTAAAATAGCAACTTAATGCTGCTGAGTTACGTATAAAACAAACCAGGAGATGGGCAACAGCGTAAAAACAACTGCTATTAGTAACCCGGCTGCCAAGCGTGAAAACTATAGTAAATATCCTGTGAGCCAGTCCCTGGTGGAGGACTGGGTTCAGCTGTGGGCTTTCAATAGTATGTAACGGTATCGGTAGGTATGTGGGCGTCATGACCGTGTGACCTTTATCCCATATAGAAAGAAAGGAGAAAGATTTGTGCGTTGCGTGTCAAGATTTTAAGCATGATTTCGCTTGAAATGTATGCAACGCTTCATCTATCATTTCTTTTTGGTCATCACTTTTTGGAAAACGACTTCCAGTTATTCGACCTTATCATGAGTTTTTACTGTTGATCATAACGGATACTGTTTTGGCTTTAAAAAGTCACACGTTAATTTAGATTTTTTTTAAATATTTAATATTTTTAATATAATGGCGATTAAAAGATTTAATACACGTATGATATGAAGTAAAGCTGACAAATATGACAATACAAATTTACTTTTTAAATGTTTCAGTCACATCAACAAATGGGCAATGGTCCAGGAGGTAAGACTTTCTTCTTTTTATTAAAGTTATTTTAATAAGTATTCTCTAAAAAGTTCGAGTGTATACGTGGTAGAGCCATGCTGCAGTTATATTAGTAGTATAGTTGTAGCACGAATGGGTCGGCTCGACCGGAGAAGGACCACGCTCTCACAGAATACCAGCGTAAAATAGTAGCTTAATGTTGCTGTGTTTCGTATGGTGAGTGTAGAGAACCGGAGACCCGAACAGAACAGTAAAAGTACTGGAAACGAGGCATTCCATCTTAGTCCTCACGGGTGACAACGCATCTGCATTTTGATTTGTAATTGAGGATAGATGTAGATGTCTATGGGCCGCAGCAACCACTTAACATCAGATGGACTGTATGCTCGTTTGTCACCCTATTTTAATAAAAAATTATTTCCTTGCTACCTGTAAGTACTTTTCTGACCGTGTGATGGCAGCGTGAAAGGTGACTAGGATAAATGCTAAAAAATCATTTGGCTTCTAATAGATAAAGGTATAACTTGTATTGTATCTTGTTTACTCCATACGTAAAATATCCAGATCGGCGACTGCTATTGAGACCAGATGATAAAGAGGAGAAAAAGAAAAATTGTACAAAATATTTTGTCCAGGAATTTTCATTTCGGAGAAAATCAACTACGTAACTGTTTTAAATATCAATCTTAATATACTTTTACAGGTATGGGTGAAAATTTAGGAGGTATGTGAACTTTTTTAATATTATAAATAGATATTATTCACTTTATATTCGGTCAGATTATAAGTTTATTACAGATTATAAGATTATAAGTTCATGGATAGATAAATTTTATCTGATGATTGGAGGATCTGAATATCTGAATAATGATCAGAACTTTTATTGGACATCTCGAATGCATAAAGCAAAACGGGCTGCCGCGCCGCCGCGACGGTGTACCGGAGCTGCCGCCGATTAACTGTGTCGCTCTATGGTCGTTATACTTTGCGTAACTTTTCTTTGTGCGCAGCCTTAAAATTTAGACATATAAAATAATATAATAATTCACAGCTAATATTTTACGTTTCTTATATAAATTAATTGTACCTAAACATGTCTGTGGAGTAAAGGATTCTCAGTCATTGGTTAGACACGATACACAGTTATGTGCAAAGTATGTACATATTAACAACCGCTAAGACGTTTGTTAACTTCCATATCTTTGATCCTAAAATATCACCAAACTTAATTCATATATAGCGGTTTAGTGATTTCTTCATACAGTTTATACTCATAATATTTGACGCAAGTCACGCGAACAACCTAAACTTGACTTTGATCCCGGCTGTTTACACACTAAAATCGTTAAGCTAATTTCGCTGAAGTCTCTTTTGGAAATTAATAAATCAAAGACTGTGACATCGATAATGCCGGTGTCGATCGTGGCGTTGTGTAGGAGAGCTGATCATCGTCAAACCCTGTGCGCGCGGATTAATCTTCGTAATTACATAGGCTCATTGGAGTAACGAAGCGAATTCACTCCTGCGGAGTTAGTGAAGTTGTTTCTACAATTGATATGGCTGGCAGAAGTAACGTTAGCATACGTTATGTTACGTGAAATTCGTGTGAGTTTTCGATTAGCGTTAAAGATTGTACACCAATTTATAGAAAGGGCAATATAGAAACATCTTAATTCATAGCGCAGTTTACAATAGGTTATTTTCTTTACTAATACTTTACCACCACACGTAGGTGGCTTCGGTTTTGGAATAAATGGAGGCGCAGGCGCACAAGGGGGTGGACAGGGCGGCGGACAAGGTGGTGGATCACCAGGCCAGGGATTCGGCAAATAATAAAGTACGCCTTGAATAAAAAGTAGAATGACATTTGAGTTTCATCGAATTGTAGATATGATAATTTTAATAGTATATTTAAACACGTGGAAATGTCTGTAACATTATAATTCTATAGGATATGTTTCGAGGTAAGGGTGCACAAATTTCATGATTTTTTACCTCGGTACATGGTGCCTCTTACTCTCTCTCTCTCTATGAGGCAGGCGGTACTCTTCAAACTATGGAACGACATATATTGTATTTATTTTTTTGCGCGAGTTTTAGCTAATTAATTTTAATATTTTTGATGCTTTAATTCGGCAATTCCCCTTAATATAATTGTCCTGAGGACCGAATTCCGGTAACGGCGGCCAATAAAAACGGAGACTTGATATCTCCGCAAGACGGCATTATAGAGGCCGATCGTATAAGCCCGAGGACCCACTGTGTAACAAGCAAAGGCTATTCCCTCACACTTATAGTCCGATGGTCGGTAATCCGACAAGACCAGAGAGAGGGCAGGTACATAACCAACGGTTTTAAGAGGCACGGAGATATAACAATGCCAACTTACTGACTCCAGGCTACTAGGCTGCTACTGGGAATTCCTTGACATGAAAACTCAATGACTGATTTTGTTCCTACCCGGGATTTGAACCCGGTACCTCATGACCGTGTAGGGTGGCCTTCTACGCTACACTTACCTGAACGAAGCGTCCACTAGAGAACTTTCTTCCCCGAATGTGTTGATCCTTCGAGCTATACGACTGGTCAATTACCACACAACTTACTGATCTATTGGGCTATGTCAGTTACTCTGGGTCCATTGTATTGTATTTAGTACAAAATGTTTACTTATACTATTAATTTACGGTATAAAATTTAAAAATTATTAATATACATATTTTGTTTCAGAATAACGTGTTGTTCATAACATTGTACCATTGGAGGATTGTACCGTGATTAGAGACACGTTAGAAATAAATGTCTAACTTACTGCGTGTGTTTTAATTAAACCTTCACTGAAATCTATTTGCACCATTTGTAAAAGTAGAAAAGGAAACGATTCTGAAAAACACAAAGGAAACAATTTGACTATATTATATTAATTTACATCTATAATTGTCTTTTAGTTCACTCCTTGACACTATTTCAATTATTTTATTAATATTTATATTTAATTTGTATTTAATGTTGTAAACAAAATCTTAATATTTGCAATATACCACATACTAATACTCTCATTCATAATATATTACTTAGTAAAACATATACTTTCACATGGAGCCGATATCAGAATTACAAGGTTGATTTAATATTTGCGTATACAGTCATGACAAAACAATTTAAGTTTCCTATTTTATGCCAACAATTTTATGCTAAAGTATCGTAACGTATTTTTAATAAAGTTACAAATAAATATGAGGATAAATAATTTCAAGAGAATATATTTTTAATATACAACATTATACAACTCGCTGTAACTTTGAACTAGCATAATTAATTTATTGTATCTGAGTCTGTGTTGATTCCACAGATAAACTTGCTTCTGTAAGGTTGATGGAGGTTGGAGGCTGACAAAAGTGCTTACGATCTTAATTATAAAGCAAACAAGGTAGACTATTTATACATACTCGTAATAGCAATGAACATAAGAAGTATATATGGCAACCTTAATCTTTTCTTAGCTTTTATTGCTGATATCAATAAGAATAGATGTGTTAGTCCTTTCAGAATGTTGGATCAACGCAAATAATACCCTACATACGTTAAATAATTATAAGATGTGTCATACTCATACCAAGCAAAGCATATAAAATGACGGTGTGGTAATATGGGGAAAATATTCGAGTGTCGTACAATCAGGGGTGATTTGTGAATTTGTGGGGCCCTGGGCTACTAAGGGGCCTTCTTCTTCTTAATTTCTCAAGTAAATGCCATTTTGTCGATCCAGCACTTCTGGTGACAGAGAATCCCTCGCTGAGCATCCACGACCAAGTTATTCTACTCCTCCTGAGCGTGGGCACTCACGCTCGGGAGGCAACAATACCAAGGTGATCTCTGCCACGCTATCCATGAATTTTTGCAACATCAGGGGACTTCATTCCAACCTAACCGCTGTCCACTACCATCTGGAGACGGCGAAGCCAGCCTTGCTCTTTTTAACCGAGACTCAGGTCTCCTCTCCAGCTGATACTTTATATTTACTTAATGTTTCTAACCCGGGGCACAAAGGAATGTTCTAATTTGTTGCGTATACGTCAGAGAGGACATCTGTTTCGACGCCTCGGCACTCTTGAAGGTACGGAGCTGTCCATCATATGGCTGGGCGTAGACAACGGCGACCTTCCCCGCGTTTACAGGTGCCTCTATAGTTCCATAGAGGTAATACCGAAACAGACCGACTTATCGAACACGTCGAAAATCACACATCTTCCCTGTTGGATCTTATGCTGACCTCTCATCCGGACGGATATCAGGTTTCCGTCGACGCCCCTCTAGCTCGTTGGATCATTCTTTTGTGCGGAGTGTGGTGGCAGTCACATTAACGTCGCGGTTGCATTCCGCAGGCTGCTGCCATGTTAGCACTATAGGTCGGCCGATTGGGATAGGATGCGGTCTTTTTTGCATCTTACCCTTGGGGCGGGTTTGCTCCTCGCTGGACGATCCCAGCGTTGTTGCTGATTCTGTCGCTGATGTGGTACTTCAGGGTATGGAGCTTTTTATTCCGCGCTGTGTAGTGCCCATCGGAGGCAGATCCCAGCAATAGTTTGGTCGCTCCTGTAAAATAGCATCACGCTATAAGCAGGAGTGCTATCGGGCTTGGGCTGACGTATCAACGTGTTGGGGTGTAATGTAAACACCAGCGCTCTTAAAAAGAAGTATAATTTCGCCCCCAGGTCGTTCAAAAGAGTCATTGCCAGGGCAAGGTCTGATCATCAACATATCGAATAGTGTGCAGATTCTTGGTCACTTGAAGGGGAAGACCAAATTGGCCTCTTAAAAGCTTGACGTGCTCAGCAGAGCGAGACTGTATGTCATGCCGGCTCATCGCTTGCAACTTTACAAAGCGCAAGTTCGGCCTTACATGGAATACTGTTCTCATCTAAGGGCCGGGGTTCCATTTGAACGCATCCAGCGCAGAGCAATTCAAACCGTCGACGACCGAGTTCATTCTGATTGGCTCGGTTCACTGGTGCTGCATAGAGATGTTGCATCCCTTTGCGTTTTCCATTGTATCTACCGGGGGGGGGGGGGGTGTTCTGAGGAATTGTTGGGATTAGTTCCAGCCGCCAAATGTCACGAACGCACATCGTGTCAAAATTCCCGATACCATCCTCACTATCTGGATGCTTGGCGGTCCACTACTGTACGTTTCACTAGGAGTATTCTTCCTCGTAAAACTTCTCTGTGGATTTGTTTACCACCGGCGACTTTTTGGATCGATACGACTTGGAGACTTTCAAGAAAAGAGCTTACTTCTTTCTAAAATTCCCCTGGTGTTGCGGTTGTTCATGGGTGGCGGTAGTCAATTACCATCAGGTGAGCCGCATGCTCGTTTGCCCCTCTTCCATATATAAAAAAAGAAAAGATCTCAAAAAGATTCTAACAAGTCAAAAATGGAGTTGGCGGGCCCCAAAAAGCCTGCTACTGAATATTGCTTCCTTTGTTTCTCCTGGAAAGACTTCAATCCAGGGAGATACAAAGAACAGCTAACATTTTGCCAAAAAGATTAACCCGGAAGAAGTTTCCCATTCCAACAAAAGCATTCCAACAATTCCAGTAGTGGAATCAAAATCTAGAAAAGAAAAACACTCCTTTTAGATCCTCCGAAACCATACTCATCACATCAGAAGCCTCTGGCAAAGGATGAGGTATATAATAGAGGCATATATAAGCGGGAAGCACATCGGCGGTATCTGGGACATTTGTCAGTCTCGGTGGCTTATCAACAAGAAAGAACTAACTGAAATACTTCTAGCAATTCGTTTCAAGAAAGATTCAATAAAAACAAGAGTTGTCGTACAGTCAGAAAATAGAACCATAATAGTGTTACGAGCTTGAGGTTCGTGACAATAAAAATTGCCGATAAAATTACCTAAATTAACACTTTAATTTTCTTCCACAAATTAAAACTTAAAACACTTATAATTAAGCACACTAATTCACTCTATTTCGCTCCGAAGCTTCGCTTGTCTCGCCGAATTCAATACTTCCCCGATCGCGTATTGCAGCGCCTTTGTATAGGACTCTTCCACGAAAACATCCAGAATAATCCAGAATATTCAAGTAAATACGCGCGCCAACCGACCAAGCGCAGAAAATTTGAGTGTGCGGCTTCCAGAAAGCTTAGTTCTTCTGTTCGATACTGGATGGCGCTGTTGGATGAAAGACGAGTCATGTATTTTCTGGAAAGCTCTCCTCACTCTGTTACCCAACACCAGATGGCCCTAGTGCCAGGTGTCAACTTAGCCGCGCAACACTGCCCCCTCCTAAGACATGTTCGTCCCGAGCATTATCGATCCCAATAATAACGCACCAGGCGATCCACATGGACGATCTTAGGAGTCCCTCTTGCGCCTTTCTGTATCCGGTAGGTTACATCGTTGATCCTGGTCACAATCCGGTACGGGCCGTCCTATTTAGCTTGAAGCTTAGGAGATTTCCCTTTGCTGCGGACTGGATTGTGCAACCACACTAGTGAACCTTCGTCAAACCCTTCGTTGTTCATTTTTCGGTCATACCGGGTTTTCATCTTTTCAGACATTTACTGGCCCGATTGTCTGACGTGCTCATAAATGTCATTCATTTTGTTCCGCAAGTCATTAGCATAATCGGTTATACTTCGTGGGGCATCAGGTGGTATCCCCTTGTCTGCAGGCAGCCGTAATTCTTCAGATGGCCTCCTGAACAATCATTATGGTACAGCTGTAGAACATTCGGTACTTTAGCTTTAGGGACAACCATTTGCAAATGACAGCTGTCTCCCCGAACATTTTCCCATTTACGGCACAGAACTCCATCCTGAAGCAGCAAGCTGTCCCATTGGGCCCAATAGCTTTTAGTGGTCGAACTCATCGCTGAGACGTCGCTCCACTTGGGCTTGAGAGCACTGGCCCTCATCCATTCCAGAATCGGCTTGATGTCCGGATCTTCCTGCTGTGCATGTTGCAAGCTGTCCTTCCACTCGTTGCTGAGGTGGTCTGTCCTGAGCATCCTCACGGATGCCACTTCCTTACTCTCCTGCCTAGTACAATGTTTGCAATCTTCAGGACAAGGTCTTCGTGACAATGCATCTGCGTTGCCGTGAGATTTCCCGCTGCGATGTTCGATCTCAAAGTCATATTCTTGCAGTAGTTCAATCCACCTCGCAACTTGTCCTTCTGGATTTTTAAACTGCAATAGCCACTTTAGTGCAGCATGGTCAGTTCTTAAGTGAAATTTTCGCCCCAGAAGATATTTGCTAAAATGCTGCAACGATTTTACCACAGCTGGCAATTCGCGTCTTGTGACACAATAGCTCCTTTCCGGTTTTGACAACGTCTTGATGAAGTACGCTATCACGACCTCATGGTCACTATTCTGTTGAGACAACACACCGCCAAGTCCTATATCACTTGCATTCGTGTAAACTATAAATTCTTTGCTTGCATCAGGGTATCCCAAAATAGGTGTTTTGCACAGACGGTCCTTGAGCTCTTGGAATGCGATATTGCAACTTTCATCCCAGCAGAAATGTCACTTCTCCTCGGTTAACTTGTGCAGAGGTTTGGCTATATCTGCAAAGTTCTTCACAAATCGCCGATAATAGGAACACAAACCCAAAAATGCTCTAACCTGCGTCTTGTCTTTTGGAACCGGCCAATCCTTGACAGCGGCGATTTTCTCCGGATCCGTGTGGATACCTTCTTCCAACACTACATACCCCAAAAAGTTGACTTGCCGTTTGAATAGTGAACATTTCTTCGGACTCAACTTGAGGTTGGCATTCTGAATCTTCATGAGCACGCGTTGCAGGTTCTGAAGGTGCTCCTCCAACGTACGGCCCACGATGATGATGTCATCCAAGTAGACCAGACAGGCATCGCCAATTAGCCCAGTAAGTACAAGCTCCATCAGCCTTTCAAACGTTGCTGGAGCATTGCACAACCCAAATGGCATTACTTTGAATTGCCACAGACCCTTTCCCGTCGAGAACGCAGTTTTCTCCTTGTCCTTAGGGTCGATTTCAGCTTGCCAGTAGCCACTTTTTAGATCCAGCGTGCTATACCATTTTACTCCTGTAAGCATGTCCAGCGTGTCATCAATTCTTGGCAAGGGATAGCTGTCCTTCTATGTAACGTCATTCAGACGGCGGTAATCAACACAGAACCGCATGCTGCCATCCTTCTTCTTTACCAGCACCACGGGAGAACACCATGGACTAGATGAAGGTTCAATAACACCATCTTTCACCATTCCCTCAATCATGGTTTCCACTTCCTTTTCACGGGCTACCGGCAGTCTTCTTGGCCGCTGACGGATAGGCAATTCCTCTCCTGTGTTTATTTTGTGTTGAACTAAGCCAGTCTTTCCTATGTCAGCATCGTTTGATGAGAATACATCGGCGTACTTGAGTAACAACTTCTTCGCCTTGACCAATTCGTTCGGGGAGAGAACACTGCGACAGTCTTCCAAAAGTGTGGTCACTCTCGTTTCTGAATCCTTGCTGGGGGTCCCACTCGATATATATTGGCACCGACGTAACCAATCCACTTCCTCACAAGTACCAACCAGTGTGCCTTTTTCTATAATCTGTTCCCGGTCACAAAGGTTCAGCACACGTACTCCTGAGATGTCAGTGGCCCTGACCAAGGTTCAAGCTACTTTCCATGGAAGGTCATTGTTTACCCTTTCCACAATTACACAACGGTGAGCTTGCACAGCGTTTCACAGAAGACTAACCGGAACCATCGTTTCCGATCTCGGCGGAAGAACAATCTTCTTAATGCTGTACACGTTCCCTGGTAACGCACCTTCCAAAAAAAGTTCCTCCTGTCCACATTTCTCATAAAGTCTAGGCCTAGGATGCAGTCATCCATTATATCAGCCACGATAACATTATGCAGGTAGATCACGTTGCCTAGTTTCAACTCCACCTCCTTCTCTCCACGGACGGGTATACGCTGACCGGTGGCTATTACCAAATTAATGCGTTCTCGGTTGTATGCGGAGTCCCCAAGGAACTGACTTATAAGTTGGGAACCAACAACCGTACGAGAGGCTTCAGTGTCTATGGTCAGTTTACACGGCGTTCCGTTGACCTCGTCCTTGATGATGATTAGACTGTTCCCATCATGGGTTTGTGAGATCGAGATCCTTGGGGCTCTTTTAACATCAGCCAGCACCCGCCCCGCAGTTCTGGCTTTTACTCGCTTCCCTGCTGCTGCTGGGTGGTGCTGTTGGCCGCACTACCCTCCTGAGGTCATTTACCTTCCCTTTCTAGGGTTAGCTTACGGCAGCTGGATCGAAGATGGCCCTTTTCCCCACAGCCATAGCACCTAGGGCTGTCATAGCAAAAGTAGAGAAATTAAATGATATTAGTATTAATGTTTTTGGGTTAGAATATAATAAAGAAAAACGATGTAATTCTATAGTAGGTCCATTATTTTTAACAAAGTGTCGTAAAGATAGACATATCAATTTATAATTTTTTCCAAGGATACAAAAAATCATTATTGTTACATAAAAAATTTATCGCGGTTAGTTAGTAAACAAATTTCAAAAGACGGTCACATCATGTACATTTGCGAAGCATGTCTACTTCACTTTCCATCTAAGGAAAGTTTAAATAACCATGAACAATACGATTGTGCCCACATTTGTACAGAATTACCAAACAGTGAAACTTTTAAAAAAAAGAATTGGTTTGGTCAACCTATTTTAAATGATAAAATTAAATTTGATAGTTATGAAAAAAGTTGAAGATACCATTCGTAGTTTATGCTGATTTTGAAGCATTTTTAAAACCAATAGAATCATGTTCTAACGATCCTTCCAAACCTTTCACACACAATATTCAGAAACATGAAGTACATAGTTTTGGTTATTATATAAAATGTTCATATGATGATAATTTATCAAAATATGTAACGTATTGCGGACCCAACTGTGCACAAGTGTTTATGGAAAGTTTATCTAACAATCTCAAAGAAATAAATAGACTTCAAAAATATCCTCCACTTCCGCTAACAAATGAAGACAAAAACCAAATTTCAAATGCAACCATTTGTCATATTTGTGAAACAGAGTTAGCAGAACATTTTTATGATTTTGATTGGTACACCGGTAGTTTTATAGGTGTTGCTCACGAATCATGTAGCTCGAAGTTCAGAAAACCTCGTTATATACCAATATTTTTACACAACCTTAGTCACTATGATGCTCATTTTATTGTTCACGCGTTAAACTTTTGTGATGGTGAAGTCGAAGTTATCCCTCAAAATAAAGAAAAATATATATCCTTTTCCAAAAAATTAAAAATGAATAACCACGAAATTATATTAAGATTTATAGATTCATTTAAGTTTTTATCATGTAAATTAGAAGAATTGGCCAAAAATCTCAGTAATGATCAATTTCAAGAATTACGTAGAAATTATCCTAATGATGAAGATTTCTTTCGTTTAAAACGGAAAGGCGTTTATCCATATGAACTTATGACTAATTATGATAGGTTAAGCCTAGCATCGCTCCCCGAACAAAAATTTTTTTATAGCTCGCTCACAGATTCCCATATTTCAAATGATGATTACAATCATGCTAAAGATGTTTGGGAACACTTTGGGTGTTGTAATATGCTAGATTATTCAAACCTGTATTTAAAAACAGACGTTTTACTTTTAACCGATGTTGAAAACTTTAGAAAGTTATGTATTAATACTTATGATTTAGACCCTGCCCATTATTACACAGCACCCGGTTTAAGTTGGGATGCAATGTTAAAATATACAAAAATAGAATTAGAACTTTTAACAGATTATGAGAAAATTGCATTTATTAGATCAGGTATCAGGGGTGGTGTATCTCAATGTAGTAATCGTTATGCTAGAGCTAATAACAAATATATGGGGGATTATGATGCAGGGAAACCAAATTCATATATCACATATTTTGATGCCAACAATTTATATGGTTGGGCTATGTCTCAATGTCTTCCTACTGGTGGATTCGAAAGGGGTAAATCCGAATACAGAATTTAATGTGTCTGAGAAATCGAACTTCGGTTTTATTTTAGAAGTTGATTTGGAATATCCAGATGAACTTCATGATTTACATTCGGACTTTCCTTTATGCCCCGAAAACTTTTGTGCAGGCAATATTAATGAAAATAAACTAGTCCCAAATTTAAATAATAAAGATAAATATGTAATTCATTACAGAAATTTAAAGCAGTGCATAGAAATGGGGGTTAAATTAACTAAAATTCATAGAGTTTTAAAATTTAAACAGTCTCGCTGGTTGAAGATGTACATAGATCTAAACACAAAATTAAGAACGTTAGCAAAATCAGATTTCGAAAAAGATTTTTATAAATTAATGAATAATTCAGTCTTCGGAAAGACTATGGAGAACATTGAAAAAAGGGTTAACATAAAATTAGTTACACACTGGGAGAACCAGGGCAAAGCTTTAGGTGCTCAAGATCTAATCGCTAAACCACAATTTCATAGTCTTTCAGTATTTTCGGAAAACCTAGTTGCGGTTCAGTTGCGAAAAACAAAGTTAATATATAACAAACCAATTTATTTAGGGTTTTGCATTTTAGATATTTCAAAAACATTAATGTATGATTTTCATTATAACTATATGGTTAAAAAGTTTAGTAAAATCAAATTATTGTATACAGATACGGATAGTTTAATATATCATATATTTACAGATGATTTTTACTCTGATATAAAACCTGACCTTTCATCATACTTTGATACCTCAGCTTATGATGCAAATAATATTTTTGAATATCCAAAATTAAATAAAAATAAATTAGGTTTTTTTAAAGATGAAAATAATGGTAAAATCATGAAAGAATTTGTGGGTTTACGATCCAAAATGTACGCTTTTAACTTAGAGAATAAGACTATAGCCAAGGCAAAAGGGGTAAACAAATGTATCACTAAAAAGATGACCATGGATAATTATAAGTCTTCTCTATTTAATAAAAAAGTGCAATATTATAGTATGCTTAGATTTAAATCAATTAAACACACAATTTTTACACAAAAATTAAATAAGATTGGTTTATCATATAATGACATAAAGAGGCATATTTTAGATAATAATATTGAAACATTAGCTTGGGGTCATTATAAACTGCGTTAAGTGTTGATAGTTTTTAATTTTATGTCTGCATGTAAATAAAATTTGTATTGATTGTAAAATAATGATAATAGTATAATATGACGTAGAGTTTATTACATATTTAATCGTTGTTTTATTGTAAATAATTTAAATTAATTGTTGTTTATATTTGCGTGTGTGTGCATTTATTTGAGGTTGAGTTGATTGTAAAATTATGATGTACTAATTGTGTTAGAAATAGTATACAGATCATTCTGTTTTATATAATGTTTGCAGAATCAGAATCAGAATCAGAAAATATTTATTTGCCTACTTGTGTATTTACATTTGCATCCTCACGGCCGGTGAACCGTGCGAGGGTGAGTCAGCTAACTTATGTCCTAGGTGGATCTGTGTTTGCTGTGTTTTGCTTATTCATAATAAAGTTTATACAATAAAATTATTATGTATTTCATTTGTTTTTGTGTACTTATTTGCTAGCCTTAATTACCTTATCCTAAGAGGGCGCGGGGCTCCCGTGTTATCGGTGGGCCATCGCTTGTAATTTTTCTTTTTGGGATTATATACAATTTCACCTATTCTATGGTTGGTCCTGAGGGGATTGAATTCTCCGTGCGCCAGGTAGGCGTCACCGGGGGATTCCAGGTCTTCTCTTTCCAGTTGGGCAATGTTGTCCAACATCTTCTGATTTATGTCCTCGGCACGTAGGTGCCAGGCTTCTATGTCAGCCATCTCCCATAGCGTCTCTGTGGATATTCTTTTCGGTAGTTGGGCAGCACTCTTGAGTGCCATTCTGTATTGTCTTTCGATTTTACTCAGGTTCGTCGCGCTGTACCTCGATAGCAGTTGGACCACTCCGTAGTCCAGCAGTGGCAGAATGCAGGCCTGTATTATGGCCAGTTTGGTTTCTAGATCTGTTTTTGCGTAGTATCCAATTATCGGGCCAAGGGCTCCTCTGACCCGTTTCAGTTTCTTCACTACCTTTTCGGTGTGTTGATTCATTCTCATGCGTTTATCGAAGACCACGCCGAGGTATTTGATTTGGTTTTGGTATGGTAGCATCTGTTGTTTTAATTTTACCGCTGGGCGGTATTTACTTTTCTTTGAGAACATAATGCACTCGGTTTTCTCTATGTTGCATTTGAGCCCCCATCTCGTATAGTAGTTAATAATAGTTTCTGCTGCCCATTCCGATCGCATGGTTGCATGGTCTGGGTTTGTGGCTCTGTTGAGAATGCAGAGGTCATCCGCGTACTGTGAGAGTTTGAGCCCCTTAATTCTGTCATGTATGTCCCAGATGTCATGGACATACAGGTTGAAAATCACCGGTCCCAGGATCGATCCTTGAGGCACGCCATGGAATATAGGTTTCTCCTCTGTTTCAGTTGTTCTAAACCTGCCTTTCAGTTGTCTGCCTGCAAGGTAGTTTTCTATAATTTTTGTGATGTTAGTGGGTACGTCTTTGTCTTGTAGCTTTTTGATCAAGCCTTTGTGGTTAATCGAGTCAAAGGCTTTCGAGAGATCTGTTGATATCATGGAGACGCTGTCGCCGTTGGCCAAGGCATCTGTGATTATTTTACCGGTGCGAAGGATCTGGGTCGCTGTGCCTCTGGCCCTTGTGAAGCCGTGTTGGAACGGTGGTTGCAGCCGGTCCACCGTGGCGGTAAGTCGTCTCAGGATCAGTCGCTCGCAAAGTTTGCCCATTATGTTGAGCAATGTAATCGGGCGGTACGATAGTGCCTGGCGATGATCTTTGCCAGCTTTGTGCAGGAAGATGCACACGCCGGTTTTCCATCTCTTAGGGAAGTAGCCTGTGGACAATATAAAGTTAGCGAGAGGCACAAATGCCTCGGTGAAGACTTCTCCCCCGAGTTTGAGGGCATCTGCCTTGATTCCATCTGGCCCGGGAGCCTTTTTGTTTTTGAACCTGCTCAGTGCTAATTTGACTTCGTGTTTTGATGTTGGGTCGAGTGGCTGGAACGGGGTCGTTTTCTCTGTGCCCTCGTCTTCCGTCATAATTACTGCCTCTTTTACTATTGCTGCCTCAGTCAGTGAGTCGATCGTCTCTTTTTCCGTTTTGCAGCCCGTTATGTTTGGTAGTCTCATGATTGGTTTCTTCATGTTGCGTTGGATGCGCCACATTCGCGACCTATTGTCATTCGGATCCTGGATCTTATCCAGCCAGCCCTTCTCGGTATATTCTCTCAGTGCTTGGTCTGCTTCTTTTTTGGCTTTGTTGTAGAGGGCACGTGCCTCTCGTTGTAGGTTGAGGCTGCCGTGCCTTGCCTGCCATTTAATTTGTTTTAGCTTGTTTCTGAAGTCTATCTTTTCATTAATTTCCGGTGGTAGATGTTCTCGTCTCGTTGTTGTTCTGAAAGGTGCGTGTTCGTCGAGGGCTGCTGTAATGGATTTCTCCATGGTTTCGACGTATCTTTCGCAGTTTTCCTCCGTGATTATTTCCCCGTGTAGATAGCGGAAGCCTTCCCACATGGTTTGTTGGTATGATTCCATCGCCCCCTCGTCCTCGCGTATCCTCCTTGTGTTGCGAGATTTGTTTTCCTCTATGTTGTGTTCGATTTTTACAGTGAGTAGCCATGGTAGATGGTCTGACCCGACGCTTTCTAACTGCTTGGCTTGTGCCTCGATCTGTTGGTGTGTTATTACGGCTATGTCCAGGATTGCGTTGCCTTGGTTGGCCGGCCTCGACGGTGCGCCGGCGCTTTTTAACGAGCAGATTCCGTCGTTTATTGCTTTCCTGATTACAATGCCTAGGCCTGCGTCTCTTCTTTGGTTCAGGGCGCGCATCTGTAGATTCAGATCTCCTATTATGATCGTTGGTTCGTCAGCCAAGGTTTCTTCAAGCTCTTCTCTGGCTTGGTGTTGATTTGGGATTTGAAAGTAGGTCCCTTTTATTTTTATGTATTGTCCGGTCGCGTGGTCTGTGAACAGTTTGATGCCCACGCCTTCAATTTTTCTTCTCTCTTCTCCCCACCCCGGTGTGACCTCTGTTTCGGTCCATCTTAGTCCCCTTTGTATGTACATGGCCGTGGTTAAGTGGGTTTTAAGCGAGTGTGTGATTTTATCGTATCCTTTCATGTTAAACTTCTCCTTGTCGAAGTCGATTTTGCATTCGTTTATCACTATTATGGCTAGCCTGTATTTTTATGCCAGCTTTTTTACTTCAATGAATTTCTTTCTCAGTCCTTGTGCATTTAGGTGTAGGATTTTGAGGTTCTGTATTCTTTTTTGGTCGTAATTAGCCATTGGTCTGTCGTTGTGTGTTATTCATGGTTTCTATGAGCTTCATTAGTAGTTTTTCCGTTCGCTCCAGTCTTAGGTGGAGGCTTTCTATGGTTGTTTCGTTCATCGGTGGTAACATTGCCTGCTCCCCCTGTGATAGTGTCGGCTCCTTCTGTGGCAAGGCGGGGAATTGTCTTTTGCTTGAGACGTCCGCATATCTGACTCCAGGTCTGACTGTTGCACGTCTGATTCTCTCTTCTTGTTTAGTCTGTTTGACTTTCGCTTGTTCCATTTGTTTGGATATCATTTTTTGAAATATCGGGCAGGTAGCGTTGTTCGCGCTGTGTCCTTCTTTCTTACAGTTTTTGCAGACCATCGTCGTAGTGCCCTCGGGTGTATTGATTTTGATCTGTGATTCTTCTTGTCTGCCGTAGCAAGACTGTTTCGAGTGGTCAAATGCATAGCATTTCTTGCATTGCACTATGTGTCTCGGGTTTTCTCTGAATGGCTCTACCTTTATGCAAGGGGCGCAGAAGAACTTCCTGTCAGCGGTTTTGCATGCTTCCAGGACGCTTTTTTGTTTATATTTATTTTCAAAAATCAAGAGGTGTATTTTACCTGCTTTTCCTAGCGGTTTTATTGATATCGGTTTAATGCCAATGCATTCCGCTATCTCTTCTGCGATTATGTCAGTGTCCTCACCGTATGTTTCATTTTTCAGCACCACTTTTGTCGCCGGTTGTCTGTCAGCTTTTGGTTTTGGTGCTATTATTCTTGATGGTTCGCACACTTGGATTTTCGTGAGAATGTCTTCCCGGGCTGCTGAGCTCCCCGGGTTGATTTTTATTTGCCCGTTCGTCACTCTAAGCGTTGAATTATTTGTTGATGTCGCCTCTCTTATAAATCTGAGGGCGCGTTGGTCTTTCATTATTTTTTCATCCCTAATTATTATATCAGGGATATGTGTGTTTTTCTGTGTGGGCGTCACGAACTTATCTGTTCCGGTGCGTTGTCTTTTTATTCCTCTATTTTCGTTTTGTAGCGTTTCAAATCTGTTTGCTAACGGTATATTATATATTGTTTCCGAGTTGGCCTCGGCTTGCCTGTCCGCGCGCTGGGTGTTACATGTGGCGGCCAAACTTTGGGTTGTTTCGGTCGCGCAGGTACGCGCCGTGGTCGTGTGGCTTTGGGCGATGGTGTCATTTCTTTTGTTCACTAGCGTAGACGCTCGCACGCTGTGTCGTTCCCCTGAGGTGAGGCGGGGGGCGGTCCGGGCGGCGAGCGGCTTGCATGTGCCGTTCGTCGGCTCTAACCTCGTTCGTTGCACGTGCACTGGCTCTTGCAAGCCAACGCCCTGGTATGTATTTAGCGCGCAAAGTTCGACGGTATTATTTGTCGTTCTGACTTTACGATTTCTTTTTTTCTTGCCTCTTTGGGTGGTTAGAGACGGGCTTGAATCCTCTGCCGTGGTTTTTATAAGTGCAATTTGATTTTTGCCGCACTTACAGATGAACCATTCCTCCGATGTAAATGCGTCTATCGGGAGGGTGATCAATTCTCTCTTTGTTTTACAGTCCACGCACGCACGAAAGTTGCTTACTCCGGTTTTTAGCGTGGCTGTGTATAATGTTATGGTAGTTTCGATTTTTAGTGTTTCTTTTTCGAATTTGGGCACTATAGTAGTGGCCGCCTTTATGAGAAAGCTTTCCATGCATACCTTACATTGGATTTTTCTCGTGTTCATTTGATTGGTACCCCACAGGGGGGCGTCCGTTTGGAAGTATTGTTCGCATTCCCAGCACTGTATTATATTTTTATTGAACTCATTGAGGTCCATTTTCACTTTTTTCACTTTGTCTTTCACTTGTTTACTGTCCTTGTCTAGACTAAGAAGATCCGTGTCCATATCATTAGATTTGTGTGAACTTTCACTGTTGTTTTTCGAGAGCATGTTTCCTATTACTCTTGATTCACTAATTCTGTTGAGTGTTGCCTGTCTCACTTCTTCTGGTGAATCCCAGGGGGTACTCCCCCCGGGGTCCTCACAGTTCATGATTTTTCACTTTCTATTCACTTCAAGTCTCGTTCCAATGTGGATTGTTTTAAGAACCGCACAAAATTTCAAGATACCACACGCAGTGCGTGGGTCGTGCGCGGATCGGCTCTCGGGAGCTTTCCGCTGCGCGCGTCTGTTCGCTACGGCGGTCCGCGCGAGTCTCCATAATGTTTGCAATATATATTAATTGTTAACACCAACACTTTCATTTTTTATTTCACCCCTTAGTACTTTAGACGTGTGTAATGTTTCACTTTATCCATCCGTTTACTGCTATTGTGGCGGGGCCAAGTGGATGTGGGAAGTCAAATTTTGTAACAAATTTCATAAAATCAGTTACAGAAATATGAAATTGTGATTTTAATCAGATCACATGGTGCTTTGATGAAATGCAACCTTTATATAATTTACCAAATGTTAACTACCATCAAGGAATTCCAAATGTTAATATGTTTGACGGTGAAAACCCACATCTTGTTATTATTGATGATCTAATGAGAGAGTCCGATGGAAGAATTGTGGATATATTTACAAAAGGTAGTCATCACAGGAATCTTAGTGTATTTTATTTAACACAAAATTTATTTCATCAGGGTAAAGGGCAAAGAGACATATCCTTAAACTAAAGTTATATAATATATTTTAAAAACCCTCGAGATAAAACTCAAATAAGATATTTAGCACGACAAGTGTCACCAGATAACCCAAAATTTATTGAAGATGCCTACAGGGATGCAACTCTAGAGGCGCATGGATATTTAATGGTAGATTTAAAACAGAATACCAATGATTTTTGTCGTATCAAGACAAATGTCTTCCCATTTAATGGTTTCTGCACAGTCTACGTCCCCACAAAAGAGTTTAAATACACCAAGAATCAAACATTTCAAATCATTGCTAAATGATGCATCGTCGACTCACAACGCATAAACATTTGCTAAACGCTTTGCACACGCTTAAACCAAAATATCAAAGAGCATTACTTAAAACGTGTGATGAAGAAGAAATTAACTGTATTTGTGAGTGTATTCATAACGTTTTACAAGGAAAAGTACCTCTTAAAGATCAAGATAAACAAAAATTGAATAAACACAAAAATATACTCCGTCAACTAGTGCGTAAGTGTAAACATAAACTAAGAAAAAATATAATTATACAAGAAGGAGGGGCTTTCTTACCAATAATATTAGGTGCAATATTGAGTGGATTAGTGAGTGGACTAGCCAGTTAACATGGAAAATGCAAAGAAAATGATACTTATCGAACCTGGATTGATTGAAAAATTAAAACAAGAAAATAAGGTTAATACGAGTAGTAGTTTATCTCGATTAGATATTGAAATGCAAAATATTATGAATAGTAAGACGGAAGACCGAAAGAAATGGATGTTATATTTACAAACACTGCAAAGATACCTTCATTTTACCGAAGAGGATCGTCAACCACTCAGATTACCAATTTATTCTGATACATCTAATGAAGATTCAAACGAGTCTAAAATTGGTTTTAAAAATAAAGATAGAGATCTAAAAACTTCAGTTGATGCTGAATCTTTGTTGGAGGAGAATCGATCCATCAAAAGTAAAGAAAATGTTGAAAATCCACTTTACACACCAGCTCAAATACTCAGTTTAATACCAAAAACTTATAATAAAAAAGGACAGTTATTATTAAACTTAGTTGAAACAAGTAAAGGTAAAATACATTGGGATAATGAAGGTACAGTCATAATTGATAATGAAAAAATTCCTGGAAGTAATATTGTTGATTTAATAAATGATTCACTAAGACCCTTAAAAAGAAGTGATCCAGTAGGGTGGGATAGATTTGCTGAAGCATTAAAAGATATTAAAGTACCACTTACTTATATTGGAAATCCAAAGAGATGTGAGTTTATTAACCAACTTCAAGCAAAAGATCTGAACAAACCCTCTGAGATTGAATTTCGAGAGTTTTCTACACCGAGCAGTAGAGATAAAAAGTCTACAACTAAAATACGTAAAAGGCTTGAGTGGGAAAAATGGACCCCGTACTAGAAGAAATTAACAGGATTTATTATGATCCATCTAATCCCGCTGGTTTTGGTAGTATTGATAAATTATCAAAAGCCATGAAGGGTAAAATGAATAAAAAGCAAGTAAAGGAATGGTTAAAATCACAAGAAACATACACATTACATAAACCCATTCGAAAAAAATTCCCGCGTAATAGGTACATTCTATCAAATATTAATGAACTGTGGCAAGCTGATTTAAGTGATATGCGAACTTATTCTCAATATAATGATGGTTTCAAGTATATACTTTGTGTTATTGATGTATTTAGTAAATATGCTTTTGCAAGACCAATGACAAAGAAAAACTCAGAAACAACTAAAGAATGTTTTGAAAGTATATTTACTGAAAGTAATTTAACACCTACTCACATACAATCTGATAAAGGTACAGAATTTGTTTCAAAAGATGTACAAAAATACTTTAAATCCAAAAAGATTAATTACTATACCACTAACAATCCTGACATTAAGGCCAGTATTGTTGAACGATTTCAAAGAACACTAAAAATGAAAATGTGGCGTTATTTCACTCATAATAATACTTATAGATATATAGATGTTTTACAAGATTTAATATACTCTTACAATCACAGCTTTCACTCTAGTATTAAGATGTGCCCATGTGATGTAAATTCCAACAATATTATGACAGTTTGGACTAATCTTTATGATAGACGGTCAAACAAACTTTCTTTAGAAAATCCTAAACCAAATTTCAATGTGGGTGATTATGTTCGAATAACTAAATATAAACATGCTTTCCAAAAAGGATATGAATCAAATTGGAGTGATGAAATATTTATTATATCTTCAATAATTGATAGATCTCCACGGGTTGTTTATACAATAACAGATTTACAAAATGAACCAATAGTTGGTACTTTTTATGAAAGAGAATTACAGAAAATCACTTACAACCCCACCTCACAATATAATCAGCTGGACTGCGTGCTCTTTTGTCACAATAGACAGTGTTTGTGGCAGTAGCCGGATACTATGTGGTGATGCCACGCTCTTTCTATTTCATGACTGCAGCACGAATGGCTCAACTCAAACATGGAAAGACGACGCTCGCACATAACACCAGAGTAAAATAACAGTATAATGCTGTTTCGTTTCGTATTAGAGTAGAGAAATGACTGTGGAGAACCGGACCTTTTTAATGGTACCGAGGCATTCCATCGGAATCGTCAGTGGTGACAACCCATTTTGATTTTTAATTGAGGATAGATGTAGGTTTTCGTGGGGCATTCACTTACCAAAAAAAAAAAAATTACATTCGTATGTCTTTCTCTGGAACTTCTTTCTTTCTTCTACCTTTACCTTCACCTTACCGAGATAAAATAATTGACACTCGTTACTCAGGTAACAGAAAAGAAGTGTTAGTGAAGTGGAAAGGTTATCCAGATAAATTTAACAGTTGGATTTTAGCTTCTAGTTTAAAAGAAATATGAATAAAGAAAGTTTTTATTTAATTTTGCTCAGCAATAGTTCAATGGAATACTTTCCTGATAACAAGACCACAAAATTTTCAACGAAATTACCGAAAGCTATTAAATTAGAAGGTGAATGGTCGGTTGGAGTTGTCGAGTTTCAATATCCATGTACCATGTTTACTGTTCAAGATCATGAAAATGTTATATACATTACAAAATCTATGTTAATGCCTAATGAAGATAAACCATCCACAGTGTACTACAAAAAACATATTCCAGCTACCAACTATGATAACGTTGAGCATATTTTAAGAGTGTTAAATGGTATCGGAGAGAACTTGAAATTTCGCTATGATGAAATAACAAAATTTGTGTCTATTTCTGTTTTGGATAAAAATATAACATCCGTAACATTATCACCCAAATTAATTTTGCAACTAGGTTATGAACCAAATAAAAATCTCCTAGAGAGAAATTTTGGAAAGTGTCCTGCTAATTTACACTTAGGGTTACCATCTCAACTCTTTCTATATTGTGACATTATCGATCCTCAGATTGTGGGTGATGTTATGACTCCTTTACTAAGAGTCATTTCATTAGATCCTACAAAATACATTTATGGTGCAAATAAAATGCACGTTTTCTCTCAACCTCATTACTTACCTGTTATGCGAAGAGAGTTCGATACGCTGGAAATAGTTATAAGATCGAGCACAGGACAAAAAATACCATTCCAGTTTGGAACCGTGTGTATTAAACTACATTTCCGAAAATTATAATAATGAATTCTCTTCGTGATTATCATAAATGTCCATATGAAAATTATTATACACATCAAGCTGGGTCAGGAGTTGGAGTAATTTATAAGGGTGCACCATACCAACGTGGTCATGGTATTGGGAGCTTCTTAGGGGGGTTATTTAGATCAGTTTTACCTTTACTTTCAAGTGGTGCTCGAGAGATTGGTAAGGAGGCATTAAGCGCTGGAGTAGGACTTTTATCGGATATGGTTCAAGCGCGTCCTATGGAAGCCTCAATAAAAGATCGTCTAAAGCAAGTTAGTACGAATTTAAAACGAAAGGCTGATGAGAAAATTGATCAATTTTACATGACAGGATCTGGGTATAAAACTAAAAGAAAACGATTGACCTCGTTCATTCCACCATTAACTGCTAAAGTGAAAGCTGCGAAAAAACTTGGTCTAAAACCAAAAAATAACAAAGATATATTTTCAAATTAAATATGTCTTTCCTTCATAATCATTCTTGCGAGTGCGTTAAGTCAGAATTGGATTTGTTTGCACTACCGTCTACACAAACTAGCATTGAAAATGGATTGTGGATTCATTATAAACCAATTTCATCTCTTGGTGATGATGGACCTATCGAGTTTCAAGTTCCTGGGACAGGCGATGACTACATAGATTTGTCTCATACATTACTCCACATAAAGGCAAAAGTATTAAATCAGGATTCAACTAACTTGATATCTACTACAATAGTAGCACCTGTAAATAATTGGCTGCATTCACTTTTTAGTCAACTTGATGTTTATTTAAACCAAAAACTTGTATCACCACCTAATAATACCTATGCATATCGAGCATACATGGAAACCCTTTTAAACTATGCTCCTGCTGCTAAACAATCTCATCTTACTTGTAGTCTTTGGTATGATGATACAGCAGGAAAAATGGATTCTACGGATGGTAAAAACATAGGATTTGTTAAAAGACAGGAATTGATTAGTGAAAGTAAGGAAATAGAAATGATTGGTCATCTTCACGGTGACATTTTCAACCAAGATAAATTTTTACTTAATGGTGTTGAAATGAGTGTTAAATTGGTTCGATCGAGAGAGAGCTTTAATTTAATTGCTGGGTCAAACGATGTAAAGTTTAAAGTTTGCATTACGGACGCAACTCTTATTGTTCGACGAGCACGAATTAATCCAAGTGTATTACTCGCACATCAAAAAGTTTTAGCTTCTACCACTGCTAAATATCCTATTAATCGAGCTGAAGTAAAAGTTTTAACAATTCCATCGGGTGTTCAAGGAAAAACTCTTGATAATATATTTATAGGGCAGGTACCCAAAAGATGTATAATTGGATTTGTGAACAATTCTGCATTTAATGGTTCCCTTACTAAAAATCCATTTAACTTTGAAAACTATGGTATTAATTCTTTCAGCTTATATATTGATGGTCAACAAATACCTTCAAAAGCTTTGCAACCATCTTTTAATAATAGCATATTTACATCAGCATATCATACTCTATTCTCGGGAACTGGTATTCACTTTCTTAATGAAGGAAATGGAATCTCTTGTGAACAGTATGCCAAAGGTTACTGTCTATTAGCATTTGACTTAACTCCTGATTTATCAGCCAACTCATCAGCTCATTGGAATCTCATAAAGCATGGTAGTGTAAGATTAGAAGTACGATTTGAATCCTCACTAATACAAACAATTAACTGTATAGTTTATGCTGAGTTTGATAATATTATTGAGATAGATAAAAACAGAAATGTTACTGTAGACTATAGTAGTTAAGGTTATAATATGTGTTGTGTGTTAGATTTTATGAGTTATGTGTAATGCATTTTGTGTGTATGTAACTATGTGAAACATTATAAAATTAAATAAAACAAATTGTATGCAATATATTATTTTTTATTTCTTTACAAATATTCTATTTAATCTAATACAAAACTCTGTTCGAGTTTAAATTTTACATAAGCACACTGACTAAACCACTGAACATGCTGCTGCCAAGGATCATCATCATCTTCCCAATCTTTTAAGCCACCACCACAATGGAAACACTTGGTCCTGTCTGCATGGCCAGTATAAAAGAAACCGGCTTCTGCAAGATCTTCAGGTTTCTGTCGCATAACGAGAGGCCAGCTTTCGAAACTGAGCAACCGGCTAAATTTTGAACTGAAGAATGGATATTCAGCTCTTGAGTACTGCATATTCTTCTCGTTTTCATCTCCACTCAGTGTTGTAGTTTTGTTCTTCAATGATGTGTTCTGTACACGTATGCCACACTCATCTCTTTCTTCTGCTCTTGTCTTCCTGTAATTTAAGTAAACAGAATCACATTCACTAATGATCAGCTAATGACTGTCATTGTTAAAAAAGTATTTTTTAACTTTTTCACTTTCTGCTATTGTCTTTGTAATATTGTATACGAGGGCGTTTGTGTTTTCGTAGATGCTATCCTTATTAGTCTTTACGTAATATTTAATCCTCGTGGAAGCATGTTTCCAATGATCAGTAGATGGAATATTGGATAGCTTCTTCATATCGTACATTTCAATTTTGATGAGATGCGTCGCTTGGTCTCCGTCGTCAGAATTAGTAGAAATGTATGATACACCATCTCTAGTGGCTCGTGCTACGGTTGATGATAACAGCTTCCTCTTTTTTATTTTTGATTCAGCTTCAAAAAAATGATCAATCGATTGCGATTTTCTTTTTCCACTATCGCATGTGTTATTATTAATGACGATGTCCTCACTCTCTTCTTGAGGGGAGAGTGGCGAGTAGTAATACTGTTTATAGGTACTTTCATCGAAGCTCAATGATTTCTACAACAACACAGTTATCATGTTAATATCAATTTGTTAACACTTAATCATAAAAGTTAAAAAAGCTAAAGTTGCAACCTATTAAAGTCCACTGCTGAACATAGGCCTCCTCTCATTTCTGAGAGGGTTTTAGGGCTAGGAAGTGTTCGCTGCGATACCTCAATGCGTGTTGGCAAACTTCACATGCCTTCGAAATTTTCTCAGACATGCATTCCTCACGATGTTTTCCTTCACCGCTGAGCACGTGGTAAATCAGCACTTAAAATTGTAATTAACATTTTATTTGGTGCCGGCGGGGATCGAACCCGGGTCGCGTACTGTGAATTTTACATTTTGCGCTAACCATCTGAGCTACCACGGCTTAACCGTATACACACACATAATATTTAAATATAATTTGTTAACACTAAATCATACACACGTAAGAAAATAACAGAAAGAAAAGTAAGTTTGTCAATAGAATAAACACTTACATCCATGACCTTTGATGCGTTGAAGTAACACAAACGTAGTATTGATAGATCCACTGCGGTCAAACGACCATACACTAACTCCATGACTGCAGTTGCTTGGTCTTATATAGTACCAGTGAGTAATAATTCTAATCTAAAGAATTTCTGCAGTAGATTTGATAGTATCTTTATGCGTCATCAAGCTTACTTTACATTCTGTTGCTTATCTCTACATTCCTACGTCCTTCCTGTCGTGTCTTGTTCAGTGTATTGGTGACTCAAATACGAATTGTATAACACAAAGAATGCAATTTAATATTTAGAAATCACTATAATTGATCATTCCTATATTAGTCATTGAGTAGATTGGTACTGTAATAATCTACTAATAGCAGTAATATAATGGATACACTAGATGTACAACAACATCTGAAAAAGATTCACCCCACTCTAGAAAATAATGTTTATGCTGCCAATAAACTACCCATGTACACCCACGTACCAACGTATATAATATGCAATTTGGATACAGATGATAAACCAGGGTCACATTGGGTAGCTTTATATATCGATACGAATGACGTCGGTCAATATTTTGATTCATTCGGACGGGCACCTGTACGATATCATCTAGAGTTTTTTTAAAAGAAATTGTAAAAGATGGAACTGGAATGTTGATAGGATTCAGAATGAGTGGACTTCAGTTTGTGGCGAATATTGCTTAATGTATTTGCTATATAAGTTTCAGGGATGTTCAATGCATAGTTTTACGAGTATATTTACAGGGAACACATTGTACAACGATATTTTAGTGGATGAGATGTTTCGCTCCTATTTTATAGACAATAAGTAATAAGATTTTGTATTTTATAAATAAAAATTTTTAACAAAATTAGGTAATGTGTTTTATTAATGAGTCAGATTAGTGTAGATAGGAACAAAGGAGTATAATACAATAGCACCACGCTGAGGAAGAATAGATAATGACGGTATAGAATGAACAATAGATGAGTAGATAAGAACAATGGAGCGCTAATGACGGTGGAGACTCGCAGCGGATATCAATTAGATAAGAATTAATTGATCTGCACATCTCCGGAACCGTGCATCCTACGCAAAAATGGACCGCAGATTCGTGATCAGAGCATGCCAAAACCTTTTTTTTTTTTTTTTTTTAGGATCGTGAGTCGACGAACGTCGTACTTGTACCACTTGTGACTCAGTGCGCCAGAACTGGTACAACCTTTCTACAAGTGCGCCAGAACTGGTACAACCTAACTACTTCCCACACATGACTCTAATAAAAATACCACTTAATAGATTAAAATATTTTGCATACGGACCCCTGAATTGAAAAAATGTTGTTCCATATATGCAATAATTTTAAATGACCTATCTAACGACCTGATGGAAAAATCACCTTTATGGTAGGTACCCAAAATAAAAATATTTTTCAAGATTTTATTCCCCAACTTCAGAGGTGTGATTAATGTCTATAACTATGCCAAATTACATCTTTGTACGATCACAATAGATCTTTTAGATCACAGTGATAATGGTCTCTTTCCCTAGACCTGCATAGTTGCTCACACACAACACAACCTAGTATTTTTGAGTAAAACTGCGAACGGACGGACGTGGAGAAATTATAAGGGTTCATTGTTGTTTAACTACAGAACCCCAAAAATGGTCCTTTATGTATTTAACATGACAATAACCCCTAAGCCTAAAAGAAGCCATTTATTTAAACGTTGTCACCGTGGTCAAAATTGGATAAGAGAAGAGATGTTGTGTCTTCAAGCCTCATGATAGTCACTTTTAACATCAGAAAAGGCAATGGCTTAAAGTCGTACGATATTGAACGTAATTAACAAAAGAATGACATACAATTAAATTTTCAGACGAAGATGTTGAAGACAGTTTTCATTATCGCAATAGTTGCAATGCTGGTTGGTGAGGTAAGTGGTCATTACTATACCATCTTTTTATAATATTAGAGTTATACTTATAACCAGTCCACCTAACAGTACAGTTATATAATCGTTGTAGCGCAAATGGGTGATCTCCACTGCGTGTGGACCATGCTATCAGCGTAAAATAGCAACTTAATGCTGCTGAGTTACGTATAAAACAAACCAGGAGATGGGCAACAGCGTAAAAACAACTGCTATTAGTAACCCGGCTGCCAAGCGTGAAAACTATAGTAAATATCCTGTGAGCCAGTCCCTGGTGGAGGACTGGGTTCAGCTGTGGGCTTTCAATAGTATGTAACGGTATCGGTAGGTATGTGGGCGTCATGACCGTGTGACCTTTATCCCATATAGAAAGAAAGGAGAAAGATTTGTGCGTTGCGTGTCAAGATTTTAAGCATGATTTCGCTTGAAATGTATGCAACGCTTCATCTATCATTTCTTTTTGGTCAGAGGTGGGGGGGGGGGGGCACTTTTTGGAAAACGACTTCCAGTTATTCGACCTTATCATTAGTTTTTACTGTTGATCATAACGGATACTGTTTTGGCTTTAAAAAGTCACACGTTAATTTAGATTTTTTTTAAATATTTAATATTTTTAATATAATGGCGATTAAAAGATTTAATACACGTATGATATGAAGTAAAGCTGACAAATATGACAATACAAATTTACTTTTTAAATGTTTCAGTCACATCAACAAATGGGCAATGGTCCAGGAGGTAAGACTTTCTTCTTTTTATTAAAGTTATTTTAATAAGTATTCTTTAAAAAGTTCGAGTGTATACGTGGTAGAGCCATGCTGCAGTTATATTAGTAGTATAGTTGTAGCACGAATGGGTCGGCTCGACCGGAGAAGGACCACGCTCTCACAGAATACCAGCGTAAAATAGTAGCTTAATGTTGCTGTGTTTCGTATGGTGAGTGTAGAGAACCGGAGACCCGAACAGAACAGTAAAAGTACTGGAAACGGGGCATTCCATCTTAGTCCTCACGGGTGACAACGCATCTGCATTTTGATTTGTAATTGAGGATAGATGTAGATGTCTATGGGCCGCAGCAACCACTTAACATCAGATGGACTGTGTGCTCGTTTGTCACCCTATTTTAATAAAAAATTATTTCCTTGCTACCTGTAAGTACTTTTCTGACCGTGTGATGGCAGCGTGAAAGGTGACTAGGATAAATGCTAAAAAATCATTTGGCTTCTAATAGATAAAGGTATAACTTGTATTGTATCTTGTTTACTCCATACGTAAAATATCCAGATCGGCGACTGCTATTGAGACCAGATGATAAAGAGGAGAAAAAGAAAAATTGTACAAAATATTTTGTCCAGGAATTTTCATTTCGGAGAAAATCAACTACGTAACTGTTTTAAATATCAATCTTAATATACTTTTACAGGTATGGGTGAAAATTTAGGAGGTATATGAACTTTTTTAATATTATAAATAGATATTATTCACTTTATATTCGGTCAGATTATAAGTTTATTACAGATTATAAGATTATAAGTTCATGGATAGATAAATTTTATCTGATGATTGGAGGATCTGAATATCTGAATAATGATCAGAACTTTTATTGGACATCTCGAATGCATAAAGCAAAACGGGCTGCCGCGCCGCCGCGACGGTGTACCGGAGCTGCCGCCGATTAACTGTGTCGCTCTATGGTCGTTATACTTTGCGTAACTTTTCTTTGTGCGCAGCCTTAAAATTTAGACATATAAAATAATATAATAATTCACAGCTAATATTTTACGTTTCTTATATAAATTAATTGTACCTAAACATGTCTGTGGAGTAAAGGATTCTCAGTCATTGGTTAGACACGATACACAGTTATGTGCAAAGTATGTACATATTAACAACCGCTAAGACGTTTGTTAACTTCCATATCTTTGATCCTAAAATATCACCAAACTTAATTCATATATAGCGGTTTAGTGATTTCTTCATACAGTTTATACTCATAATATTTGACGCAAGTCACGCGAACAACCTAAACTTGACTTTGATCCCGGCTGTTTACACACTAAAATCGTTAAGCTAATTTCGCTGAAGTCTCTTTTGGAAATTAATAAATCAAAGACTGTGACATCGATAATGCCGGTGTCGATCGTGGCGTTGTGTAGGAGAGCTGATCATCGTCAAACCCTGTGCGCGCGGATTAATCTTCGTAATTACATAGGCTCATTGGAGTAACGAAGCGAATTCACTCCTGCGGAGTTAGTGAAGTTGTTTCTACAATTGATATGGCTGGCAGAAGTAACGTTAGCATACGTTATGTTACGTGAAATTCGTGTGAGTTTTCGATTAGCGTTAAAGATTGTACACCAATTTATAGAAAGGGCAATATAGAAACATCTTAATTCATAGCGCAGTTTACAATAGGTTATTTTCTTTACTAATACTTTACCACCACACGTAGGTGGCTTCGGTTTTGGAATAAATGGAGGCGCAGGCGCACAAGGGGGTGGACAGGGCGGCGGACAAGGTGGTGGATCACCAGGCCAGGGATTCGGCAAATAATAAAGTACGCCTTGAATAAAAAGTAGAATGACATTTGAGTTTCATCGAATTGTAGATATGATAATTTTAATAGTATATTTAAACACGTGGAAATGTCTGTAACATTATAATTCTATAGGATATGTTTCGAGGTAAGGGTGCACAAATTTCATGATTTTTTACCTCGGTACATGGTGCCTCTTACTCTCTCTCTCTCTATGAGGCAGGCGGTACTCTTCAAACTATGGAACGACATATATTGTATTTATTTTTTTGCGCGAGTTTTAGCTAATTAATTTTAATATTTTTGATGCTTTAATTCGGCAATTCCCCTTAATATAATTGTCCTGTGGACCGAATTCCGGTAACGGCGGCCAATAAAAACGGAGACTTGATATCTCCGCAAGACGGCATTATAGAGGCCGATCGTATAAGCCCGAGGACCCACTGTGTAACAAGCAAAGGCTATTCCCTCACACTTATAGTCCGATGGTCGGTAATCCGACAAGACCAGAGAGAGGGCAGGTACATAACCAACGGTTTTAAGAGGCACGGAGATATAACAATGCCAACTTACTGACTCCAGGCTACTAGGCTGCTACTGGGAATTCCTTGACATGAAAACTCAATGACTGATTTTGTTCCTACCCGGGATTTGAACCCGGTACCTCACGACCGTGTAGGGTGGCCTTCTACGCTACACTTACCTGAACGAAGCGTCCACTAGAGAACTTTCTTCCCCGAATGTGTTGATCCTTCGAGCTATACGACTGGTCAATTACCACACAACTTACTGATCTATTGGGCTATGTCAGTTACTCTGGGTCCATTGTATTGTATTTAGTACAAAATGTTTACTTATACTATTAATTTACGGTATAAAATTTAAAAATTATTAATATACATATTTTGTTTCAGAATAACGTGTTGTTCATAACATTGTACCATTGGAGGATTGTACCGTGATTAGAGACACGTTAGAAATAAATGTCTAACTTACTGCGTGTGTTTTAATTAAACCTTCACTGAAATCTATTTGCACCATTTGTAAAAGTAGAAAAGGAAACGATTCTGAAAAACACAAAGGAAACAATTTGACTATATTATATTAATTTACATCTATAATTGTCTTTTAGTTCACTCCTTGACACTATTTCAATTATTTTATTAATATTTATATTTAATTTGTATTTAATGTTGTAAACAAAATCTTAATATTTGCAATATACCACATACTAATACTCTCATTCATAATATATTACTTAGTAAAACATATACTTTCACATGGAGCCGATATCAGAATTACAAGGTTGATTTAATATTTGCGTATACAGTCATGACAAAACAATTTAAGTTTCCTTTTTTATGCCAACAATTTTATGCTAAAGTATCGTAACGTATTTTTAATAAAGTTACAAATAAATATGAGGATAAATAATTTCAAGAGAATATATTTTTAATATACAACATTATACAACTCACTGTAACTTTGAACTAGCATAATTAATTTATTGTATCTGAGTCTGTGTTGATTCCACAGATAAACTTGCTTCTGTAAGGTTGATGGAGGTTGGAGGCTGACAAAAGTGCTTACGATCTTAATTATAAAGCAAACAAGGTAGACTATTTATACATACTCGTAATAGCAATGAACATAAGAAGTATATATGGCAACCTTAATCTTTTCTTAGCTTTTATTGCTGATATCAATAAGAATAGATGTGTTAGTCCTTTCAGAATGTTGGATCAACGCAAATAATACCCTACATACGTTAAATAATTATAAGATGTGTCATACTCATACCAAGCAAAGCATATAAAATGACGGTGTGGTAATATGGGGAAAATATTCGAGTGTCGTACAATCAGGGGTGATTTGTGAATTTGTGGGGCCCTGGGCTACTAAGGGGCCTTCTTCTTCTTAATTTCTCAAGTAAATGCCATTTTGTCGATCCAGCACTTCTGGTGACAGAGAATCCCTCGCTGAGCATCCACGACCAAGTTATTCTACTCCTCCTGAGCGTGGGCACTCACGCTCGGGAGGCAACAATACCAAGGTGATCTCTGCCACGCTATCCATGAATTTTTGCAACATCAGGGGACTTCATTCCAACCTAACCGCTGTCCACTACCATCTGGAGACGGCGAAGCCAGCCTTGCTCTTTTTAACCGAGACTCAGGTCTCCTCTCCAGCTGATACTTTATATTTACTTAATGTTTCTAACCCGGGGCACAAAGGAATGTTCTAATTTGTTGCGTATACGTCAGAGAGGACATCTGTTTCGACGCCTCGGCACTCTTGAAGGTACGGAGCTGTCCATCATATGGCTGGGCGTAGACAACGGCGACCTTCCCCGCGTTTACAGGTGCCTCTATAGTTCCATAGAGGTAATACCGAAACAGACCGACTTATCGAACACGTCGAAAATCACACATCTTCCCTGTTGGATCTTATGCTGACCTCTCATCCGGACGGATATCAGGTTTCCGTCGACGCCCCTCTAGCTCGTTGGATCATTCTTTTGTGCGGAGTGTGGTGGCAGTCACATTAACGTCGCGGTTGCATTCCGCAGGCTGCTGCCATGTTAGCACTATAGGTCGGCCGATTGGGATAGGATGCGGTCTTTTTTGCATCTTACCCTTGGGGCGGGTTTGCTCCTCGCTGGACGATCCCAGCGTTGTTGCTGATTCTGTCGCTGATGTGGTACTTCAGGGTATGGAGCTTTTTATTCCGCGCTGTGTAGTGCCCATCGGAGGCAGATCCCAGCAATAGTTTGGTCGCTCCTGTAAAATAGCATCACGCTATAAGCAGGAGTGCTATCGGGCTTGGGCTGACGTATCAACGTGTTGGGGTGTAATGTAAACACCAGCGCTCTTAAAAAGAAGTATAATTTCGCCCCCAGGTCGTTCAAAAGAGTCATTGCCAGGGCAAGGTCTGATCATCAACATATCGAATAGTATGCAGATTCTTGGTCACTTGAAGGGGAAGACCAAATTGGCCTCTTAAAAGCTTGACGTGCTCAGCAGAGCGAGACTGTATGTCATGCCGGCTCATCGCTTGCAACTTTACAAAGCGCAAGTTCGGCCTTACATGGAATACTGTTCTCATCTAAGGGCCGGGGTTCCATTTGAACGCATCCAGCGCAGAGCAATTCAAACCGTCGACGACCGAGTTCATTCTGATTGGCTCGGTTCACTGGTGCTGCATAGAGATGTTGCATCCCTTTGCGTTTTCCATTGTATCTACCGGGGGGGGGGGGGGGTGTTCTGAGGAATTGTTGGGATTAGTTCCAGCCGCCAAATGTCACGAACGCACATCGTGTCAAAATTCCCGATACCATCCTCACTATCTGGATGCTTGGCGGTCCACTACTGTACGTTTCACTAGGAGTATTCTTCCTCGTAAAACTTCTCTGTGGATTTGTTTACCACCGGCGACTTTTTGGATCGATACGACTTGGAGACTTTCAAGAAAAGAGCTTACTTCTTTCTAAAATTCCCCTGGTGTTGCGGTTGTTCATGGGTGGCGGTAGTCAATTACCATCAGGTGAGCCGCATGCTCGTTTGCCCCTCTTCCATATATAAAAAAAGAAAAGATCTCAAAAAGATTCTAACAAGTCAAAAATGGAGTTGGCGGGCCCCAAAAAGCCTGCTACTTAATATTGCTTCCTTTGTTTCTCCTGGAAAGACTTCAATCCAGGGAGATACAAAGAACAGCTAACATTTTGCCAAAAAGATTAACCCGGAAGAAGTTTCCCATTCCAACAAAAGCATTCCAACAATTCCAGTAGTGGAATCAAAATCTAGAAAAGAAAAACACTCCTTTTAGATCCTCCGAAACCATACTCATCACATCAGAAGCCTCTGGCAAAGGATGAGGTATATAATAGAGGCATATATAAGCGGGAAGCACATCGGCGGTATCTGGGACATTTGTCAGTCTCGGTGGCTTATCAACAAGAAAGAACTAACTGAAATACTTCTAGCAATTCGTTTCAAGAAAGATTCAATAAAAACAAGAGTTGTCGTACAGTCAGAAAATAGAACCATAATAGTGTTACGAGCTTGAGGTTCGTGACAATAAAAATTGCCGATAAAATTACCTAAATTAACACTTTAATTTTCTTCCACAAATTAAAACTTAAAACACTTATAATTAAGCACACTAATTCACTCTATTTCGCTCCGAAGCTTCGCTTGTCTCGCCGAATTCAATACTTCCCCGATCGCGTATTGCAGCGCCTTTGTATAGGACTCTTCCACGAAAACATCCAGAATAATCCAGAATATTCAAGTAAATACGCGCGCCAACCGACCAAGCGCAGAAAATTTGAGTGTGCGGCTTCCAGAAAGCTTAGTTCTTCTGTTCGATACTAGATGGCGCTGTTGGATGAAAGACGAGTCGTGTATTTTCTGGAAAGCTCTCCTCACTCTGTTACCCAACACCAGATGGCCCTAGTGCCAGGTGTCAACTTAGCCGCGCAACACTGCCCCCTCCTAAGACATGTTCGTCCCGAGCATTATCGGCCCTATAATAACGCACCAGGCGATCCACATGGACGATCTTAGGAGTCCCTCTTGCGCCTTTCTGTATCCGGTAGGTTACATCGTTGATCCTGGTCACAATCCGGTACGGGCCGTCCTATTTAGCTTGAAGCTTAGGAGATTTCCCTTTGCTGCGGACTGGATTGTGCAACCACACTAGTGAACCTTCGTCAAACCCTTTGTTGTTCATTTTTCGGTCATACCGGGTTTTCATCTTTTCAGACATTTACTGGCCCGATTGTCTGACGTGCTCATAAATGTCATTCATTTTGTTCCGCAAGTCATTAGCATAATCGGTTATACTTCGTGGGGCATCAGGTGGTATCCCCTTGTCTGCAGGCAGCCGTAATTCTTCAGATGGCCTCCTGAACAATCATTATGGTACAGCTGTAGAACATTCGGTACTTTAGCTTTAGGGACAACCATTTGCAAATGACAGCTGTCTCCCCGAACATTTTCCCATTTACGGCACAGAACTCCATCCTGAAGCAGCAAGCTGTCCCATTGGGCCCAATAGCTTTTAGTGGTCGAACTCATCGCTGAGACGTCGCTCCACTTGGGCTTGAGAGCACTGGCCTTCATCCATTCCAGAATCGGCTTGATGTCCGGATCTTCCTGCTGTGCATGTTGCAAGCTGTCCTTCCACTCGTTGCTGAGGTGGTCTGTCCTGAGCATCCTCACGGATGCCACTTCCTTACTCTCCTGCCTAGTACAATGTTTGCAATCTTCAGGACAAGGTCTTCGTGACAATGCATCTGCGTTGCCGTGAGATTTCCCGCTGCGATGTTCGATCTCAAAGTCATATTCTTGCAGTAGTTCAATCCACCTCGCAACTTGTCCTTCTGGATTTTTAAACTGCAATAGCCACTTTAGTGCAGCATGGTCAGTTCTTAAGTGAAATTTTCGCCCCAGAAGATATTTGCTAAAATGCTGCAACGATTTTACCACAGCTGGCAATTCGCGTCTTGTGACACAATAGCTCCTTTCCGGTTTTGACAACGTCTTGATGAAGTACGCTATCACGACCTCATGGTCACTATTCTGTTGAGACAACACACCGCCAAGTCCTATATCACTTGCATTCGTGTAAACTATAAATTCTTTGCTTGCATCAGGGTATCCCAAAATAGGTGTTTTGCACAGACGGTCCTTGAGCTCTTGGAATGCGATATTGCAACTTTCATCCCAGCAGAAATGTCACTTCTCCTCGGTTAACTTGTGCAGAGGTTTGACTATATCTGCAAAGTTCTTCACAAATCGCCGATAATAGGAACACAAACCCAAAAATGCTCTAACCTGCGTCTTGTCTTTTGGAACCGGCCAATCCTTGACAGCGGCGATTTTCTCCGGATCCGTGTGGATACCTTCTTCCAACACTACATACCCCAAAAAGTTGACTTGCCGTTTGAATAGTGAACATTTCTTCGGACTCAACTTGAGGTTGGCATTCTGAATCTTCATGAGCACGCGTTGCAGGTTCTGAAGGTGCTCCTCCAACGTACGGCCCACGATGATGATGTCATCCAAGTAGACCAGACAGGCATCGCCAATTAGCCCAGTAAGTACAAGCTCCATCAGCCTATCAAACGTTGCTGGAGCATTGCACAACCCAAACGGCATTACTTTGAATTGCCACAGAGCCTTTCCCGTCGAGAACGCAGTTTTCTCCTTGTCCTTAGGGTCGATTTCAGCTTGCCAGTAGCCACTTTTTAGATCCAGCGTGCTATACCATTTTACTCCTGTAAGCATGTCCAGCGTGTCATCAATTCTTGGCAAGGGATAGCTGTCCTTCTATGTAACGTCATTCAGACGGCGGTAATCAACACAGAACCGCATGCTGCCATCCTTCTTCTTTACCAGCACCACGGGAGAACACCATGGACTAGATGAAGGTTCAATAACACCATCTTTCACCATTCCCTCAATCATGGTTTCCACTTCCTTTTCACGTGCTACCGGCAGTCTTCTTGGCCGCTGACGGATAGGCAATTCCTCTCCTGTGTTTATTTTGTGTTGAACTAAGCCAGTCTTTCCTATGTCAGCATCGTTTGATGAGAATACATCGGCGTACTTGAGTAACAACTTCTTCGCCTTGACCAATTCGTTCGGGGAGAGAACACTGCGACAGTCTTCCAAAAGTGTGGTCACTCTCGTTTCTGAATCCTTGCTGGGGGTCCCACTCGATATATATTGGCACCGACGTAACCAATCCACTTCCTCACAAGTACCAACCAGTGTGCCTTTTTCTATAATCTGTTCCCGGTCACAAAGGTTCAGCACACGTACTCCTGAGATGTCAGTGGCCCTGACCAAGGTTCAAGCTACTTTCCATGGAAGGTCATTGTTTACCCTTTCCACAATTACACAACGGTGAGCTTGCACAGCGTTTCACAGAAGACTAACCGGAACCATCGTTTCCGATCTCGGCGGAAGAACAATCTTCTTAATGCTGTACACGTTCCCTGGTAACGCACCTTCCAAAAAAAGTTCCTCCTGTCCACATTTCTCATAAAGTCTAGGCCTAGGATGCAGTCATCCATTATATCAGCCACGATAACATTATGCAGGTAGATCACGTTGCCTAGTTTCAACTCCACCTCCTTCTCTCCACGGACGGGTATACGCTGACCGGTGGCTATTACCAAATTAATGCGTTCTCGGTTGTATGCGGAGTCCCCAAGGAACTGACTTATAAGTTGGGAACCAACAACCGTACGAGAGGCTTCAGTGTCTATGGTCAGTTTACACGGCGTTCCGTTGACCTCGTCCTTGATGATGATTAGACTGTTCCCATCATGGGTTTGTGAGATCGAGATCCTTGGGGCTCTTTTAACATCAGCCAGCACCCGCCCCGCAGTTCTGGCTTTTACTCGCTTCCCTGCTGCTGCTGGGTGGTGCTGTTGGCCGCACTACCCTCCTGAGGTCATTTACCTTCCCTTTCTAGGGTTCGCTTACGGCAGCTGGATCGAAGATGGCCCTTTTCCCCACAGCCATAGCACCTAGGGCTGTCATAGCAAAAGTAGAGAAATTAAATGATATTAGTATTAATGTTTTTGGGTTAGAATATAATAAAGAAAAACGATGTAATTCTATAGTAGGTCCATTATTTTTAACAAAGTGTCGTAAAGATAGACATATCAATTTATTATTTTTTCCAAGGATACAAAAAATCATTATTGTTACATAAAAAATTTATCGCGGTTAGTTAGTAAACAAATTTCAAAAGACGGTCACATCATGTACATTTGCGAAGCATGTCTACTTCACTTTCCATCTAAGGAAAGTTTAAATAACCATGAACAATACGATTGTGCCCACATTTGTACAGAATTACCAAACAGTGAAACTTTTAAAAAAAAGAATTGGTTTGGTCAACCTATTTTAAATGATAAAATTAAATTTGATAGTTATGAAAAAAGTTGAAGATACCATTCGTAGTTTATGCTGATTTTGAAGCATTTTTAAAACCAATAGAATCATGTTCTAACGATCCTTCCAAACCTTTCACACACAATATTCAGAAACATGAAGTACATAGTTTTGGTTATTATATAAAATGTTCATATGATGATAATTTATCAAAATATGTAACGTATTGCGGACCCAACTGTGCACAAGTGTTTATGGAAAGTTTATCTAACAATCTCAAAGAAATAAATAGACTTCAAAAATATCCTCCACTTCCGCTAACAAATGAAGACAAAAACCAAATTTCAAATGCAACCATTTGTCATATTTGTGAAACAGAGTTAGCAGAACATTTTTATGATTTTGATTGGTACACCGGTAGTTTTATAGGTGTTGCTCACGAATCATGTAGCTCGAAGTTCAGAAAACCTCGTTATATACCAATATTTTTACACAACCTTAGTCACTATGATGCTCATTTTATTGTTCACGCGTTAAACTTTTGTGATGGTGAAGTCGAAGTTATCCCTCAAAATAAAGAAAAATATATATCCTTTTCCAAAAAATTAAAAATGAATAACCACGAAATTATATTAAGATTTATAGATTCATTTAAGTTTTTATCATGTAAATTAGAAGAATTGGCCAAAAATCTCAGTAATGATCAATTTCAAGAATTACGTAGAAATTATCCTAATGATGAAGATTTCTTTCGTTTAAAACGGAAAGGCGTTTATCCATATGAACTTATGACTAATTATGATAGGTTAAGCCTAGCATCGCTCCCCGAACAAAAATTTTTTTATAGCTCGCTCACAGATTCCCATATTTCAAATGATGATTACAATCATGCTAAAGATGTTTGGGAACACTTTGGGTGTTGTAATATGCTAGATTATTCAAACCTGTATTTAAAAACAGACGTTTTACTTTTAACCGATGTTGAAAACTTTAGAAAGTTATGTATTAATACTTATGATTTAGACCCTGCCCATTATTACACAGCACCCGGTTTAAGTTGGGATGCAATGTTAAAATATACAAAAATAGAATTAGAACTTTTAACAGATTATGAGAAAATTGCATTTATTAGATCAGGTATCAGGGGTGGTGTATCTCAATGTAGTAATCGTTATGCTAGAGCTAATAACAAATATATGGGGGATTATGATGCAGGGAAACCAAATTCATATATCACATATTTTGATGCCAACAATTTATATGGTTGGGCTATGTCTCAATGTCTTCCTACTGGTGGATTCGAAAGGGGTAAATCCGAATACAGAATTTAATGTGTCTGAGAAATCGAACTTCGGTTTTATTTTAGAAGTTGATTTGGAATATCCAGATGAACTTCATGATTTACATTCGGACTTTCCTTTATGCCCCGAAAACTTTTGTGCAGGCAATATTAATGAAAATAAACTAGTCCCAAATTTAAATAATAAAGATAAATATGTAATTCATTACAGAAATTTAAAGCAGTGCATAGAAATGGGGGTTAAATTAACTAAAATTCATAGAGTTTTAAAATTTAAACAGTCTCGCTGGTTGAAGATGTACATAGATCTAAACACAAAATTAAGAACGTTAGCAAAATCAGATTTCGAAAAAGATTTTTATAAATTAATGAATAATTCAGTCTTCGGAAAGACTATGGAGAACATTGAAAAAAGGGTTAACATAAAATTAGTTACACACTGGGAGAACCAGGGCAAAGCTTTAGGTGCTCAAGATCTAATCGCTAAACCACAATTTCATAGTCTTTCAGTATTTTCGGAAAACCTAGTTGCGGTTCAGTTGCGAAAAACAAAGTTAATATATAACAAACCAATTTATTTAGGGTTTTGCATTTTAGATATTTCAAAAACATTAATGTATGATTTTCATTATAACTATATGGTTAAAAAGTTTAGTAAAATCAAATTATTGTATACAGATACGGATAGTTTAATATATCATATATTTACAGATGATTTTTACTCTGATATAAAACCTGACCTTTCATCATACTTTGATACCTCAGCTTATGATGCAAATAATATTTTTGAATATCCAAAATTAAATAAAAATAAATTAGGTTTTTTTAAAGATGAAAATAATGGTAAAATCATGAAAGAATTTGTGGGTTTACGATCCAAAATGTACGCTTTTAACTTAGAGAATAAGACTATAGCCAAGGCAAAAGGGGTAAACAAATGTATCACTAAAAAGATGACCATGGATAATTATAAGTCTTCTCTATTTAATAAAAAAGTGCAATATTATAGTATGCTTAGATTTAAATCAATTAAACACACAATTTTTACACAAAAATTAAATAAGATTGGTTTATCATATAATGACATAAAGAGGCATATTTTAGATAATAATATTGAAACATTAGCTTGGGGTCATTATAAACTGCGTTAAGTGTTGATAGTTTTTAATTTTATGTCTGCATGTAAATAAAATTTGTATTGATTGTAAAATAATGATAATAGTATAATATGACGTAGAGTTTATTACATATTTAATCGTTGTTTTATTGTAAATAATTTAAATTAATTGTTGTTTATATTTGCGTGTGTGTGCATTTATTTGAGGTTGAGTTGATTGTAAAATTATGATGTACTAATTGTGTTAGAAATAGTATACAGATCATTCTGTTTTATATAATGTTTGCAATATATATTAATTGTTAACACCAACACTTTCATTTTTTATTTCACCCCTTAGTACTTTAGACGTGTGTAATGTTTCACTTTATCCATCCGTTTACTGCTATTGTGGCGGGGCCAAGTGGATGTGGGAAGTCAAATTTTGTAACAAATTTCATAAAATCAGTTACAGAAATATGTAATTGTGATTTTAATCAGATCACATGGTGCTTTGATGAAATGCAACCTTTATATAATTTACCAAATGTTAACTACCATCAAGGAATTCCAAATGTTAATATGTTTGACGGTGAAAACCCACATCTTGTTATTATTGATGATCTAATGAGAGAGTCCGATGGAAGAATTGTGGATATATTTACAAAAGGTAGTCATCACAGGAATCTTAGTGTATTTTATTTAACACAAAATTTATTTCATCAGGGTAAAGGGCAAATAGACATATCCTTAAACTCAAGTTATATAATATATTTTAAAAACCCTCGAGATAAAACTCAAATAAGATATTTAGCACGACAAGTGTCACCAGATAACCCAAAATTTATTGAAGATGCCTACAGGGATGCAACTCTAGAGGCGCATGGATATTTAATGGTAGATTTAAAACAGAATACCAATGATTTTTGTCGTATCAAGACAAATGTCTTCCCATTTAATGGTTTCTGCACAGTCTACGTCCCCACAAAAGAGTTTAAATACACCAAGAATCAAACATTTCAAATCATTGCTAAATGATGCATCGTCGACTCACAACGCATAAACATTTGCTAAACGCTTTGCACACGCTTAAACCAAAATAAACATTTGCTAAACGCTTTGCACACGCTTAAACCAAAATATCAAAGAGCATTACTTAAAACGTGTGATGAAGAAGAAATTAACTGTATTTGTGAGTGTATTCATAACGTTTTACAAGGAAAAGTACCTCTTAAAGATCAAGATAAACAAAAATTGAATAAACACAAAAATATACTCCGTCAACTAGTGCGTAAGTGTAAACATAAACTAAGAAAAAATATAATTATACAAGAAGGAGGGGCTTTCTTACCAATAATATTAGGTGCAATATTGAGTGGATTAGTGAGTGGACTAGCCAGTTAACATGGAAAATGCAAAGAAAATGATACTTATCGAACCAGGATTGATTGAAAAATTAAAACAAGAAAATAAGGTTAATACGAGTAGTAGTTTATCTCGATTAGATATTGAAATGCAAAATATTATGAATAGTAAGACGGAAGACCGAAAGAAATGGATGTTATATTTACAAACACTGCAAAGATACCTTCATTTTACCGAAGAGGATCGTCAACCACTCAGATTACCAATTTATTCTGATACATCTAATGAATATTCAAACGAGTCTAAAATTGGTTTTAAAAATAAAGATAGAGATCTAAAAACTTCAGTTGATGCTGAATCTTTGTTGGAGGAGAATCGATCCATCAAAAGTAAAGAAAATGTTGAAAATCCACTTTACACACCAGCTCAAATACTCAGTTTAATACCAAAAACTTATAATAAAAAAGGACAGTTATTATTAAACTTAGTTGAAACAAGTAAAGGTAAAATACATTGGGATAATGAAGGTACAGTCATAATTGATAATGAAAAAATTCCTGGAAGTAATATTGTTGATTTAATAAATGATTCACTAAGACCCTTAAAAAGAAGTGATCCAGTAGGGTGGGATAGATTTGCTGAAGCATTAAAAGATATTAAAGTACCACTTACTTATATTGGAAATCCAAAGAGATGTGAGTTTATTAACCAACTTCAAGCAAAAGATCTGAACAAACCCTCTGAGATTGAATTTCGAGAGTTTTCTACACCGAGCAGTAGAGATAAAAAGTCTACAACTAAAATACGTAAAAGGCTTGAGTGGGAAAAATGGACCCCGTACTAGAAGAAATTAACAGGATTTATTATGATCCATCTAATCCCGCTGGTTTTGGTAGTATTGATAAATTATCAAAAGCCATGAAGGGTAAAATGAATAAAAAGCAAGTAAAGGAATGGTTAAAATCACAAGAAACATACACATTACATAAACCCATTCGAAAAAAATTCCCGCGTAATAGGTACATTCTATCAAATATTAATGAACTGTGGCAAGCTGATTTAAGTGATATGCGAACTTATTCTCAATATAATGATGGTTTCAAGTATATACTTTGTGTTATTGATGTATTTAGTAAATATGCTTTTGCAAGACCAATGAAAAAGGAAAACTCAGAAACAACTAAAGAATGTTTTGAAAGTATATTTACTGAAAGTAATTTAACACCTACTCACATACAATCTGATAAAGGTACAGAATTTGTTTCAAAAGATGTACAAAAATACTTTAAATCCAAAAAGATTAATTACTATACCACTAACAATCCTGACATTAAGGCCAGTATTGTTGAACGATTTCAAAGAACACTAAAAATGAAAATGTGGCGTTATTTCACTCATAATAATACTTATAGATATATAGATGTTTTACAAGATTTAATATACTCTTACAATCACAGCTTTCACTCTAGTATTAAGATGTGCCCATGTGATGTAAATTCCAACAATATTATGACAGTTTGGACTAATCTTTATGATAGACGGTCAAACAAACTTTCTTTAGAAAATCCTAAACCAAATTTCAATGTGGGTGATTATGTTCGAATAACTAAATATAAACATGCTTTCCAAAAAGGATATGAATCAAATTGGAGTGATGAAATATTTATTATATCTTCAATAATTGATAGATCTCCATGGGTTGTTTATACAATAACAGATTTACAAAATGAACCAATAGTTGGTACTTTTTATGAAAGAGAATTACAGAAAATCACTTACAACCCCACCTCACAATATAATCAGCTGGACTGCGTGCTCTTTTGTCACAATAGACAGTGTTTGTGGCAGTAGCCGGATACCATGTGGTGATGCCACGCTCTTTCTTTTTCATGACTGCAGCACGAATGGCTCAACTCAAACATGGAAAGACGACGCTCGCACATAACACCAGAGTAAAATAACAGTATAATGCTGTTTCGTTTCGTATTAGAGTAGAGAAATGACTGTGGAGAACCGGACCTTTTTAATGGTACCGAGGCATTCCATCGGAATCGTCAGTGGTGACAAACCATTTTGATTTTTAATTGAGGATAGATGTAGGTTTTCGTGGGGCATTCACTTACCAAAAAAAAAAATTACATTCGTATGTCTTTCTCTGGAACTTCTTTCTTTCTTCTACCTTTACCTTCACCTTACCGAGATAAAATAATTGACACTCGTTACTCAGGTAACAGAAAAGAAGTGTTAGTGAAGTGGAAAGGTTATCCAGATAAATTTAACAGTTGGATTTTAGCTTCTAGTTTAAAAGAAATATGAATAAAGAAAGTTTTTATTTAATTTTGCTCAGCAATAGTTCAATGGAATACTTTCCTGATAACAAGACCACAAAATTTTCAACGAAATTACCGAAAGCTATTAAATTAGAAGGTGAATGGTCGGTTGGAGTTGTCGAGTTTCAATATCCATGTACCATGTTTACTGTTCAAGATCATGAAAATGTTATATACATTACAAAATCTATGTTAATGCCTTATGAAGATAAACCATCCACAGTGTACTACAAAAAACATATTCCAGCTACCAACTATGATAACGTTGAGCATATTTTAAGAGTGTTAAATGGTATCGGAGAGAACTTGAAATTTCGCTATGATGAAATAACAAAATTTGTGTCTATTTCTGTTTTGGATAAAAATATAACATCCGTAACATTATCACCCAAATTAATTTTGCAACTAGGTTATGAACCAAATAAAAATCTCCTAGAGAGAAATTTTGGAAAGTGTCCTGCTAATTTACACTTAGGGTTACCATCTCAACTCTTTCTATATTGTGACATTATCGATCCTCAGATTGTGGGTGATGTTATGACTCCTTTACTAAGAGTCATTTCATTAGATCCTACAAAATACATTTATGGTGCAAATAAAATGCACGTTTTCTCTCAACCTCATTACTTACCTGTTATGCGAAGAGAGTTCGATACGCTGGAAATAGTTATAAGATCGAGCACAGGACAAAAAATACCATTCCAGTTTGGAACCGTGTGTATTAAACTACATTTCCGAAAATTATAATAATGAATTCTCTTCGTGATCATCATAAATGTCCATATGAAAATTATTATACACATCAAGCTGGGTCAGGAGTTGGAGTAATTTATAAGGGTGCACCATACCAACGTGGTCATGGTATTGGGAGCTTCTTAGGGGGGTTATTTAGATCAGTTTTACCTTTACTTTCAAGTGGTGCTCGAGAGATTGGTAAGGAGGCATTAAGCGCTGGAGTAGGACTTTTATCGGATATGGTTCAAGCGCGTCCTATGGAAGCCTCAATAAAAGATCGTCTAAAGCAAGTTAGTACGAATTTAAAACGAAAGGCTGATGAGAAAATTGATCAATTTTACATGACAGGATCTGGGTATAAAACTAAAAGAAAACGATTGACCTCGTTCATTCCACCATTAACTGCTAAAGTGAAAGCTGCGAAAAAACTTGGTCTAAAACCAAAAAATAACAAAGATATATTTTCAAATTAAATATGTCTTTCCTTCATAATCATTCTTGCGAGTGCGTTAAGTCAGAATTGGATTTGTTTGCACTACCGTCTACACAAACTAGCATTGAAAATGGATTGTGGATTCATTATAAACCAATTTCATCTCTTGGTGATGATGGACCTATCGAGTTTCAAGTTCCTGGGACAGGCGATGACTACATAGATTTGTCTCATACATTACTCCACATAAAGGCAAAAGTATTAAATCAGGATTCAACTAACTTGATATCTACTACAATAGTAGCACCTGTAAATAATTGGCTGCATTCACTTTTTAGTCAACTTGATGTTTATTTAAACCAAAAACTTGTATCACCACCTAATAATACCTATGCATATCGAGCATACATGGAAACCCTTTTAAACTATGCTCCTGCTGCTAAACAATCTCATCTTACTTGTAGTCTTTGGTATGATGATACAGCAGGAAAAATGGATTCTACGGATGGTAAAAACATAGGATTTGTTAAAAGACAGGAATTGATTAGTGAAAGTAAGGAAATAGAAATGATTGGTCATCTTCACGGTGACATTTTCAACCAAGATAAATTTTTACTTAATGGTGTTGAAATGAGTGTTAAATTGGTTCGATCGAGAGAGAGCTTTAATTTAATTGCTGGGTCAAACGATGTAAAGTTTAAAGTTTGCATTACGGACGCAACTCTTATTGTTCGACGAGCACGAATTAATCCAAGTGTATTACTCGCACATCAAAAAGTTTTAGCTTCTACCACTGCTAAATATCCTATTAATCGAGCTGAAGTAAAAGTTTTAACAATTCCATCGGGTGTTCAAGGAAAAACTCTTGATAATATATTTATAGGGCAGGTACCCAAAAGATGTATAATTGGATTTGTGAACAATTCTGCATTTAATGGTTCCCTTACTAAAAATCCATTTAACTTTGAAAACTATGGTATTAATTCTTTCAGCTTATATATTGATGGTCAACAAATACCTTCAAAAGCTTTGCAACCATCTTTTAATAATAGCATATTTACATCAGCATATCATACTCTATTCTCGGGAACTGGTATTCACTTTCTTAATGAAGGAAATGGAATCTCTTGTGAACAGTATGCCAAAGGTTACTGTCTATTAGCATTTGACTTAACTCCTGATTTATCAGCCAACTCATCAGCTCATTGGAATCTCATAAAGCATGGTAGTGTAAGATTAGAAGTACGATTTGAATCCTCACTAATACAAACAATTAACTGTATAGTTTATGCTGAGTTTGATAATATTATTGAGATAGATAAAAACAGAAATGTTACTGTAGACTATAGTAGTTAAGGTTATAATATGTGTTGTGTGTTAGATTTTATGAGTTATGTGTAATGCATTTTGTGTGTATGTAACTATGTGAAACATTATAAAATTAAATAAAACAAATTGTATGCAATATATTATTTTTTATTTCTTTACAAATATTCTATTTAATCTAATACAAAACTCTGTTCGAGTTTAAATTTTACATAAGCACACTGACTAAACCACTGAACATGCTGCTGCCAAGGATCATCATCATCTTCCCAATCTTTTAAGCCACCACCACAATGGAAACACTTGGTCCTGTCTGCATGGCCAGTATAAAAGAAACCGGCTTCTGCAAGATCTTCAGGTTTCTGTCGCATAACGAGAGGCCAGTTTTCGAAACTGAGCAACCGGCTAAATTTTGAACTGAAGAATGGATATTCAGCTCTTGAGTACTGCATATTCTTCTCGTTTTCATCTCCACTCAGTGTTGTAGTTTTGTTCTTCAATGATGTGTTCTGTACACGTATGCCACACTCATCTCTTTCTTCTGCTCTTGTCTTCCTGTAATTTAAGTAAACAGAATCACATTCACTAATGATCAGCTAATGACTGTCATTGTTAAAAAAGTATTTTTTAACTTTTTCACTTTCTGCTATTGTCTTTGTAATATTGTATACGAGGGCGTTTGTGTTTTCGTAGATGCTATCCTTATTAGTCTTTACGTAATATTTAATCCTCGTGGAAGCATGTTTCCAATGATCAGTAGATGGAATATTGGATAGCTTCTTCATATCGTACATTTCAATTTTGATGAGATGCGTCGCTTGGTCTCCGTCGTCAGAATTAGTAGAAATGTATGATACACCATCTCTAGTGGCTCGTGCTACGGTTGATGATAACAGCTTCCTCTTTTTTATTTTTGATTCAGCTTCAAAAAAATGATCAATCGATTGCGATTTTCTTTTTCCACCATCGCATGTGTTATTATTAATGACGATGTCCTCACTCTCTTCTTGAGGGGAGAGTGGCGAGTAGTAATACTGTTTATAGGTACTTTCATCGAAGCTCAATGATTTCTGCAACAACACAGTTATCATGTTAAAATCAATTTGTTAACACTTAATCATAAAAGTTAAAAAAGCTAAAGTTGCAACCTATTAAAGTCCACTGCTGAACATAGGCCTCCTCTCATTTCCGAGAGGGTTTTAAGGCTAGGAAATGTTCGCTGCGATACCTCAATGCGTGTTGGCAAACTTCACATGCCTTCGAAATTTTCTCAGACATGCATTCCTCACGATGTTTTCCTTCACCGCTGAGCACGTGGTAAATCAGCACTTAAAATTGTAATTAACATTTTAATTGGTGCCGGCGGGGATCGAACCCGGGTCGCGTACTGTGAATTTTACATTTTGCGCTAACCATCTGAGCTACCACGGCTTAACCGTATACACACACATAATATTTAAATATAATTTGTTAACACTAAATCATACACACGTAAGAAAATAACAGAAAGAAAAGTAAGTTTGTCAATAGAATAAACACTTACATCCATGACCTTTGATGCGTTGAAGTAACACAAACGTAGTATTGATAGATCCACTGCGGTCAAACGACCATACACTAACTCCATGACTGCAGTTGCTTGGTCTTATATAGTACCAGTGAGTAATAATTCTAATCTAAAGAATTTCTGCAGTAGAATTGATAGTATCTTTATGCGTCATCAAGCTTACTTTACATTCTGTTGCTTATCTCTACATTCCTACGTCCTTCCTGTCGTGTCTTGTTCAGTGTATTGGTGACTCAAATACGAATTGTATAACACAAAGAATGCAATTTAATATTTAGAAATCACTATAATTGATCATTCCTATATTAGTCATTGAGTAGATTGGTACTGTAATAATCTACTAATAGCAGTAATATAATGGATACACTAGATGTACAACAACATCTGAAAAAGATTCACCCCACTCTAGAAAATAATGTTTATGCTGCCAATAAACTACCCATGTACACCCACGTACCAACGTATATAATATGCAATTTGGATACAGATGATAAACCAGGGTCACATTGGGTAGCTTTATATATCGATACGAATGACGTCGGTCAATATTTTGATTCATTCGGACGGGCACCTGTACGATATCATCTAGAGTTTTTTTAAAAGAAATTGTAAAAGATGGAACTGGAATGTTGATAGGATTCAGAATGAGTGGACTTCAGTTTGTGGCGAATATTGCTTAATGTATTTGCTATATAAGTTTCAGGGATGTTCAATGCATAGTTTTACGAGTATATTTACAGGGAACACATTGTACAACGATATTTTAGTGGATGAGATGTTTCGCTCCTATTTTATAGACAATAAGTAATAAGATTTTGTATTTTATAAATAAAAATTTTTAACAAAATTAGGTAATGTGTTTTATTAATGAGTCAGATTAGTGTAGATAGGAACAAAGGAGTATAATACAATAGCACCACGCTGAGGAAGAATAGATAATGACGGTATAGAATGAACAATAGATGAGTAGATAAGAACAATGGAGCGCTAATGACGGTGGAGACTCGCAGCGGATATCAATTAGATAAGAATTAATTGATCTGCACATCTCCGGAACCGTGCATCCTACGCAAAAATGGACCGCAGATTCGTGATCAGAGCATGCCAAAACCTTTTTTTTTTTTTTTTTTTTAGGATCGTGAGTCGACGAACGTCGTACTTGTACCACTTGTGACTCAGTGCGCCAGAACTGGTACAACCTTTCTACAAGTGCGCCAGAACTGGTACAACCTAACTACTTCCCACACATGACTCTAATAAAAATACCACTTAATAGATTAAAATATTTTGCATACGGACCCCTGAATTGAAAAAATGTTGTTCCATATATGCAATAATTTTAAATGACCTATCTAACGACCTGATGGAAAAATCACCTTTATGATAGGTACCCAAAATAAAAATATTTTTCAAGATTTTATTCCCCAACTTCAGAGGTGTGATTAATGTCTATAACTATGCCAAATTACATCTTTGTACGATCACAATAGATCTTTTAGATCACAGTGATAACGGTCTCTTTCCCTAGACCTGCATAGTTGCTCACACACAACACAACCTAGTATTTTTGAGTAAAACTGCGAACGGACGGACGTGGAGAAATTATAAGGGTTCATTGTTGTTTAACTACAGAACCCCAAAAATGGTCCTTTATGTATTTAACATGACAATAACCCCTAAGCCTAAAAGAAGCCATTTATTTAAACGTTGTCACCGTGGTCAAAATTGGATAAGAGAAGAGATGTTGTGTCTTCAAGCCTCATGATAGTCACTTTTAACATCAGAAAAGGCAATGGCTTAAAGTCGTACGATATTGAACGTAATTAACAAAAGAATGACATACAATTAAATTTTCAGACGAAGATGTTGAAGACAGTTTTCATTATCGCAATAGTTGCAATGCTGGTTGGTGAGGTAAGTGGTCATTACTATACCATCTTTTTATAATATTAGAGTTATACTTATAACCAGTCCACCTAACAGTACAGTTATATAATCGTTGTAGCGCAAATGGGTGATCTCCACTGCGTGTGGACCATGCTATCAGCGTAAAATAGCAACTTAATGCTGCTGAGTTACGTATAAAACAAACCAGGAGATGGGCAACAGCGTAAAAACAACTGCTATTAGTAACCCGGCTGCCAAGCGTGAAAACTATAGTAAATATCCTGTGAGCCAGTCCCTGGTGGAGGACTGGGTTCAGCTGTGGGCTTTCAATAGTATGTAACGGTATCGGTAGGTATGTGGGCGTCATGACCGTGTGACCTTTATCCCATATAGAAAGAAAGGAGAAAGATTTGTGCGTTGCGTGTCAAGATTTTAAGCATGATTTCGCTTGAAATGTATGCAACGCTTCATCTATCATTTCTTTTTGGTCAGAGGTGGGGGGGGGGCACTTTTTGGAAAACGACTTCCAGTTATTCGACCTTATCATTAGTTTTTACTGTTGATCATAACGGATACTGTTTTGGCTTTAAAAAGTCACACGTTAATTTAGATTTTTTTTAAATATTTAATATTTTTAATATAATGGCGATTAAAAGATTTAATACACGTATGATATGAAGTAAAGCTGACAAATATGACAATACAAATTTACTTTTTAAATGTTTCAGTCACATCAACAAATGGGCAATGGTCCAGGAGGTAAGACTTTCTTCTTTTTATTAAAGTTATTTTAATAAGTATTCTTTAAAAAGTTCGAGTGTATACGTGGTAGAGCCATGCTGCAGTTATATTAGTAGTATAGTTGTAGCACGAATGGGTCGGCTCGACCGGAGAAGGACCACGCTCTCACAGAATACCAGCGTAAAATAGTAGCTTAATGTTGCTGTGTTTCGTATGGTGAGTGTAGAGAACCGGAGACCCGAACAGAACAGTAAAAGTACTGGAAACGGGGCATTCCATCTTAGTCCTCACGGGTGACAACGCATCTGCATTTTGATTTGTAATTGAGGATAGATGTAGATGTCTATGGGCCGCAGCAACCACTTAACATCAGATGGACTGTGTGCTCGTTTGTCACCCTATTTTAATAAAAAATTATTTCCTTGCTACCTGTAAGTACTTTTCTGACCGTGTGATGGCAGCGTGAAAGGTGACTAGGATAAATGCTAAAAAATCATTTGGCTTCTAATAGATAAAGGTATAACTTGTATTGTATCTTGTTTACTCCATACGTAAAATATCCAGATCGGCGACTGCTATTGAGACCAGATGATAAAGAGGAGAAAAAGAAAAATTGTACAAAATATTTTGTCCAGGAATTTTCATTTCGGAGAAAATCAACTACGTAACTGTTTTAAATATCAATCTTAATATACTTTTACAGGTATGGGTGAAAATTTAGGAGGTATATGAACTTTTTTAATATTATAAATAGATATTATTCACTTTATATTCGGTCAGATTATAAGTTTATTACAGATTATAAGATTATAAGTTCATGGATAGATAAATTTTATCTGATGATTGGAGGATCTGAATATCTGAATAATGATCAGAACTTTTATTGGACATCTCGAATGCATAAAGCAAAACGGGCTGCCGCGCCGCCGCGACGGTGTACCGGAGCTGCCGCCGATTAACTGTGTCGCTCTATGGTCGTTATACTTTGCGTAACTTTTCTTTGTGCGCAGCCTTAAAATTTAGACATATAAAATAATATAATAATTCACAGCTAATATTTTACGTTTCTTATATAAATTAATTGTACCTAAACATGTCTGTGGAGTAAAGGATTCTCAGTCATTGGTTAGACACGATACACAGTTATGTGCAAAGTATGTACATATTAACAACCGCTAAGACGTTTGTTAACTTCCATATCTTTGATCCTAAAATATCACCAAACTTAATTCATATATAGCGGTTTAGTGATTTCTTCATACAGTTTATACTCATAATATTTGACGCAAGTCACGCGAACAACCTAAACTTGACTTTGATCCCGGCTGTTTACACACTAAAATCGTTAAGCTAATTTCGCTGAAGTCTCTTTTGGAAATTAATAAATCAAAGACTGTGACATCGATAATGCCGGTGTCGATCGTGGCGTTGTGTAGGAGAGCTGATCATCGTCAAACCCTGTGCGCGCGGATTAATCTTCGTAATTACATAGGCTCATTGGAGTAACGAAGCGAATTCACTCCTGCGGAGTTAGTGAAGTTGTTTCTACAATTGATATGGCTGGCAGAAGTAACGTTAGCATACGTTATGTTACGTGAAATTCGTGTGAGTTTTCGATTAGCGTTAAAGATTGTACACCAATTTATAGAAAGGGCAATATAGAAACATCTTAATTCATAGCGCAGTTTACAATAGGTTATTTTCTTTACTAATACTTTACCACCACACGTAGGTGGCTTCGGTTTTGGAATAAATGGAGGCGCAGGCGCACAAGGGGGTGGACAGGGCGGCGGACAAGGTGGTGGATCACCAGGCCAGGGATTCGGCAAATAATAAAGTACGCCTTGAATAAAAAGTAGAATGACATTTGAGTTTCATCGAATTGTAGATATGATAATTTTAATAGTATATTTAAACACGTGGAAATGTCTGTAACATTATAATTCTATAGGATATGTTTCGAGGTAAGGGTGCACAAATTTCATGATTTTTTACCTCGGTACATGGTGCCTCTTACTCTCTCTCTCTCTATGAGGCAGGCGGTACTCTTCAAACTATGGAACGACATATATTGTATTTATTTTTTTGCGCGAGTTTTAGCTAATTAATTTTAATATTTTTGATGCTTTAATTCGGCAATTCCCCTTAATATAATTGTCCTGTGGACCGAATTCCGGTAACGGCGGCCAATAAAAACGGAGACTTGATATCTCCGCAAGACGGCATTATAGAGGCCGATCGTATAAGCCCGAGGACCCACTGTGTAACAAGCAAAGGCTATTCCCTCACACTTATAGTCCGATGGTCGGTAATCCGACAAGACCAGAGAGAGGGCAGGTACATAACCAACGGTTTTAAGAGGCACGGAGATATAACAATGCCAACTTACTGACTCCAGGCTACTAGGCTGCTACTGGGAATTCCTTGACATGAAAACTCAATGACTGATTTTGTTCCTACCCGGGATTTGAACCCGGTACCTCACGACCGTGTAGGGTGGCCTTCTACGCTACACTTACCTGAACGAAGCGTCCACTAGAGAACTTTCTTCCCCGAATGTGTTGATCCTTCGAGCTATACGACTGGTCAATTACCACACAACTTACTGATCTATTGGGCTATGTCAGTTACTCTGGGTCCATTGTATTGTATTTAGTACAAAATGTTTACTTATACTATTAATTTACGGTATAAAATTTAAAAATTATTAATATACATATTTTGTTTCAGAATAACGTGTTGTTCATAACATTGTACCATTGGAGGATTGTACCGTGATTAGAGACACGTTAGAAATAAATGTCTAACTTACTGCGTGTGTTTTAATTAAACCTTCACTGAAATCTATTTGCACCATTTGTAAAAGTAGAAAAGGAAACGATTCTGAAAAACACAAAGGAAACAATTTGACTATATTATATTAATTTACATCTATAATTGTCTTTTAGTTCACTCCTTGACACTATTTCAATTATTTTATTAATATTTATATTTAATTTGTATTTAATGTTGTAAACAAAATCTTAATATTTGCAATATACCACATACTAATACTCTCATTCATAATATATTACTTAGTAAAACATATACTTTCACATGGAGCCGATATCAGAATTACAAGGTTGATTTAATATTTGCGTATACAGTCATGACAAAACAATTTAAGTTTCCTTTTTTATGCCAACAATTTTATGCTAAAGTATCGTAACGTATTTTTAATAAAGTTACAAATAAATATGAGGATAAATAATTTCAAGAGAATATATTTTTAATATACAACATTATACAACTCACTGTAACTTTGAACTAGCATAATTAATTTATTGTATCTGAGTCTGTGTTGATTCCACAGATAAACTTGCTTCTGTAAGGTTGATGGAGGTTGGAGGCTGACAAAAGTGCTTACGATCTTAATTATAAAGCAAACAAGGTAGACTATTTATACATACTCGTAATAGCAATGAACATAAGAAGTATATATGGCAACCTTAATCTTTTCTTAGCTTTTATTGCTGATATCAATAAGAATAGATGTGTTAGTCCTTTCAGAATGTTGGATCAACGCAAATAATACCCTACATACGTTAAATAATTATAAGATGTGTCATACTCATACCAAGCAAAGCATATAAAATGACGGTGTGGTAATATGGGGAAAATATTCGAGTGTCGTACAATCAGGGGTGATTTGTGAATTTGTGGGGCCCTGGGCTACTAAGGGGCCTTCTTCTTCTTAATTTCTCAAGTAAATGCCATTTTGTCGATCCAGCACTTCTGGTGACAGAGAATCCCTCGCTGAGCATCCACGACCAAGTTATTCTACTCCTCCTGAGCGTGGGCACTCACGCTCGGGAGGCAACAATACCAAGGTGATCTCTGCCACGCTATCCATGAATTTTTGCAACATCAGGGGACTTCATTCCAACCTAACCGCTGTCCACTACCATCTGGAGACGGCGAAGCCAGCCTTGCTCTTTTTAACCGAGACTCAGGTCTCCTCTCCAGCTGATACTTTATATTTACTTAATGTTTCTAACCCGGGGCACAAAGGAATGTTCTAATTTGTTGCGTATACGTCAGAGAGGACATCTGTTTCGACGCCTCGGCACTCTTGAAGGTACGGAGCTGTCCATCATATGGCTGGGCGTAGACAACGGCGACCTTCCCCGCGTTTGCAGGTGCCTCTATAGTTCCATAGAGGTAATACCGAAACAGACCGACTTATCGAACACGTCGAAAATCACACATCTTCCCTGTTGGATCTTATGCTGACCTCTCATCCGGACGGATATCAGGTTTCCGTCGACGCCCCTCTAGCTCGTTGGATCATTCTTTTGTGCGGAGTGTGGTGGCAGTCACATTAACGTCGCGGTTGCATTCCGCAGGCTGCTGCCATGTTAGCACTATAGGTCGGCCGATTGGGATAGGATGCGGTCTTTTTTGCATCTTACCCTTGGGGCGGGTTTGCTCCTCGCTGGACGATCCCAGCGTTGTTGCTGATTCTGTCGCTGATGTGGTACTTCAGGGTATGGAGCTTTTTATTCCGCGCTGTGTAGTGCCCATCGGAGGCAGATCCCAGCAATAGTTTGGTCGCTCCTGTAAAATAGCATCACGCTATAAGCAGGAGTGCTATCGGGCTTGGGCTGACGTATCAACGTGTTGGGGTGTAATGTAAACACCAGCGCTCTTAAAAAGAAGTATAATTTCGCCCCCAGGTCGTTCAAAAGAGTCATTGCCAGGGCAAGGTCTGATCATCAACATATCGAATAGTATGCAGATTCTTGGTCACTTGAAGGGGAAGACCAAATTGGCCTCTTAAAAGCTTGACGTGCTCAGCAGAGCGAGACTGTATGTCATGCCGGCTCATCGCTTGCAACTTTACAAAGCGCAAGTTCGGCCTTACATGGAATACTGTTCTCATCTAAGGGCCGGGGTTCCATTTGAACGCATCCAGCGCAGAGCAATTCAAACCGTCGACGACCGAGTTCATTCTGATTGGCTCGGTTCACTGGTGCTGCATAGAGATGTTGCATCCCTTTGCGTTTTCCATTGTATCTACCGGGGGGGGGGGGGGGTGTTCTGAGGAATTGTTGGGATTAGTTCCAGCCGCCAAATGTCACGAACGCACATCGTGTCAAAATTCCCGATACCATCCTCACTATCTGGATGCTTGGCGGTCCACTACTGTACGTTTCACTAGGAGTATTCTTCCTCGTAAAACTTCTCTGTGGATTTGTTTACCACCGGCGACTTTTTGGATCGATACGACTTGGAGACTTTCAAGAAAAGAGCTTACTTCTTTCTAAAATTCCCCTGGTGTTGCGGTTGTTCATGGGTGGCGGTAGTCAATTACCATCAGGTGAGCCGCATGCTCGTTTGCCCCTCTTCCATATATAAAAAAAGAAAAGATCTCAAAAAGATTCTAACAAGTCAAAAATGGAGTTGGCGGGCCCCAAAAAGCCTGCTACTTAATATTGCTTCCTTTGTTTCTCCTGGAAAGACTTCAATCCAGGGAGATACAAAGAACAGCTAACATTTTGCCAAAAAGATTAACCCGGAAGAAGTTTCCCATTCCAACAAAAGCATTCCAACAATTCCAGTAGTGGAATCAAAATCTAGAAAAGAAAAACACTCCTTTTAGATCCTCCGAAACCATACTCATCACATCAGAAGCCTCTGGCAAAGGATGAGGTATATAATAGAGGCATATATAAGCGGGAAGCACATCGGCGGTATCTGGGACATTTGTCAGTCTCGGTGGCTTATCAACAAGAAAGAACTAACTGAAATACTTCTAGCAATTCGTTTCAAGAAAGATTCAATAAAAACAAGAGTTGTCGTACAGTCAGAAAATAGAACCATAATAGTGTTACGAGCTTGAGGTTCGTGACAATAAAAATTGCCGATAAAATTACCTAAATTAACACTTTAATTTTCTTCCACAAATTAAAACTTAAAACACTTATAATTAAGCACACTAATTCACTCTATTTCGCTCCGAAGCTTCGCTTGTCTCGCCGAATTCAATACTTCCCCGATCGCGTATTGCAGCGCCTTTGTATAGGACTCTTCCACGAAAACATCCAGAATAATCCAGAATATTCAAGTAAATACGCGCGCCAACCGACCAAGCGCAGAAAATTTGAGTGTGCGGCTTCCAGAAAGCTTAGTTCTTCTGTTCGATACTAGATGGCGCTGTTGGATGAAAGACGAGTCGTGTATTTTCTGGAAAGCTCTCCTCACTCTGTTACCCAACACCAGATGGCCCTAGTGCCAGGTGTCAACTTAGCCGCGCAACACTGCCCCCTCCTAAGACATGTTCGTCCCGAGCATTATCGGCCCTATAATAACGCACCAGGCGATCCACATGGACGATCTTAGGAGTCCCTCTTGCGCCTTTCTGTATCCGGTAGGTTACATCGTTGATCCTGGTCACAATCCGGTACGGGCCGTCCTATTTAGCTTGAAGCTTAGGAGATTTCCCTTTGCTGCGGACTGGATTGTGCAACCACACTAGTGAACCTTCGTCAAACCCTTTGTTGTTCATTTTTCGGTCATACCGGGTTTTCATCTTTTCAGACATTTACTGGCCCGATTGTCTGACGTGCTCATAAATGTCATTCATTTTGTTCCGCAAGTCATTAGCATAATCGGTTATACTTCGTGGGGCATCAGGTGGTATCCCCTTGTCTGCAGGCAGCCGTAATTCTTCAGATGGCCTCCTGAACAATCATTATGGTACAGCTGTAGAACATTCGGTACTTTAGCTTTAGGGACAACCATTTGCAAATGACAGCTGTCTCCCCGAACATTTTCCCATTTACGGCACAGAACTCCATCCTGAAGCAGCAAGCTGTCCCATTGGGCCCAATAGCTTTTAGTGGTCGAACTCATCGCTGAGACGTCGCTCCACTTGGGCTTGAGAGCACTGGCCTTCATCCATTCCAGAATCGGCTTGATGTCCGGATCTTCCTGCTGTGCATGTTGCAAGCTGTCCTTCCACTCGTTGCTGAGGTGGTCTGTCCTGAGCATCCTCACGGATGCCACTTCCTTACTCTCCTGCCTAGTACAATGTTTGCAATCTTCAGGACAAGGTCTTCGTGACAATGCATCTGCGTTGCCGTGAGATTTCCCGCTGCGATGTTCGATCTCAAAGTCATATTCTTGCAGTAGTTCAATCCACCTCGCAACTTGTCCTTCTGGATTTTTAAACTGCAATAGCCACTTTAGTGCAGCATGGTCAGTTCTTAAGTGAAATTTTCGCCCCAGAAGATATTTGCTAAAATGCTGCAACGATTTTACCACAGCTGGCAATTCGCGTCTTGTGACACAATAGCTCCTTTCCGGTTTTGACAACGTCTTGATGAAGTACGCTATCACGACCTCATGGTCACTATTCTGTTGAGACAACACACCGCCAAGTCCTATATCACTTGCATTCGTGTAAACTATAAATTCTTTGCTTGCATCAGGGTATCCCAAAATAGGTGTTTTGCACAGACGGTCCTTGAGCTCTTGGAATGCGATATTGCAACTTTCATCCCAGCAGAAATGTCACTTCTCCTCGGTTAACTTGTGCAGAGGTTTGACTATATCTGCAAAGTTCTTCACAAATCGCCGATAATAGGAACACAAACCCAAAAATGCTCTAACCTGCGTCTTGTCTTTTGGAACCGGCCAATCCTTGACAGCGGCGATTTTCTCCGGATCCGTGTGGATACCTTCTTCCAACACTACATACCCCAAAAAGTTGACTTGCCGTTTGAATAGTGAACATTTCTTCGGACTCAACTTGAGGTTGGCATTCTGAATCTTCATGAGCACGCGTTGCAGGTTCTGAAGGTGCTCCTCCAACGTACGGCCCACGATGATGATGTCATCCAAGTAGACCAGACAGGCATCGCCAATTAGCCCAGTAAGTACAAGCTCCATCAGCCTATCAAACGTTGCTGGAGCATTGCACAACCCAAACGGCATTACTTTGAATTGCCACAGAGCCTTTCCCGTCGAGAACGCAGTTTTCTCCTTGTCCTTAGGGTCGATTTCAGCTTGCCAGTAGCCACTTTTTAGATCCAGCGTGCTATACCATTTTACTCCTGTAAGCATGTCCAGCGTGTCATCAATTCTTGGCAAGGGATAGCTGTCCTTCTATGTAACGTCATTCAGACGGCGGTAATCAACACAGAACCGCATGCTGCCATCCTTCTTCTTTACCAGCACCACGGGAGAACACCATGGACTAGATGAAGGTTCAATAACACCATCTTTCACCATTCCCTCAATCATGGTTTCCACTTCCTTTTCACGTGCTACCGGCAGTCTTCTTGGCCGCTGACGGATAGGCAATTCCTCTCCTGTGTTTATTTTGTGTTGAACTAAGCCAGTCTTTCCTATGTCAGCATCGTTTGATGAGAATACATCGGCGTACTTGAGTAACAACTTCTTCGCCTTGACCAATTCGTTCGGGGAGAGAACACTGCGACAGTCTTCCAAAAGTGTGGTCACTCTCGTTTCTGAATCCTTGCTGGGGGTCCCACTCGATATATATTGGCACCGACGTAACCAATCCACTTCCTCACAAGTACCAACCAGTGTGCCTTTTTCTATAATCTGTTCCCGGTCACAAAGGTTCAGCACACGTACTCCTGAGATGTCAGTGGCCCTGACCAAGGTTCAAGCTACTTTCCATGGAAGGTCATTGTTTACCCTTTCCACAATTACACAACGGTGAGCTTGCACAGCGTTTCACAGAAGACTAACCGGAACCATCGTTTCCGATCTCGGCGGAAGAACAATCTTCTTAATGCTGTACACGTTCCCTGGTAACGCACCTTCCAAAAAAAGTTCCTCCTGTCCACATTTCTCATAAAGTCTAGGCCTAGGATGCAGTCATCCATTATATCAGCCACGATAACATTATGCAGGTAGATCACGTTGCCTAGTTTCAACTCCACCTCCTTCTCTCCACGGACGGGTATACGCTGACCGGTGGCTATTACCAAATTAATGCGTTCTCGGTTGTATGCGGAGTCCCCAAGGAACTGACTTATAAGTTGGGAACCAACAACCGTACGAGAGGCTTCAGTGTCTATGGTCAGTTTACACGGCGTTCCGTTGACCTCGTCCTTGATGATGATTAGACTGTTCCCATCATGGGTTTGTGAGATCGAGATCCTTGGGGCTCTTTTAACATCAGCCAGCACCCGCCCCGCAGTTCTGGCTTTTACTCGCTTCCCTGCTGCTGCTGGGTGGTGCTGTTGGCCGCACTACCCTCCTGAGGTCATTTACCTTCCCTTTCTAGGGTTCGCTTAGGGCAGCTGGATCGAAGATGGCCCTTTTCCCCACAGCCATAGCACCTAGGGCTGTATCCTTTGTTGCGGTCGCGTACTGTAGCTGCAGCAACCTCCCTGATGCGATGGGAACGATGATCCTGCCGCACGGCTTCCACCTCCAGTGCATGGGCCAAGGCGTCCTTAAGCGTGTCGTAGTGCCCGAGTCTCACAGCAGCTCTGACTTCAAGGTCGCGGATGCCGTCGATGAATGTCTGCACCAGGTTCCCTTCAATGAGCGCAGGTACAGACTGATATGCTTGTCGAACCATCTTCTCCACCTCAAGGGCCCACTGCTGCAGGTTTTCGTTGCTGCGTTGCACGCGATCTTTAAGCTGCGCGCGAAAGACTTGTTCCAGATGAGCGTCGCCATATCTCGCCTCCAATGCCTCAAGGAGCTGCTCGTAGGTCACTTTCTTACCGAGAGCTTCCAAAACGGTTAAGGCTTGGTCGCGCAGGCCTAAGGTGAGTGCAGTCATGGCCTGGCTTTTATTCCAGCTGTTTGCCTCCATGACGGCCTCGAACTGGATTTTGTAGGCTGACCAGGAAGAAGTCCCGTCGAACGGTGGCACCTTGAACCCACGTAGCGAAGGTGTAGTAGCTACTACGGGAGCTGTAGTTCTATCCCCAAGTTTGAGTTCGTCCAGTGATTTCTTCATGTCAGTCATTACATTGTCAACCCGATTGTTCACTTTGTCGATTCGGGTTTCAGCTTTCTCGATTCGGGTTTCAGCTTTCAACAGGCGGTTGTCATGCTGAGCAACCCTATCCTTCACCTCCCTTATCTCTTTCCCGAAGATAGCGTGAAGGTCCTTCATGAGAAGCATCTATTCCCCCCGTCAGCGGGCCTGATCTTCCTGTCCACTCCGCAGCTGCTCCTCCAACCGACGGACCTGTTCCTCCTGTCGGCGAGCCTGTTCTGCCTGCTGATCTTCTAACCGACGGGCCTGTTCATCCTGTCCGCTCTGCAGCTGCTCTTTCAACTGACGGACCTGTTCCTGCAGCATCACCATCAGAGCACCTAAGTCAGGTGCTGCAGATGTAGGAGCTACTGACGGGCCTGCAGCCGGCAACTGGCCCTCCGACGTCTGCGGCGTTGCACCACCAAATCTTCTTTGGTCCGTCTCCTGCTGGCGTTGATTTCGAGTACGGACACCCTCCGTTTCTTCCTTAGGTAAAATCGGCATGATTTTATCCGACTTCTGACACCAATTGTTACGAGCTTGAGGTTCGTGACAATAAAAATTGCCGATAAAATTACCTAAATTAACACTTTAATTTTCTTTCACAAATTAAAACTTAAAACACTAATAATTAAGCACACTAATTCACTCTATTTCGTTCCGAAGCTTCGCTTGTCTCGCCGAATTCAATACTTCCCCGATCGCGTATTGCAGCGCCTTTATATAGGGCTCTTCCACGAAGCCATCCAGAATATTCCAGAATATTCAAGTAAATACGCGCGCCAACTGACCAAGCGCAGAAAATTCGAGTGTGCAGCTTCCAGAAAGCTTAGTTCTTCTGTTCGATACTAGATGGCGCTGTTGATTGAAAGACGAGTCATGTATTTTCTGGAAAGCTCTCCTCGCTCTGTTACCCGACACCAGATGGCCCTAGTGCCAGATGTCAACTTAGCCGCGCAACAATAGCATACATAAAGAATCAGGGTGGAACGAGATCACCCCATCTGACGGAGCTGGTCTCTCAATTGCTGATAATTGTCATGAGGTTAAATGTGGAAATCGATCCCCAATATATACCGGGGATATACAATGATGTGGTTGACAGCCTGTCTCAGCAGATGCATCTATCAACGAAAATTTGCAGCCGTATTATTAAGAAGTGGAGAATTCCCGATATGGATCTGTTGCGTCGAGCATTTCAATAGTAGTTTTTGTATCCCGGGTGATGTAGATATCTCGAGATTCAGTAAGAGATGGTTCAAGTTAGAATGGATTTTGCCATTACCGTTCCTAATTCCCTAGTATGTAGCCCATCTGAATCAAGTCAAAGAGACATACATTCTGGTTGTTCCATAACGGAAAAGGGTATTTTGAACCATGAAAAACATGGGTAGAAAGATATCAGCTTCGTTCTTCTTGACCCCAACAAGCCGAAAGCAGCCTCAATACTTAAGTGTTCTGTGCAGATATGAGGACGTTATTACTTAGCACCTTATGGTGCTAAGTAATAACTTCTAAACTACTACATAAATCTATCATAGCTACTTTTGCTGACCCATTCATTATTCTATTACAGACAGCTCGGTAGTTAAACAAATTATCAAAACCATTGAATTATCAAAGCCACCTACTACACTTAACAAAAATTTGGGATGTTAAGCTACTGATTAAATGGCTAGAGAACATTCAAATACAGGAAGATAGTATTCTTCATGTTTCGCGACATCTGGCTCTTATTATTTTTGGCATCTGGAAGAAAGATCCATGACCTCACTTTACTTAAGATTGATGAAAATAGCATGGCAATAGATGAGTCTTCCGTTATATTTTGGCCGGAATCTGGGTCAAAAACCGATAGCCGTTCACATTGAAAATCCGCTTGGAAGCCATTGCAAGGTACAAATGAGAATCTTGATCCGGTCCGATGGGTAAATGTTCATCTTACTGCTTCAGATTCAAAAAGAAAAGCGGACGGAATACAGATAAATTCTTTGATTATTACCTCTAGAGGTCGAATAGCAGCTATATCTAAAGCAGTTATAACTGGATGGATAAAAACTGCTTTTTCAGAAATAAACATACATTTTTCAACGGATAGCATTAGGTGCTCTGTTGCTTCTTCTAGAAAGAAATATGAAATTCCAATAGATATATAACTAAGAAATGGTATCTGGAAAACTGACAGAAATGTTGTGAAACAATATTTTAAAGATATAATCAGTATTCCTTCCAAAGATGATTCTAACGACTTAAGTTTTGTTAATACTAGCTTTACTATTGTATAATAAATTATGTTTAAATAAAATTACTCACTTGTATGGTTGATTTTAATATTTTGGTAAATAAACACTACGTTTATAATTTTTCAACATTTTGTTTATTTTAAAATACAAACACAGATATTTTTATACGTGGCGGAGTCACGCTGCAATTATATTAATAGTATAGTTGAAGCACGAATGGGTAGGCTCGATTGGGGAAGGACCACGCTCTCACAGAATACCAGCGTAAATATCTTAATGCTGCTGTGTTTCGTATGGTGAGTGTAGAGAACCGGAGACCCTTTTTACTGAAAACGAGGCATTCCACCTAAGTCCTCACGGGTGACAACGCATCTGCATTTTGATTCGTAATCGAGGATAAATGTAGATGTCTATGGGCCACAGCAACCACTTACCATCAGGTGGACTGTGTGCTCGTTTGTCATCCTATCCTAATAAAAAATAATAAAAAAGACTATTGACGAGCACCACTTTCTCACCGCCCGCGCATCCCTGGATGAAGGGTGCGGGTGCAACTTTAAAGCGCGGCTAGGCGTCACGGGGAGCTATGACACGTACGTATCAAGGGATAAATTGAATGATGTAATCTCACAGGTCAAGCCTAGGAAAGAAATTAAACATATCGTTTTTATTCCTTCGGGGGGAAAACGCAAACTTTATTTTAATTACAAGCGACCCTCTCTCTATTAATGTGGCGTTTACTTTTAAGATAATCAGAGTCAATTTTTCTTATTTTTTTTAAATCTTGGAGTGTTTCGGATATCTATGGAATTGTAACGAATTTTTACTAATTCAAGTGCATTTTATAGGTTGGTCGTTAATTTGTTAAGACTACTTAGCTGTAACAATTTTCCTCTTAACTACACTATATATATATGTATATATATTACTATCGTGCAAATTTTTCACTTTTCCAAAAATCATACCAACACATGTGTCTCCCACACATGACTCTAATAAAAATACCAATTTAAAGCTAAATATTTTGCATACGGACCCCTGAATTGAAAAAATGTTGTTCCATACATCCAATAATTTTAAATGACCTATCTAACGATCTGATGGTAAAATCACCTTTATGATAGGTACCCAAATAAAAATATTTTTCAAGACTTTTCCTCAACTTCAGAGGTGTGATTAACATCCTATCCTGTACCTTTAAACAAGCAATTCTTATATATATATATATATATATATATATATATATATATATATATATATATATATATATATATATATATATATATAATCAGAATTTCGGAAATGGTTCCATCGATTTTCATAAAATTTTCGGGGCAATAAATCGATCTAGCTAGGATTTATTTTTAGAAAATGTCTTTTTATCCGTATTTTCAGGCAATGAAAAGCTGCTACAAATTAAGAAATTAGAATTAAGAAATTATGAATGAAGTTGACATAGAAAATTACACGAAGTACCTACTTAAATTATTAATATCTATTTCGTTTTATGCATTAGTTTATAAACAGAGCTAGAAAAGGCTGCCAATTTTCATTATATATTTATATCAGGCAGAGCCCATACGTGTTATTGACAAAATGAAATTATATCTAGAGCTGTAAAAAAAAACATTAAACACAAAACAAAACAAAAGAAAAAATCAAAGAATTGTGGAATAGATCCGCACAAATTTACAAACTCGACAACTATGTCCCACAGGATAAAAGGCGTCACTATAGGTAGCCCAATGCAAGCCTAGTATTTTATGTGGTATTGATTTATCGAACTCTACTTCTCATGCAATTTTAGGGAAAGTAGGGAGGTCATCTAAAACAGATCGACGGTTGCTATTCCGTTTTATTAGGTCCCATTGTGCACCCTTGAATAATCAGCTGCCACTAGCCTTAGTGAATCTGGGCATAGACAATGCGATGTCGCCCATATACAGCGAAGTAAATGCGATAGGATTCGCAAGTGGGTACTTTGTGCCGTCGTAATCGATAAGCTGTCTTACCGTGCTCAATGCATGGTATGGATAAATAAGTAAATTAATTTGCAACCTTCCGCTAACTAAATACAATGATGTGATTTACCTGGATGGAAGAACACCTGCCACCCTCCCTCAATTGCATGCAACAATCCCGTCACCACTAATCCCAGCAGCACTGCTCCTGGCACCACTACTCCCAACACCACTACTCCAGGAAAGACACTCCATCGACGATAATACAATTTTGTATTATCGTCTTTTGTAGTATCGTGTTTGTATTTTGTAGTAATTTTGTAGAAGTAGAGTAAGTGGGTCTTGTGGATGGAAGCGGTATAGGAAGCATTGTTAACGACGATCAGAATCACGAACAACTATTTGCAGGAATTTCTGGCGACAGTGGGCTGTCATAGCGACTGGGTGTAAGCGGAAAATTAGAATTATATTGAACAAGTCGCCTTGCAAATCCGGCCCTGAATGTAGGATATCATTTAATGCTCGCCCATTGCTAGTCTTAGAGTTAGCATCCAGGACGAGGCACAGACTTGTTGACTTCCTATCTTCGCGTAAGACTCCATTATGACATAAATAGACCTAAATTGGAGTGGGTTCATGAAAGTCTAACGGCGGTGCGGGGGTACATTTATAATTTTTAGCTAAGTATTACTTTACGACATCATCATATGCTTATCTTAATGTAGGCGAGACTTGAAATTTCCTCTCTAAGCACATGAATCGTCGTCGAGAGTTCTCGTTAGAATGTTCTAGAGATCTAGAGAGTAAACGTCATCTTTAAATGGCCGACAATGTATTTACCGCTAAAATGATCACGGGCTGTCATAAACTTATAAAACTCTTCACATTCAATGTCTGAAGGACAATGAATGGGCGGTGCGGCGGGTGGCTGTTCAAGCTCCCAAAATCGTTGCACTAATTTGTCAACGGTAGGAGAATTTAAGACTGAGCAGCACGTTGAGGAATGATTTATCTGAAGTGTTGGCACAGAGCCCATAATAACGTAACGAAACACCGTATTCAAAGCTGAGGGCCCGGAAAAGTCGTTAGACGAATATATTACGCAAGGACACAGTAAATACGGGAAAAGATAAGCGTCTATCAATACATCAATTTTATTAGGCACGCCATAACATTCATCAGCGAGTCTTATGCCATGGAAGTGTAATAGGACAGATGTGTCTACCACACCGGTGGGCATACGGACGGTGATATGATCAACAACGAGCGTTGAAATATTGAAGTTAATATTCCAGTCGAATCGTGACAAAATTTTAATATCAATCGATTTCTATTTAACAATTTTTTCAACTTCACCGAATATCTTTACTACAGTACATTCGGTATAGTGTTGTTGGACGCCTAAACGATGACGGCACTCTTTAGTAATAAAATGGCTTCGAGCCGCGGAGTCTAATAATAATATACGAATAATTTGTTTCTCTCCCTTAGCATTGTATGCAAAGACTTGAGTGGTTGATAATAAAACAGTCTTCTGCGAACCACTTGCGCGCGCGGGAGACGCCTTGTGGGAGGCTTTAAGGTATGGTAGTGAATGTTGAGAAACATTCGTGAACGAACTACACAGCGCGACGTGCGAACGCGCACCTGTGTCGAGGGGTGGCGCGTGTTCGGGCATGGGAGCTGTGGACATCAGCACAATTTGCTGAGGCGGTGGAGAATGCGCCAGCGCAGGGAAGGAGTTATCGCTTCCATGCTGGAAGTGCAACAATGGGTGCGTTTGGCAGAAAAAAGCGCTAGCAAGCGCTTACAAGCGCTAAAATAGTTTTCGGCCAGGACACGATTGCTACTTCAGTAGCGCTGACACAATCCGCCATTTTGCTTATTTAATTTATTTGTTTGGAAGTAGAAATTATAAGTTGTTTTGTGCAATGTTAGTTTTAAGTAATATAATGACATGAATAGACATATACGTTATTAAAAATTCATGATTGGTAAGTTTTTAATATGAATACTTTACAAAAATATATTTAAATTAGGTTAGGTTCCCCGGTTAGAACTAACATCGTGTCCTGGAGGAAAATAGCTACTTACGATTTGACAGCGCTTACCGCTTACGATCGCCATTTTGCTAACAAGCGCTTGCAAGCGCTTTTTTCTGCCAAACGCACCCATTGTGTGATGTTTAAATTTACAAACTCGACAACTATAATTTGATGAGCAACCAGACACTCGATGACTTAAACTGAGACAATTCACACATGCATTGTATGTGTGTACTTTTCACGCATTTAAATCGTTCGAGCGGCGTCTTTTTATTAAAGTCTGTACACTTAGATAGGTGTTGATGCACAATAATATCGCACGGACACTTTGAACAACTAGTCGTTGTGCTTACGTACGCCCGATACTTCGGCGACTATATTATTACAGTGACGATTATAATCGTTACCTCGTCGATTGTTTGATGCGCTACTAGAATTTTTACTAGAATCTGTGCGTTGCAGAACTTTGGAGCGGATCTTAATAAAATTTACTAAATCATCTAAGGTAAGGTAAGGGTATCCGGGTCCAGCTTCTTAAGCTTTCCTGCCGCTCGGTTCCAAACTCCAGGACGCCGATAGTTCAGGTAATTTATTTTTACAGTGAAAATAATGGTAATTAAAAAAAATAAAAACATAAGCCCTGCTTTATAGTTAGTTCAGTTAGTACCTATGCAAAGTTTCATAATCTTATTTAAAGTATTTTATGAATAACAGCGGTTTATTGTTCAGTTTCGAGGTAACTTTGGATTTTTTTCTATCGAGAAAATTTTACGGAATCATGTTTTCATCTACTATGTATGACTTACTTAACATTAATCCTCAACTTTACCATATACTTATTTCAAAATTAATGCTGCAATATTTTCGGCATAACGGAGGATCTTGCTAAGCCATTTGAGGTTATAATATTTCCCCTTAAAGCTGGAAAAAAATAAAGGCCATGAGCGAATATCACCCGAAAATGTCATAAATTCGATAGGCGAAAGTGTAAATCTAGCCTTAGATGGTGTACTAGTACTTTGTGAATTACATTACGAATATTGTAAATAAAGCCTATTTATCCTACCGCAAAGAGACTCAAACGCAATAAGGCTGTTACAGTCAGGCTTAGCGATAGAGTTTATTTTTAATAAATGTGAATTATAATCATCTGTTTAAAGTCAATACGTAAAGCATTAATATTAGAACTTCCATCGAGAAAACGCTCCATCGTGGGAGTGTTCGTGTGGATGTTCGAGGATATATCATATCTTTTTTGCACTATTTCAAATAAATCATCTCGTTCAGCTAATATAAAACGAACTTGGCATCAGGTGTGCCCTCATTATCCGAAGAATCGCTATTATTCGATGCTGTTTGTTTTTTAGGCGACATTATAGCTAAAGATGTACGACAAAAATATAGTTATAAGCGGGTAGTCTATAATAATGCAAGCGAACTCGCTACACGGTTGAATTGTTAAGTGTTACTTTCGTTAACGATGTACTTTAATTGTTAACTTCTATAGGAACTATGATGCTGCATCATGCAATCATGCTGCAGTTATATTAGTAGTATAGTTGTAGCATGAATGAGCCGGCTCGACCGGGGAAGGACCACGCTCTCACAGAATATCAGCGTAAAATAGTAGCTTAATGCTGCTGTGTTTTGTATGGTGAGCGTAGAGAACCGGATACCCCATTTACTGGAAAAGAGGCATTCCATCTTAGTCCTCACGGGTGACAACGCCTCCGCATTTTGATTCGTAGTCGAGGATGTAGATAGAATGTAGAGTCTATGGACCACAGCAACCACTTACCATCAGGTGGACTGTGTGCTCGTTTGTCACCCTTGCCAGCCTACAACAAAAATAAAAATAAATAAAAGGTGCTGAAGCCCAATTAGCGGTTGTTATTCTGTCTGTCTGTCTGTGTATTCAAGGTTCAAGCAAAAACTACTGGACCGATATCCATAAAATTATCCGATTACGAAACTACAAAAAAGAAGTTTAAGTATTTTCCTTCCTTTAGATGTTAATTTTTTATTATAGATGATTCCGTTGGTTATACAAGTATGCAGGATGACTGATATTTTACAAATAAATACCATATTTATAAATAAAATTTCTAATTAGTTTTAACCTTTGTTGAATAATGTGAAACTACGCTGACATTTAAGATGAAAATACCGCCATCTGTTGTCAAATAGAAAAAGTACATTTTGCCTTTATTAAAGGATAATATAACTAAATAACTTACATTTATAAGTAAGTTATTTAGTTATTATATAATTATATTATAGCCTTCGCTAGTTCTAAACCTGTTACATGTCGGTTCTTATTTTATTATTCCGAAAATTTGGCTTACTGGTAGAAACTAGCCATCGAACATAATAATTCGTATATGAGAACTAGCCAAGTCCGACGTTAGGCTAAAATATATTATCCTAAGTTATAAGAAGTAATGATATTTTACGTTGTTATAAATAAATTTTAGGACTGACCATTGAACTTGGCACCCATTTAGATCTCACCACTTTTGTCGTTAAAGTCAACAACCAAGGCATATATCATAATATTGACTTTGATGGGATAATAAGTACTTTAATAATTAAACACAATTCTATTAAATATGTACTTATTGTTACAGCATCAAAATTGCCAGACCGGTATAGACCGGTGGCCACTGTCTGTATGTTTTATCTTCATCATCATCATCATCATTACAGCCCTTCACAAGTCCACTGCTGAACATAGGCCTCCCTCAAGGTATGCCACAAAGCATGGTCCTGAGCCACCTGCATCCATCGAATTCCTGCATATCTTACCAGGTCGTCACTCCACCTAGTGGGGGGTATGAAGTTATAGATAAAGATGGAGGCCACACTTGGAACAACAGCTTGAGTCAAATACCTACGTATCTTTATCTCACTCTCTGTGGTCTGACTTCTCTTTTTAGTGTGGAATACATTATTGCTATGTTTTTATTTAAATCTTCTGGTAAATTCTTAGAAATAGTTTCCACACTAACCAAATCAGAAGTTAAGCTCTATAAAATAATGTACCAATAAATAAATAGTTGAACTACAATTAGTTACACTAAAAATTCCAAAATTGAAGGTCTCGTATGCATTTTTGGGTTAACGAATCAGTGAATTACAATCCCATTTCCTAAGGGTCCGGTAATGTGGCAACATTAGCCCTATATGTCAACATAAATTAGACAAATATGGTGGTTGTTTACTTAGCAGTTCACAGCGTTGTTTGAGATATTTAAAGTTAATTATTGTTATAATTCAAAAAATTGTGCAAACTTGTGTAGTGCGTGGTTGCGCCTAGTTGGTGTTCAAGAGGTGATATAAGATTACATGCGTAAGTGTTTAAATAGTGACTTCTGGCATTGAATACTTGTAAACATACTTCTTTGTATTTTCACTTAATTTTTTGCTGAAACGTTTTACCAGTGTTTTAAACATATTAGTAAATCATAACTTTATCAAAGTCAAATAGTTTTACATTGAATTTAATTGACTTTGAACAATTTTATTATTTTTGTTTAAAAGAAATCGCACTGAAGTAGTGTGACCATATTAAGGATGTATCTGAGACTTTCCATGTCCTTAACTACAACACGTACGAATTAACTTGAGACTCCGCTGGAATGCGACCTCCTTCGCGACTCCCCGCACCGCGTCCCACGCTGGCAGTATATCACCAGGCAAGGTAAAATTTAATATAATTTAATTATCTAATTTTTCGTAATATATTATATATTTAGAAATATAGTAGTTTAAATGTATGATATAAAGAAACATTTTGTAAAATATGTTATCATTTGCAGACAACAAGTGCATTACATGAAGAGTCTATTGTGCAAATAGCTGCTCTGGCTGTACCAAGCACTAGTTCTGACATTTATGAAAGTAGTTCTGCATTTAAGGAAACGGGAGTGAAACGTACTGCCTGTAATATTGAAGACCAAACTAGTAAAAAACAATGTCGAAAAATTCTTGAAAATTTATGCAATCTTAACAAGTTACCTGTAAGTTTCCTTTTCCTTTATTACTAAATACATACCTTTTATTTGTATTTATTATGACTTTAATATTACATTACATAATATATCATATAGCTTAAAAAACATACATATTTAAACTCTTTAGTGCCAATCGCAGTGTGGTAACCGTCACTACGACACTAAGCATGAAGCTTCTTGTTTGATGCTTCATTTATGCGTGCTCATGAAGGCGCGCTCCGGAGTGTCCTTTCTGTCTACTAATGGTCTAATAACCTATTACGTGATGTAAATTTGTACTGACATTATGACGTAGAAGAGTTATTTGATTCTTTTTTTGTTTGTTTGAGTTCTCTAATCTCCGGAACTATACCAGTCAGACTTGAAAATATTTTTTTGCATTTTTAAAACCAATTCTTCAGGAAGATTAAAATTACCGATTTCACAAAGTTTTCTTGTTTTCTTAGGTCAGCAGTGAAGACGACGATCCCGCGAAGATAGATAGGGGCGTGCAAGTGAAAATAAAGTCTCTAAAGTAAAGAATAAATACTTGAGAAGAAAACTAAGATTCTTAAGCAAAAAGTGGCGCGCCAAACTAAAAAAATTCAGGATATGTCTTCTTTAATTGCAACTATTATAAAGTATACGGGTCAGTCAGAAATTGAAAATATTATTCAAGGGCGCTTTGCTGATATCTGTAAGGATTTCAAAAAGCCACAGAGTAATCCACATGGTGTTCGATATAGTAAAGAAGTGAAAGCTTTTGCTTTAACTTTGAATTTCTATTCACCTAAGGCTTACGAGTTCTTAAGAAAATATATAGCTTTACCTCATGTAGAAACTATACGAAGATCTTTATCTTTATTTAACTGTAATGTTGGTTTCCTCTCTGAAGTACTGGAATATTTAAAAGAACAAGTTAAAACACCTGAAAAAATATATTTAAAAAATGTTGCTTTAATATTTGATGGAATGGCATTAAAACAAAATTTGGCATATGATCAAAAATTAGACAAAGTGGTTGGGTATGTAGATTTAGGACCAATTCCTGTAAGTGATTCAGAAAAATTAGCTTCCGAAGCCCTCGTGTTTCAAATAGTGTCTTACGGTGTATATTTTAAGTGTCCAATTGCATATTTTTTTATTGCAAATAACTTATCTGGGGAACTGCTTTCCGAATTAATAAAAACCACTATAATTCTGCTTGACGAAATTGGTGTCACCGTAAGATCTTTGACTTGTGATGGTGCATCATCCAATGTAAAGGCTTATGAATATTTAGGCTTCTCTCTCGAACAAAATAATTTAAGACCGTACTTTCGAAATCCAAACGGGAAGAGCAATATATATTGTCTGCTTGACGCTGCACTTTAGTTAAAACTCGCTAGAAATGTTTTGGCCGATTTTGAAATGAAGTCAAATACCAGCTATATTTCGTTTAAATATAACCGAAAATTACACGAAATACAAAGCAAGGAGGGGTTAAAATTTGCTAATAAATTAAGCGCTTTACATGTAGATTTTAAAAACAAAAAAAATGAATGTTAGGCTTGCTGCGCAAGTACTTAGTTCATCTGTTGCTGATGCAATAGATTTTTTGAGGATTAGTATTCATCCTGACTTTCTAAACAGCGAAGCGACTACAGAGTTCTTGCACATGATAGATAGACTTTTTGATCTCATGAATTCAAAGTCACCATTTGGAAAGGGTTCAAAGTCTCCATTATCGTTAAAAAACAAACGTTATTGGGAACCAATATTTAATGATACTGGAATGTTTTTAAAATCGGTCACAATAAATGGTAAAGGTATTTTAAATCATCCCAGAAAAAAGTTTTTATAAGGGGTTTTTAATGAACATAAATAGTTTATCGTTACTTGTTAATGATTTTGTAATTGTACACTAGAGCAAAATCCAATTAAATACTTGTTGACTTTTAAATGTTCGCAGGACAACTTGGAAAAATTGTAAAATATTGTGACCAACTTTTCCAACGAGCTAATTTGATGGGCCAACTTAGAGCCAATAACATTGAAAACAAATTGATTAATGTCATGTCACAACATTTTACTCCTCTGTTGCAGGAAATGTTTAACCATCCGATCACGGACTCAATTAATTGTAATGATTTGCATGAAACTATGATAGTTAAGAAAATAGCTAATTCATTTTTTAATATGCGTATACGTGCTCACTTAAAGAGTCATACAGAAAATATACTTGGTGTTTTACGTGGTAAGAGACAGAAACTACACAGAGCAATGATATTTAGTCATGTATAATAGACAATTTTCAATAAATCATTTTAATCTGGAAAATGGTTTTTATTTATTTTTTCGAGGTTTTTATATATTACCGTTCCTATTATAGTACTTATGTTACTAAATATCTATGAAATCCGTCATTATATAGAATTCCTAGGAACTGTAGATAATTCTTAAAATGAACAGGATGTATGGAATATAGTATTATACACATTTCAGCTCAGAGCAGCCTGACTCTGATGTGTAAGGTCAGAAGTCTAAGGCAGGAGCTCCGCTAAGCTCTTTTAGTCTTCGTGATATTTTTTTTAAATAATTGTCCAAAAATAGATTTAGTCTGTCTGAACAATAAATCAAGTATATTTTGCCCAATTCGTGGAACACCCAGGGCGTTATAATAAATTTTAATTTTATATTTCGTTGGTACCGTTTAGGATTGGATACAATAACTAGAAAATAATTTATCGAAATGGTAGTTATAAAATATTCTCTGATATATTTATTTTCCACATGTTCTAAATAGGCTCGGCATTATATGGGTTGTATAACGGAAATGCGTGGTCATATTTTAAATACCGGTTCTCGCCATGGAAATGAAAACCTTTCTTCATAAAACCAGTCAATTCCCAAAAATTGTATAAAAATATATTATCTATATATAGGTTAGATCTTAGTAGTAAACAGAGATGTAGATATTTAAAATAAACCACTTAATGTAATGCAACTACTTATAGCGATATCCTGGGAAAAATAAAATAAAGGTTACCTACTTAGAAAGAGAGGGTCTGCCCACAGAGAGCGAGATAGTAATACATAGGTTAAGCTTCAAGTAGGTATTCGGAGTACGGTCTCCATCTTTATCTATAACTTCATGGTGGGGGGTCACCCTACACTTCGCCTACTGGTACGAAGCTGCCACTCGAGAACCTTTTTCCCCAACGGTTGTCGGTTCTTCGAGCTATATGGCCGGCCCATTGCCACTTCAGCTTACTAATCGGTTGGGCTATGTCGGTCACTCTGGTTCTACTGCGGATATCCTCATTTATAAGTTTATCACGCAGAGAAACTCCGAGCTCTCCATAGCTCGCTGAGCGACCTTGAGCGTCCTCATACGGCCAGCAGTGAAGGACCACGTCTCAGATCCGTAAGTCATCACTGGCAACACGCACTGGTTGTACAATCTAGCTTTTAGAGATTGAAGTATACCTGACGAGAAAATATGTCGTAATTTCCCGAACGCTGCCCAGCCGTGTTGAATCCGTCGATTGACCTCTCGGTCGAAGTTGGACTTACCTAGTCGGACTATTTGCCCCTGGTAAACGTATTCGTAAACAACTTCAAGCATAGTGCTCCCAACAACTACCGGCATAGGTGTGACATGGACAATAAACATGATCTTTGTTTTATCCATGTTCATCTTAAGACCCATCCGTTGGAAGGCACTATTGAGGTCATTGAGCATAGTGCTTAAGTCCTCCAGCGATTCTGCCATAAGGACTATATGGTCGACAAATCGAAGGTGAGTGATGTACTCGCCATTGATGTTAATACCGTATCCTTCCCAGTCCAGTAGCTTGAAAACGTTTTCCAATGCAGCGTTGAAGAGTTTCGGGGAAATAACGTCACCCTGTCTTACACCTCTCTGCAGTTGGATAGGTTTCGTACTCCGGTTCTGTACTCGGATAGCTATCGTAGCTCTACTGTACAAACACTTCAGCACTTCGACATACTGACAGTCAACTTGGCACCACTGAAGAGACTGTAGCGTCGCCCAAATTTCGACAGAATCAAAGGCTTTCTCATAGTCCACATATGCCGGGCAAAGTGGCAGATTGTACTCTTCGGATTTCTGTACAATTTGCTAAAGGGTATGTACGTGGTCCATGGTACTAAAGCCTTTTCGGAAACCGGCTTGTTTGGGAGGCTGGAAGTCGTCGAGTCTGCGTGCGAGACGATTCGTAATGACTCTCGAAAACAGCAAGTAGACGCGGCTCAGAAGGAATATCGGTCTGTAGTTTTTCAAGAGGGCGTTGTTACCTTTCTTGAAAAACAAGACCACCGCACTTCCGCTCCACGAGTCCGGAGTAGTGCCACCATGGAGGACCGAATTAGAGAGCCTCTGAAGGACTTCAAGTACCGGTTTTCCACCCGCTTTCAGAAGCTCCGCTGTAATTCCATTCCCGCCCGGGGACTTGCCGTTTTTAAGGTGCTGGAGTGCCATTCTAATCTCGCTCAGACTGACGTCCGGTATACCATCGGAATAGTGTCGAATAAGACTTGCTCTTGGATCGTTACTCATACTTGCCTGTGGCTCTAACGATGATGTGTACAGCTGCCCATAGAACCTTTCAATCTCACTCAGAATCTCAGGTGTACCGGAAACGATGCTGCGACACTCAGTCTTCAGCTTTGACAGCTGGCTCCTACTGGCAGACAGATCTCTGGCAAAGACTTTGGAGTCCTGGTTCCGCTCAATCGCTTCTTCAATACGAGCAATATTAAAGTTGCGCAAGTCTCGCCGCATGCATTTGGAGATCTGTCTGTTCAGTTGTCTGTATGCTGTCAAATCTGTTGATGATTGCAGCCTCATCTCCCGTCTAACAGCCATGAGATTACGAGTGTGATCAGAGAGTTTTTGTGTTCCTCTGCGGTGGATCTTGCAGAACTTAGCTCCGACCGCATGGAAAGTTTCCACGAGCTTGTCATTCATATCGTCCACTGCATTGCAATCTCCTAGGCACTGAAAGCGGTTACGTTGTCATGTGTGACGTGCGTCAATCAAACACGGTGTTCTGGCCAGTACTGAATTTATTTTAATTTTACAATTATCATTACATCCTTCTCCCTCAAATTTACAAATAGTTTCCTTCGCAAAGAATTTACTTATCAGACATAGGTAGACAGTAATTATACTTAAGTAATAAAATCATTAAACACCAACATTAGTAATGTAAAAATTAAATACTGAAATAATCCTACATCTTCCTTCTTTTTTTTTTACACACACCCAGTTGTTTCCATACCTTTATAAGATGAACCATGATGCACCAGTTTATGTTGTTTGTCCATATCTATTAGGTGGTTTCACTGACCTCCCGGATCGTGTAACATAATTATTATTAATAGTATTTTCTCTATATGTTGAGTACATATTTTGGTTGTTATAAGATACACTGGCATTAACGTCATCATATTCGAAGTTATAGTTAGGAGTGTCGTGTCTGGCGAATCTTTTATTATATGTTTCCTATTTCTAACTATTTTACTACCAGTAACTAATTCAATTTCATATGAGCGGTCTCTTATTTTTCTTGTAATAATCCCGGATATCCACTTTCGTTTATTTACGTCTAGTAACACTTTTACATTCTGCCCGACATTTAATTTTTGCAAATTTTTTGCATTGCGATCATAATACATCTTCTGTTTTAGTTGTTTTTCTTTTAATTTACTAAAAATATTTTTTTGTGTTTTAGGTTTTAAAAATTTTGTAGACATAGGTAATATACTTCTCAATTTTCTACTCTGTAATAATTCCGCCGGAGAAGGCAAGTTTTCATCTAAAGGAGTGTTTAAATACTCTAATAAAGCCAACTTATAATCCTGCCTTTCCGCGGTAGACTTCAGAATTATATTCTTTATTGTTTGAACGGTCCGTTCAACTTGTCCGTTTGATTGGGCGTAACGCAGCGATGAAGTTATGTGTGTGAAATACCATTCTGATGAAAACTGTTTAAAATCACTCGATGTGAATTGTGGACCACAGTCATGACTATAGGGTATACCCTGTCTACAAAATATATTTTTTAAAGATGTAATAACAGAAAATGAATGAGTTGACTGCAATTCGACCAATTCAAAAAATTTGCTATAATAATCAATTAATAACAAATAATTTTGGTCTTTAACTTGAAATAAATCTACTCCTATTTTTGCCCACGGTCTAGCCGGTATTTCATGACATTGTAATTGTTCCTTTTGATTATTTCGTCTAAATGATAAGCATATTTGACAATTTAACACCATATTTTTAAGTCATTATTTAGCCCTGGCCAAAATAGAATTTCTCTCGCTCTTAGTTTGCATTTCTCGAGACCCATATGACCTATATGAAGTTTGTTCAAAAATTCTTTTCTTAATATTTTAGGAACAATAATTCTCTCATTTTTCCAAACTAACCCATGTGCAAAAGATAAATCCTCTTTATAGTTCCAATACGGTTTAATTATATCATCCACTTCTCCTTTGACACTTGGCCAGCCTTTTAGCACATACTTCTTTAATTTTATTAATTCGTTATCAGTTTCCGTGTATTTTTGCAATTGCACAAACTGAACGTCTGTAATGTCGTCGGTGACTCTTGAGACGGCCTGTCGTTGTACCGCACACACCTCATCATGCAGCGAATCGGAACTCGGATGAAGTGCACTTAGCACTGTCGGTTCGTATGCACGTGATAACGCATCGGCTATGTACAAGTGTTTGCCCGGTTTATATACTAGTTTGAATGTATAACGCTGTAATCTTAACAACATCCGCTGCAAACGTGCTGGTGAATCGACGATGGGCTTTTTAATAATGTTCACCAGAGGTTTATGATCCGTTTCTATCGTAATATCAGTTCTACCATAAATATAAGCGTGAAATCTCTCGCAAGCAAATACACAAGCATACAATTCTTTTTCTATTTGTGCGTATCTTTGTTCAGCTTTGTTTAATGCTCTTGACGCGTAGCATACCGGTAAACCATTTTGCATTAAGCACGCGCCCAAACCACTTTTGCTCGCATCCACCGATATAATCACAGGAATATTTAAATTATAATACTGCAATACAGGACTGCTGGACAAACAGGTTTTCAGTTCTTTTAAACATTTTTCATGATTTTCGTTCCAATGCCACTCAGTGTCTTTTTGTAAAAGTTCTCTAAATAAGAGTGTCTTGTTTGATAAGTTTGGAACAAACGTACCTATATAAGTTACAAGACCTAATAGTCTTTCAATATCCTTCCTATTTTGAGGTTTTGGCATATTAAGTATTGCTGATATATGAGAATCGTCGGGATATAACCCCTTTTCAGTTATTTTATGACCTAAATATTTTATTTCCTTTAAACCAAACCGGCATTTGCTTTTGTTCAATTTTAAATTAATCTTTCTACACCGTTCTAGAACTTTTTTAAGTCTCCTATCGTGCTCTTTTTTGTTGGAACCGAAAACCAATAAATCATCAATATACATGCATACCCCTTCAATATCATCAAAATTTTCATGTATTTTTTTGTGAAATACTTCTGAAGCCGAACAGATCCCATATGGCATTCGCAAAAATTTGTACCGACCAAAAGGAGTATTGAACGTACAATAATCACTGGTGTCATCTAACTGTACCTGCCAGAACCCTGATGACGCGTCTAGTGTACTAAATATTTTTGCTCCTGATAGTTTTGAGACAATTTCATCAAGAGTTGGAAGCCTAAAGTGTTCCCGTCGAATGGCATTGTTTAATTCTTTAGGGTCTAAACAAATGCGTAAGTCGCCGTTGGCTTTTTTTTAACTATTGTTATGCTATTGACCCAGTCAGATGGGCCCTCAACCTTAGAAATAATTTGCTGTGACTCCATTTCATCCAATTTTCTTTTAAACTCATCCCTAATTGCGAATGGTAGCTTTCGTGGCGCATGCACTACGGGTACACTATTATGCTTTAAGCGTATTGTATACTTACCCGGTAAACATCCTAAGCCCTTAAATACGTCCTCATAATCTTTAATAAATAACGGTTCATTATTTTTATCCTCTTGCACAGACATGACACGCCTAACCACGTCCAATTCTATACATGCGTACTTGCCTAGTATAGGAATAGAGTCTACGTCAACTACAATAAATTCCAAAATATACAAATTATTTTTATAACTGACCCGTATATTTATTTTACCAACTACGTGTATATGGCCACCCGAGTAACTACTAAGTTTTGTACTACTTTTCAATACATCGTGTTTTGTAATCCCTATACTTGATAAAAATTTTATAGGCATTGACATCCGCACCGGTATCAATTTTAAAGCATATTTGTTTATGATTAATTAATAAATTTACATTCCAGTCAATATGGCTTTCTAATAAATTTATTACCTGTTCATCCGATTTTTCTATATAATATACATCACACACTCGTGCAAAATGATTCATCTTTGAACAGCGTACACACCGTTTACCAAATGCAGGACACTCGTATTTCTTATGTACATTCCCGCAATTAATGCACTTGTCCTTTAGCGGGGTATAACCTTGGCGGTATGGTGGTGCTGGTCCGCTCCGCCAGCCGCTCCGGCTGCCGCTCGCGCCCGTAGCGTGCGCCGCGCTCCGCCAGCAGCCCGTACTCGAGATGGCTCCGCGCGCTGCACCCTTGTTGCCCCGACCCCGATTGTCACTTGGTTCATTTCTTTGGTTATCCCGTGATGGGTTTAAAACTTTATGTACGGCACGTATATCCTCTCTTTCTCTATTCAAATTTCTGACCTCATAAATTGGCTCTTCACGTCTTATATTTTCCGAGTGAACCTTCGAAATTATCGCCGCACGACATATGTCCAATGCAGTTTTTAATGTTAAATTATCTTCCCTTAATAAACTTTCCCATATACTCGCACTAGTCACACCACAGACCAGTCTATCCTTTATTAGACTATCAGATAATTCTCCAAATTCGCATGTCTGAGACAATTTACGCAACTCAAATACATATTGATCGATCGTTTCATTTTGTTTTTATCTCGTGTGAAAAACTTATGCCGCTCAACGGTAACGTTTCTTGTAGTTTTAAAATGTTGGTCTACTATTGTTAAGACACCCTCAGCTGTTGCGTATTTTTCCGAAGACTGGTCTAAAATGTCTCGACACTGTTCTCCAAGCACATGTAGTAATATATTTAGTTGGATGGATACATTTTTCTTATCAATCTCGCAGGCTTTACAATATATAATATAACTATTGCGCCATTTTGTCCAACTTTCACTTAAACTTCCAGAGGACGAATAAATTGCATTTCTATCAAAACAAAATGGAGGTGGCGGCGTTAAGACACTTTCCATTTTTAATACGTGCACTCGTAATTATTACTATTACACCGATAATAAACGAATTAATGTTATTAAATTATAATATATTTATCTCATTAATAACAAATCTTTGCTCCATTTTAAAATTTAAATTACCGACTGCGCCATGTCATGTGTGACGTGCGTCAATCAAACTCGGTGTTCTGGCCAGTACGAATTTATTTTAATTTTACAATTATCATTACAACGTAACTCGAGCTGAAAAGTTTCGGGATTCTGGATCAGAGCACGAGGGACGGAGCGTTGAATTCATTAGACGAGACCTCTCCAACTTCACGTTTAAGTTCAGTGTGCCTCTAACCATTCGGTGATCGCTGCCTGTTTTCACCCTTGCAATCACTGAGACATCACTGAACAGTTGGCGTCTGGTCGTCATAATGAAGTCAATCTCATTTTTTGTCGAACCGTCCGGGCTCGACCAGGTCCACTTCCTGTGGGGCCGCTTCTGGAAGAAAGAGTTCATCATAAAGAGTCCCTCTTTCTCCATAAAGTCGGCCAGCCGCTGGCCCTTACGGTTCCGTTGCCCTACTCCAAATTTCCCTAACTTCAGCTCACCGCCTTCTCTTGTGCCTAGTTTTGCGTTGAAGTCTCCCATCAACACCGTGTAGTGGGTTTTGGAGGAATGCATGGCTCTGGAAATATCCTCATACATTTCCTCCACCTCCTCATCGGGATGTGCCGAGGTTGGTGCGTAAGCCTGTATGACCTTCAGCGAATACCGTTTGGTGATTCTGAGTATCAGGTAAGCGACCCTCGTCGTCACACTCCCAATCTTTACAACGTTGTTGACGAGAGACTTGTGAACTATAAATCCGACACCTCATTGGGACAGATGGTCGCCCTCCCGGTGATAGAACAAGTTGTCGGACTCGAGGATTACCGTGTCCTCTCCCTCTCTTCGGACCTCGGATAATCCAATAATATGCCAGCGCAAATTATGTACCTCTTCTTCCAGCTCCAGTATCTTCTCGTCAGTCCTTAGGGTGCGTGCGTTATATGTTGCCAGGTCGAGTCGTCGTAGGTGGCAACCGAACCTCCATCGGAGATTCTTAGTATCCCATGCCCCGCCGTTACCATGGTTGCCACCGTAGCCAGGAATAGCGGGGCCGCTGGGGACTGGGGGCCGTTTGCTTGCGTCGTTATTCATGGGGGGATATTTGCCATAGTTGCCACGCTTGGTGAGCGGGTTGGCAACCGCAGTTTTTTATTACATCATTGCTGTTACCAGGAAGAAAGAAAACATAGAATTATTAGACCATCCGCCGTACAGCCCCGACCTAAGCCCTAATGATTTCTATACTTTCCCTAAAATAAAGAATAAATTGCGTGGACAGAGATTTTCATCACTTGAAGAAGCTGTGGATGCCTACAAAACGGCCATTTTGGAGACCCCAACTTCCGAATGGAATGGTTGCTTCAATGATTGGTTCCATCGTATGGAAAAATGTGTCAAATTTCGCGGAGAATACTTCGAAAAGCGACAAATACATTTTTAAAATAGTAATGTTGTGTCACTTCCTTGATTCCCGAAATTTTCAGTGCCGCCCTCGTACTTTTAACTAAACTATGTATATTATATTTTAACTAAACAAAAATTACATGAATTAGTTAGTGTGCATTATATAGAAGACCCTATGCTAAATGTTGGCATTAAATTTACAGGTTTAACTAACTTATTCTTTAGAGTAAATGCTTCGTAGACACATAACTCATTAGGAAGCACACATTTGTATATATATATATATATATATATATATATATATATATATATATATATATATATATATATATATATATATATATATATATATATATATATAAGAAATAGTTACAAATTATAAAAATACAATGTTATTTATTTACTCATCTCAGAATACAACAATTTTATCTCTAATCCCCCACATTCCTTATCTCACATCTACTTAGAAAAGCTACCTGGTACCATAATAATTAATATATACAATCTTAACATTTTGTTTTACTCGAGAACAGATATACAAGTAATACTAGCGTAGTGGCGGTGTAAAACTATTAACTACCACATATCTCATAATGGGTGTCTTAAGAGGTGACAGAGGGTTTGTTTCCCTCCGTCGCCTCGAGAGATAGGCAACAGTATCTTCTTAATAACGACTAAAGTGAAAAACTGCCAATCCACTACTAGCCCAGGCATATATATTTGCCCTAACAATGGCAAATATATATAACATAGGGCGATCTATGGGGGAGGCCTAAGTTCAGCAATGCACTTTAATAGGCCGTAACAGTAATGGTAATATTGGTATCTGTTTTTTCCTGCCTCAGAAATCGACTACATACATTTACTGTATGATTTATTTATCTAATATATAATATGTTACTATACAAACAGTCTTTACATCATTTCAAAAGAACAGGAAGAGTGACAAGAAGGCTTTTATGGAGTAATTTTATAAAAAGGAATTTTTCTGAAAATAATAACTACAATATAAATTAAAGAGAGTAAATGAAAAGAAACATTATTAAGAGAAGAAAATATTTTCAACTTAATTAAATTAAGTAGTTCTGTCGTATTGTTATTATTTGGTCCAAAATAATAAATTTATATTCTTATTTTATGAATATATTTCTATATGAAATGCCTAAAAAATATAAAACAGATATGCATCTTACAAAATTTACACTACACATAGAAGACTTGATATTTTATATTGATTTTTGACTATGTATAAATGAATAATTTCCAATCACAAGGCATGTGAATTGCTTGTTAATATTGTAAAGACAGTCTATGTGCATCACCAATCTTCACAAGTTTAATAAGTATATATTACAATAATCTATTATTATCATTATTGTATTGTCAAGGCTTTGTCTCAAGAAAGAAATGTTTTATCATGTTTGTCAATTTTAGTAAAATTACTAACAAAACTGTGTACACAAAACTTTGATTAAGAGAGGTCATCAGTTGAATATGTGGTCTGTCTATTGACATAGAAATATTTCACCAATTTCTTTTTGCATCAAGCCCGATATAAGTAATTGAAAATTAAATGCACTATGAGATTTTTATTCATAAATGATGGATTAGTTCGTGATACTGCTTTTTTACTATTAATGAGATTTTTAAAGCTGTTTGTCATATATTAAGATACTGTCACAAAAAATTTAATATAACTATTAAAATTTTTGTGACTGTTCCGGTTGGATAGCTCACACGAGTGAGTGAACAGGCTATTGTGAAAAAGTACAATAAATATCAAATTTGTTTTAATTTTAACTACGAGTAGAATTGCATTGATAGAATCTTAAAAGTCATCTGTATCAGCCGGTAGTAAAACCGATCTATAGGTAAATTTCGTAGTAGGTACGTAAGCAACCCAAATTAGATCCGCACCGACTCCACTCATATTTTAACTGCAATTTAAAGTTTCGATTTACCACTTTCTCAGTGATGAAGCAAAACATCGCAAAGAAACCTGCATATCTGAGAAGTTAAAAAAATATTCCGGAAATCATTTTTTGGTACAGATATGTGAAGTCGGTCATACTGCGTTGGATTCAACTTAATTAACTCTATTATGACCTAAAACTCCATTGAGTTATACAACACTAGAGGAGCAAACCACATTAACGCCATGTGGAACTCGCTGTGGCCCGTGCCCAGTAGTGAAATGTATTTAGGCTGCTACTTTTTTACTTTTAATAGAGCTTATCATTGCTGATCATAGGCCCCCTCATTGTGTGTCAAATAGACCGGGTATTTGCAGTAGTATTCACGCTTGGCAAGGGGGTTGGCAACCGCAGCTCTTTATTACTTTGCGTTGTTATCAAGAAGATGCTGCCCATCTCCTGTTTTACTTTCCCTCTGTCTTCTCTGAAGACACCCACGGGACGAAATGGGGTAGTGCTTTCTTTTTCGCCACCTCTACTTGGCTAATATATTATTTCTACTTCCGTTCATCAATTGGATTTCGTCCACGGACTGCCATAAAGTTGGATATTTGCCATAGTTGCCACGCTTGGCATACGAGTTGCCAACTGCGTATTTTTACTATTTTGAGCTATGATCAGGAAGACGCTGATGCCCATCTTATGTAGATTTCTACTCCTGTTCGTGAATTTAGTTCTTCCTACACGTTCTCCGTCAATATAACTACATTTATGAAATTTTGAAGTCTACTCGAACGTAAAAAATACTGAAATGTGGTGATAATCAATATTTAATGGGACCAATATTAATAAAGACCGTGAAATTAAACCTTTTTTTATCAAAACTATATAAACTTTAATAATGAATATTATGTAAATAACGCATTCTGATTCCAGGACAATTTTCCCGTCATTAAGACACGTCGTAGGCCTATGGTCAGCTGTGGACTTGTGAAGGTCTGTAATGATGATGATGATGATGAAAGACACATCGGAAGACGTGCCCGATATAAAAGGCGTTCCTTGATGTACGATGTTTATGCAGTTCTGATAAACTAACTTATGTGTTTCTGTAGCCTATAATATTTCCAATATAAACACATACCGACGTGTCCCTACAAGTGATCCAGTTTTGCTAATTTTAGTACGGAATAGTATTATCAATGTTGAAGCCGCGGGTAAAAAGCTAGTTTACGTAAATAAAAACTAGTACAAACATCCGCTCTATAAGGCAAGCCATGACAAGGGCTACGTTCAGCTGTGGACTTTTGGTATTGTACCACTTCCCCCTCTCTCTCCTTCTATCTTATATATATATATATATATATATATATATATATATATATATATATATATATATATATATATACGTACATATATCTACAGGGTTACTGGTAACTCGACGTATTCCCGCCAAGGCGTGATAGTTGGGGGTCATAACCTATCAAATGAACCATAAAATGCATTATGCAAATTTGGACCAATTTCGAGATATTTAGGTTTAATTATTTTTTTCAAAAATTCCAAAGCAGCGTTCGGGAAATTACGACATATCTTCTCGTCAGGTATACCTCAATCTCTAAAAACTAGATTGTACAACCAGTGCGTGTTGCCAGTGATGACTTACGGATCTGAGACGTGGTCCTTCACTGCTGGCCGTATGAGGACGCTCAAGGTCGGTCAGCGAGCTATGGAGAGCTCGAAGTTTCTCTGCGTGATAAACTTAGAAATGAGGATATGCGCAGTAGAACTAGAGTGACCGACATAGCCCAACGGATTAGTAAGCTGAAGTGGCAATGGGCCGGCCATATAGCTCGAAGAACCGATAACCGATGGGGAAGAAAGGTTCTCGAGTGGCAGCCTCGTACCGGTAGGCGTAGTGTAGGGTGACCCCCCACTAGATGGAGTGACGACCTGGTAAGATATGCAGGAAGTCGATGGATGCAGGTGGCTCAGGGCCGTGCTTTGTGGCATTACTTGGGGGAGGCCTATGTTCAGCAGTGGACTTGTGAAGGGCTGTAATGATGATGATGATGATTTTTTTCAAAAATTCCAAAAGTCTGGTGTCAAGAATTTCTAAAAAAAACTTATAGCCGTATTATTTTCATTTTATTTTTTTTACTTAATGAAAACCTGTATACTTATTTATCAATACTACAGTGTGCAAAAAGTCTCATCATTTTCGAAGTAACGCTACTAAAAGTACAACTTTTTCCAAACAGAAGATAAGTAATTAAAAATAAAAATGATTTTGTGAAAAATAATTGTATGTGATCAATTGTGCAAATCATGTTAAAAACATCCCTATTTATCTAGCTACCTAATGAAGTATCAACTTTGTAGTTTGCTTATGTAGAAACAGAAAAAAAATTTAAAGAATTAGGTCAGGTAGTCGACTTCTAAGCAGACAAAGGAATTTGTGTTTTATTTTTAACCAATATTAATTAAGGAAATGAAACAAAGCACTTGATTGAAATTAGCTTTATTTATTTTAACACGATTTACAAATTTTGCTCAATATGGGAGCCCCTATTCCGTATACAGACACGCATTCGTTTTCTTAATTCGCTTTTAAAAACGTTTGAGGTTAATGTTCGTCTTATGCCGTTTGTCGCGTTGATAATGCGGTCTCTCAGTTGATCAAGGGTCGGCACTGGCACATTGTCGCAGTACACGATGCTTTATATGTGCCCCAAGACATAATAATCCATCGGTGTTATGTCAGGACTCCTTGCTGGCCATGGAATTGGTCCTCCTCTGCCAATCCACCGATGTCGATAATTTTCGTCCAGCCATCGTCGCACAGTTACACGATAGTGCGCAGGACACCCATCATGTTGATACCACATGTTTTGCCTTGTAGCGAGAGGAGCATCGTGTAACAATCCGGATAAGTCCTCCCTTAAAAATGTTTCATAATTTTCGCCATTTAAATAGTTTGGCAGAAAATAAGGCCCAATTAAATTGTCGTTAATAATCCCCATCCAAACATTTAGTGAAAATCTTCTTTGTCATTTAGAAGGTCTCTTTTTTCCAGGATATCTTGTTTTTGTAGGATAGGGTGACAAACGAGCACACAGTCCACCTGATGATGGTAAGTGGTTGCTGTGGCCCATAGACATCTACATCTATCCTCGATTACAAATCAAAATGAAGATGCGTTGTCACCCGTGAGGACTAAGATGGAATGCCTCGTTTCCAGTAAAAAGGGTCTCCGGTTCTCTACACTCATACGAAATACAGCAGCATTAAGCTACTATTTCACGCTGGTATTCTGTGAGAGCGTGGTCCTTCCCCGGTCGAGCCGACCCATTCGTGCTACAACTATACTAATAATATAACTCCAGCATGGCTCTACCACGTAATATCTTTGCTCTTTTGGAGCCCAAAAATGTAAATTATAATAATTTGTAATACCGTCTTGATCGAACTTCGACTCATCAGTCCATAATGTTTTTCTAAAAAACATTGGATCTTCTGCATCTGCGTTCAACATAAATCTACAAAAATCCAATCTTCTAACTGGATCTCCTTCTTCCATCACATGCACTGGTGTGTAGTGGTACGGATAAAGCCCCGCAGTATGCACAGTAGACCAGACCTTTCACTGCGATACACCTAAGCGACGAGCAACTACGTTCGTGGAAGTGGTTGGATCTTCTTGAAATTTACTCAAAAATTCTTCATCTTCCGCACGCGGTATACGGGGTATGCCACGTGGCCTGGCAGCATCACGTTGTTTCTAATTTCACACTAAATGTAAACAATAGCGTAAGTTCAAACGCACAATCTTTTACGAGCATTCCCGCAGCTGTTGATAAGGTTCCGAGAAGCGATTGTTTGGGATTACCCAAAACATTGCTACTCGGAACTTGTCTACCTGATCCCTTTTTTTCAAGTTTTTTCTGTACCATTTAAGTTACAAGCTAAATTGATACTTCGTTGGTAGCTACAATAGATAAGTAGGGATGTTTATAACATGATTTGCACAATTAGTCACATACAATTATTTTTCACAAAATCATTTTTATTTTTAATTACTTATTATATGCTCTAATCAATGATCTTATATGTAAGATCATCGGCTCTAATGGATGTTTGCGTACTTCAAATGTCCTCGAAATACTAGGTAAATCAGCAGCTGCTAGTGTATTGTGAGATTCGCAACGAGCGCCTAACTTCTGAGCTACCATGACTCTCCAAAACTTATTTTTTTATTTTATTTACAGTGGATAAATTATACCGTCAAGGTATGCTTTTTGAAGAAGGGAAACCATTTAAAAATAAACAGGATGTTGCTGTTAGACATAATAACAGTACGAAGATTTGTCAGAGATAATTATTCGAACATTATCATTATATTCACATAAAATCACACTCATAGATGATGACACTATATAAATAACGGATTTTTGAACTAAAGTTAAATTGTGTTCGATTTGTTTTGACCATATAACTTTGGTATTAAAATTCTTGTAAGTATTACAATATTTTTAATAACTACCTAAATATTTAATTTGTGGCTGTCGTCGTAGTGTAAAGTTTTATGAAAAATAATTAATTAGTTTTGTGGGACCCGCCATGTAATTATAATTATGCACATGCGTAGATTTAGTTATGCCACTCAGCTCAAGTCTCAGCTTCAATTTTATTTATTTGTAAGCGGAATCTAGGGATGCTTTAATACTAAATTATTTTCGACTTTATAGCTTAAAATCTTTTTAGTTTCCATAAAAAGTTTATATACAGTTTGCAACCACTTTTATTCCAATTTAAAAATTTTAAAATGCAAATAAAGAAAAAGAAAAAAAACCAACGTCAAGGAAAATTAAATTTTTTCTACTGATATTAATTAAGTAATGAAAAGGGATAAGATTGTTTTTATTTTTTAATTTAACATGCTGTGTAGCTCACAGAGTCATGTTGCGTCGTCATTTGAATCGAGATGAAATATTACGAGCCAAGGGCATGTTAGAAAATGGTGCTATTCAACGCGACGTTGCTGAGGCCCTACACACCAGCCAAAACGTGAGATCAAGGTTGTGGTCACGCAATCATCGTACTAGGGATGTGGCTGAACGGCACACGCGTAGGTATCGTGTATGATATAATACCCAGAGAAAGGATCGATTTCTCCAAATGACTGTCAGAAGACAACCCAATATCACAGCGATGCAACAACTTAAAAAGATCCAGGAGAACCACCAGCTGCTGGTTAGTGACCAAACCGTGAGAAGGAGGTTGCGTGAAGTTGGTCTTCGAGCATGAAGACTAACTTCACGCAACCTCCTTCTAGCATTGGTATGTGGCAATCGCGGTCGGCGGCTTTCGTGGGCTCGAAAGCATTCACCATGGAATGACGAACAATGATCTTTAGTGCTGTTCACCGATGAGTCCCGGTTTGGATTTCATCCGTTTGGAGAACTCCAGGGAGAGTTAGCCGTCTACGGCACTCTCAGGAGATCCACTCAAATCAAGGTGGGACAATCACGGTGTGGGCAGGAACTCGTCTTGGCGGACGAACCCAGCTCCTTTGGATCTAATGTAGTATGACTGCACAAAAATACCACGAGGAGGTATTAGAGTCTGTTATTGTTCCACAAAGAATCCAAATGGGTCAGGGATTTCTACTCATGCACTACCGTGCTGATGTGTAATGCTTCTTCCCATACGCCGCGTCATGTCGACCGCTCTCCATGGCCACGATATTCAAGTTTTGGATTGACCTGCACAGTCGCCAGACTTAAATATTATCGAGCATGCCTGGGAAATGTTACAATGAAAAGCTTTGAGAGGTTTCTCTCAAAATTTGACGGTGGAAGAAAAACTATACGAATACCTGCCAAGACCATGGGACCTCATACTGCAGCAAGACATTGACAATTTAAAATCGAAGTTGGTGTGTAATTAATGTAAGAGGTGGCAAAACGGATTATTATTAATAATTAGATTTTATAATATTTTTCAATTATATTTAAAATTAATAATTTTATAAGATGAAATAAAGTTTTTTTATCTTATTACTTTTTACGGCATTTTTATTTAAAACAAAAAAATTACGAAATGTTTTTTATTTTTTATTAAATACCTTAAAATAACCTATTCTTCTTCCATTTCCTATATTAGAAAATTCTTCATAGATTTTTAGATATTTGATGAAATATAAAATATCACTATGTAGATTCTTTCGATATGTTTATAATTTATATAGATAAACTCTGTTTTATAATAGTACCCGGTTGACCGAGCTTTGCTCGGTATTTTTCGCTCGATTTTTTTAATTCGTGTGTTTTGGAAATTATATTTAGATACAAATTACATACTGATGAATTATAAATAATATTTTTTGATCTTAGCGACATAACAGAAAAAACTGAACTGGTTATTTGAATAAAAAATCATGAGTGCAATTATTTTTATTTAAATTTTCGTGTTTTTAAAAAATACTAAGAAAAAGGGCTCGACAAAAATATATTTTCTCAAAAAAGAAAGAAACTTGAAAAAAAAAATAAAAAAGTCGGTCGGTCGGTCTGGGCTCGAACCGGGGTTTTACGATTTTGTGACCGCCCATTATACCAATAAGCTATTTATAATCATTACCAAACTGTCAAAATTTACCTTCTTATTCTAACTATATTGTAGCAGTTTTTAATTGCCTAAAAACACGGACAAAAAGACATTTTCTAAAAATAAATCTTAACTAGATCGATTTATTATCCCCGAAACTCCCTGGACACTAAATTTTATGAAAATCGTTGGAGCCGTTTCCGAGATCCCGATTATATATATATATATACATATATACAAGAATTGCTCGTTTAATAGTATAGGATAATTCTTGTTTATAAAGCGAAACGTAATCGAATCAAATTACTGACTTGCAGTGTAACCTCTCACTACTATAACATCTCATTTTTTTGTTTAATTCTTATAATAGGTTGTCTAAAAGAAAATGCTAATAACAACAAAAGGCGTTATGCCTTTTGTTTTTCTTACATAATTTGTTTTCCTTATTTTAATTGTATACATGAGTGCAAAAGTATAATATTGCGTTGTTTATGTGTACCAATCATCGGTTCCTTTTGATTGATTAAGGATGATTTCAAGTGAGTTCGAGGTCCTGTGTAAAACCAAAATTTATCCAAAATCATAAATTACAAGTTTCGATGTCTAAGTTATTACTAACTTCAAACAAAAAAGGCTATGTGTTGTCACATATGAGGACTAAGATGGAAAGCGTCATAGCGTGTACTGGCTTATATTTTGAAAACTGGCTTTCTCCACCCTTCAGATGCAACACAGCAGTGCACGTATGGCTGCTTAGAGGCAGAAATGGTTTAGATGATGATGGTGATCAGATAGAATCCTAGATAGAAAGGAAGTCTTTCAACTATAAAATTGATAACTTTCAACTCTTCACCCCCGTACTGAATCAATAACCCTTGCGTTATTGATTCAGTACGGGGGTACGGGTACAGTATTAGCGTCGGACCCTGCACCTAGCTCCCCCGCCCCTCCCCCACCTGACATGTTATTGCATCATCTAGTACTGAGCAAATTTTTGTGAAAAAAAGTATTTCGTTGTGTTATTCTTAATGAAAATTTATGTATATGATAAAAATGAGTGGCAATAATAGTATGTGGACTTAGTTTAGAGAAACTGGCGACTAAAGTAAAGTGGAATGTACTAATGTAATGTAATATTTTTTGTTTGATTCCAAAAACATTTTATCAAGCTTTCTATTTGCTATAATTGGAACTAAATCAACAGTTCCTCAAAAACATAACGCTATACAAGTAGATTTAATCTACCTATAAATAAAATATACTTTCAACATAATAAAACAACAAATAAATTATGAAAGATATGGCATTACTCAATTCCAACATTTCAATACAGTGGACACTTCGAGTACCTACCACTTTAACGAATGTTCGGCAATTTAGCCGAATATTCGGCCGAATACGAATATTCGGTAGAAATGCCGAATATGCCGAATACCGAATATAAAAAGAATATTCGGCCCATCTCTAGAAACTATGGCAAATGTCCTATGAGGCAGTCTCTGTTGGCGGCCTGTGTTCAGCTGTGGGCTTTCAATAGGTTGTAACGGTAACGGTATGTGGGTATCATGGCCGCGTGATTTTTATGAGCTATTGGAGAATGAAAGGAGAAAGATGTATGCGGTAATGCGCATGCGCTTGAAACGTACGCAGCGTTCCTTCTACAGTAGAATCCCGATTATCCGGATCAATTAAAACCAGGGGTATTCCGTATAATCGAAAATCCGGATAACCGATTTCAAAGCAAATCAAATAATATTTAAGTTTTAATAATTTTTTATTATGTAATGGGTTTTACTTAGATAATACGATATATAAAAACGAGCTATGTATAACGATAGATAATGAATTACATAATACCTATATATTTTAAAATTTTGGTTGGAAATAATTTGTTATAGATTTTTGACGTAATGAATCACATCTTTTTCTCGCAGCCAAGTCCCTGATGCGCTTCAGTTGTAATAACTGTATGGGATCCGATTCGTTCTGTCTTTCAAACCACTTAAAAGCAACATCTAGAGCTTCAAAAGCTTCTGCGTGAGATGGTACTTGACATACATCACCAGTTTCACTCTCTTCTTCATCTTCTCTCTCGTTACTGTTTAAATCCTCAATGATTTCTTCATCAGTTAATATTTGGAATCCAGGGTCTTCACTATCGCAGTTTAGCCACTCAATAATATTCTCTTCATCGCACCCTTCACCAATGCTAAGAATTTTCACTCCTTCGGTTATTTCTTTAAAATCATCGTAAGGTTTAATAGAAGAATCAGATAGAGTTAATTTTAATAATTTATTCCATGCCCTTTTCAATGTTTGCATTTCCACAGAATTCCACGCTTCTACCAGCATATAACAACAGTCTTTTAGATTAATTTCTTTAAAAAACTTTAACAACGTTTCTATTTCACTGTCGTCTACTGATAAAAGACGACGCAGTAGCTGCTTTCTGTATAAACGTTTTAAAGTTTCAATGACACTTTGGTCCATAGGTTGCAATATCGATGTTATGTTAGGGGGCAAAAACTTAACCGTGAACTTCCCATTTTCTCGATTTAGTGTTTCAGCGGAAGGGTGCGTTGGCGCATTATCTAATAACAACAATACATCGCCCTCTTTTCCCACGTCCTTTTGAAATTTTTTCACCTCAGGAATAAACGTATTTTCATACCAAGTAAGAAAAATATCTGTATTCATCCACGCTTTTTGTTGGTTAGCGTAAGTTAAGGGTATTTTAACATTTTTGAAACAGCGCGGATTTTTTGATTTACCAATAAGTAGCAGTGGCAATCGATGTGTTCCTTTAGCGTTTGCGCAAACCATAACTGTAACTCTGTCCTTACTCACTTTGTGCCCCGGTGCTGCATTTTCACGTTGCGATGCTAATGATCTGCTTGGTAGAGCTTTCCAATTAAGACCTGTTTCGTCCGCATTGTATACAAAATCCAAATCGTATTTTTTTTCATCTAGAAATTCTTTTAACTCGTCTACAAAAGAGTCGGCTGATGCAACGTTAGCAGACAGTTTTTCTCCTTGAATCTCCAGTTCTCGAATTCCATGTCTGGATTTGAATCTTGCTAACCATCCACAGCTCGCCTTGAAAGAAGTATCACCACCAAGTTTTTGATTAAAATCCAATGCTTTTTCACATAACAGAGGTCCAGATATGGGCTGACCGCATGCTCTCTTTTGTAAGAACCAAGTAAAAACTGCATTCTCCAGAATTTCATTTTGAGATTTTTTCATGACTTTACGTTGCGAGCTTCCATCTTCTTGCTCAAGCGCGCAGGTGAATTTCATTATGGAATCGGAATTCTTTTTAATGTCTGATATCGTAGAAGTTCCAACACCATATATTTGTGCCAACTTACTGCCAGATTCACCATTTTTTATACTCTCAATTATCTTCATTTTGTCATTAAGAGACAACACTACTCTTTTTCGCTTGGACATTTTAAATTTCCAACACAAAACGTTAACAAAAATAAAAGACAACCTTTCAGTTGAACGCTATCAAAGAAAATGAAACAATAACAAACACTATCCCGCAAACAAATGAGAGCCGGAGTACACCGTCGCAGGCGGGAATAAACTTCCGCCCTCCCTCAATTGCGTACACTAACTCCGTCACCACTAGACCAAGCACCACTACTCTCAACACCTCGGGGAATAAACTTGTCATAACATGTCTCGTTGCGCCGTCAAAACATTTTTAAATTAATAATTAGAGCCGAGACGAATGAGTCCGGATAATCGGATGTTCGGATAATCGATGTTCGGATAATCGGGATTCTACTGTATTAACCTTTGTTGGTCAGAGATGGGGACAATTTTTTGAAAACCGCTTGCAGTTAGTCGACCGTATTATAAGTTTTTACTGTTAACCTTACCTAACTGATATTGTTTTGGCTCTAAAAAGTTACCCGTTAATTTAAATTAAAAAAATCTTTCTAAACATATTTATTAAAAAGAATTAATGCACGTATGACGTGTTGCAACACTGACAAATATGTCATGTTTGTCAGTGTTGTTACACGTCATTGTCATATTTGACTACGTAACTTTTATTTTTAAATGTTTCAGTCTATTCAACACATGGGCAATGATCAAGGAGGTAAGATTTTCTTCTTTTTATCAATGTTATTTTAAGGCGCTACTCCTGGCGGACGACCTTGAGCATTCGGTACGCCTATGCTTCTACACTCCACGCGCTCTCGCTAAAATGTATCGCGTAAGAAATACGCCCAAATTTTAAAATATTTTCTTTATAAAATCGAATTTTAGTCCTTCGAAAAAATTAAATAGATCAATATGGTCAATAATAAATTTCCTATCCATTAGTATCAATCGCAAAATATAATAATGCTTATTTTATTAGGAGATGCATGTTATCAATAATTATTTCGTATTTCTGTGGTGTGTTTGCAGGGAGATTCATCAAGTATTTACTCATTTAAAAAAAAATTGGATTTTCCTATTATGGAATTAAGATTTTGTAAAAATTTTAAGATTTATATAAGTTGATATATCTTATTTATAACAAGTAGATAGCTACTAAAAACCTCACAAATAGCGACTAGCGCGGCATTTTGCTTAAACACGCACATTAATAAGTATCTATGTTCATAAAAGTTATAATTTATTTCCTTGCTACCTGTAACTAATTTTTGGATCGTGTGACGACTGGTCGATGGACGATGCTGGTATAACCAACTTGTTTACTCCAGATACGTAAAATACTCAGACCGGCGGCTGCTGCTGAGACCAGCTTATTTTTTTATAGGATAGGGTGACACACGAGCAAACAGTCCACCTGATGGTAAGTGGTTGCTGCGGCCCATAGACATCTACATCGATCCTCGATTACAAATCAAAATGCAGATGCGTTGTCAACCGCGAGGACTAAGATGAAATGCTTCGTTTCCAGTAAAAAGGTTCTCCGGTTCTCTACACTCACCATACGAAACACAGCAGCATTAAGCTACTATTTCACGCTGGTATTCTGTGAGAGCGTGGTCCTTCCCCGGTCGAGCCGACCCATTCGTTGTACAACTATACTGCTAATATAACTGCAGCATGGCTCTACGACGATGTATAAAGTATGAAAATGGGAAGTCCGAAATTTTTCATTTCGGAGATGTTCAAGAAATAGTTAAAAGCAATTACGTAACTGTTGTATATATCAGTACCTGGGTGATCAAGCTTTGCTCGGAATTTTTTTTTTTGGAAATCGTGTTTTTTTGTAAATTATATTTAGATACAAATTACAAACTGATGAAATATGAATAAAATTTTTCGATCGAGAATGATCGAGAATCATTATTTTTCGTTTAAAAAAAGTATAGGTACTAAAAAAAGGGTCCCAAATAATATATTTTCTCACAAAAGAAAGAAAAGAGAGTCAAAGACCGGAGATATTTTGACTCGAACCGGCGTTCAATGATTTCAGCACCGCCCGATATCCATTTGAGCTGTTAAAACCATTTAGGTATTGGCAAAATTTACTTTCGTATTCTAATAATATTGTGGCAGTTTTTCATTGCCTAAAAATATGGATAAAAAGACATTTTCTAAAAATGAGTCCTATCTAGATCGATTTATTGCCCCCGAAATCCCCTGCATACTAAATTTCATGAACATCGTTGAAGCCGTTTCCGAAATTCCGAATATATATACATATATACATATATATATATATATATATATATATATATATATATATATATATATATATATATATATATATATATAGATATATATATATATATACGAGAATTGCTCCTTTGAAGGTATTGGATTCTTAATATACTTTTACAGGTGCGGCCGGATATTTAGGAGGTATGTAAACTTTTGAAATATTATTAAGAGCTGATTTTTGACTCATTAAATAGAAGTTCACAGTTAAATTCACTTTATAATTTTTTATAGGATAAGGGTGACAAATGAGCACACAGTCCACCTGATGTTAAGTGGATGCTGTGGTCCATAGACATCAGGTTCGTTGTCACCCTTGAGGACTAAGATGGAATGTCTCGATTCCAGTAAAATGGGTCTCCGGTTCACTACACTCACCATACGAAACACAGCAGCATCAAGTATCTTACACTGGTATATTTGTGAAGGGTGATCCTTCCCCGGTCGACCTGACCCATTCATGCTACAACTATAATACAGCTGCAGCGTGGCTCTACCAGGTAAAAAAAGGTCAAATAAATCTTAACGTAGTCCGTGCACTCAGAGTTTGCCAATGATCACCTCTCCCTCTGCCATTGACTGCATCACACGTACGCATAACTGCGTTACAAATCCTCCTTATAACGAAAATGTCATTTATCCAGCAATAAACTTTACGGATTGAAGAAAAAGAAGACGCTACGCTCAACAGCTGCGGCCGTATCAACGGCAGCCCAACTCATTGCTTTTAGATTAATTAAGTTCAGACAGAGAACGTAGTACTTTCATCAGTTTAACGATTTCAGTGAGTTTATGATTATATATTTAGCGTAATATAGCAGCTTAATGCTGCTGTGTTTCGTATGGTGAATGTAGAGGACCGGAGACCCTTTTTACTGGAAACAAGGCATTCCATCTTAGTCCTCAGGAGTGGCAACGCATTTTAATTTTTAATCGAGGATAGATGTAGATGTTTACGGGCCACAGCATCCACTTATCATTAAGTGGACAGTGTGCTGGTTTGTCATTCTTCTATAAAAGAAGGCTAGCGAGGCAAATTCACTCCTACGCGGTTATTCGATTTGCTTTAAACAATAGGTGACGCTAGCACACGTTGTCATGTGACTTACGGTTGGTTTCATTTCCTTTTATAATTTTCTACTAGCCTTATAGATTGTAGACCACTTTATTGAAGGGACTTTATCGAAACATCCTAGTGCATAGAACAGTTAACAGTCGAAAATTTTCGTTATTAATACTTTACCACCACGTGTAGGGGGCTTCGGTTTTGGAATAAATACAAACGGTAATGCAGGCGGACAAAGTGGGCAAGGTGGACAAGGTGGAGAAGGTGGACAAGGTGGACAAGGTGGAGAAGGTGGGCAAGGTGGACAAGGCGGTGGACGCAATGGCCAGGGAAGCTGGGAATATGGCAAATAATGAGGTACGTCTTGCAAATCTTTTTTCCACGTGATAAAAACTAGAATGGCTGTTAATTTTAGATAAGATAGTATTCGTGGTATTTTTGGTTGGAATTGGTTTTTGCGCCTTGTGGTGTTGTGATTCCTTTCTTAAGATCCGAGTGGAAAATGTCCAGAACATCCTAATTCTACAAGACATATTTTGAGGCATGTGTAAACAAATTATATGATCTAATACGTCGGTATATACACTATATGTGCTGTCTCTCTCTCTCTCTCACCCTGTCCCTCTCTGTCTATGTGATGGTAGATACTCTTCAAACACTTTTTACTGGAAATGAGGCATTCCATCTTAGTCCTCAGGTGTGATAACGCATCTGCATTTTGATTCTTAGTTGAGGATGAATGTAGATGTCAATGGGCCACAGCAGCCACTTACCATCAGAAGGACTGTGTGCTCGTTTATCACCCTATTTTATAAAATAAATGTGCGACACATAAATTTTATTGTTTGCGCGGATTTTAGCTAATTAAATTTAACATTTTTAATACTTCAATTCCGCTATTCCCCTTACCATTATCATAATTATTTTTTTTTTATAGAATAGGGTGACAAATGAGCACACAGTCCACATGATGGTAAGTGGTTGCTGCGGCCCATAGACATCTACATTTATCCTCCATTACAAATCAAAATGCAGATGCATTGTTACCCGTGAGGAATGAGATGGAATGCCTCGTTTCCAGTAAAAAGGGTCTCCGGTTCTCTACACCCACCATACGAAATACAGCAGCATTAAGCTACTATTTCACGCTGGTATTCTGTGAGAGCGTGGTCCTTCCCCGGTCGAGCCGACCCATTCGTGCTACAACTATACTACTAATATAACTGCAGCATGGCTCTACCACGTAAATATGTATTATGTCCTCCAGACAGAATTTTGGTCACGACTGCCACTCTGAACGGAGTCAAGCCATCTACCCAGGACAGGATTATAGAGCACAAGCTACTCCCTAATAATTTAACAAAACCGGAAAGAGATCAGGTGCAGTACCAACGGCTTAGCGTGCTTTCCGATCCACGAGGGTGAAACACTGACAACTTTCTTACTAAGGGGCTACTGCCGAGAATTCCTTGACAGGAAAATGGAATAACTGATTTTGGATCGATCTGGGATTTGAACTCGATACTCATGATCGGTAATCGCATTTTTTACGACCACTAGACCAACAAGACATTTGTTTCTTACCATAATCAAATAACAAGATGTCAACAAGAGGCGGGTATCCATCCTTTTGTTGTGTATATTCAAGCATTCGGTGAATTTGAAAAGCTCTTGATATACTTACCTAATGCGGTGTAATTCTGAAGTCCTTATAGGGAAACTTAGTCAGTTTTCTAATAGCTAACGACTACTAATCAACATCATCATCAGTATTGCAGACTCTCACAAGTTCAATGCAGCATGAGCCTCACCAAGGAATGTATTCATCGACTTTTCGTAAAGTCGTGCTAAAGATAAAAGATATTTTATTTTACAAATATGGGTACAGTACATGGGTACTATATGGTGTATGGGTAATAATATAGGTAGTGAGTTCAGCCATATTTTACCAGTAGTCATGCAAAATATATCTACTGAAACATAAAACAATTCACCTAAACATCTATAGCAAAATAAAACAATAACACAGAAACAAACAAATCAGATTTTAAACATTATACGGTCTTAATCTCAAAATAAAAAAAAAAATATGTCAACAATTCTGTTACGCTATAGTGTGCTTTGACTGTCAAGAAGCTTCGAAGCCTTTTTTAAATATCGATAGCGGCAATTCTTTCCAACTTTTAGGTATTTTATCATATATGACTGGAGCCATGCAGTATATACGTTTGTAAGTGTAGTGTATGGCAGCCCTTTACACTACAGTTGCCGCAACTAGGCGTCCACTCAAGAACTTTCTTCGTTGGTCCTCCGAGCTAAACGACCAGTCCATTTCCACTCAGCTTAATCCATTGGGCTATGTCGGTTACTCTGGGTCTATTTTATTGAAATGAGTAAAAATATATTAACTTGTAGTATTAATTTAATATATAATATTTAAAAGTTACTGAATATACAATTTTTTTTTCAGAATATTGTGTTGGTCATAACTTTACACCGTTGGAGGATTGTAGTGTGATTGTTCACACGGTAGAAATAAAAGTCTAACTCACTGCGCATGTTTTAATTAAATCTTTACTATAATATTTAACTTAATTTTGATCTTAATTTAATCTTTACTTTAATATAAGTTTATTGAGCTCAAGAGGTTACTTGCATTTCTAAACTTTTGTCTGCCTGTCTGTCCGAAATAATGTTCAGAATTGCTCAACCGATTGCAATGAAATTTCACAAACGGATTGAGAGCGATGCCAGGAGTGATATACGAGTAGCCAGTTTATCCGAAAAACTTAGGAGTATTTTTGCGACATCGAAACATTGATAAAATAAATGGTCATTGTTGATTATTGTAACACTGACTTTGTAACCCGTGCCGCAAAGTTCCAGATCTTCAAGAAATGTCATAGGCCAACGGATTGCAGAAAAAGATCGAATGAAAATAAGAGCTGAAAATAAATATTTAAGATAGGGGATTTTACTACTTAAAAATCGTTTAGTTCGTTATAAACTAGTCGTGAAGTGCTAGGAACTACGACGAGGTGCCCCAGATGGCATTGGAGAATATGGCAAGAGAACAGTAGATGCTCAAGTAGCAGTTGGGTGATACGCCTCTAATTACAAATAATTAATTATTTCTTTGCCAGAAAACTGCAAAGGAGTCCAATATTACCCATTGATGAGACACATGTAGATTATATGTCTGCCATTTCGATTAAAAGTAGCATTAACGTTCAAGGATAGTCTGTTTATACGCCAACTAACTTGGAATAAAAGTAACCAGGCTATGATACACGCGTGCCGCTTGAGCTGTTCTGTTTGCGGACTAGACAAAATATATTTCCATTACCAGGCAGAATTTAATTAACATATCAAATAAAGTTGTTGTAACTGGTTCAGTGGTCACTGTTAAAATCTCCTTTGCCTAATCAAACTCCCCAGGACTCACTAGTTTCAAGAATTGGGGATCAGGTTACTTTGCATTAGTTATAGACAGCTCTCTTACATCTAGACTGTTTATAACAGTGAAGAGAATCGTTTGATTGAGGTTTTTCTGCAACTGATTTAAATATTCATCCAAGACTAAAACCTAGTCAACTTCGTATATCATCGCTCTCAATTGACGAAAAACATATTTTGAATGGTCGACAGAAATATGTCACTTCTGTTGCCTAATTTTGCTGATTATTGTTTTATTGTGATTAGTTAATATGTCTACAGAATAATTACAAGATTAATTTGTTGTTACAAGTTTATGTCGATATTAATTAATAAATTTTAAGACTTTAAGGTCAAAAACATTCATTCCTGTAGATTTCCTGGTCACTCCTGTCTATTGTTAAAAACACAAAAAGCCATTTTTTAATTTCTTAGTATATTTAGCCATGTCATTATGTTTTTCAATATTTTTATTTGAGTAATAAAGAAAAAGTTTATTTTTATTTTTATTAGGACCTTACGGTAGAATGACCTTTCATGGTAAAGTTCATATAACCTTTGTCTGCTCTAATGAACTTCTACTGTCGCGCATTCATTGAACGCCTTCTAACTGTTCAAAGAGAATGTTTTAGAAGTTTTAGATGTATTATTAAATTTATTGCTAATTAACTGTCCCATGAATCATATATGAACATTTATATTGTTTAAGCTATTGTGTAAGTTTCGAGTACAGCGAAACTGTTAAATAATGCTGCATACAAAAAATCTGAATTATTTTGGTAAGAAATTGATGAATTTTTTTTCACTATGTTATTTCTCAACTATGGAGATGTGGATATACTGGAACAACTTTATCATCTACTTACTTTTTGTGAACATAAGTGGTAACGTTATTGTCCACAGTAATTAAAACTCAGTTTTTGAATTATACATTAATGCAATGGCTTAACATTTGTGAAAATATTATCTACACTAGTACGTGTTCCACTAGATTCAGCAATACGCGTTGGCTCTAAAAATAAATTGAAAAGACCATAAGATTTAAACAATGATCTAAATTGAATAGGTGGAGGAAGCTTCCAGGAGATTGATAATAAAGTCTTCTCATTCTACCACAAATTTATTCTGTTAATTAAGCTTAACAAATACTTCCGCCATAATTTATTAAAAAGTTAGTATCATATACAGAACATAGGCACATGAGTAAAGATACCGACCTGTAGACGCTCACAACGTTGAGGTGCTCAGACTCAACACTTGCCATTTCTACCACTCGATCAAAAGATAGGCTCACAAAATCATTACGTTCTTTACATGATAATATTTTACTAGCAAATATTAAGAAGCCAATTTTTAATATCGTTTCTCTATTGAAAGAACCGACTATCTGGTGATTACTGAAGTTAAACATTAAGTTATCGGGGGGCACGGCAGTGCCCCCGCCAAGTCGAGCGCGAAGCAAACACTGCCGTACCATCCTTTACTGCAACCATTTCGCCGCATTTTCAGGCCCCTATTTGAGAACCTCTGGATAATACCAGAACGCAGAAATTTTCGTCATCCAGTAAACTATAATCACATACTTAAAATCCAAAATTTCAAGTCTGTAGGTCATTTAGTTCCGAAGTTAAGCGAAAGCAAAGTTTCGCATTTTAGACACTCACTCACTCACTCACGATCATCAAAATAGAACTAGTACTTCCCATAAACTCAGAGAGCTGAAATTTGGTACAGAGTTAGGGTTTAATGGCCACATAAAGGGAAAACTATAAAAACTAGGATAATCGAACATCTGGAGTACCTGGTGACACTGATTAGAAAACACAAGAGCCCAACCAAACTATTAGAAGAGATCGACATACCGCCTTTACAAAAAAATATTCAACTTGGTGGGCCGCTTCATTTGATGTCAAAAATCGAAGGTCTAAAGTATCTGATAAAGAACCCTCAGCTGGTCTCAGCTGTATTAGAGATATGGTAATGCCCCCTTCTACCATTGTACATAAAAATCTACTGTCATTGCAAAAATCCAGCGTAGTGGGACACATCTAATTTAATCTAGCCTATAGCGTCCCACTGCTGGGCGAATGCCTCCCCTTCTGCTTTTAATACGCATATAAATAAAATTAAAGGAAAACTCTGGATAACACTAGATTGGCTTTTATACTTATACTTACAAGTTTACAAGAAAAAATAGTCGAACGATTAACTTTATTCTACTCGAACATTACTCAAATTCCTTTAAGGTACCGTGGACATGAATTCATCTCGACGAGACCGTTGAGTACCGCGACAATGAATTCATGTCCGCATTACGTGCTGCTATTTTCTTAATTAATTGATGTAAAAATACAGTATATTTTCAATTGAACACTATTTCATTCGATTCTGAACGAACTAAAGAGTATTCTGAAGAATTATATTCACTCGATTACATAGACAAAATCAAATATAACAGCCACTCGCTTTTGTGCTGTTAGTTGCCTAATCGTTGAAGTTTTGTGATTGTGATTTTAGTTGGATTTTCTTTCAAAAAATTGTAAGTAATGTTATTTATCTTTACTACGTAATGTTTTTGAATGATCTAAGTTACAACAACAGTAACTTTTTATGTTTCAATTAATAAAAAAGTAGAATCAAAAAACCTCTATGCGAACAATTCATAACGGTCAAGATTTCTAATAAGATAATAATAGTATATTTATTATTCGAATACCATAGTAAATACTTTTACTAGGAATTGCTAAATGTTATATCTATATGATTGTATAAGAAAATAAAGGAAGACGCTATAATATATACACAAAAAGGTTTTGAAAATGAGGTTACAAAGCGCGCGCAAACTGTCTATTGTCGAATTTTTAGCAAATGTTTGCAAGTGAAAAAGTAGAATTATTATAATTTTTACATGCATAATTTCGGTTCATTTAGGAAGAATATGTTATATTGATTGTAAGGACGTAAAAATAAAATAAAAACTTATGATATTTCATTCATAAAATAAAATTTGTTGTCAGTAAGTACACTTTTCAAGATCCGTTAGAAACAAAGAGCTGTAACAAAATAAAATAAACATTTAAATGTTATAGCCCCTCTACACGTTGGGCCAACGCGATGGCCCACTATGATGGGCCAACGTGTGGAGGGCGTAGTTGTGTCGGATGGCTTATGGCGCATGCGATGGTCTCGGGATTGGCGACGGTGTCGGTTTTTCCACCGCACATCAAAGTGGCCCATTCCACAGTTGTGCGTGCTCGACTGTTGAGTGTGGACGTTCGCGCTTTGTTTATAAATTAACGAAAATTAATTAAAATTACGAATACGTGGCCTCATAACGAAGTTATAAAAATTTTTGAATTATATCGGGGAGAAAGCGTGACATGGAATCCAACACATAAAAAACACAAAGATAAAAAAGTAAGGAAAGATGTAGCTTTATATACATATACATATAATAGGGTTTGTAATTAGGATTTAAATTTAGGGTTTACATATATTTAATAGGGTTATGAATAAAATCACCATTTTAAGTAATTATAAACCCAACACAGATGATAAATACAATTTTAAAGACTATTTATACTTGGTAAACGCCACGCTGCAGCTATATTACGGTTGTACCACGAATGGGTCGGCTCGACCGGGGAAGTACCACGCTCTCACAGAATACCAACGAATAGCAGCTTAATACTGCTGTGTTTCGTATGGCGAGTGTAGAGATCTGGAGACCCTTTTTTACTGGAAACAAGGCATTCCATCTTAGACCTCAGGAGTGACAACGCATCTGCGTTTTGGTTCTTAAGGGGATATAGTAAGTCAGATTCAAATTTCGTCCCCACTTGCCCGCGCGTCGTATGCTATGTAGCGACATGTTTGTAATCACTAATACTGTAAGTAAATAGGTCGTTCGACACTTATTTCATTAGGTTTATCATATTTATGCCTGTTTCTTAACGCCAACCTAGTCGCTTCTTATTTTTATTACAGTTATTTCCCATTTTAATTTTACGTCGTCCTGTTGCGTAATGTGTATTCTGATTGTAAACGACACAACTTCTCCTTTCAAAAGCCAGAGCGATACTAACGTAACGGGGTAACGGGGCGACAGGAATCAAGCTTACGCGCCGATAGTTTAGGTAATTTCTTTTTACAGTGAAAATAATGGTATTTTAAAAAAAGTAAATAATATAAGCACTGCTTTATAGTTAGTTCAGTTATACCTCATACGAATTAACTTGAGACCTGGGCCGATGACGTAATTGTCAATGTACGGTGTGCAAAATAATGCGTCGTAATATTTTTTTATTCGAAATTTTTGAGCTTTGCATGAGATTATTAATAAAAACAAAATAAAATGTTCTGGCAAGGGGTATAAGTGATATACTGTTGCCATTTTTATATATTTTAAATATTCATTTTTTATGATATATATATATATATATACATATATATATATATATATATATATATATATATATATATATATATATATATATATATATATATATATATATATATATATATATATATATATATATATATAATATTATTTTTAGTTAACGCGTCAAGGAAGGACAAAGAAATAAACATACACACTTTCTCATTTATAATATTATTAATTTATTTATTATACACTTTATTGCACTATAAAAAGTTTTACAGATTCATACACAATAAAAATACAAAGCATAACAGGCGAACTTATTGCTAAAAAGCAATCTCTCCCAGGCAACGTTAGGGTGAAAGTGAATCAATCTTGGATAAGCGGAACAGCACAAACTATGTAAACTCAAGGAATAGAAGTAAGGAATATTAATAAGGATTTATTATAACATTTATTATTCATTGTCACTGTATACGATCGGTTCTATTCCGTCCATTAGATCGTCCTCACTTTCACTCTCTGAGCTGGATTCTTCCCCTCCGAGGGATATAATTAATTCTCTCTGTTGGATTTCTCCAAGTCTATCACTCTCCCAGTATTCATTTTCTAATCTTTCGATATGGTTAATTTCTTTCTTCCAATCGGAAGCCGTTATAGACTGTATTGCGTCTCTTGTCAAACCCTCTATTTCCCTTTCAAACTGGTTAACATTTTTAGCTGCCACCCTTTGTTTTATTAAGTTCCATATATATTCGATAGGGTTCAAATCACTATGGTAGGGTGGCAGCCGTAATACCTCGTGTCCATGCTCCCTCATGAGTTCGTCCACTATATATTTTTTCGGTGGTTTATTCGGCACCAGGGATAAAGCCGTTTTCACCGCCAGCGTGCCCCAATATCCACCGCTGTCCTGGATTATCATTTTTTCTAATGCTTGCGTCATTGTTATTTTGCTAGCATTTGCGCACGGTATAGTGGGAGTGAATCCATGTTTCGTCTAAATAAGTTACGGGTTTTTTGTCCACCCCAAGTTCATTGTTTTCTTTCTTCCTTCGTAAATAACGGGCTCTCCAGGCAGCAATGTCTGGCTTTCGTATTAAGACTTGTCTTGCGTTCTTACATTTTTTAAATTTGTACCCCAAGTAGTCAACGAGTATTCATTGTAACGTGGTTTTTTCACCTGTAAAATAAAGATTTTATTTTTAATTTTTAGTTATCGCGTGGTATTTTTTTCAAAAAATAATTTAAAATTAAATATCTCAGAAATGGTTCACTTTTGCATATGGGTGTCGATACATAAAATTGTTGCAAATTACCAGTTCTAGCACCCCTAACAAGATTATGCTTGAATAAAACGTCACCTTGTATATGATATGACCTAAAGTATGATATATAATACATATAAAAATGTCAATAAATATGGGTACGTACCTAGAAAATTTAGATCTGCTTTTGCAGCCGTTAAAATCTTTTTCAATGTTGGAATTTCTTTCCGTACTGTATAGAAACTGTTGACAAGGTTTTTTAGAGCACACAGATCAAAATTGTCGAGTTCAATTTTTTTTGAGCTCTGTTTCCTTTTTTTCCTGGAGTTGATAGTTTAAGTTCTGGTCTTGCTTGAGAAGTACATGGTTCCGATACTACTGTGACATCATCATTTTAGTCTTGAGAAATTGACTGAACTTTTTTCGCCTCGTTTTTCATTCTTAGTAGTGTTGCCTTTGATATGCCTGTTGCTGCACAAGCCCTCTTTAAAGCTTGGTCCACAGGAATAAGAAACTTTTTATTTGATTTTTCATCTTCTAAAAATTTTAAAACTTTTAGAGCAAGTGTCCGTGCTTGGCTATGTATTGTCTTTCCGCCCATCTTTTTTAAAAATAAAAAAGGCGGAGTAACTCCTAAGCGTCACAAGAAAACGGCACAACACAACGTCTAAACTTAACAATAAAACAACGCAATTAACAACAAACAGATAAAATAACGTTCAAGTATAACAAAAACAAACAAAAGTGCAAACCAAACAACAAAAAAATATCGAACTAGAGTCGAGACGCGTATCCGTAACAAAAATGCTATCGGTACTGAGCGCGCACGGCTAGCGCGGGACGCGGTGCGGGGAGTCGGGAAGGGGGTCGCATTCCAGCGGAGTCTCAAGTTAATTCGTACGTGTTGTATGCAAAGTTTCATGAAAGTATTTTATGAATAACAGCGGTTTATTGTTTATTTTGGAGGTAACTTTAGATTTTTTTCTATCGAGAAAATTTTACGAAATCGTGTTTTCGTCTAACATAATCCTTAACATTAATCCTCAACTTTACCATATATTTATTTCAAAATTAATGCTGCAATATTTTCGGCATAACTAAGGATCTGGCTAAGCAATTTGGGATTATATTTCCCCTTAATTGAGGATAAATATAGATATCTATGGGCTACAGCATCCACTTACCATCAGGTGGACTGTGTGCTCGTTTGGCATTCTTTAAAAAATAGTTATTTTAGATACTATTTTAGGTTAGGTACTATTTTAGGTCTTCTTCTACGCCATTTCTGTTTAATAACTCTATTCTTGTGCACATTTAGAAAATAACAGTACGTGTTGTATAGATAAATTGCCGCAGCGGGTAATGCTTCCACGTCCATCTCGATAAACGTTTCGATCATAACTGAATGTCGGTGTCGCCAACGTGTAGTTGCGTTGCAGCCATCGCATGGCCATCGCGCTGGGCCAACGCTGGCCCATCGTGTGGAGGAGCTATTATGGTTATTGTTTCTACTTATCGAAAATCTTATCGGCTTTAAATAACTGTAACAAAAACCTCTTTAAACATAAGTGAGAAACATAAATGTTTATAACAAGTGCCGCCAGCTGAGGTGACAAAGCTGTTTTTTGTTACGGCGGGCGCAGTAAGAGAAAGGTTAAATAAACAAATTACACTAAAATATTAATTTCGCACAAAATTTGGTCAAAATATAATGCATTGGACTAATAGTGGTGGTAATACCCGCACACGTAGTATTTTAAAACGCGCTTACGTTTTGTTTTTGCGATAACCTTATAGTAAGTAAGTACTTTTCTAGTATTCTAGGTGTTGGCGACACGCCTATAAGAATATTTCAATTTATTAGTTAACCGATTACGAATAGCTTCTAAAAAGCAAATTATCAAGCAACAATATTCCGATAAGAAAATGCTTAGTTGAATCTTAAAGAAATATCGAATTAATGATATGAAGGTCTTGGGTTTGACTCCCAGGCCGGAATAGTTTATCGTTTTCTTAGTAATATCTCTTAATAAATTCATATAGGGAATTTTTAAGATATAAATTATGTTACCGGATTTGTTCCCCGGTCGAGATGATCGCTGTGCATAAGTAGAATTAATGGAAATAAACAATATAAGTAAATGTTTTGATTTATGAAAACATTTACTTATATTGTTTGATAAGAAACATGATAATTGATAAGAATCTGATTAGAACTAGTTTTCAACGTTTGAAAATTGTGTAGAAGCATTTATTCACCTAGTATTGTTGATATTAGACTTTCCATTTTTACTGATAGTCGATAGCCGTGCAAAAGTTAGTTGTTCAAATAGTGTGAGATCATAGACGCACGCTAGCCACGTACTTAGGAGGCCAAATATGTAAAAATTTAAATATTTGCAATTTCAGCAATTTATGTAAAAATGACTTGTAAAACATTTCAGATTAATTGTACGTGTAAAAGAGGTGAATTCTGTGTTATTTTTATGTAAAAATTCCTGTGAATAAGTGAAATAATGATAGTTTTGTATAAGAAATTTAAAAGTGTTTTAATAGTGAAAATGTATAGAAAAATGTAAATTAAACTATTGTATTGGTTAAGATATGTATAATTTCAAGTGGAAAACATTGTTTTAACTTTCTATGTTAAATATTTAAGAAATTTCAACTTTGAACATGTGAGTAAAATAGGCATATTTTGTTAAATAAATAAAAGGTTTTTTGTGATATGAAAATGCAATGTATATCGTAGTATAGATATTTTTTTGTGCTATCTATACAAGAAAATTGTATAAATGTATGTCTTATACAAATAAAGTTATTGAGTAAACCGTGAGAGAGTGATAGAACAAATTGATGTAATTGAGTTGCGCAAACGCACAAATGGCGCGGCTCACTTTCGCGTATAGCTCTGGGGTAGCTCAGTAAACGAGTTTTCTTGCAATTCGTTCGGGAAGTTTCGGGAATCGTTCGGGGAAGTTTCGGGAAAGTTCGGAGAAACTTCGGGAAAGTGCAAGACCAGCAGTCAATAAGAAGAAGAAAGAAAAAGTGTAGGGAAGTGATAGGGAAAAGTAATTACTCTCTCACAGAACGGTTTGAAAATAATTGCTGTTTTATTCCCAAGGAATTCTTCCCTCAAATAATACAGTCCACATCGAAGAATTAAGGCGTTGGGACCGGGACGACTTCGGAAGACCCGTAATCCCCGCCTAAACCTATTTTCTGAAAAGGAAGAGGTTATCGCCCTTGTGTGTTACTCCGTTGCGGAGATCACATACGTTGTTCCCGAACCCAACGTAGGCGTTATAGGAGGCCGGATCGAGAGAAGCCTCGATTCCCCCCTTCTGTTTCTTAGTTTAACGTTTGCGCACCCCGGTTCCTTTTCAAGTGGTCCTTCGAGCAGGATCAAGGAACCAGCTGTGGACTACTGGTTATGGAGAAAGAAGACCTTCGGAGCCGAGTGAAGATCAGCAACCGAAGGAAGCCGGAGGTTTGAGCTGAAGCAACAGGACCAAAGGCCAGAAGACCAGGTCAGCGCAGTAGGACTGGACCTGGAACTACCGGAAGAAAGAAAACCCGGATTGCGGCTTGGGGCGTGTGCTCGCATGGGGCACGTATCGCAGCCAGGCACAGGTGCCTTGATGAAGGCGCTCATCGTGGCCAAGCAGGGCTTGGCATTTTTCCTGTCGGGCAAGCGTGCTCGGCATTTTCCTGTTGGACGACCGTGTCCAGCATTTCCTGTCGGGTCATCAGAGGGTGCAAGAAGAAGAAGCATCCACCGCTGCTGCTGCCAGGCGAGGGTGCTCGTGGGCACCTGACTGCATCGCGGCCGGAGGAGGACGCCTGGACGAGGCGTCACCGACGACTGGGCGACGAAGCACAGCATACATCCCGACCACCTAACGGTGCCAAACGGTCGGGCTCTGGCACAATACCTTCGGGTGGAGCAGATCTCTCGAGCGAGACTGCGCTTGCACTACCGCTCGACTGTTTCGTCATATTCCTTGACGGGACAGTTCCTAAACCTTTCCTCCATTCCATTCCTGCACGACTCCATCCCTGGACGGCTCACCTCGGTAGGCCCCGTTCAGGATTGATAGGGCTGATAGCGCTGTTAGGGTGGTAGTAAGGTTGTAGGGTTGGGAGATAAAGGAGGGTGAGGGGTAGTGGGGTTAGGTTGGGGTGTAGAAGGGTTATAGGTAAGGGGTTGTAGGAACCGTAGGGACAGTTAGGGACTGTAGGCCAACAATCACCTTCCTGCAAGATGAAGAAAGCACAAGACTAGACAGAGAGGAGCGAAGAAAGCAGGACAAGAACAGGGCTCTCAAGAAAGGCTAAAGAGGCGGAATCATCTGGAGCGACCACAGCTACTGCTTCGAGTGGGACAACTCCTTCAAGAGGAGCCACCACCGATACGTCAGGCACGTGGGACTCAGGGGCGTCTATGGCAACGACAAGCAACAGGACGGACACCAGTGGTACGCAGGCCAGCACCGCACAACAATCCGTTACATCCAGGAGTGAAACGGTAGTCGAAAAAGTAGGTCAAAGGACCGAAGAAGCGGCACCGTCAAGGACAGTAATCGGGCACACTAGTGACAAAGGGTCACAGAGAGGTAGTAGGTCATCGCGATCGGCGAGGCTGAAAGCCGAATTAGAGGCGCGGATTAAATTCGAACGCTCAGAGCTCGAACGAGCACAGGCAGCTGCTGCCTTAGCCAAGTCTCAATTTTAGTTGGCACGACTCAACCGAGAAGAGGAGATCGACTCGAGTGAGGATGATGAAGAGCGGAATACTCAGGTGGAACCTTTCGTAAGGAGTTGGGTTCAACAGACCATAATGAGCGCGCCGGTTAGTGTAACGCAACCCGATATTACTGATAAGGAAGCGTGTAAAGAATCAAGCCGCAAAGGGGCGGAGATCGAGCGCAACCAAGGAAATGCACAGAAAACACACGCGAGTGAGGTGTCAGAATTGACCGAAGCGATTGTGAGTGCAATAAAGATAGCGGGAAAAGATAAGTCTTCCCAGCTTCATTTCCTCCTGGAATTACCGGTCTTCGATGGAGACCCGGGTGAATGGATAGTTTTCAAAACGGTGTTTGAAGACACAAGAAGCCAATTTTCAGGGGTGCAGAATGTCGCACGCCTTAGGAGGGCATTAAAGGGCACCGCTAAGGAAGCGGTTAAGTCGTTGTTGTTTACTTTGTGTGAACCTGAAGAAATAATGAACGCTCTCGAAAGAAGAAGAAACAGAATAAATCTGAAATCGGTAACTATCGCCCAGTTACATTAATACCGGTGTTATCAAAGGTATTTGAAAAGGCCATGCAAAAAAGACTGCTCAACTATTTAACGAAATTCAAAATCATTACACCGGAGCAAAATGGGTTCCAAAAGGGAAAATCAACTACCCTCGCGTGCTTTAATCTAATACATAACGTTATTCTTGGACTCGATGATAAACAGCGTACTACTGTACTATTCTTCGATATGTCTAAGGCATTCGATTTTGTAGTTCACAATGTCTTGTTAGATAAACTGGAAAAGTATGGGATTAGAGGTCTTTCTCACTCTTGGCTTAAAACATATCTAGAAAATAGACATCAATGCGTAGAAATAAATAGAATAAGCGAGAGAAATACAACTACATCCGATCGTTCTAATTATAAAATAAATAAGTTTGGAGTACCACAGGGTAGCGTTCTGGGTCCTATATTGTTTTTATTATATATAAATGACTTACCGAGATTGACTAAACATCAATGCATAATGTTTGCAGATGATATTTCCATTATTGTTAAATCAAGTTATAATGACAATTTAAATAATTATGAAAATGACATTAATAACACAATTAATAATATAGTCCAATATCTTAAATTAATTAATCTAAATGTAAATCTGAATAAGACAAATTTCATAAATTTTAACATAAAAGGACGAGCAGCAAATAATCTTAATGTGCTGTACAAAAACATACCTATTGAAAGGACTACCATGGTCTCATTTTTGGGTGTAGTACTTAACGAGAACTTAAATTTCACGGGCCACATTGATAAAGTTTGTAATAAAATTAATAGGTTTGCTTTCGTCTTAAGGCGTTTAACTAAGATAACGACTCTTAGCGTAACTATGTCTGCTTATTATGGTTACGTCGCGTCTAATATTAATTATGGTCTGGTTCTGTGGGGCAACAGCGTTGAAGCAAATAGAGTTCTCATCGCACAAAAAAAATGTATACGTGCTATATGCGGGAAAGGTCCATTTGATACATGCAAGCCCCTATTTATTAAGCTGGGTATATTAACAGTCCCTGGCATGTACATATTGGAAATATATAAATTTGTCAAACAACATGCAGAGTTATTTAAGTCAGCTTGTGATATATATCCACGAAGCACTAGAGATAGTAAACGGCTTGTCTTAGACCATAAACCAAAAACTTCTGTCTATCAGAAAGGTTGTTACTGTATGTGTGTAAAAATATTTAATAAAATTCCAAAGCAGTTCAAACACGGCTCTATGATTCTCATGACCAAAAAGTTACGTGAATGGCTAATAAGAAAATGTTATTATAGTGTTAAAGAATTTCAAAATGATAATAATATGCATGTTGACATGTGATAGACGTAATTGATGTGTATTTAAATTTTAATTTTAATTATGATATTGATATAGTAAATTATGACATTTTGAATTATATAACTTACAATTTTTAACTTGACATTTTAGAATCGACTACCGCTATATTATTTGGTAATTTAAAAAAAAAACAGTTGCATGCCGTATCTCATGGCTAAATAGGTCTTTAAGCAACTTATTTTTATTGTAAAAACCTATCACTTACCCTATTTATGGCAATTAAATAAATTTGAATTTGAATTTGAATTTGAATTTGAAGATTCGGTAGGGTTGAGATGCTCATTTTTGCCGAAATCGAGAATGTAAAGCGTATGCCAAGATTGGCAGAAGATTGCCGGAATATAGGATCTTTTGCAAGTCGTATTACGAACGTGATTGCCACAATACAAGCATTGAATCAACCACAGTATTTATACTCACCGGAGTTAGTAAACCGCAAAGTAGAGAAATTCGGAACTATGATTAAATTTAAATGGTTTGAATATCGAGCTCAGCATCCTTTGGAGCCAGAGTTACAGAAGATGGCCAAGTTTTTAAATTTATTGAGTGAACAATTTGGAACGTCCTTAAGCAATGAAAATGTGCCTGAAAAACGGAAGCGTCCTGAATTCAGGAGGCAAACTGTACACACCGCAAAGGGGTCTGTACGCAACCGTGTCAAGAGCGAGCGCTATGAGCGCCGAAGTAATACGAGCGAGCGTCTAGAACGCCGAAATAATAAAGGGCACAACCGACAAGTGGTTATGATAACCCAGGATAAGCCTGTAAGTCGGGTAACACAAGTGTGTTATATGTAACAAGGAGCACTCTATAGTGAGTTGTTACAAGTTTAAGGACATGAATAATCGCGAGAAATGGGACGCGGTTAAAAAAGCGAAAGTATGTTTCCAATGTTTGTCACCTAACCATAGGAGGTTAGAGTGCAGAGCGAAAAAATGTGGTGTAGAGGGATGTAGAATGTCACATCATCGAATGCTACACCGATACCCCAATGAAAATACCTCACCGCAAGGGGATGAGGGGGGTAAAGAGGCTAAAATTACAACTGTTAGTACAGTGAATGCACTTGCATGTGCATACTTAAAGATTATACCGGTCGAGTTGTATGGACCTAGGGGAAAGGTCAAGACAACAGCTCTTCTGGTTGAGGGATCGACCATGACACTCATAGAGGAGTGCATGGCTCAGAAGTTAGCGCCTCGCGGACGTAAAGAAGAATTACGTATTGAAGCCGTGGGAGGTAAGCGAATTAACGACGACAGTTCGTATCGCTTAAACGTTAAGATAGAAGACATTTTCTAGAAAGACTTAGAAGAGATAAGTGTACAAACAATTAAGTCACTTAACCTTTCTCCGCAGTCAGTAAGTCTAGAATTATTGCAACGGTGTTCTCATTTGACACCGATTAACGGTTACGCAGAGAAAGCGAACCATATTTCCATTTACCCACGCACGTGGTATCTTCCTCACTTCGCAGTGACTCACAAACAAAAAAAGAAAATAAGAATAATTTTCGACGCCGCCGCTAGGACGGGCGGACGTTGTCTCAATGATGCATTGTTAACCGGACCGGACTTATTGAAGTCGTTGTTTGGAGTTCTGCTACGATTCAGAGAAGGAAGCGTGGCAGTGATGGCAGACATTAAAGAAATGTTCCTGCAAGTGAAAATCCGGGAAGAAGACAGGGATAGCCTTCGATTCTTATGGCGGCACAATCGTGACGCGCCACCGGAAGAGCATAGAATGACGTCACTCGTATTTGGAGCGGCATCATCACCATGCATCGCTATATATGTGAAGAATAGGAATGCGCAGGATAACGCATCTATCCAGAAGCAGCTTCCGCTACGGAAAGCAATTTTTATATGGATGACTATCTACAGGCATTTCCCGACGTGACGACGGCCGAAAGGATAGTAAACGACATGTATGAATTACATAAACGTGCTTCTTTCCAACTGAGGGGATGGGCTAGTAACCAACCCGAAGTTTTATGTAAAATGGAAAATAAATATAAGAGCGACAGTGCTTCGCTGGGAGATAAAGAGCACACAGAGCGCACTTTAGGTTTGATTTGGAATATCAAACGGAATATAATAAGTTTCTCCATAAGTCTTCGTAACACACCGGAAGAAGTGATGGAAGGTTTACGACCGCCTACGAAGAGGGAGATAACTAGCGCTGTGATGTCGGTCTTCGATCCTCTGGGACTCGCATCACCCATAACGATTCAAGGGAAGTCGCTGATTCAGCAAGTATGAAGGACAGGCATCACTTGGGATGAAGAAGTTTCACACGAATTACACGTGTTATTTTGTAAATGGATATCGGAAGTGAAGAAATTAGGTAATTTAGAAGTACCTAGACTCGTTGCTTAAGGCGTCGGCAAGGGAGAGTTACACACTTTCATGGATGCTAGTGAAAAAGCATACGCTGCCGCGGTGTATTACGTCACCATGGACGAGATAGGAGAGAGGCGAATTACGCTGATCGCCGCAAAGGCAAGAGTAGCGCCGCTAAAACCAATTTAGATTCCAAGGCTTGAATTACAAGCAGCTCTTATGGGCAGTCGACTGGCTGCATCAGTTAGTGAAGAGAGCAAGTACGAGATATCCGAGAGAGTATTTTGGACGGACTCACGTACAGTGTTAGCGTGGATTAAGTCAGATCCTCGTGCTTTTAAACCATTCGTTGCTCATCGATTGGCTGAGATCGAAGATCACAGTAAGCCATGTGAATGGCGATGGGTTCCAACGTCACAAAACGTGGCAGACGATGCCACTTGAAATTTTCCTTCCACCTTCGATGTTAGTCATCGCTGGTTTCAAGGACCTGAATTCCTCAGGAAAAGTCCTGATTTATGGCCCAAACAAGTGGACGCCATAAATAGCTTAGAAACAGGTGAAGAAAAATCGCCAAAAGGCGTAAATGCGCTGAGAAAGCAAGAACCGTTAAGTCTACCCGACTACGGACGATTTAGCAGCTTTAAGAAATTCCTTGGGGCAACTACATACATCTTACAAGCGGTAGAAAAATTCAAGAGTTTAAGAAAGTCGGTTAAAGGACCCGACAACGCAGCCAAAAAGTCGGTTATGTGTTCCAACGAAGTTTTAGCAAAGTCGGTTAAAGGACCCGATAGCGCGGTGGACATAGCGCTCTTGAAAAAAGCTGAATTATTAATTTGGAAGTTCGTTCAGGACGAGTGTTTTCATTTGGAAATAAAATGCTCGAAAGCAGGCAAAAGCGTTGAAAGAAGTTCACGCTTAAGTAAATTATCTATGGAAATAGGAGAAGATACCAGGCGGTCCCATAATGAACTGGCCTGATATAGTTCAACGCGACATGTCGCTACATGTTGTGTTGCATTAAATAGTGCGTTTATCGTGCACTTAATATAAGAAACATGCATCGACATGAAATGCTTAGTCTTAGTTTAACAGGCATTTGAATAACGAGAGTCGCGTATTTTTTCAAAATGTCGAAAACTGAGTATCGAAGTGTCATAAAGTTTCTGTTTAAAGAAGGTTTATCACCTGCCCAAATAAAAGAACGATTGGATGGCGTGTATAAGGAGTCTGCCCCCTCCTATAGCACAGTGAAAATTTGCGTGAAAGAGTTTCGCCTCGGGAGAGAAACCGTCGAAGACTTTGGCCACGACGGTCGACCTGTGGAAGTGCTCACTCCCGAAACGATTGCTCTTATCGAAGAGAAGGTTCTGAGTGACCGCCGTTTGAAGATTAGAGAAATTGCAGCAAGGCTTGGGCTCTCTAAGAGTACCATTCATCGCGCGATCCATGAACATCTTCACATAAAAAAAGTGAGTGCAAGATGGGTACCGAAACTTCTTTCAGCGGTACAGAGACAGGAAAGAGTGCGCTGCGCTTCGGAGTTTTTGGATCTTTGTGGCGAAAATCCGAAGACTGTGATCGAGCGGTTAGTGACTGGTGATAAAAATATGATCTTGTATTATGATCCACAAAGCAAGCGCGAGTCAATGGAATGGCGTTATAAGGGTGAAAAGCCCCCTAGAAAGGCAAAGGTGCAACAATCGACTAAAAAACTGATGTGCACAATATTTTGGGATTTTCAAGGCATTTTGATGGTGGATTTTAAAGAACGTAATACAGTCGTGAACGGCGAATATTATGCTTCTTTAATATATGAATTACGAGACAAGATAAAGGAAAAACGAAGAGGCAAGCTGTCTAAAGGTGTCCTGTTGCTCCATGACAACGCCCATGTTCATACCGCTGGTGTTTCGAAGGATGCAGTTCGTCAATGCAGGTTCACAGAAGTTCAACATCCACCTTACAGTCCAGATATGACCCCGTCCGACTATTATTTATTTCCAAATTTAAAGCGGGACTTAAGAGGAAGAAAATTTTCAAGCGATGAAGAGTTGCAGGCGGCCGTCTTCAGTCATTTTGAGGATAAAAAATGTGATTATTTTTATAAAGGTTTAGAGATGTTGTTGATTCATAGATGTTAGAAGTGTGTTAGTATTCATGGTGATTATATTGAAAAATAAAATTGGTTTCGTTTCATTTCCTTCATTGGTTCATAGTTAGGCCAATTAATTATGGGACCGCCTACGTAACTTACTCCGTTTAAATGGGCGTTTACCTTTCAAGTCTAATTTGACTGAGGAAAGTAGAAAACCTGTCGTATTAGACGGTAAACACGAAATCGTTAAAATGATGATTGGAGAAGTTCATCATCATTTTGGACATGCCAATCACCAGACGGTGATGAATGAGGTGAACCAAAAATTTTATGTCTTGAACCTGCGTAATGTAGTACGAAGTGTGTCACATCACTGTCAGTGGTGCAGGACATACAGGTCAAAGCCGCAGAACGTGCCACAAGGAAATATTCCTCTGGAGAGAATAGCTCACAATGAACCACCTTTTACATGCTCAGCCGTGGATTATTTCGGACCTATGAGTGTGACTAGAGGAAGGCGACACGAAAAACGTTAGGGTGTTTTATTCACGTGTCTGACCATCAGAGCAGTACACCTAGAATTAGCAGCCTCATTGACACCAGCGTCAATGATAATGGCATTGAGGCGATTTATCGCCAGAAGAGGAAAACCAGCCGATATATACAGCGATAACGGGACAAATTTCAAAGCTGCAAATAAAGAATTATTGAAAGCATGCGAAGAATGCTATGAGGGCATGAAAAACGAGTCCTTTAAAAAATATATTAAATGGAAATTTATACCTCCGGGAGCACCGCACATGGGTGGCGCCTGGGAGAGGTTAGTAAGATCGATTAAAATTGCGTTGACCGCTACGCTCAAAGAAAGGAGCCCGCGAGAGGAGGTTCTGCATACGTTGCTTTTAGAAGCAGAGCATACTGTAAATTCCAGACCTCTGGTAACATTCGGTATGGATAGTCCTGAAGAGGGTTTGACACCCAATCATTTTCTTCTGGGACGCTCATGTGGTGATCGACCACCTGGATTATTTTTAGAGCAACATCTGACGGGTCAACTCAATTGGAAATCTGCACGGAGGTTAGCCGACCATTTTTGGACAAGATGGCTAAAAGAATACATGCCTACTTTAATACCTCGAAAAGGTAATAACGGAAAGTTTATGGAGCCTAAAGAAGGTGATATTGTCTTGATAATAGATCATTCGTTGCCACGAAATACATGGCCGAAAGGCAAGATTAGTAGGACGCTACCGGGAAAAGACGGTCACACCAGAGTGGTTGACGTCATTACTAGCACAGGTATCTTGAGGAGACCTACATCCAGAATAATAGTCCTGGTACCCGCGACGCCTCCCAAATGATGGTGCTGATGCACGGGGGGAGATTGTTGGCGACGCGCCTATAAGAATATTTCAATTTATTAGTTAACCGATTACGAATAGCTTCTAAAAAGCAAATTATCAAGCAACAATATTCCGATAAGAAAATGCTTAGTTGAATCTTAAAGAAATATCGAATTAATGATATGAAGGTCTTGGGTTTGACTCCCAGGCCGGAATAGTTTATCGTTTTCTTAGTAATATCTCTTAATAAATTCATATAGGGAATTTTTAAGATATAAATTATGTTACCGGATTTGTTCCCCGGTTGAAATCATCTTTCCAATAATGTTAATTTAAAGAAATATTAAAATAAAGTTAGAGACCGGATTTGTTCCCCGGTCGAGATGATCGCTGTGCATAAGTAGAATTAATGGAAATTAATTGCATAAGTATTGTCTTATATGAGTTTGATATGTTTTGTTTGAAAACAAATGCCTATTTTCTATGATTGATTTATGAAAACATTCACTTATATTGTTTGATAAGAAACATGATAATTGATAAGAATCTGATTAGAACTAGTTTTCAACGTTTGAGAATTGTGTAGAAGCATTTATTCACCTAGTATTGTTGTTAGACTTTCCATTTTTACTGATAGTCGATAGCCGTGCAAAAGTTAGTTGTTCAAATAGTGTGAGATCATAGACGCACGCTAGCCACGTACTTAGGAGGCCAAATATGTAAAAATTTAAATATTTGCAATTTCAGCAATTTATGTAAAAATAACTTGTAAAACATTTCAGATTAATTGTACGTGTAAAAGAGGTGATTTCCGTGTTACTTTTATGTAAAAATTCCTGTGAATAAGTGAAATAATGATAGTTTTGTATAAGAAATTTAAAAGTGTTTTAATAGTGAAAATGTATAGGAAAAATGTAAATTAAACTGTTGTATTGGTTAAGATATGTATAATTTCAAGTGGAAAACATTGTTTTAACTTTCTATGTTAAATATTTAAGAAGTATCAACTTTGAACATGTGAGTAAAATATCAATATAATATCTGTGCCAAATTACAGATTTGTAGCACCTGAGGACTCTGAGTAAAACCTCGGATGAACAGGTGGACGGACGGACATGGCGAAACTATAAGGATTTATTGTCGTTAAACTACGGAACGGATAGGTAAAGAGCTAGAGATTGAATTGTTCTTAAATAGCAAAAATATTCATATTTTATTTGTTAAATCTATGTCTATAAAAATTTATTATTATTATTATTATTATTCATATTTTATGTATTACTAAACATTCATTAAAAGCTTATCCCACCAAAAACATTCTGTAAAAAACTAGCCAAGTCTCGATGGAGCTTCTTGTTTATCTCTGAAAAGTAATGAAATCTAGACAAAGTCGTGCCAAGTCTAAGCTTCCTTACTGCGATTTCCTTATTATTATAGTTAATGTTGTGTGACTTGGCCGTTGAAGGGTACACAAGGGTACAAAACCAGGTGCTACATGACACCCTTGCACCAATCTGTCGCCAGAACCGCTATCCATTGACGATGGAAAATTGCCATTTGGAAAACGTTGATTGAATAACCAGTCAATTGTAGGCGTCAAATCGACCACCGATCTAACATAAAATAGACATACAGACGGACTTCTATCAATGATTCGAAGTCCGCCTGTACTGGAAATAATTTTTTATACTGTTTGTTTCAGGCTCGCCTATACAAAAGTATTATTGAAATACGCAGCTTTATCAAGCCTACAATTGACTGGTTATTCAATCAACGTTTTCCAAGTGGCAATTTTCTATCGTCAATGGGTAGCGGTTCCGGCGACAGATTGATGCAAGGGTGTCATGTAGTACCTGGTTTTGTACCCTTGTGTACCCTTCAACGGCCAAGTCACACAACATTAACTATAATAATAAAGAAATCGCAGTAAGGAAGCTTAGACTTGGCACGACTTTGTCTAGATTTCATTACTTTTTAGAGCTAAACAAGCAGCTCCATCGAGACTTGGCTAGTTTTTTACAGAATATTTTTGTGGGATTTCACTTCTTTTTGTAGAAACGTGGGCACATTGATTAATTTTATTAGATTTTCTTATTCGACACATTCTTTTTCTTTTTAGGAGTAATTTTTTTATTATTACAAATCTTTCTTTTCTTTTTTTCCGGTTCTGATTCCTGTACAGTAGCAACAGTTTTTCGTATTGCCCATTCGCGTTCATTATTTATTCTTTTAGTATTTACGCCTAAGCCGGTTGTATTCGGTGATCGTTTCACTTTGCGTAGAGTTTAAGTCATATAATGTACATATAGCAGTATCTGATGTTACAGAATTTAATGTTATGGGATCAAAGGGGGAAGAAGATGGAGAGGCATCTCGTATAGGAATGAGTACATCGTAGTGGCCGCTTAAGTAACTACCGGTAAAACGTAAACACTTTTTTTGGCCAGCATCGCCAAAGGAACCTCTTAGTATACCGTTCTCATACACTTCAAAAATGAAAGGATAGATTTTTCCAGCAGCCATAAGCTCAGAAACTGAGCCGTAAGTAGTGGGTTTCATCATATCGCTCCTGTAGGATTGCGCGCTCGTGTATACGTCACCATCAGCATCACACGTGTACACTTGCATTTCGTCCCAATGTTCAGCATCGTATGCAACTATAGCAGATCTGATACTGCAAGTTGAGTCAGTTCTACCATACAGCAAGAAAGATATTGAATGGAAGAGACAAGACCCGTCTTTGGGCATACCAACTACTTGGTAGCCACAAGTTCATCGTCGTTTCTTAATATTATCGACATTTTTTTACGATATTATCTTGCGAAATCAAACACAAATAAACTCAACGACCTTTAGTATATGGAATCAGAAATACCGATAATATTTAGACTAAAACAATAATAACCTATATCTCTAAGACTTCTTTTGTCTTAATATAAAAAACTCAAAGAAAATATTACTCATTCTACTTAATCTATACAAACTATAAACAAAACGTTTACTCTTAATTATTAGACAAGTGTCAATATAATTAATTATCAATGAACTTTCTACCAAAACTATTACCTCTACCTAGTACTAAAATACAGCTAAATTAATGATATTTTTAAACGAAACGAAGTAATATCTAACTAAATAAACTATACCTAGTGAAAAGGAACCAGGGTGCGCAAACGTTAAACTAAGAAACAGAAGGGGGGAATCGAGGCTTCTCTCGATCCGGCCTCCTATAACGCCTACGTTGGGTTCGGGAACAACGTATGTGATCTCCGCAACGGAGTAACACACAAGGGCGATAACCTCTTCCTTTTCAGTCTTCCGAAGTCGTCCCGGTCCCAACGCCTTAACTCTTCGATGTGGACTGTATTATTTAAGGGAAGAATACCTTGGGAATAAAACAGCAATTATCTTCAAACCGTTCCGTGAGAGAGTAATTACTTTTCCCTATCACTTCCCTACACTTTTTCTTTCCTCTTCTTATTGACTGCTGATCTTGCATAAATCACGCCTACAGAATTGTGATATAAAATCCTATCGTTATTTTTTCTCACATTGGTAAATGTAGGGTGATCTTTTTTATTCGTCTAGTCCAGAGTTTCCCAAACTTTTGTGTGTCGTAGACCCCTTGCCATGTTTTTCCGTGTTGGGTAGACCCCCTACTTACCTGATATTGATTTCCTGTAAATTTCTAACTGTAGTGAAGTTTAGTGTTAAAAACTTAAAGTAAAAACACATGTTAATTTATACATTTATTAACTGAATTTAAATTTAAACTACTCAAAATAAAATTATGTATCTGTTATGTAAAATATACGTAGCATTAAATAAACATAAAATAAACTATAAATAAAATAACATAAGTAATAAGTCAATATTTTTAGTGAGAAGAATGAACCTGATGCTTTAATAATAAATTATCAACATTTGGCGTCAATTTTGTAAGGGTTAATCTTAAATCTCCTCGGCTAATGATGTCCAGTCTACTTCTTTTTTTCGTTAGGTGATTGGTAACAGCGCTGAACCCCCTTTCCACTAGGTATGACGATGGAAAGGAAATTAAAAATTTCCTCGCTATATTCAATAATACGGGATAAGTAACGGGTATGTTGTTTTGCAGCCAGAATTGCTGATATCCGTTTTTAAACTGTACCTTAAGTTCTTCGTTTGTACTTAGTTCAGTCAGTTCCTCTTGTATTATGACATTCGTTTCTTCTGTGTCACCATATGGATTAATTATCCACGGTGGTATTACCATAGTCAAAATATCCTCAAACCTAGATTCAAAATCCGAATAGAGGGCATTTAAATGTTGAACGTAAGTTGAAACGTCGTCTTCCTGGCAGCTTGTCTGTGACAAATTGGGGAACAAAAACTGTGAAAAATTGGGGAAAAATTTGCCCCGTCCAATATTTTGCTTCATTAGTTTAACTCTGGCAAGAAACGCTGATAAGATGGACTTTGTTTTAATCAAATTTAAACTGTCGCCTTGTAATTGCAAATTAACCATATTAAATTTTGTAAACAAATCTGTTAAATAGGCGATGTCTGTTTTCCTATTCATTAAATTTTCTTTTAAAATTTTATCTTAGTATTATTATCAAAATCTGATCGTTTTTTAATATTTTTTGAATACTAATCCCTATAAGTCTGGAAAATTAGTCCTTCAGTTAACATCGTCCTATTTAGGCTCATTTTTAATCGTTTCGATACGCTCATTATCAAGAAAGCTCATGTATTGTGTCGGGCAACTTTGGAATCCTACCTCTACATTGTGCGTGGCCGGACCACGCACTTGGCCAGTTTGTATTTATTAACATTTTGTAGAATCATAATGTAAGGATCATAATGTAAGGAAGAATCATAATGTAAGGAAGAATCATAATGTAAGGATTTGTAAGCTATATTCCTAATTTTTTAAATTAATATAACTGCTAGAGATTACCTACATTGTTACATTTTATAATTTTTACTTTGAACTGATTCCAAATTGTATATTAAGCTTAGCGTATTGGTAAGTATGCTATAGAGCGCGTGTAAGCAATTCAGAACTGTAAATACGCCTCAGAATAGTCCCGAAATGGCCAGGACGACGTTATTAGTCACGAAATATCATTTATTTATTTATTTATTTATTTATTTATTTATTTATTACAAAAACAGTAACAACATCATAACAGTACAAAACCAAGACGATGCTGTACAAAAATCAAACAATAACTGATAAATATAACTACTGACATAAAATATATACTTATACAATTATAACTAAGAAACAAAAAATTATAATAAAATCTCACAGACCCTGTGCGCCGCTTCTGTGAACTTTGCCAGGCTGCAGTGGTAAATGTCCGTTTCTTCGGAAATAATATTCAATAACTTTAAAGCCCGCGACATAGGTGCAAACCTGAGCAGATTTGTCCTCGCGTGCGGCACCTTAAAGGTGGGATGTGGGCGACGCCTAGCCACTGCCTTATCAGGCACAAACAGCTGCAACACCTCCAGTACCTCAGGATGGTGTAGGTCATGCGCGTTAATTATTTCTCACGAGGATATTTAATAGAATTTTTAGTTATCATGATGAAATGTTCAGTGCCAGGTTGCCAAAACGATTTACAGAAGCAAAATAAGAAGAATAATGATATTTATTTTCATCAGTATGTGTAATATTTCAATAATAAAACACTGACTTTAACAAAATTACTTAGGGATTCAAAGGCTGTAGTGAGAGGCGCGCGGCGGGGGCGACATAGCACGTGCCCCACACCTCGTGCTTCGGGTATTTCCCCGAATTAGATCTAGTGCTGTGCCACGTTGTACTCAAATATTCTTTTAATATATGATTTCTTCCGTAATAATTATGATAAAATTATAGTGTTCGAAGTAAAGATCTTTTGTATTCCTAACGCAATATAACAAAGTTTAATGCGTTTAAGTACTAAATACCTAATTTCAGTTTTCCGAAAATCTGTGAATTAACAAATAAGTGGGTGATAGTGATAAAAAGCACAACTGTGAGCCTAGCGTTAGAAGTGCTATAAGTTTTTTTGCTACGATATGACAGATTCGCAGTTTATAGTTGATAGTGAAAATGATTTAGCATTACCCGAGACTATTCTATCTGAGTCATCAAAACAAGTGATTTCCTACACAGCTAGCTTTGTGATTAGATTTTTACTACAGAATCTTGCTTGAGAGGAATGTCAAGGTGCATTCGTTTCAGAAAAAACAATTAATTTTCATAAATTTATTATGATGAAAGTTAAAGGTGGTCTTATATATCCATCAAATGACGTAATATATATTTGTATTAAAGCGGAAACAATAGTTGAAAAAATCATGTCACCCAAAAATAATGGCAATATTTTTATTTTAATACTCTTAGTTTAGTTACTGAGAACTTGAAGTTTATCATAGGAAAATATATTGCTGTGGGTATTTGCGTAAGTAATTATCATAGGCAGTAAAAAGTAGTGAGTGGTAGTTATTGTAGGTGTTAGAAATGTTTTAGGTATTAGAAAAAGGCGAAGTATAGGGTGTTTCCCCACTAGATGGAGTGACGACCTGGTAAGACATGTATGGTCGTGATGATGTGCAAATTATTTCGAGTCATTTTGATGAATATTTCGGAACTAAAATTAATATTACATCACAAGCGGTTATACGCAGTATGAAGGAAATATTTTCACGACACGGTATAACCGAAATACTTATAAGTGATAATGGCACTCAATATAGTAGTCGCGAGTTCAAACTGTTTAGTAGAGATTGGGGTTTCACTTACATTACATCTTCAAAAAACTATCCACAGGCAAATGAAATAAGTGAACGTGCGGTGAAAACAGTTAAGTCTTTGTTAATTAAAGTTCTTAAGGTGAATAGTGACTTTGAACTTGTTTTATTGAATTACAGAAGTACACCGAGACATGGTTTGGACTATCCTGTGCAATTATAAATAGGTTGCAGAAAGTTAAAAAAAAGTTAAAATTACAGCCTATATATATCCCACCCCTGGGCACACGCCTCCGCACATTTATGAGAGGGTTTAGGGCAAGGAATTGTCCGCCGCGCTGTCCACTGCATGCTGGCGAACTTCACATGTCTTCGAAATATTTTTTTTTCTTATTTCTCTGACATGCAGATTTCTTCACGACGTTTTCCTTCACCGCCGAGCACGTGGTAAATCAGCACTTAATATTGCAATTAACAATTCCATTGGTGCCTGCGGGGATCGAACCCGTTTTGCTCGCGTACTGTGAAATTTACAGCGAGCGCTAACCATCTGAGCTACTACGACTTACGGTAGCAGTTGCACAAACTGGTAATTTACAACGTAATGTAAATTACCAGTTTGTGCAGATTAACTAAAACCACAAGTTGTAGACCCACGTCAGTTTAAAACCATGCTGCAAAAACAACAGCCGTTAAAAATGTACTATGACAAACATTGTAGATCGTTGCCTAAACTCAACATTGGTGACGAAGTAATTTGTATAGATGGCATGAAAAGAACCTCCGCTACTGTAGTAGGTAAAGTAGATACACCTCGTTCGTATGTAATACATAATGAGCTAGGAAGACCACTACGACGCAATAGGCGTTATTTAATTAAGTCTTACTTAAGTCAAGATTTTAAAAATATTTAACGTTGGAGAAAAATGCAAAAAGTCACAACAAAGCTCTGATAAGGTGAATCAGCGCAACGAGAATTTATTTTATTTATTTATTTAACTTCATATACACAGATGTATATAGGCGGACTTAATGCCTGAGGCATTATCTACCAGTCTACCTTAACGCATAAGAATTCTCGTTTAAGTGAAAATAAAATTGCTCAAAATGTGTTCAATGATAATAATAATCAGGCATCCACATCATGGCCACACCCTCTCACACTTAGTAGGGCCTGACGACTCAACTTAAAAATATTTTGGAGCCCGGGTGGCATTAGAGGCACATGAATTAAGTAAATGGCGCAAATATGAGTCTTTGAGAAATGACTACATATTTGTGCCATTTGCTGTAGAGACTATCAGTCCGTAGGGTCCACGTGTAATGAAGTTCCTAAGTGAACTGTATCCACAACTGGTCACTATTGAGCACTAGAGCACTATTGAGAATAGCGACCCGCCAAATAACCATCGCCGAGACGTAATGCTGCAGAACGCAACAAGCATCAATACGACTATCGTCGGGCTTACACCATTCCAAGACCCTCGTGCAATTCCAGTAGACATCACCACCCGCATACCTCCATCGACCAGAACCACAAGAGTGCGTCGAATCAGGTGCAGCACACCCGCAGATCCATCACAAGTTGCAATACCGCACGTAGCAGTAAGCATCAATGCAACTATCATACGAACGGCGCCCCCTTACAACACACCCACATGATCCCTATCGACTTTGGTAACAAAATAATTTGTATTGTTGTTAACTAAAAACAACACCAACGTATCATACTAGCACGCTACTAGGACGCCAGAGGACAAAACTATACGTATCATAGCGCTAATGCACTAAAACATGAAGTTAAATATACATTATACGTTAAAAAGAAAGGGGAATGAAAGTGAACGCATGTAAGACGAAAGTGATGGTTTTTGAAAGAGAAGAAAGCAAAACGGTATGTGAAATAAGAATAGAAGGAGAGTTAATTGAGCAAGTGGATGAGTTTGTGTATTTGGGATGTGTATTTAGCAGGGATGGTAGATATGATAGGGATATAGAACGACGAGTAAATGCAGGGAATAGAGTGAATGGGGCACTACACTCTATTATGAAGAACCAGAATGTGTCAAAACAGGCACGTATGGTAATTCATAATGCTGTGTTAGTCCCTACTTTAATGTATGGTAGTGAAAGCTGGGTGTGGCAGAAGAAGCACGAAAGTAGAATAAATGCTGTAGAAATGCGGTCTTTAAGGAATATGCTAGGGTTGAATCTGAATGACAGGGTGAGAAATTGCGTGATAAGAGATAAATGTGGTATGCAAGATGATGTTGTGACCAGGATTAAGAAAGGAATGCTTCGGTGGTTTGGTCATGTGGAAAGAATGAATGAGGAAAGAGTGACAAAGCAAATTTATATGGCAGATGTGAACGGCCGAGTCGGGAAGGGACGCCCTAGGAAAAAGTTTATCGACCAAATTGGCGATATTTTGAAAATGGGCCACGTTAGAAGTACCCTTAACCGACGAGCATGTATGCGTAGATATATGGATGTAAAAGAGGCGAAAGAGGTATGTCAGGATCGTGCCAAATGGAAGTCCGTAGTCTCTGCCTACCCCTCTGGGTGACAGGCGTGAGTGTTTATATATATATATATATATATATATATATATATATATATATATATATATATATATATATATATATACGTTACACTTAAAAGTGCTACCCAACGCACTCATCCTAATTCGAAAGATAGTCGACGTATTGTTATGCTCTACGACACCATCCACAAACGGTACGGGCGTGCGATGATGCCACGTGAAAGCCTATTGCTACAACAAACCCGCTTACCAGCGGCACTAAGATGATATGTCTAGGACACATCGGTTAGCGAGTCCAAGTTTATCTCGGTTTCGATCGCATGTGATGCAGTATACACGCCAGTATAATAATCCTTATCAAATCCCATTTCTATTAATATAATGCTTTTACGTATATTATTTATTTCATAGACTTTACTATTGTATGTCTTTAATATAAAGGACTTCGGTCCATAACTCTACTATCATAATGCTTATGCATCAAAGAGACCTTCTATAATAATGCTTTGGCGTCATAGACCTTACTATCGTAATTCTTTAATATATAGGACTTCAACCCACAACTCTAGTATTGTAATGCTAATACATCGTACATGACATACATAGAGACCTATAATAATGCTTTAATATAAGAGACCTTACTGTCATAAGTCCCTAATATAGGACTATACATTGTGCAACAGTACTACAATTAGTCGGTCACCCGACCGGGGTGGTACCCGACCACCCCATATATATGTACACCCTTGGGTACGCGTACTGTATATATAGAGGTCAGTGGACCTCTATATATACAGTACGCTGGACTGACTATACACCGTGACATGATGAAGCGATTTAATTTCCGCCATTTTGGCGCTGACAGCAGAAGTGCACGTCCACGGAACTAATACAAGGGATAAGGGAGTGTACCAAATTATACCGATAAAAGTTCTATACCCTACCTATACCTAAATAAATAGAATGGAATTTATGGATAGATGGACTCTACCCATAACGTCCATTCTATTTATGTATCATATTAATTTAATGCCATTATCATTCATCATCATTAAAACCCTTCACAAGTCCACTGCTGAACATAGACCTCCCCCAAGGAATGCCACAAAGCACGGTCCTGAGCTACCTGCATGCATAAATTTCCTGCATGTCTTACCAGGTTTTAGCTCCATCTAGTGGGGGAACGTCCTACACTTCAACTGCCAGTACGAGGCTGCCACTCGAGAACCTTTTCTCCCCATCGCTATTAGGTTTTTCGAGCTATATGGCCGGTCAATTGCCACTTCAGCTTACTAATCCATGGGGCGATGTCGGTCACTCAGGTTCTGCTGCAGATATCCTCATTCCTAAGTTTGAACCCCTGAGCATAGCCCTCTTCATAGCTCGTTGAGCGATTTCGAGCTTCCTCATACGGCCAGCAGTGAAAGACCTCGTCTCAGCTCCATATATCATCACTGGCAACACGCATTGGTGGTACAATCTAGTTTTGAGGTATTCCTGACGATAAGATGTGTTGTAATCTACCGAACGCTGCCCGTGTGGTTGACCTGTCGGTCGAAGTTGAAGTTACCTAGTCGGTCTATTTGTCCCAATAAAAATACTCATCAACAACTTCAGCTAAGTGCTCCCAAAAACCACCAGCATAGGCGTGACATGGACATTACACATGACTTTTGTTTTGTCCATGTTCACCTTAAGACCTATCCACTGGAAGACACTATTGAGGTCATTGAACATAGTGCGTAGATCCTCCAGCGATTGTGCCATAAGGACTATATTGGATCGGCAAATCGAAGGTGAGTGACGTACACGACATTGACGTTAATACCGTATCCTTTCCAGTCCAGTAGGTTCAAAACGTTTTCCAGTGCAGCAGTAAAGTGTTTCGGGGATATTACGTCACCCTGCCTTACACATCTCTAGAGTTGGATTAGTTTTGTACTCTGGTTCTGTACTCGGATAGCCATCATAACCCTTAACCATTAAACTAAAAAATTATTAAGATTAAACTAAGTACACAAAATAAAATAAAAACATAATTTCTACAATTGCGATAAAACTCAGTCAACTTATTGGTTGCAATTGTGTGAAGGTTATACGCATGGTACAACAATTAACTGACACTGGGTGGCGTGCGTATTATACTCACTATTTATTTGAAAGTTATATTATCATTCTATTTCAATGATTGTATTATCATTCCTAATTATACAATATAACTGTTCCACATTTTTAACGATATTTCCACAATTATTTCTTCTGCGGCAGCAATGCGCAAGCTAGCAAGATAATATAAAAAAATATAAACTTTGAATTACATAGTTATCAGTTATTTACAACGTCATTTTCGAAATTAAAATTACAATATTAAAAAAAACTGAAATTATCAATTACCGAGCCCGATATGTGAAAGGACCCAGGGAAAAACGAGCATTTGGAAGCATCAAGTGGTGCAGCCTCACCAAAGTCGCGAAAGGCAGTCGAGTGGCGCATCGCCAATCGCCATACCAATACTCCTCTTCCCTTACGACTCCACCTTGACTACAGCGGTACAGGGAGAGGAATCTCCTCTAGCCGCAGCCCACTAACACACATCCAACGTGGCTCGACATCATCAGGCGACCTTTCGACACTTGGCTATGTCCCTTGAGTTTGGTGGAAAATAAGGAATGAAGAAATATAAAAAACATTCGAAACTATAATCTAATACTTAGTACTTGGTAGTTGGTAGTGCTTGGTACTGGTACTAACAGAAAATAGTCTGTTAAGTGTTTGGAACAAATATGATCATTTTGTTTCGGACGCCAATTCATTTTTTATACGTGGTAGAGCCATGTTGCAGTTATATTAGAAGTATAGTTGTGGCACGAATGGGTCGGCTCGACCGGGGAGGGTACACGCTCTCACAGAATTCCAGCGTGAAATAGTAGCTTAATGCTGCTGTATTTCGTACGGTGAGTGTAGAAAACCCGAGACCCTTTTTACTGGAAACGAGGCATTCCATCTTGGTCCTCACGGGTGACAACGCATATGCATTTTGTTTCGTAATCGAGGATAGATGTGGATGTCTATGGGTCACAGCAACCACTTACCATCAGGTGAACTATGTGCTCGTTTTTCATGCTATCCTATAAAAAAAAAATCACAATATTTACGATTTTAAGCCATAATTTTAGTCTCGGTTCAGTTGGAAACCTGTTAATAAACATTTGATAATCATCTGTTGTTGGTGACTTTGTTTGTTAACAGATATGGGTAGGAAAGAACATCGATAAATATTATATACAAGGAACTCGACAACCCTATTGAATTTTATTGTTTATCAAAACTCAGCCAAACGTGTACAGCCAAACATGTTTGTATATATTACTTACTTACTTACTTACTTATCTTCACGCACAATCCCTAACGGGGTAGCCAGAGAGAACAGATCGCCAAGTGTCACGATCCTTACATACCTCTTTCGCTTCTTTCAGGTTCATTAACTTCTTCATACATGCACGTCTAGGTATCCGAGTACTCTTGACCCTCCCCTCTTCGAGCAATTTGCTCACATGGTCTTCGAAAGTTAGTCTCGGTCTATGTTTGTATATATGATATTAAGATTAGTAACAAATGTCTAAGTACTTATATTATCAAATAGTTTTAATTTGTTTAATATTTACTGCAAATTCACTTCCCTTTTGGTAACGAGTTTTACAGATTACGCACCCTCTCATTATTAATAAAAATAATTCTTATTATGTAACTAATATTATACACAATGAAACAACATAAAATACTTTCGTCTTTTAGTTTAAAAGTTCAAAATACAGACTTATTAAATATGACAATATGAATAAGACAACATACTTTGGCATATTATGTCAATTTTATTTTTCAGGACATCCTTTAGCGGCGCTTCAAATTGGCACATTCATTTTGTATGTTATAGCCAGTCCAGCGTACTTGTATATATAGAGGTAAGTGGTATACACCCATACAAGCAATCTATACATGAACATCCTCTATAACTCAAAAAGTTTTCCTAGACTCGAATACGCTATACGCTCCATGACTTAAGAAATTTTCTTATACATGAACTCCTTCCATGATTTTTGAGCAATTTTCCAATTATTTTATAAATGTTATTTAACTTTATTTTTATAATGATTAAATATATTTTCGACCTGTTTTTTTATTATTTAACACAATTTGAATATTTTAATAGTTTTTAATAAATTTATTGATTTTGAAAGATAATATTAAGCCTTTAATTTACTATAATACTTAATGTTTCACAAGTATTTATTTTAACTTTATGCTTATTAATGTATTTTTATTGTTTAATATATATTCTTCTAAGATAATTTTTGACGGCTTTATATAGAAATTAATTATTTATAATAATAATGGGCCGTCATACAATGTTTAAGTAGATTCACATTTTATGAGCTCAAATCTCCTTGAAACTTCTTCAATGAGTATTAAGTTTAGATTATTGCTCAAATCATACAACCTTGTGTGTTTTTTTGTTCTTAGAGCCAACACGTATTACAGGGCCTAGTGCAACTTGTATAAATAACATTTTTACTGATGTTGAGCCCTTACATAAACTAATTATTCAAAATTTGAAAGTACAATAAGCAAAAAGAAAGTACACAACTCAAATTTATAATTTAACAAAATCAGATCAAGATGCTTCACAAGCTTTTAACAATGTTTTACTGCTATCGCTGAGTCATTAAGTAAACAACATGTAAATATCAGTTACATGCGCCTACCGAGACCTTGCAAGCAAGCAGGAAGTCACCTACAATATAGCATCACAGGCTAAGCATATAACAGCGCGTGACTTAAGGATAGTCAACACGGTGCCATCAGGAAGTCTCCTACCGCCGGATAATCAAAAAGCAGCACTTTACTTACGTGACGTAAGAGTATTCATTACTATAAAAACCAAGGTATAATTGTTAAGACAGGCCAGTAGTAATTAAGTTAGTTTGTAAGTTAACTAGTCTAGTATTCCTGTGTACTCACATTGTCACAGTAGTTAAATTAACTTGTAAATTAGAAAATAAAAGTAATATAGGAAAAAGTCTTCGTTTTCTTCCACTTCAACCCTCCCTAAGCTGCCGCAAACGTAGCTTATCTGTAAATATACAACATCAACAAAATCGGTCAAGTCATGAGGTATCCATTTGTTGTATACCAAAAACTTCTTCAGAATGTAACAAATACTTTTCTGAAAACCGCATAAAAATAGATTCAGCCAAACGCGACATAATCGCGGACAAACATACATACATACAAAACGTGCAGGTTAAACTGAGAACCTGATCTTTTGAAGTCGGTTAAAATAATTTTCATTTCATAAAATATTATCAGGAGACATTGTAAAATATTTCATAACTATCGATATTAAAAAAAAAATAGATCTATGGAGGATTTCCGTTAAAGTTATTACTTCTATAATAGATGAAATCGCAGCACACTTGCTATTATTTTAAATAAAAGTATCGAGTCTGGTGTTCCCTGATTTAATTAAACATAGTAAAGTGTAACTTTATTATGTTTAATTTATTTAAATCTTCCAGTACATTGGACCCTACTAATTTTAGACTTATTTCTGTATTGTCAAGTCAGTAAAATTTTTGAAAAAGTTTTTCTAATGTAAATAAATTGCTCCATAAAAATTAGTTTTGTTTTACTAGGGGTCGTTTTGACTAGTGATTCCAGTGTTGAGCTAATTAAAACGTATTTTCTGTGCATAGGAAAATACAAAGGATGCATTGGATATATTTTGTGCTATCTCCAAAGCTTTCAACTGTGATCTTCGTGAGACATTAATAAGGAAGCTACATCATTATGGTGTAAAAAATATAGCGCTTAAACTTATAAGTTATTAATGGGAGCAGTTCCTTCGGATCGGTAGTATATATGGGTGTTCCTCAGGGCTCCATTCTTAGCCCATTCCTGTTCTCAGTTTATATTAATGACTTACTTTACTTGGTAGAGAATATCCTGGATATAGTTTTATCAGTAACCATCAGTAAGATGGTACTTCATTGATTTTCCGACTTAAAACAATTATTAAAATATGAGGAAGTGAGTAATATCAAATGGTCTAATCAAAAAAGGCTAATTCACTGGTCTTACGTCAATAATTTGATTTTCAACGGTAATAAAACAAAACGTTAATAAATTTACAACACCAAATGTTAAACAAGTAAGTAAATAAATAAAAAACCAGTCTGCTTTTTAATGGGAAGTGGCTAATCCACTATTTTTCTCGAAGTGGAACCCTCATATATCTAAACTAGCTCGCAAACTTAGTTCTGCAGCATATGCTGTAAAAAGATTAGTTTATTTTATATATAGTAATGCGACAGACATTGAAACTATCTTTATTTTTCAGAAGAGAGCCATACGAGGAATTTATAATCGATTAGCGAAAGAATTAAAAAAATTAAAAATAAATAAACATGTTAACTTTGCCCTCTCAACATATTTAAGAAAATCAAATGTATTTACACAAAAACGAAAATATTTTATAGCAGAAGAATTAAGCTGCTATATTTCGTTGTTTTTCTGTGAGAGCGTGGGCGTCTCCTGTTCGAGCCGACTCATTTGTGCTATAACAATGATATAGCTACAGCGTGGCTCTACCATGTAATATAATCTGAATAAAAACTATGTCAAATACCTCCTTTTGAGGCTTTTTATGTGTGGTCGAGCCATGCTGCAGTTATATTAGTAGTATAGTTGTAGCACGAATGAGTCGGTTCGACCGGGGAAGGACCACGCTCTCACAGAACACCAGCGTAAAATAGTAGCTTAATGCTGTTGTGTTTCGGGTTTCCTCACGGGTAACAACGCATCTGCATTTTGATTTGTAATTGAGGATAAGTTTAGATGTCTTTTCGTAATATTAAAATAACTAACTTCAATTAAGCTAAGGAAGCTATTTGCATGCTGTTATGCATGCATATCTTCGAATGGCTGAACCGATTTTGATGTTAGGATTGTTTTGAGAAATGGAAAAGATAAAATAAACGGATCTTGATGATAATAAAATAAATTAAATATAATAAAATAAAATATACAAAATTTGTCATACGCAAAGTTCAAAAATTTTATTGAACTAAGTTTGATTTCCACGTAAATAAAAGTTTCTGTTTCTGTTTCAATATTAAATGTCAATAATGCCACAATAATGGATCCATTCCAGGCAAAGCCAGGGCGGGTCGCAAATATTTTGATAAACCCATTATATGGTCTACAGGCGTGAAAAGGCTTATTTTAATTTTTTCACCTTATAGTTCTTGACTACCTGCTTATACAAGTACTTGGACATTAAAAATTCGGTTAGGTGAAAGTTATAATTGCACCACTAGTTTTGCGCATTAAAAATATAAATATTACTATACTTATAACTTTTAGAAACTTTTTTTTTTAATTAAACAATAAAGTTGATAATTAAAAAACATTATAAATACATATATATGTACCTATTAGTAATATGTGCGTTAGTTCAGACTCTGCTGCTCCAATGCATGTTGCGTGAAATAATTTATTTCTAAGATACACACAGATGTCCACACGGTGTTTTCCTTCACCGCCGAGAACTTGGTACGTCAGCAGTTAAAATTGCATTTCATTGGTGCCGACGGAAATCGAACACGGTCTCCAAGTGTACTATGAGATTTACAGGGAGCGCTTAACCTCTGAGATATCACGACTCTCAAAAATTGTTTTTGAATTCACAGAGAATAAATTATATTGTCAGCCAGCGTTTTTAAGGAAAAATTAATATGTTTGTGACAACCCATTTAAATATAAACAGGATGTGGCTTTTAGACATAATTACGACACGAAGATTGGCCAGAGATTATTATTAGAACATTATCATTATATTCAGATAAAATCACGTGCAATTATGATACTATATAAATAACAGAAATTTAAACTAAAGCTAAATCGTGTTGGATTCGTTTTGAGCAACTAACTTACTTTGTTTTTAAAATTCTTGTAAGTACTGCAACATTTTTAAAATACATACCTACCAAAATATTTCATTTATAGTTATTGTGTTTTAAAAATATATAAATCTGTTGCCTTCCGTTTGCTTGTTTAAATACTACATACTAGATTAGCAACCGGGATTATAAATGTCAATTTAGAAATAAAACGAAGAGAAACCAGAATATTTTTATTAAGGTTACATCTAATAAAAACTAACAAAGTAAGTAGACCAATATAAAGGCGAAAAATCGCATGTTTTACCACACATTAATTTGTGTTTTATTCTTGGATTATTCTGGGTCTGCAAAAAATAGGATGGCGGTCATTAAGTTATACAACAATGATGTTATATAAATTGATGTTGATGATGATGTTATATTAATTGATGATTTATATTGTTATATTAAATCAATGATGGCGGTCCAGATCCGTTTCGCGGTCCGCCATTAACGCCAGGGCCACCAGGGCGGCGCCACTTATTATTTGACAGATTTCGTAGTGGGGAAGTTAAGTTTTTCGAAAAATGTAAAGGTTAATGTTTCTTTCTGTGCTATCACCTATGTTTTATATTAATTACATTAATTATAAATAAACCAAAGCACATATATTCATAAAAGTAATTAAAAAAAATGTTAAAAATGTGCAAAAAATTAAAGAACAAACCACAGAGGCATTGTTTTGTGTATTAATATACTAGAAACTGAGAAACTTTTATTTTTAATTAAGTTTTCAATGAAATGACATTGTGTAACAATAAACTTCACCTCAGTGCCAACTAGCGACATCTGTTGACACATCGTTGAACCTCGCTCTTATCTTCCGAAAACCAGACGAATAAAATATATTTAGTCGTTCGATAAATTTGAAAATTAAAAAAATATCCTTTTAATAGTGTGATAAGTATTTAAATTTTTATGGTTATCTTATATAATTATTTGTTCAAAAAGACTTTTACATACGTAAAGTGTATTTATATGCACATATGTTATACTGGCAACTCGGCATCATTAATTTTTTTCACTAATAACTCACTAACATGTCAATTTTCGATTTCAAAAAAGGTCCTCCATGTTTTTCCGATAAAATATAGCCCACATCACTCCTGCCAATACTCTATCTCTATCCGTTCGTGAGGTTTGATCACCATCGGTGAAGCGACTCAGATTAGACCAGACAGGCGAAAGTAAAAAAGTGATGAATGACTAATGACTATTGATGTCCGAATATCATGCAAATGATCTGAAATGTATTGAATCATGAGCGCGATAAAAGGCAGTTATTGGGATATTACAGAGAGACGTTTCAGTTTTTTTTTTTGTATATAGATGCATAGCTAACTACGTAATTAAAAATATATATTTATTATTCATAAATATTTATCGCACCAATAAAACTAATTTATTTGCTCGATTGCCGGACGATTGACGTTTTATTGTGATAGAAAAGTAGGTTCGCCAAGAAATATACGTAGAGTACTTTAAAATGTAATTTGTAATTTTTAAGACGACACATCGAAAAGGCTATCGCCGTACTGATCCGAGTGAATACATAATTTCTACAAAAAAGCGCTTAGAAATTCTCAGAAACTTTAAAATAATTTTTTTAAAAATTATTGATTTAAGTAATCAAAATAATGAGCAAGTAAATTATGAATATTTATGTTATGAATATATTTGAGTGATTTCCAAGCATATAGATTAAGTAATTTCGTTGTAATTTCAACTATAGTGATTTTTTAGAGGTGTTTTCGCAAATAATTATGATCGAGTCAAAATTATACAATCGTGTTTTTGAACAATCAAATTCAAGATAAAGGCATGAATTTACCTATATCAAAATTTCACTTTCCTTAGTGGTGTCAGTCTTTATACTATTCGATGAAAGGGGTGCATTTTTTCACGGTGTCGCCTTAATCTTAGTCCATAAGTGTAACAACGCATAATATGCATTTTGATTCTTAATCGAGGACGGATTTCGATGTCTATGAGCCAAATCTTTCACATACTATCAGGTGGGTTGTATGCTCGCTTTTTACCCTTATTTTATTTAAAAAAAACGTTTCACGCCATATTATCGACTTGCAGTGTCACCTCTCATCACTGTAACATCTTTTTTTTTATTTACCTCATACAATAAGTTGTCTAAGAGAAATTGTGAAAAGTAACAACAAAAGGCTATGCCTCTTGTTTTTATTCTCTAATTAGTGTTCCTTATTGTTATTGTACATGAGTACAAAAGTATAATATTGCATTGATTATTATGCACTAATCATTGGTTCCTTTTCATCGACGACCAATTATTTCGAATGGATTCGACTCTTGGACGGAACCGAGATTTATGCAAAATCATAAGTTATGATAAATAAGAGTACTAGTGCTTTGTTACATATGAGGACTAAAATAGAACGCCTTACAGCGTTGAGCAGTGCACGCACTGCTACTTAGATACGGCAATAGATTAGAGAATGGTATCCATTCAGGCAGACTCCTAGGCAAAAAAACCTTCGACTATGAAGTTGACAATTCCAATGTTGTGTGAGTGAACCGACAATTGTTAAGAAAGAAAGGTTCTCGAGTGGGAGCATCGTACTGTCAAGCACGGTGTTGGGCTACTCCCCACTAGATGCAGTAACCTGATGAAGCATACAGAGGCACGGTTAATCCAGGTAGCTTAAAACATGCTTTGTGGCAAACTGTGAGGAGGCGTAGTAATATGTCCTGGGGTATGAATGATGCTGAAATGATAACTTCCAATAGTATTCGACGCTAAAGATTCGAAGTTATTGCTGCGATTAAAATAAGACAAGAGAAGAGATAAAATGTCTTTAAGGTTAACCTTAACGTTTGACAGGAGAATATGCAAGGGATTTAAATCATAAATAACAGAAGAGTAACATATAATTAACGTTTTCAGACGAAGATGTTGAAGACAATTTTCATTTTGACAATAGTTGCAATGCTGGTTGGTGAGGTAAGTGGTCATTAATATACCATATTTTATAATATAAGAGTAACAACTATTAATAGACAAAAGACACCTGAGTGTTAGAAATAGGCAGTTCATTAATTTAAAAATAAAAATGAACATAGATACACCTCTACCAATTATTAATCTATACAAATAAATATATTAAACGAAGTGTCCGAGAATATACCTACCTCGGGCAGATATTGCAACTAGGTAATAATAACTTCAAGAAGGAAGCCGATCGGAGGATTCAGTTAGGCTGGGTAGCATTTAGAATGCTCCGTCGGGTTTACTCGTCGCCCATACCACAGTCTGAAGACATAAGTCTTCAACCAGTGCGTTCAGCCCGTACTGACTTATGGTGCCCAAAATGTGGACCCTGGCGATACGACTACTCCAAAAACTCAAAGTCGCTCAGCGGGCAATGGGTAGAGCTATGCTTGAAGTTTCTGTGGTAGATAAAATTCGAAATGAAGAAATCGGCCGGGGGACCAAGATTACTGACATAGCCTTCCGTGTTTGTAAGCTGAAGTGGCAATGGACTGGTCATGTCTGTCGCAGAAATGACAATTGGTTGCGTAGACGTGTTACGGAGTGGAGACCGCGTCTAGGCAAACGTAGTGTGGGACGCCCCCTGCCCAGATGGAGCGTGTAGCCGAAGATCTGGCTAAGTGGTGCGCCTTGGGATAGGCCTATGTCCAGCAGTGGACTGCCGCAGGCTGATGATGCAATAAATTGAATATATATGCGTAATTTTAAAATTTTTGAGTTAGGTAAAGACTGGTGGGATTTTTTGTTTGTGTATTTGAATATCCACACGAATATACGTGGTCGGCTCGAGCGCGGAAGGACGTTACAGAATACCAGCGTCAAACTGCAGCTTATTGCTGTTTTCTTTTTATAGAAGAGGAGGCAAACGAGCATGCGGCTCACCTGATGTTAAGTGACTACCGCCGCCCATGATCAACCACAACACCAGGGGAATTGCAGGTGCGTTGCCGGCCCTTTAGAAAGCAGTAAGTGTTGTGTTTTGTATGAAGCAAACCAGGAGATTGGCAGCAGCGCCTAATTAATATCAACTGAAAATAAACTTGCGATTGCCAACCCGGCTGCCAAGCGTGGTAACTATGGCAAATATCCCTCCTATGAACCAGTCTATGATGGATGCCTGTGTTCAGCAGTGGACTTCTAATAGGCTGCTCCCGTAATGGTATGTTGGCGTCATGCGGTTGACTTTTATGGGCTGTAAAAGAAAGAAAGGAGGACTGAGGTCTACCACAGTTCCCTTTTCCATTTTTTAACGAACCACCGGCAGACATCGTCGACAATCCGTGCTGCTCTTAGATTATTATATAGAGTGTTGCTCTGTGTGTACTTATGACGTGCAGCATTACTGATAAATAATAATGTAACTTTTCCTTTGTAATTGTTTCAGTCAATTCAACAAGGTCAAGGTCAAGGAGGTAAGATTTTCCTTTTTGTAATCCCCTTTTTTAATAACTGTATTCTTAAAAGTACCGATTTATTTCTTTGATAATAGTCGATTTGTATTTTGATCGTTTGGTGGTGCCATAAGACCATTAATTACACTGTTTCCTCCCACCGGTGACATAAGGCGACTAGGGATTTTGCCAGGGAAAGCGTATGGCTTCTTATCTTTCGATAGATGGCGCTATAATCATCTCGTTTACTCCATACGTAAAATACCCAGACGACAATGCATAGCAGCGTTAAAAGTGCGAAGTGGTACTGCGATCGTCGATCTGCTTACCAAGTGTCACGATTGAGGCAAATCATCCCGTTAAGAGGTTGAATAAGAGAAGAAGGAGAACTGATATTAGTTTATTGTGATCTCTTTTAAATAAAAATAAAGCAATCCTTACAATATTCCGTTGCATGTAAAATAGGGAAATTAGAGTATTACGATGTCATCTATTAGGATAATTAGTAGGTCCACCACTGTACGATTTACAAGAAGCTTTATTCAAAAATGTGGACCAGTGTAAATAAACTCTATTTATTAAAATTATTTAAAAAGAGCTTAGGATATATTAAGGAAGAGTGAGATAGAGAGAGAGAGAGAAATAGAAAGAGAGAGAGAGAGAAAAACGAAGCGAGTAATTTTAGTAAAAAAAATTGTGACAATAGTTATTGCACTGGAGAACGAAAACTCAATCCTTAGTTAATTGTTATCAATTTTTACGAAGAACATTTCCTCGTCTGAAGATAAATTTATGTTGTGTCTTGTGTCGCATCTACCGTTCGATACTGACAATACCGCGTGGAAAGTGAAAAATATACATCACTTCATTTATTTGGGAAATGCTAGAAAGATCTCATGTTCTTTGGTAGTCTGTAGAACCAACTTCTTTTACGTCAGTCGTAAAATAACAAGCGTTAAAGATGCGAGGCATCTGATATCTGATACTAATGATTATGAAATTTACTCTCTACAACGAGAAAAGCTCCAGTCCAGCACTCCACAACAACTTTTAATAGCAGATGAGGAAGATAAGTAGAAAAGGTGTACAAAATACTTTTAAAATAATAATTTATGAGATGCCTATGAAATAGTGAAAGGTGAATATGTAACTATTGGACTCGTAAATATCATTCTTTATATTTTTACAGGTATGGGCGGTGGTCCGCCACCGCAATTTGGAGGTATGTATATTTTTTAAATATTATTAAGAGCTGATCAAATCAAATAGAAGTTATTCACACTTTGATATTCAGTCAGGTTACCATTTTTCTGATAGATAACTTTTATTTGATAATTGATAAATCAGGTTGTCAATATATATATATATATATATATATATATAATAAAATATACAGCGAGTCGATGGATGCAGGTGGCTCAGGACCGTGCTTTGTGGCATTCCCGAATGAATGGCATTAATGAATGAATTTTTAATACATAATTTTGCAAGCGAGTTGTTGGAATAGGCTATATTATATATATATAGTTCGTATGCAACTTTTGATAAGGTCGTGTTCAAATTATTGACCGATATAAACCCCTGTTTTAACGGAATGATTGTGACTGATTGTCAATCAGCATCAGTGATTGGCGCAACATGGCGAAACAAATGCATACATGTAGTTCGAGTTCGAATGAGATGGACAACGGTGAAAAAATATTGTGTAGTGTTCAAAATTATTTTCATTGAATATCTCTTTATATCTATTACAGGCTTAACGCCCCGCAATATTACCCGTGTCCATGTTGTTCCACCCAAACTACTGTCATGAAACTCATGACCAACGTTTATAATGAAATCGCATAATATAGATAAATCAAGCTATCACAGGGAAACGTTGTCATATTTAGGAATGAAAATGATCGCCTATTTTAAATTAAACTAAGACTTCTTAAATTTACGCGAACTCTACACATTGAATAAAACTATTATTTACGGATTTTATCGCGTTTAATTACTTTAATTTATTTTTATTATTATCCCGACGTTTCGAGTGCTTTACAGCACCCATGGTCACGGGGGGGACTTTCGGGGGGAAACGTCGGGATAATAATAAAAATAAATTAAAGTAATTAAACGCGATAAAATCCGTAAATAATAGTTTTATTCAATTTATTAAACTAAGACTTTAATTTCTAATCAGGGCCTAAAACAATAATTTAATTATTTTTAAGAAAAAAAAAAGAAACGGAGAAAACCCGTCAAGGTTTTCTCCGTTTCTTTTTTTTGTTGAAGTGTCGTATAAACAAACAGTAATACTCTTTTTTCACCCAAACGGTTTGTATTTTCGAAGTCCCTTCCTTAGTATGTGCCATGGAAGTATTGTCTTAATATCATGCTTCTACGTCCAGTGGTTTAGGCTAAAACAAAGTAAATTTCGAAAAAAAAAACACCTTTTTTTTTCGAATATTAAGCCTTCCCAGTCCCCACCTCGTAATAGATTGTTTTAAAAATCGCAAATTCGCTAAACACGTATTCATTTACTTTATTTACCAAGAACAATCAAGTTTTTTTTCTTCTTAGGGTTTGAATTTTCCCAAATCCTTTTTAAGTGGAACGGGACTTAACTTCTTTTAATACATATTGCACCCTCGTTTCCAAACCTTAAGAGTAAATTTATGAAAAATAAATAATGATATTATTTTTATTCACGAGTATTAATTTGTACTAATTTTTAGTTAAAAACAAAGGGGTAAACGGTTATTCAAAAAATCGCAAAATCCCTACTCATATATTTTAACTTTGGAAGTGCCTTAATATGAAGAGTGTGATATACACACCCTATTTCACTTGTTAGGGGTTGAATTTTCAAAAATCCTTTCTTATTCTATATTAGACACTATTCATACATTAGACTCCTTCGTGCAGTTTGGGCCTGTGCGTTGATAGAATTAGGTCATCGTCTTTTATATAAGTACATATAGATCAAATATGAGTGATTGTACAATCAAATGTAAGCGATTGTATATTCTTCCTAATTTTTGTCCACAGAATGCGATTCCTATATAGAACAGAACTAAAATAGCTATAATAAAAGAACTATAATAAAAAAAAAATAACTTTGTGTTTTTTCCCATCTATAGAGAAAATATTATCATACAATTTATTTGATAATGAATTATCTTCAGTCATTCTGTTTTCAAATTTGAACTTAATTTACTATGGTAAAATTCAATTCTACTTTGCGTAGCTCATTGACCTATATTGCTGCAGCACCATATGCTGACGTAGCGTAACTTTGGTTTGTTAACATAACGCAGCCTCAAATAAAGTTGATTTTAATCCCTTTTATAATATTCTATTAGCGTTAATGATTGTGGTCCAATTTGTAGACAGGACACTTTAGAGTAGGATATTTTCTTTATTAAGTAATACTTTACCATGTAGGTGGCTTCGAAATGAAGGGAGGCGGTGGTGCTGGTGACATTGGAGGCGGACAAGTAGGTGGACAAGTTGGCGGGCCCGGTGGTCAGGAATTTGGCAAATAATAAGGTTCGCTATGAGTTTCCCTTTTCTTTGTCATTAAAACTATAATGGCTGTTAAATTTTATTGTAGTTTTAGTTAACGTAGCTGAATTGATTTTTCGCCTTGTGCCATTGTGACGCCTACGTTAAGAACCAAGTAGGTAACGTTTGGAACATTATAACTCTACAAGTTATGTTAGTAGCATAGCTATAGCACGAATGGGTCGGCTCGACCGGGGAAGGACTACGTAAAATAGTGTCTCAATGATGCTGTGTTTCGTATGGTAAGTGTAGAGAATCGGATACCCATTTTACTGGAAACGAGGCATTCCATCTTAGTTCTCTCTATCTAGTATGTAGATGCCCATGGGCCACAGCAACCACTTACCTTCAGGGAGAGTGTGTGCTCGTTTGTCACCCTATCCTATAAAAAATATATTTTGGGGAGTGTGGCCACAAATTACATGTTTTAATGCCTCGGTATGTGATGTGTCTCGTTCTTTATCTCATTCTCTCTCTCTCTGTGTCTCTCTCTGTGTCTATCTCTCTCTCTCTGTCTCTGTCTCTCTCTCTATGAGACGGGTGGTACCCTACAAACCAGGTACGATACATCATTCTTTCCGCGTGGATCTTAGTTATATAATCTTAACATTTGAATGATTGAATACCAGCGTAAAATAGTAGCTCAATGCTGCTGAGTTCGTATGATTAGTGTAGAGAACCAGAGACTCTTTTAACTCTAAGTCTTCAAGGGTGGCAACGCCTCTGCGTTTTGATTCTTAATCCGGGATAAATGTAGATGTCTATGGGCCACAACGTCCAATTACCATCGGGTGGACTGTATGCCCGTTTTTCATCATATTCTATAAAAAAAATTAGTTCCGCCATTCCCCTTACCATAATCAAACAACGCGCCCGGCGGGTACCCATCCTTTGGTTGAGTCTACTTAAGAATGCAGATGAAGTTATTTGCTTTGTGGTGAATAATGTGTACAAGAAAGGAACCAACATTAATTGGTTGTTGGTCCTTCGTGCTATAGGGCTGACACATTTGCACTCAGCTTACCAATCCATTGGGCTGCGTTGGTTACTCCAGATCGATTGTATTACATTAATTAGTAAAATGTTCATTCAATAATACACATAATATTTAATTAACGTACATACTCGTATGTTTGTTTCAGAATTACGTGTTGGTCAAGAAAAAGCTGTACCGATAGAAGATTGTACTGTGATTGATCTTCGGTTTAAAGAACTTTATTTCTCATTAAGACAGTAAGTCACTTACATGAGAACAATAACATCTATATTATAATTCTAGTGCGTGTGGGTAGTAAAAAATAAATAAAAATTATACCGGTCGATCGTTAACCAAGAAGCGAGTTCATTGTGCTCTTATCAGCTATAAGGCGGTGGTCCAAGTATAATTTTAATGCATAGTTTCATCATTATAAATATATTCAAATAATCTTCTTTTAAAAATATTGATTGAAGTCGTTTCTTTCACATGTTTTGGAAGTTGATTGTATAACTGTGCTCCCCCAAATGTTATGTTATTTTTTCCATAGTTTGTTCTTACGGCAGGTAACACAAAATTGCTGGCTCGGCGGGTTATATATTTGTTTACCTCTACAATATATACGTCTACAAAACTAACTGCGCGTGTTTTATTTAAACCTCTTTATACGTATAAATAAAATTAAAAAACAAAATCGGATGATTATTTTCGTGTAATATAGACATGACCAGTCATTTCTAAATATTTTGTCGGCATTAATGGCTTTATGTAAAAATTGTGAAGAAGCTTCACGAACAGATAAAAGGTAATGTCAAGAATGGTACAGACTGTCATATTAACCAAAAATCTTAGTTTTTCTTTGTGAAATCGGAAAATTTATAAAATAAATATTCATTTATATTTCTTAAAAAAAAGCGAAATGACACAACATTAATAGATGCCACACAACGTTGCTCAAGAAGTTGCAACAGAGCTCGCTAGTTTCAAATATAAACCTCCCGTTGACTGAGTAACAGTACTTCCTTTCTACCTAAAAGTCCATCTTGGCAGGTCTCTTACCTATTTGTACCGCCATATATAATGGTGGTTAATATAGCGCATAGCGCCATATTATAGCGCGCTATGTCTTCATAACACATAGCGCGTGCTATGTAAGTAGTCGCCATGGAGCTATGACGCTATGACGCTTTGGCGCTATTCATATCAATCGGCAATTAGTTCTAGCAGCAGCGCTATTCGGAGTAGACGTGTGACGCAAATTTAATCTAGCAGCACGCTATTCATCGCGAGCGAACTCATTTAGTGTTAGACGTTATTTAGTTAGTGTATACTGTATATTTATAAGTGATCGAAGGACACAGTTGTCTGCTACAAGAGAAGCCTAACTAATGTTTTTAAATGTAAATAAAATATAGATACAAAAGTGTATATAATAGTGTTTGTAAATAGTTGATTTTTGTATACACAATCAATAAACTTTTAAATACACCTTCGATTCGTAATTTATATTAAGATCAAAATAACGTTTACATCAATTATAATAAAAAATGATTAATTTTATTTCCTTTTAAAAAGTACAGTCCTTAAAAATATTTTTAGGATTATAAAAAGTCGTAAGCCTGAAAAGTATGAAAGAGCGTCCTTTAATTTTTCTTTACCACTTTATTTTATTTTTATCTAAAATGCGACTTATTGCAAAACAATGTTCTTATATAGCACGCGGTCTATCCAATGAACGACATGTAATGTAGAGTGCTCCGAGACATAGCGTGTTGCTAAACTTAACGCGCTTGCCGGCTTCCTAACACTTTTTTTATAAATAGCGCGCTATAACATAGCGTATTTAATAGCGCGCTAGAAATTTCTAGTTTATAGTCTGTAGCGTGCTATTGATTTATAGTCGTTTGGAACAACTTTAGCCATATAGCAGTAGGTGCACTGTTGTGTTCCGCTCTGGACATTTTTGTCCTCACAGATGACAACGCATCTGTTATCTTCTTTGTTCGCACTTGGCTGCAGGTGTCCGTGAACGGCAATAGGCACTTACTGTGAGTTGGACTGCAAGTTATATTGTCACTTGTTTTTATAACATATAAAAAATCGGTTTTATAAAAAATCACAAGAAGTGACAAAAATAAAGCCATAGCATGCCAAATAACATTGAAAATTGTACACCAACTTATGTATTTTTCTTCACCGGCCAAAGTCTGGACACCAATATCTTCAATTGTATAGTCACAAACTTGGAAAGAAGATTGGCGGTTGAATTAGGTATCAAAAGACGCGTTTTAAATGTACTCTCCGTTGCTGCTATATATTCTGTTTTGTGCTAACAGGATAGTTATACTGCCATCTGGCCGAAGCCGTAAGATCTTATTGCCATTTCCTAAAGTCGCATTTTACGACAACCACGGCCTTTTAATTTTTTAAATATATTTATCATGATTGAATATGTTGAAGTGACTATTATTTAGCGTCATTTCAATGTAAATATTACGTAGAGACACATGTAAACCTGATGATTGGTTTAAAAGTGACTAATTTTATTTTCGTTATTCCAATTACTAGGGCAAAACGTAGTTAGTGTCTATAATCGAAAGAGACTACGTATTACCCAATAATTGGACCAAAATTTACTTATTTTATTTTAATTACCAACGACCCGCTCCCGCTTTGCTTGGATAGGATCTATAATTGTGGTGTAATTTAGTTTTAAGATAATCAAAGTCAGTTTTTTTTAATCTTTAAGTATTTCGGATTAAATATAGTTATTCCTAGATTTCCTTCCTATATTACTCCTATAGCCTACATCATTCCTGGCTTTACTCTTTATCTGTTCGTAAAGTTTCGTAACAATCAGTTCAATCCGAATACAGACCGACAGACAAACAGATAGACAGACAAAAATATATGTTATTGTATGCTATTTAAAAGTCAAAAAAGAAATACATATTTTTTACAAGAACAATTTTATAAGCTATGTCACTTGTGGTTATTACATGCCACCCGTATGGTATACGTATCATATAGCTGTGGCTTATAAGTTATAAGTTTTAGCTGTGGGGATTATAAAAAAACCGTATGTTCCACAGAAAAAATTAAAGTACCTAGTACACGCCTATTATTTAAAAAAATATTGTGCTGTTAATTATTTTAAAATATGTTTTGTCTTTCCTAAGGTCCATGTAGTTTTTTGACTAAAAACAATATGTATCACATCCACTGTGAACTGAAAGGATTTTCATTTTATAATCATTCCCTGTAATTAGATTTCTTGAAATCTGAATATGATTTTTCAGTGTTAATTTAGATTTAAAATTATTATTTTTATTCAAGAGAAATTATATAATAAATTCCAAATATTTTGGTGCACTTTTACCCATAAGAGATAGCTGAACAAAGAAATATTAATTTGTCCTATAATTGTAGTGAATTTTAATTAAATAATTGACTTTTCATTCATGTGAAATATTCGTGTTTCACTTTAGATATAAAAATGCTATATATATTTTTAAGTTAATACCAAGTAATTCAAATTTATTTTTAAGGTATTGATTTTTTTATTTCGAATTAACTTTATAATACAATTATAAGCAATTTTAGAATTTTCCACTTTTTTAGGGTTCCGTAGTCAACTAGGAACCCTTATAGTTTCGCCATGTCTGTCTGTCCGTCTGTCCGTCCTCGCTTAATCTCTGTGACCGTTAGCACTAGAAAGCTGAAATTTGGTCCCAATATGTGTATCAATCACGCCGACAAAGTGGTAAAATAAAAATTGGAAAAAAATGTTTTATTAGGGTAGCCCCCCTATATGTAAAGTGGGAAGTGATTTTTTTAATTTCAACCCTAACGTGTGATATATTGTTGGAAAGGTATTTTAAAATGAATAGGGGTTTACTAAAATCATTTTTTGATAATGTCAATAATTTCGGAAATAATCGCTCCTAAAGGAAAAAACAATGTGTCCCCCCCCCCCCCCTCTAACTTTTGAACCATAAGTTTAGAAAATATGAAAAAAATCTGGAAAGTAGAAATTTATAAGTACTTTCTAGGAAAATTATTTTGAACTTGGATGGAAACAACAGTTTTTGTACAAACTCATAAGTGGGAACACTTACTGTGACGGACGGGAAACTACGGAACCCTACACTGAGCGTGGCCCGACACGCTCTTGGCCGCTTTTTATTATTTTCTGCATCTCATCATCTATGTATATATCATATCATGATAATTACTAATAAGTAAAAACAAGATTAAGACTAGACTAGTTGAAATTAATTTTACAGCTGCATGAAATACAACATTTTCTGACATCCTAAACTCAATATATGTGGGAGGACATGCTTAACGAACACTCCAATAATAATAATACTTAATATATTTCAATCCGTCATATCATAGTTACAGTAGTACATTTGAAATGAAATTTAAATTTTCAATTAGATATGAATTAAATTAAAATAAATTTGAATTATATAAAATTAAAATTATTAAAAACCAGATTAAAACCATTAACACCAAATTAACATCATTAAATTTAAAAAAAATAACAGTATGCCTGCCTCTGAGTCATTTGTTTGTTTGTCATTAAATTAATCATATAACAATGATTAATGTACTGACAATGAAACCTGTTTGCAAGTACGCTCAAGATCGTGTTGGAGATGGTCTGGAGCCTGCGCCCCAGTCATGTGCACCGTTTTCGCATCGTCGTGTAGAAAGAGTCGACACGAGCGTCGTCAGCGTATATCCCTGCCGCGCTGTAGTGCCCGTGCAGCCCCAACAACATTCTGAACTTATTATTATACTGTGCAATAACACGGAGTGCGTTGTACTGCTTTTGGGTATATGACAACTACAGGCTGGCTATGTGCAGGGACGTACAAAATAATCGGAAAAGGGTTATTTTGACGGCCCCCGAGCAACGAGAAAACCAGCGTGCGATCATATTGGCTCTCACAAACAACGCTCTCCGCTCCCTATCAATGTCCGCATCGTCTCCCAGGCCAGGGGTCATGATATGCCCGAGATATTAAAACTGTTCGATTGTTTTTAACTCGCCACCATTCAGTCTAATAGCTGAAACAATCTGGACAGACCACGCACTTAGACACTCGGCAGCACCATGTCGTTCGCATAACTAATATTATTGACACAAATATCGTCAATATGGTAGCCGACATGGGTGAGCTCCTCTATCAGTGCGTTCACGTATGGTTGAACAGCTTTGGCGAGGTCATCCCGCCCTGCCTCACCCCGCACTCCAACCATCGAACGACGTTGATCTGGTTAAAACACCAGTACTTGAAGATTTCTATCAGTTCGAGAGGCATTGAGATGTTCCTTAATTTTTGCCATAACGTGTCATAACTAACCAGGTTGAATGCTTTCGAGAGGTCAAGGAAACACGCATAAATAGGTGTGTTCCTTACGTAGTAATACTTGTCAGTTTGCTTTAAACAAAAGATAGCTGACTCAGTAGACAGGGACTGACTATATTGATTGTCATGAGTGTTTACATACCGGTCAAGCTATGTATTAAGCAAACCGTCAAGAACCTTAGCAATCACTGTGGCTAGAGAGATTGGCCTGTAGTTGCTTGTATCGCATAGGTCACCAGTATTACTCTTCACAATTGGTACCACCACAGTCCTCATCATCTCTGCTGGTAAGTACGCATGTTCTGTACAAAATGTATGTAACATGGCAAGAACTCTGGGCAAGCGGACCCCGACAATGCTCAGCCTGTAATGATCAAAAGACTTTCCACGAGACATTGATTTTATAACTCCTCAAATATCCTTCGCTGTGGATCTGATACTTATCTCTAGCCCACGCGAACCCTCTACACAGAATGGCCATGATGTTCCCAACTGTGATTTCACCATAAAGTGATCCTTAAATAAGTCCGTAATACATTTTGTTTCACTCAACCTGTTGACGCTCACGGGTAAGCCCGGCTTATTATTTAGCTTACTCGTAGTTTTCCAAAAGTAGCGAAAGTCATGCTTCGAATGGTGAGAAGCAAGGATATCCATATTTATCCGCCCCCTATTACTTTGGCACCACTTTAAGCGCGATTTAAAGATTCTACGACTCTCCCGCATCTCCTCCCAAACACTTCTTCACTTGGTTTGCTCCAGAGTACCCAATCCATAAATTTACACCGAGGTACCCCGTGAGCCGTGAGCGTCACGCACGTGCTTGTTCCATTAAATCACCGGTTGTTTTCTTTGTTCGGTTAACAATGGTAAGACTCTCAGAGGCGGCTTTACACTATGCATTTATAATCTTATTAGTACCCGGTTAACCGAGCTTTGCTCGGTATTTTTCGCTCGGTTTTTTTAATTCGTGTGTTTTGGAAATTATATTTAGATACAAATTACATACACATTAATACTGATGAAATACAAATAATATTTTTTGATCTTAGCGACATAATAGAAAAAACTGTACTGGTTATTTCAATAAAAAATCATGAGTGCAATTAGTTTAATTTAAATTTTCGTGTTTTTAAAAAATACTAAAAAAGGGCTCGAAAAAATAGATTTTCTCTAAAAAGAAAGGATCTTGAAAAAAAAATTAAAAAAAGTCGGTCGGTCGGTCTGGGCTCGAACCACGGTTTTACGAATCTGTGACCGCCCAATATACCAATTAAGCTTTATTTATTGCTCCCGAAACTCCCTGGACACAAAATTTTATGAAAATCGTTGGAGCCGTTTTCGAGATTTCGATTATATATATATATATATATATATATATATATATATATATATATATATATATATATATATATATATATATATATATATATATATATATATATATATATACAGGGTGGCCCGTCGTGGATCAAACGCAACTAGGGGTTAGATGGGGTCATCAGCTGCAAAAAGTTGTTCTACGGGAGGTCCTTAAAGTCAACCCCTGCAGAGTTATAATTTATTTTGTGTTTTTATGAGAAAATTGACTTTTTTTAACTAATTCTTATTAGAATGCCAAAAAATAAACATCCTCTATCTCTTTTATAATTTTCACTAGATTGGTACTGATGAGTCCTTGCGTTAGACATGCTATTTATGGTTGTTTATTGGGTGTGTTGAAGATAATGTTAAGTTTTACGATTATTATTTTTCTCAAATCATAACTTTTTATTTACTTCGGACCCCACTGTGAAAAAAAATACTCTACCGAAAAGTGACCCTGTATTACAAGTTTTGGCGCATTTAATAGGGATTCTGAAAAGGTATTACACATGGCCATGAGTGGCTCTAATATCTTTCTAGATTCTATATTACGATAGAATTGTAATACAGTATTTTTTTTTTCACAGTGGGGTCCGAAGTAAATAAAAAGTTATGATTTGAGAAAAATAATAATCGTAAAACTTAACATTATCTTCAACACACCCAATAAACAACCATAAATAGCATGTCTAACGCAAGGACTCATCAGTACCAATCTAGTGAAAATTATAAAAAAGATAGAGGATGTTTATTTTTTGGCATTCTAATAAGAATTAGTTAAAAAAAGTCAATTTTCTCATAAAAACACAAAATAAATTATAACTCTGCGGGGGTTGACTTTAAGGACCTCCCGTAGAACAACTTTTTGCAGCTGATGACCCCATCTAACCCCTAGTTGCGTTTGATCCACGACTTTTGGGCCACCCTGTATATATATATATATATACAAGAATTGCTCGTTTAAAGTTATAGGATACATACTGTCAATTATACGCCTGTGATCTCGGTTGTCACAACGTTTATCACTACAGTTACTGAATTCAGGCGTAAAGTCAATTTCTTTTAACTTATTATTAGATAATTTTGTATGTAAATCTATTTGTTCGAGGTTTCTCTCCCCCATTTTATTTTATTACATTCAGGATTTCCTTGTAAAATCTTTGGTTTTACATTATTAATATTGCATTTAATAATGAGTGGAAAGTGGTCAGACCATATCGGATAATATTTGATGTGTGTCTAACCATCTTAGCGCCCCAGTAGCGTCACTTATAAAACCTTATGTGTCAGACAATAAACGGTATATATATATATATATATATATATATATATATATATATATATATATATATATATATATATTTATTGTCTACCAACGACTGTAACATTATAGAAACTTAAAGTAGTGTGTAATAAACTATTATGAGCTTAATGCACAATCAGTTACAGGTAAACACAATGTGCTATTTTAACATGTGACATAAGTACCTTTTACATTGATATAAGGTTAATTTTAAACTAGTTATACTAAGCACTAAACAATCGATTTTAATATAATATGTATTACTTGTGAGATACATTGTGTTTTCATGCGATGGCTCAAGTCAATCGTATTTATTTAAAACATAAAAGATTTTAAAAAGTTGATAATTGATATGGTCACAAGATATTGTTATGTTAGCTAATTACGTAATAACTTAAGACAGAAGTACCCTTAATTAGAGACTGAATAAATTAACCGACTTGGTATTACATGGATCTCACAACTTTTTACGGTAGAAGAACTGAGTTGCGAGACTAGGTTTTTTTACAAGTTATGTTTTTGATAGCTTGGGGGATAAGTCGCTCGCGTCCGTAGGCTTTGACCACCTAATCCTAGGCCCACCCTACACGTGTCCCCCGGGTGGTGCCAAATGAGCGACAAGCCGATAGCACAGACTCGGCTCCTCGCCGTGGTAGCGGCGTTAAATATACCACCCTATTCGCACCATGAGGAATGAAATTAAAGAAATGGCCCCGAGTTCCCGGCGCCCCTTTAATGGGGCAGGGGTGCGAAGAATCTCCGGGAGGAAAACCGGCGACGAGGCTCGCCACCCGTCACGTTCTGTCTCCCGGAGGGGCGAAAAGTGGATTGCAGAGGCCCGTCTGGCTACGTTGAATATATGTGGAGCAATGAATGATAAAATGGATGAAGTATGCGAGGTGATGTATGATAGAGGAATAGATTTGTTATGTGTAAATGAGACGAAACGGAAGGGGAAGGATGTCACTACACATGGCATGTATACCGCATACTGGTCTGGTGTAGACGAGCTCGAGCGGGCATGCCAGGGAGTAGGTATCATCCTATCAGAAAGAATGGCGCAATGTGTGAAAGAGTATGAATGTGTAAGCCCAAGACTGCTATGGATACGATTGAAAGTGGGCTTAAAGAAGTTGTTTGTGCTAGGGGTCTACGCCCCAGACATGTCTAAGCCCACTCATATCCGAGAGCAGTTTTGGGAAATGGTAAGGATGGTATTAATGAAATGTAAGGGAAATGAAAATGTTGTTATGCTAGGAGATTTTAATGGAAGAGTTGGGGTGAGGAGGCTTGGTTATGAAAGGATATTGGGAACGTTTGGTGATGAAAGTATAAATGAGAATGGTGAAAGCCTCCTCACTGTATGTATGGAAAAGAATCTTTTTGTGACGAACACTTTCTTTCGCCACAAGAGGATTCACATGTACACTTGGGAAAGAGGTGATGATAGAAGCATGATAGATTTCATAATTGTGGATGAAAGATTGAGGGGCGCAGTGGTGGATACAAGGGTTTACCGGGGGTCAAACGTAGGAACGGATCATTTTTTGGTTTTATGCCGAATTAATGGTCTATTCAGGCGGTGGCGCCATCGGTCATCTGTGTCTACCACTGCGTTACAGCGTATTAGAACAGAAAGATTACAAGATGAAGGTGAGAAAAACAAGTTTAAATGTAGACTGAAAGAAAACGTAAGTGGTTTGGATGAATTATGTATGAATAAGTTAGACTTGGAGAATGTATGGCAAAATGTTCGGAAAGGTTTAGTAGATGCAGCTACCGAAGTATGTGGTGTTAGTAAAAGAAAGAATGAAAGGAAAAATAATACTTTATGGTGGGATGATGAGATACGTACGGAAGTTGAAGCAAAGAAGAGAGCATGGCTAGATTTACTAGCAACTAAGGCTGGTAATTCTAGCGGTACGAATGACTATTTTGAAAGAAAAAAGGCAGTCTTTAGACATCTAAATAAAAGAGTAAAAGAAGTAGTTGAAAGGAAAAAGCAAGAAAGAACGGATAAAAATGATAGAAGAATATCTGATAACTTCCAGGCAAATATTAAAATGTTCTGGAAACTCGTAAGAACTGCCAGGGGATGTTCAAAACAGCCTAAAATGAATGCTATAAGAGATGAGAATGGCTATATTCTGAATGATGAAGTTTTGAGTTTAAAGAGATGGAAGGAATATTTTGAAAGCATGTTTATGAGTGAGGAGACAACGTATGAACTGAATGAAAGAGGAACTCCGAAAGAAGAGGAAGGAGGTAGCGAGATAAGTATAGATGAAATAATGAAAGCAATGAAAAGCATGAAAGCAGGTAAGGCTGCCGGATATGATAGAGTTTCACTCGAAATGCTGAGGGCTGGAGAGGAAGTGGTGGCAGGCCTGCTGCACACCTTGTTTAATTTATGCTGGGAACTGAAACGGGTACCGGGAGACTGGTGCAAAGCCGTGATAGTCCCAGTATATAAGGGAAAAGGGTCGCAGCAGGACTGTAAAAACTACCGCGGTATCAGCCTTCTTAGCATCGTGGGAAAACTGTATGCCAAGGTACTAATTGAAAGGGTCATGAAAGAAACCGATGGAAAAATTTGGGATGTGCAAGCGGGATTTAGAAAGGGAATGGGATGTACAGATCAAGTCTTCTCCATGCGCATGATCGCGGAGAAGTTTTTGGCCAAAAACCAAAAGGTTTTTTGTGCGTTTATGGACTTGGAGAAGGCCTATGACAGGGTGGATAGGAATGTGCTATGGCAAACGCTGAACTCATTTGGGTTGAGCGCTGGCTTGATACAGGCATTGGAATCTCTTTATAGGGACTCTAGTGCTTGTGTTAGGATCAACGGGGTCTACTCGGACTGGTTTGGCATCCATAAAGGTGTCAGACAGGGCTGTGTGGCTTCCCCGTGGTATTTCAACCTATTTATGGACAGTTGTTTGCAAAATTTGAAAGTTGAAGAATGCGGATTAAGAATGGGTGAGTTAACCATCAAATGCCTTTTGTACGCCGATGATCAAGTTATTCTTGCATCGTCGGCGGCTGAGTTGCAAATGATGGTTACATTAATGAACAGATCATTAAAAGAAAGGGGTATGAAAGTGAACGCAAGTAAGACGAAAATTATGGTTTTTGAAAGAGATGAAATTAAAACGATATGTGAAATAAGAATAGAAGGGGAATTGATCGAGCAAGTAGATGAGTTTGTATATTTGGGGTGCGTATTTAGCAGGGATGGGAGATATGATAAGGATATAGAACGACGAGTGAACGCAGGAAACAGAGTAAATGGGGCCCTGCACTCTATTGTGAAGAGTCAAAATGTGTCAAAAAAGGCACGTACGGCAATTCACAATGCTGTGTTGGTCCCTACTTTAACGTATGGTAGTGAAAGTTGGGTATGGCAGAAGAAGCACGAGAGTAGAATAAATGCAGTAGAAATGCGGTCGTTAAGGAGTATGTTAGGGCTGAATCTGAATGACAGGGTGAAAAATTGTGTGATAAGAGAAGAGTGTGGTTTGCAAGATGATGTTGTGACCAGGATTAAGAAAGGAATGCTTCGGTGGTTTGGTCATGTGGAAAGAATGGATGAGGAAAGAGTGACAAAGAAAATTTATGTTGCAGAAGTGAATGGCAGAGTCGGAAAGGGACGTCCTAGGCGAAAATTTATCGACCAAATTGGCGATTTATTGAAAACGGGCCAAATTAGGAGTACCCTTAACCGACGAGCGTGCGTGCGTAGGTGTATGGATGTGAAGGAGGCGAGAGAGGTGTGTCAGGATCGTGCCAAATGGAAGTCTGTAGTCTCTGCCTACCCCTCTGGGTGACAGGCGTGAGTGTTTATGTATGTATGTTTTTGATAGCATATAATTTTATGTTCATATAATGACAAGTTAATATTAAATTATTACTGAAAACTTTATTACCTACTTAGTGCTCGTCCGATAATAGTTTATTTTACTCTAACAAAATCGCTTAGGCATCGTGTTCCACTGTACACACTGAACACTAAAAATGACCTTTGCGCTATCCCAACTTTAACACAGCCCACTCGAGTATTATCACTTCGAACTACAGTCACCTTATTAAAGATCTTTTATTCCATAACAATGTAACTCCTCCCCATGGTCATACTGATATCATCCCCTTTGACGTATCCATGGGTGATACACCCGTATAAGCGAAGTCATCATCTATACAGCCAAGAAAAAGAATTTCATGCGGCAGTAGCCAATGTTCTTGCAAGGCAATTATGTGAGACGTCGATATAACTACCGCACATCATCTACTGATCGGTTCACGTTCTTACAGTTAACACTTACAAAGTTATACAGGTTGTTTGGAAGGTCGATGCAAAGCCGTAAAGCGGAGCTAGTATAGACTATTCAGAATCGTTTGAACCCAACATGTCTTAGACGAAGTGCGACTATTATTTTTTTATCAAGCTTTAATGATTTTTGATGACGAAACCCAAAATTTTGGTGTTCGTTGTAAATTGTGGCCAGTTTGAAAGACAAATCATTTACTTTTTATTTTATTTTATTAAAGTAATGTGTAAACAGTCTAATGTATTAATATGATTCAGGCATCTGTGTCCTGAAATAAGTTTTTTACAGATATTTGAAGTCAATGATTTATTTAAAGATTGAGGAAAGTTGTTATTTGATGGCATTAAAAAAATACAGTTGGTGTGGTTTTAGTTCAAACATTTTTAAAAACATGTCTGGTTATTGTTCTTTCTTTTGAGGCATTAACTACGCGGATAGCTCACAAATTAATGAAATTAGGGCCTACAAATCAAATAGAGGGTGAAAATTATAATTTATTGGCGAAATAATTAAAACCAAATTTTGTTTAAAATTATTTATTACTCGTGTTCAAAATTTTCGCCGCGGTTCTTAACACAAGCACGGGCTCGTCTTCTCACTTCTGTTGTTGTTATTTTTAACTTCATCTCCAGTTTCATCGTTTCAAACGCTGAATTAATTCTCTCAATCAATTCTTCTTATGTGTTTATTTCCACATTCGTATAGACTAGTTCTTTGGCACGACCCCACACAAATAAGTCAAGTGGATTCAGGTCGGGTGACCGGGCGGGCCTAGGGATAGGCCCATCTCTGCCTATCCAGCTGTTAGGGAAACAATTATTTAAGTGCTCTCGTACATTTAATGTCCAATGCGCTGGACATCCATCTTGTTGAAAGATGATTTCTCGGTCTGTAGCGAATATCGGGGCCCCGGAGTCTTCTACAAGCTCTTTTTTTATATCTTTATTTATTATAGAGGGTTAGATCTACATTCTACAAGCTCTGTAAGATCATTTTGTAGGAATCCCAAGTAATTGTTGCCATCCAAATTATCCGGTAAGATATGGGGCCCAATCAGTGTTATGCCAATTACTCCAGCCCACACGTTGACCGAGAATTTCCTTTGAAAAGACTTCCGCTTTTTCCAATGTGGATTATTAGATTTCTCAGCCCATTGATGAAGGTTATGGAAGTAAGTAATGCCTTCCTTAGAAAATTTACTTTCATCTGTCCACAAGATTGATTTCAGGAACCATGCATCTACAATATCTGCGTTGAGAAGAAAACGACAAAACTGAATCTTTCTCTGAGGATCTCGCTCTTCAAGACCTTGAACACCAGTACCATGAAACGGGTACTTGTTATTTTGGTGCATTGTATTCCACACCTTCCAATGAGAAATATTTAAACTACGAGCTATTTTTCTAGTGCTGGGATGTGGATCAGCTTGAAATGCCACCAAGATATCTTCCTCGATGTGAGTGTCATGTCTACCCGGATTGACTCCATGTTTCACATGGTGTATCCCATCTTCAGCAAGCCGACGAAATGTGTTGTAAAATACTCTCACATTTGATACTCTGCGATTAGGATAGCGTTATTGGTACATCCGTCGTGCTAAAGATCCATTGCCGTCTGTTCTGCCATACATAAAAACAATGTCAGCATATTCCTCGTTCGAGAAAGAAGTCATAGTCACTTCTCAAATACAAAACGGCGTAGAAGCGAATTAAGACAAAAATTTTACGGTCAAAACGAACACGTTCAGGAGCGCAGAGCTAGGTAGCTAAGGCACAACAATTGGACATCTCTGTCCAACAGGACTCTCAATCCAATTGTTTGCCTTAGCAGAGCTAGGTAGCTAAGGCAAACAATTGGACACAGTGAAAAATCCAAACTAAATTAACACGTGCAGGAGCCGCAAAGGGCTACTACAACTGAACACGGTAATTTCTCACGAATAAGGAAATAACGTCCAGTCACAAACGTAGTTCTAACTCGACTAACACCCTTATTTATAAACAAGTAAAAGTAATTACTTGAGTAAAAGTAATCACTTAAGTAACGATTTGTATTCGATAGTTAAGTAATGGCTCCAAGTTAGAACTGTCAAAAGTTAGAATACTCAGCCAAGGAATAGTCACCATTTCCTTTACTTAAGCACTACTTTGAGGTTATTTTGGATAAAAAATGAAAACTTTGGATAGCATTGGAACGGTTTTTGCTGTTGTAGACAATATAGATGATAATATTATATTAGAGGAGATAGAATTTGAATTTTTTTAAATATATATATATATATATATATATATATATATATATATATATATATATATATATATATATATATATATATATATATATATATATATATATATATATATTTATATATATATAGTGTGGCAATAAATATTATTATTATTAAATAAAGGAAGTGGTCGTGTTATTTGAAAGTTTGGAACTAGTGTAACAAATTATTAATTTTATCAAGTTTAACCATTATTCAGTGTGACAGTACTTATAACAAGCGTTTATATACGAGTATTCAACATTTAGTAAACAACATTCTAAATTCTAATTCTAATACTAAAAACCTTAAAAATATATATTATAATAACTAAATTAAATTATTAAAAAAGAGGTCCTTTAGGCAAGGTTCCGAAGATACTGGCAGCGTTTCCCCGTTGAATAGCTAGACTAATTCTTTGTCCGAGGTAACTGCCAGCTCTTCGGTCTCCTGTGACGTCGATTAACCTTCTTGCATTTCCTTAAAAAGGCTTTTATAGCGCTAGGACCCCACGGACCAAGGGTCTCGACACCGAAAGGGACAAAAATATATTCGGAGCCTAGACCCCTGTATTTGCAAACTTTAGCCTTTTCTGCCGCTTCACAAGCCGCACCAGCTCTGTTGTTGGTTCCACGTAGATGGGAAGGGGGTGATTAACCATCGCATTCTGTGGGGGATGTAGGTGAGCAACTTGTAAATTCGATCACTAAATTAATCAACTTTATGTATTCCGGTAATGTCAATCCAGAAATTGTTCCAATTCTTTTCGGCGCGAACCTCATTGCTCTCACCAAAAAGGACTGAGGGGTGAGACCAATTGCTGTTGGATCAATACTACGACGCCTGGCCTCCAAAATTGCTGTTCGACATATTTTACAGAAATTAAATTCGGAATTTGAACCCGTACAGTTAGGCTTCGGTGTAAAAGGAGGGTGTGAGGCAGCCGTCCATGCCCTACGTTCTTTCCTAACATATGGACATCCTGACGTGTTGCTCAAAATTGATGTCAAAAATGCTTTCAATTCGGTAAATAGTCCCCCTGCTGACTGAAATAAATCAACATATACCGGAAATATACAATTATCTTCTTCTCAGTTACGCTGACCCAACAAAATTGTTATATCGGTCTAATGAATTATCCTCAGAAGTAGGTTGTCAACAAGGGGATCCCCATGGACCAGCAATTTTTAGTTTGGCTATAAATCCGATAATCAAAAGTTTAAATTCTGAATTCAATATTTGGTATCTGGATGACGGAACCTTAGGAGGTGATATGGAAACTGTATTTTCTGACCTTTTTTCAATCAAAAATAAATTTGAAGCCATTGGTTTGGAGCTTAACTTTAGCAAATGCGAACTTTTTATAAATAACTGCAACTTAAATTTAAATGACGTAAAACAAAAATTTAATACTTTGGCACCAAATACTATAATAGTTAACAGTAATTCCTTTTACCTTTTAGGTTCTACGATTTTTAACGAATCTATGTCTGAATATATTAATAATTCAATTGCTAAATTTCAAAATTCTGCTGACCGTCTCCTTGAAATTAGTCCACATTATGCACTTTGCATTTTAAAATCCTGCCTTTTTGTCCCGAAATTTACGTATGTGCTCCGTTGCTGCTCCTTTTGGAATCACCCAGACCTCTTGACACAAGTGGACAACTTAATCAAAATTAATTTAGAATCGATTCTTAATATACACCTCAACGAGCAATCTCGGACCCAAGCATCTCTCATCCGTTATGGTGGTTTAGGAATTCGCAAAATTTCCAGTGTCTCATTACCAGCCTTCCTACTTCTGTCCATAGTTCAGCAAATCTCATAAGTAAAATTTTAAGGGCATCCCCTTCAAACTTTGATATTGCTGGCCTGGAAGAAGCTAGAAACGCTTTCTTAATTGCATGCCCTGGTCAAAATTTTCAATTTCCTCTAAATTCACAGAGGAGCTGAGACGACATAAACTGCAAATTGACTTATGACAAGCTTTTATGCTTTAGTACAGGTTCGGCGCGTGCTAGGCTTTTGGCCCTGGGTACGCGTGAGGCCGGCTACTGGCTTCACGCGTATCCTTCGTCGAATACAGGAACATTTCTTGAGCCTGACATGCTCCGAATCGCAACCTGTCTACGGCTTGGGGTTCCGGTCTGCGCTCCTCATAAATGTCCGTGTGGCAGTAACGTCGCCAAGCTAGGACATCACGGGCTATCATGCCAAAAAGTGCAGGTGGCTTCTCGAGACATGCAGCACTTAACGATATCATACGCCGGTCTCTTGCCACCGTCAACGTGCCAAGTCTACTACGTCTGGTATTGCAAGAGACGATGGCAAGAGACCGGACGGTATGAGTTTGATTCCATGGAAGATGGGCCGGGTGCTGGTATGGGATGCAACCTGTTCAGACACGCTGGCCCCTTCCCATCTACGTGGAACCAACAACAGAGCTGGTGCGGCTTGTGAAGCGGCAGAAAAGGCTAAAGTTTGCAAATACAGGGATCTAGGCTCCGAATATATTTTTGTCCCTTTCGGTGTCGAGACCCTTGGTCCGTGGGGTCCTAGCGCTATAAAAGCCTTTTTAAGGAAATGCAAAAAGGTTAATCGACGTCACAGGAGACCGAAGAGCTGGCAGTTACCTCGGACAAAGAATTAGTCTAGCTATTCAACGGGGAAACGCTACCGGTATATAATTAAAATATATAAAAATATAAAGTAGGCGTACTTGGAATAATGGGGTGTATGTCTAAAGGTGAACTGTTTTGGCTAATACATTTCCTGTGTGTTTTAGTAGTGTGTATGTCGAGGCCTTTTAAAGATTTGAATGACTTGTTGTACTGTGTACATATAAGGGTTGCGTTTGCCGTGTCATCACTAGATTGGGTTACGGACTGCATTCACAACAGTTAAATACAATAAAAAAAAGAATAACTTAAAACAAATAAAAAAACACAATAAAGTAACTTAAAATTTACACTGAAGATATAAAAAAGTCAAAGTCAAAATATGACAGCTGCTTGTTTTGGTAACAAGACGCATGCGTCGTTACGTAGGTGCGTCACAGGACGGTTCTGCAAATGGAAGCTGCAGTGTAAGAGATCCACGGACGTATGGCGTCGCTAGAACAAACGATGGCGGCCTTAGCAACCGTGTCTTTATCATACGCGGACTAGAACTTTTCAAATACTGAACAGGCACTATAGTGGTAACAACAACAATATCCCCATGCGCAAATATGAAAAATATCCCAACAAACTCTTATATGGCTTTGCGATACGATAGCTCTTCATCAGTCAATCAAATATATAATATTTTAGAAATCCTTTGTTGCGAATTGTTTTGTTACATTTGGCATATTATGTCACAATCTTGAAAATTTTTTATGTCTCGTAGTTACTTTCAGATATTATATAAACCACTGTTATACTATTTAAATCTATGACAACAATGAAATATCATAAGAACAGAAATTAAACAAATAAGTATAATAATCAAACATTATATTTATGTTGTAAGTTTAAACTATTTACTTTAACACATTTAATTTTATCGATAAATAATTATTTTTAACAGAAAACAAGAATTATTTAAACATTTTTTTTACATTTACGTTTATTTCTTTAAGTTGAATTTTAAAATAACGATTTTGACAACCTGCCGCATAGTAAGCGCTCACGGGGTACCGAAGTTGCCACAATAGGCAAATAGATCTTAGCTAGGCCAAGAAGCCCGAGTGACAACCTTTTCGTGCCATCTCACATCTCCAACTCATCTCACTTTATAGGAGTGACAGGTGATTACATGAATATACGCAACTCTTTTTTCGGGATTATGTTATTTCTGCTAAATGAACCTTCTTACTTTAAAAGTTTAGACGTTATCTAACTTCGACATTTTTTACGAATATTTATTTTCTGCGTCATAAAAATCGTGTTAATCGTCGTTCGTAAGTATTAACATACGGAATTTTATGTCTTTGACAGTAAGCAAAAACATCGTTCATAATAATGAACTATACTATGTTTATGAACACAGAAACAACCACCAAGCGTAGAGTGTTACTTGGGCATTTGCTCAAGTAAGTAACGTGTGTTACTCAACTATAGAATGAAATTTTATAATTAAGAATTCTAACCTTTAGTAATGACTTAACTAAGAAATTGGCAACAAGAAATTACTTCTTTATAAATACGGGTATTTTTTAATGCCGTCAAATAATACTCGTGACACAGCCAGACTAACTGTAGGGACGCGAGAGGCGTGCGGGACATTGTTGACACAATCACGTACCGTCCGTGTAAGTGTTAAAGGCAAGAGTATATGTAATGGGTAACTATCCTTTATTTTCATACAACTTACAAGTTTTTGACACAATCACGTACCGTCCGTGTAAGTGTTAAAGGCAAGAGTATATGTAATGGGTAACTATCCTTTATTTTCATACAACTTACAAGTTTTTGACACAATCACGTACCGTCCGTGTAAGTGTTAAAGGCAAGAGTATATGTAATGGGTAACTATCCTTTATTTTCATACAACTTACAAGTTTTTGACACAATCACGTACCGTCCGTGTAAGTGTTAAAGGCAAGAGTATATGTAATGGGTAACTATCCTTTATTTTATACAACTTACAAGTTTTTGACACAATCACGTACCGTCGGTGTAAGTGTTAAAGGCAAGAGTATATGTAATGGGTAACTATCCTTTATTTTCATACAACTTACAAGTTTTTGACACAATCACGTACCGTCCGTATAAGTGTTAAAGGCAAGAGTATATGTAATGGGTAACTATCCTTTATTTTCATACAACTTAGAAGTTTTTGACACAATCACGTACCGTCCGTGTAAGTATTAAAGGCAAGAGTATATGTAATGGGTAACTATCCTTTATTTTCATACAACTTACAAGTTTTTGACACAATCACGTACCGTCCGTGTAAGTGTTAAAGGCAAGAGTATATGTAATGGGTAACTATCCTTTATTTTCATACAACTTACAAGTTTTTGACACAATCACGTACCGTCCGTGTAAGTGTTAAAGGCAAGAGTATATGTAATGGGTAACTATCCTTTATTTTCATACAACTTACAAGTTTTTGACACAATCACGTACCGTCCGTATAAGTGTTAAAGGCAAGAGTATATGTAATGGGTAACTATCCTTTATTTTCATACAACTTACAAGTTTTTGACACAATCACGTACCGTCCGTGTAAGTGTTAAAGGCAAGAGTATATGTAATGGGTAACTTTCCTTTATTTTCATACAACTTACAAGTTTTTGACACAATCACGTACCGTCCGTGTAAGTGTTAAAGGCAAGAGTATATGTAATGGGTAACTATCCTTTATTTTCATACAACTTACAAGTTTTTGACACAATCACGTACCGTCCGTGTAAGTGTTAAAGGCAAGAGTATATGTAATGGGTAACTATCCTTTATTTTCATACAACTTACAAGTTTTTGACACAATCACGTACCGTCCGTGTAAGTGTTAAAGGCAAGAGTATTTGTAATGGGTAACTATCCTTTATTTTCGTACAACTTACAAGTTTTTGACACAATCACGTACCGCCCGTGTAAGTGTTAAAGGCAAGAGTATATGTAATGGGTAACTATCCTTTATTATCATACAACTTACAAGTTTTTGACACAATCACGTACCGCCCGTGTAAGTGTTAAAGGCAAGAGTATATGTAATGGGTAACTATCCTTTATTTTCATACAACTTACAAGTTTTTGACACAATCACGTACCGCCCGTGTAAGTGTTAAAGGCAAGAGTATATGTAATGGGTAACTATCCTTTATTTTCATACAACTTACAAGTTTTTGACACAATCACGTACCGCCCGTGTAAGTGTTAAAGGCAAGAGTATATGTAATGGGTAACTATCCTTTATTTTCATACAACTTACAAGTTTTTGACACGATCACGTACCGCACGTGTAAGTGTTAAAGGCAAGAGTATATGTAATGGGTAACTATCCTTTATTTTCATACAACTTACAAGTTTTTGACACAATCACGTACCGTCCGTGTAAGTGTTAAAGGCAAGAGTATATGTAATGGGTAACTATCCTTTATTTTCATACAACTTACAAGTTTTTGACACAATCACGTACCGTCCGTGTAAAAGTTAAAGGCAAGAGTATATGTAATGGGTAACTTTCCTTTATTTTCATACAACTTACAAGTTTTTGACACAATCACGTACCGTCCGTGTAAGTGTTAAAGGCAAGAGTATATGTAATGGGTAACTATCCTCTATTTTCATACAACTTACATGTTTTTGACACAATCACGTACCGTCCGTGTAAGTGTTAAAGGCAAGAGTATATGTAATGGGTAACTATCCTTTATTTTCATACAACTTACAAGTTTTTGACACAATCACGTACCGTCCGTGTAAGTGTTAAAGGCAAGAGTATATGTAATGGGTAACTATCCTTTATTTTCATACAACTTACAAGTTTTTGACACAATCACGTACCGCCCGTGTAAGTGTTAAAGGCAAGAGTATATGTAATGGGTAACTATCCTTTATTTTCATACAACTTACAAGTTTTTGACACAATCACGTACCGTCCGTGTAAGTGTTAAAGGCAAGAGTATATGTAATGGGAAACTATCCTTTATTTTCATACAACCTATAAGTTTTTGACACAATCACGTACCGTCCGTGTAAGTGTTAAAGGCAAGAGTATATGTAATGGGTAACTATCCTTTATTTTCATACAACTTACAAGTTTTTGACACAATCACGTACCGTCCGTGTAAGTGTTAAAGGCAAGAGTATATGTAATGGGTAACTATCCTTTATTTTCATACAACTTACAAGTTTTTGACACAATCACGTACCGCCCGTGTAAGTGTTAAAGGCAAGAGTATATGTAATGGGTAACTATCCTTTATTTTCATACAACTTACAAGTTTTTGACACAATCACGTACCGTCCGTGTAAGTGTTAAAGTCAAGAGTATATGTAATGGGTAACTATCCTTTATTTTCATACAACTTACAAGTTTTTGACACAATCACGTACCGTCCGTGTAAGTGTTAAAGGCAAGAGTATATGTAATGGGTAACTATCCTTTATTTTCATACAACTTACAAGTTTTTGACACAATCACGTACCGTCCGTGTAAGTGTTAAAGGCAAGAGTATATGTAATGGGTAACTATCCTTTATTTTCATACAACTTACAAGTTTTTGACACAATCACGTACCGCCCGTGTAAGTGTTAAAGGCAAGAGTATATGTAATGGGTAACTATCCTTTATTTTCATACAACTTACAAGTTTTTGACACAATCACGTACCGTCCGTGTAAGTGTTAAAGGCAAGAGTATTTGTAATGGGTAACTATCCTTTATTTTCATACAACTTACAAGTTTTTGACACAATCACGTACCGCCCGTGTAAGTGTTAAAGGCAAGAGTATATGTAATGGGTAACTATCCTTTATTTTCATACAACTTACAAGTTTTGACACAATCACGTGCCGTCCGTGTAAGTGTTAAAGGCCAGAGTATATGTAATGGGTAACTATCCTTTATTTTCATACAACTTACAAGTTTTTGACACAATCACGTACCGCCCGTGTAAGTGTTAAAGGCAAGAGTATATGTAATGGGTAACTATCCTTTATTTTCATACAACTTACAAGTTTTTGACACAATCACGTACCGTCCGTGTAAGTGTTAAAGGCAAGAGTATATGTAATGGGTAACTATCCTTTATTTTCATACAACTTACAAGTTTTTGACACAATCACGTACCGTCCGTGTAAGTGTTAAAGGCAAGAGTATATGTAATGGGTAACTATCCTTTATTTTCATACAACTTACAAGTTTTTGACAAAATCACGTACCGCCCGTGTAAGTGTTAAAGGCAAGAGTATATGTAATGGGTAACTATCCTTTATTTTCATACAACTTACAAGTTTTTGACACAATCACGTACCGTCCGTGTAAGTGTTAAAGGCAAGAGTATATGTAATGGGTAACTATCCTTTATTTTCATACAACTTACAAGTTTTTGACACAATCGCGTACCGCCCGTGTAAGTGTTAAAGGCAAGAGTATATATAATGGGTAACTATCCTTTATTTTCATACAACTTACAAGTTTTTGACACAATCACGTACCGTCCGTGTAAGTGTTAAAGGCAAGAGTATATGTAATGGGTAACTATCCTTTATTTTCATACAACTTACAAGTTTTTGACACAATCACGTACCGCCCGTGTAAGTGTTAAAGGCAAGAGTATATGTAATGGGTAACTATCCTTTATTTTCATACAACTTACAAGTTTTTGACACAATCACGTACCGTCCGTGTAAGTGTTAAAGGCAAGAGTATATGTAATGGGTAACTATCCTCTATTTTCATACAACTTACAAGTTTTTGACACAATCACGTACCGTCCGTGTAAGTGTTAAAGGCAAGAGTATATGTAATGGGTAACTATCCTTTATTTTCATACAACTTACAAGTTTTTGACACAATCACGTACCGTCCGTGTAAGTGTTAAAGGCAAGAGTATATGTAATGGGTAACTATCCTCTATTTTCATACAACTTACAAGTTTTTGACACAATCACGTACCGTCCGTGTAAGTGTTAAAGGCAAGAGTATATGTAATGGGTAACTATCCTTTATTTTCATACAACTTACAAGTTTTTGACACAATCACGTAATGTCCGTGTAAGTGTTAAAGGCAAGAGTATATATAATGGGTAACTATCCTTTATTTTCATACAACTTACAAGTTTTTGACACAATCACGTACCGCCCGTGTAAGTGTTAAAGGCAAGAGTATATGTAATGGGTAACTATCCTTTATTTTCATACAACTTACAAGTTTTTGACACAATCACGTACCGTCCGTGTAAGTGTTAAAGGCAAGAGTATATGTAATGGGTAACTATCCTTTATTTTCATACAACTTACAAGTTTTTGACACAATCACGTACCGTCCGTGTAAGTGTTAAAGGCAAGAGTATATGTAATGGGTAACTATCCTTTATTTTCATACAACTTACAAGTTTTTGACACAATCACGTACCGTCCGTGTAAGTGTTAAAGGCAAGAGTATATGTAATGGGTAACTATCCTTTTTTTTCATACAACTTACAAGTTTTTGACAAAATCACGTATCGTCCGTGTAAGTGTTAAAGGCAGGAGTATATGTAATGGGTAACTATCCTTTATTTTCATACAACTTACAAGTTTTTGACACAATCACGTACCGTCCGTGTAAGTGTTAAAGGCAAGAGTATATGTAATGGGTAACTATCCTTTATTTTCATACAACTTACAAGTTTTTGACACAATCACGTACCGTCCGTATAAGTGTTAAAGGCAAGAGTATATGTAATGGGTAACTATCCTTTATTTTCATACAACTTACAAGTTTTTGACACAATCACGTACCGTCCATGTAAGTGTTAAAGGCAAGAGTATATGTAATGGGTAACTTTCCTTTATTTTCATACAACTTACAAGTTTTTGACACAATCACGTACCGTCCGTGTAAGTGTTAAAGGCAAGAGTATATGTAATGGGTAACTATCCTTTATTTTCATACAACTTACAAGTTTTTGACACAATCACGTACCGTCCGTGTAAGTGTTAAAGGCAAGAGTATATGTAATGGGTAACTATCCTTTATTTTCATACAACTTACAAGTTTTTGACCCAATCACGTACCGTCCGTGTAAGTGTTAAAGGCAAGAGTATTTGTAATGGGTAACTATCCTTTATTTTCATACAACTTACAAGTTTTTGACACAATCACGTACCGCCCGTGTAAGTGTTAAAGGCAAGAGTATATGTAATGGGTAACTATCCTTTATTATCATACAACTTACAAGTTTTTGACACAATCACGTACCGCCCGTGTAAGTGTTAAAGGCAAGAGTATATGTAATGGGTAACTATCCTTTATTTTCATACAACTTACAAGTTTTTGACACAATCACGTACCGCCCGTGTAAGTGTTAAAGGCAAGAGTATATGTAATGGGTAACTATCCTTTATTTTCATACAACTTACAAGTTTTTGACACAATCACGTACCGTCCGTGTAAGTGTTAAAGGCAAGAGTATATGTAATGGGTAACTATCCTTTATTTTCATACAACTTACAAGTTTTTGACACAATCACGTACCGTCCGTGTAAGTGTTAAAGGCAAGAGTATATGTAATGGGTAACTATCCTTTATTTTCATACAACTTACAAGTTTTTGACACAATCACGTACCGTCCGTGTAAGTGTTAAAGGCAAGAGTATATGCAATGGGTAACTTTCCTTTATTTTCATACAACTTACAAGTTTTTGACACAATCACGTACCGTCCGTGTAAGTGTTAAAGGCAAGAGTATATGTAATGGGTAACTATCCTCTATTTTCATACAACTTACATGTTTTTGACACAATCACGTACCGTCCGTGTAAGTGTTAAAGGCAAGAGTATATGTAATGGGTAACTATCCTTTATTTTCATACAACTTACAAGTTTTTGACACAATCACGTACCGTCCGTGTAAGTGTTAAAGGCAAGAGTATATGTAATGGGTAACTATCCTTTATTTTCATACAACTTACAAGTTTTTGACACAATCACGTACCGCCCGTGTAAGTGTTAAAGGCAAGAGTATATGTAATGGGTAACTATCCTTTATTTTCATACAACTTACAAGTTTTTGACACAATCACGTACCGTCCGTGTAAGTGTTAAAGGCAAGAGTATATGTAATGGGAAACTATCCTTTATTTTCATACAACCTATAAGTTTTTGACACAATCACGTACCGTCCGTGTAAGTGTTAAAGGCAAGAGTATATGTAATGGGTAACTATCCTTTATTTTCATACAACTTACAAGTTTTTGACACAATCACGTACCGTCCGTGTAAGTGTTAAAGGCAAGAGTATATGTAATGGGTAACTATCCTTTATTTTCATACAACTTACAAGTTTTTGACACAATCACGTACCGCCCGTGTAAGTGTTAAAGGCAAGAGTATATGTAATTGGTAACTATCCTTTATTTTCATACAACTTACAAGTTTTTGACACAATCACGTACCGTCCGTGTAAGTGTTAAAGTCAAGAGTATATGTAATGGGTAACTATCCTTTATTTTCATACAACTTACAAGTTTTTGACACAATCACGTACCGTCCGTGTAAGTGTTAAAGGCAAGAGTATATGTAATGGGTAACTATCCTTTATTTTCATACAACTTACAAGTTTTTGACACAATCACGTACCGTCCGTGTAAGTGTTAAAGGCAAGAGTATATGTAATGGGTAACTATCCTTTATTTTCATACAACTTACAAGTTTTTGACACAATCACGTACCGTCCGTGTAAGTGTTAAAGGCAAGAGTATATGTAATGGGTAACTATCCTTTATTTTCATACAACTTACAAGTTTTTGACACAATCACGTACCGTCCGTGTAAGTGTTAAAGGCAAGAGTATTTGTAATGGGTAACTATCCTTTATTTTCATACAACTTACAAGTTTTTGACACAATCACGTACCGCCCGTGTAAGTGTTAAAGGCAAGAGTATATGTAATGGGTAACTATCCTTTATTTTCATACAACTTACAAGTTTTGACACAATCACGTGCCGTCCGTGTAAGTGTTAAAGGCCAGAGTATATGTAATGGGTAACTATCCTTTATTTTCATACAACTTACAAGTTTTTGACACAATCACGTACCGCCCGTGTAAGTGTTAAAGGCAAGAGTATATGTAATGGGTAACTATCCTTTATTTTCATACAACTTACAAGTTTTTGACACAATCACGTACCGTCCGTGTAAGTGTTAAAGGCAATATTGTATGTAATGGGTAACTATCCTTTATATTCATACAACTTACAAGTTTTTGACACAATCACGTACCGTCCTTGTAAGTGTTAAAGGCAAGAGTATATGTAATGGGTAACTATCCTTTATTTTCATACAACTTACAAGTTTTTGACACAATCACGTACCGTCCGTGTAAGTGTTAAAGGCAAGAGTATATGTAATGGGTAACTATCCTTTATTTTCATACAACTTACAAGTTTTTGACACAATCACGTACCGTCCGTGTAAGTGTTAAAGGCAAGAGTATATGTAATGGGTAACTATCCTTTATCTTCATACAACTTACAAGTTTTTGACAAAATCACGTACCGTCCGTGTAAGTGTTAAAGGCAAGAGTATATGTAATGGGTAACTATCCTTTATTTTCATACAACTTACAAGTTTTTGACACAATCACGTACCGTCCGTGTAAGTGTTAAAGGCAAGAGTATATGTAATGGGTAACTATCCTTTATTTTCATACAACTTACAAGTTTTTGACACAATCACGTACCGTCCGTGTAAGTGTTAAAGGCAAGAGTATATGTAATGGGTAACTATCCTTTATTTTCATACAACTTACAAGTTTTTGACACAATCACGTACCGTCCGTGTAAGTGTTAAAGGCAAGAGTATATGTAATGGGTAACTATCCTTTATTTTCATACAACTTACATGTTTTTGACACAATCACGTACCGTCCGTGTTAGTGTTAAAGGCAAGAGTATAGGTAATGGGTAACTATCCTTTATTTTCATACAACATACAAGTTTTTGACACAATCACGTACCGTCCGTGTAAGCGTTAAAGGCAAGAGTATATGTAATGGGTAACTATCATTTATTTTCATACAACTTACAAGTTTTTGACACAATCACGTACCGTCCGTGTAAGTGTTAAAGGCAAGAGTATATGTAATGGGTAACTATCCTTTATTTTCATGCAACTTACAAGTTTTTGACACAATCACGTACCGTCCGTGTAAGTGTTAAAGGCAAGAGTATATGTAATGGGTAACTATCCTTTATTTTCATACAACTTACAAGTTTTTGACACAATCACGTACCGTCCGTGTAAGTGTTAAAGGCAAGAGTATATGTAATGGGTAACTATCCTTTATTTTCATACAACTTACAAGTTTTTGACACAATCACGTACCGTCCGTGTAAGTGTTAAAGGCAAGAGTATATGTAATGGGTAACTATCCTTTATTTTCATACAACTTACAAGTTTTTGACACAATCACGTACCGTCCGTGTAAGTGTTAAAGGCAAGAGTATATGTAATGGGTAACTATCCTTTATTTTCATACAACTTACAAGTTTTTGACACAATCACGTACCGCCCGTGTAAGTGTTAAAGGCAAGAGTATATGTAATGGGTAACTATCCTTTATTTTCATACAACTTACAAGTTTTTGACACAATCACGTACCGTCCGTGTAAGTGTTAAAGGCAAGAGTATATGTAATGGGTAACTATCCTTTATTTTCATACAACTTACAAGTTTTTGACACAATCACGTACCGCCCGTGTAAGTGTTAAAGGCAAGAGTATATGTAATGGGTAACTATCCTTTATTTTCATACAACTTACAAGTTTTTGACACAATCACGTACCGTCCGTGTAAGTGTTAAAGGCAAGAGTATATGTAATGGGTAACTATCCTTTATTTTCATACAACTTACAAGTTTTTGACACAATCACGTACCGTCCGTGTAAGTGTTAAAGGCAAGAGTATATGTAATGGGTAACTATCCTTTATTTTCATACAACTTACAAGTTTTTGACACAATCACGTACCGCCCGTGTAAGTGTTAAAGGCAAGAGTATATGTAATGGGTAACTATCCTTTATTTTCATACAACTTACAAGTTTTTGACACAATCACGTACCGTCCGTGTAAGTGTTAAAGGCAAGAGTATATGTAATGGGTAACTATCCTTTATTTTCATACAACTTACAAGTTTTTGACACAATCACGTACCGCCCGTGTAAGTGTTAAAGGCAAGAGTATATATAATGGGTAACTATCCTTTATTTTCATACAACTTACAAGTTTTTGACACAATCACGTACCGTCCGTGTAAGTGTTAAAGGCAAGAGTATATGTAATGGGTAACTATCCTTTATTTTCATACAACTTACAAGTTTTTGACCCAATCACGTACCGTCCGTGTAAGTGTTAAAGGCAAGAGTATTTGTAATGGGTAACTATCCTTTATTTTCATACAACTTACAAGTTTTTGACACAATCACGTACCGCCCGTGTAAGTGTTAAAGGCAAGAGTATATGTAATGGGTAACTATCCTTTATTTTCATACAACTTACAAGTTTTTGACACAATCACGTACCGCCCGTGTAAGTGTTAAAGGCAAGAGTATATGTAATGGGTAACTATTCTTTATTTTCATACAACTTACAAGTTTTTGACACAATCACGTACCGCCCGTGTAAGTGTTAAAGGCAAGAGTATATGTAATGGGTAACTATCCTTTATTTTCATACAACTTACAAGTTTTTGACACAATCACGTACCGTCCGTGTAAGTGTTAAAGGCAAGAGTATATGTAATGGGTAACTATCCTTTATTTTCATACAACTTACAAGTTTTTGACACAATCACGTACCGTCCGTGTAAGTGTTAAAGGCAAGAGTATATGTAATGGGTAACTATCCTTTATTTTCATACAACTTACAAGTTTTTGACACAATCACGTACCGTCCGTGTAAGTGTTAAAGGCAAGAGTATATGCAATGGGTAACTTTCCTTTATTTTCATACAACTTACAAGTTTTTGACACAATCACGTACCGTCCGTGTAAGTGTTAAAGGCAAGAGTATATGTAATGGGTAACTATCCTCTATTTTCATACAACTTACATGTTTTTGACACAATCACGTACCGTCCGTGTAAGTGTTAAAGGCAAGAGTATATGTAATGGGTAACTATCCTTTATTTTCATACAACTTACAAGTTTTTGACACAATCACGTACCGTCCGTGTAAGTGTTAAAGGCAAGAGTATATGTAATGGGTAACTATCCTTTATTTTCATACAACTTACAAGTTTTTGACACAATCACGTACCGCCCGTGTAAGTGTTAAAGGCAAGAGTATATGTAATGGGTAACTATCCTTTATTTTCATACAACTTACAAGTTTTTGACACAATCACGTACCGTCCGTGTAAGTGTTAAAGGCAAGAGTATATGTAATGGGAAACTATCCTTTATTTTCATACAACCTATAAGTTTTTGACACAATCACGTACCGTCCGTGTAAGTGTTAAAGGCAAGAGTATATGTAATGGGTAACTATCCTTTATTTTCATACAACTTACAAGTTTTTGACACAATCACGTACCGTCCGTGTAAGTGTTAAAGGCAAGAGTATATGTAATGGGTAACTATCCTTTATTTTCATACAACTTACAAGTTTTTGACACAATCACGTACCGCCCGTGTAAGTGTTAAAGGCAAGAGTATATGTAATTGGTAACTATCCTTTATTTTCATACAACTTACAAGTTTTTGACACAATCACGTACCGTCCGTGTAAGTGTTAAAGTCAAGAGTATATGTAATGGGTAACTATCCTTTATTTTCATACAACTTACAAGTTTTTGACACAATCACGTACCGTCCGTGTAAGTGTTAAAGGCAAGAGTATATGTAATGGGTAACTATCCTTTATTTTCATACAACTTACAAGTTTTTGACACAATCACGTACCGTCCGTGTAAGTGTTAAAGGCAAGAGTATATGTAATGGGTAACTATCCTTTATTTTCATACAACTTACAAGTTTTTGACACAATCACGTACCGTCCGTGTAAGTGTTAAAGGCAAGAGTATATGTAATGGGTAACTATCCTTTATTTTCATACAACTTACAAGTTTTTGACACAATCACGTACCGTCCGTGTAAGTGTTAAAGGCAAGAGTATTTGTAATGGGTAACTATCCTTTATTTTCATACAACTTACAAGTTTTTGACACAATCACGTACCGCCCGTGTAAGTGTTAAAGGCAAGAGTATATGTAATGGGTAACTATCCTTTATTTTCATACAACTTACAAATTTTGACACAATCACGTGCCGTCCGTGTAAGTGTTAAAGGCCAGAGTATATGTAATGGGTAACTATCCTTTATTTTCATACAACTTACAAGTTTTTGACACAATCACGTACCGCCCGTGTAAGTGTTAAAGGCAAGAGTATATGTAATGGGTAACTATCCTTTATTTTCATACAACTTACAAGTTTTTGACACAATCACGTACCGTCCGTGTAAGTGTTAAAGGCAATATTGTATGTAATGGGTACCTATCCTTTATATTCATACAACTTACAAGATTTTGACACAATCACGTACCGTCCTTGTAAGTGTTAAAGGCAAGAGTATATGTAATGGGTAACTATCCTTTATTTTCATACAACTTACAAGTTTTTGACACAATCACGTACCGTCCGTGTAAGTGTTAAAGGCAAGAGTATATGTAATGGGTAACTATCCTTTATTTTCATACAACTTACAAGTTTTTGACACAATCACGTACCGTCCGTGTAAGTGTTAAAGGCAAGAGTATATGTAATGGGTAACTATCCTTTATCTTCATACAACTTACAAGTTTTTGACAAAATCACGTACCGTCCGTGTAAGTGTTAAAGGCAAGAGTATATGTAATGGGTAACTATCCTTTATTTTCATACAACTTACAAGTTTTTGACACAATCACGTACCGTCCGTGTAAGTGTTAAAGGCAAGAGTATATGTAATGGGTAACTATCCTTTATTTTCATACAACTTACAAGTTTTTGACACAATCACGTACCGTCCGTGTAAGTGTTAAAGGCAAGAGTATATGTAATGGGTAACTATCCTTTATTTTCATACAACTTACAAGTTTTTGACACAATCACGTACCGTCCGTGTAAGTGTTAAAGGCAAGAGTATATGTAATGGGTAACTATCCTTTATTTTCATACAACTTACAAGTTTTTGACACAATCACGTACCGTCCGTGTTAGTGTTAAAGGCAAGAGTATATGTAATGGGTAACTATCCTTTATTTTCATACAACTTACAAGTTTTTGACACAATCACGTACCGTCCGTGTAAGCGTTAAAGGCAAGAGTATATGTAATGGGTAACTATCATTTATTTTCATACAACTTACAAGTTTTTGACACAATCACGTACCGTCCGTGTAAGTGTTAAAGGCAAGAGTATATGTAATGGGTAACTATCCTTTATTTTCATGCAACTTACAAGTTTTTGACACAATCACGTACCGTCCGTGTAAGTGTTAAAGGCAAGAGTATATGTAATGGGTAACTATCCTTTATTTTCATACAACTTACAAGTTTTTGACACAATCACGTACCGTCCGTGTAAGTGTTAAAGGCAAGAGTATATGTAATGGGTAACTATCCTTTATTTTCATACAACTTACAAGTTTTTGACACAATCACGTACCGTCCGTGTAAGTGTTAAAGGCAAGAGTATATGTAATGGGTAACTATCCTTTATTTTCATACAACTTACAAGTTTTTGACACAATCACGTACCGTCCGTGTAAGTGTTAAAGGCAAGAGTATATGTAATGGGTAACTATCCTTTATTTTCATACAACTTACAAGTTTTTGACACAATCACGTACCGCCCGTGTAAGTGTTAAAGGCAAGAGTATATGTAATGGGTAACTATCCTTTATTTTCATACAACTTACAAGTTTTTGACACAATCACGTACCGTCCGTGTAAGTGTTAAAGGCAAGAGTATATGTAATGGGTAACTATCCTTTATTTTCATACAACTTACAAGTTTTTGACACAATCACGTACCGCCCGTGTAAGTGTTAAAGGCAAGAGTATATGTAATGGGTAACTATCCTTTATTTTCATACAACTTACAAGTTTTTGACACAATCACGTACCGTCCGTGTAAGTGTTAAAGGCAAGAGTATATGTAATGGGTAACTATCCTTTATTTTCATACAACTTACAAGTTTTTGACACAATCACGTACCGTCCGTGTAAGTGTTAAAGGCAAGAGTATATGTAATGGGTAACTATCCTTTATTTTCATACAACTTACAAGTTTTTGACACAATCACGTACCGCCCGTGTAAGTGTTAAAGGCAAGAGTATATGTAATGGGTAACTATCCTTTATTTTCATACAACTTACAAGTTTTTGACACAATCACGTACCGTCCGTGTAAGTGTTAAAGGCAAGAGTATATGTAATGGGTAACTATCCTTTATTTTCATACAACTTACAAGTTTTTGACACAATCACGTACCGCCCGTGTAAGTGTTAAAGGCAAGAGTATATATAATGGGTAACTATCCTTTATTTTCATACAACTTACAAGTTTTTGACACAATCACGTACCGTCCGTATAAGTGTTAAAGGCAAGAGTATATGTAATGGGTAACTATCCTTTATTTTCATACAACTTACAAGTTTTTGACACAATCACGTACCGCCCGTGTAAGTGTTAAAGGCAAGAGTATATGAAATGGGTAACTATCCTTTATTTTCATACAACTTACAAGTTTTTGACACAATCACGTACCGTCCGTGTAAGTGTTAAAGGCAAGAGTATATGTAATGGGTAACTATCCTCTATTTTCATACAACTTACAAGTTTTTGACACAATCACGTACCGTCCGTGTAAGTGTTAAAGGCAAGAGTATATGTAATGGGTAACTATCCTTTATTTTCATACAACTTACAAGTTTTTGACACAATCACGTACCGTCCGTGTAAGTGTTAAAGGCAAGAGTATATGTAATGGGTAACTATCCTTTATTTTCATACAACTTACAAGTTTTTGACACAATCACGTACCGCCCGTGTAAGTGTTAAAGGCAAGAGTATATATAATGGGTAACTATCCTTTATTTTCATACAACTTACAAGTTTTTGACACAATCACGTACCGTCCGTATAAGTGTTAAAGGCAAGAGTATATGTAATGGGTAACTATCCTTTATTTTCATACAACTTACAAGTTTTTGACACAATCACGTACCGCCCGTGTAAGTGTTAAAGGCAAGAGTATATGAAATGGGTAACTATCCTTTATTTTCATACAACTTACAAGTTTTTGACACAATCACGTACCGTCCGTGTAAGTGTTAAAGGCAAGAGTATATGTAATGGGTAACTATCCTCTATTTTCATACAACTTACAAGTTTTTGACACAATCACGTACCGTCCGTGTAAGTGTTAAAGGCAAGAGTATATGTAATGGGTAACTATCCTTTATTTTCATACAACTTACAAGTTTTTGACACAATCACGTACCGTCCGTGTAAGTGTTAAAGGCAAGAGTATATGAAATGGGTAACTATCCTCTATTTTCATACAACTTACAAGTTTTTGACACAATCACGTACCGTCCGTGTAAGTGTTAAAGGCAAGAGTATATGTAATGGGTAACTATCCTTTATTTTCATACAACTTACAAGTTTTTGACACAATCACGTAATGTCCGTGTAAGTGTTAAAGGCAAGAGTATATATAATGGGTAACTATCCTTTATTTTCATACAACTTACAAGTTTTTGACATAATCACGTACCGCCCGTGTAAGTGTTAAAGGCAAGAGTATATGTAATGGGTAACTATCCTTTATTTTCATACAACTTACAAGTTTTTGACACAATCACGTACCGTCCGTGTAAGTGTTAAAGGCAAGAGTATATGTAATGTGTAACTATCCTTTATTTTCATACAACTTACAAGTTTTTGACACAATCACGTACCGTCCGTGTAAGTGTTAAAGGCAAGAGTATATGTAATGGGTAACTATCCTTTATTTTCATACAACTTACAAGTTTTTGACACAATCACGTACCGTCCGTGTAAGTGTTAAAGGCAAGAGTATATGTAATGGGTAACTATCCTTTTTTTTCATACAACTTACAAGTTTTTGACAAAATCACGTATCGTCCGTGTAAGTGTTAAAGGCAGGAGTATATGTAATGGGTAACTCTCCTTTATTTTCGTACAACTTACAAGTTTTTGACAAAATCACGTACCGTCCGTGTAAGTGTTAAAGGCAAGAGTATATGTAATGGGTAACTATCCTTTATTTTCATACAACTTACAAGTTTTTGACACAATCACGTACCGTCCGTGTAAGTGTTAAAGGCCAGAGTATATGTAATGGGTAACTATCCTTTATTTTCATACAACTTACAAGTTTTTGACACAATCACGTACCGTCCGTGTAAGTGTTAAAGGCAAGAGTATATGTAATGGGTAACTATCCTTTATTTTCATACAACTTACAAGTTTTTGACACAATCACGTACCGTCCTTGTAAGTGTTAAAGGCAAAAGTATATGTAATGGGTAACTATCCTTTATTTTCATACAACTTACAAGTTTTTGACACAATCACGTAATGTCCGTGTAAGTGTTAAAGGCAAGAGTATATATAATGGGTATCTATCCTTTATTTTCATACAACTTACAAGTTTTTGACACAATCATGTACCGCCCGTGTAAGTGTTAAAGGCAAGAGTATATGTAATGGGTAACTATCCTTTATTTTCATACAACTTACAAGTTTTTGACACAATCACGTACCGTCCGTGTAAGTGTTAAAGGCAAGAGTATATGTAATGGGTAACTATCCTTTATTTTCATACAACTTACAAGTTTTTGACACAATCACGTACCGCCCGTGTAAGTGTTAAAGGCAAGAGTATATGTAATGGGTAACTTTCCTTTATTTTCATACAACTTACAAGTTTTTGACACAATCACGTACCGTCCGTGTAAGTGTTAAAGGCAAGAGTATATGTATTGGGTAACTATCCTTTATTTTCATACAACTTACAAGTTTTTGACACAATCACGTACCGCCCGTGTAAGTGTTAAAGGCAAGAGTATATGTAATGGGTAACTATCCTTTATTTTCATACAACTTACAAGTTTTTGACACAATCACGTACCGTCCGTGTAAGTGTTAAAGGCCAGAGTATATGTAATGGGTAACTATCCTTTATTTTCATACAACTTACAAGTTTTTGACACAATCACGTACCGTCCGTGTAAGTGTTAAAGGCCAGAGTATATGTAATGGGTAACTATCCTTTATTTTCATACAACTTACAAGTTTTTGACACAATCACGTACCGTCCGTGTAAGTGTTAAAGGCAAGAGTATATGTAATGGGTAACTATCCTTTATTTTCATACAACTTACAAGTTTTTGACACAATCACGTACCGTCCGTGTAAGTGTTAAAGGCAAGAGTATATGTAATGGGTAACTATCCTTTATTTTCATACAACTTACAAGTTTTTGACACAATTACGTACCGTCCGTGTAAGTGTTAAAGGCAAGAGTATATGTAATGGGTAAGTATCCTTTATTTTCATACAACTTACAAGTTTTTGACAAAATCACGTACCGTCCGTGTAAGTGTTAAAGGCAAGAGTATATGTAATGGGTAACTATCCTTTATTTTCATACAACTTACAAGTTTTTGACACAATCACGTACCGTCCGTGTAAGTGTTAAAGGCAAGAGTATATGTAATGGGTAACTATCCTTTATTTTCATACAACTTACAAGTTTTTGACACAATCACGTACCGTCCGTGTAAGTGTTAAAGGCAAGAGTATATGTAATGGGTAACTATCCTTTATTTTCATACAACTTACAAGTTTTTGACACAATCACGTACCGTCCGTGTAAGTGTTAAAGGCAGGTTAATCCAGGATAAATGTAGATGTCTATGGACCACAACGTCCATTTACCATCGGGTGGACTGTATGCCCGTTTTTCATCATATTCTATAAAAAAAATTAGTTCCGCCATTCCCCTTACCATAATCAAACAACGCGCCCGGCGGGTTTCCATCCTTTGGTTGAGTCTACTTAAGAATGCAGATGAAGTTATTTGCTTTGTGGTTAATAATGTGTACAAGAAAGGAACCAACATTAATTGGTTGTTGGTCCTTCGAGCTATAGGGCTGACACATTTCCACTCAGCTTACCAATCCATTGGGCTGCGTTAGTTACTCCAGATCGATTGTATTACATTAATTAGTAAAATTTTCATTCAATAATACACATAATATTTAATTAACGTACATACTCGTATGTTTGTTTCAGAATTACGTGTTGGTCAAGAAAAAGCTGTACCGATAGAAGATTGTACTGTGATTGAACTTACCTCTACAATATATACGTCTACAAAACTAACTGCGCGTGTTTTATTTAAACCTCTTTATACGTATAAATAAAATTAAAAAACAAAATCGGATGATTATTTGCGTTTAATATAGACATGACCAGTCATTTCTAAATATTTTGTCGGCATTAATGGCTTTATGTAAAAATTGTGAAGAAGCTTCACGAACAGATAAAAGGTAATGTCAAGAGTGGTATAGACTGTCATATTAACCAAAATTCTTAGTTTTTCTTTGTGAAATCGGAAAATTTATAAAATAAATATTCATTTATATTTCTTTAAAAAAAAAGCGAAATGACACAACATTAATAGATGCCACACAACGTTGCTCAAGAAGTTGCAACAGAGCTCGCTAGTTTCAAATATAAACCTCCCGTTGACTGAGTAACAGTACTTCCTTTCTACCTAAAAGTCCATCTTGGCAGGTCTCTTACCTATTTGTACCGCCATATATAATGGTGGTTAATATAGCGCATAGCGCCATATTATAGCGCGCTATGTCTTCATAACACATAGCGCGTGCTATGTAAGTAGTCGCCATGGAGCTATGACGCTATGACGCTTTGGCGCTATTCATATCAAGCGGCAATTAGTTCTAGCAGCAGCGCTATTCGGAGTAGACGTGTGACGCAAATTTAATCTAGCAGCACGCTATTCATCGCGAGTAGTCGCGAGTAGAGCGATTTAGTGTTAGACGTTATTTAGTTAGTGTATACTGTATATTCGTAAGTGATCGAAGGACACAGTTGTCTGCTACAAGAGAAGCCTAACTAATGTTTTTAAATGTAAATAAAATATAGATACAAAAAGTGTATATAATAGTGTTTGTAAATAGCTGATTTTTGTATACACAATCAATAAACTTTTAAATACATCTTCGATTCGTAATTTGTATTAAGATCAAAATAACGTTTACATCAATTATAATAAAAAATGATTAATTTTATTTTGTTTTAAAAAGTACAGTCCTTAAAAATATTTTTAGGATTATAAAAAGTCGTAAGCCTGAAAAGTATGAAAGAGCGTCCTTTAATTTTTCTTTACCACTTTATTTGATTTTTATCTAAAATGCGACTTATTGCGAAACAATGTTCTTATATAGCACGCGGTCTATCCAATGAACGACATGTAATGTAGAGTGCTCCGAGACATAGCGTGTTGCTAAACTTAACGCGCTTGCCGGCTTCCTAACACTTTTTTTATAAATAGCGCGCTATAACATAGCGTATTTAATAGCGCGCTAGAAATTTCTAGTTTATAGTCTGTAGCGTGCTATTGATTTATAGTCGTTTGGAACAACTTTAGCCATATAGCAGTAGGTGCACTGTTGTGTTCCGCTCTGGACATTTTTGTCCTCACAGATGACAACGCATCTGTTATCTTCTTTGTTCGCACTTGGCTGCAGGTGTCCGTGAACGGCAATAGGCACTTACTGTAAGTTGGACTGCAAGTTATATTGTCACTTGTTTTTATAACATATAAAAAATCAGTTATATAAAAAATCACCCGAAGAAGTGACAAAAATAAAGCCATAGCATGCCAAATAACATTGAAAATTGTACACCGACTTATGTATTTTTCTTCACCAGCCAAAGTCTGGACACCAATATCTTCAATTGTATATTCACAAACTTGGAAAGAAGATTGGCGGTTGAATTAGGTATCAGAAGACGCGCTTTAAATGTACTCTCCGTTGCTGCTATATATTCTGTTTTGTGCTAACAGGATAGTTATACTGCCATTTGGCCGAAGCCGTAAGATCTTATTGCCATTTCCTAAAGTCGCATTTTACGACAACCACGGGCTTTTAATTTTTTAAATATATTTATCATGATTGAATATGTTGAAGTGACTATTATTTAGCGTCATTACAATGTAAATATTACGTAGAGACACATGTAACCCTGATGATTGGTTTAAAAGTGACTAATTTTATTTTCTTTATTCCAATTACTAGGGCAAAACGTCTTTAGTGTCTATAATCGAAAGAGACTACCTATTACCCTAGTAATTGGACCAAAATTTACTTATTTTATTTTAATTACCAACGACCCGCTCCCGCTTTGCTTGGATAGGATATATAATTGTGGTGTAATTTAGTTTTAAGATAATCAAAGTCAGTTTTTTTAATCTTTAAGTATTTCGGATTAAATATAGTTATTCATAGATTCCCTTCCTATATTACTCCTATAGCCTACATCATTCCTGACGTTACTCTTTATCTGTTCGTAAAGTTTCGTAACAATCAGTTCAGTCATTCCGAATACAGACCGACAGACAAACAGATAGACAGACAAAAATATATGTTATTGTATGTTATTTAAAAGTCAAAAAAGAAATACATATTTTTTACAAGAACAATTTTATAAGCTATGTCACTTGATGTGGTTACTACAAGCCACCCGTATAGTATACGTATCATATAGCTGTGGCTTATAAGTTATAACAAGTTTTAGCTGTGGGGATTATAAAAAAACCGTATGTTCCACAGAAAAAATTAAAGTACCTAGTACACGCCTATTATTTAAAAAAATATTGTGCTGTTAATTATTTTAAAATATGTTTTGTCTTTCCTAAGGTCCATGTAGTTTTTTGACTAAAAACAATATCACATCCACTGTGAACTTAAAGGATTTTCATTTTATAATCATTCCCTGTAATTAGATTTCTTGAAATCTGAATATGATTTTTCAGTGTTAATTTAGATTTAAAATTATTATTTTTATTCAAGAGAAATTATATAATAAATTCCAAATATTTTGGTGCACTTTTACCCATAAGAGATAGCTGAACAAAGAAATATTAATTTGTCCTATCATTGTAGTGAATTTTAATTAAATAATTGACTTTTCATTCATGTGAAATATTCGTGTTTCACTTTAGATATAAAAATGCTATAGATTTTTAAGTTAATACCAAGTAATTCAAATTTATTTTTAAGGTATTGATTTTTTTATTTCGAATTAACTTTATAATACAATTATAAGCAATTTTAGAATTTTCCACTTTTTTATTTTCTGCATCTCATCATCTATGTATATATATATCATGATAATTACTAATAAGTAAAAACAAGATTAAGACTAGACTAGTTGAAATTAATTTTACAGCTGCATGAAATACAACATTTTCTGACATCCTAAACTCAATATATGTGGGAGGACATGCTTAACGAACACTCCAATAATAATAATACTTAATATATTTCAATCCATCATATCATAGTTACAGTAGTACATTTGAAATGAAATTTAAATTTTGAATTACATATGAATTAAATTAAAATAAATTTGAATTATATAAAATTAAAATTATTAAAAAACCAGATTAAAACCATTAACACCAAATTAACATCATTAAATTTAAAAAAAGTAACAGTATGCCTGCCTCTGAGTCATTTGTTTGTTTGTCATTACATTAATCATATAACAATGATTAATGTACTGACAATGAAACCTGTTTGCAAGTACGCTCAAGATCGTGTTGGAGATGGTCTGGAGCCTGCGCCCCAGTGATGTGCACCGTTTTCGCATCGTCGTGTAGAAAGAGTCGACACGAGCGTCGTCAGCGTATATCCTTGCCGCGCTGTAGTGCCCGTGCAGCCCCAACAACATTCTGAACTTATTATTATACTGTGCAATAACACGGAGTGCGTTGTACTGCTTTTGGGTATATGACAACTACAGGCTGGCTATGTGCAGGGACGTACAAAATAATCGGAAAAGAGTTATTTTGACGGCCCCCGAGCAACGAGAAAACCTGCGTGCGATCATATTGGCTCTCACAAACAACGCTCTCCGCTCCCTATCAATGTCCGCATCGTCTCCCAGGCCAGGGGTCATGATATGCCCGAGATATTAAAACTGTTCGATTGTTTTTAACTCGCCACCATTCAGTCTAATAGCTGAAACAATCTGGACAGACCACGCACTTAGACACTCGGCAGCACCATGTCGTTCGCATAACTAATATTATTGACACAAATATCGTCAATATGGTAGCCGACATGGGTGAGCTCCTCTATCAGTGCGTTCACGTATGGTTGAACAGCTTTGGCGAGGTCATCCCGCCCCGCCTCACCCCGCACTCCAACCATCGAACGACGTTTATCTGGTTAAAACACCAGTACTTGAAGATTTCTATCAGTTCGAGAGGCATTGAGACGTTCCTTAATTTTTGCCATAACGTGTCATAACTAACCAGGTCGAATGCTTTCGAGAGGTTAAAGAAACACGCATAAATAGGTGTGTTCCTTACGTAGTAATACTTGACAGTTTGCTTTAAACAAAAGATAGCTGACTCAGTAGACAGGGACTGACTATATTGATTGTCATGAGTGTTTACATACCGGTCAAGCTACGTATTAAGCAAACCGTCAAGAACCTTAGCAATCACTGTGGCTAGAGAGATCGGCCTGTAGTTGCTTGTATCGCATAGGTCACCAGTATTACTCTTCACAATTGGTACCACCACAGTCCTCATCATCTCTGTTGCATGTTCGCACAAAATGTATGTAACATGGCAAGAACTCTGGGCAAGCGGACCCCGACAATGCTCAGCCTGTCATGATCAAAAGACTTTCCATTCATCCAGACATTGATTTTATAACTCCTCGAATATCCTTCGCTGTGGATCTGATACTTATCCCTAGCCCACGCGAACCCTCTACACTGAATGGCCATGATGTTCCCAACTGTGATTTCACCATAAAGTGATCCTTAAATAAGTCCGTAATACATTTTGGTTCACTCAACCTGTTGACGCTCACGGGCAAGCCCGGCTTATTATTTAGCTTACTCGTAGTTTTCCAAAAGTAGCGAAAGTCATGCTTCGAATGGTGAGAAGCAAGGATATCCATATTTATCTGCTCCCTATTATTTTGGCACCACTTTAAGCGCGATTTAAAGATTCTACGACTCTCCCGCATCTCCTCCCAAACACTTCTTCACTTGGTTTGCTCCAGAGTACTCATTCCATAAATTTACACCGAGCTACCCCGTGAGCCGTGAGCGTCACGCACGTGCTTGTTCCATCAAATCACCGGTTGTTTTCTTCTCGGTTAACAATGGTAAGACTCTCAGAGGCGGCTTTACACAATGCATTTATAATCTTATTAGTACCCGGTTGACCGAGCTTTGCTCGGTATTTTTCGCTCGGTTTTTTTTAATTCGTGTGTTTTGGAAATTATATTTAGATACAAATTACATACACATTAATACTGATGAAATACAAATAATATTTTTTGATCTTAGCGACATAATAGAAAAAACTGTACTGGTTATTTGAATAAAAAATCATGAGTGCAATTAGTTTAATTTAAATTTTCGTGTTTTTAAAAAATACTAAAAAAGGGCTCGAAAAAATAGATTTTCTCTAAAAAGAAAGGAACTTGAAAAAAAAATTAAAAAAGTCAGTCGGTCTGTCTGGGCTCGAACCACGGTTTTACGAATCTGTGACCGCCCAATATACCAATTAAGCTATTTATAATTATTAATAGACTGTCAAAATTTACCTTCTTATTCTAACGATATTGTAGCAGTTTTTCATTGCCTAAAAACACGGACAAAAAGACATTTTCTAAAAATAAATCCTAGCTAGATCGATTTACTGCCCCCGAAACTCCCTGGACACAAAATTTTATGAAAATCGTTGGAGCCGTTTTCGAGATCTCGATTATATATATATATATATATATATATATATATATATATATATTATAAAAGAATTGCTCGTTTAAAGGTATAGGATACATACTGTCAATTATACGCCTGTGATCTCGGTTTTCACAACGTTTATCACTACGGCGTAAAGTCAATTTCTTTTAACTTATTATTAGATAATTTTGTATGTAAATCTATTTGTTCGAGGTTTCTCTCCCCCATTTTATTTTATTACATTCAGGATTTCCTTGTAAAATCTTTGGTTTTACATTATTAATATTGCATTTAATAATGAGTGGAAAGTGGTCAGACCATATCGGATAATATTTGATGTGTGTCTAACCATCTTAGCGCCCCAGTAGCGTCCCTTATAAAACTATATGTGTCAGACGATAAACGGTATATATATATATATATATATATATATATATATATATATATATATGTATACATATATTTATTTATTTATTTATTTGGTCTACCAACGACTGTTACATTACAGAAACTTAAAGTAGTTACATTGTAATAAACTATTATGAGCTTAATGCACAATCGGTTACAGGTAAACACAACGTGCTATTTTAACATGTGATATAAGGTTTATTTTAAACTAGTTATACTAAGCACTAAAAAATCGATTTTAATATAATATGTATTACTTGTGAGATACATTGTGTTTTCATGCGATGGCTCAAGTCAATCGTATTTATTTAAAACATAAAAGATTTAAAAAAAATGATAATTGATATGGTCACAAGATGTTGTTATGTTAGCTAATTACGTAATAACTTAAGACAGAAGTACCCTTAATTAGAGACTGAATAAATTAACCGACTTGGTATTACATGGATCTCACAACTTTTTACGGTAGAAGAACTGAGTTGCGAGACTAGGTTTTTTTACAAGTTATGTTTTTGATAGCATATCATTTTATGTTCATATAATGACAAGTTAATATTAAATTATTACTGAAAACTTTATTACCTACTTAGTGCTCGTCCAATAATAGCTTATTTTACTCTAACAAAATCGCTTTTACCTCGTGTTCCACTGTACACACTGAAAACTAAAAATGACCTTTGCGCTATCACAACTTTAACACAGCCCACTCGAGTATTATCACATCGCACTACGGTCACCTTATTAAAGATCTTTTATTCCATAACAATGTAACTCCTCCCCACGTTCATACTGATATCATCCCCTTTGAAGTATCCATGGGTGATACACCCGTATAAGCGAAGTCATCATCTATACAGCCAAGAAAAAGAATTTCATGCGGCAGTAGCCAATGTTCTTGCAAGGCAATTATGTGAGACGTCGATATAACTACCGCACATCATCTACTAATCGCTTCACGTTCTTACAGTTAACACTTACAAAGTTATACAGGGTGTTTGGAAGGTCGATGCAAAGCCATAAAGCGGAGCTAGTATACACTATTCAGAATCGTTTGAACCCAACATGTCTTAGACGAAGTGCGACTATTATTTTTTTATCAAGCTTTAATGATTTTTGATGACAAAACCCAAAATTTTGGGGTTAGTTGTAAATTGTGGCCAGTTTGTAAAACAAATCATTTACTTTTTATTTTATTTTATTAAAGTAATGTGTAAACAGTCTAATGTATTCATATGATTCAGGCATCTGTGTCCTGAAATAAGTTTTTTACAGATATTTGAAGTCAATGATTTATTTAAAGATTGAGGAAAGCTGTTATTTGACGGCATTAAAAAAATACAGTTGGTTTTGTTTTAGTTCAAACATTTTTAAAAACATGCCTGGTTATTTTTCTTTCTTTTGAGGCATCAACTACGCGGATAGCTCACAAATTAATGAAATTAAGGCCTACAAACCAAATAGAGGGCGAAAATTATAATTTATTGGCGAAATAATTAAAACAAAATTTTGTTTAAAATTATTTATTATTCGTGTTCAAAATTTTCGCCACGGTTCCTAACACAAGCACGGGCTCGTCTTCTCACTTCTGTTGTTGTTATTTTTAACTTCATCTCCAGTTTCATCGTTTCAAACGCTGAATTAATTCTCTCAATCAATTCTTCTTTTGTGTTTATTTCCACATTCGTATAGACCAGTTCTTTGGCACGACCCCACACAAAGAAAACAAGTGGATTCAGGTCGGGTGACCGGGTGGGCCTAGGGATAGGCCCATCTCTGCCTATCCAGCTGTTAGGGAAACAATTATTTAAGTGCTCTCGTACATTTAATGTCCAATGTGCTGGACATCCATCTTGTAGAAAGATGATTTCTCGGTCTGTAGCAAATATCGGGGCCCCGGAGTCTTCTACAAGCTCTTTTTTATATCTTTATTTATTATAGAGGGTTAGATCTACATTCTACAAGCTCTGTAAGATCATTTTGTAGGAATCCCAAGTAATTGTTGCCATCCAAATTATCCGGTAAGATATGGGGCCCAATCAGTGTTCTGCCAATTACTCCAGCCCACACGTTGACGGAGAATTTCCTTTGAAAAGACTTCCGCTTTTTCCAATGTGGATTATTAGATTTCTCAGCCCATTGATGAAGGTTATGGAAGTAAGTAATGCCTTCCTTAGAAAATTTACTTCCATCTGTCCACAAGATTGATTTCAGAAACCATGCATCTACAATATCTGCGTTGAGAAGAAAACGACAAAACTGAATCTCTCTCTGAGGATCTCGCTCTTCAAGACCTTGAACACCAGTACCATGAAACGGGTACTTGTTATTTTGGTGCATTGTATTCCACACCTTCCAATGAGAAATATTTAAATTACGAGCTATTTTTCTAGTGCTGGCATGTGGATCAGCTTGAAATGCCACCAAGATATCTTCCTCGATGTGAGTATAATGTCTACCCGGATTGACTCCATGTTTCACATGGTGTATACCATCTTCAGCGAGCCGACGAAATGTGTCGTAAAATACTCTCACATTTGATACTCTGCGATTAGGATAGCGTTATTGGTACATCCGTCGTGCTAAAGATCCATTGCCGTCTGCTCTGCCATACATAAAAACAATGTCAGCATATTTCTCGTTCGAGAAAGAAGTCATAGTCACTTCTCAAATACAAAACGGCGTAGAAGCGAATTAAGACAAAAATTTTACAGTCAAAGCGAACACGTTCAGGAGCGCAGAGCTAGGTAGGTAATGCACAACAATTGGACATCTCTGTCCAACAGGACTCTCAATCCAATTGTTTGCCTTAGCAGAGCTAGGTAGCTAAGGCAAACAACTGGACACAGTGAACAATACAAACTAAATTAACACGTGCAGGAGCCGCAAAGGGCTACTACAACTGAACACGGTAATTTCTCACGAATAAGGAAATAACGTCCAGTCACATACGTAGTTCTAACTCGACTAACACCCGTATTTTTAAACAAGTAAAAGTAATTACTTGAGTGAAAGTAATCACTTAAGTAACGATTTGTATTCGATAGTTAAGTAATTGCTCCAAGTTAGAACTGTCAAAAGTTAGAATACTCAGCCAAGTAATAGTCACCATTTCCTTTACTTAAGCACTACTTTGAGGTTATTTTGGATAAAAAATGAAAACTTTGGATAGCATTGGAACGGTTTTTGCTGTTGTAGACAATATAGATGATAATATTATATTAGAGGAGATAGAATTTGAATTTTTTTAAATATATATATATATATATATATATATATATATATATATATATATATATATATATATATATATATATATATATATATATATATATATAGTGTGGCAATAAATATTATTATTATTAAATAAAGGAAGTGGTCGTGTTATTTGAAAGTTTGGAACTAGTGTAACAAATTACTAATTTTGTCAAGTTTAACCATTATTCAGTGTGACAGTACTTATAACAAGCGTTTATATACGAGTATTCGACATTTAGTAAACAACTTTCTAAATTCTAATCCTAATACTAAAAACCTTAAAAATATATATATTATAATAACTAAGTTAAATTATTAAAAAAGAGGTCCTTTAGGCAAGGTTCCGAAGATACTGGCAGCGTTTCCCCGTTGAATAGCTAGACTAATTCTTTGTCCGAGGTAACTGCCAGCTCTTCGGTCTCCTGTGACTTCGATTAACCTTTTTGCTATTTCCTTAAAAAGGCTTATAGCGCTAGGACCCCACGGACCAAGGGTCTCGACACCGAAAGGGACAAAAATATATTCGGAGCCTAGACCCCTGTATTTGCAAACTTTAGCCTTTTCTGCCGCTTCACAAGCCGCACCAGCTCTGTTGTTGGTTCCACGTAGATGGGAAGGGGCCAGCGTGTCTGAACAGGTTGCATCCCATACCAGCACCCGGCCCATCTTCCATGGAATCAAACTCATACCGTCCGGTCTCTTGCCATCGTCTCTTGCAATACCAGACGTAGTAGACTTGGCACGTTGACGGTGGCAAGAGACCGGCGTATGATATCGTTAAGTGCTGCATGTCTCGAGAAGAAGGGGGTGATTAACCATCGCATTCTGTGGATTGTGTCATTAAAATTTAAGTTGCAGTTATTTATAAAAAAGTTCGCATTTGCTAAAGTTAAGCTCCAAACCAATGGCTTCAAATTTACTTTTGATTGAAAAAAGGTCAAAAAATACAGTTTCCATATCACCTCCTAAGGTTCCGTCATCCAGATACCAAATATTGAATTTAGAATTTAAACTTTTGATTATCGGATTTATAGCCAAACTAAAAATTGCTGGTCCAAGGGGATCACCTTGTTGACAACCTACTTCCGAGGATAATTCATTAGACCGATATAACAATTTTGTTGGGTCAGCGTAACTGACAAGAAGATAATTGTATATTTCCGGTATATGTTGATTTATTTCAGTCAGCAGGGTCCCCCTATTCACCGAACTGAAAGCATTTTTGACATCAATTTTGAGCAACACGTCAGGATGTCCATATGTTAGGAAAGAACGTAGGGCATGGACGGCTGCCTCACACCCTCCTTTTACACCGAAGCCTAACTGTACGGGTTCAAATTCCGAATTTAATTTCTGTAAAATATGTCGAACAGCAATTTTGGAGGCCAGGCATCGTAGTGTTGATCCATCAGCAATTGGTCTCACCCCTCCGTCCTTTTTGGTGAGAGCAATGAGGTTCGCGCCGAAAAGAATTGGAACAATTTCTGGATTGACATTACCGGAATACATAAAGTTGATTAATTTAGTGATCGAATTTACAAGTTGCTCACCTACATCACCCACAGAATGCGATGTTAAGTCTTTCAAATGTTGTGGTGAGATTCCATCCAAACCTGCAGCCGAACCTGGTTTAAAAGATAAAATGGCATCCGTAACATCGTTGTTCAAAATTTGAAGGCATGCTTGCCCTACTGTTGGTCGGTCGATTAAATATGGGTTTACTGGAGCTGGAGGATGTTTTGTCCTTAAGGCTTGAAGGGTGTCAGGGGTATCTGGTGAAAGCACCTCGTTGGAGAACAAAAGGCGGGCGGCACCTTTGAAATCTCCGTCACAGATTTTGTTTTCGATTAGTTTGTTGTGATTACGAGGGGCATCATGTTTGATTTGAGGTGCGGGAGAAGGTGAGGAGCCGACAGCACAGTTATTTTTAATCTTTGGTGTCAAGGATAAATTTGGTTTATCAGTTTTTGTTATATGTAGTGTGCTGTATAAAAATAAAAATAGGTTCTGCCAGTCTTGAGTACAATTGCTTATGTAACATTTCTGGATTAATTGTGACAAATGTGTAGCAACGGTTATTCGAGCTCCTCGAGGGATTCTTTTAACTGTCTGTATACTATTTTTCAAATGGCTAAGATATGTGTGGAAAGGAGTTGGAAAGTTGGCTACAAAAGTAGGCGTACTTGGAATAATGGGGTGTATGTCTAAAGGTGAACTGTTTTGGCTAATACATTTCCTGTGTGTTTTTGTAGTGTGTATGTTGAGGTCTTTTAAAGATTTGAATGACTTGTTGCACTGTGTACATATAAGGGTTGCGTTTGCCGTGTCATCACTAGATTGGGTTACGGACTGCATTCACAACAGTTAAATACAATAACAAAAAAGAATAACTTGAAACAAATTAAAAAAACACAATAAAGTAACTTAAAGATTACACTGAAGATATAAAAAAGTCAAAGTCAAAATATGACAGCTGCTTGTTTTGGTAACAAGACGCATGCGTTGTTACGTAGGTGCGTCACAGGACGGTTCTGCAATTGGAAGCTGCACTGTAAGAGATCCACGGACGTATGGCGTCGCTAGAACAAACGATGGCGGCCTTAGCAACCGTGTCTTGAAGTTATCATACGCGGACTAGAACTTTTCAAATACTGAACAGGCACTGTAGTGGGAACAACAACAAAATCCCTATGCGCAAATATGAATAATATCCCAACAAACTCTTATATGGCTTTGCGATACGATAGCTCTTCATCAGTCAATCAAATATATAATATTTTAGAAATCCTTCGTTGCGAATCGTTTTGTTACATTTGGCATATTATGTCACAATCTTGAAAAAATTTTATGTCTCGTAGTTACTTTCAGATATTATATAAACCACTGTTATACTATTTAAATCTATGACAACAATTATATATATCGAATATATATATATATATATATATATATATATATATATATATATATATATATATATATATATATCGAATAAATTATCATAAGAACAGAAATTAAACTAATAAGTATAATAATCAAACATTATATTTATGTTGTAAGTTTAAACTATTTACTTTAACACATTTAATTTTATCGATAAATAATTATTTTTAACAGAAAACAAGAATTATTTAAACATTTTTTTTACTTTTACGTTTATTTCTTTAGAGTTAAATTTTAAAATAACGATTTTGACAACCTGGCGCATAGTAAGCGCTCACGGGGTACCGAAGTTGCCACAATAGGCAAATAGATCTTAGCTAGGCTAAGAAGCCCGGGTGACAACCCTTTCATGCCATCTCACATCTCCAACTCATCTCACTTTATAGGAGTGACAGGTGATTACATGAATATACGCAACTCTTTTTTCGGGATTATGTTATTTCTGCTAAATGAACCTTCTTACTTTAAAAGTTTAGACGTTATCTAACTTCGACATTTTTTACGAATATTTATTTTCTGCGTCATAAAAATCGTGTTAATCGTCGTTCGTAAGTATTAACATACGGAATTTTATGTCTTTGACAGTAAGCAAAAACATCGTTCATAATAATGAAGTACTATGTTTATGAACACAGAAACAACCACCAAGCGTAGAGTGTTACTTGGGCATTTGCTCAAGTAAGTAACGTGTGTTACTCAACTATAGAATGAAATTTTATAATTAAGAATTCTAACCTTTAGTAATGACTTAACTAAGAAATTACTTGGCAACAAGTAATTACTTCTTTATAAATACGGGTATTTTTTAATGCCGTCAAATAATACTCGTGACACAGCCAGACTAACTCTAGGGACGCGAGAGGCGTGCGGGACGTTGTTGACACAATCATGAAAGTGTTAAAGGCAAGAGTATATGTAATGGGTAACTATACTTTATTTTCATACAACTTACAAATTTTTTCTCCCAGCATGCAGTTGTAACAATCTACACTAGAGTGTTCCAAAAAAAATTTTAGGTTATATTTCGTCACTTTCGTCGTTCACATTCTTTATTAAAATTCTTAATCCACTGGTAAGCGTTTCAGTATCTGCCAGGGAATTTCTCGATCATGAAATCATTAGCAACTTTTCCTAGATGTTGTATTTCAGATTTTGTTTCTTTATGTTTAAGCAATTTTTCTAACAGTTTTTCCGTCTTGAGCATGTATAGATTCAGCATTATTTGTTTATTCCATAATTTCTTCTAGGTAAAAATAATTAAACTGTAAGATTGGTTTTTCATCCAAGTATATCTTTGATATATCATATGTCAAGATTTACCATATTTTCCTTGTTTGATGGCCTTTGTTTAATAATTTTTTGACCTTGGTATAGTTGGAAGTACTTATAATTGTTTGGTGCAGATTTTAAGGTTGGTATTCAACTGGTATTCCAAAAACCGGTCCATTACGTGAAGTTACTAAGGTTATGCATATATAATATTTGATTTTCCATCTGCCGTTAGTTTCACAACAAAATCAAACCTTAACTTTTCCATGTTTCGTGAAATATTTGCAGAAAATGTGGTTTTATAATGATATGTTCTTGTATAATAGGAAATAATAAAAAAGTCGTAATTGCATTTCTCTATAAAACAAAAGAAATAACGTGTAAATCCTTTAGTTATTGTAATATATAAGAACAACTAACATGCAGATCTGCAAACGAAATATTATTTCACCGGTGAATACTTGGTCATTCAGCAGTGAAAATTATATTTCGTTGGTGCCGGTGGAATTCGAACGCGGGCTGCTCGTCTACTGACCCCCTAGTGTAACACCGCCTAGCTACTGAGCTACCCATTACTCTCAAAAATTGTTTTGTAAGTCATAGAGAATAAATTATATTCTCAAGCAATACTTTTAATGAAAAATTAACATCTCTGTGACAAACCATTTAAACTTAAACAATGGCTGTTAAATATAATTACAACACTTAGATTGTTCAGAGACGATTATTCGAACATTATCATTATTTTGAGATAAAATCACGCGCATTGGTGATACTATATAAATAAAAGATTTTTGAACTAAAGCTCAATTGTGTTGGAATTGTTTTGAGTAACTAACCTTCTTAGTTTTTGAAATACTTGAAAGTATTGCAACATTTTTAAAGTACCTCCCAAAATATTTCATTTATAGCTGTCGTCTTAATGCTAATAAATAAATAAATTATAACATTAAAATATTATCCTTTTTACAATATTTTATTTAAACTTTTATGTTTATCTCATACAATTTTTTGTTGTATGGGACCCGCCATGTACTTATTTACATGCACACATCATGTTATACTTGCGACACGCCCACGCTCCGCATGTTTGGCGTATTTGAAAAATACAATAGTTGACAAATGAATTGTTCTACGACTCACGGTCAGTGAAATGGTTCACGTGCATGTACGATGAAAATACGTAAAAACTAGCGTAGTCCATTGTGGCGTCATTTAAAGTTTTTTTAATGATTAAAATACCTATTTTATGTTAGTTCACGTAATCGGGTCAAATTATCGACTTGCCGTGTTACTCCTCAGTACCATATCATCTCCCTTTTTTATTTAATTCTAATAGGTTCTCTAAAAGAAATTGCTATGTAACAAAAATAGACGAAATGCCCTTTGTTTTCCTTATTGTTATTATACTATGTGAGTAGAAAAGTATGATATTGCGTTGATTATAGCGTGTACTAATCATTGGCGGCTTAGGACCGTGCTATGGGTGGGCTAAGTAATACCTGGCTATAATGATAATGATGATTAGATAAATGATAACATCCGATAACATTCGACGTTAACGATTTGCGGTTGTTGCCGTAGTCAAAATCGGACAAGAAAAGAGATAAAAATGTCTCTAAGTCTAACCTTACTTTTGAAAAGATAATAGGCAAGGGTTTGAAATAGTAATTAACAAAAAAAACATATATAATGATTTCTTATATTTACGCGAACACTACACATTGATTAAAACATATACTTAATTACATATCGTTTTCAGATGAAGATGTTGAAGTCAGTTTTCATTTTGGCAATTGTTGCAATGCTGGTTGGTGAGGTAAGTGGTCATCAATAAACAATTTTTATAATATAAGAGTAACAAATATTTAAAGATTAAAGACACATGAGGGTCAGAAATAGGTAAGACATTAATTTAAAAATAAAATAAACATGAATGCACCTCTACCAATCACTAATCTACATAATAAATAAATTGAATATATGTCTAACTAGCTTTTTACCCACGGCTTCACTCGTGTGGGCTTGAATTTAGAAACATTTTTATGCTATAAAAATATATTATAGGCTACAGAAACGCATAAGTCAGTTTATCAGAATCGCATAAATACCATAAGTTAAGCAACAACTTTTTTATATCGGGCACGTCTTCCGATGTGTCTTTATGAAGGAAAAATTGTCCTGGAATCGGTAACGCGTTCTTTACATAATATTCACTATCAAATTTGATATAGTTTTAATAATATAAGGTTTAATTTCATGATATTTATAAATATTGGTCCCATTGAATATTGATTAGTACCACATGCCAGTATTTTTTTACGTTCAAGTAGACTTCAAAATTTCATAAATGTAGTTATATTCACGGAGAACGTGTAGGAAGAACTAAATACATGGCTAGATACATAAGATGGGCAGCGGCGTCTTCCTGATCATAGCTCGAAATAATAAAAATATGCAGTTGGCAATCAGCATGCCAAGCGTGGCAACTATGGCAAATATCCAACTTATTTGGCAGTCTGTGGAGGAAATCTAATTGATGAACGGGAGTAGAAATAATATATTAGCCACGTAGAGGCAGCGAAGAAAAACCACTAGTTCATTTCGCCTTTAGCGGAAACTGAAACAGGAGATGGGTGGCATCTTCTTGATGCGCGCAGCGCAAAGTAGTAAAGAGCTGCGGTTGCCAACCCACCTGCCAAGCGTGAATACTACTGCAAATACCCGGTCTATTTGACAAACAATGAGGAAGCCTATGATCAGTAGTGAATGGCCACATTAAAAGTACAATAGTAGCAGCCTAAATACATCCTACTATGGGCACAGGTCACAGCGAGTTTTAGGTCAAAAAGAAGTTGACTCTAATGCCAGATGACCGACTTCACATACCTATACCCAAAAATGATTTCCAAAATATATTTTTAACTACTCAGATATGCAGATTTCCTTACGATGTTTTTTTTCACCTCCGAGAAAGTGGTAACTCGAAACTTCAAATTGCAGTTTAGATATGAGTGGTGTCGGTGCGGATATAATTTAGGTTGCTTACGAACCTACTACGAAATTTACGTTTAGATCGGTTTGATTACCGGCTTATACATATGACTTTCAAGATTCTATCAAAGCAGCTCTCACAATCTCATAGATAAAATAAAAATTAACCCGTGTTTAAAATTTGCTTTCTTTGGATATTTATAGTATTTTTTTTACAAGTGCCTGTTCATTTATTCATGTGAGCTATGAATCCAGGACTGTCACCAAAATTTAATACTTATGTCTGAAAGTATGAAAGCTATGTCAATATATGACAAACTGTTAAAAAAACTAATTAAAAGTAAAAAGGCTGCATCAACGGTATCACGAACCATTCCATCAATTATGGATACAAAGCTCAAAGAGCATTTAATTTTCAATTACATATATCGGACTTGATACAAAAAGAAATTGATGAAATATTGTTATGCCGATAGACACACAATGTATTCAACTAAAGACCTCTCTTAATCAAAGTTTTGTGTACACAGCTATGTTAATAAATTTGCTAAAATTGACAATTATGATAAATCATGCAGACAGTGACCACCGGTCTATACCGGTTGATAATTTTTGATGCTGTAACAATAGGTATATATTTAATAGAATTTTGTTAAATTTGACCAGTTCTGTACTTATTATTAGTTTATTTAGCAATAACAAAATGAAGCTATTATTATATTAAAACTATGACACCCAAAACTTTACCATCCAGTACTCAGAAACGATAAGTTGAGGTGCAACTAAAGTGGCTATAACGCATAAACAAAGCCGCTATCATTTTTCTTTTTATTTAAACTATAAGGATAATAAGAGTTTTGTAGTAATTGTAATATTTATCATTTTTATTTATAGTTAAGAAAACTAATACCCACTTAAACTTTTAATATACTAGAAATTAAATTTAGAAACATCCACAATTTTATGATATTAGATAAACGTCACTATTATCTATTTAAGTAGTAATTAGTTACTATAAAATTTATTTATATCTGCTAAAATTAAATAACAAAAACTAAAAAATGTACGTTAGAATGTTGAAGTCAACTATGTATTTATTTAATTAAATAACTATATAAATGTAAATTATTTATATTATTTAATTTATTACTTACTGAAGGCAAAATGTCACTACTTTTTGTATTTTACGTTAGATGGAACTGCCTTCAAAAAGCGCATGCAACCATGATATCTTAGATTGTTGGAGTAGTTCAATTTATAACGTAACGGTTAAAACTTATAATTGGCTTTATTTATAAGTATTTCATTTATTTTAATAAAACCCGTCAATCGTCTAAAATAGAAAATTGACATCTAAAGAAAGGAAAATATTTTACCCTCCTTTTTGAAGTTTCGTAATCGGGTAAAAAGTAGTCTACAATGTGTCCGATTTCCGATGTCCGATACTTTAAGGGGTTAAAATACAATTAATTTTATCGACAAATCAGGGATCAATGATTTTTTTTCGCCATCAATAAAAAAATGGCAGCACTTTAAAAAAATTGTTGGCGAAGCATAGATGCTTGTATTAATTTAACAAATTTTAACGTGGTAGAGCCATGCTGCAGTTATATTAGTAGTATAATTGTAGCACGAATGGGTCGGCTCGGCCGGGGAAGGACCACGCTCTCACAGAATACCAGCGTCAAATAGTAGCTTAATGCTGCTGTATTTCGTATGGTGAGTGTAGAGAACCGGAGACCCTTTTTACTGAAAATGAGGCATTCCATCTCAGTCCTCACGGGTGACAACGCGTCTGCATTTTGATTTGTAATCGAGGATAGATGTAGATGTCTATGGGCCGCAGCAACCACTTACCATCAGGTGGACTGTGTGCCCGTTTGTCACCCTATCCTATAAAAAAAAAAAAAAAAAAAAACAATATCTACCCAAGTAGAAGATTTTCAAAAACAAAATTGGTCTCAAATGTTAGTTAATAGTGTAGACAATAAATCTAGATTCAAAATATTATTTTTTAATTTTTCAGTATTAGTAAAAAACATTTTTGAAAAAATAAATTAGACAACAAACTGATGTTGTTTTTCAGATTCTTAGCTTTAAAAAAACCATCGTGTTAACCAATTTTTTTACTTATTTTTATTATAATACAGGATATTTGCTATAAATGCACATTTAAATCTTAAGTCTGAGTTAGATAGTTTAGGAGCTATGACAGTGTAAACATACTTACTTGAAAAGCGCGGATACACTAGCAAATGAAATAAAACAAAATAATTTATATCAATTGCATTTAATTTGGCAAAATAATTACAAAAACTGCTCAAAGTGACCTCCTTGTCTCTGCAGACATGCTGTTGATCTTAGTGCAACGTGTTGCGTAGAGCGCTGGATCATTGCCTTGTCTTCTCGCAATTCGTTTGCTGCTTGAATTATTTTTTCTGTTAACTCCTCTCGTGTATTTGGCACATTTACATACACTCTTCGTTTGAGTGTGCCCCACTAAAAAAAAATCGAGAGGTGTTAAATCCGGCGACCGCGGTGGCCAAGCAATTGTTCCTCCGCGTCCGATCCACGACGAATAGTGTGCATTTAAATAATTCCGCACAAGAAGCGCGAAGTGTGCCGGAGCACCATCCAATTGCAGAATCATTCTGGCCCTGTAGGCCAATGGTAACTCCAATAAAGAATCCAAAAAATTCGTTTAAAGGAAATTTAGGAATCTTGGGCTATTCATTGTCTCCGGTAAAATGATTGGTCCAATTAGAATGTCGTCAATCATTCCGGCCCAAACGTTGACAGAAAATTTATGTTGAAAAGAACTTGGGCGGATCGCATGTGGATTTTCTTGAAGCCACAGGTGTTCGTTACGGTAGTTCGTATACCCTGATCGCGTGAAAGTAGCTTCGTCTGTCCATATAATTCTTTTTAAAAAGTTTGGATCATATCGCGTTTCTCTCAATATCCACGAACAAAATATTGCTCTTCTTACATAATCCGGTTCCAGTATTTCTTGCACCCTTCGAAAATGGTAAGGATGTAATCCTTCTCTTTTTAAAATTTTCCAAACCGACCATTTTGATAGACTGAGACGATTAGCTATGCGTCTAATGCTCAAGCACAGGCGTCTAGGGTCTTGAGAAATCATTTGCAATATTTGATGTTCATCTTGGAGCGACAAAACACGAGTACGTTCGTTACCGAGCCTTCTTATTCCATTTTCCGCAAGTCTCAAATTAATTCTCACGAAAGTGCGAGCATTCGGTGTACGTCTGTTAGGAAATCTGCGTGCATACTCTACAACAGCTCTATTTGCACTCCCGTTACACAATCCATACACGAAATGGATGTCAGCGATATGCTAGCTTGAGTACTCGTTCATTGTAACAAACAAAAAGTAACAGTTCAACAACAAAACAAAAACGTAACAAAGTCTAACAACAAACAATAATTATGTACAGTAAGTAGATTTACTTAAAACCAGGAATGTTATCACAACGCAGAGCGAGGGACGACTGCTCGACGGCACAAGCGCACACTGCACCCTTTTTACCTGGAGACAGCCGTTATTCTGTCTCGCTCGCACTGTTGTGCACAGCGTTTTTTACCTACTCACACAAAGGATGCTATTGTGTTTGCTTACGATTCCTTGAATTATTGAAGAATTTTATCTTACTCACTGGAATGGGTGTTTAGTTATCTAATATCGGGGTAGAGGCACTTTGAACAGTTGCATTCAAATTATCATAGCTCCTAAACTATCTAACTCAGAGTTAAGATTTAAATGTGCATTTATAGCAAATACCCTGTATTATAATAAAAACAAGTAAAAAAATTGGTTAACACGATGTTTTTTTTTAAAGCTAAGAATCTGAAAAACAACATCAATTTGTTGTCTAATTTATTTTTTCAAAAATGTTTTTTACTAATACTGAAAAATTAAAAAATAATATTTTGAATCTAGATTTATTGTCTACACTATTAACTAACATTTGAGACCAATTTTGTTTTTGAAAGTCTTCTACTTGGGTAGATATTGTTAAATTAATACAAGCGTCTATGCTTCGCCAACAATTTTTGAAAGTGCTGCCATTTTTTTATTGATGGCGAAAAAAAATCATTGATCCCTGATTTGTCGATAAAATTAATTGTATTTTAACCCCTTAAAGTATCGGACATCGGAAACCGGACAACCTGTATAAGTTGCCCCGGGTCCCTAGGCTACAGACAAAATTTCATGGATATCGGTCCAGTAGTTTTCGCGTGAATCTTGAATACACAGACAGAAAGACAGACAAAAATTCTAAAAACCGCTAATTTGCCTATAGTGCTCTTTATTACGTCCCCTGGACTTTTTTTCCAGAAAATATTAGAATTGCAGACACGACTTTTCTACAGATTTATTACATGTATAGATTCACAAATTTTTGAGCTAAGTAAATAATGATAGAATTTTTTATTTGTGTAGTTGAATTTCACACGAATATACGTGGTCGGCACGACCGCGGCAGGACCACGCTCTCACAGAATACCAGCGTGAAATAGTAGCTCATTGCTGCAGTGTTTTATATGAAGTAAAGGAGATTGCATCTTCCTAATAACAACTAAAAATAGACTTCCAATGGCGAACCTGGCTGCCAAGCGTGGCAACTATAGCTTATATCCCCCCTTTGAGCCAGTCTATGATGGATGCCCGTGTTCAACAGTGAACTTTTAACAGACTGTAATGGTATATTGGCGTAATGCGGTGGGCTTTTATGGACTGTAAAAGAAAGAAAGGAGAACTGCGGTCTACCATAGATCTCTTTTATTTCTTTTCTTATACGGACCACCGGTGAACGCCGTGACGCACTGTGTTGCTCTATGTGTACGTATGACTTGCAGCACCGCTGATAAATCACGATGTAACTTTTCGTTTGTAATTGTTTCAGTCAATTCAACAAGGTGGTGGTCAAGGAGGTAAGTTTTTCTTCCTTTTTATAGTTCCCTTTATTTAATAACTATGTTCTTAAAAGTACCGATTTATTTCTTTGGTATAACTGAGTTTTTGATCGTTTAGTGGTGCCGTAAGACCATTAATTACACTGTGACATGTGATTTTGCCAGGGAAAGCGTATGGCTTCTTATCTTTCGATAGATGGCGCTATACCTATCTCATTTACTCCATAAGTAAAATACCCAGACGTCAATGCACAGCAACGTTAAAAGTGCTAAGTGGTACTGTGATCGTCGATCTACTTGTTAAGCGTGACGATTAAGGCAAATCATCCTTATAAGGTTGAGGGGCTGAAGAAGAGAAGAAGGAGAAAAGAAGGAGAAAAGAAGGAGAATTGATATTCAGTTTATTCTGATCTCTTTTAAACAATAATAAAGCAATCGTTACAATATTTCGTTGCATGTAAATAAGGAAATTAGTGTATCACGATATCACCTTGTCATCGATCTTACGTTGAGAGGCTGAAGAAGAGAAGAAGGAGAACTGATATTCAGTTTAATCTGATATCTTTTAAATAAAAATACATCAATCGTAACAATATTCTGTTGCATGTAAATAAGGAAATTAGAGTATTACGATATCATCTGTACCATTAGGATGATTAGTGGTCCACCGCTGTGCAATTTACAAGAAGAATTTTCCAAAAGTAGATCACTTTAAATAAAGTCTATTTATTAAATTTATTTCAAAAAAGAACTAAGGATATGTAAAGATAGAGAAAGAACGAGAATAATTTTAGGGAGTAAATAAATTTGTTACAATAATTATTGCACTGGATAACGAAAAGTCAACGTTTACTTAACTGATAAATTTTCACGAAATAAATTTTCTCGTCTGAGGATAAATTTATTTTGTGTCTTGTGTCGCATCTACCGTTCGAAATTGACAATACCGTGCGGGGGCGTGTGGGGGTGAAAAGTATACATCACTTCATTTATTTGGGAAATGCTAGAGATATCTCATGTTCTTTGATAGATAATATAACCAACTCCTTTAACACCAGTCATAAAATAACAAGCGTTAAAGATGCGAGACATCTGATATCTGATACTACTAATGATTATGAAATATACTCTCTACAACGAGAAAAGCTCCAGCCCAGCACTCCACAAAAACTTTTAATAGCAGATGAAGAAGAGAAGAAGAAAAAATGATCAAAACATTTTTAACTAGCATTTTTATTTAATTTCGGAGATGCCTCAGAAATAATGAAGGTGATTATATAACTGTGGGACTCGTAAATATCATTCTTAAAATTTTTACAGGTATGGGCGGTCCGCCACCGCAATTTGGAGGTACGTATGCTTTTTTAAATATTATTAAGAGCTGATTTTTCAGTCATCAAATAGAAGTTATTCACAATTTTATATTCAGTCAGGTTATCATTTTTCTGAAAGATATTTTTTATCTAATAGATAAATCAGCTGGTCAATATGATATATATGCAGAATAATAAAACATTCAGGGAGTCGATGGATGCAGGTGGCTCAGGACCGTGCTTTGTGGCATTACTTGGGGGAGGCCTATGTTCAGCAGTGGACTTGGGAAGGGCTTTAATAAATAGGGCTGGAGCTAAACTAGGGCTGAATAAATGAATGATAAATCAGCCCTTACTCCAATACAATTCAACTATTCTTGATATATAATTTTGCAAGCGTGTTGTTGGAATAGTCCATATAGTTTAGTTCGTGCTTCATCCAACTTTTGATAAGGTCGTGTTCAAAGTATTGACCGACATAAACCACTGTTCTAACGGAGCGATTGTGACTGATTGTCAATCAGCATCAGTGATTGGTGAAACAAATGCGTACATATGGTTCTAGTCCGAATGTGATGGACGACGGTGTCTTTCGCGGAATAATTATGATGTATGGTACAAAGTTACTTTGATTGAATATCTTCCTTCCTTAATATACCACGTAATAAAAAGAAGCTATTGTGTTAATCTCATGTTTCTACGTCCAATGATTTAGGCTGTGCATATACATATAATATTATTCATACAAAGTTAATTTAAAAAAAAAAAACAATGTTTTTTCTTCTTTCAAATTTTAAAATCAGTAACTTTCTAGTCAATCACCACGTAAAATAAAAATAAAACATTCATATAATCAGTACACCCTATTCAACCCTCTTAGGGCTTAAATTTTCCAAAATCCTTTTAAGTGGACTTAAATGAATTTTGAACTTAATTTTTAACTTAGGAAACTATTGTGTAAACTATTTGTTAATCTATGCTATTGTTCTAATTTCACATTTCGAGTCCAGTGGTTTGAGCTGTGCGTCTTATAATACACTTCTTTTAATACAAATTGCAGTCTCGTTTCAAAACCTTAAGAGTAAGTTTTAGAGAAAGGAAAAATGGGTATGATATTATTTTTATTCAGGAGTATTTGCACCAGTTTTTAGGTTTATAAAACTAGTTATTATATTATTTATATTATACCCTCTGACTTCTTACGGGGGTAAAGGGTTGTTTTGAAAAGTTGCAAAATGCCTTCTCATTTATTTTATATACAGAGTTCCTTTAAAAACTTTGGAGGTAATCGTGCCTTAAAATAAAAAGTGTCATATAAACTGTAACACACTATTTTCCCTACTAGGGGTTGAATTTTCAAAAATCCTTATTGGATGCCTGCGTCATGAAATTCAGCCACCTAGATATTTTGTTTTCAAATTTGAATTTAATAAAATAGTGAAAAGCGATTATATAACTGTTGGACTCGTAAATATCATTCTTAATACTTTTACAGGTATGGGCGGTGGTCCGCCACCGCAATTTGGAGGTATGTATACTTTTTAAATATTATTAAGAGCTGCTTTTTCAGTCATCAAATAGATGTTTTCCGTGATGTTATCATTTTTCTAATAGATAACGTTTATCTGATAATTGATAAATCTCTAATTTGCATTTTTAGTTACATTTCTCCATTACACCACAATATTTTTATGAATAAGTTCATAAAATTATTTTTTAAGGCATAGTAAATAATCCTATCTAAGTTTACATAAACCTTTTTTAAATCCATAACAAAGTTTTGTTAAAAAATAAAAATGTTGTTTGGCGCTTACTTAGTTTTTTACTGAGCGCGAGCTCGTTATAGCTGGATAGCTACACAAATTATGAGATAGCTATACAGATTATAATCTGTGTAGCTATCTCATAATTTGCGTATTATGAAGTTTCATTTTCATTTTGACACTCCCACAGTCGCCCGCCCGTGAGATTTATACGCTAGTAATATATAAGTCAATGGAGCTTTACCTACAAAGGGATAAGCCACGCCCCCAAAACAACGAATTATGTAATTAGGTAACCTCTTAAGTGGACACCTATTTTTTATTTAAGGAACCTATTATCCCAATTTCACACTTCGGGTCCAGTGATTTGAGCTGTAGTTGCACAGCTTACTCTTACAGTTAATACTCTTCTTTTAATACAAACTACACACTTTCAAAACCTTAAGAGTACATTTTAGAAAATTAAATAATGGATATGACATAATTTTTGTTCAAGAGTATTTGCACCATTTTTTTAGTCAAAAATCAGTTATAATTTTTTATATTATACCATCTGACTTCGTACAAGGGGTCAAGGGATGTTTTGAGAAATCGCAAAATCCCTACTCATTTATTTTATGTACAGAGTACTTTCAAAAATTTTGCAGGTAATCGCGCCCTAAAATAAAAAGTGTCATACAAACTGTATCACACTATTTCCCATATTAGGGGTTGAATTTTCAAAAATCCATTCTTATTGGATGCCTCCGTCAAAAAATGCCGCAGCTATCCAAATATCAGATTCCTTCGTCATGCAGTTTGGGCCTGTGCGTTGATAGATGAGTCATTTAGGACATCCTCTTTTATAAACATATATATAACAAAATTTAAGATTAAATGATAGCAATCAATCAGATTTAAGAGACATATTAGATAGTTTATATATATTATACCTAGTTTTTGTCCACAAAATCCGCTTCCTATTGCGAACACAACTAAAATAGCCAAAAATCAGAAATAACTTGTTTGTTTTTCCTATCTATAGAGAAAATATTATTATACTATTTATTTGATAATGAATTATCTTTAGATAGCTTGTTTTCAAATTTGAACTTAATAAAATAGTGAAGGTGATTATGTAACTGTTGTATTCGTAAATATAATTTTTAATACTTTCACAGGTATGGGCGGTGGTCCACCACCGCAATTTGGAGGTATGTATATTTTTTAAATATTATTAAGAGCTGATTTTTCAGTCATCAAATAGAAGTTATTCACACTTTAATATTCATATTAAGTCAGTTTATCATTTCTCTAAGCGATAACTTTTAACTGATAATTGATAAATCAGCTTGTCAATATAATATATATACATAATAGGAAAACATGCAGGAAGTCGATATTGGATGCCTGCGTCATAAAATGCAGCCGCTATCTAAATATCAGATTCCTTCGTCAAGCAGTTTGGGCCTGTGCGTTGATAGATGATTTAGTTATTTAGAACATCGTCTTTTATATACATATAGATACAAAATTTTAAGATAAAATGACAGCACTTCATCAGATGTAAGCGATTGTATATTCTACCTAATTTCCCTGATCATATATTGTACCTAAAATCCGCATCCTATTGAGAACAGAACTAAAATAGCTGAAAAACAGAAATAACTTTGCATGTTTTTCCTATCTATAGAGAAAATACTACAACTAATACTAATATTAATACTATTTGTATGATAATGATAATTATCTTGACATATTTTGTTTTCAAATTAAACTTAATTTACTATAGTAAAATTCAATTCTACTTTGCATAACTCGTAGACATGGAATACATTGGCGTAGCGTAGCTTTGTTATCATAACACAGCCTGAAATAATGTTATATATAAAATATATAATAATTCACAGAACATATATGTGTTAGAATTGTAATTTCTGTAAATTATTTGAGCACAAGGTAGTTAGCAAACATATAATTATATTCTAATATATACTAAACCGTAGTAAAAAGCGGTTAAGTGACTGCTTTACCTTCATACTCATAATAGTATATTCTATGTTATTATATATTATTTATATCAAGTTACATCAACAACTTAAGCTCGTGCCGGCTGCTTGCACACTGGAAAATTTAAAAAGATTTAGGTACTAAATAATAATCTAAAATAAATGGGCTGTGATATCGTTAATGAGCAGGCAGCTGCCTGCCTCGTTGGTCTAGTGGTTGTACTAGTGCGACTGCTGATCATGAGGTCCTGGGTTCGAATCCCGGGTCGGGCCAAAAAATTAATAATTGAGTTTTTCCGTCAAGAAATTCTCAGTAGAGTCCCGGAGTCAGGAAGTTGGCGGTGTCTCACCCCCGTGCCTCGGAAAGCACGTAAAGCCGTTGGTCCTGCGCCTGATCTCTCTCTGGTCGTGTCGGTTTACCGTCACATTGGATTATGAGTGTGAGGGAATAGAGAGTGCACCTGTGCTTGCGCATACACTTGGGCACTATAATCCTGTTCTGCGCCGATTGCTAGCCTCCGTTGAGGCAGGCCGCTGTGGCGAAATTCGGTCTGGAGGACATTATTATTATAATGCCGCAGTTATTGATCGTGGCGTCTTTTATGCGTACTTTTTTGAGTGCGTGTGATGAAGTCGGCGGAAGGGGTGATCACTGGCAAACCTTCCGTGCGCGGATTAAACTTCGAAATTTCATAAAGGATCATTGGAGTAGTGACTCCTGCAGTTAGTCAAGTAATTACTTTCTACAATTGATATGGTTAGCAGAAGCAACCAGCAGACGTTAAGTCTTAGTTGATTTTATTCCGTTTTATAATATTCTATTAGCCTTAACGATTGTAGACCAATTGGTATAAAGGACGTTATGGAAACATCCTAGTTCATAGCACAGTTTACGTCGGGATATTTTCTTCACTAATACTTTACCACCACACGTAGGTACCTTCGACATGAACGGAGGCGGTAGTGCTGGCGGCTACGGAGGTGGACAAGATAATGGACAAGGCCAATAATAAGGTTCGCCTTGAATTTTTCTTTTCTTTGTCACTAAAACTATAATGGCTTATTCTTTTATAGTTGTAGCACGAATGGGTCCGCTCGACTGGAAAAGGACAATACTCTCACAGAATACCAGCGTAAAATAGTAATAATTTTTTTAATTCCCGACGTTTCGGGTGCTTTACAGCAACCATGGTCACGGGGGGGGGGGACTTGGGGGACCATGGTTACTGTAAAGCACCCGAAACGTCGGGAATTAAAAATAAGTAAAATCAGTTAAATAAACGCGATAGAATCCGTAAATTTAGTTTTATTCTATGTGTAGTGTTCGCGTAAATTTAAGAAATCATTATAAAATCTTTTTATAAGTGCTACGACGCCTCACTAAACTCGGTGCAAATGCAAACTACGACAAAATGACTAATGAAAATGATTTTGATGTCAGCAAAGTTACACAGTTATAGAATATAGGTATAACCTGCAGATGCGATCATAGTAAGACACCATCTTTCATTTATTTATAAAAAAACGTGACAAACGAAAGGCAGCATACGATGATAAATCATCTCGTGACCGCCAGATATCAAATGACAACTGGGAGCAGTGTCATATTCACCAGATCTGTTGATGCGGTCTCCAACCCGCTCACCAATACTACTATTATCATACTCTTTCTATATATTTAATAATTTATTCCCTTCATCCTATCAAAGTCCACTGCTGGACGTGGGCCTCGTCTTAGGTTTCCTCATACCGGGGACATTTGTCATGGTTACTCTTGGCAAGCAGATTTATACAGACAACCGCAGTTTCCTTGGAAAGCTTATTTCCAGCTGTGAAATAGCTGTTGATTATATGCAATATGTCTCAGTGAAACTCAGTGTTCTAATATCTAATAATAAACCATCAACACCGTCAACATCATTGCAGCCTCTTGTAAGTTCACTTCTGAACACATACCTCTCGCAAGGAATGCATACATCAAATTTCCGCATCTCTAACCGGGTTATCAAGTAGGTGGTCACCATATAATACACTTACTTAACAGAATGAAGTGTCCACTTAAGAACCTTTCTTCCCTAGCGGTTGTTGGTCCTTCGAGCTATATGGCTGACAAATTTCCACTCAGTTTACTGATCCATTGGGCTATGTTGGTTACTTTGGATCGATTGTATTGTAATATTTATTAATGTTTACTCAATAAAAGACACATTAGTTTAGTGAACGTACATATTTTTTTTCAGAATTATGTGTTGGTCAACAAAAACTGCACCGTTAGAAGATTGTATCGTGATTGAACTTACAATATAAATATACGTCTACAAAACTAGCTGCGCGTGTTTTATTTAAGCCTTTACTATAATCTATACAACTTTATACATATAAAAAAAACTGACGTGCCTATCGTTACATCGAAATAACTGATATCGAACTCAGACGGTTATTTGCGTGTTATAAAGATATGAGCAGTCATTTTTAAATATTTTGTCAGCATGCATGCTAGGCTATTTATATAAATTGTGAAGAAACTTCACGAACAGATAAATAGTAATGCCAGGAGTGATATAGGTTGATTTCATTGAGGTTAATTAGAAAGTCTAAATGACATAACCTTAAACCCCCCGTTTACCGGGTAGTGGCACTTTTTTTCTACCTAAAAGTCCATCTTGTTAGGTCTCTTACCTATTTGTACCGCCATGTAGCAGTGGGTGCACTGTTGTGTTTCGCTCTGTTCATCTTTGCCCTCACAGGTGACAACGCAACTATAACCGTCTTTGTTCGAACTTGGCTGCAGTTGTCCATGAACGACAATAGACACTTATCATGAGCTGGACAGTAAGTTATATTGTCACTTGTTTTTATATTTAAAAAATTGGTTTTGTAAAGAAGCACCCGAAGAAGTGACACAAATAAAGCCATAGCATGTCAAACAACATTGAAAATTGTACACCAACTTATGTCTTTTTCTTTACCAGCCTGTTAAAATCTGTACATCAGTCTCTTCAATTGTAATGTCATAAATTTGGAAAGAAGATTGTCAATTGAACTACCAAAAGACGCGCTTTGACGGTACTCTCCGTTGCGTTGCTGCTATATATTTTGTTTGTTGCAAACAGGATAGTTATACTGACATCTAGCTGAAACTGTAAGATCTTTCTGCCATTTCCCTAAGTCGCATTTTACGACAACCACGGTACGAAACTATGTGATGGCTTTTTATTTTTTTAATCATATTTATCATTATTGAATACGTTGAATTGACTATTAATTAACGTCATTACAATGTAAATACTGCATAGAGACAACATGAACATAAAAGTGGCTAACTTTATTTTTGTTATTCCAATTATTAGGGCAAAAGATGGTATCTAAAATCGATAGAAACTATCTATTACCCTAGTAATTATACTACACTTAGTTTATTTTAATTACTAGCGACCCGCTCTCGCTTTGCTTGTATAGGATCCATTAATGTGGTGTTATTTAGTTTTAAGATAATCAAAGTCAGTTTTTGTTTTTTTTTCAATCTTAAAGTATTTGGGATTAAATATAGATATTCCTAGATTCCCCTCCTATACCACTCCTAGAGGCTACATCACTCCTGGTGTTGCTCTTTATCTGTTCGTAAAGTTTCATCACAATCAGTTCAGTCATTCCTAAAACAGACAGACAAACAGATAGACAGAGTGATAAAAAATAAAAAAAAACCCGACTAAGTGCGTGTCGCATCACACACAATGTAGGGTTCCTTAGTTGCCCGTTACAATACGTGAACAAAGAAGGGTCCTTCATGATACTATGAGCATGCAAAATGAGTTCGCGGTTTGACCACTATAACGAATAAAAATGGACCCAAGTGGAATGATTATAACTAGAGGACTTATTTTCCAAACAGACTTATAAGTAGTGGTATTCAAAAAGGTTAATAAAACCTTGCGATTTTGAAATTAATACAATCTACCCCAAATCATTTACAGGCCAATTTAATACAAATATCGTAGTAGTTCCTTATCTATCTATAAGCCCTCGGCAGTGCAATCCTATGATATACATGGCCGTACCGAACCTTCACGTAAACCACCAATGTCCTGACTACCACGAGAACCCTGATACCAAGAGTACCACGAATGGAACTGTAGGACCATAATAACTACTAACTAAAAATAAGAGAAAGTGGTATGTCAGGATCGGTCTCTTGGCTATCTATCATCTCTGCCTACCCCACAAAGAAAAAGTAAAGCTGTACTTAGTAAAAATGCTTAGATTGGTTTTAAATTATTATTATTTATTTAATTTTACATTTATATAGTGAGCAAATTATAACAAAATATCAAAAATTACAAGAAGTTTAAATGATTTTCTTCTGCAATATTTCACATAGATTTACAAGTAATTTAAAAGTTGACGCAGAAAATAGCATGAAGTACGTAGACAAGTAACATCTATTTCGATTTTACCCATTAGATTATACACAGAACTAGAAAACGTTGTTACTGACATGAAGCAAAAACGTACATTAGATATTTTTACCCTTGTTACAAGTTACAACCTATTAAAGTCTACTGATGAACATAGGCCTCCCCATAGATAGCCTTATAGTGGGGGAGGGGGCATTTGTCACAAGCGAGTTGGCAACCGCAGTTTTTTTTATTTTTAGTCGTTATGAACATTAATTTATTCGAATTGATATTAATTGTTATCAATTTTGAAGAGGATTTTTTGTACCAGGGTTTTTATTTTATTTATTGTAACTTTGTGTCACATTTTGTGTTAGTTTAATAAAATCACTTGACCTTTGATTTCTTGATGTGAAAATATAAACATGTCTTTTGTAATATCGATCAGTAGCCTCCAATGGTATCAATAGATATAATTTTAAAAAGGCGTCATATTTTGTTTTCCTCTGATTTTTTATTAAAATTTGTTTAATGTTTGCGATTATATTATTTACTGCGTAGAATGGTGTTATTTTATTCGTCATCTGGGTTCCCCCAATACGGCAGTAAGTATCATGGACATTTTAAAGTTTTGCTAAGTTCTTCTCGTCGTACGATTTTTTTCTTTTTTATTAGTTTTGTAATAAAGTTTATTTTACAATATTTTGGAGAATAAACTTTACTACAAAACTATTAATTATAATATATAATTTTCCATTTCATAGGTCTAGATTTGTACGTTGGTTATTTTATATCTTCTAGGTTTATAAATTTACTACTTTTAAAAAACTGTCAATATTATCGTAAGGTTCTAGAACAGGATTTCTGCTTAAACAATCCGCTTCTTGATTTAATTTTCCTGGAATCTTCTAATATTGCAGTAAGTTTCGTCGATATCTTTTGTTAAAGTTTTGCTAAGTTCTTCTGATCGTACGTCTTTTTCTTCTTATTAGTTTTGTAGCATAGTTTATTCTCCAAAATAAATTTTCCATTTCGTAGGTCTAGATTTATTTCATCATTTAATATCTTCTAGGTTTATTAAATTTACTACCTTTAAAAAATCATCAGTATTATCGTAAGATTCTAGAACTGGATTTATGCTTAAACAGTCTGCTTTTTGATTTGATTGTCCTGAGTTATATATTATTTTAAAATTGTATTGGGATAAATGATACGTCAAATCACACAGTTCCCCACCAGTTCCAGCCTTGATATTCATATTTTCTAACGATTTATTGTCTGAGAATGCCATACATTATTTTCCTATAAGCGAGTGCTGCCAATATTTCACAGCTTCTTTGATTGCCAGACATTCCAATGTATCACTTTCTTCTTTTTGGTGCTTCTGTGTGACTTACTGCCCCCGTTTTTATTTTCTTGTTGCAACACAGCTCCCACCCCTTGATACTAACATCTGTGTTATTTCTTATAAATAATCTGTGTTGTGTTGTTAAAAAAATTTAAATAGACAGCTTAATAATTAGTTTGACAAAACGGTCTGTGACTCGGTTGTAACTGGAAACCCATTACTCCTGCTACCTGCCTGCCTGACACAGCCTTTGCGCATTAACCATACTGGGTTTTAGGCAATTGATGAAACACAACACGTATCAACTATAACTAAATAAAAAATTAAAAAATAAATTATAGTTACTAAAATACAAAAAAAAATCTCTAATTTAAAGGGTGTCAGAACCACATAGAGCCAGGGACTGCCGTTAAATAAGCAACTTGCAGCATCTTTGTCGGAAGATAGACGGAAGTAGGGTAGATAAGACTGGTGGTGGCAAATTGTTCCAAATTTTAGCAGCGGCTAATTTAAAACACTTGCAATGGCTTCAGTAAGCCAAATTCTACAATAAGGAATAGGAGTATGGACGTTAGCGCGTCACTTTCGCTGCTTTTACCATAAATTGGCGTACTTCACATGGCTTTCCAGAAATTAATTTATTTCTGAAACATGCAGAGTTCTAAATAATGTATGTTATTAACAATTTCATCGCTGAGTACTTGGTAAATCAGCAGTTAAAACTGCATTTCTCTGGTGCCGACTGGAATCAAACACGGACTGCTTGTGTACTGTGAGATTAACACCGTCTAAGCTCTGAGCTACCGTAACTCTCATTACTTGTTTTTTAATTCACAGAGAATAAATTATACTGTCAAGCAATGCTTTTAAGGAAAAATTAACGTGTCGGTGACAAACCATTTAAATATAAACAGGATGTGGCTGTTAGACATGATTACAACACGAAGATTGGCCAGAGATGATTATTCAAACATTATCATTATATTCAGATAAAATCACGCACAATGATGATACCATGGAATACTATAATACACAATAGAATGACTGTCAACCTTATTTTGTACGGGGATTGGCGTCACCGGGAGCACACATACAAGCAATTACGTCGTATTATCAATTATCACAACTAAAAAACTGATTCGTTTTTAGGGTTCCGTAGTCAACTAGGAACCCTTATAGTTTCGCCATGTCTGTCTGTCCGTCTGTCCGTCCTCGCTTAATCTCTGTGACCGTTAGCACTAGAAAGCTGAAATTTGGTACCAATATGTGTATCAATCACGCCGACAAAGTGGTAAAATAAAAATTGGAAAAAAATGTTTTACTAGGGTAGCCCCCCTATATGTAAAGTGGGAAGTGATTTATTTTTAATTTCAACCCTTACGTGTGATATATTGTTGGAAAGGTATTTAAAAATGAATAGGGGTTTACTAAAATAATTTTTTGATAATGTCAATAATTTCAGAAATAATCGCTCCAAAAGTAAAAAACAATGTGTCCCCCCCCTCTAACTTTTGAACCATAGGTTTAGAAAATATGAAAAAAATCTGAAAGGTAGAACTTTATAAGGACTTTCTAGGAAAATTATTTTGAACCTGGATGGAAACAGTTTTTGTACAAAAAAGACAAAAAGTTGTACAAAATAATTTCTGGACTAAGTTTGTAGTATAATCGTTTAAGCAGGCATTTTTTTAACTTCGTTTACATATTTTATTATCCTGAACGTATCTTTTTTTAAACAAAAAAAGAATCATTAAAATCGGTTCTCGCAATCCAAAATTACCACCGAAAACTTCTGGCACGTCTATGTATTAATTAGTAACCCAATTCCCCGAGAGATGGCGCTGTAGGTACTTATTACATTGGCTATTGGTATTATCGAATTGTTCGGTTGGTCTCTCCTTGGCATCGCCTGTCGCGGAGCGTGCAATGTTGCACGCTCCATGTTCGCGCACGTACCCACTACCGGGAGCAGTTGCAGGAGCGCGGAGCGCTGCTGGAGCGCGAACATAATGGATACCCACCTTTAAACTCATAAGTGGGAACACTTATTGTGACGGACGGGAAACTACGGAACCCTACACTGAGCGTGGCCCGACACGCTCTTGGCCGGTTTTTCTCTATAGGGTAGGGTGACAAACGAGCACACAGTCCACCTGATTGTTAGTTCTTGCTGCGGCCCATAGACATGTACATCTGTCCTCGACTACAAATCAAAACGCAGATACGTTGTTACCCGTGAGGACTAAGATAGAATGCCTCGTTTCCAGTAAAAAGGGTCTCCGACTCTCTACACTCACCATACGAAACACAGCAGCATGAAGCTACTATTTTACGCTGGTATTCTGTGAAAACGTGGTCCTTACCCGGTCGAGCCGACCCATTCGTGCTACAACTACACTACTAATATAACTGCAGCATGGCTCTACCACGTATAAAATTGACAGTTCGAAACAGTCTTGTTTTGTTGACAGACTGAGCGAACTTACATATTTTAGACTTTTGATTAACACACACATCAATATTTCTTTATTTTTGTTTCTAATATTCACAAAATAATATAGTTTCGACTTACCGGTTGTAGCATATATCTCCTTTATTTAAATTCCATTTCCTGCTGTTCTTTCGACTCGTAATTATTGCACAATTTGCCATTTTTTAAATAATTTGCATGCAGCGACGCTTGACACGAAAATTGGACATGTTAGTGGCTACACGGGCTCCGCTCACTCCCCCTTTCTATTATGTACATACGGATTATAGTATTCTATGGATGATACTATATAAATAACGGATTTTTTAACTAAAGCATAATCGTGTTGGATTTGTTTTGAGCAACTAACTTACTTTGTTTAAAGTAACTTCCAAAATATTTCATTTATGGTTGTCGTCATGCTCTAGTCGTCCGAAAATAAATAAATAACATATTAAGTCGTCCAATAAATCTTAAAATTAATTTTTTTTTATATTTGTTATATTATAGAATCCTTTGTTGTGTGGGACCTGCCATTAACCTATTTACTATTATTTATATCCACACATAATGTTATACTAGCGACTCACCCACGCTTCACCTGTTTGGTATCTTTGAAGTTAACAATTGAATTGTTTATACGACTCACGGGTCAGTGAAATGGTTCATGTGCATGTGGCGTCTTTTAATTTTTTAATGATCATAACTGACCATATAATTCACAAAAAGTTCAATTTTCGATTTCACAACAGATCTTTCATGTTTTCCAATAAAATACAGCCTACATCACTCCTGCTATTGTTTTCTATGTGTTCGTGAAGTTTCACCACCATTAATTTAGCCATCCCGAAGATCTGGCCTGACAAGCAGACAGACAAAATATGATGAATGGCTATTGATATTTATTTATTTATTTATTTATTTTATTCTTTATTGCACCAAAGATTTTGTACAAAAGGCGAGCTTAATGCTATATGGCATTCTCTACCAGCTAACCTTGGGTAGAACAGAGAGTGAGTTATGGGCAGTAAAGTTGTCATGATCTCAATGATCTCAATTCAATTCAAAATGTACATGCTACACATACATAAAATATATATATATACACATACATATTATATACACTTACACACATATATACATATATACACATATACATACACATATACATACATATATATATATATACATATATATACATACATATACATATAAATATATATCTCCATAAATTTATATACAAATAACTATAAACGTATAAATTAAGTGGACTCAAATTTGTTGGTTACGGATATATTCGTATAGTTTTCTTTTAAACACGTTTTTAGTAGGTATTATGCGCAGGTCAACAGGCAATTTGTTCCAGAGGGAGATGGAAGTTAATGTGAAAGAATTTGACATAAACCCAGAATGGTGGAGAGGAGTAGACAGTAATAAATTGTGAGAAGACCGGAGATTGAGAGAATGAGTGTCACTGCGGAATTGGAATCTTTCTTTTAGGTAAAGGGGTGAGGAAGAATCATTAAGAACTGAAAACAGAGAGGACAGCGTTCGAAAATCTCTGCGCTGGCGTATAGTCAACCACTTTAATTGGGAGCGAAATTCTGATACGTGATCGTATTTGCGCAGACCAAAGATGAATCGTATGCAGTTGTTAAGTAACCTGTCCAACCTGCTTAGCAGCTCCTGAGAGATATTAGAAAGACAAACATCGGCATAGTCAAATAATGGAAGAATTAGAGATTGGATGAGTAGAAGCTTAGTTGAAGGAGGCAGAAAGAACTTAAGACGATAGATGGAACGAAGTGTGCCTGTGACTTTACGACAAATCTCGGACACCTGTAACCTCCAACTAAGGGTCGGGTCAATTATTAAACCCAGATCCTTGACACTAGTGCGGAAAGGAATTACACAGTTCTCGTAGCAAATGGATGGTAGATCAGGTATGTTAAGTTGTGACACCAATCGACTACTACCAATGATAATAGCCTGGCATTTACTGGGATTTACCGTTATACCAAATCGCTGTGACCAGTCCGAAATGCGTTGTAAGTCCTGATTAATAGCTGCAATAGCGGTAGCAATTTCAACCGAGGACGCTTGTGAGTATAACTGAAGATCGTCAGCATAGAGGTGGTAAGAACATTGAAGGTGGGTAGTTAGAAGATTGATAAACAACGAAAACAAGAGAGGAGAGAGAATGCCGCCTTGCGGTACACCTAGATATAGATCGCACCAGTCGGAAAAATCCTGACCAGCCCGAACAGCCTGCTGGCGACCGCGAAGATAAGAGGTAAACCAGTTCAGTACTGACGGGGAGAAGTTTAGGCGTGAAAGTAATCCAAGGAGTAAGTCGTGATCGACACAGTTAAATGCGTTTGAAAAGTCAATAAGGACCAGAACAGTCAAACAAGACCTCTCCATGCCCTCTCTAAAATCTTCTGTAACTTGAAGTAACGCTGTGGTGGTACTATGTCCCGGGCGGAAGCCAGATTGATATGTACTAAGGTAGTTGCATTTCGAAATGAAAGAGGTGACTTGTTTGTGTACCAATGATTCAAGGGCTTTGGAAAGAAACGGCAGTATAGAAATAGGTCTAAAATGGGAGGGTAGGGATGGATTGGGTACCTTCGCAAGAGGCAAGATAAAAGCTTTTAGCCGTAACTTAGGGAAAATACCAGTAGAGAGGGAGAAATTGATGATGTGAGTGAGAACTGGAGTAATAATATCAAGTATGAGAAGTATCATAGGTCTACTCACCTCATCAAATCCGGTTGCGGAAGATTTTATTGAAAGTATGGCTTTTCTAGTATCATCGTCAGTCACTGAACTGAAGTCGAAAGAATTACATGATAACAAAGGCATGGAATTAAGTTCCTGGAGAGTCGTAGCTTTGGTGGTCAAATGCAGACGTGATGCAGAAGAGAAATGTGTATTCAAGTCACTGAGTGAAATATTTGGGATTAGAGAATTGGAATGTGATTTTCCAAATCCCAGGGAATTAAGGAACTTCCATATATCTGCAGAAGAGGAGTTTGAAATACTATTGTGGAAGTAGCGGCGTTTGGCTGTTCTTACCACCTGATTACAGCGGTTTCGTGCTCGCTTATATTGTTGAAAGGTGGTACTGTTCCGATTCTTTTTAAAAATGTGAAAAGCTCGATCTCTTCTTCTCATTGCTCTACGCACTTCGTCACTTATCCACGGTGCAGGAGGTCGGCGTAACCTGACTGCTCGAACTGGTGCGTGCCTATCGAACAGGTTGAGAATTTGGGTGTTCAAATGAGCAATTTTGTCTTCCATATTATTTGCATCCAGCAATGGGCCCCATTCTATATTCTTAGCATCGCGGTGTAGTCGAATGGCGTCAATTTTATTGAAATTCCGTAAATACACAATCACTGGCTTTGGCTTGGGAGGCTTTAATTTATACGACATGACCAAAAGATCATGTCGAGAAAACGCGGGAACAGCCAGTTGATCATGATATAAAACGTGATCCGCTGAACTAGTGCAAATGATGTCTAACCATGAATCTTCGGTGTCCACGTTGTGGTGAGTTGGACCAGATGGTAGAATATAGAGATCTGCCGAGTCTATGATGGCTTTAAGTTTGCGACTCTGAGGAGAGTCCTTTAGCAAGTTGGTATTGAAATCTCCCATAATTATAATATGTTTGTTATCAGTGCTGATGGAGTCGATTACCGATTCAATATGGGAAAAATAATCAGTTGAAGGAGGGCAGTAAACAACTCCGAGCACGACCCTCAAACCCTTAATTTTTACTTCTAGAAATAGGTACTCAGCAGATCCTCTATATTCTGATGGTGATATTGCAATGACATCATATGCATATTCCGATCGCAAGTAAATGGCTACGCCACCTCCACCTTTGCCAGTGCGATCAGAACGTATAAGTACAAATCCAGGAAGACTGTACAACGTGGAGGATAGGGAGGGTTTTAGCCAGGACTCTGAGATAAGTAGAGCATGGATGTATGGTGAGGAAAATGTGTCAAGTAGATCTGAGTAATGGGCAGGGATGCTTTGCGCATTTATATGGCATACATTTAAACAATTTGTAGAGGCAAATTTCGTGTGCAAATAATTACCCACGTTATCGATAAAAGAATCGTCTGCGGGTGAGGTAATGTTAAAAGAAGAACATGCAGAATAAAATGAGTCTTCATCCGATGACATTTAATCTATTATTATTAATAATAGTAAAAAATAAATATATAGTGTATATGTAATAATAAATAATGTTGTATAATATATATATACCTATATATGTAATAAATTTTACATATACTAAATACTATATTTATGAATATAAATATTAAAATAATGAAACTATTATGAAATGTAAAAAGTTAATTAATCACTATTTGTTTTACCTGCCGGTCTGCCTTAAAAATTATTAATCAAGTTTACATATAAAAAGAAGATTAGCACAAATGTTTTAAACTGTCCAATGAAACAGCAATGATGTCTTACTCATATTTCACTTGGTCAAATTAAAATATAATTAATGTTGTGCTCATCTTCTATACAACAAAGAACAATAGAAAGACATATATTATAATGTTAATGACTAACTTAAGTGAGCGATAAACAACAATTATAAGTAAGGCCGTGATCGTTTACTATTTTACATTTATACAAGACACAAGAGTATATTGTACATTTAATTTAAAATATATTAATAATTATGAAAAGATTAAACTGAGAATAAAACGCTACAATTTAATACCATCTAATGGTTAAAATACGGAAATTATATGACAAATGAAATGAAAACATGGCTTAAAAACCAAGAATCCAAGAATCCAGGCCAATGTCTTGATAAAAATAATTGTATGATATTGACGTTTGACTATAACATAGATAGTATCCTCTTAGTAGTCTGTGAACATAAATTGCTATGATAAATTGTTTACCTACTGTATTTACTGTATTTCGTACCAAATATGTACTACAATAATATTTCGTACGGTGAACGTAAAATTAAAGCTTACTATCAGCACCGAAATCATAAAATGAAATCGAAAAAGTTATAAATACAGCAAGAATGATGCTGATCGTAAAGTGCAATGCCATTATGTACAGACTAGGAAACAATTACGATAAATCACAACTTCTTACTGATTGCACGCTTCGAAGTAGTTGTTGACCTGGATTTAGATCCTTCTTTTTTGAGAATGACATCTGAGGCTGGAAGCGAGGTAGCCCGTTCTACGTCAGCTTTGTGTTTGGCTGTCAGCTTCTCTAGATCATTTGTTGTAAACACTTTATAACGGGATCCAGTAGGAAGCTTGACATTGATCACCCCGTCCAAGGTCCACACATTCCTAATGCCAAAGTGCCTGCGGGCCTCTAAGAATAAAGACTGCCTCATTCGTGTTAGATATTCTGACAACACATATGGGCTACCCTTGAGCAAAGCCTTCTTGGCCCATACCTCATGATATCTCAATAGCATGCAAGGAACCCCATGAGCTAAATCAAAGGCAGCGATTTTGATACTACAGACAGACGCTGAAATTTTTTATATATATATATATATATATATATATATATATATATATATATATATATATATATATATATATACCTTTACGGTAAATATTGATCTGGCGCCTTTTGTTGATCCAATATGCGTCTCTGGTAACTAATGTGGCTCTGACCGGATCAACATCTGTACTCACGAGCCAATCAGAGCACAACAAACGATCGGATCTGCCGAAAGCAGCCGCAACGTTGCCGTCTCGTATCATTGGCGGCAGTGCGGCCACTTTAGCGATTTTATCGCTAAATCGAACGAGTTTTATCTTAATTTAGGAAGTTGAATTCAATTATTAGCGGCAACGAAATAACTGGAGACTTTTAGCGACATTTGCACAACTGCCTGTTCTGTACCTGCTTACTTTAATTTTTGTTACCATCTGATTATTATAGGGGAATGGAATACTAAGCTCTATCCATTAACAAAACTATAAAATGTAAAGGAACCACATATAAAATATCACAACATGCCATTACCTGTTACAAATAAATTAGGTACTTAACTCTTTTATATTGTTATTATTGTTCGATGTATCTTTCTTTCTTTATATAATATAAAGTTCGCATATCCTTTTTTTGCGTTTTTTAATAAAATTATATTTGGCGATATTTGGAAACTTTTTGTTACTAAATTCACTAATAATTAGGGCCTTTTGATTGCAGTCTAGAGACCTACACTGATTCAATGTTGTTTGGCGGTAGAAGCCACAGACTAAACGGATAACTCAACAACTCGACATCGCCACGACTTGTAGCGGAAGTGGTGGCGGCTACAACACTGTCTAAGGTGGAAGCGGAGAAAGCGGAGGTGGAGAACGGAGACAGTAGTGTAGGTGGAGGTGGAGGCAGCGTAGTTTGTAGTGAAGGCGGAGGTAGCGAAGGTGTACTTTGTGGTGAAGGCGAGGAGAAGCGGAGGGAGTGGAATTTGTGGTGAAGTGAAGAAGCAGTAACGGGCAGAGCGGGGTCAGATGTGAATCAACCTGAGTTTGTAATGGAAGTGGAGAGAATAGTGGTGGCGGTAGGTGGCGGTGACAGAGGGAGTGGAGTTTATAGTAGAGGCAGAGGTAGCGGAGCGGAGGTGGAGAACGAAGGTTTAGATCGGGGGCGGTGGTAGATGTAGAGAATTAGGCAGCGGATTGGTGGTGGATGCACTGGATTGCAGTGCAGTGGGGCCGCGTGAGGACAAGTGGGGCTCACGTTAAGGACAGGTAGTTACAGAGAGGGATAGTGTGGCTAGTAAGTTGGTATCTATACTAACCATAGAGATGTTACTACGAGGTTTTTCATTTTACACAACTTCAGCTTATTGAGTAAACATTTTTTTAATAAATATTACAATACAATCGATCCAAAGTAACCAACATAGCCCAATGGATCAGTAAACTGAGTGGAAATTTGTCAGCCATATAGCTCGAAGAACCAACAACCGCTAGGGAAGAAAGGTTCTCAAGTGGACACTTCATTCTGGTAAGTAAGTGTATTATATGATGACCACCTACTTGATAACCTGGTTAGAGATGCGAAAATTTGATGTATGCATTCCTTGCGGGAGGTATGTATTCAGAAGTGAACTTGTAAGAGGCTGCAATGATGTTGATGGTGTTGATGGCTTATTTTTAGATATTAGAACACTGAGTTTCACTGAGACATATTGCATATAATCAACAGCTATTTCACAGCTGGAAATAAGTTTCCAAGGAAAAAAACTGCGGTTGGCTGTCTAAATCTGCTTGCCAAGAGTAATCATGACAAATGTCCCCGGTATGAGGAAACCTAAGACGAGGCCCACGTCCAGTAGTGGAATTTGATAGGCTGAAGGGAATAAATTATTAAATATATAGAAAGAGTATGATAATAGGAGTATTGGTGAGCGGGTTGGAGACCGCATCAACAGATCTGGTGAATATAACACTGCTCCCAGTTGTCATTTTATATCTGGCGGTCACGAGATGATTTATCATCGTACGCTGTCTTTTGTTTGTCACGTTTTTTATAAATAATTGAAAGCTGGTGTCTTACTATGATCGCATCTGCAGGTTATACCTATATTCTATAACTGTGTAACTTTGCTGACATTAAAATGGTAGTCACCTTGTCGTCGCTTGCGATAATTCTTAAACTAATGGTTAAATTGAATAAAATTTGAAATATACCATTTAATACAATGCCTACTTTGTTACTGAAAGGGCTTCTAGTTTTATCCACAATAAAGTTATAAGAGGGTCGAAAATCGCCTGAACTGTTTCGAAAAAAGTATGGTACGTCCGTGCCGCTATTTTGCTGGACTTGGCTTGGCTTGCACTGTCGTGCCTGCAGATAATATTCGATTAATCATCTCTGGCCAAACTTCGTATTGTAATTATGTCTAACAGCCACATCCTGTTTATATTTAAACGGTTTGTCAAAGACACGTTAATTTTTCCTTAAAAGCATTACTTGACAGTATAATTTATTCTCTGTGAATTAAAAAAAAAACAAGCAATTGAGAGTTAGAGTCCAGCATTCCGTGTTGGATTCCGTGATTGATTTACCAAGTACTCAGCGGGGAAATAATACATTACATACACTATTTGAAACTCTGAATGTTTAAGAAATAAATTATTTCGTGGAAAGAAGTACGCCAACATACAGTGGAGCAGCAGCGAAAGATATATATATATATATATATATATATATATATATATATATATATATATATATATATATATATATATATATATATATATATATATATAGTACCTGGTTGACCGAGCTTTGCTGGGTATTTTTCGCTCGATTTTTTTTAATTCGTGTGTTTTGGAAATTATATTTAGATACAAATTACATACTGACGAAATATAAATAATATTTTTTGATCTTAGCGACATAACAGAAAAAACAGAACTGGTTATTTGAATAAAAAATCATGAGTGCAATTATTTTAATTTAAATTTTCGTGTTTTTAAAAAATACTAAAAAAAGGGCTCGAAAAAATAGATTTTCTCAAAAACGAAAGGAACTTGAAAAAAAAATTAAAAAAGTCGGTCAGTCGGTCTGGGCTCGAACCGGGGTTTTATGATTCTGTGACCGCCCAATACCAATTAAGCTACTTATAATCATTAACAATTTGTCAAAATTTACCTTCTTATTCTAACGATATTGTAGCAGTTTTTCATTGCCTAAAAACACGGACAAAAAGACATTTTCTAAAAATAAATCCTAGCTAGATCGATTTTTTATCCCCGAAACTCTCTGGACACTAAATTTTATGAAAATCGTTGGAGCCGTTTCCGAGATCCCGATTATATATATATTTATATACAAGAATTGCTCGTTTAATAGTATATAGTACCCGGTTGACCGAGCTTTGCTCGGTATTTTTCGCTCGGTTTTTTTTAATTCGTGTGTCTTGGAAATTATATTTAGATACAAATTACATACTGATGAAATATGAATAATATTTTTTGATCTTAGCGACATAATAGAAAAAACTGAACTGGTTATTTGAATAAAAAATCATGAGTGCAATTAGTTTAATTTAAATTTTCGTGTTTTTAAAAAATACTAAAAAAAGGCTCGAAAAAATAAATTTTCTCAAAAAAGAAAGGAACTTGAAAAAAAAATTTTAAAAAGTTGGTCGGTCGGTCTGGGCTCGAACCGGGGTTTTACGATTCTGTGACCGCCCATTATACCAATTAAGCTATTTATAATCATTGACAATCTGTCAAAATTTACCTTCTTATTCTAAAGATATTGTAGCAGTTTTTCATTGCCTAAAAACACGGACAAAAAGACATTTTCTAAAAATAAATCCTAGCTAGATCGATTTATTATCCCCGAAACTCCCTGGACACTAAATTTTATGAAAATCGTTGGAGCCGTTTCCGAGATCCCGATTATATATTTATATATATACAAGAATTGCTCTTTTGATAGTATAGGATAATAATAAGTAAACCACTTCACTCATATAGAAACGCTTTTTTAAGTTTGTATTCGCCGTGTTAAAGAAAAAGTCTAGACGTCACAAAAGACAGTTGAAATAGTCCACTGCATGTCCACTGCTTCAAAATTCAATTGATACTGGTACACTGGACCTTATAGCATTTGCTCACCTAATTTTGTGGTTGACCAAATTGGCAGAATAATTCTAGAAGGGATAGAAGATCTCTACAACAAATTAGGTAAATTGGAATATCTTGTAAGTACATGCGGTTTTTTGATCACTTTCATTTATATCTTATCGTACTAACTAAAGTTTGATTTAGCCTTTCATTAAGTCCATTTAAAAATGATGCATCAACAGCAGAAATCATTTAAATTATTTGAAATTTATACCAGGTTTCTGGTCTAACGGACCAGTAACCAATAACATATCAATATTGCAACTTTGTGTCATATTTTTATTAGTTTAATAAAATCACTTGAGCATTGACTTCTTAATAGATATATCTTGTGAAATAATCAACCAGATGATGTAAGTATTTTTTGTTGACCGTTATTAACCAAAGCCTCCAATGGTATCAATAGACATAACTTCAAAAAGGCGTGTTCCTTGACCTAAATTTGACATCAAGCCATATTTTGTTTTCCGCCTTGATTTATTTTTTAATTAAAATTGTTATTAAGGGATCAGTACCCTGGTATAAAAAAACCTAAGCAAAAGTGTTAACAATAAAATACATATATAAATTCGAATAAATTATTGTTCATAACGATTAAAAATAAAAAATTACGGTTGCAAGCTCGCTTGCCAAGTGTGACAATGTGGCAAATATCCCCCCCCCCCCGCGCCCTAAAATGCTATCTATGGGGGAAACCGATGTCCAACAGTGAACTTCCTTTCAGCTGCGGAGACTCTAACCGTCATACTCCGTTGACTGCGGAGCTGTTTAGTAAAATTGACGGCGCATTGGGCGCAATCCGTTTAAACGCAAATTTCTTTATTTTGGTATATCAAATACTATAATATGTATACATTTCTGAATTCTCTATGAAATTTCCTATAAACGAGTACATAAATTAAATAAAGTCCCAAAGTAATAAGTGTAAGTAAATATTGAATAAAAACAAAATTGTCATACTTCTCGATGAAACAAAGTTTTTTTAATACATCGATTTTATTTTCATTTAATTTTAAATCTATTGTTTACAGTATTTTATGCGCAAAACCATAGGCTACAATACAATTTTTATCATAAAACGCATTAATAGTAAGCTTACAAGAACCAACAATCAACTTACACAGATGTAGAATGTAGTTCAGACCGGATGCGGCATTAAGATGGTATATATAAAAAATCCTACTAAAGTGTACGAGATAAGCTGTGGGGTTTTTATGGTAATCTTTTTTATCCTGTACACATCGACATATGGTAAAATAAGTTAGACATAGTGCGTAATGCTTTATTTCGACATTAAAAGAGCGGGTAAAAAATGTCCAGTACTTGGACACCCGCAGTCAACGGAGATATTTTCGTGTCCAAGTGTTAGACGTCCGCAGTTGAGAGGATAGGTTGTAACGGTAATTGCTCATACCGATCGATCGCCAGGAAACCGATCCTGTCATACCACTATTCGTTTATTTTTAGTTAGTGGTATTGTGGTCCTACAGTTTCATCCGTGGTACTCTTGGTTTTATGGTTCTCGTGGTACTCGGGATAGTTTAGCGAGTTGGTGGTTTACGTGAGAGTTCGGTACGACCATGTATATCTTAGGATTGCACTGCCAGGAACTAATAGATAGATAAGGAATTGTGATGATTTGATGTAGATTGTATTAATTTCAAAATCGAAGTTTTTTTTAAATCTTTTTGAATAACACTACTTATAAGTCGGTTTGGAACATAGGTCCTTCGGTTACTATCATCTTATTTGGGCCTGGTTATACCGGTAAAGCCGCAAACTCACTTTACATGCTCATAGTATATCAAGAAGGTGTTCTTCATATATTCTAACGGGCAACTAAGGATGATGAAATGTAGGGTACATTGTGTGTGATGCAACACGCACTTCGTTTTTTTTAACCGGTCTGTCTATCTGTTTGTCTGTCTGTGTGTCTTCGGAATGACTGAACTGATTGTGATAAAACTTTACGAACAGATAAAGAGCAATATCAGGAGTGATGTAGGCTGTAGTGGTGATATAGGAGGGGAATCTAGGAATATCTATATTTAATCCGAAATACTTAAAAATAAAAAACTGACTTTGATTATCTTAAAACTAAATTATACCATGATAACAGATCCTATTCAAGCAAAGCGGGAGCGGGTTGTTGGTAATTAAAATAAAATAAGTAAATTTTACTCCAATTACTAGGGTAATAGGTCTCTATCGATTCTAGATACTACCTTTTGCTCTAGTGACTGGAATAATGAAAATAAAATTAGTCACTTTTAAACCAATCACGAGGGTTACATCTTGTCGTTGTCGTGGGCTACGTTGTCTCTACGTAGTATTTACATTGTAATGACGCTAAATAATAGTCACTTCAATATATTTAATAATGATAAATATACATATAATAAAAATAATAAAAAGCCACCACATAGTTTCGTCCCGTGGTTGTCGTAAAATGTGATTTGGGGAAATGGCAGAAAGATCTTACAGTTTCGGCTAGATGTCAGTATAACTATCCTGTTTGCACCAAACAAAATATATAACAGCAACGCAATGGAGAGTACCGTCAAAGCGCGTCTTTTGTTAGTTCAACCGACAATCTTCTTGCCAAATTTTTGACAGTACAATTGAATAGACTGAAGACTTTAACAGGCTTGTGAAGAAAAAGACGAAAGTTGATGTATAATTTTTAATGTCATTTGACATGCTATGGCTTTATTTTTGTCATTTCTTTTGCCTCTTAGTAAATCTGTTTTTTTTTTTTAATATAAAAACGAATGACAATTGAACTTACCGTCCAGCACCCGCAGCCAAGTGCCGACAAAGATTACAGATGCGTTGTCACCTGTGAGGACAAAGATGACCAGAGCGGTACATAACAGTGCACCCACTGCTATATGACGGTACAAATAGGTAAGAGACCTGCCAAGATGGACTGACTGACAAAATGTTTACAAATGAGTGCTCAAGTCTTTACAACACGCAAATAACCGCCTGAGTTCGATATCAGTGTGCCTAGTGCGAGTTCCACAAGATTAATCGAATGACTTCACCATCGCGCTAACCGAGTTAACGTCGTCGGTATCGACCAGCGAAGACGAGCGAGTGTGAGTTACAATCGAAGCTAACCTTTCGATTCGCGTTTGCTCATTGTGAATGGCGGTTATTCCTTATCTTATGTTGGTAGCATGTTCGTTCCGTGAGATAAACTAACCAAATTCAGAATGACATTTTTATTTAGTGATCATAATATTAACATCTGTCTTTCATATTTGTGGTTATTATATCTTTACTACCCTTTTTGTTTATGTTTCGTAATTTGATCAAGGTTTCGACACTCCACAGTTTGTGTTAGTTTAATGAGATTATGAATAAGATATTTAATTGTCAACATGGACGAGTAACTTGTCTGTGATTGTTAATAATATAACGTTTAAATTAAAAGCAAAAAACATAAAGATGTGTTCGTTTTAATATGCTTTTATAGTAAAATTTTGGAGCAGTAAATGGAATTTATGTTATTTAGATGTAAATTGAAGTTTGATACGTGTGTTTTGTAACTAGGTTACAAGGACTAGAATTTATTGGATTTTCGGCATGGAGGCTTCGGCAAAGCATCGTCTAATGCAAGCGATCAAATGGTCTGTATAAAAAATTTTGAAGAAATTGATTTAATTATTGAATAGAGATAGTAGATCTTAGATTTATCAAACGTTGTTTACACAAAATTTGAATACTTTAGTGGAAAATGCGATATCTATCCTTAAATTGAATGTCGTCGGAATGTAACAACGGACGAAAATATGCACAAGCTCTTGCTTCAACACTGGCGTTATAATAGCGGCTTTGATTATGATGGGATTGTCTATATAATCAAAGAATAGTAGTCATCTATAATTATTACTTATTTATGCCTTAGCGGCTGCAAACATCCTCCAAGCGAAAAGAAACGTCCTGCCATAACTATACATCGTTCACATAAAACGAAATAAAATTAACTCTTCAACAATTATTCCCACTCTTCCATCTCACTGTAAAAATCCAAGTGAAAATATTTTCGATAGCGACGCCGTAAAGTTTACATAAGTTACGGCTCAAACGATCAAAATTGTCGCTCGCACTCGCAATATACTTCAAACAACCAATCACGAGCGTTAACGTTCTCACTGTCGAATGTTAGTCAATGTTCGATGATCGATATCGACCACGTAGTAAACTCGTACTCAGGCATTGTGTTTCAAATTATTTTCACTAGTTGGCGCTTTTTTTATTCCATAAAATTCGTAGTTAACTTTATCGCAATCGAACGCGTAAAAAAACTCGCACTAGGCACACAGTTATTTCGATGTAACGATAGGCACGTCAGTTTTATTCATATGTATAAAGCTGTATAGATTGTATGAAAGCTGTAAAGGCTTAAATAAAACACGCGCAGCTAGTTTAGTAGACGTATATTTATATTGTCAGTTCAATCACGATATAATCTTCTAACGGTACAGTTTTTTTCTTGAACAGCACATAATTCTGAAATAAAAATACATACATTCATTAAACTAATGTGTCTATTATTAAACATTTTTTAATAAATATTACAATACAATCGATCCAAAGTAACCAACATAGCCCAATGGATCAGTAAACTGGGTGGCAATGGATCAGCCATATAGGTGGAAGGATCAACAAGCGCTGGCGAAAAAAGTTTCTCAAGTGTACCTTTCGTTCCGGTAAGTATATTATATAACTAGACAATCTAGTTAGACTTGCGAAAGTTTGATGGATGCATTCCTTGCGGGGGACATATGTTCAGAAGTGAACTTGTAAGAGGCGGCAATGATGTTGACGATGTTGATGACTTATTATTAGATATTAGAACACTGAGTTTTACTGACACACAGATCGCATGCGATCAACAGCTATTTCACTGCTGGAAATAGCCTTTCTTAAGAAAAAACCAGCGGTTGTCAATCTGCTTGGCAAGAGTAACTAGTCCAGCAGTGGACTTTCATAGGCTGTAAAGAACAAATTATTAAATGTTTAGAAAGAGTATGATAATAGTAGTATTGGTGAGCGGGTTGGAGTTCGCACCAACAGATCTGATAATTTTGACACTGCTCCCAGTTACCATTTTATATCTGATAGTCACGAGACGAGAGTCATCGTACACTGCCCTTCGTGTCATTTTTATGCTATTGAAATTAGCGAATAGTTAAATTGAAGATGGATGAATAAGATAAATCCTATTCACAAAATTTATATTTACTATTTTCTCTTGATAACACTGACATTGTAATCGGACAGGAAGATTGCCGCCTCATTGAGAGAGGCATCAAATATATCCTGTAAAATTATAATGTTCCGAACATTTCCTACTCGGGTCCTAAGATAGGCGTACATTAACTAAAACTAGAATAAAATTTAACAACCATTATAGTCTTACATAGTAAAGAGAAATTCAAGGCGAACCTTATTATTTACCACCTTCCGGACCACCGGGTCCACCAACTGGTCCGCCTCCAATGTCACCAGCACCACCGCCTCCGTTCATCGCGAAGCTACCTACGTGTGGTGGTAAAGTATTATTAAAAAAATATCCTGCTGTAAACTGTACTATGAACTAGGATTTTTCCATAATGTCCTATATACCAATTGGTCTACAATTATTAATGCTAATAGAATATTAATAAAAGGGAATAAAATAACTATTGGTTATATGAATGTCCCGAAACTTAACGTGTGCTAGCGTCACTTATACTAACCATATCAATTACTTGACTAACTGCAGGAGTCGCTACTCCAACGAACCTTTACGAAATATTGGCGTTTAATTCGTGCGCAGAGTTTTTGTGAGTTGCGCCAATCACTAATACTGATTGACAATCAGTCACAATCGCTCTGTTAAAACAGGGGTTTATATCGGTCAATACTTTAAACACGACCTTATCAGAAGTTGCATTAGGCACGAACTATAAATAATATTGCCTATTCCAACAACTCGCTTGCAAAATTATGTATTAAGAATAGTTGAGTTCTATAGGAGTAAGGGCTGATTTATCATTCATTTATTCATTCATTCGTTACATCCCTTCACAAGTCCACAGCTGAACATCTCTCCCAAGGAATCTCATAAAGCACGGAACTGAGCCACTTGCATCCATCGACTCCCTGGATGTTTTATAATTCTGCATATATTCTGTTCTGTATATGACAAGCTGATTTATCAATTATCAGAATAGTTATCTATCAGAAAAATAATAAACTGGCTGAATATTAATGACTGAAAAATCATCTCTTAATAATATTTAAAAAGTATACATACCTCCAAATTTCGGTGGCGGACCACCGCCCATACCTGTAAAAGTATTAATAATTGTATTAACGAGTACAATAATTACATAATCACATTTCAATATTTCTTAGGCATCTCAGAAATTAAAATTGCTGGTTTTAATATTCTGTTCATTTTTTCTTCTTCATTTCTTCATCAGGTATTAAAAGTTTGTGTGGAGTGCTGGACTGGAGTTATTTTACGACGGGCGTAAAAGGAGTTGGTAATACCCTCTATCAAAGAACATGAGATCTTTCTAGCATTTCCCAAATAAATGGAGTGATGTATAATTCTCACCGTCCCCACACGGTATTGTCCTTGTCAAGCGGTAGACGCGACACAAGACACAACATAAATTTATCTTCAAACAAGGAAATTTATTTCGTAAAAATTAATAACAAGTAAGATTTGACTTTCGGTCTCCAGTGCAATAACTAAGTATTATCTCATATGTTTTTACTTAAATTGGCGAAAGGTCAATTTAAGTAAAAAATTGGTGAAAGGTGAGCCTTTCTTCGTCTCTCTCTCTTTCTCTTCCTTAATATATCCTTAGTTCTCTTTTTAAATAATTTTAATATATAGGGTTTATTTACACTGTTCCACTTTTTTGAAGAAAGATTCTTGTAAATCGCATAGCGGTGGACCATTAACCATCCTAATGTCATCATCCTAATCGTCCCAAAGGTAAAGGTGATATCGTTTTACACTAATTTCCTTATTTACATGCGACGAAATATTGTAACGATTGCTTTATTATTGTGTAAAAGAGATCAGAATAAACTGAATATCAATTCTCCTTCTTTTCTCCTTCTTCTCTTCTTCAGCCTCTCAACCTTAAAAGGATGATTTGCCTTAATCGTCACGCTTAAGGGGAAATATAATCTCAAATGGCTTAGCAAGATCCTTCGTTATGCCGAAAATATTGCAGCATTAATTTTTAAATAAATATATGGTAAAGTTGAGGATTAATGTTAAGGATTATGTTAGACGAAAACACGATTTCGTAAAATTTTCCCGATAGAAAAAAATCCAAATTTACCTCCAAAATAAAAAATAAACCGCTGTTATTGATAAAATACTTTAAATAAGATCATGAAAATTTGCATACTAACTGAACTAACTATAAAACAGTGCTTATGTTATTTACTTTTTTTAAATGCCATTATTTTCACTGTAACCCTTGAAGCGTGATTCCTGCCTCCCGGTCACTTCGCTTCGGCCTTTGAAGCGGGAGGTTGTGTCGCTTACGATCAGAATATACATTACGCAACAGGACGACGTAAAATTAAAATGGGAAATAACCGTAATAAAAATAAGAAGCGACTGGCTTGGCGTTAAGAAACAGGCATAAATATGATAAACCTAATGAAATAAATGTCTAATGACCTTTCTACTTACAATATTAGTGATTACAAACATTACATAGCATACGACGCGCGGGCAAGTAGGGACGAAATTGGAATTTGAGCTGACTTACTAGTATATCCCCTTAACAAGTAGATCGACGATCGCAGTACCACTTAGCACTTTTAACGCTGCTGTGTATTGACGTCTGGGTATTTTACTTATGGAGTAAACGAGATAATTATAGCGCCATCTATCGAAAGATAAGAAGCCATACGCTTTAACTGGCAAAATCCCTAGTCGCTGTATGTGACCCATGGGAGGAAACAGTGTAATTAATTGTCTTACGGCACCACCAAACGATCAAAAAATCAACTACTATCAAAGAAATAAATCAGTACTTTTAAGATCATAGTGATTAACAAAAAGGAATTACAAAAAGGAAGAAAATCTTACCTCCTTGACCACCACCACCTTGTTGAATTGACTGAAACAGTTATAAATGAAAAATTACATCGTGATTTATCAGCGATGCTGCACGTCATACGTGTACATAGAGAAACATGGACCGCCGACGGTATCCACCGGTGGTTCGTATAAGAAAAGAAAGAAAAGAGAACTGTGGTAGACCTCAGTTCTCCTTACTTTTTTATGCAGCCTATAAAAGTCCACTGCATGACGCCAACATACCATTACAGCCCATTAAAATTTGACCATAAACTGGTTCACATGAGGGATAAAAGTCATAGTTGTCACGCTTGGCAGCCAGGTTTGCCATTGCAAGTTTATTTTTAGTTGTTATAAGGAAGATACTACTGCCAATATCCCGGTTTGTTTCTTTTTTATAGAATAAGGGTGACAAACGAGCACACAGTCCACCTGATGGTAAGTGGATGCTGTGGCCCACAAATATTTATCCTCGATTAAAAATCAAAACGCCGATACGCTGTCACCCCTGGGGAGTAAGATGGAATGCCTCGATTTCAGTAGAAAAGGGTCTCCGGATCTCCACACTCACCATACGAAACACAGCAGTATTAAGCTGCTATTTAACGCTGGTATTCTGCGAGAGCGTGGTCCTTCCTCGGTTGAGCCGACCCATTCGTGCTTTCCACACGAATATTCGTGGTGACTCAAATACACATACAAAAATCATACCTATCTTTGCTACTTAGCTCAAAAATTTGAGGACGACACATATATTTTATTTATGTATTTATGTAGATTAGTAGATGATTAGTAATGAATAGTAGATTGGTAGAGGTACATTCATGTTTTGTATTTTAAATTAATGTCTTACCTATTTATGACACTCAGGTGTCTTTAGTCTATCTATAATTGTTACTCTTATATTTTATGACCACTTACCTCACCAACCAGCATAGCAACTATTGCCAAAATGAAAACTGTCTTCAACATCTTAGTCTGAAAACGTTAATTATAAGTTATTTTTTTATAGTTACGATTTCAAGCCCGTGCCTATTATCCTGTTAAAAGTAAGGTTAGACTTAAAGACATTTTATCTCTTTTCTTGTCCGATTTTTTCTACTGCACAACCTCAAATCGTTACGTCGAATGTTACCGGGAGTTATTATTATATATTTATATACCAAAGATTAGTACATATTAAAATCAAAGCAATATCATACTTTTCTACTCATGTATAATAACAATATGGAAAACAAAATTTATAGAAGAAAAACAAAGGGCATTTCGTCTTTTGTTATTACATAGCAATTTCTTTTAGAGAACCTATCAGGTGACTGAGGTCACTGAGGTGCACAGTACACGGCAAGTCGATAATTCGGCTCGATAACGTTTTTTTTTAACAAAATTTAAAACACCTACGTATATTCTTATGTGAACCCGCTTTTTGTATCACAATTAAACGAACTACTTAATAATTTTTTAAATATATTTCTATAATGATTTCTAAACTAAATTTACGGATTCTATCGCGTTCAAAATATATTTCTCTTAAATGGGCTTAAGAAAAGAAAAGGAAGTAGGTGTCCGGCAAACGAGCAAATAAATTCTTTTTATCTGTCCGATGAATATTTGTAAACAAAAATGTATAATTATAATTAGAGAGTCTATATTATATATATACATATATATATATATATATATATATATATATATATATATATATATATATATATATATATATATATATATATATATATATACATGAACCATTTCACTGACCCGTGAGTAGTATATGAACAATTAATTTGTCAACTACTGTCTTTTTTAAAGACGCCAAACATGCGGAGCGTGGGCGAGTTGCTAGTATAACACGATCTGTGCATGTAAATAAGTACATGGCGCGTCCCATACAACAAATAATTCTATAAGATAACCTTAAAAATTTCAATATAAATATAATAAAAAGACTTTTTTCAAGTTTCAAATTTATCGGACGACTAAATATATTATTTATTTATTTTTGGATGACTAGGGCATTATGACGACTGCACTATAAGAAAAATTTTGGTAGGTACTTTAAAAATGTTGCAATACTTACAAGTATTTCAAAAACAAAGTAAGTTAGTTGCTCAAAATAAATCCAACACGACTTAGCTTTAGTTCAAAAATCTGTTATTTATATAGTATCATCATATCGCGTGATTTTATCTGAATATAATGATAATGTTCGAATAATCATCTCTGGCCAATCTTCGTACTGTCATTATGTCTAACAGCCACATCCTGTTTATATTTAAATGTTTTGTCACAGACACGTTAATTTTTCCTTAAAAGCATTGCTTGACAGTATAATTTATTCTCTGTGAATTAAAAAAAAAACAAGCAATGAGAGTTATGGTAGCTTGTAGGTTAGGCGGTGCTAATCTCACAGTACACGAGCAGACCGTGTTCGATTCCCGTCGGCACCAATGAAATGCAATTTTAACTGCCGATTTACCAAGCCCTCAGCGGTAAAATAGTATATTACATATGCCACTCGGAACTCTCCATATTTCAAAAAAAATATTTCATGGAAAAGCATGTGAAGTACGACAGCATATAGTGGAATAGCAGCGAAAGCGATGCACTAACGTCCGTAATGCTATATATATATATATATATATATATATATATATATATATATATATATATATATATATATACACGTTAGGTAACAAAAAACCCTATGGTTCCTGTTAAGTGCATTATTAGAATCAGTACATACTTAAATGTATAGAAATAACTTTACTTCAGAAAACTCGACATAAAAATAGTCAAATTCAGTTTTAATTAAATAGTATTTGATTAAAATAACTTTTATGGATTTTATCGTGTTTAATTTTAATTGATTTTTAATTCCTGACGTTTCGGGTGCTTTCCAGCACCCATGGTCACGGGGTACTGAGGTGGTTGAGGTCCCGATGTCAATGTTAACCCGGAGTACCTTCAGCTTTTTCGTTATTGTTTATGGTCCGATCTATGCAGAATGAACTTACTCTGCCTTGAAGTCTTGCAGTGGTATGCTTAGGTTTAGTTTTAATTTTATTAATTACAGGGTCCAAAGCAGGTGGAACCCAGCCTCCTTCTCTATTAAAGTTAGGATGTTTTTTTTAACTTTAATAGCCTCACGTATCATCCTTGGTAGGAATCGATGTTCTCGATGTTCGCGAGGATTTGTGGTCTATCGATTCTAATGTAATGATTGGGGCCGCCTAGGATATGATCACAAACTGCAGACTTCCCGGAACGCAGTTTGTGATCATAGCGCATGCGTCATACCTACACTAACTGCACTAAAGCTGTGACCTCGTCACATCACTCAGCTGTTATAACTTTAGTAGTCGATTATCACAACTTTTAAAATTTTATTTCGACCGATTGCGGTAATTATCCACAAATACTAATTTATTACTATGTCTACTTGAAGACATTTATACATTTGCGACACCGGCTTTCAATGTCTAAACGCACGCGTTGCATAACATACATTTCTGACTTAATTTTATCAAAGGATGCGACTATACGCGTACGCATTTCCGCCTCGGTATCGCATATTTTGGAAAACAGACTGCTAAATAGTATCTCAGAGATAAAATCTAAAAAGGTGTGAGATCAGGTGATCGCGCCGACCAGTTGACCGGTCCACCACGGCCAATCCATCTTTCATCGAATTCAGTATCCAAAAAATTCTTACACAACGGGAGAAATGCGGTGATACGCTATCGTGTTGAAACCACATGCGACGAACGAGATGTAGATTTATTTCGTCAAGTTCATCGCTTAGTTCTTCTTGCGAAAAGCGTCCGTAGTTTTCATTGCTCATTGTGTGGTCAAGAAGATACGAACCAGTCATTTTGTCACCTATAATTCCCGCATTGATTTTCCATCGGTGTTGAAAGCTTGGTTTAAAAGAATGCGGATTTGTCATCGACCATACGTATTTATTATGAGCGTTAAATACACCCGTTCTAATAAAAGAGCGTTCATCCGTAAAAGGTACGCGGTTCAAAAACTCAGGATCTCCTTCAACCTTATCGAGTAACCATCTACAGTAATCCACTCTCGGCTCGTAGTCGTTAGGAAGAAGACGCTGAACTCGACGGTGATGACACGGGTGCTGGCCTGATGGCCATATCATTATCGCCGAGTTAAGATGATTCTTTGATGGCTCTCCTAACGCGGATATGGTTCACATCTAGTTCACGTGCCACCGAGCGCGTGCTCCAGAACATGTAATGTTTGGGGAAGATTTGACGTGAATGTACGCCTCGATATCGTCGTCGTACATTCTCGATCTTCCTGAATTTGTACATTGTTGATCACGGCCATGCACGCTGCCAGTTTTGTACAAATGAATGTGAAGCCGTTGAAACGTCATCGCTGACGGTAATTGTATATTTCGTGGAGTAGCAAAGCGCTACTCAACTTATCCGTGCAGCCACAACTCAGCAATTCGTGGTCTACCACGTTAGTGCTGTCTACCACGTCTACCACGTTAACGTTAAGGTCTGCTGTTGGCATATTCTGTATGTTGTGAAGGATTTGTTTGCACGAATTTGACTATGGAACAATTTAAAAGTCTCCGTGCTTCTGCATAATTGCAGTCACATTTCCCGAGACACATCATCATATTCCTCGCTTCTGTAAGACATCGCACACAAGTCACTCACGGCGAATACTTAATTTAGCAATATAAAATACAGATCCAAACGGAAGTAATATACGCGGGTGATAACAGCTATCAATATCGCCGCTGGCGCACTATTGGTTTTTGTTTGTTATTTCTTTCTATTCGACATAATTTTGATATTATATGAATCGAGGAAATTTGTTGTGATTTTTGATGTAAATTTTAAAAAATAGTTATTATTTACATTTTTCTTACATTTACAGATTTTTCCAGATAACAGGTTAACTGGAATAAAATAAAATAGATCAAGATGAGAAAAGTTAATCGAGGCATAATTTTCTACAAATACTCTTTCGAAGTTAACGAGGAATTCAAAATGATAAAATTAATACGAACACGAAACATGACATGTTCAAAAGTACTTGCACGAATGCCAACTCTTATACCCTTAAATTACAAACTAATCACCCTCCCTGCATCAAAAGTTAGAGACCTTCTATCTGTTCATGACTACCTTCAACCATCAAGCCGTCCCTTTCATGATTCACTGGAGACTGGCCCCGAAATAGAGGATATTGTGTCATGTTCAGATGATGAAACAGATTAATTTTTTTTTTTGAAAATAACACTGACCTTTTCAACTTTATACATAACTAAAAACTGACTTCATAATAATTGTCAGTGCTAAATGGGCTTAAGAAAAATATTATTTTTAAAAATAACCAATTGTTTTCAAGTTTGAATATAAATCAACATAAATGTATAAATAACAATACAACATTTTGCCTAATTACAGTATACTGTGATAAAGTAATAATAATATGTGAATAACAACTATTACTGCTGATCCATTGTTCAAATGCTCATTAGCCAAAATTTTGGTTCATATTGACCAAGGAATATAAAAAACAAGAGAAAACCCAAAGTGGGCAGGGCAGACATGTCACAATTACGGACAGTAAAGCGTAATTGGCTGTCAGTTTTACGCTCAAATTGTCGCGAGCGAACATGTCGCTGCTAAAGTGAGATTTGCGAAAATATGCTGTTTTGTGCAATATTGTAGTATAAAAACGAAAGTGAAAGTAAATATGGACAAAATATTAAATTACCTTTGTTACAAGTAATATTCAACCGTATATCATCGTTACATCATTGATAGTGTTGTGACTACGCCGATAACAAAGTTTTCGATACAACTTTATCACAGTCTTGTTTATCCACTAACATATTCATGATAATATGCAAGTACTGGGTATCTATGGAAATATACAAAAATATAGGGTGATACCCTATTATTTGCTATGAATACACTTTTTTGTTAGGTTTACTAAAACAGATAAGTAAGTAAGAAGTAATCGGAGTCGGAGTTAATATCATGATCTATATTGGTATCCGAATTCATTATCGTTTCAAATTTAAAATTAAGCTTTTGCTAGCATCATAAATGGAGCACAGTAAAAGTCTAATCCTCTGCGCCGCCTGCGCGCCCGCCTCGCCCGGTGCGTACGTAGATGCACACGCACACGCACACATACATACATACGCACGCCGCGCCACGCGCCGCTCTGCGCCGCCTGCGCGCCCGCCTCGCCCGGTGCGTACGTAGATGCACACGCACACGCACACATACATACATACGCACGCCGCGCCACGCGCGATTATTCAATCACATTACAATTGTTTTAAATTAATTCATTTCTTTAATAATTATTGCAAACGCGTGCTTTACATGTATTTTCCCATAGACAATTTAGTTTTTGGTTATTTTTAATATCTTTTAGACCAAATCAGATTTTTATTGTTTACAAACCTTGTCTGCGTTGAGCTACAAATATTGAAGAAAAAATTATGTAAATTGGCCTACGCCTTACGGAGGAGATATATTTAAAAGAATCGTTTTCTTGCGCCATTGGAGCTCCAGCTTATGCACAGGCCTCCTTTTTATTGTGAAGGGGGATGTTTAAAAGAAACATATTCTATTAATATTCCCCGATCCTACATTATTACTTACATGTTTAAAGGTCATTGTTTAGAAGTAACTTAATTACTATTCAACCTCTTTACAATGTAAATACCTTGTAGAGACGTCCTGTTACCCCGGCAACTTGGTCTAAGTGGTTTTATTTTAAATATTATTAATTTATGCAGCGTCTCTACAATGTAGAGATTCGTTAGAGACTACGTTATTTTGATTATTATTGGTGTCTCTACAGTTTAATAACTATTAAGAGACTACGTATAATTCTAATTACCGTTACAGATATTAAAGTCCACTGCTGAATATAAGCCACGCTTGGCAAGCTGATTGGCTACCGCAGTTTATTTTTATATTTAGTCGTTATTAGGATGATGCTGCTGCCCATTCCTGATTTGTTTCCCTCTGTCGCCTCTTACGGTACCTACGGGAATGGTATTGTTGCGCGCCTAAGTAAGTAAGACGTCTGGTACATGACACTAGCGCCATCTAGTGTCGGGGATCAGAGCGAGGAGGGCTTCCTAGAAAATGTCAGTCTTGAACTTTCTACCAATAGCGCCATCTAGTATCGAACAGAACAATTAAGCTTTCTAGAAGCCCTACACTCGAACTCTCTGCGCCCGGTCGGTCGGCGCCCGTATTTGCTCGAATATTCTGGAAGTTTCGGTGAAAAAGGTGTATTTAAAGCCATTGCAAGCCGCGATCGGGGCAATATTGAATTTGGCGAGACAAGCGAAGCTTCGGAGCGAAATACAGTGAATCAGTGTGATTAATTATTAGTGTCTTTTAAGTTTTAATTGGTGTTCGGTAATAAAATTGTAAATTTTGGTAATTCAATCGGCAGTTTTTATTGTCACGAACCTCAAATTAGTAACAATATGGAGGAATAGATATTTGAACTATATCTAGTACTTGGTCTAAATCTGATTTTTTTTTGGTTAAACTTTTATGCAGCGATTGTTAATTCTTCGAACTACATTACCCTAGAAAATTCGGCCAGTGAGTCTTGATATTACTGATCCGTTGCGCTATGTTGGTTACTCTGGTTCTAATGCGGGTATCCTCATAACGAAGCCTATCACTGAAGGTAACTCCGTCGGTAAGAGAAGTGTATGGTGGCTCTTTACAAGTTGAAGTGATGACCTAATGAGAGATGTAGGAAGTTGTTGGATGCAGAGGGTTCAAAGCCGTGCCTTTTTACCGTGGTTACGTTAGGGGAGGCCTATGTTCAGTAGTTGGCAAGATGGGTTGTAATATGATGATAAATATTATTCGGCGTCGCTACAATAAAAAGATTCTGTAGAGTCTAAAAGTTACTTCTTTTAATATTTCTTTAGAGTTTACATGTATTCTTGATTGGTCTTTTTATATTTTTTTATATTTCTCTAGTGTGATTCAGCGTTACTCTTTAATGAAAAGACGCTGTTGTGTCGACATATTATTATGATAGTAGGATTTCCTTTAAGTGTTTTATTCTTTAGTTATAATTTGGTAGGTATCTCAAAAACGAAAATACAGAAGTGCCTCGTGCTATTATTTGTGTTTCACAATTTAAATAAAGTTATGTAATAATTATGCTACAATATGACTCCGTAGTTTCCGTAGCAATTCGACCGCCACGTGCAAATTAAAAACCATGAAGATAAACGATCGTTCAATACACACAGTGGCCGTTTCCTACTATTTATTGCTGATGTAAGCCCAGTATAGATAGAGTAGACAGACCACTCCTTCAAAAAATAATTTTGTAAAAGTTTGTTCTGCAGTGAAATTTAAAATTAGGTTTATGTGAATTAACACTAGTCCCTGAATGCTTATAATAAGTGATTATTTTAGCGTAAAATAATTATTATACTTAGTTATTAAAAATTTTTACATAATAAAAAGTTTTAAATTTTTTATTTATTCATCCAATTGCACTATATAGTGAATTGAACTATCCTTAACTCGACGCAATCGAAAACTAATATTAAATCTATAATTCTTACTTCTCTTGTAGGTAGTTTAAAGAATTAATTAAATATTGTTCGTTTGATGAGTTTGGTCTGACGGCCTTCATATTTGTCATGACCACTTTTCGTAATACTTATTTACTTGAAGTTTGGCATAATTGTAGAATAAAATCTACCATTATGCCAAACTTCAAGGTTAGGTTAGGTATTTTTAGTTAAGGAGATTTAGATCTTTTATTATAAATTGTATAAAATCGATTTTTTAAAATTTTTTATATACTTCTTTATTTTAGTCGCATTAATTTGTGTCTCATTATATACGTGGTAGAGCCATGCTGCAGTTATAGGTCGGCTTCTGCTTTGTTTCGTATAGTGAGTGTGGAGAACCGGAGACACTTTTTACTGGAAACGAGGCATTCCATCTTGGTCCTCACGGGTGACAACGCATCTGCATTTTGAATTGTAATCAAGGATAGATGTAGATATCTATGGGCCGCAGCCAGCCATCAGTTGCACTGTGTGCTCGTTTGTCACCCTATCCTATAAAAATATGTTTACTTTCTTCACACATGGAGCTTTCCTGCCGTAAAAATGATTTGTTTTAATCGTCCAGCTTAAGAAGCGGATCCAATAAAAGATCGTTCTGGTACCGGCTGCCCGTCGCCGTCATCGTTATATAAATTACGAGTACTTGCTCATTCGTTTCAACAAACGAAGACTCGGGCACAGCTAGTAGTAAAAAATATAAAATACCAATTTATAAATTTATTAGAAAAAATATATTCTTCGCACAAACATTTCAATAAAAACAATCACTAAAGTAATTTACATAAAATAAATTGATATAAATACTAAATAGCTCGAAGCTGTTGTATTATATGTAAAATTAAACAGTCCATTTAAGGAAAACGTTGGATCATTTTTACTAGGTCGTACCAATTATTGTGGAAAGGAATCGGTCAATACAATAACCACAATTTATTAATAAAATAAAACAATAAAATAAAAAACTTTGTCAACCACGATTTAATATCACATTATGAATATTTGCTAGTTTCATTCCCGACGAGCATTTAGCACTAATTCTTTTAGTTTTCCCTGCGCTACTTTACCCGAAGAGGTCATTGGTAATTTATCGACGAACACGACACCCCCACGTAACTCCTTATTCTTTGACAAGTGGTCTGAAAATAAATTATTAGCATCTTTTCAGATTTTCTTTCCTTTGAATTTCCTATTAGTCTTCTATTTCAACGCTGAGCCGTGGTATCTCAGGTGAACTCACTGTAAAATTCACAAAACGCGAGCAACTCGAATTCGATCTCCGCCAGCACCAACGAAATTGTTAATTGCAGTTTTAAGTGCTGATTTTTCACGTGCTCGGTAGTTAAGGATATGCATGATTGAGAAAATAAAAAACATTTTGAAGAAATCCGGTAACACACTCGACCAGCGCGAGGGATATTTCCTTGCCTACTCTCTCAGAATTGAGAGTAGGACTGTGCCCAGCAATAGGACGTGTAGGCTGTAACTTGTCTTCATAGAATCCACTGTTGAAGTGCTAAACATGGCAATCTCCATAAATTTTATCATTAGCAGGTTATACCACGTAGCAAATATATCCAATACCTTAATACGAGCAATTCTTGTATATATATATATATATATATATATATATATATATATATATATATATATATATATATATATATATATATATATATATATATATATATATAATCGGAATCTCGAAAACGGCTCCAACGATTTTCATGAAATTTAGTATGCAGGGAGTTTAGGGAGCAATAAGTCGATCTAGCTGGGAGTCATTTTTAGAAAATGTCATTTTATCCATGTTTTTAGGCAATGAAAAACTGCTACAATATTATTAGAATACGAAAGTAAATTTTACCAATGCCTAACAGGTTATAACAGATCAAATAGAATATCGGGCATATCGGGCGGTGGTGAAATCATAAAATGCCGGTTCGTGTCCCAATGTCTCCAGTCTGACTCCAGGTCATCCAGGTACTATTTATATAGTTGTTACGTAACGCTCGACCGGCGGGTGAGCAACTGCAGTATTTTATTGTTTTGAGTTGTCGTAAGGAAGATGCTTCTGTCCATCTATAGTTTTATTTTCCTCTGTCGTCGTTTACGACACCCACAGCTCTGCCATGAACTTTATTATTATCATAATCATCATCAACAATACGTTAGAATTCACTGCTTGACATGGGTCTCTCCTGTTTTAGAGAGGATTTGCCTTAATGACCATGCTTGACATGTTGATTGGCGATCGTAGCACCGGTCTCTAAGTATTTTACGTTTGCCATAAGTTAGATGATTACAACAACACTTATAAATATTACTATATTAATATATATATATATATATATATATATATATATATATATATATATATATATATATATATATATATATGTATATATATATATATATATATATATATATATATATATATATATATATATAAACACTTATCGTATGATAGTTTTGGCATTTTCCTTAGTAGCTTCTGATCCTAATTCATCACTCCATTTCTCTCCATGGATGTAGTAACATCCATAAAATGGAGTGATGGATTTTCTTACTCCGCCTCCAGGCGGCCACTTACGGGAACACACTTACTGCTAACTAATTCTTTTATCTCCTGTGCGGTAACGGTGGAATCTGGTTTACGAACGACACACGCCACTGGATGCTCGTCGTCGTCTGGATGCGGTATACTAGTTACACAAACATCCAACACTCCATGATGTTGAAGTATTACTTCCTCTATCTCTGACGGAACTACCTGCAAAGTTATACAAGAATGTTCTACATAAAAAAGAACTGATACTTACTGTTATTTTATGGTATTAAATAAGTTTGCTTTTTTGCAAGTTAACTTAAAAACAGTTTCAACTATTTTATTTTTTTAACTTGAATTGCTTTTCCTATAATTTGGGCTCACACTATGAATCGACGAATGCGTCTCCTATGAAATCCAGTATAAAACTTAAAATACATTTAGACATAACAACGAGAAGTAGTAGAGAACATAGTAGACAAAGGGAGCTTTCGATGGTTTGTGATTTGTGATATCACAAATCATGCCCACGCGCCGTCGTTAGTAGCTTAAACTACAAGACGCCGCAGAATGGAGTAATGACAATCCAATTCATTAGCTGTCGTCAACAAGGTGGCATCCATTATAGCCTAAATAAGTTCACTGCTAAACATAGGTCTGCCCCATATAATGCCTCATAGCGCGTATTTCATCATAGCTGCGACGGTTGGCAAGTGTGTTGTCCAACGCAGTTTTTTTGTAATTTTGAATTGTTAACAGGAAAATACTGCTGATGTTCTATTTCGGTTTCCTTCTCCCGCCTCTTACGATGTGGAATAGTAAATATTCTTACACCGCCTTTACACTGTCAACTAGGTGTATACATTTATACAATATGACGAAAATAAACGTCAAACATCAAAACAAGAGTTACACAGTCGCACTACGCCATATAAAGCCACCATTATAACTTTACGGAAATAATACATACGTGAACATTGCGAAACTTGATGAGCGTCTTTATCCGGTCAACAAAAAAGTAATTGTCTTTCTCGTCCCTGTACAAAAGATCGCCGGTCTTGAAATAGCCATCTTCTGTGAATGACTTTCTCGTCTCTTCTGGATTCCCCAAATATTCCTTGATAAAAATATTGATATTGTAATTTGTGATTTTGATTGACACACGTACTTGCTTTAATCACGAGTATGTAAAACAAGTACAATATCAATACAAATAACCTTCGATCAACAATAACAATGTTGATCGAAGCAAATAACCAATGAAGATTAAGTTTCACCAAGTTACACCAAGCGCTAATGAAATGTTATTGATTGGTAAACAACGCAACATGTTCTGCTTTAGATAGTGTTTATCATTTGTAGCAACTAAATTACACAATAGTTAGTAAACAGTAAAATTACAAAAATTCTTCCCTCACTAGCCCTCTGATATTACTAGTATCACTAGTATTGGTCTTATACTTGCTGCTTTCCGTCGGTGGTCTCACTATTTTATTACACCTTATAATCTGTGAGTTAACACATTAGGCACTAGCATTTGCGGTTATACCGTTATCTGTCAGAAACCATGAATCATTTTTTGCATTCCAGATCAGTAGACACCCTTGAGAAATGGACGAAATGGTGTAAGAGAATTGAATTAAGTATACTTTACTGTAAACCGATAAATAAGAGAAAAAATAAAATAAATAATAGAAAAATTAAGATAAATAAGAGAAAAATAAGATAAATAAGAGAATTCCCCAAATTCTTTTGCCCTGCATCCCAACAAACAAAAAATTAAAAACATACCGTAAAACATAAGCCCTTCGCTAACAGTTCACCGTTTTGGTATGGTTCTTTTATTTCCAATCCAGTATCGGGATCAACTAGCTGAAATAAATAGAAAATTGTTGATATACCTAAGAAAGTAAAAATTGGATTTTACTTACGTAAACGTTTATAATTATCTAAGCGGTTTGGTTACAAAAGTCTTAATATTTCCCAAAATAATGTAACAAAAATTAAAATTTACATATGTATAGTTTGTTAAGGTGAGCTACCTGATTCTTCGATGACTAGTAGTAGTGTTTTTGCCATAGGGTATGTTCCGAAATACAACCCAGTACACTGTCGAATGCGAATGTCGTCATGAATCGACGCTATACTGGTGATTCGTTCCAAAACATAGGACAGTATATGACGTCATACATTTACGCCATATTGGAAAAGTGTTCGTGCTTATTTTGTCATTTTGTGCTCCAAAAATCATTTTACCTTCATAATGGAGATACCAGCAATTATTCTATATTTTTTTGTATTTGAATAAATAAAAACAAATTCTGGCATGCGTCATTCAGCAGACACACAATTAAAAATTGTTTTATTGTGGCCGGATATCCGACGCAATATGGCGGCGGCACGCTAGTACAATGGGTGCGTTTGGCAGAAAAAAGCGCTAGGAAGCGCTTGTAAACAAAATGGCGATGGTAAGCGGTAAGCGCTGTCAAATCGTATGTAGCTATTTTCCTCTAGGACACGATGTTAGTTTTAACAGGGGAACCTAACCTAATATAAATATATTTTTGTGAAGTATTCATATTAAAAACTTATCAGTCATGAATTTTTAATAACATGTATATGTCTATTCATGTCATTATATTACTTAAAACTAATATTGCACAAAACAACTTATAAACTCTACTTCAAAACAAACAAATTAAATAAGCAAAATGGCGGATTGTGTCAGCGCTACTGAAGTAGCAATCGTGTCCTGGCCGAAAACTATTTTAGCGCTAGTAAGCGCTTGCTAGCGCTTTTTTCTGCCAAACGCACCCAATATAGTGTCAGTTGATGACGTCATTTGCATTTGCCAGTGTACTGAGTTGTATTTCGGAACATACGCATAGACTCAAACGGACTTAACCTTGAGTGAAACAATAACCATCACTCTTCTTACTAGCGACTGTGACCGGTCGTAGATCTGCACCTTCAGCAATTGCGTCGCACATGGATTACACAAACCGATCATTTCTATAGCCAATGACATACATAGAGATGTTATCTTTTGAGTTGACTCCTACAGCTAATTGCTGAAGGGGAATAAAGATTATCGAGTAGAGCAGCCGCGTACCGGCAAGTGCTGTGTAAAGCGATCCTCCAATACATATATCGATTAACGATCTGACATCGCATACACAGTGTTGACAGGCACAGGTAACTCGATAATACGCTTCATTCAATTAACGACGATTATAAATTTATTAAGTATAATTTATTACAAGACTAACAAAGCAAATATATGTTGCAGAAGTAAATGGAAGAGTCGGAAAGGGATGTCCTAGGCGGAAGTTTGTCGACCAAATTGGCCATATACTAAAAATGGGCCAACCTAAGAGTGCCCTTAACCGACGAGCATGTATGCGTAGGTATATGGATGTGGAAGAGGCGAGAGAGGTATGTCAGGATCGTGCTAAATGGTAGTCTGTAGTCTCTGCCTACCCCTCTGGGTGACAGGCGTGAGTGTTTATGTATGTAATTTATTACAACACACTTTACTATTCCTTTCATTCATATTTTTTAACGATGACAAACGACTACAACAAGTACAACTTATGACAAGTGGATGCTGAGGTAGATGATAGATGATAGACATCTAGATCTATACTCGATTAAGATTAAGATTCAAAATGCAGTAGCGTTGTCACCCTTGAGGACAAAGATGAAATGCTTCGTTTCCAACGAGAAGGATCCTCGGTTCTCTACGCTCACCATACAAAACATATTTTACACCGATATTCTTTGAGAGCGTGTTTCTTCTCGGGCCTTGCCGATCGATCTATTCGTGCTAGAAACATAATATAGCTGCAGCGTGACTCTACCACGTATAAAATCATTCATTACAGGTGATCAAATGTCTGTAGCTAAACACAGGCGTCCTCAATAGATGGCCTCATGCTTGTCATTTGTTACCTCGCTTGGTAAGCGGATTGGCCGTCGTTCATTTTATTATTTCGAGCTGTCACCAGAAAGATGCTACTGCCCATCCCCAGTTTCAAGTCGCCTTTTACGACACCCACGGGGTGATATAGGCTACTTTCTCTTACGCAGCAACTACGCGACACTTCTTATAATAACATTTAGTTACCTTTATGGCATAGCCATATGTAGGCTTGCCGCAACTGCCACTGGGACCATTCACGTTTGGAGTTAACACTGGTCCCAAAGTCTCCGTCATACCGTATGCTTCCTTAATATTTGTGTTTTTATGAAGACGAGCCTGTTATTTATTTCACATGCATTATTATTTATTATTTAATTAGAAAAGCTTAAATTAAACATCTTAAGCAAAAAGCAGCTAATGGTACATAGGGTGCACTCTATGCCATGTGGCATTCTCTGCCAATCAACCTTGGGTGCCAAAGACAATTGCTGACACTTGCGTAACATCTTACCTGTACAGCATATAGTAAAAATGCTGTGGTTCACGTTCCCGCATTTATATGCGTTATCAGAATCAGTATTCAAACACATAATTTTTTTTTCAGAAAATTGGACCATTAAAAATTTAATTTAATTCAAAAAATATTTTGGAATTTTATGTGGTTCTATTACATATAACTGACACGAGCATCGGTAAAAGGAGGTCTCTCCTTTCACTCCTCTGACAATGCAGAGGTAATACAGCACATACAATTTATAAATAATTTTACCTTATTTAAAATAAAAATTTTTAATTTTTAATTAAAATTAAATTTTTTAATGATCGAGTTTAAAAAAAAGTTAGATCTATAGGTACGTTTGAGTACTGATTCTGATAACGCACTTAACGAGAACCACGGGTTGTTGTTACATTTGTACAAAGTGTAAATATATTAAAAATATATAAACATAGTATATGCATTCACGACATACATTTAAAGATACATACTTACATATAATGTACAATGTGTATATAATATACAAACTTAAAAACTCAATGAATAAATATCCGTATGAATATATAAACAAACCAATATTTATTTTTTATGGAATTTGTAAGTGGAAGCAGTAGCCAGACAAGAATAATGCAGATTCAAAGTATTCAGGGGTATCTGATTTGTTTTAGCTTCATTAAGCTAATGCGATAAAATAAAATAACGCGAATGATAAGGAATCACAAATGCGGTGCGAGAATTTACAAAATAAATATCTTTAAGACGGGGTAGGCTAAGATGGACTCGTTAGATTGTGGCATCATTTGCAGGTTTGAATCCAGTATTTGTTTTTGTTTGACCTAAAATATTTTGTGTTTATTGTTAATGTTTGTTCTTGTGAAATTTATGAACTGTCTCCACAATATAGGGGAAAGTCTTAGTGTACTCAACAACAACGCTTTATTTAAAAAAAAAAAAGAGCGAATTGAACTACTTTTACGGATTTTATCGCATTTAATTTAACTAATTATATGAAATAGTAAATAAATAAGTTAAATAGAACACAATAAAATCCGTAATAGTAGTATTTAATGTGTAGTGTTCGCGTAAACACAGTTATAAAAATTCTCACAACTCGACAGATTCAAATAGCAACACGTTTTTGTTTTTAATTTCGTACAAATACTGGCTCTGGTAAATATTTGAAATCAAGACCGACGTAATAGCCTAGCGGTCTGTTCACTTTTTTATTTTTTTTACTTATTTATTTTAAAATCTTTATTGTGTCCCCTTAGAAAAAAAATACGTTTGTATTTTTAAGTTTAAAAAAATGAAATAATAGAAATCCTATTAACATTAAATACAAACGAGTTTATATAATATGAGTGATTTTAATAACTTACGTACGTTACGTACTTTTTTAACATTTTTAATGAATACTGACGCTCCGGTACATTCACAGCCGGATTCTATTTTCTATCAGTTATACCTCGACGATATTCTGATTATCCTGATAGTTTTATTTCGTGAAATATTATTTCCTCATTTGGTTGCTGTATTTCTTTATTATCAATAAGTACCCGGTTGACCGAGCTTTGCTCGGTATTTTTCGCTCGGTTTTTTATCATTCGTGTGTTTTGGAAATTATATTTAGATACAAATTACGTACTGATGAAATACGAATAATATTTTTTGATCTTAGCGACAGCGACAAAACTAAACTGGTTATTTGAATAAAAATCATGAGTGCAATTAGTTTAATTTAAATTTTCGTGTTTTTAAAAAATACTAAAAAAAGGGCTCGAAAAAATAGATTTTCTCAAAAAAGAAAGGAACTTGAAAATAAAATTAAAAAAAGTCGGTTGGTCGGTATGGGCTCGAACTATGGTATTATGATTTTGTAACCGCCCAATATACCAATTAAGCTATTTGTAATCATTAATAAACTGTCAAAATTTAACTTCTTATTCTAACGATATTGTAGCAGTTTTTCATTGCCTAAAAACACGGACAAAAAGATATTTTCTAAAAATAAATCCTAGCTAGATCGATTTATTGCCCCCGAAACTCTCTGCACACAAAATTTTATGAAAATCGTTGGAGCCGTTTCCGAGATTCCGATTATATATATATATATATATATATATATATATATATATATATATATATATATATATATATATATATATATATATATATATATATATATATATATATATATATATATATATATATATATATATATATATATATATATATATATATACAAGAATTGCTCGTTTAAAGGTATAGGATAATAATAATTTGAGAATCTATAAGTAATCAACGTATAATTTTATTTTCTTTAAATATATCTTCTTCAATTGAATGGTTACAAAATTTAACTCCTTCAGAACATTCTTATAATAAATTATCTATTTTAAGAAACTTCTAATACGGCAGATAATATCTAATGGATTTAAATCCCATTTATAAAGGAATATCCTTTTTTTAGAAATGCCAACTTGATCCCGGAAATTACGACACATCTTCTCGTCAGGTATACCTAAAACTAAAGTGTATAACTAGTGCGTGTTGCCAGTGATGACTTACGGATCTGAGACGTGGTCCTTCACTGCTGGCCGTATGAGGACGCTCAAGGTTGCTCAGCGAGCTATGGAGAGGGCTATTCTCGGAGTTTCTCTGCGTGATAGACTCAGAAATGTGGATATTCGCAGTAAAACCAGAGTGACCGACATAGCCCAACGGATTAGTAAGCTGAAGTGGCAATGGGCCGGCCATATAGCTCGAGGAACCGATAACCGATGGGGAAGAAAGGTTCTCGAGTGGCAGCCTCGTACCGGTAGGCGTAGTGTAGGGCGACCCCCCACTAGATGGAGTGATGACCTGGTAAGACATGCAGGAAGTCGATGGATGCAGGTGGCTCAAGACCGTGCTTTGTGGCATTACTTGGGGGAGGCCTATGTTCAGCAGTGGACTTGTGAAGGGCTGTAATGATGATGATGATGATGACTATTTTAGTAAATTATTTAATATTTATTTTAGTCTTTAATAAATTTATTAATCTATTTTTATTAGAAGGACAAATAATTGAATTATTTTAAACTATTATTCATGCAATTACATTAATCTTTATTGCTTTATCTTCATTACGTTTGTTATATTTATTAGATGAACTTAATAATCCTTTAATTACTTTAATATCTATTGGAAATCAATGATATTGAAGTTATGAATATTCCGATTTTAAAAATATTTAATTTGATTCATATATAATCCAATATAATAAAAATATTCCAGAAAATTTTCGGGTAAAAATTGAACAGACGGCAGGCTGTTTAATAGTAAAAGGCCACTAAATATACACATTAAAGGATGCTACAGTAAAAGTATTTCGGATTCACAGCCTATCGTAGAAATTCATGACTCTTTTATTAACACAAATTTTTCACATTTTTCGGAACAATTGTACAATTTTCATAGTAACGTAACTGTGGTGAAAAGAATTCCCAGAGGTGCGAGGATGCAACTTGCTAAAGCATTGTCATGCACTTTTCAATTGTTTTACTAATTGTGAAAAAAGTTGGCAAAAATTATTTACATTCGCGTACTCTCATTTTCATTTTTATAAAACAATAAATAAATAAATTACGTTTTAACTGAAACAGACTTCTTTTCCAAATTTAGGTTACCCAATTAATACCCATTTATCTCGACCTCAACCTAAATTTGATTTAAAAAAGCTGTTAAATAGAAAGCAATGCTCGGCAACTTAAAAAAAATGCATTCCAGACGACATCCTGGCTCCCCATAATGTCGACCCTACTACAAAAGGCTGAGTGTTCTTGGCACGATACCATAGGGAGTAGGACTCTATGATAATTTAAATTTTTAGTTTTAGTTTTTTTATTATAGTTTTGACAAATATACGAAATATTAATGCTGTCATTTATCGGATAACTTTTAGATAACTTTTTAAACTCGACACTTACTCCACCTTAAGCTATAACCTCATACTATTAAGCTTTGCCTCTGTCGTTTTCCGTTTGTTTACTCAGGTGCCTTTACAATTATTATGGTGCAGACAATATTCGTGCGTAGACAGATATCCTATCTAGAAGGAAACTTAACAAAAGGAAGAATTTGTCTCAAAAACATTATGATCTTAAAAAAACCATTATGCTTGAGATTTTAATCAAAGTCCAGGCTCAAAGCTAGTTTGGCTCACCCCGGTCATATAACCGTATATTGCATACATAGTACAACAGCAATCAAAAATCACTTCCGTAAAAGTTGTTTTTTTCCGGTTAATGAGGTTTAAATTTGGTAAAGTTGGTACTGGATGTAAAGTACATAAATGGTATAAACTTGATGAAACTTCAACCAAGCACTATACCTACTACATCATAACGTACACAGGATCGATATTGGGCCGCGTATTTATAAGTCTACCAAGCGCTTAGCGCAAAATTTATGAGCCATGTCAATAAAATAGGTTTACATTTTACGGTAAAATTACGGTAAAGAAAAGATACACTGAATAAAATTAGAGTAAGTTACAATTATGACAATGAAACCAATATAAAGAAATATCGCAATAAACAATTATGCGAAAAACCTTTACGTTGAGTTGGCTCATGACGCATATGTTTTTCTAGTAAGGAAATGCATTTCTTGACAGGATACCACGAGGAGGAATGTATGATAAATTAGGTTTGAGTTTTAGTTTTTTATCACAATTTTAATTTTTTTTTATATAAATTCGTTTTCAATTAACATTACCTTAAATTTAAACTTTTTTTTCAACGTAATGATTTCTTATATTTACGCGAACACTACACATGATTAAAACTACTTTTACGGATTTTATCGCGTTTATTTTTACTTTTTATTTCTAATTCCCGACGTTTCGGGCGCTTTCCAGCACCCATGTTCACGGGGGACTGAGATGACTGACGTCCCGATGTCATTGTTAAACCCGGAGTACCTTCAGCTTTTTTAACCTTAATATTGAGAATATTAGGATAAATGTTATTTAAACTAATGGGCAACTTCAACTCATATAATAATTAAATTTTAAAAACTAATGCATACCCGTAGTTCATTCATGGCAGCCACGTTAGTCTTCGCCCCTGTTATGATGATCTCCTTAAGACAACTCAGGTCCACTTCGTCCCAGCGCCTTAACAGTACCAACATCAGAGCCGGACTCATAAACATCGAGTGGGGCTGATGAAAGAAATAATGTACATTATGAGTAGGTTGTTTTGCAATGCTTAGCATCTTTTTTGTAACTTATTTTAGTAAATAATAATTATTTTAATTATGATGTGATGACCGCTTTAACCTGGTTGTGTCAGAAATAGGATTAAAAATAAAAAAGTGATAAATAAAAGTAAGGGTTGAACTCGACACACACTCGATTAGACTATATACTATTTTAATTAATTCCCAAAACTAAAAACATATCCCATTCTAATTAATTATTACATCATTGTTGAATATTCTTATATAAATATAATATAAATAATAAAATGAAATAATTTAATTGTGGAAATGCAATATATTTAATTGTAACTATATTTGTATACCTAATGGTTGAATGCAGCAAACATATTTTTTAAAAAGATCTATTCTGTCTCATAACATGTATATTATGTTTGAGCAGTAGGGCCGATGCGCCGGTAAGCCGGCCGGGTCTAGATTTCGGCCTTTGGCATGAGGTGATGCAGTATTTAATATTGTGCTTATATTTCACTGTATAAATAACCTAATACAGTTATTTGACATCGATTATTATAATACCTTATTGATAAAGTTAATAAATTAAGTGGCCGAAAAGTGATACATATAATTGTCCTATTATTTGGTTGTCAGCCATGCGGCCGAAAACTAACCCGAGTTTAACCTAAATACTTTGTCTCTTTCATTTATTTTGTTACGTACTATAATTCATCTTTGCCTATTTTGAATAGTAGCGTGCGTAGACACTAACTTTCAGTTTTCAGCCACCAAGTACTGCAATTTGAACAGTTAGTGATAAAACAAAAATACCCATTTCGGACGTGGCCGAAAACTGGATTGACTCTAAAATAATTATTTAGTTTTCGGCCAACTTAAAATTGTATGATAGAATAAGGCGGCCGAAAATACGAGTAGAATGCTGCTTTAGTTTACGTTTACGGCCATTTCATGAAATACATACATATCATTCACGTTGCGTTTTAGGAAGAAGATTCAATAAGACATTTTTTTTCTTTAGATGGCTCCTCCAAAGAAATATAATAAGTAAATGGTTTCAGAAAATGCGTACTTTATTAAATAGATCTCAATGCAGTAGTGGGTTACTCAAAATGAGTCCAGAAAACCCTGGAAAGACTAATCGGTGATAATTAAAAGAAAGAATAAATATTTCTAAAAATAATTAACGCAGACCCAGTTTCCACAAGAAAAATTTTGAAATATTTTAAATCAACTTTGACAGAAAATGTGAATGAGACAAGGAAATTGAAAAGAAAGTCTTCTCAGATCAATATTGTTCCACACAGACAGGCCAACGAAGACTTAATTCTCCAATTAAGCAATATAAGACCGTTAAGTCCACTTAAGTCTCCAGAAAGTCTGTACAACACAGACCAAGATAAAAGTACTGTAGTACTTTACTTTACTGGTACTTTGCTGGGTGTCCGTACCCGAAGTCAACGCCAGCAGGAGACGGACCAAAGGAGATTTGGTGGTGCAACGCCGCAGACGTCGGAGGGCCAGCCACCGGCTGCAGGCCCGTCAGTAGCCCTTACATCTGCAGCACCTGACTTAGGTGCTCTGATGGTGATGCTGCAGGAGCAGTCTCGCCGACAGGAGGAACAGGCCCGTTGGTTGAAAGAGCAGCAGGAGGAACAGGCTCGCCGACAGGAGGAACAGGCTCGCCAGCAAGCGGAAGAGGCTCGCCAGCAGGCGGAACAGGCACGCCGATTGGAAGAGCAGCTGCGGGGCGGACAGGAGGAACAGGCCCGCCGACAGAAAGACCAGGCCCGTCGGTTGGAAGAGCAGATGCCCCTCATGAAGGACCTTCACGCTACCTTCGGGAAGGAGATAAAGGAGAGAAGGATAGGGTTGCTCTGCATGACAACCGCCTGTCGGAAGCTGAAATCCAAATCGCGAAAGCTGAAAACCGAATCGAGAAAGCTGAAACCCGAATCGACCAAGTAAACCATCGGGTTGACAACGTAATGGCTGACATGAAGAAATCACTGGACGAATTCAAACTAGGAGATGGAGCTACAGCTCCCGTAGTAGCTACAACACCTTCGCTACTTGGGTTCAAGGTGCCACCGTTCGACGGTATCTCTTCCTGGTCAGCCTACAAAATCCAGTTCGAGGCTGTTATGAAGGCGAACGGCTGGAATAAAAGTCAGGCCATGACTGCTCTCACACTAGGCCTGCGCGACCAGGCCTTAACAGTTCTGGAAGCTCTCGGTAATAAAGTGACCCACGAGCAGCTCCTTGAGGCATTGGAGGCGAGATATGGTGACGCTCACCTGGAACACGTCTTTCGCGCGCAGCTTAAAGATCGCGTGCAGCGAATCAACGAAAACCTGCAGCAGTGGGCTCTAGAGGTGGAGAAGCTTGTGCGGAAAGCATACCGGTCTGTACCTGCGCTCATTGAAGTGAACCTGGTGCAGACATTCATCGACGGCATCCGCGACCTGGAAGTCAGAGCTGCTGTGAGGCTCGGGCACCACGAGACGCTTAAGGACGCCTTGGCCCATGCACTGGAGGTGGAAGCCGTGCGGCAGGATCATCGTTCCCATCGCGTCAGGGAGGTTGCAGTAGCTACAGTTCGCGATCGCAACAGAGGATACAGCCCTAGGTGCTATGTCTGTGGGGAAAAGGGCTATCTACGATCCAGCTGCCCTAAGCGAACTGTAGAAAGGAGAGTTGATCGATCTCGAGAGGGTAGTGCAGCTAACGGCACCGCCTGGCGGTGGCAGGATGGTCGTTCCCCTCGCGCTAGGGAGGTTGCAGCAGTTACGGTTCGCGACCAAAATAAAGGATACAGCCCTAGGTGCTACGGCTGCGGGGAAAGGGACCATCTTTGATTCAGCTTCCCTAAGCGAACCCTAGAAAGGGAAGGTGAACGATCTCAGAAGGGAAGTGCGGCTAACATCACCGCCCAGCAGCAGCCGGGATACGACTTTACTATCAGACATCGCAGCGGGAAATCTCATGGCAACGCAGATGCATTATCAAGAAGACCTTGTCCTGAAGATCGGAAACATTGTACTAGGCAAAAGAGTAAGGAAGTGGTATCCGTGAGTATGCTCAGGATAGACCACCTCAGCAACGAGTGGAAAGACAGCCTACGACATGCACAGCAGGAAGATCCGGACATCAAGCCGATTCTGGAATGGATGAAGGCCCGTGCTACCAAGCCTAAGTGGAGCGACGTCTCAGCGATGAGATCGACCACTAGAGGCTATTGGCCCCAGTGGGACGGCTTGCTGATTCAGGATGGAGTCTTATGTCGTAAATGGGACAATGGTCGAGGAGACAGCTGTCGTTTGCAAATGGTTGTTCCTAAAGCTATAGTGCCGAATGTTCTACAGCTGTGCCATAATGGTCGTTCAAGAGTCCATCTGGGAGTTAAACGAACTCTGCTGAAGGTCCGAGAACAGTTTTACTGGGTCCATTATCGTGATGATGTCGAGGCATGGTGTCGTACATGTACAAGTTGTGCGGCCGTGCGGGGACCTCAGACACGTAGTAGAGGAGCACCGAAATTGTACAATGTTGGTGCACCATGGGATAGGACAGCCCTTGACATTGCGGAGCCGTTACAGAAACGCGCAAGAGAGACTCCTAAGATCGTCCATGTGGATCGCCTGGCGCGATATTATGGGGGCGATAATGCTCGGACGAGCATGTCTTAGGAGGGGACAGTGTTACGCGCCGAAGTCGACGGCACTAGCGCCATCTAGTATCGAACAGAAGAATTAAACTTTCTAGAAGCTCTACACTCGATCTTTCTGCGCTTGGTCGGTTGGCGCGCGTATTTACTCGAATATTCTGGAATATTGTGGATGTTTTGGTGGAACAGCCCTATATAAAGGCGCTGCAATACGCGATCGGGGAAGTATTGAATTCGGCGAGACAAGCGAAGCTTCGGAGCGGAATAAAATGAATTAGTGTGCTTAATTATTGGTGTTTTAAACTTTAATTTTTATAAAGAAAATTAAAGTGTTAATTTAGGTAATTTTATCGGCAATTTTTATTGTCACGAACCTCAAGCTCGTAACAGTATCGTTATATGATGTATCTTGTAATCCAAACTCAAATAAGCCTACCAACGACAGCAGTACTCACAATGCCTGAAATGATAATAGATTTCATTACTGAAACAATAACGACTCAAATGACCACGATGATACCACTACAGACACCGATGATAACAAACAAGATATTTGAAACTAGAAAATGTGTGGGTTGATATTCCAACTAAACCGACAAGTACACCTCTACAAACTAGTGGAACATTGGTTTCAGTGTTATTAAAGAATACGGGGATACAATAGAAAAAACATTTAATTAAAACGTAACCCGTAAAAAATTAACTGTTAATAGTACACGTGCACCTTCTTCTGCAGCAATTTCATCTGCGGTGTGGCCACCATTTTATGAAGATAAAGATAAACTTAAAATCGAGAAGTAATAACTAAGATATTTCGAAAAAGAAAAGAATATAAAAAGGAAAAATTAGCACAGAATTCTTGGATTTAGCGATTTTTTTAGCGAAAAATAAAATCCGAGATTTTTATAGGAGAAAAGGGTAAGGGTAATTGCGCCTTGTGTCGAAAAAAATATTGATGATGACCGTTGCACCAAATGGATTTAAGATGTACTGATGATATGAGATGGTAAAAGATTTTGTTGAACTAAAATATGAGGGAGTACAAAATACTCGTAAATAAGAAGATTTGATAGTCATATTAAAATATTTTATTATTAGATTATGATTTAAAGAAAAATGATTCATTATGGTTATTATTTTATATTAAAACCACCCCCAAAAAGAAAAAAAATAATGTTATGGTTAAAAAATCGCAAGCACCGATTGAAGAAACTAAATGCACCGACTTCCCAAAACGTTTTGCTATTTTCTGATTTTACAAAAACACTTTTAAATTTGTACTACCTCTTCTAATACAGTGGCCGAAAACTAAAATTCATGTAGGCCGAAATCTAAAATTTGTGGCCGAAAACTAGCGTTTTGCATATTTTTCACGTCAAAAATTATTATGAAAATAGGATTTCTTTTGTAGCATCAGTGAGTTATAAAAAATGATAACTACATTATATAAGCTACAAATTAACATTAACAGCACTAGGTCACCATTTTTTTATTGTACCTTAAAGATGACAACTCCACTAAAAGGCCGAAAACCAGCGCAACGACCCTACGTTCAATGCAGGCGACGTTTTAGTTGAATGAAATCACACCGCGTAGTGTAATAAAAATTACTCTTAATTTATCGTTTTGAATTTTCGCGCGGAAATGGTAGCAGCCATGCTGAACAGTCGTCAACTCGTGACGTCACTGCTCTAGTAAATAAAACTATTATGCAAACGAAAAAGATATTTTTGGAGTTTTTATAATAAATTACAATCTTTATCATTGGTGTGTTGTGCTTGAATGCAAAAGTACAAGCCTTAGAACGCCGGGTTTGTTTTATAAACTATTGCATAGCTTCTATCGCGGGCCTTGAGCGCGGGGACCGAATCCAGAAATTTATTCCGTAACGAAAAAACCTCACGCTCCCCACTCCGACGGGCACGGAGGTGTGGCTTGAAGGCCGTGCATTGTCTAACGTCGCGTCGTTTCTTTTCGGCAGTCTTCGACACGGTGTTTGTGTGCGTGCAACTAGACGTATTGTACGACTCTACGAAGCTCGCACGAATCGAGACGAGCTGCTCCGAAATCGGACGAATACATAAGCAGCTGTTTATGTATTCGTAAGGTTTATAGGTATTTATGTACAACAGTGAATAGCTGTACTTGTAAAATTTGTGTATAAAGTGTTTTGAATACTAATGAACAAAGTGCATTTATTATTTATTTATTTAATAAAAGAAAAAAATTTGTTTTCTTATCGGTCACCACGCTCAAAAAGTGTAACTTGAATTAATATCAAAGAAAAAGAAATACTGCATAAATAAAATAAATAAATAATTATAATTGCATAAGTTGATACAAAATGCTATGCAATAGCTTTACCGCGGCAGTCCCCGAGTGCCACACGTCTTTTTTTCGTAGGTGTAGTGTAGAGTTTCTTTTTTTCGTAGGTGTAGTGTATGGTTTCTTTGTTTCGTAGGTGTAGTGTAGGGTTTCTTTGTTTCGTAGGTTGACTGTACGTTTGCTTTTCACTTCAGTTTTGTAAGAATAGACTATTGTTATCTTATTTTAATATATTATTATAATATATTATTACCTTGTATTTATTTATCATCTCAATTAAATGGTCGATATCATCGGGTCTAGATGTTTGTACCTTGGTTTGGCTTAAAATAGGCATGGCAACAGCGTTAAAAATCCCCGATATCCATTGAACGGGGGACAAATTTAGTCCTATCGTGCGCCTGTCAAAATATAAAGTTTGCTAATTCAAAATCATCTCAAAAACCAATAACTATCATAAATTACTGATGCATAAAATTTTACTTAACGGAAATCGTAATAATTTACTACGTTGGCTATATCTTACATTTTAACAGAGCTCAGAAGATTGTTATAAATGGTTTCGAATCTAACTCTGTTGTTGCCACTTTCGGTGTCCCTCAAGGAGCCATTTTTGTTCCCCCACACTTTATTTTGTTTATAAATGAGGTCAAAGTACGTTTCAACTATCCTCATTTTTCGATTTACGCTACTCACTTCTTCAAGAAGATATTGACAGACTTTTTCAATACTATTTAGATAACAGGCTTTACATAATTCTGCCCAAAGGAATTATTGATAACATTTACAAATAACAAAAACCTTTTTATATTTAATTTTTGCATCAATCGTATACCCTTGCAAAAAGTTAACATAGTCTGAGACCTTGTTTTAATGCTGGATTCGAAATTAAATTTAGATTAAGATAAGATTATCATAAATAAGATACAACGATTACAATACTCCGCCTTATTCGACTACGTTTTTGTTGTAAGATGATACTTATAGTTTCGCTACTGGCACACAAAGTTTCTCGGGGAGGCTGTAGCGATTTAATATATATATATATATATATATATATATATATATATATATATATATATATATATATATATATATATATATATTGACAGGCCTGTTGGTCTAGTGGTTAGTGACCCTGACTGCTATGCCGGAGGTCGTGGGTTCGATTCCCACCCAGGACAAATGTTTGTGTGATGAGCACGATCATTTGTTCTGTGTCTGGGTGTAATTTATCTATAATATTTATGTATTTAGAAATATATAAGTATGTTTATCAGTTGTCTAGTACCCATAACACAAGCTCTGCTTAGCTTGGGACTAGATGGCGTTGTGTGATAGTTGTGGATTATTATTATATATATATATATATATATATATATATATATATATATATATATATATATATATATATATATATATATATATATATACGTAGGTACTTACTTACTTGTTATTTAAATATTTCATGAAAGTAAGAAACTTTTCCATTGTAATTCGATGTTTGAAGGCTGCTACTTTGGGGAAGCCCGTAGTGCCACTAGTGCTTATTAGGAAAGCGTATACCTTATCCATGTCAAATTCAGCTATTCTGTAACGAATAATGGAAGTTTTATTAAAATATATTGTTACGAGCTTAGAGTTTGTGACAGTAAAAACTGCCGATTGAATTACCAAAATTGACACTTTAACTACCGAATGCCAAATAAAACTAATACACACTAATAATTAATCATACTTAAAACTTAAACTGCCGTCGGTCACGTTTTAAATTCAATACTCCGTACAAAGTGACTGACATGGCAGTCAAAGGTTTAACACTTTAGTTCACTTTATTTCGCTCCTAAGACTTCACTTGTATCGCCAATACAATACTGCCCCAGTCGCGGCCCTAAAGGCTTTATATAGGCCTTTTCTATCTAGAATGTTCCAGCAAATACCAGTCCCGACCGACTAGATGTGAGAAAATTCGAGTGGGGACTTCTATTCGATACTAGATAGCGCTATTGGCGGAGTCTTGAAACTCCTATTTCTGCTGCTTGATACCAGATGGCGCTCATAATCACCCGCTATATACCGAGCGCTAATTATAACGCGCCACAATATTTTTGTCATTAGACTACAATTAGTTAAAAATGAAATGACATTATTGTCATGCCTGGCATACTCAGTTATAAAGAAAGGGAAGTTCAAGAGAAAAGACGAAACTAGATGGGGAACTATTTATGTATTTGCTCATACATGGGTATAATTATAATTATCATGGAATTTAGATTGGATACAACTTTTATAATATCAAACATTATTTTTTTAAAAATCTTTACTTAAATGATTTTCTTTTAGAGCTCTTAACGGAAGGATTTTTTGGAATTCCCACGGATCGGAAAGAAGATTTATCTCTTTGACTTAAAGTTGCTTATTTCCGTTTTGGTTTTTTTAAACTGTCACGAGATAGGGAATGAAGAAGACTAAACTTCCCGCTTTAAAATTGCCACAATTTCGTAACTATAATTATCAGAGACTTCAAATTTGCTATGTAAGAAGGTGCAGTAAGTGTCCAGTAATGGCACACACGGTACTCTACACGTGCCTCGTAAAAAGTATAGTTCTTTAGGGAACTATTCTTCAGGAAAAAACTGTAAACAAAATTGCCGTAATTTCCAAATCCACGCGAGCGAAGCCGCAGACGGTCACTAGTCTTAGAACTATTAAGCATAATTTAATTTGACGTCACCGAACTTAATTTTTTAATAAAGTAAAAGTATATGAACTTATATAGGTACCTACTTTAGTTTCTTTTGAGTTGTCGTATTAATTGTATAGTATAGACCAGGGATGGCGAAGCATTGGCACGCGTGCCATCGGTGACATGCGACACAATATTTTGGGCACGCCACCAATCACAAAGTTCGCTATATTACGAATGAACGCGAGTGATCCTAGTTACATCGTAGACTACTATTGGTAAAGACCCACAGTTCGTTTCATCATTATTATCATTACAGCCCTTAGCAAGTCCACGCCTCCTCCAAGGAATGCATAGTTCATTTACGAATAGCATTATAGTCAATTTCGTTTACACAACTGTATTTAAAAGTTCATTTATTTTATATTTATGATTTTACAACCCGAATATAAGTTATTTGTCATCTAATCTGCAAAAGCAGACGTCACACTAATGTTACCTTAATTTGAAATATGCGTATAATTGAGACATTTATTACTATACATTGCAAAATATATTTCGCAATGTATTAGTAAATGTCTCATTCAAAATCTTTTTTTGTTCTTTGTAGTAAATAAAGAGTTTTGAGTCGATAGTATTTAGTACTATTATTTTCCCAATAAACACGAAGTCTATTATTTTACGGCACGTCTATTACCTAATTAAACATTTCTTTATAAAAATGGCACATTGATACATAAAGGTTCGCCACCCCTGGTATAGGCCATTGGTAGTAGAATAATATAATATTGCGCGCCTAAGTTGATGACTGGTACCTGGCACTAGCGCCATCTAGTCGAGGAACAGAGCAAACTTTCCACCAACAGCGCCATCTAGTATCGAAAAGAAGAATTAAGCTTTCTAGAAGGGTCCACTCTCGAACTCTCTGCATTTTGTCGAGAGCGAAATAAAGTGAACTAAAAGTGATTAGTGTGATTAATTATTAGCGTGATTTAAGTTTTAATTGGAGTTGTCTAATAAAAGTGTAAATTTTGGTAATTCAATCTGCAGTTTTTACTGTCATGAACCCTAAGCTCGTAACAATAATATCCTTACCATAGCGCTCTTTATTTGTTTGAGACATGATTTTTGTGCGTAATTAATCTAAGGACAAGAACCCCAATTAATAACCCTTGACAAACTTATATTGCCAACACTCACTTGAATTCAGCTTCTGGTTCGATGACATCGTATGTTTTTAAGAACTCTTTCATAGAACCTTCTCCTTCTTCGAAAGGCACTATCTTCAAATCTAGACCTAAATCATGAGCCGCCCTTTCATATTCCTCCAGCGACGTACGTTGACAGAAAGCTATTTTTGGCTGCGTTATTTTAAATAATGACCTTAATTCATCTGAAATGAAGAATAATAATAATAAACGTGTTAATTATTTCTTTTAGATGTTAAATAATTTAACTATAAATGTTAGGTACTCTGTGCAACTACGTATAATCGATACATATAAAAGCGCAATTCTGATGGCACATTTAAATACTTTAAGACTTAGGAATGCAAACACCCAATGTAATATTATAGGTATGCTTAAGCACAAATACAATTTGTAATTGTGGCTTGTGATTACCTCCACATGACCGAGTTTCGACCACGGCGACCACACAAGACCATCTGGGCATATATATAATAGCCACTGGGCAGGACAAGATTATAGTGTCCTAGTGTACGCGCAATCACAGGTACACTCTGTGTACCATCACTCTCATAATCCGACGGGACGGTTATCCGACACGACCGGAAACTGACACCGATTTGCTACTCATATTTATTTATCAATAACTGATTTTGGCCGATCGGGAATTTTAACCCAGGACCTTATGGTCAGCAACGGCATTTACAACCACTAAACCATTGTGTCTGTTAGTTAGTTGTGGTATAATAATAATGTCCTCCAGACCGAATTCCGGTCGCGGCGGCCTGCCTCAACGGAAGCTAGCCATCGGCGCAGGACAGGATTATAATGCCCAAGTGTACGCGCAAGCACAGGTGCAATCTCTATTCCCTCACTCTCATAATCCGATGGGACGGTAAACCAATACGACTGGAGAGAGATCAGGCGCAGGACGCAGGCACGGGGGTGAGACATCGTCAATTTCCTAACTCCGGGCAACTAGTGAGAATTTCTTGACGGAAAAACTCAATAATTAATTTTTTGGCCCAACCTGGGATTCGAACCCAGGACCTCATGATCACAGTCGCGCTACTACAACCACTAGAAATCAAACTGTCTTCGAGAATTTTATCGCATCAGAGCAAGATTGTTTTAAAATATACATCGTTATAATATGTCGGAGGCTAAAGATCTGAGCCTTTACACAAGCCGCCTTAATAACATCTGGATGAGGTGGGTGTAATGCAATTACTTACTGTACTTAAATAAGGGGTCTACGCCTGCTATCGGATAACCATTTAATAACGCAGCGTAATATGGTATGTGAAGATCCAAATGGTTGTTGCCTCCTAACGCTAATACATCTCCGGGCCGCAGACCAAACTTTCTCAGCGCTTGGGCCAGGCGAATAGATCGCGACAGCACCGAAGCATTTGTTTCTTCCTGTCCTGTTGCTGCATCGATCTGTTTACATTTATTAATTTATGAAGCAGTAAATACGCAGTAAAGAAAAGATTTTATAGAATAAGTGTCACTAACGAACACACAGTGTATGAGATGATAATAGACATCTATGTATATCTATCATTGATTAAGAATAAAAATGCAGATGCGTGCAGACCTAAGCAATCACTTTTAGGCAATACAAATACTTTTTTATATGTTGTGCAGGATTCTAATCCGTTTTTCGCAGTGCCACAGTCATACACTTCCAAGATACAGATTCATGCAAGTATAAAGTTTGTTTTTGCTTGCTCGGATTTATTTCGGAGTGTTTGATACCAAATGCTACTCCAAAATCTAAGAAATACCTTTTGATGTTTCACATCAATGACTTGGCAATAACTTTGTACAAGCATTCTCACATGATTTAAAATAACCTTTTATGTAAATTCAAAAAGTTATGAAGTTATCTATATTTTATTACGAGTACAACATATAAAAATATAGTTCCTTAATTCGAATCTTTCAAACAAAGAAAAATATTAAAAAAAAATAATCGGGATCAACTTTTATGCTCGACGTTGTTTCAATGATATGTCGTTATACACCTTACCGTAGTGTTTGGGTGATTCATATTGATGCTAATGCGAGTTACTGTCAAGTGATAAAAATATTGAAATAATTAAACCTTTACATTATTTATTTATTATTTGCTTATTACTAATTTTGTATTAGAGTTGCATATTTTTTTATTTATTTAAAAAGGTAATATTAATAATGCTATAAACATTACTAATATTCCTCATAACCACTCGTCGTAAGCATAAATTGCTTGTGTTACGAGTAGTTCACGCTAGTAGTCGAATGGCGGATTCGAACCTACGACCTTTTTGAGTTCGCGGTCCGCGCCCTGCCATTAGGCTACTGTCGCTTAAATATATATGAATCGTGAATTAAACTTGTCTATATTTTTATAATTTCTGTGAATCCCACTGTGGTGAAGCTGCGAAGAAGTTTAGCAGATGCCGGCCTCCTACAATGGCAGTATAGAGTCATTAAGAACCATTTGAAAAGAAATTGGCTTCCGATACAAAAAAGACGACAAATGCAAAATAATTATTTAGACATGGACAAAAATGCAAATATACACATATACATAACATTTTATTGAGAAATTAAAAATATAACAACTGGCACAACGTTACATTCATTGATGTAACATGGCTTTACGCCAACAACTCTGTGCCGCAGACACGAACAGACACGTGCCCGTGGAAAATGTCGAAGAACGATTTGAAGAAAATACAACTACTACTTAAGCGGTCACTGGGCCAAAGTGATGGAGAAAACTAAAAACAATTTATATAGACGACTGTGAAAGAAACATTCATTTTAAATGCATTATAAAAAATCAAATAATAATTAATACAAGCTACGATGATGTCGACATCAGCTCTAATAGTTATAGTGGAAGTGATTAAATAAATTTGTTTTTAATGTATTGAAATGTTTAATGTATATAACTTTACCTTTAGAAATTAGTAGTAAGCTTCTAAGAATTTTTTGTTTTGAGTTAATTATTTCTAATTCATATTAATCTATCCACCAGATTTCTATCTAGAAATGTAAATTTTTACAAATTCTAAGGGATCAAGATCGATTTCTCTTGATAATCGAATATTGTAATAAATAAACTTTATAATTGAATAATTTTTCAATTGGAATGCCTAGTCCAATAAATGTGACAGCTGTCAAAATGTTTTACTTAGAGTTGGTCGAATATAATTTTGGTAGAATAATTTTACTACATGAAAGGAAAGATCCTAAATATTATTTTGGTATATATGTATAAACATTAAACTAATTTTGAACTAAATGTAGTTTGGATTCTTTTTGCAATCCGTATAAAAGCTAAAACTTCTGATTTTGCTTAATTTAGCCAATAAACTGATTTAAAAGTAACAGCATAGATTTTATGACATACATACTCCTCGTTCAAAGGTTTTTTTTACATCCCTTATTTGTGCCATATTCAATATGTCGCCAATTTGGTTGATAAACGTTTGTCTAGATTGTCCCTTGCCAACTCTTTCACTTGTTTTAGCTATAAAATTTTGCTTTGTTATCTTACCGTATCTAAACTATCAAAGCATTCCAATTTTCTTAATTTTGGTCACGACATCTGCTTGCATACACACATTTACTCACCTTATATTCCAAGGTAACACTTAAAATACTTCTTAGCTACAGCACTTCTACACTATTAATTATTACTCGTTATGCTTGTTCTGCCACACCTAATTTCATACTTCATTCGATATATTAAGGTATTGTAATCATACGTGCCTCTCTTGATAAAATCCGTTTCGACCCCGATAACTTTGAATTCATTCAGTGATAAATGAGAAGATAAGCGATTAATTATTAAAGGACGTAAATGAACCGTGCCCGTAGGTGAAAGAAAACATCGTGGGATTTTAAAAGTTATAAGTATTACGTTGACATATGACGCCCGACAACATGTATTGAGGCTTAACTTTTTTTTTAATGATTCTAAGCTTGATGTTTTTACCGTTCTATGTAGTTCCATTTTCAATTAAAATTTCTTTAATTGTATGTATGCATATTATGTATGTTACGTGATATTCATTGGGGGTTGTGGCAGCGTTGTGGCCACTTCTTAAAAGAAAGAGAAATTAGAAAAGACCTGTACCCAGGAGTGGGACGTATACAAACAGGGCTATTTTGTAATAGCCGGCCAAATTTGCAGAGAAGGTTCAGAATAACTAAAACAGGCAAAAATGGTTAAGAAAAATTAATTACAAATAATCTCAAACGTTCTGTCCTTTTTATCTTTTAAATTCAAAATGCGTTGTAATGCATTATTTTGTCCGCTTTTACTGCGCAAGTACACATTCGTAAGGGTCGCTCGGGGCTGGGGAGGGACCACGCTCTTACAGAATACCTGCGAAAATAACTCCCTCACTCACTCTCACTTAATGCTTCTGTGTTTCGTATGGATAGTATGGAATACCAGAGCCCATATTCGCTGGAAACGAGGTTCATGTTAGCCCTCAGAAGTAACATTAAATCTGCTTTTTGATTCTCAAATAAGGATAGATGTAGATGTCTATGGGCCCCAGCATCTACTTACCATCAGGTGGACTGTGTTTCCGTTTGTCATCGTTATTTCATAAAGAATATTAAATATGTTATACTTCAGAAGTGGTCAATTTAGAGAAAACTTTTCACCTCCAAGAGTGCAAAGGGTGGCTACTTTCAAGGCGGGGAGGGGGGGGGGGTAATGTTTTTAATGTAACTATGTCTACGACAGTACAAGTACAAGCCGACTTTAAGGAACTAAAAAGAATAAAATAATTTCACATTCTGAAGGTATTCTTTCTTGAATAAAATATTCTTTATACCATGTCTTAGCACCAAGCGTTCATTTTTTGAAAGAATGAACTTTGAATTCAGCTTTTACTTCCCTTTAAAAGTTGACAATTTTGAAACAAATAAACAATTTATAAGAATGTAACTTTTAGCAGTCAAATCATTTTGTAAAGAATTAAAAATTTTTCTTTAATTTTTTTGATTACAATATACTTTTACTTAAATAATATTATCGACAAGAGCGCCATATGTATTTGTATGCATAGTATCTATTAACGTAACCCTGATAAGTACCTCAGAGTAGATAATCATGTGTGTAAATAACTGTAAGACTCGTAGAAATAAATAGCGGATGTATAAATTTCAAATTGCAATAAAAATATTTCCACCAGCACCGTCATTACAAAAAAGCTTTTAACTCCGGTTTTGGGATTTTGACCTAATATAGAGAACTTGTGCAATATAGCTTAAAAATGTTATGCCGCGTTACGATATTTAAAAATAACTGACCTGACAAATAAAGTCCGGGTTTCTCCTCATACAATCAACAAACACATGTCCAATGTGTGAATATTCACTTAAGAGAGACTGCAGCGATTGATTCATCATCTTAACACAAGACTTGAACGCGTGGAACGAAAGTCAAGTAAAGACTGAGCGAATGTTCTGTGAGTTGATGTCTTGATACTCGATTGTATTGTGAAATAAAAATGTTTTGCGTGGCTATCGTTCCCGTATCGCAGATATTAATCACACTTGTTTTTTTTTTATTTATTATTTATGCCTTATGTTAATGCCTTGAGGAATTCTCTACCAGTCAGCAGGCAAAGTTAGTTTATTAAATTCAAATTTAGGGCTTTGAAAGTAATAAAATCTAGCATATTTTTAGTTAGTCATAAAATAACTAAAATATGCTTCTAGTTAGTTGTAAAGAAACTAAAAATTTCCTAGAATTTAATAGAAGTTGCAAAGTCTTCCAGTTATTCCAGTTTAGAAAGATTTTGCCATAATGTCACCCTGGTTCAGGGGATATGTGAATACAAAGGCGATAGATACTCCTGCAGTGTTTTATTCGTCGTCACTCTATAGAATTCAGGTTCTGCATATTCGTTTTTCTAATGGATATAATGCCATTTGTTGCTCGCCTGAACCGAAGTAGTGAAAATTAGACGTGGGAGTAGCAATATAGATTAAAAGAACACAAAACAAAAACGATAAATTGTATATATTACTTAATAGTAATATATACTAAATTGTATATATTACTATTAAGTAATATATACAATTTGCTAATAAATAAATTCTATAAATATAAAATAAATACAATAAACGAAAATATAAAAATATACATATATGATTAGTACATAGAAAAGACTGAATATATACGTCTGTTTAGCAACACACAGCGCTTAAACTTAGTAACACTAACTTCACCTAAAAAAAAAACTCCCAGTTCACACGTTCTGTCAGGAGTAATCTTTATTGAATAAAAATAATTAATTGTTAAAACAGAAAGAAAATGACTACAAAGTAATGTATATGCTTAGCCTCATGTTTAATACAATTGAGCGATTTATGACAGTGTAGGAAATTATGCTAATTAATAAATAATTTATAAATCACTAGCGATCGGGCCCGGCTCCGCACGGGTTATTAATGGATCTCGACAACAGCGCCACCTACCTGGCCCAATTGAGTTTTTCAACCACCCAGGAACCACTCAAATACACAAAAGAATCTACAGATTCATTTCATTATCCATTACAGCCCGAACAATAATCCCCTTCGTGAGTGAAATTTCCTCAAATTCGTTCTCAGTTGAACTCAAGATGACAAATAGTAATTTCACCAAATTTCTAACCTGTAAGAGCTATAGATTTAAGTTTAAATATTTTTTAACGCCCCCGCACTACCCTGGTGGAATTTCATAAAATCCGTTCTTGGTTAATTTTAACATGCCGAAAATATTCTGGCCAAGTTTTACCTACAAGAGCTATAGTTTAAAAATGTGATTTTTTTAATTAACGCCCCCGCAATCCCCCATGCGAGTAGGATTTCGTAAAACCTCATGCTGTTTTAATAATTGTTTGTACGGAATTCTGGAATGGTTATAATGGATATTGCGTTAAAAATTCTTGTGGGCCATTTTCAATTTATAATTATATTTTTGTATAAAGGACTCCAGATTGATACAGCGTACTCTAATTGTGAACGAATAGGTGTTTTATATAGAATTAAGAAAGTAGATGATCATTTACAGTTTTTAAAGGATTTCATGATATAACCATACTGTTGAAAGGCTTTATTGATTATGTAATCGATATGATAATCTAAATGTAATTTTGAATCCAGCATTAAAACAAGGTCTCCGACTTGTTAACTTTTTGTAAGAGTATACATACTTGGCGATAAACTACCTTCTTTAGACCTCTTGGTAAACAATAATTCACTACCGGGTATCAACGATCCTCTTACACCGACGACATACAAATCCCCAAATCTCACACCAAATCCTTTCTGAAAACAATGTGCAACAAAGACATTAATAGTAACGCTAACATCATAGAACATAACGAAAGCATCCTGAAAACTAACTTATTAATAAACCTCCTTAATGAGTCGTCTACTGCAAGGACACTCGCATGAAAATCAGGAAGTTGAACTGGAAACTATTGTACATAATTTAAAAATTTTAGATGATTCGTGTTGTATTATAGTAGCGTATAATAACATTGTATCAATCTTACTAGTGGAGTTATTCATAAGAATGTTAACTTAGATTCCTTAGCTTACGATGATCCTGAAGCATTAACAGTATAATTGATAAATCACACATTTTTTATATCAAAATACTATTCAGGTATCACAATTATAATTTTACTTTTAATTATGTGCTTTATTATACATAAGGACATAAGGTGTATGAAACGGACATACACGAGAAAATAATGAAATCTAGAGAAAATAAAACTCCTGAAAATAATAACATTGAATTCGATGACATTAACCCCTCAAACATTAACCCTAGATCACTAACCTTAACACTATCACTAACCATTCGATTCACAGACTACGCAATGAAAGGCAAATATTTTTAAAATCGTTGTTATTTATTTTATAAAAGAAACAAAAACTTGAAAGTTTCTCTTTCAATAACAAGGAAAGAGTCGTTACATGTTTTTCAAATTTATCGAAAGCCAACTCATACCGACACGGTCATCCTCGCATCATCGTGTCATCCATGGCAACATAAATTAGCCGCTTTTTATTGTTACATTAACCGTCCGTCCACTGTTCCATTAAATAAAGAAAATTATTTAAAAGAACTTAATATAATTTATCAAATTGCGGTCTCTAACGGTTTTTCAAAAAGTCTCATTGATAATCTTATTAAAAAGAAACAAACAAAGCATGTTGTTCGCAATTCTTTGTACGCGGTTCGATCTCAAAGTGTCCGGCGGTATGTGGGTAGATTGACCTACTTAGGCCCCATATCGGAAAAAATAGCTAATAGTCTTAAGAAAAACGGCATTAACGTGGCATTCAAAACAAACAATTCGCTTAGGAATATTTGTAACAATAAAGATAAGTTAAATATTAGTCAAAAATCGGGTGTTTATAAACTTGTTTGTGACGAATGCCACGCCGTTTACGTGGGTCAGACTGGTCGCAATTTCGGGACGCGCTATAAAGAACATATGGCCGCGTACAGAAATTGCCATCCTGATAAATCCCATTTTGCTAAACATCTCTTGGACACTGGACACAACCTAGCTAGCGACCATTCCTTTGAAGTCTTACATACCTGTAATAAGGGGCTGCGACTGTGTGTGCTGGAGCAGTTGGAGATTTTAAAAAGTAATAATGGTAATTATACACTGCTGAATGAACAAACAAATGTTTCTAATTCACCTTTGTTAAACATCTTTAAGGCCAATCTTTAATAATAATTTTAAGATTAATAATAATAAATAATTATAATAATATCAATAAAACAATAATAATAATAGTATTTAAAATATTAATCATAACAATAATAATAATTAGTAGCAGATTTGTTATCGCACGGCGCGGTCACTCAAAACAATAATAATAATAGTATTTAAAAATAATCATAACAATAATAATAACTGTTGGCAGGTTTGTTATCGCACGACGCGGTCACTCGCTACTTTGGTAGGGAGCGATTGTGTCAACGTGTATAAATAGCAACTGTTTCGACTCGCCGCTCACTTAGCGGTCAGCCGCCGTAGAGTCTATATTACCTGAGGATGCCTCGTGTAGAGGCGAAACACGTGTCGTATTATCGTCGATGGTGTGTCTTGCCTGGAATAGTGGTGTTGAGAGTAGTGGTGCTTGGTCTAGTGGTGACGGAGTTAGTGTATGCAATTGAGGGAGGGCGGGAGGTGCGCTTCAATCCAGGTAAGACACATCATTTTATATGTTTAGCGGAAAGTTGCAAAGAAATTTATATTTTTATTTTTTATTATAATGGATTTCCGCAAAGTAACGCCTGATTCTATCAATTATCTTAAAAAGGCTAGCACGGCCGAACAGGCAAGACTCTATGTTAAAATAACAAAGCTACATCGTATTGCTGCTCAAAATGTTTGGTTTAATCAGCAGTGTAAACAACTCCATGTTATTCCCAATTATATCCAAATACGTTCTAACACACATAGTCGAGCGGCCAGTGTTGCCATTTCCAAAGCTCAGAATATTTGGCTTAATGAGGAATGTCGTCGTTGGTTTTCCAATAGAGATAACTTAAAAACCCACCTTAAAGTATTATATTCTGAACTTTCATATAAATTACATAATATTGAATTTGATATTTTGGATGGGAAAGCCAGAGAACTTGCTTCAATGGCTATTTACGAGAAATATCAAATTCAATCCCATAAGTTAAAACGACTTGTATCTTCTTCATCCCGTAAACGTAACAACGACATACATACTGAATATCACCAATTTTATCCCCGTGTTAAAAATCTTTCCGATGTCCAGTTTCCAACGGATGAGTTGTCCCTTTTACACAAAGGCCTAAAGTATAATTTTACACCTTCGGTCTCCCAAAGATCGTTAGAGACTGTAGCCGTTGACGCGGAGGTGGCTGTTGTGATCGGGAGGAAAGATAACATCGTTAAAAGTTTGTTAGCTAAAGAAATTCAGGAGGCACCCGCATCTTCCCATTGCAATCCTGAGTTCCCCATTTTTATGTCACTAAAATATAGAATAAAAGACAATAACCTTATTGTTACTAAGGCCGACAAGGGAAATACTGTTGTCATTATGGAGAGTAGCGGGTATAACCAGAAGGTTAACGATGTTATCCAAGGTGACGACTTTCAACTGTTAGAGTCTGATCCAACCAAAAAGTTTACTTCGGATATTAAAGTATGTATACAAAAGTCGTCATATGTTTTTCCCGATCACAACTTGTCTCGGAGCAATCTTGTTCCAATGAATCCTCAAGCACCCACTTTATATGGGTTACCTAAATTACATAAAGAACATGTTCCTATTCGTCCAGTTGTCTCATATATAGGTGCACCAGCTTATTTCCTTGCTAAAAAATTAAACTTCCTCCTTCGGGAGAAATCTGGTTTCAACCCCACTTACAGCCTTAAAAATAGTTTAGAACTTATTTCCAAAATAAAAGATATTCGTATTCCACCTAAATCTATGTTGTTGTCTTTAGACGTTGATAGTCTTTTCACAAACGTCCCATTCCCTGACTGTTTGCGTATACGTTTTTTTACGTGGTAGAGCCATGCTGCAGTTATATTAGTAGTATAGTTGTAGCACGAATGGGTCGGCTCGACCGGGGAAGGACCACGCTCTCACAGAATACCAGCGTGAAATAGTAGCTTAATGTTGCTGTATTTCGTATGGTGAGTGTAGAGAACTGGAGACCCTTTTTACTGGAAATGAGGCATTCCATCTCAGTCCTCATGGGTGACAACGCATTTGCATTTTGATTTGCAATGGAAGATAGATGTAGATGTCTATGGGCCGCAGCAACCACTTACCATCAGGTGGACTGTGTGCTCGTTTGTCACCCTATTCTATAAAAAAAAAAAAACTCTCAAATCTCTTTAAAAAACGTCGTCTGCATCCAGGGGAAACAAATGATCTTCTTAATTTAACCTCTCTCTGTATGAAACAAAATTATTTCCGGTTTAATAACCGTTTCTATCTACAAAAAGAAGGGTTAGCTATGGGGTCCCCTCTAAGTCCACTTATGGCGGACATTTTCATGGATGATTTCGAAAAACAACATATAGTTGTTAACCAAAATATCTTATACTATTATCGATATGTAGACGACATAATTATTTGCTGGACAGGCACAAGGAGACAACTGGATGTTTTCCTTAATAAAATAAATAGAGCCCACGAAAAAAAAAAATTAAATTTAAACTTGAATTGGAACAAGATGGCTCCCTTAATTTCCTTGATTTAACAATAACAAGAAAAGAGTCGTTACATGTTTTTCAAATTTATCGAAAGCCAACTCATACCGACACGGTCATCCCCGCATCATCGTGTCATCCATGGCAACATAAATTAGCCGCTTTTTATTGTTACATTAACCGTCTGTCCACTGTTCCATTAAATAAAGAAAATTATTTAAAAGAACTTAATATAATTTATCAAATTGCGGTCTCTAACGGTTTTTCAAAAAGTCTCATTGATAATCTTATTAAAAAGAAACAAACAAAGCATGTTGTTCGCAATTCTTTGTACGCGGTTCGATCTCAAAGTGTCCGGCGGTATGTGGGTAGATTGACCTACTTAGGCCCCATATCGGAAAAAATAGCTAATAGTCTTAAGAAAAACGGCATTAACGTGGCATTCAAAACAAACAATTCGCTTAGGAATATTTGTAACAATAAAGATAAGTTAAATATTAGTCAAAAATCGGGTGTTTATAAACTTGTTTGTGACGAATGCCACGCCGTTTACGTGGGTCAGACTGGTCGCAATTTCGGGACGCGCTATAAAGAACATATGGCCGCGTACAGAAATTGCCATCCTGATAAATCCCATTTTGCTAAACATCTCTTGGACACTGGACACAACCTAGCTAGCGACCATTCCTTTGAAGTCTTACATACCTGTAATAAGGGGCTGCGACTGTGTGTGCTGGAGCAGTTGGAGATTTTAAAAAGTAATAATGGTAATTATACACTGCTGAATGAACAAACAAATGTTTCTAATTCACCTTTGTTAAACATCTTTAAGGCCAATCTTTAATAATAATTTTAAGATTAATAATAATAAATAATTATAATAATATCAATAAAACAATAATAATAATAGTATTTAAAATATTAATCATAACAATAATAATAATTAGTAGCAGATTTGTTATCGCACGGCGCGGTCACTCAAAACAATAATAATAATAGTATTTAAAAATAATCATAACAATAATAATAACTGTTGGCAGGTTTGTTATCGCACGACGCGGTCACTCGCTACTTTGGTAGGGAGCGATTGTGTCAACGTGTATAAATAGCAACTGTTTCGACTCGCCGCTCACTTAGCGGTCAGCCGCCGTAGAGTCTATATTACCTGAGGATGCCTCGTGTAGAGGCGAAACACGTGTCGTATTATCGTCGATGGTGTGTCTTGCCTGGAATAGTGGTGTTGAGAGTAGTGGTGCTTGGTCTAGTGGTGACGGAGTTAGTGTATGCAATTGAGGGAGGGCGGGAGGTGCGCTTCAATCCAGGTAAGACACATCATTTTATATGTTTAGCGGAAAGTTGCAAAGAAATTTATATTTTTATTTTTTATTATAATGGATTTCCGCAAAGTAACGCCTGATTCTATCAATTATCTTAAAAAGGCTAGCACGGCCGAACAGGCAAGACTCTATGTTAAAATAACAAAGCTACATCGTATTGCTGCTCAAAATGTTTGGTTTAATCAGCAGTGTAAACAACTCCATGTTATTCCCAATTATATCCAAATACGTTCTAACACACATAGTCGAGCGGCCAGTGTTGCCATTTCCAAAGCTCAGAATATTTGGCTTAATGAGGAATGTCGTCGTTGGTTTTCCAATAGAGATAACTTAAAAACCCACCTTAAAGTATTATATTCTGAACTTTCATATATATTACATAATATTGAATTTGATATTTTGGATGGGAAAGCCAGAGAACTTGCTTCAATGGCTATTAACGAGAAATATCAAATTCAATCCCATAAGTTAAAACGACTTGTATCTTTTTCATCCCGTAAACGTAACAACGACATACATACTGAATATCACCAATTTTATCCCCGTGTTAAAAATCTTTCCGATGTCCAGTTTCCAACGGATGAGTTGTCCCTTTTACACAAAGGCCTAAAGTATAATTTAACACCTTCGGTCTCCCAAAGATCGTTAGAGACTGTAGCCGTTGACGCGGAGGTGGCTGTTGTGATCGGGAGGAAAGATAACATCGTTAAAAGTTTGTTAGCTAAAGAAATTCAGGAGGCACCCGCATCTTCCCATTGCAATCCTGAGTTCCCCATTTTTATGTCACTAAAACATAGAATAAAAGACAATAACCTTATTGTTACTAAGGCCGACAAGGGAAATACTGTTGTCATTATGGAGAGTAGCGGGTATAACCAGAAGGTTAACAATGTTATCCAAGGTGACGACTTTCAACTGTTAGAGTCTGATCCAACCAAAAAGTTTACTTCGGATATTAAAGTATGTATACAAAAGTCGTCATATGTTTTTCCCGATCACAACTTGTCTCGGAGCAATCTTGTTCCAATGAATCCTCAAGCACCCACTTTATATGGGTTACCTAAATTACATAAAGAACATGTTCCTATTCGTCCAGTTGTCTCATATATAGGTGCACCAGCTTATTTCCTTGCTAAAAAATTAAACTTCCTCCTTCGGGAGAAATCTGGTTTCAACCCCACTTACAGCCTTAAAAATAGTTTAGAACTTATTTCCAAAATAAAAGATATTCGTATTCCACCTAAATCTATGTTGTTGTCTTTAGACGTTGATAGTCTTTTCACAAACGTCCCATTCCCTGACTGTTTGCGTATACGTTTTTTTACGTGGTAGAGCCATGCTGCAGTTATATTAGTAGTATAGTTGTAGCACGAATGGGTCGGCTCGACCGGGGAAGGACCACGCTCTCACAGAATACCAGCGTGAAATAGTAGCTTAATGCTGCTGTATTTCGTATGGTGAGTGTAGAGAACTGGAGACCCTTTTTACTGGAAATGAGGCATTCCATCTCAGTCCTCATGGGTGACAACGCATTTGCATTTTGATTTGTAATGGAAGATAGATGTAGATGTCTATGGGCCGCAGCAACCACTTACCATCAGGTGGACTGTGTGCTCGTTTGTCACCCTATTCTATAAAAAAAAAACTCTCAAATCTCTTTAAAAAACGTCGTCTGCATCCAGGGGAAACAAATGATCTTCTTAATTTAACCTCTCTCTGTATGAAACAAAATTATTTCCGGTTTAATAACCGTTTCTATCTACAAAAAGAAGGGTTAGCTATGGGGTCCCCTCTAAGTCCACTTATGGCGGACATTTTCATGGATGATTTCGAAAAACAACATATAGTTGTTAACCAAAATATCTTATACTATTATCGATATGTAGACGACATAATTATTTGCTGGACAGGCACAAGGAGACAACTGGATGTTTTCCTTAATAAAATAAATAGAGCCCACGAAAAAAAAAATTAAATTTAAACTTGAATTGGAACAAGATGGCTCCCTTAATTTCCTTGATTTAACAATAACAAGAAAAGAGTCGTTACATGTTTTTCAAATTTATCGAAAGCCAACTCATACCGACACGGTCATCCCCGCATCATCGTGTCATCCATGGCAACATAAATTAGCCGCTTTTTATTGTTACATTAACCGTCTGTCCACTGTTCCATTAAATAAAGAAAATTATTTAAAAGAACTTAATGTAATTTATCAAATTGCGGTCTCTAACGGTTTTTCAAAAAGTCTCATTGATAATCTTATTAAAAAGATACAAACAAAGCATGTTGTTCGCAATTCTTTGTACGCGGTTCGATCTCAAAGTGTCCGGCGGTATGTGGGTAGTTTGACCTACTTAGGCCCCATATCGGAAAAAATAGCTAATAGTCTTAAGAAAAACGGCATTAACGTGGCATTCAAAACAAACAATTCGCTTAGGAATATTTGTAACAATAAAGATAAGTTAAATATTAGTCAAAAATCGGGTGTTTGTAAACTTGTTTGTGACGAATGCCACGCCGTTTACGTGGGTCAGACTGGTCGCAATTTCGGGACGCGCTATAAAGAACATATGGCCGCGTACAGAAATTGCAATCCTGATAAATCCCATTTTGCTAAACATCTCTTGGACACTGGACACAACCTAGCTAGCGACCATTCCTTTGAAGTCTTACATACCTGTAATAAGGGGCTGCGACTGTGTGTGCTGGAGCAGTTGGAGATTTTAAAAAGTAATAATGGTAATTATACACTGCTGAATGAACAAACAAATGTTTCTAATTCACCTTTGTTAAACATCTTTAAGGCCAATCTTTAATAATAATTTTAAGATTAATAATAATAAATAATTATAATAATATCAATAAAACAATAATAATAATAGTATTTAAAATATTAATCATAACAATAATAATAATTAGTAGCAGATTTGTTATCGCACGGCGCGGTCACTCAAAACAATAATAATAATAGTATTTGAAAATAATCATAACAATAATAATAACTGTTGGCAGGTTTGTTATCGCACGACGCGGTCACTCGCTACTTTGGTAGGGAGCGATTGTGTCAACGTGTATAAATAGCAACTGTTTCGACTCGCCGCTCACTTAGCGGTCAGCCGCCGTAGAGTCTATATTACCTGAGGATGCCTCGTGTAGAGGCGAAACACGTGTGTATTATCGTCGATGGTGTGTCTTGCCTGGAATAGTGGTGTTGAGAGTAGTGGTGCTTGGTCTAGTGGTGACGGAGTTAGTGTATGCAATTGAGGTAGGGCGGGAGGTGCGCTTCAATCCAGGTAAGACACATCATTTTATATGTTTAGCGGAAAGTTGCAAAGAAATTTATATTTTTATTTTTTATTATAATGGATTTCCGCAAAGTAACGCCTGATTCTATCAATTATAATATTAATTCTTACAACTAATACAAATAGGAACTGTGTGCTCTCCGCAAATGGCCTTTTTGCAGTATGTACAACAATATTTTGTCAAATGCCTTTTTTTGCTGGGCAAAATCCACATATTTTTCTTGTTTTATGTAGCTCTTGTACACAGCTTTCTTGTGGCACTTTAATGTTGAGAATATCTCCAATACTCTTTTTCACATCACGCTGCAAAGTCACCTTATTGTAGCGCTCGAGTAGCCAGGGTTTTATTAGTTCAACTGCCATTTGCAAGGCAAATTCTCTCCTCTTGAGCGGTTTCTTATGGTCTCGGATCATATTCCATACGTAAATAACATACGCGTTTATGATACTAATGTTTACAGTATCATAGAATAAGCATAGCGGCCATCTATTGGTTTTGCGACCAGTGCTCATGATAGAACACATTTGATCCACGGTATCTACAGCGCCCTTTGTAGAATTATAGAAATGAATAATTTCCGGCTTCTTGGTAACATCATTGACGGTGGGTTGATCATGGGTGGTTGATAAAAGGTAAACAATCTTGTTAGACTTGGGCTTGTATGAAACCATGGTCATCTCGTTATCGAAGCAAAACATTGAAGTGCCCACTTGCCGTGCTCTAGAGTTTTTTTATTTCCTGGGGTATTTCCCGTTTGTTGCTTTGCAAATGTACCAACAATTGTCAATTTATACGGAGCCTGGAGCATATCGGAAGCAAGAGGAATGGTTGTAAACCAATTGTCCATAGTTAAGTTTCGATTCGAACCATGTATGGGTTTGGTGATCTCCTTCACCAAATAGCTCGCAAGAGGTTCGGTTCCTGGATTAGTTCCCTTGCCTAAATATGGAATGGCATTGCATACATATTTTGTGTTCGAGTCTGCCATCATAATAAGCTTAAGACCGTATTTATTTGGCTTATTGGGTATGTACATCCTAAATGGACAACGTCCTCTGAACCCAACAAGCTGTTCGTCAATAGTTATGTATGAACTAAGCTTATACCATTTTACACAGTTGCTTATGAATGCCTCCCAAAATTGTCTGAATGGAGCAAGCTTGTCAGAGGCCCTCCGCTCTGTTCTTGTTGTCTTGTCGTCAAACCTAAGGCATCTCAGTAAGAAATCAAACCTATCAGCACTCATGCACGCTTTAAAAGTAATTGCACTCCGTTTGTGGTCAAATAGTGTTCTAGTGGGCAAGTGGTTACTTTTTATAGCCGCTGATTGTATCAAGAGACCCAGTAAAGCCGTCACTTCGTTAGTGGAAGTATGCGAGTTGGTATACTTCTCCTGTTTGTATTTAGTCTTCTTGATGTCAATCTCCGTGTTGGTATAAGTAACCATCTCATTAATCATTTCATGAGAAATGAACAGGAGAAATAATTCTCTGGGGTCTGTTATTTCTTTGGCTACACCTGCAGGTCCAGGGACTACGTGAATCACATTACGATAAGATGTTCTTGCTCGTGGATTGCGAGGTCTAGTAGACCATTTATAACCGCTCTTTCCATAAAGGTGTTTTTTATTGGATCGGATCACAAATGATGACTCAGGCTCCTGCGGCTCCTGCTGATGCTGAATGGACTCAGACCCCAACTGACCTGCATCGGATGTATTATCATCTGAATCTACAAATCTTCGCTTACGTGAGCGCATGCTGACGAAAATCTCTTCATCAGATGACATCGAACCTTCATCCTCACTTTCATCAGTTCCTACGTGGGCATCTGCCACCATATTATTGTTACGAGTTTGAGGTTCGTGACAATAAAAATTGCCGATAGAATTACCTAAATTAACACTTTAATTTACTTTATACAAATTAAAGTTAAAAACACTAATAATTAAACACACTAATTCACTTAATTCCGCTCCGAAGCTTCGCTTTGTCGCCGAATTCAACTCTGCCCGATCGCATCTTGCGCCACCTATTTATTTAAATTAGCAAAGTATCCGGAATGTTCAAGTAAACACGCGCACGGTACCGAGAGTTTGAGTATAGATTTTCTAGAAACTTAGTTCTTCGGGTGGCGCTGTCGGTTGAGAGATCTGTGATGTCATTCTCTGCAAAGCTCCCCTCGCTCTCGTTCCTGACACTAGATGGCGCTAGTTGAATTATTCACACAACACTGCCCCCTCCTAAGACATGCTCGTCCCGAGCATTATCGGTCCCATAATAACGCGCCAAGCGATCCACATGGACGATCTTAGGAGTCCCTCTTGCGCCTTTCTGTATCCGGTAGGTCACATCGTTGATCCTGGTTACAATCCGGTACGGGCCGTCCTATTTAGCTTGAAGCTTGGGAGATTTCCCTTTGCTGCGGACTGGATTGTGCAACCACACTAATGAACCTTCGTTGAACCCTTTATTGTTCATTTTGCGGTCGTACCGGGTTTTCATTTTCTCAGACATTTGCTGGCCCGATTGTCTGACGTGCTCATAAATGTCATTCATTTTGTTCCGCAAGTCACATGCATAATCGGTTATACTGCTTGGGGCATCAGGTGGTATCCCAGTGATCAGGTCTGCAGGCAGCCGTAATTCTCTTCCAAAGTTTGCGAAAGCTGGTGTCACTGCTGTACTTTCGTGAACAGAACTTCGATACGACAACAAAAACGGTTGTATGTGCTTGTCCCAATCTCGTTGCCGATTGTCTACAACTTTTGCTAGGTACCTCTCCAATGTCTGATTAAATCGTTCCACCATTCCATCAGACTGCGGGTTATAAGAAGTCGTTCTTGTTTTATGAGTACCAATAACTCGGCAAGTTTCCTGGAATATTTGAGACTCAAAATTCCTTCCTTGATCGCTGTGAATCTCTAAAGGTACTCCAAAACGACAGAAGACTTCATGAACTAGTTTATCTGCAACTGTTGAAGCTTCTTGATTTGGAATGGCGAAGAGAAGTCTTCGCCATTCCAAATCAAGACTGACTGACTGACTGACTGACAAGCCACTTAGTGAAGTAATCCATCACAACCATGAAATACTTGTTACCGCTTTCACTCTCCGGAAACGGCCCCGCCACGTCAATGGCTATTCTCTCCCATGGTGCACCAACATTGTACAACTTCAATGCACCTCTACTACGAGTCTGAGGTCCCTTTACAGCAGCACAACTTGTACATTTGCGACACCAGTCCTCGACATCGTTTCGACAGTGGACCCAGTAAAACCGTTCTCGGATCTTCAGTAGAGTTCGTTTAACTCCCAGATGGCCTCCTGAATAATCATTATGGTACAGCTGTAGAACATCCGGTACTTTAGCTTTAGGGACGACCATTTGTAAATGACAGCTGTCTCCCCGAACATTTTCCCATTTACGGCACAGAACTCCATATTGAAGCAGCAAGCTATCCCACTGGGCCCAATAGCTTTTAGTGGTCGAACTCATCGCTGAGACGTCGCTCCACTTGGGCTTGGGAGCACTGGCCTTCATCCATTCCAGGATCGGCTTGATGTCCGGATCTTCCTGCTGTGCACGTTGTAAGCTGTCCTTCCACTCGTTGCTGAGGTGGTCTGCCCTGAGCATCCTCACGGATACCACTCCCTTACTCTCTTGCCTAGTACAATGTTTGCAATCTTCAGGACTAGGTCTTTGTGATAATGCATCTGCGTTGCCATGAGATTTCCCGCTGCGATGTTCGATCTCAAAGTCGTATTCCTGCAGTAGTTCAATCCACCTCGCAACTTGTCCTTCTGGATTTTTAAACTGCAATAGCCATTTTAGTGCAGCATGGTCTGTTCGTAAGTGAAATTTTCGCCCCAGAAGATATTTGCTAAAATGCTGCAACGACTTTACCACAGCTAGCAATTCGCGTCTTGTGACACAATAGTTCCTTTCCGGTTTTGACAACGACTTGCTGAAGTACGCTATCACGACCTCTTGGTCAACATTCCGTTGAGACAACACACCGCAAAGTCCTATATCACTTGCGTCTGTGTCAACTATAAATTCTTTGCTTGCATCAGGGTATCCCAAAATAGGTGTTTTGCACAGACGGTCCTTGAGCTCCTGGAATGCGATATTACAACTTTCATCCCAGCAGAAATGTCGCTTCTCCTCGGTTAGCTTATGCAGAGGTTTGGCTATATCTGCAAAGTTCTTCACAAATCGCCGGTAATAGGAGCACAAACCCAAAAATGCTCTAATCTGCGTCTTGTCTTTTGGAACCGGCCAATCCTTTACAGCTGCAATTTTCTCTGGATCCGTGCGGATACCTTCTTCCGACACTACATACCCCAAAAACTTGACTTGCCGTTTGAACAGTGAACATTTCTTCGGACTCAGCTTGAGATTGGCACTCTGAATCTTTATGAGCACGCGTCCTAGGTTTTCAAGATGTTCCTCAAATGTACGGCCCACGATGATGATGTCATCCAAGTAGATCAGACAGGCATCGCCAATTAGCCCGGTAAGTACAAGTTCCATCAGCCTCTCAAACGTTGCTGGAGCATTGCACAACCCAAACGGCATTACTTTGAATTGCCACAGACCCTTTCCCGTCGAGAACGCAGTTTTCTCCTTGTCCTTAGGGTCAATTTCAACTTGCCAGTAGCCACTTTTTAGATCCAGCGTGCTAAACCATTTTACTCCTGTAAGCATGTCCAACGTGTCATCAATTCTTGGCAAGGGATAGCTGTCCTTCTTTGTAACGTCGTTCAGACGGCGGTAGTCAACACAAAACCGCATGCTGCCATCCTTCTTCTTTACCAGCACCACGGGTGAACACCATGGACTAGATGAAGGTTCAATAACACCATCCTTCACCATTCCCTCAATCATGGTTTCCACTTCCTTTTCACGTGCTACCGGCAATCTTCTTGGCCGCTGACGGATAGGCAATTCCTCTCCTGTGTTTATTTTGTGTTGAACTAAGCCAGTCTTTCCTATGTCAGCATCGTTTGACGAGAATACATCGGCGTACTTGAGTAACAACTTCTTCGCCTTGACCAATTCGTTCGGGGAGAGAACACTGCGACAGTCTTCCAAAAGTGTGGTCACTCTCGTTTCTGAAACCTTGCTGGGGGTCCCACTCGATATGTATTGGCACCGACGTAACCAATCCACTTCCTCACAAGTGCCAACCAGTGTGCCTTTTTCTATAATCTGTTCCCGGTCGCAAAGGTTCAACACACGTATTCTTGAGATGTCAGTGGTTCTGACCAAGGTTCGAGCTACTTTCCATGGAAGGTCATTGTTTACCCTTTCCACAAGTACACAACGGTGAGCTTGCCCAGCGTTTCGGGGAAGACTAACCGGAACAATCGTTTCCGATCTCGGCGGAAGAACAATCTTCTTAATGCTGTACACGTTCCCTGGTAACGCACCTTCCATAAAAAGTTCCTCCTGTCCACATTTCAAAACACCTTGCTTAACGTCGATCTCACAACAATTATTCCTCATAAAGTCTAGGCCTAGGATGCAGTCGTCCATTATATCAGCCACGATGACATTATGCAGGTAGATCACGTTGCCAAGCTTCAACTCCATCTCCTTCTCTCCACGGACGGGTATAAGCTGACCGGTGGCTGTTACCAAATTAATATGTTCTCGGTTGCATGCGGAGTCCCCAAGGAACTGACTTATAAGTTGGGAACTAACAACCGTACGAGAGGCTCCAGTGTCTATGGTCAGTTTACATGGCATTCCGTTGACCTCGCCCTTGATGATTAGACTGTTCCCATCATGGGTTTGTGAGATCGAGATCCTTGGGGCTCTTTTAACATCAGCCAGCACCCGCCCCGCAGTTCTGGCTTTTACTCGTTTCCCTGCTGCTGCTGGGCGGTGCTGTTGGCCGCACTACCCTCCTGGGATCGTTCACCTTCCCTTTCTAGGGTTCGCTTAGGGCAGCTGGATCGAAGATGGCCCTTTTCCCCACAGCCATAGCACCTCACCTAGGGCTGTATCCTTTGTTGCGGTCGCGAACTGTAGCTGCTGCAACCTCCCTGACGCGATGGGAACGATGATCCTGCCGCACGGCTTCTACCTCCAGTGCATGGGCCAAGGCGTCCTTAAGCGTCTCGGGGTGCCCGAGCCTCACAGCAGCTCTGACTTCCAGGTCACGGATGCCGTCGATGAATGTCTGCACCAGGTTCCCTTCAATGAGCGCAGGTACAGACCGGTATGCTTTTCGCACCAGCTTCTCCACCTCTAGAGCCCACTGCTGCAGGTTTTCGTTGATGCGCTGCACGCGATCTTTAAGCTGCGCACGAAAGACGTGTTCCAGGTGAGCGTCGCCATATCTCGCCTCCAATGCCTCAAGGAGTTGCTCATAAGTCACTTCCTCACCGAGAGCTTCCAGAACTGTTAAGGCCTGGTCGCGCAGGCCTAGTGTGAGAGCAGTCATGGCCTGACTTTTGTTCCAGCCGTTCGCCTTCATAACAGCTTCGAACTGGATTTTGTAGGCTGACCAGGAAGAAGTCCCGTCGAATGGTGGCACCTTGAACCCACGTAGCGAAGGTGTAGTAGCTACTACGGGAGCTGTTGTTCCATCCCCCAGTTTGAGGTCGTCCAGCGTTTTCTTCACGTCAGCCATTACGTTGTCAACCCGATTGTTTACTTGGTCGATTCGGGTTTCGGCCTCCGACAGGCGGTTGTCATGTTGAGCAACCTTATCCTTCACCTCCCGTATCTCTTTTCCGAAGATAGCGTGAAGGTCCTTCATGAGGAGCATCTGCTCTTCCTTATCGCGTTGTAGTTGCTCTTCTAACCGACGGGCCTGTTCCTCCTGTCGGCGGGCCTGTTCCTCCTGCAGCTCTTTCAACTGACTGGCCTGTTCCTCCTGTCCGCGCTTCAGCTGCTCTTCGAACCGACGGACCTGTTCCTCCTGTCGGCGAGCCTGCTCCTCCTGTCGGCGAGCCTGCTCCTCCTGTCGGCGAGCCTGCTCCTGCAGCATCACCATCAGAGCACCTAAGTCGGGTGCTGCGGATGTAGGAGCTACCGACGGGCCTGCAGCCGGTGGCTGGCCCTCCGATGTCTGCGGCGTTGCACCACCAAATCTTCGTTGGTCCGTCTCCTGCTGGCGTTGACTTCGGGTACGGACACCCTCCGTTTCCTCCTTAGGTAAAATCGGCATGATTTTATCCCACTTCTGACACCAATTGTTACGAGCTTGAGGTTCGTGACAATAAAAATTGCCGATAGAATTACCTAAATTAACACTTTAATTTACTTTATACAAATTAAAGTTAAAAACACTAATAATTAAACACACTAATTCACTTAATTCCGCTCCGAAGCTTCGCTTTGTCGCCGAGTTCAACTCTGCCCGATCGCATCTTGCGCCACCTATTTATTTAAATTAGCAAATTATCCGGAATGTTCAAGTAAACACGCGCACGGTACCGAGAGTTTGAGTATAGATTTTCTAGAAACTTAGTTCTTCGGGTGGCGCTGTCGGTTGAGAGATCTGTGATGTCATTCTCTGCAAAGCTCCCCTCGCTCTCGTTCCTGACACTAGATGGCGCTAGTTGACTTATTCACACAACATTATCTTCGTTTTCGGATTCAGATAGTTCCTCTGCTTCATCGTGGTTAGACTCGATGTCTGACTCACACAACCAACGTCGAATGCGCTTCTCATCTCCTCTCAAATCCATCTAAAAATAAAATTTAAAATCAAAACAATATCGTGAAATGGTCCAAAAATATTCATAAAGTCTGCAAAATAAAATTTCCCTTTACTTTTATTCTACAAAATAATAGCACATTATGCCTATTTTACAATTAATAGGTAAAAAACCGAGTAGCGTAAAATATAATAAAAGTAATCTTGAAAATAGAAAAATATTATAACTGAAAATAATGTTACACAGTCACTAACCTTTCATCTGTCAGACGACGCGACGGCTGTATGTCCTGTTCCAAAGCGAATGCGACCGCCACGAGTGCACACGGGTCACTAACAGGACCAATCAGGAAGGTACTGAGCGGGAGAGGGAGTGCGGGTGCCGCGAACCTACCGAACTATGAAGTCTGAGAGACGAATGGTTAGTGATCTAGGGTTAACACGGAACCCTCTCTTCGAATCAGCTGACACATATTTCATTACCTTAAACATAAACTACATTTTTAAAGGTGTAGTTTACTCTAAATCAATATGCAAATTAGTTTTTTTTAATCAAAATTAATTTTTTAAATGTGTTTTTTGAAAAAAAAATCTATACGCTTAGATACTGATTCTGATAACGGACTGAACGGGAACCTCAGTATATTCATACGGATATTCATTTATTAAGTTTTAAGCATGTATAGTATATGTATGTATGAATGATTATATATATGCACACGGTATGTTCTATTTATATATGTATCTTGCGCGTGTTTACTTGAACATTCTGGATATTTTGCTAATTTATATAAATAGGCGCTGCAAGATGCGATCGAGTTAGTATTGAATTGGCGATACGAGCGAAGCTTCGGAGCGGAATAAAGTGAATTAGTGTGTTTAATTATTAGTGTTTTAAGTTTTAATTTGTGTAAAGTAAATTAAAGTGTTAATTTAGGTAATTTTATCGGCAATTTTTATTGTCACGAACCTCAAGCTCGTAACGATTGGTGTCAGAAGTGGGATAAAATCATGCCGATTTTACCTAAGGAGGAAACGGAGGGTGTCCGTACCCGAAGTCAACGCCAGCAGGAGACGGACCAAAGAAGATTTGGTGGTGCGACGCCGCAGACGTCGGAGGGCCAGCCACCGGCTGCAGGCCCGTCAGTAGCCCCTACATCTGCAGCACCTGACTTAGATGCTCTGATGGTGATGCTGCAGGAACAGGCCCGTTGGTTGCAAAAGCAGCAGGAGGAACAGGCTCGCCGACAGAAGGAACAGGCTCGCCAGCAGGCGGAACAGGCACGCCGATTGGAAGAGCAGCTGCGGGGCGGACAGGAGGAACAGGCCCGCCGACAGGAAGACCAGGCCCGTCGGTTGGAAGAGCATATGCTCCTCATGAAGGACCTTCACGCTACCTTCGGGAAGGAGATAAAGGAGGTGAAGGATAGGGTTGCTCAACGTGATAACCGCCTGTCGGAAGCTGAGACCCAAATCAACCAAGTTAAGAAAACGCTCGGTGAACTCAAACTTGGAGATGGAATTGCAGCCCCCGCAGTAGCTACTACACCTTCGCTACGTGGGTTCAAGGTACCACCGTTCGACGGGACTTCTTCCTGGTCGGCCTACAAAATCCAGTTCGAGGCCGTCATGGAGGCAAACGGCTGGAATAAAAGCCAGGCCATGACTGCACTCACCTTAGGCCTACGCGACCAAGCCTTAACCGTGTTGGAAGCTCTCGGTAAGAAAGTGACCTACGAGCAGCTCCTTGAGGCATTGGAGGCGAGATATGGTGACGCTCACCTGGAACACGTCTTTCGCGCGCAGCTTAAAGATCGCGTGCAACGCAGCAACGAAAACCTGCAGCAGTGGGCCCTTGAGGTGGAGAAGATGGTTCGAAAAGCATACCAGTCTGTACCTGCGCTCATTGAAGGGAACCTGGTGCAGACATTCATCGACGGCATCCGCGACCTGGAAGTCAGAGCTGCTGTGAGGCTCGGGCACCACGAGACGCTTAAGGACGCCTTGGCCCATGCACTGGAGGTAGAAGCCGTGCGGCAGGATCATCGTTCCCATCGCGTCAGGGAGGTTGCAGCAGCTACAGTTCGCGACCGCAACAAAGGATACAGCCCTAGGTGCTATGGCTGTGGGGAAAAGGGCCATCTTCGATCCAGCTGCCCTAAGCGAACCGCAGAAAGGGAAAATGAACGATATCAGGAGGGTAGTGCAGCTAACGGCACTGCCTGGCGGCGACAGGATCATCGTTCACCTCACGCTAGGGAAGTTACAGCAGTTACGGTTCGCGACCACAATAAAAGATACAGCCCTAGGTGCTATGGCTGTGGGGAAAGGGGCCATCTTCGGTCCAGCTGCCCTAAGCACACCCTAGGAAGGGAAGGTGAACGGTCTCAGAAAGGAAGTGCGGCTAACAGCACCGCCCAGCAGGAGCAGGAATACGACTTTACTATCAGACACTGCAGCGGGAAATCTCACGGCAACGCAGATGCATTGTCAAGAAGACCTTGTCCGGAAGATTGCAACCATTGTAGTAGGCAAGAAAGTAAGGAAGTGGTATCCGTGAGGATGCTCAGGACAGACCACCTCAGCAACGGGTGGAAGGACAGCCTACGACGTGCACAGCAGGAAGATCCAGACATCAAGCCGATTCTGGGCTGGATGAAGGCCCGTGCTACCAAGCCTAGGTGGAGGGACGTTTTAGCGATGAGCTCAACCACGAAAAGCTATTGGGCCCAATGGGGCAGCTTGCTGATTCAGGATGGAGTCCTGTGCCGTAAATGGGACAATGGTCGAGGAGACAGCTGTCGTTTGCAAATGGTTGTCCCTAAAGCTAAAGTGCCGAATGTCCTACAGCTGTGCCATAACGGTCGTTCAAGAGTCCATCTGGGAGTTAAACGAACTCTCTTGAAGGTCCGAGAACAGTTTTACTGGGTCCATTATCGTGACGATGTCGAGGATTGGTGTCGTACATGTACAAGTTGTGCGGCCGTGCGGGGACCTCAGACACGTAGTAGAGGAGCACCGAAATTGTACAATGTTGGTGCACCACGGGTAAGGACAGCCCTTGACATTGCGGACCCGTTACAGAAAGGCGCCAGAGGGACTCCTGAAATCGTCCATGTGGATCGCTTGGCGCGTTATTATGGGGCCGATAATGATAAGGGACGAGCATGTCTTAGGAGGGGGCAGTGTTACGCGCTCAAATCGGCGGCACTAGCACCATCTAGTCTCGAACCGAAGAACTAAACTTCTTGAAGTTTAAAACTCGAACTCTCGGTACCTTGCGCGTGTTTACTTGAACATTCTGGATATTTTGCTAATTTATATAAATAGGCGCTGCAAGATGCGATCGAGGTAGTATTGAATTGGCGATACGAGCGAAGCTTCGGAGCGGAATAAAGTGAATTAGTGTGTTTAATTATTAGTGTTTTAAGTTTTAATTTGTGTAAAGTAAATTAAAGTGTTAATTTAGGTAATTTTATCGGCAATTTTTATTGTCACGAACCTCAAGCTCGTAACAATATATTCTGTCATCGACACAACGTTACAAAACGTTTCTCTGTGTCATCTGCAAGGAATGTACATGATGAAACATGGTGGATGTCCAGCTCATTACGAACGAACTGTGCGCGAATATCTGGGCAGCCGGTGATAGGTGTATAGGTCGCGGTTGACCTGTGCACTGGCCGGCGAGTTCACCAGACCTAACACTTCAAAAGACTTATTTGTGGGCCGAACTAAAACGATTAGTGCACACAAAAGAAGCACAAAGTATTAGTGATTTATAGCAGCGTATAATAGACGCATTTAATGTGATAAAAAGTCATAGAGACACGCTTCGAAGTTTAACAAACAATTTACAAAGACGTGCTAGTTTATGTTTAGAAGGAAACGGTTGACATTTTGAACAATTACTGTGATATCGCCAAAAAGATGATATTTATTTGTAAATAACAAAAATGTAGTATAATTTTGTACGTATCAATCAGTGTAATTTGTAAACATATTATATTATAAATCTCTTTCTTTTATCGAATATTACTACTAACCAGTATATGCTGATCTTGCTTTAGTAGGCAGTAACTGTAACTGGGAGGTTTACTTACACTGAACGGTGAAGTCATTGACGTTAATGGCGAACGCCGTAGGATGAATTGTTTTTATGTATTTTTTTAGATATTCGGAAATTTTCCCTATGTAGTTATATTATTTTATATTTTACAAATACTTTCGACGATAGCTTCTATTCCACTTACACAAAACACCATATTATTTTCCAGATGGTAAACATAGTCACCCAGTATATTTTTAATATAATAATTACACTTTATACAAATGTAACAATAACCATGTGGTTTCCATTAAATGCGTTATCAGAATCAGTATTCAAACGTATAGAAAACTTTTTTTAAACTCGACCATTAAAATTTAATTTTAATTTAAAATAATATTTGCAAATTGCATGTGCTTTTGTCTGAGGAGTAAGAGGAGAGACCCCGATTTACCGATGATCGTGTCAGTTTTAAAATAAATTGTTAGAAATTTATTTTAAATAAATTAAATTTTTTAATGGCCGAGTTTCCTAACAAAAATCTTTGTGTGATAACTCACTTAACGGGAACCACAGGATTTTTATTACATATTGTATAAATAGGATGTTACGCACTTGTCAACAATAGTCTTTGGCATACAAGTTTGACTGGCAGAGAATGTCACATGGCATACAGTGCGCCCTTTAAGATGTCACATTTAAGCTTTTTTAATCAATTAAAATTCATGTAAAATGAATAACATGCTCGTCTTCAAAAAACACCAATACTACGGAAGCATACGGTATGAAGGAGACTTTGAGAAGTAGTATTAATGTCAAATGTGAATGGCCCCAGTGGCAGTTGCGGCAAGCCTACATTTGGCTAAGCCCCAAAGCTAACTAAATGTTATGGTAAGAAGTGCTACGTAGTGGCGGCGTAAGAGAACCTATATTGACTTGAAACTGGGGAAGGGCAGCAGCCTTCTGCAGCAGCATTTCTGGTGACAGCTCGAAATAATAAAATGAACGACGGCCAATCCGCTTACCAAGCGAGGTAACAAATGACAAGCATGAGGCCATCTATTGAGGACGCCTGTGTTTAGCTACAGACATTTGATCACCTGTAATGAATGATTTTATACGTGCTAGAGTCACGCTGCAGCTATATTATGTTTCTAGCACGAATAGATCGATCAGCAGAGCCGGAGAGGGAACACGCTCTCACATAACATCGGTGTAAAATGTGTTTTGTATGGTGAGCGTAGAGAACCGAAGATCCTTTACGTTGGAGACGAGGCATTCCATCTTTGTCCTCAAGGGTGACAACTAGGGCTCAGTATTCGAATATTCGTTTTATTCGAATATTCACCTCATATACTATTCGAATAATATATAGAGTAATATTCGAATTTTTCGAATACTACAAATAATATAAAGATGAATAGATTTTAATAATAAAAATATTTCAAAACATGACCGGAATTTAAAAAAGAAAGATATGTTTAATCATCACTATTGGCAGCACTAGTACAGCTTTTAAATAATGTTCATTTAAGATGAAAGCGCCAGGGTAGCTCGTGAAATTCAAATTTTCTTACGCTTTTTGCAATTTGCAGGTCAGTGTCAGGCTGTAGGTTGAAATAAAATCGATTCGCGACCGTAACGAGTATGTATTTACTGAATTATAATCACCAATACTACCCTCTAAGTTGGTATAATTCCATTGTATGACTATTTTCAGTAAAACTCATTCCCTTTGAACAGTAATCCTTCGAATAGTAAAATTGAACGAATACTGCAATCCCTAGTGACACCGCAACTGCACTTTGAATTTTAATCTCAATCGAGGATAGATGTATCATCAACCTCAGCATCCACTTGCCATAAATTGGACTTGTTGTAGTCGTTTGTCATTTAAAAAAATATAAATGAAAAGAATAGTAAAGTGTGTTGTAATAATAGATTATACTTAACAAAATTATAATCGTCGTTATGGGTCGGCTCGACCGGGGAAGGACCACGCACTCACAGAATACCAGCGTGAAATAGTAGCTTAATGCTGCTGTATTTCGTATGGTGAGTGTAGAGAACCGGAGACCCTTTTTACTGGAAACGAGGCATTCCATCTTAGTCCTCACGGGTGACAACGCATCTGCATTTTGATTCGTAATCGAGGATAGATGTAGATGTCTATGGACCACAGCAACCACTTACCATCAGGTGGACTGTGTGCTCGTTTGTCACCTTATCCTATAAAAAAAATATTTGAATAAAGCGTGTTACTGAGTCACCTGTGTATGAGATGTCAGATCGTTAACGATATATCTATTGGAGGATTCCTTCACGCTGCTTATTTTTTACTGTATGTTTTTATTTTTTTTGTTCGTTGGGATGCAGCGCAAAAGAATTTGGTGTATTCTCTTATTTATCTTATTTTTTCTCTTACTAATTTTATTTTTTTCTCTTACATTATGTATGTATTATAGTATTCTATGGGCTTACAGTAAAGTATATTTCATTCAATTTTCTCACGCCATTTCATCCATTTCTCAAGGGTGTCGTAAAAATCTACTATCTGAAACGCATGAAATGATTCATGGTTCCTAACAGATTTGCACTATAACTGCAAATTCTAGTGCCTTATGTACACCGATTATATGGTGTAATATAATACTGAGACCACCGACGGAAAGCAGCAAGTATAAGACCAATACTAGTGATATTAGTAATATCAGAGGGCTAGTGAGGGAATAATTTTTGTAATTTTACTGTTTATTAACTACTGTGTAATTTAATTGCTACATACAATAACTTATAATAGACTTTCTAAAGCAGAACATGTTGCGTTGTTTACCAATCAATAACATTTACAATTTCATATAGGTAACCTAATTTATAATTGTGCTTGTGATTTGTGTTGATATTGTATTTGTTTTACATACTTGTGATTGAAACAAGTACACCTGTCAATCCAAACCACAAATTACAATATCAATATTTTTATCAAAGGATATTTGAGGAATCTAGACGAGACGAGAAAAGCATTCACAGAAGATGGCTATATCAAGACCGGCGATATTTTTTACAAGGACGAGAAAGACAAGTTTTGTTGACCGAATAAAGTTGCTCATCACGTTTCGCAATGTTCACGTATGTATTATTTTAAAAAATTTATAATGGTGGCTTCCCACGCCCTGGAATATGGCATGTCGCGCCGCTGCGAACTGTAGTGAGACTATGTAATTCTAGTTTTGATGTCTGACGTTTATTTTCGTCATATTGTGTAAATGTATTCATCTAGTTGACCGTGTAGTGGCGGTGTAAGAATATTTCCTACCCCACGTCGTCCGTGGTAGCTCAGTGGTTAACGCTCGCTGTAAATATAACAGAACGCGAGTAACCCGGGTTCGATCCCCACCGGCACCAATGAAATTGTTAATTGCAATTTCAAGTGCTGATTTACCACGTGCTCGGCGGTGAAGGAAAACATCGTGAGGAAACCTGCATGTCTGAGGAATAAGAAAAAAAAATATTTCGAAGACATGTGAAGTTCGTCAACACGCATTTGGGCAGCGCGGCGGACACTTCCTTGCCCTAAACCCTCTCAGAAATGAGGGGAGGCCTGAGCCCAGCAGTGGGACGTATATAGGCTGTAACTTTACTTTACTTTTTTACACATTGTCCCACGTGGGTATTGTAAGAAGCGAGAGAAGGAAACTGAAACAGTACACCAGCAGCATTTTCCTGTTAACAACTCAAAATTATAAAACACTGCGTTTGACAACACACCTGCCGAGCATCGCAGCTGTGATGAAATACGCGCTATGAGACATTCTATGGGGGAATCTATGTTCAGCAGATAACTTATTTAGGCTGTAATGGATGCCACCTTGTTAACGACAGCTAACGGATTGGATCGACATTACACAAGCACAAGTCTGCGGCGCCTTCGCAAACCATCGAAAGCTAAATTGTCTACTACGTTCTCTGCTACATCTCGTTATTTATAAATGTATTTTAAGTTTAATACCAGATTCGTCATCACCTTTGGATGTATTCGTCGATTCATAATGTGGGCCCAAATTTTGAAAAAGAAATTTAAATTACAAAAATAAAATATTAGAAACCGTTTTCAAGTTACCTTGCAAACGGTTTCTAATATTAAAGAACAAAAGCAAACTCATTTAATGCTATAAAATAACTGTAAGTATCAGTGCTTTATATCTAGAATATTCTCGAATAACTTTGCAGGTAGTTCCGTCAGAGCTAGAGGATTGAGTGATAGTAATACTTCAACATCATGGGTTTGGAATGTTTGCGCATCCAGAAGACGGCCAGCATCTAGCTGCGTGTGTCTTTCTAAAACGAGACTCCACCGTTACCGCACAGGAGATAAAAGAATTAGTTAGTAGTAAGTGTGTGTCCCCGTAAGTAAGTGGTCGCCTGGAGGCGGAGTAAGAAAATCAACTTCTCCCCGTGGATGTCGTAATAAGTGACTAAGGAAAATCCAGCTTATGGCAAACGTAAAATACACAAAGACCGGTGCTACGATCGCTAATCCACATGCCAAGCATGGCCGTTAAGGCAAAACCTTTCTAAAACAGCAAGACCAATGCAGTGAAATTTAACGTACTGTTGATGATGATTATGATAATAATGAAGTTCATGGCAGAGCTGTGGGTGTCGTAAACGACGACAGAGGAAAATAAAACTAGAGATTGACAGAAGCATCTTCCTGGCGACAACTCAAAACAATAAAATACTGTACTTGCTCACCCGCCGGTCGAGCGTGTCAACCAATTAATTAGCGGGTATATCCCGCTAATTAGACAATTTAGCCACGTTTAGCACTTCAGCAGTGGGTTTTAAATAGGCTGTAATGAATAAATGATCCATCCTCTGACCTTATCTATGACGACAAGTTACAGCCTCTACGTCTCATTGCTGGGCACAGTCCTCATCTCAATTCTAAGACGGTAGGCAAAGAAATATCCGTCACGCTGGTCGTGCGTGTTACCGGATTTCTTCGAAATATTTTTTTCTCAATCATGCATATACTTAATTACCGATCACGTAGAAAATCAGCACTTAAACTGCAGTTAACTATTTCGTTGGTGTCGGCGGGTGTCGAATTCAAGTTGCTCGCGTATTGGGACTTTTACCAGGCCTCTGTCACTCTTGCTACCGAGTATTTCACTCTGGGTCGCAGTCGGGGCTAGCGCGTTGTAGGCGATTGAATGATAAAGTTTTTAACGCTGTTTACGTAAATATTTTTTTGTAAATACTTGTTGAAATAGTTTTTGTTTAGTGTTTAGTATATTTAATTGTAGGATAAAATAGTTAAAAAAATTTAATGTAATTTGAAAATTAGATATATTATATTGCCCATCTATTTGATAAATTTTATGTATTTAAAGCAAAAAAAGAATTAAGTAGTAATTTATCTACTACCTACGAACTTTATTACAAAATGTAGTTGAAATTTACTTCATTATCCAAGTATCTACCTACTTACATACTTGTATTTTGTATTAAAAATATTTTAAGTTATAACAACACAAAACGCTGAAATTAAAACTTTGTTTACTAACAAAATTTTTAACTAAGTGTAGTAATTCAAGTTTATTTGTTTTTACACTATCTACCTTTTTCTTCCGAGCCAAGCATCGCGATTCCCGACGAATGGTCTTGCAAGTTAGGCATCGCAGAACTCACATAGGTGCGAAAATATGGTCAGTCGATCATAGATCAGATAGTCATATTTCACCTAAGTAACTTAATTAACATTTCGCAATGTATTTTGTAACTCTTTATTGACATCCCTTAGAAACAACGGAAAGTCCGCCGTAACGTAGGAAGGGGAATAGATGCAAAGTAATACGGACACACTTGCGCAGCGATAAAGTTTTATTTAGCTTGTGAGCACGATTTGTCTAATTAATAATAATTACGTACGTAGGACTACCTCGTTGGTCTAGTGGTTGTAGTAGTGCGACTGCTGATCATGTGGTCCTGGGTTCGAATCCCGGGTCGGGCCAAAAAATTAATTATTGAGTTTTCCGTCAAGAAATTCTTAGTAGTTGCCCGGAGTCAGGAAGTTGGCGGTGTTCGGCCCCGTGCCTCGGAAAGCACGTAAAGCCGTTGGTCCTGCACCTGATCTCTCTCCGGTCGTGTCGGTTTACCGTCCCATCGGATTATGAGAGTGAGGAAATAGAGAGTGCACCTGTGCTTGCACATACACTTGGGCACTATAATCCTGTCCTGCGCCGACGGCTAGCCTCCGTTGAGGTAGGCCGCCGTGGTCGAAATTCGGCCTGGAGGACATTATTATTATTAATAATAATTACGTAGTCTATTAAACGTCAGCAAGCAGTCAACATCAAAAGACTACAACTTCTGTACGTAGTACTATTATTTATTCTGTGCTTTTACAGTGAGTGCATCTAAGATACCACGGCTCAGCGTTGAAAAAGAAGACTAATAGGAAATTCAAAGGAAATAAAATCTAAAAAGACGCCAATAATTTATTTTCAGACCACTTGTCAAGGAAAAGGTGTTATGTGGGGGTGTCGTGTTCGTCGATAAATTACCAATGACCCCTTCGGGTAAAATAGCGCAGGGAAAATTAAAAGAATTAGTGCTAGTATATATATGCTAGTAGTATATATATATATATATATATATATATATATATATATATATATATATATATATATATATATATATATAAATATATATATATATATATATATATATATATATATATATATATATAAATATATATATATATAAATATATATATATATATATAAATATATATATATATATATATATATATATATATATATATATATATATATCTCGGAAACGGCTCCAACGATTTTCATAAAATTTAGTGTCCAGGGAGTTTCGGGGATAATAAATCGATCTAGCTAGGTTTTATTTTTAGAAAATGTATTTTTGTCCGTGTTTTTAGGCAATGAAAAATTGCTACAATGTCGTTAGAACAAGAAGGTAAATTTTGACAATTCGTTAATGGTTATAAATAGCTTAATTGGTATAATGGGCGGTCACAGAATCGTAACACCCCGGTTCGAGCCCAGACCGACTGACCGACTTTTTTTAAATTTTTTTCAAGTTCCTTTCTTTTTTGAGAAAATTTATTTTTTCGAGCCCTTTTTTTAGTATTTTTTAAAACACGAAAATTTAAATTAAAATAATTGCACTCATGATTTTTTATTCAAATAACCAGTTCCGTTTTTTCTGTTTTGTCGCTAAGATTAAAAAATATTATTTATATTTCATCAGTATGTAATTTGTATCTAAATATAATTTCCAAAACACACGAATTAAAAGAAATTGAGCGAAAAATACCGAGCAAAGCTCGGTCTACCGGGTACTATTCATAATGTGATATTAAATAGTGGTCATTGCATTGAGCGACTTTTTTCCACAATAATCGGCACGACATAGTAAAATGATCCATTGTTTTCTTTAAATAGATTGTTAATTATTCATATACTTTAACAGCTCCGAGCTATTTATATCAATTTATTTTATCTTAATGATTTTAGTAATGGTTTTTTTAATGAAGGAAATACTAGTGCGAAGTTTATAGTTCTTTTTTAAATAAATTTTTAAATTGTGAATATATCTCTATTTGACATCAATTTGACAGGCCTGTTGGTCTAGTGGTTAGTGTTCCTGACTGCTATGCCGGAGGTCGTGGGTTCGATTCCCACCCAGGACAAATGTTTGTGTGATGAGCACGATCATTTGTTCTGTGTCTGGGTGTAATTTATCTATAATATTGTTACGAGCTTGAGGTTCGTGACAATAAAAATTGCCGATAGAATTACCTAAATTAACACTTTAATTTACTTTATACAAATTAAAGTTAAAACACTAAAAAAATAAACACACTAATTCACTTAATTCCGCTCCGAAGCTTCGCTTGTGTCGCCGAGTTAAACTCTGTCTCGATCGCATCTTGCGCCACCTATTTATTTAAATTAGCAAAATATCCGGAATGTTCAAGTAAACACGCGTAAGGTACCGAGAGTTCGAGTATAGATTTTTTAGAAACTTAGTTCTTCGGGTGGCGCTGTCGGTCGAGAGATCGGTGATGTCATTCTCTGCAAAGCTCCCCTCGCTCTCGTTCCTGACACTAGATGGCGCTAGTTGTTTCGACTGGAGCGCGTAGCACTGCCCCCTCCTAAGACATGCTCGTCCCGAGCATTATCGGTCCCATGATAACGCGCCAAGCGATCCACTTGGACGATCTTAGGAGTCCCTCTTACGCCTTTCTGTAACGGCTCCGCAATGTCAAGGGATGTCCTATCCCGTGGTGCACCAACATTGTACAATTTCGGTGCTCCTCTACTCCGTGTCTGAGGTCCCCTCACAGCCGCACAACTTGTACATGTACGACACCAATCCTCCACATCGTCACGATAATGGACCCAGTAAAACTGTTCTCGGACCTTCAGTAGAGTTCGTTTAACTCCCAGATGGACTCTTGAACGACCATTATGGCACAGCTGTAGGACATTCGGCACTTTAGCTTTAGGGACAACCATTTGCAAACGACAGCTGTCTCCTCGACCATTGTCCCATTTACGGCACAGGACTCCATCCTGAAGCAGCAAGCTATCCCATTGGGCCCAATAGCTTTTCGTGGTTGAACTCATCGCTGAGACGTCCCTCCACTTAGGCTTGGTAGCACGGGCCTTCATCTATCCCAGAATCGGCTTGAGGTCTGGATCTTCCTGCTGTGCATGACGTAGGCTGTCCTTCCACCCGTTACTGAGGTGGTCTGTCCTGAGCATCCTCACGGATACCACTTCCTTACTCTCTTGCCTACTACAATGGTTGCAATCTTCAGGAAAAGGTCTTCTTGACAATGCATCTGCGTTGCCGTGAGATTTCCCGCTGCAGTGTCTAATGGGAAAGTCGTATTCCTGCTGCTGCTGGGCGGTGCTGTTAGCCGCACTTCCTTTCTGAGACCGTTCACCTTCCCTTCCTAGGGTGTGCTTAGGGCAGCTGGACCGAAGATGGCCCCTTACCCCACAGCCATAGCACCTAGGGCTGCATCTTTAATTGTGGTCGCGAACCGTAACTGCTGTAACCTCCCTAGCGTGAGGTGAACGATGATCCTGTCGCCGCCAGGCAGTGCTGTTAGCTGCACTACCCTCTCGAGATCGATCAACTCTCCTTTTCACGGTTCGCTTAGGGCAGCTGGATCGAAGATGGCCGCTTTCCCCACAGCCATAGCACCTAGGGCTGTATCCTTTGTTGCGGTCGCGAACTGTAGCTGCTGCAACCTCCCTGACCCGATGGGAACGATGATCCTGCCGCACGGCTTCCACTTCCAGTGCATGGGCCAAGGCGTCCTTAAGCGTCTCGTGGTGCCCGAGCCTCACAGCAGCTCTGACTTCCAGTTCACGGATGCCGTCGATGAATGTCTGCACCAGGTTCCCTTCAATGAGCGCAGGTACAGACCGGTATGCTTTTCGCACCAGCTTCTCCACTTCTAGAGCCCACTGCTGCAGGTTTTCGTTGATGCGCTGCACACGATCTTTAAGCTGCGCACGAAAGACGTGTTCCAGGTGAGCGTCGCCATATCTCGCCTCCAATGCCTCAAGGAGTTGCTCATAAGTCACTTCCTCACCGAGAGCTTCCAGAACTGTTAAGGCCTGGTCGCGCAGGCCTAGTATGAGAGCAGTCATGGCCTGACTTTTGTTCCAGCCGTTCGCCTTCATAACAGCTTCGAACTGGATTTTGTAGGCTGACCAGGAAGAAGTCCCGTCGAATGGTGGCACCTTGAACCCACGTAGCGAAGGTGTAGTAGCTACTACGGGAGCTGTTGTTCCATCCCCCAGTTTGAGATCGTCCAGCGTTTTCTTCACGTCAGCCATTACGTTGTCAACCCGATTGTTTACTTGGTCGATTCGGGTTTCGGCCTCCGACAGGCGGTTGTCATGTTGAGCAACCTTATCCTTCACCTCCCGTATCTCTTTTCCGAAGATAGCGTGAAGGTCCTTCATGAGGAGCATCTGCTCTTCCTTATCGCGTTGTAGTTGCTCTTCTAACCGACGGGCCTGTTCCTCCTGCCGGCGGGCCTGTTCCTCCTGCCGGCGGGCCTGTTCCTCCTGCCGGCGGGCCTGTTCCTCCTGCCGGCGGGCCTGTTCCTTCTGCCGGCGGGCCTGTTCCTCTTGTCCGTTCTGCAGCTGCTCTTTCAACTGACGGGCCTGCTCCTCCTGTCGGCGAGCCTGCTCCTCCTGTCGGCGAGCCTGCTCCTGCAGCATCACCATCAGAGCACCTAAGTCAGGTGCCACAGACGTAGAAGCTGCTGACGGGCCGGCTTCCGTGGCCGGCGGCTGGCCCTCAGACATCTGCGGCGTTGCACCACCAAACCTCCTCTGGTCCGTCTCCTGCTGGCGTTGACTTCGGGTACGGACACCCTCCGTTTCCTCCTTAGGTAAAATCGGCATTATTTTATCCCACTTCTGACACCAATTGTTACGAGCTTGAGGTTCGTGACAATAAAAATTGCCGATAGAATTACCTAAATTAACACTTTAATTTACTTTATACAAATTAAAGTTAAAACACTAAAAAAATAAACACACTAATTCACTTAATTCCGCTCCGAAGCTTCGCTTATGTCGCCGAGTTAAACTCTGTCTCGACCGCATCTTGCGCCACCTATTTATTTAAATTAGCAAAATATCCGGAATGTTCAAGTAAACACGCGTAAGGTACCGAGAGTTCGAGTATAGATTTTCTAGAAACTTAGTTCTTCGGGTGGCGCTGTCGGTCGAGAGATCGGTGATGTCATTCTCTGCAAAGCTCCCCTCGCTCTCGTTCCTGACACTAGATGGCGCTAGTTGTGTCGACTAGAGCGCGTAGCAATATTTATGTATTTAGAAATATATAAGTATGTTTATCAGTTGTCTAGTATCCATAACACAAGCTCTGCTTAGCTTGGGACTAGATGGCGTTGTGTGATAGTTGTGGAATATTATTATTATTATGTGGGATATCTATATAGTTTTCTCATCTGGTTGGGATGTATAAATATATAATTATAAATGAAAATGAAAAGATAAATATACATAAATATCAATAAAATAAAATAAATACAAAATACATAAATAAATAAAAGCCCAACCAGATGGAAGCCCTCGGCAGGGGAGACCAAACGGCCAAGGGTTAGGGGGAAAGGGAAAGAAACCGGCGGACGATGCGGGCAGTATCAAGGAGCAGTGCCTTCTGCATTTGAGCCCGGAGCGGTCCGTCACGGAGTCCCAGTCGCCTCAGATGACCAGAGAGGCTAACTGGGATTAGCCCGTTCGCAGAGACGACTACAGGAATAATTTCGGTCGGCAGACCACCCCACATGTCGGTCACGTCGTGAGCCAGATCCAGATATTTTGATTGCTTATCTGTTCCGGCTTTCACGAAGTTCTCGTCATACGGGATGGTAATATCGACCAAAAATATCCTTGACTGTGCCCGGTCCATCAGCACAATATCATGCTTATTCACAAGAATAGTCCTGTCTGTGATGATGGCCCGTTCCCAGTAGAGCCTGGCGCGGTCATTTTCGAGCACGGCTTCCGGCAAGTACTTGTAATATGGCAATTTCCGGTCCACGAGACCGTATTTCAGAGCGAGCTCCTGGTGTAGAATTCTGGCTACTAGGTTGTGCCTGTGCAAGTACTCAGAGTTAGAAAGCGCCGAACAACCGGAGATGACATGCCTAAGTGACTCACCGGGATGGCGACAAGCTCGACAGACGTCGACGGTGCCATCCTTTAGGATGTATCTCCGATATTTGTTGGTCTTAATGACCTGATCCTGTATCGCACAGACAAAACCCTCGGTTTCCCCGAAGAGGTCACCGAAACGTAGCCAGTTGAGGGAGGCGACTGTATCTACGAAGGGCTCATGAAGAGCCCTGTAGTACCTCCCGTGGAGCTCCTTCTCCTTCCATACGGTCTCCCGATCGGAAATGCTAAGCACTGCTGGGTCCTGCCATTGCTCGTGGGCTAAGGATAGAGGGGTAAGCCCTTTATCACTAGAAATGACGTCATTATAGAATGGATCATCCGATCTCGCCAGGAAGTAATCACGGAGGCTGCACACTTCGCGATTATGCATGGTGAGCGCGCTCAGAAAACCACGCCCATCATGCTTTCGCGGCAAGTACAGCCTCATTACCGACGATCTCGGATGATGAATCCTATGGGACGTCATGGTAGTGCAGGCTTTTCTACCCAAGGCGTTAAGTTCGGTCTGAGTCCACCTGAGTATGCCAAAGGTATATATGAGGACAGGCATGACACAACCGTTATATGCGTGTGTCTTATTCACACCGGACAAAAGGCTGTTAAGCACTTTGGTCAAGCGTGCATAAAACACGTCGCAAACTGACTGTTTCATACCAGCCTCATCGATACCGATGTTCTGTGACATACCCAGGTATCGGCATGTTTCAGCCTCGGAAAGGGTCTTTAAGTTGACGGGCATAGATAAATCTATGCCCTCAGAGTTAGCAACCCTTCACCTTTCAACATGAAGGACCGCACACTTATCCGTCCCCAGCTCCATTCCAATAGAATTGCTAAATTCACAAGTGATGTTAAGCAATTCCATAAGATGGGAGCGACTGGAGGCGAATAACTTGAGGTCATCCATATAGAAAAGGTGGGTCACTTTTGTTCCTCCCTTCAGTAGCTGAAATCCTCACCCGGAGCCCTCCAGTAAGGTACTGAGAGGGTTCAGAGAGAGGCAGAACCAGATTGGACTCAGACAATCGCCCTGGAAGTACCCCTTCTTATCCTTATGTGGTTCTCCGCAGCCATCATCCGCTCGCCCAGATAACAGAGGATCGTACTCCACTGCCCCATACACTGCTCGAGGAAGTCTCTAACTGTACAGTCAACCTTGTACAGCTCAAGGACCCTCTTTAGCCATGTATGGGGGACCGAGTCGAATGCTTTTCTGTAGTCTATCCAGGCAGCGGAGAAGTTCCGACGGTTGCGTTTCACCACTTTGCCAATGACCGCGTCAATGAGGAGTGGTTCCTTGGTTCCACGACCACCGCCCCGACATCCATTTTGAGCGCGTGACATCACCTGATTTAGCTCCAGGTGACGAGTGATTCTCGCGCTCAAAATGGATGTCAGTGTCTTATATATAGTGGGTAGACACGTGATGGGGCGGTATTTGCTCGGGTCTGTGGTATCCTTATCTTTAGGAACCAAGTGAGTGATCCCAGTAGTGAAGAGGCTCGGGAGCGACTTCTGATCGAGAGCCTCTTGATACTGTCGGGTGAGCACAGCGTGACACACTACGAACCCCTTCAGCCAGTAATGATGGAGCCCGTCGAACCCCGGACTTTTTCAGTTCGTGGCCCTACGGACCGCCTCAGCCACGTCTTCAGGCGTTATGGTGACGGGGTTCATATGCGTAACACTTGCACTCTGGCTCGCCACAACTTCCATCCAAGGGCCCTCGGTGTGGTGTGGTGTGGTCGCTGTGGTGTGTGGACGGGCTCTGCCCACAGGCCACGCCAAAATGCGACAGTGTCAGCCTGATCCGGTGCTGGGCCCGCTCCACATACCTCTGGTCGCTCCAATAATTTATAGAGCCTCTTCTAATCACTCTGGAAGAGACGATTCTGGTTGAACCGCCTTGACCTCTCGCTAAATCGTCGAATCCGCTTCCCCCAAGCAGCGATTTTTTGCTTCAGGTCATCTATGCGCTCCGTTAGTTTCTGCGTGATATCCGGCTGGGACAAACTAATATTTGTCCCAGAAAACGCCATTCTAACGGTGCGCACAACTCTCGGTCTATTATTACCCGACCTGAAGCTTGTCAGTCTGCCGATAAGGGCCCTTGCCTTTGCGATACGGTCCTCGATTCTTTTTCTCCAGGCTGGGATGGCACTACCTTGTTGAGTAGCACGTTCAGCCATGAGAAGTTTGGCGCCAATAATACGGCATACTGCCAGTGTGGCGCCAAAAAGAATTGAGTCCGTCTCGCAAAGGTCCCGGCTGGCTTCCAAATAGGTCACCAGCATTGGGTTAAGAGCCCGCATGACAGCCCGATTTCGCTTGCTAAGGGGTGTGCGGGGAAGTCGCGGTCGATTTTCGAGAGGCATGCTGCGCATGTTATTATTATTATTATCTCTTTACTACTAGCTGTGCCCGAGTCTTCATTCGTTGAAACGAATGACCTAGTAATTTATATAATTTATTCGTTTGCGGTGGCGGCGTATAAGGATCCATTATCCCATTTTCTCGTCCCCATAGTCTCGTAGTGACGATGTGGTGGATTAACCGACTTAAAATACCGGGACCGGCGACGGACAGCCAGTAAAGTAAAGATCGTAAGAGTTCTATTACTGGGTCCGCTTCTTAAACTAGATGAATAAGACAAATCATTCCTACGGCAGGAAAGCTCCATGTGTGAAGAAGGAAATAATGTTTTTGAGACACAAATCAATACGAATAAAATAAACAGGTATATAAAAAAATTAAAGCGCGGTTTTAAACAATTTATAATAAAATATCTATTATTATATATAACTATATTAACAAAAATACTTAAGTGGGTAGATTTTATTCTACAATTATGCCAAACTTCAAGTAAATAAGTTTTGCGGAAAGGGTTCATGACAAATATGAAGGCAGTCAAACCAAACTCATCAAACAAACAATATCTAATAAATTCCTTAAACCACCTACGAAACCACCACGTTTGTGTTAATTTGAGAAAAGCTCATTCACAATAGTGCAATCGGATGAATAAATAAAAAATTAAAACTTTTTAAGATGTTGAAATTTTTAATAACTTAGTATAATAATTATTACGTAGTTTGATTATAGTATAAACTTTTACAAAATTGATGGTTTACTTGTTGAAAGAGTAGTCTACTATATCCATACTGGGCTTAAATCAGCAATAAATAATAGGAAACGGCCACCGTGTAGTTTAACGATCGTTTATCATCACGGTTTTTAATTTGCACGCGGCGGGAGTTAAATTGTTACTTATTATTACTTAATTCTCTTGTTAAATTGTGTATATGAAACACAAATAATAGCACGAGGCACTTCTCTATTTTCAATGTTGAGATACCAAGTTGTAACTATAGAATAAAACACTTATAGCAAATCCCAATATCATAATAATATGTCGACCTAGCAGCGTTCTTTCTTTAAAGAAATGAATCACAAAAGAAAAAGAAAAAAGACCAAGCAAGAATAGGGGTTATATGTAAATTCTAGAGAATTATTAAAAAGAAGTAACTTTTAGACCCAGTACCAGGAATGCATGAAGAGCACACCATATTTTTATTTTAGCGACGCCTAATAATATTCATCTTCATATTACAACCGATCAAGCCCACTACTGACCACAGGCCTCCCCTAAGGTAACCACGGTAAAAAGGCACGGTTTTGAACCACCTGCATCCAACGACTTCCTACATCTCTCTTCAGGTCGTCATTCCATGTTATGAGGAGTTATCACACAGGAACTTTTTTGTTAAATTTTCTTCTCCATCCAGTTTTAGTGATAGACTTCTTGATGAGGACACTAGGACGACAATGGTCGAAAATACTGGGGCAAAATGGTTCGAAGAATCAACAACAATCGCTGAATAAAAATTTTACTTAAATAAATCTCATTCAGACCAAGTAATAGAATTAGTACTTGATCTTAATGGTAGCATCGTGTAGTGGCGATGCAAGAATATCCACTACCCCATATGATTCCGTGGGTGTCGTATGAGGCGACGGAGGAAAACAAATCTGGAGATGGGCAGCAGCGTTTGCTAATGACGACTAAAATAGTAACTGCGGTTGCCAATCCGCTTGCTAAGCGTGGCAACTATGGCAAATAATCTCCTCTAAAGCAATCTATGGGGAGGCTCATGTCAGTAGTCATAGCAGCATCACTCAGCAGTGGACCTTAATAAGCTGTAGAATGTAGAATTATAGCTAGTCTCTTAAATGAAATTGGTGGCGTTCTTGTCAACAACATCAGTTATGTAGACGACGTGGTGCTGCTGAGTTCATCAATCAGTGCCCATCTAAAGCTCATTTCGATGTGCGAGCGTTATGCGGTGGCCCATGGGCTCAGATACAACGCCATCAAAAGCAGTGCATGGTGTTTAAGGCGGGATCAAAAACTTACACTGTCCCACCAGTCACGCTTAATGGCAGTGTCCTTAAAAAGTCTCCCAGTTCAAATATCTGGGCCACTGGGCCACTGAAACGCTTTCAGACGTTAGAGCTAGACTAGTTAGACTAGACGTTAGTGCATCTGTTGTGTTGTGTTTGTGTATTTTGTGAATTTAAGTAATTATAATAATTCAGTTTAAATGAAATAATTATTTTTTATTTTATGTAATTATTATAATTTTTTTATGAAATTATAACTTAGATTAATATTTTGATTTCAATCTCGTGTCGGTATGCATACGAGGTAGTTGTTTATACCGTGCGTTAAGTTGTTTAGGTACGTTAAATGAATCAACGATATATTAATTTATGCGCGATTACGCGCTATGTCGCGGCGCGGCGTGCCAAACCGGTTTGCTGTTATCTGCAGCGATGCATTTTATCTAAGTACCGGACGTTACGTCTGTTAATACAATGGACGAGTATACTGTGCGTAATGAATTTAGCGCTAATGTACTGCGGACGTCGAGTAGCATCATAATATGGAGTTAAATAAATCGGAATTTGAATTGGACCAGTACGATGATTAAATAATATCTCAGGTACAGATGGATATCGAGTGTAGTAATATATGTAAAAGTAAAAGAAACAGGGATGAAGAAGAAAATGAATGGACGTTGGTAAAGAGAAAAGAAAAGATTGTTAAAGTTGGGCACGATTAAATTGAGGTGTATATTTCAAGTAATGAGAAGTTACCTAAGCAAATTGGCTTAGCTAGGGTGTTGAAGGAGCAACAAATTTTAGACATATCTAGAGTTAAATATTTAAACCCGTACAAAGTGCGTTTAGATCTCCCAAATAATGGAAAATGCTTATTACTTGATTTATATAATAAGTTTTTATGGAGTGGTATTGTCCCTAATCAGTGGAGAGATATAGTAATTGTGCAAATCCCTAAACCAGGGAGAAATAACAGTTTAGTTTCAGCATTACGTCCCATCTCTATGATCTCGTGTATGTGTAAAATTTTTCACAGTATTATTAAAAAAGGATTAGTATGGTATACCGAAAAAAAAAAACATTTTATCGAATAACACAAAAGGTTTTAGAAGAGGTCGTTCAACGTTAAATAACCTTTCTAGTCTGGTTTCTGAAATTCAGTAGCCGTAAAAATTTATTAGAAGCTGTTGACTATCTCCAAGAGGCATTGGATTTAGTAAGCTCACTGCTTTTCGAGATAGGTCTAGAAGTGTCTCCTATAAAAGTAAAGTGTGTGTGTTCTCTTGTAGATTTAGACGTGAGTTGATAGACTTAAAAATTAATGACTTTTCCTTACAGGTAGTTGATAATATAAAATATTTAGGTATATGGTTGGATCGTGGTCTAAGATGGGGAAAACATATAAATGAACTTGCCGAAAAAATGTTCTAGTTTCTAAATATTCTTAAATGTTTGTCTGGGCCAGGGTGGGGTCTACATCCATCACATTTGCGTCGTTTGTATATCGCAATCATAAGAAGCAGAATTGATTATGCTTGTTTCCTCTATGATAGAAATTGTGTAACGCACCTTAAAAAATTAGATTTCAATCTATGAGAGTTATTGGTGGATTTTTAAGAAGCACGCCAATACATGTGATGGAGAATGAGCTTTGTATTGAGCCGCTACATATACGAAGGTCTCTTGTAGGAAAATTCTGGCTGAAAACAAAATCACTTTTAGATAACGAATTAATTATAGTATTAGATAAGTTAGATGAATATTTCGTGACTCATCCATCTTGTAAGAAAAAGAAACCTCTGTTGGCAGTCGTACATAATTGTCTTAAAGGCTCTAATATTCACACCTCCACGCAACTTGAAATGTTCTCCTTAGATACCTGGTTTAGCAATGTGGATCCTTCTGGTATTGCACTTTCTCTTATTGAGACTATTTATAAACCTAAACACGACTATAGCAGTGTGGTTCTGAGACAAATAAGTTTAAAATTTATTGATGATAAGTATTTGCAATCTTATAAAATCTATACCGATGGATCTAGAGATAATAATAATAATATTGGAGCTGCTTTTTTTGACCCTCAGTTAAACATATCAATGAAATTCAAAATTAATTCAAACGTATCTATAATGTATGCTGAACTAATAGCAATTTCAGAAGCTGTATCGTACATTGCATCACTTAATCACAAATATCAGTATGTTATTTTGACAGACTCTAAGACTGCTCTGCAACACTTGGCTCGTTGTACCTCGAATTTTCGAGGAACACCGATAGCCTACAGTATTTTGAAGTGTATTTTGATAGTTTAACCAAAAAAAATATAATTGTTGTTTTACAGTGGATTCCTGCTCATATTGGCCTAGTAGGTAATGAAACGGCGGATAGACTAGCAAAGGAAGCTTCCTCTGACGGTATTTTACTGCATTGTTTACCCTATTTTTCAGACTTTCTATACAAGGTGAAAGAAAGATGTGTCAGTCTGTGGAAGGAATACTTTAATGAGAGATCTCTTACAAAAGCAATATGGTATAAAACTATTCAACCAAATATTTCCAGTTCTTCATGGGTAGATAGGGCCAATATGGGCAGGGCCGATATTGTTATGGCTCTAAGATTTCGATCCGGACACTTACCAATGAATAGCTTTGCTTTTTTGATGGGAAAGACCGAATCCCCTAACTGTGTAGAATGTGGTCAATTAGAAGATGTATTACATATTTTGGTGGAGTGTGTTCGAATCGAGGCTGAAAGAGCAAATGTTTGCAATAAATATAATATAAATAGATTAGATATCGGATTCAGATTGAGGGCGTATATCAGAAAGAAGTCTCAGATTGAGGGCGACTAAATCTAGTCCAGTTTAACCCCCAGGAGACATAAGTTTGCGCGTTAACCGCTAAAAAGAACCCCTTTTTCGTATCCCCTCAGTTTCAAGGCACTCCCCTTGTTGCCTCAGCCAGTATCGGAATCCTCGGCGTCGACATATCGAGTGACGTGCAGTTTCGTGGTCACTTGGAAGGGAAGGCTAAATTGGCCTCTAAAATGCTTGGCGTGCTCAGCAGAGCGGGACAGTATTTCATGACGGCACACCGCCTGCAACTTTACAAGGCGCAGGTTCAGCCGCACATGGAATACTGTTCCCATCTTTGGACTGGGGCTCCCCAGTACCAGCTCCTTCCACTTGACCGCATCCAGCGCAAAGCGGTTTGAATCGTCAACGACCGAGTGCTTTCCGATCGGATCGATTCACCTGGCACTGCGAAGAGATGTTGCATCCCTTTGTATTTTCTTTCGCATATACCATGGAGAGTGCTCTGAGGAATTGTTCGGATTAATCCCAGCCGCCAAATTTCGTGAACGCACTACGCGGCATACGATTTTTCCGGACCGATACGACCTGGGGACCTTCAAGAAAAGAGCTTACTCCTTTCTAAAGGGCCGGCAACGCACCTGTAATTCCCCTGGTGTTGCGGTTGATCATGGGCGGCGGTAGTCACTTAACATCAGTTGAGCCACATGCTCGTTTGCCCCCTCTTCTATAAAAAAAAATGATGATGATGATTGAAATAATACTAGTTTTTACGGAATTTATCGCGATTATTTAAATTTTTAAATACCCGACGTTTCGAGAGCTTTACAGCACCCATGGTCATGGGAAGGACTGAGATGTTCAACGTCCAGCTGTCATAGTTAACCGCGGTTACCATAAATTAAAATTTAGCTTTTGTTGAAGAACAAGCTAGTATTATTAACACATTATACAGAAAAAACTAGTATTATTTCAATGTGTAGTGTTCGCGTAAATATAAGAAATCATGATGATGATGATGCTCAATTCGCTTGTATATGTAGAATAAACTATGTATTTTTCCTTTGAAGTGTTTGATCTAGCGGCCTTTATCATTTGTCATGACCATTTTTCGCAATACTTGAAATTTGTCTTGTAGAATAAAACTTACTGTTGCTCACCATAGTTGATGGCACCAGCGCCATCTAATATCTAACAAAGGAACTAAGCTTTCCAGATAACTGCACACTCGTATTTTCTACATCTAGTCGATCGGGACCGGTATTTGCGGGAATAATGTATATGTTTCGGTGGAAAAGGCCTATATAAAAGCGTTTAAGTCCGCGACCGGGGGAGTATTGAATTGGCGATACGAGCGAAGCTTTCGGAGCGAAATAAAGTAAACTTAAGTGTTAAGTGTGATTAATTATTAGTATGATTTAAGTTTTAATTGGTGATCAGTAATTAAGGTGTCAATTTGGGTAATTCAATCGGCAGTTTTTATTGTCACGAACCCTAAGCTCGTAACATTACCAACTTAGGTATTTTTGGTCATATAATTTTTGATTTTTATTATAAAGTAGGTGATTTCCGGATCTCAACAACAGCGCCACCTACCGGGTCCAAATATAAATTGAAGCCATCTAGGATCCCAAATATATACAAAAATGTTCATCAAAATCACTTGAGCCGTTTTTGAGCTTTAGCAAGACTAACGGACAACAATTGCAAAATATCCTTTTTATTTTTATCCCATTTTGTGTGTCACCGAAACATTATCTCCTTCTTCATCACCACGTAAAATTTCACGGTTTGACAGACTTTTATCGCTGTAGGGAGAATTTGCCTTAATCCTACCGCTGACGATTGCAATTCCATCACGCGGGAAGTCTAGTAGTGGGTCCTTTTTAATGCCACTGCTCTTCGCTGGACTCGGTATTTTACACCCACGAGATGAAAATGGGGTAATGGATCCTTTTACGCCGCCCACACAGGGCAAACTAATTATCGTTCTCTGCTTAAAGTTTACATCTAATAAACTCCATGCCTTTATAAATTACAGTAATTGATGTCTCGTTACTCAGTGCATTATTTGTATTTTAGCGCATATATATTGTATTTCCGTTTTTTAAATAAATATTATTTTACGGAACCCTTTGGATAGAAGACTTGAATCAGTGATGCAGTTTTCATATACAATGAACAAATATTAAACAACATAATGAATTAGGTACTAACTTATTCAATTTTATTAATTGAAGCGAAATATTATATGCGAACGAAGTCGCAGCCACAGCTAGTAGGAAATAAATATATGTATTTAAATAATAAAATGATATTCAATTTATAAATTTATTTAAATAAATATAAACCTGGACTGGTAGTTCATTAAATAATCATTAACCTACATAAAATAAATTAACGTAAACACAGCTATTTGCTAGTTTCATTCTCGACGAGCATTTAGCACTAATTCTTTTATTTTTCCCTGCACTATTTTACCTGAAAAGGTCATTGGTAATTTATCGACGAACACGACACCCCCACGTAACTCCTTATACTTTTCCAGGTGGTCTGAAAATAAATTATTAGCATCTTTTCAGATTTTCTTTTCTTTGAATTTCCTATTAGTCTTACTTTTCAACACTGACCCGTGATATCTCAGGAGGCTGTAAAATTCACAATACGCGAGCAACTCGAATTTGATCCCCACCGGCATCAAAGAAATTGTTAATTATAGTTTTAAGTTCTGATTTGCCACGTGCTCGGTAGTTGAAAATATGCATGTTTGATAAATTAAAAAAATATATATTTCTAAGAAATCTACCAACACGCACAAGGGCAGCGCGGCACATATTTCCCAGGCTTTGAGCCCTCACAGATGTGAGAGAACTGTGCTCAACAATGGGACGTATAAAGGCTATAACTTTACTTCTTCTTTATCAATAGCCCTAAGTTACCGATAACTGTACAAAGCAAGGAAAGAAATATAAACAATATTATCTTATAAGTTATAAATATATTTAAAATAAAAGGCCCGTAGCTGATCACTGCCATCATCATCCCATCACAAGGCCAAGAATACCACAGTACTCAACTCATCGTTTTTGTATATTAGCAAGGAGTGACAAATGAGCCGACACTACATCTATTGAAAAGCAACGAAAAAACTGCTTCGTCGCCCCCGAAGATTATAGTGGAACGCATCACGGTGTGTAATTATACTGGCTACTCTTAAAACCGGAATACGACACTAGATGTACTAATCGTCATAGATAAGCTCAGGGGGTGGGTTGGCTATAGACGTCCGGTACTTGATTTTAAAAACGTTTTTAGTTTAGGAGGCTTGTTAGGGTAAGCTTGAACTTATTACCCTGTTTTTAGATGTCGCAAATAAGTTTTGAATCAATTACGATAAAAATAATTTCACTAAAAATTGCTTATAACGAAATTCTAATCTGTCAATTTGGAACTATTATGAAATAGGTGTCCGACACATGACTTTTAATTTTATTTTTAATTCAGGAGGTTTGTCAGGTTAAAGCTTGAATCCTTTACGCTGTTTTTAGATTTCGTAAATGCCTTTTAAATTGATTACGATAAAAATAAATTTCACTACAAATTGCGTATATCGAAACGCAAATATGTCAATTTGTTTTTTTTAACACGGATACACCGATAAAATAATCACTCAGACCCAGACAATCTATTTGTGGCTGAAGAAGGGACTCATATATCAGGTTTTTCAGAAAACAAATTTATAACGATTCACATTACATTGTTTCTTCATTTACCACTATCATAGCAGAGTTTAAGGCAACCTGACTTTATGGTTAAGATTGATAGAATCTGTTCTAAAACCGATACAGTACGCCTCGACTCCACGTAGCCTTGTCTGGTCTACCCCTAGAGTGCTTTTGTAAAGCCGTAAGCGTGGAGGGAGAGCAGCTTCTCACCTCTGCTTCGGCTCGCATGGCTGCCTGCAATTTGCTACGCAAAATTGACGGGGCTGCACTTACCGCAGCACCGAAGCCGTTGATAAAGTAACTTTGGATCAATATTCCTGTGTAAAAGTGAGGCTATGATTTTACAAAAAAAAAACATTACTTATAAATTATACTATTCCCCAAGGGGAGAAGAGCAGGGGGCTACTCCTACCCTCACCCGCTCTTCCACCCCCTGCCACCCCATTACGCAAGTACCGAATGTCTATAGTTTTACCCAGGGAGTGGTTCATTCATTAAGACTAGAAGACTAGACTATAAGTCTATTAAAAATCAACTGCTAATGTGCTGGGCATGGCCTTACCTACCATGCTTGACCGGTGGTTGAGCAACCGCAGTATTTTATTTTTTAATCCGTCATCAGGAAGATACTTCTGCCCATTACTAGTTTCATTTCCACTGTCGCCTTTTACGACACCCACAACTCTACTCTACTCCATGTACATTATTATCATCATCATCAATAGTCCGTAAGAGTTCACAGCGTGACATGAGTTTCTTCTTTTTTAGAAAGGATTTGCTATAATGGCCATGCTTGGAAAGCCGATTGGCGATCGTAGTACCGATCTCTATGTTATGTTTCGCTTAAGCTAGGTGATTACACCGCCATCTATCGGATGCTGTGTGATCGTTTTGGCATTTTCCTTAGTCGCCACTTATGACATCCACGGGGATAAATGTAGTGATAGATTTTCTTAGTTTGCTTCCACGCGGCCGTTTACTTACGAGGACGTAACACTTACTGCTAACTAATTCTTTTATCTCCTGTGCGGTTACGGTGGAGTCTGGTTTTCGAATGACACATGCAACTGGATGCTGGCCGTCGTCTGGATGCGGTATACTAGTTACACAAACATCTAACACTCCATGATGTTGAAGTATTAATTCCTCTAACTCTGACGGAACTATCTGCAAAGTTTTTTGAAAATGTTAGAACTGCAGTGTATGCTCATGTAGGTATATATACGATAGACTAAGAGGCATTCAGTTAGTACTAAATCTACAGTCAAGACCACTAAACGTATTATTTATTCCCCGAACCTCCTAACATTATTTATGGTGACCCTGCCAGGCGCTGCTACAATACACGCGCACAGCCGGGACCTCCATAGAAGATAAAAGTAATTTAATCGTTTTATTTTTAATCGTTAATTAACAAGTAGAAAATACACTAGTATTAATAGAAAAATTCAAAATGATGATAATATACCTCAAAAGTAAATCAGTAAATAACTAACACTAATAATAATAATCTTTATTTTGCAACAATATAGTTGTACAACGGTGTTTAAGCATAATTAGTTCTACATATTCTACTATAGTAGTGTGCAAATATTAATATTATAAATTATAAATGTTGCGTCCAATTATCATTAATTTGTTTCTGTATTTATTTTAAATTTATTAATTCCTTGTGTCAAATTTTATATAAAGTAATATTAAAAAAAGCGTTTGTTACTAAGTAGGTCGTTATCGTATTAAGAGATCTCCTAATAAAGAATAACAATAACAATTATGTTATTGTTATTCTTGTGTTACATACCTGAATATTAATTCAGGTATGTAACACCAACATAAAAAAACATAATTGTTAAGTAGGATACACATCTTAATAAAAACGGAAGGGAAGCTGACTAGAAAAATGCTACTCTATTATAAAGTATGTACTATGTCGCCGGCCTAAGAGATTTTAATAGCAATGTTTCAATAGCAGAGTTAAACTATTTAAATATTTCGTCAGTCAAACTAACGAAATATTATACGATTTTGTACAAAAATTAACAAGAATGTATTTAAAAGGTGTGAGAAATGAAAGAAAGAAATGTTCAAAAGTTGGAATATGAATGATTAAGTAGCTAAGTTTCGCCAATATTGGACTGATCACCCAAATATTTGATGATGCTTAAACTTGTGGTGTTGAATATATATATATATATATATATATATATATATATATATATATATATATATATATATATATATATATATATATATATATATATATATATATATATATATATATATAATATGTTAGGAGAACTATGCATGAAAACAATAGATATAAAAGATAATGATTGAACCTTAATAAATAAGTAATGGAGAGATACGGGAACGTCCATCACTGGTATAACATAGATTCCTCGAGCAGGGTATGTTTCCGTGATTGGATGATAAAATCGGGACTAACGGGTACTAGAGAACAATACCTTCAGTACCTGATGTATACGACTTTACTCATATTAGTACTGTTAGGAACCAGAGAAGTCTTAAATTTATTTACCTTATTAATGGGTAAGAGGTGGAGGTTATATCCTTCAATAGATCACAGTGTGAACTTAGTGTTTGTCCTTGACAATTGTTGGAGTCTTTTTAAATGGCTTAAACGAAGACCTCAAAGTTGTGCGTACAACCATATTCTCTATGACACAACCCAAGGTGCACTTTTACCTTTATATAATACGATAAATAATAAATAAATAAATTTTATTTCCTTCCTAATTACACATGTGAGACGCGTGAAAACCGGTCCTAACTTTGGAGTGCACTTCTTCAGCACAATAAGTGGACTCCACACACTTGACTTGTTGATATCCAAGGAGAGGAAGGTGTTCCGCCGTCATCGAAAGTCGAGTTAGAAGAAGAAGAGAAAGAGAGACCATAGCAGATCGGCTTTCTCCATTGCGGCATGGGCCAGTAAGTCGTTCTCCCTGTGCAGAGATGGCAGAGATAGCCGACAGAAGTTCCCTTGAACAGCGTTCGCGGGAGAACAGAATGCACGTGTCCCCGAAGAAAATCAAACTAATTTCTCGCCATTTTTGTCGATGTATTCTGACTTTGCCTTGGCATAAGACTTTTAAAGGATCTGGAGGCGGAATTATACTTCTTTTTAAGAGCGCTAGTGTTTGCATCCCGAAACGTTGATACGTTAGCCCAGGCCCGGTAGTACTCCTGCTTATGGCGTGATGCAATTTTACAGGAGTGACCAAACTACGGTTGAGTTCTGCCTTCGATAGGCACCACTGATGATGGCATAATACATTATCTGTGGTGGAACAAATATTATTACAATTAATTACGTGGTAGAGCCATGCTGCAGTTATATTAGTAGTATAGTTGTAGCACGAATGGGTCGGCTTGACCGGGAAAGGACCACGCTCTCACAGAATACCAGCGTGAAATAGTAGCTTAATGCTGCTGTATTTCGTATGGTGAGTGTAGAGAACCGGAGACCCTTTTTACTGGAAACGAGGCATTCCATCTTAGTCCTCACGGGTGACAACGCATCTGCATTTTGATTCGTAATCGAGGATAGATGTAGATGTCTATGGGCCATAGCAACCACTTACCATCAGGTGGACTGTGTGCTCGTTTGTCACCGAATCCTATAAAAAAAAAAGAAAAAAAAAAAGTAACAATAAGTCTAATAAAAATAACAAGCAATAATAAAAATTAAAACTACGTGTTATAATATTAGCTACCTTCCTGAACTAGGCTGGGTACCTGTGTTTCAGACCATCACTTGCACTATGAGTTTAATAATTTAGGGCACTAGATAATATATATAAATAAAGTATATTATGTAATAAATAAAATAACTAAATAACAATTATTTGTTACCTATAATTAATACAAACTATTTTAAAATTCCTAACAACTTCTCTGTGTCTTCGTAATTTAATTTATTCAGATATTCCTTACAATTATATTACATTCCTTATAACTTACACTATATATTTTTAGTGACTTGTTCAGCTTCTTATATAGAAATGGTCCTAAAAATATGTCAAATGCGTGTTTGGTTTGTGGGTTTACAAAAATTAAGTCCATCCTTCTCCTGTCTACGGATTTTAAGTAAAATGGAAGTTCAGTTTACTGTATTCATATGATGTTCAGGTTAAACAACTGAACCACATGCCAGGTAAAGTTGATGTGTAGGAAACATGAATTGACGGAAAGTGGCTACCTTTAGAACTGCTCTCCGAGCACTCGGACTCAGCCTTTGGTTGACGTCGTACGCTCCACGAGGCATTCGTACTTTTATCTAGAATGCGGGACTGAAACTCTTCAGTACTGGAAGAAGTCCAAGATAATCTCGGTTTCCCATAATGTTTTATAGAGCAAGAGTGACAAACGAGCACACTCCACCTAATGGTAATAATAATAATAATAATTTGGCGTAGGGAAGTGACGACCCCATCGCCCGCTGACGTAACGGTTATGTGACAAAACCACTACGTCAGCGCAGTCAGTCAGCACCTTGCCAAGAGGTGTTAGTGCCGTGCCTCGGCAAAAATTAAAGGCGCAAAGGCCCGCTTGTGCACATGGCCCTACCATAAAACGGCGCCGGGTCTGGGCGTCTCCCGTTAAAGGACGCCCACTTTTATGGATGGGCCGCTGCCTGGAGGTCGCCAGGGCGCGTCTGGTGCTGGCGCTGAACGCGACAGCATGCGAACCGCCAGCCGAGCGAGAGGTGCTACACGACCACCCATCAGCCCCTCGCATCCATCATCCCCACCAGCTGGCTTGGTGTCGGCAGGGTCTTCGCAGGCCCAGCAATCGGCACCCGCCACTGGTGGAGTACGCCGCATGCAATGGACAACCGAAATGAATACTAACGCATTGCGGGCGTATTTTAGGGCGAAAGGGGGAGAAGTTGGAGGTTTGGCGTATCGGGCTAGGATGCATCGTCTTTTTGCTGAGCTGGAGCCATCTTTAACCGTCTCAGAGCAAAACCTGGCAGACCGGGTTCGGTATATCTTGCGCTCAAATATATTTGATGTCGCCGAACTCGAACGACTACGACGTGAGGCTGTTCCCTCATCGGATGAAAATGCTACGGCTGAGGATGCGGCGCCACAAATTGCAGAGCAACCCGCAAATCCGAATGCCGCCGTGAATACCCCAGTTGTGGTTGATTCAAACGATGATGGAACAGTCGCCCAGGAACTGGAATTAGAGCATATGAGGAGTACATTGGAAGAGGCGATTGTGGAAACGCGCAGTACGCCTCTCGAAAATCGACCGCGACTTCCCCGCATAGCCCTAAGCAAGCGGAATCGGGCTGTCGTGAGGGCTCTGAACCCAATGCTGGTGACCTATTTGGAAGCCAGCCGGGACCTTTGCGAGATGGACTCAATTCTTTTTGGCGCCGCACTGGCAGTGTGCCGTATTATAGGCGCCAAACTTTCCACGGCTGGACGCGCTACTGGACAAAGTAGCGCTATCCCAGCCTGGAGAATAAGAATTGAAGAACGTATCGCAAAGGCTAGGGCCCTCATCGGCAGACTGATATGCTTCAGGTCAGGCAACAACAGGCCAAGGATTGTGCGCACCGTCAGGATGGCATTTGCTGGGACAAATGTTAGATTGTCCCAGCCGGATATAATGCAAAAACTGACGGAGCGCATAGACGACCTGAAGCAGAGAATCGCTGCTTGGGGAAAGCGGATTCGGCGATATACCGAGAGGTCGACACGGTTTAACCAGAATCGTCTCTTCCAGAGTGATCAGAAGAGGTAGATCTATAAATCGTTGGAGCGACCAATGGTAAGTGGAACTGGCCCAGCACCGAATCAGGCCGACACTGTAGCATTCTGGCGCGGCCTGTGGTCAGAGCCCATAAACCACAGCGTGGGCCCTTGGACGGAAGTTGTGGCGAGTCAGTGTGCGAGTATAACGCCCATGGACCCCGTCATTATAACGCCGGATCACGTAGCTGAGGCGGTCCGTAGGGCCCCGAACTGGAAAAGTCCGGGACTCGACGGGCTGCATCACTACTGGCTGAAGGGGTTTGTGGTGTGTCACACTGTGCTCGCCCGACAGTTCCAAGAGGCTCTCAACCAGAAGTCGCTCCCGAGCCTCTTCACTACTGGGATCACTCATTTGGTTCCTAAAGACCAGGTTACCACAGACCCGAGCAAATACCGCCCCATCACGTGTCTGCCGACCATATACAAGACACTAACATCCATTTTGAGCGCGAGAATCACTCGTCACCTGGAATAAAATCAGGTGATGTCGCGCGCTCAAAATGGATGTCGGGGCGGCGGTCGTGGAACCAAGGAACTACTCCTCATTGACGCGGTCATTGGCAAAGTGGTGAAACGCAACCGTCGGAACTTCTCCGCCGCCTAGATAGACTACAGAAAGGCATTTGACTCGGTGCCCCATACATGGCTAAAGAGGATCCTCGAGCTGTACAAGATTGACCGTACAGTTTGAGACTTCCTCGAGCGGTGTATGGGGCAGTGGAGTACGATCCTCTGTCATCTAGGCGAGCGGATGACGGATGCGGAAAGCCGCATAAGGATAAGAAGGGGTATGAGTCCAATCTGGTTCTGCCTCTCTTTGAACCCTCTCAGTACTTTACTGGAGGGTTCCGGGAGGGGATTTCAGCTTCGGAAAGGAGGTAGAAAAGTGACCCACCTCTTCTATATGGATGACCTCAAATTATTCGCCTCCTGTCGCTCCCATCTTATGGAATTGCTAAACATCACTTGTGAATTTAGCAATTCTATTGGAATGGAGCTGGGGACGGATAAGTGTGCGGTCCTTCATGTTGAGAGGGGTAGGGTTGCTAACTCTGAGGGCATAGACTTATCTATGCCCGTCAACTTAAGGACCCTTTCCGAGGCTGAAACATATCGATATCTGGGTATGTCACAGAACATGGGTATCGATGAGGCTGGTATGAAACAGTCAGTTTGCGACACGTTTTATGCACGCTTGACCAAAGTGCTTAACAGCCTTTTGTCCGGTGTGAATAAGGCACACGCATATAACGGCTGGGTCATGCCTGTCCTCATGTATACCTTTGGCATACTCAGGTGGACTCAGACCGAACTTAACGCCCTGGATAGAAAAGTCCGCACTACCATGACGTCCCATAGGATGCATCATCCGAGATCGTCGGTAATGAGGCTGTACTTGCCGCGAAAGCATGGTGGGCGTGGCTTCCTGAGCGCGCTCACCATGCATAATCGCGAAGTGTGCAGCCTCCGTAATTACTTCCTGGTGAGATCGGATGATCCATTCTATAATGACGTCATTTCTAGTGATAAAGGACTTACCCCTCTATCCTTAGCCAACGAGCAATGGCAGGACCCGGCAGTACTAAGCATTTCCGACCGGGAGACCGTATGGAAGGAGAAGGAGCTCCACGGGAGGTACTACAGGGTTCTACATGAGCCCTTCGTAGATACAGTTGCCTCCCTCAACTGGCTACGTTTCGGTGACCTCTTCGGGGAAACCGAGGGTTTTGTCTGTGCAATACAGGATCAGGTTATTAAGACCAACAACTATCGGAGATACATCCTAAAGGATGGCACCGTCGACGTCTGTCGAGCTTGTCGCCATCCCGGTGAGTCACTTAGGCATGTCATCTCCGGTTGTTCGGCGCTTTCTAACTCTGAGTACTTGCACAGGCACAACCTAGTAGCCAGAATTCTACACCAGGAGCTCGCTCTGAAATACGGTCTCGTGGGCCGGAAAGTGCCGTATTACAAGTACTTGCCGGAAGCCGTGCTCGAAAATGATCGCGCCAGGCTCTACTGGGACCGGGCCATCATCACAGACAGGACTATTCTTGCGAATAAGCCTGATATTGTGCTGATGGACCGGGCACAGTCAAGGATATTTTTGGTCGACATTACCATTCCATATGACGAGAACCTCGTGAAAGTCGAAACAGATAAACGAACAAAATATCTGGACCTGGCTCACGAGGTGACCGATATGTGGGGTGGTCTGCCGGCCGAAATTATTCCTGTAGTCGTCTCTACGAATGGGCTAATCCCAGTCAGCCTCTCGGGTCATCTGAGGCGACTGGGACTCCGTGACGGACCGCTCCAGGCTCAAATGCAGAAGGCGGTGCTCCTCGATACCGCCCGCATCGTCCGCCGGTTTCTTTCCCCTTCCTCCTAATCCTCGGCCGTTTGGTCTCCCCTGCCGAGGGCTTCCATCTGGTTGGGCTTTTATTTATTTATGTATTTTTGTATTTATTTTATGTTATTAATATTTATGTATATTTATCGTTTCATTTTAATTTATAATTATATATTTATATAACCCAACCAGATGAGAAAACTATATAGATAACCCATAATAATAATAATAATAATTTATTTATTTCTCACCACAAACGACATGGAAGATACATTAGTGTTACATCTCTATTTTAACAATATTTTGTCATTCATGGGAGACTGGTGCCCGTGTAGGTTCAAAGACCCATATTACAGGTCACCAGGCTCCCCCAAATTTACTTGGCAACAAGTATAATATTATAAGGAGATCATTTATGTTATGGTTAGAAATAATAATATTTAGAGAAAAAATAAAAAATATAAAATAAAAGATACAAAAACCACATATTTTTGTAGCGTAAGTATGAGAGTTTGTGACTGTTAGCATGTCTGCGTGTATGTCCGTGAATATTTATGAGATAATTTGGAGTAATTGTTCGGTATCTGTGTACGAAAGGGTCTGAAGATATTCCACAAGTCTATTTTTACATGACCATCTGTTGACTTCATAAATAGATAATTTTTGGTGTAATTTATTATATAAATACGGACCCAAAAAAGTAAAGAATTTCCTAGCAAAAGATGTGAAGAAAGGCACTGACTGAGCTACCAGATGATTACGGCGGCAATGTTCCTTTTGAGTTATTTTTGAAATTGCATGTTGTCTTAAAACTATATGTAGCACAAATAGTTGTCGAACTGTAAGAACTTCGCTAATTCTATACAAATCTAAAGTTGGGTATAAGTAGGGTTTAAAATGGATAACTTTTAAAAGTGATCTTTGCGCACGCTCTAGTTCAATAATATGTGTTTTGGCTGCACCACCCCAGACTTCAATTCCGTATGTTAATAAAGATTGACACAAAGCATAATAGGCCAATTTTAGTACTTCTCTATTAGCAACATGTCTTAATTTTTTTAAATATAAAAATCAATTTACGCACTCTACCACATAGTGTTTTAATATGAGAACGGAATGTTAAGGTGTTGTTAAATAATATGCCAAGATACTTGATACTATTAGTCTTCTCTAAAACGGGACAGGAACAATCTAAAGTGTTAGAATTAGCACAACAGTGAGCAATGATTTTATGCGCGTCTCCAGGTAAGGATGAGGTACGGATTGCAAAAGGCATATATTTAGTTTTCTTATAACTTAGAGTTAATAAGTTCTTCTTAAGCCAAGCACATACCATATTAAACCCAACCTGAGATTGCCGGAAAACATCCTCCCAGGTGCTTCCAGAAAAAAGGAGAGCTGTGTCATCAGCAAATGTAATTATCTTGCCATTGTGAAGATTAAGGTTACACAAATCATTAATAAAAATGAGGAATAGGGTCGGACCAAGTATACTACCCTGAGGAACACCAAAAAAGACAGGAGAATCAGAGCTGATGACACTATTAGACAACTTGACACACTGACATCGGCCACTGAGATAGCTAGAAAATAATGTAAGTTGACAGCCTCGCACGCCAATATCCTCAAGTTTTTGGAGCAACAGTGGAATTGAAACGGTGTCAAAAGCTTTCTCTAGATCGAGAAAGATGGCTAAACTCTTTCTACCCTTATATAAGTTTTGCGTAATGTAGTTGGTAACCCAAAGTAAAGCATCTGATGTTGATTTTTTTGCACGAAAACCGAACTGGACATTTGATAATAAATTCTTTTGCTCAAGGTAGGTATAATGGTAAGTGGATACTGTGTCCCATAAACATATACATCCATTATCGATTACAAATCAAAATGCATCTGGCGTTGTCGTCCGTGACCCTATGAGGATTAAGATGGAATGCCTCTTTTCCAGTACATAGGGACCTCGGTTCTCTACACTCACCGTACGAAAAACAGCAGTATTAATCTGCTATTTTACGCCGGTATTCTGTGACAGCGTAGTCGTTCCCCAATCGAGCCGACCCATTCGTGCTACAACTATACTACTAATATAGCTGCAACATGGTTCTACCAACAATTCTTGGAGTGTAAAATAAGATGGCTACGCGTACGTCGGAACCGTTTCCCTTGCTCATCTTCAACTATAAAAGACCTTGTCTCCTCGGCACGAGCTACTATTGAAACACGTTTCCTACCAGCACTACATAATAAAGTAGCTTTATCGCCTACCAATAAACGCTCAAATGATTTCGTGGACTTGTCATTTTATTTTTTAAATTCTTCTCTATGAGCCATCAAAGATTGACAATTGTGATCGTTATCTACTGGAGCTCTTAATAATTTTCAAGATATTGGGAGTTTCGTTTTTATCCGTCTCCCCACAAGCATCTGTGCCGGAAAATCTAAACCATTTTGAAGCGTGTACCTGAAATTTAATAGATTTAAGAACCCTCTTACATTTCGGCATTTTACGCTCTTAACTTTAGATATTTTACGCTTCAAGTTTTGTTAGGATGGCGTTCACTGGATGGAAAAATGTTGGTGTGTCATTTTTATGTTATCTTATTAATTTATTATAATCTATTTGATTTATTTTTCATTATTGTTGGACCTTAGTGTTGAAATAAGTACACATAAATATTTTAATTATTTCACAGTAATAGATTGTTAACCGATGTTATATAATATATGTGATTAATGATCGATTATATCTACTAAAGGTAGCATGATGGTATAAATAAATAAATAGTGCGGTTGCAATCTGTTGTGATAAATAAAATAACCAACTATAACTAATATTCTTTAATCGGTCAATTACCATATTTTCATTATAAAAATATTTGTCGCAACGGCATTGGCCGAGCTTATCTTGAGTCAATAATTTCAGGCAGTAGACACTTTTCTTTTCTTTTCTTTTAAATGTTACCCCTCACACTACGATTTTCTCCTGTATCATGGAGGCAGTTTACAAACATAAATTGCACAAGGATCCAGACCCGGAACAATTATTGGCCATACAAATACTTGTTCCGTGCGGGATTCAAACCCGTGGCCCCCAGGGCAGCCACTCATTGCTAAGCCACTGTGCCACGGAGCCATCAACAAACACTTTTTATAAAACGCTAGAAGCGTTTTATAAAAAGTGTTTGGGTAACATATTCAAAATCCAAAATTTGTCATCTTTGTAGATTTTTAGTATTGTCACTGCATAATCTGGGCCAGTCCATATGGCAAGCGCGCAGACATTTTTTTCTCCATTATTTTTTCTCCAGATATAGGATATTATTTTTTTTACGTTTAGCGACACATTGATACTTGTTTTTATTTTTCTCCATTCCGACTGGTAAGAAAGCTCAGCTAATACTATTTGAAATATACTGTACGAAAGTCAATAATTCCAACGATTAAAAACTGTGGGTGTAGTTGATGATGCTCTAGTCACAAAAAAGCTGCGCCAAGGCAATCGATGCACACTACGATAATATCGAAACGAGACGGAGCGCGCGAAATCAAGTGACACAGGTTGAGGACCGCTCATGCGCTAATGATTTCAGAATGCCGACGCAGGGAAATATATGGTAGTTTTATTTAAGTAATTAAAAAATAATAGTAATGATTTAAAAGTAAAAATCTTAGTAGAGTAAATGTTGACATTTTGATATAAATTTTACGTCAAAATGATGTAGAACTTCAGAGATATTGGGGCTTGTTTCGAAGCTTTTTTGGTCGTTAATTGAATTATGTTGATTTTTTTCCTTACCTGAAAGGCATATAAAGAACTTGTATTTTATTATTATTAAAGTATAGGATGTTTTTGAGATAAAAATATTTTTTGATTATGATTATTATTACAGTACTGTTGCACAATGACTAGTCCTATATTAGGGACTTATATGATGGTAAGGTCTATTATACTAAAGCATTATTATAGAAGATCTCTTTGATACATAAGCATTATGATACTAGAGTTTTGGGTTTAAGTTCCATATATTAAAGAATTATGATAGTAAGGTCTATAATGCAAAAACATTATTATAGAAGGTCTCTTTGATGCATAAGCATTATGATAGTAGATTTGTGTATTGAAGTTCTATATATTAAAGACACATAATAATAAGTTCTATGAAATAAAGCAAATATGTGGAAGCTCTCAAATATGTAAAACCATTATATTAATAGAAATGGGATTTGAAATGGATTATTGTAGTGGTGTGTATACTGCACAAAAGCGACCGAGACTGAGCTAAACTTCTACTCGCTAAACCGATGTGTCCAAGACATATCTTAGTGCCGGTGGTAAGAGGGTTTGTTGTAGCAATAAGGCTTTCCCGTGGACATCGCACACCCATACCGTTTGTGGGCGGCGTCGTAGCGTATAGCGATGCGTTGTCTGTCTTTTGGATTGGGATGAATGTGTTTGGTAGCAGTTTTAAGTGTAACAAGCATACTCAACTTTATGTCTTAGTGCATTAGCGCTATGATACGTGGCGTTTTGTCCACTGGCGTCTTAGTAGCATACTTTGGTGTTGTTTTTGTTTACAACAATATAAATTTTGTTACCAGTCGTTAAAGTCGATAGGTATCATTTGTGTGTGTTGTGAGGGGGCACCATCCGTATGATAATTGCATTGATGCTTACTGCTACTTACAGTATTACGTCTTATGATGGATCTGCGGGTGTGCTACGCCTGATTAGACACATTCTTGTGGCTATGGTCGATGAAGGTATGTGGGTGGTGATGTCTGCTGGGATGTATAGGGGACCTTGGGATGGTGTAAGCCCGACGATAGTCGTATTGATGCTTGTTGCGTTCTGCAGCATTGCGTCTATGCGATGGTTGTTTAGCGGGTCGCTATTCTCAATGGCGCTCTCTGCATCTTGGTTCGACTCACACCTAATTAGCTTTGCCCAAGTCGGGTCCCTCCCCATCCATTACGGGGCTGCAGACTGTCTGACCTCCACGGTGTTTTATATAACAACATAATAAAATATCTCTATAACTTTCACACCTTTGAATGATTGAAGGCAACCTGTTGGTGGGTGAGACAAACATGATCGATAATGCATATACTCAACGTCAGTGACACAAACCCTTTCTGATGGCAAATTATTTCTATTATCTTATAACTGCCTTTTGGCTATATCTGCCGTTGTATTGGTTGGTGGAGCATATGTGTCGACCTCATGCGGGTGGTAGCTGGAGGAAAGATCTGAGGAGACTCTCAAGGCTGCGGCCGAAAGCTGCACAACGTGGGACCCTATTCCCTTGAGGTGAGCAGTATACTCATGACTCGCTCTGCGGTAATGCCATATCTATATATAGTAACTGGTGGTGATGGGTATACACTTACATATATACAACTATAATATATATATACATATATATATATATATATATATATATATATATATATATATATATTATAGTTGTTGACTGCCTCCTTAGTCTAATGGTTGTGGTAGTGCGACTGCTGACCATGAGGTCCTGGGTTCAAATACCGGGCCGAGCCAAAAAACTCAATTATTGATGTTTTATCAATAGATGCTCGGAGTCAGGTATATAGCGGTCATGCCATGCATGTTAGTGGTCAGCCGTTGGTCATGCTCCTGATCTCTCTCCGGTCGTGTCGGTTTACCGTCCCATCGGATTATGAAAGTGAGGGAATAGAGAGTGCGCCTGTGCTTGCGCATATACTTGGGCATTATTATCATGTTCTGCGCCGGTGGCTAGCCTCCATTGAGGCAGGCCGCCGTGACCGAGATTCGGTCTGGAGGACATTATTATTATAATTAGTGTTACTGAAACTTGAAAGACGAATAAAGGGTTGGAAATCATTCAATTAGCTGAAAGTTTTGGCATAAGTACAGATGAGATAAATAAAATCTTTAGTCAGTAGCGTAATATACTCGTAGTATATGGATGGACAAATGACACACTAGGCAATTTCGGACGGAAGTTAAAGAATACAAAGTTGCCGATGATAACGATCCGTTTCAAGAATTGGCAGAACTTGCTTTACATGTTTTGGTTTTACCCCACTCGAATTCTGACGTCGAAAGGATTTTAAGTCAGATGAGCGTAATTAAATTGAAGTGACGAAACCGTATGAATCTTAATACATTCAATTCGATCATTAGAACTGGCTTTAAATGTTTTAATTCGAATTGCTTTAGTTATGACATTCCTAAAAAAGTTACAAACAAAAGTAGACAGCAAGGATGTCTAAATATTCAAACTGTCAAAACAAAATTCCACCACAGCACAAGCAGGACCTTCCACGATGAAGAAGACTGGCTTGTAAACTTGTAAATATTTTTTGTCATTTTGCGTAAATTTTAATCAAAAATAATAATTACCAAATTTTTAATAGTTTTTATAATTTAGCGCTTTATTTCGAAAAATATCCAAATCTGGCGCTTTTTTGAAGTCAATTCAGCGCGTTTTCTTTGAAGAGTGTCAATAACACTATCGTTCGTTATGCGACATTACGAAATTAAAACCTAAATGACACCCGATATTGCAAACCAGCAGTGCGAATGTGTAACTCTGGTTGGATTCCGCAACTGCTTTAATATTTTGGTTTGTCCATAAGAATTTGTAAGCAGAAATAAGGACATCGGCTTGTTATCGATACTGACACTGTATGTTATTAATCTGATACATTTAGTTAATAGGACAAAACCAAACGTCAAACGTCAAGACAAGAGTCACACAGACCTGTGATATTCCAGGCCGTGGGAAGCCACAATTATAACTTTTTCGAAATAATACATACCTGACTTTCGCGATACTTGATGAGCATCTTTATCCGGTCAACAAAAAAGTAATTGTCTTTCTCGTCCCTGTACAATAGATCGCCGGTCTTGAAATAGCCATCTTCTGTGAATGACTTTTTCGTCTCTTCTGGATTACCCAAATATTCCTTAATAAAAACATTTGTATTATAATTTGTTTTAATTACGAGTATATACCTATATGTGAAACACGTACTGGAGTTAATTAATTTATTTATTCTCTATTATGCACCTTAATTAAAAGGATTACCAAGAGGGGGAGATTGGGATTTTTTAAATTAATTTCCCTTCACCATTTGCCCACATTTCTTATTTTGAACCCTCTCTGCAATTGTTTTATAGGATAGTGGGCAACGAGTATACAGTTCACTTGATGTAAAGTGACTACCGCCGAGCTTAATCTTTTGCGAGGATTTGTGGTTTATCAAATCTAATGCAATGGTGAGGACTATCTTGAACATGTTCACAGACTGCAGGCTGAACTGAAAAAAAACTCCTCGCAAAAGAACACCGATTCCTACCAAGGATGATACGCGAGGCTACTGAAAACGCGATAAAATCCGTAAATGGAGTTTTTTTCAATGAGTAGTATTCGCGTAAATTTAAGAAATCATTAACTTGGATTTTCCCGTTGTAGGATTAGCACTTTTAATGCTGACTCTCGTAGATGTTCTCAGTATTTTATTACTTTAGGCACTGGCATATACGGTTATACCATTATCTATCGGGAGCCATGAAATATTTCTAGTGTATCCCATAATCCTTTTTAGGACGATATGGCGTTAGAGAATTCATCAAATTCTCTTACTTCGCCACTCAGACAACAAATAAAATAAAAACATACCGTAAAACATAAGCCCTTCGCCAACAGTTCACCGTTTTGGTATGGTTCTTTTATTTCCAATCCAGTATCGGGATCTACTAACTGAAATAAATTGAAAATAAAATTAAAAATTGTCTTTATATTGGATTTTACTTACATAGACGTTTATAATATACGTGAACCTGGTTGGTCTGGTTTGGTCACAAAAATCTTAATATTTCCCAAAATAATACAAGATTTTATCAACAATTGAAATTCACTAACGTATAGTCTGTTAATTTGAGCTACCTGACTCCTTGATGACTAGTATTGTTTTTACCCGGACTCAGACTGCCTCCTAGGTGCAGAAACGAGTCCTACTACTAATGTCTATACTTAACCTTGAGTGAAACAGTAACCATTCCTCTTATTGCTAGCGGCTGTGATCGTTCTGGATCTGCATCTTTAACAATTTCACCGCACGTGGACCACACAAACCGATCGTTACTATAGTCAATGGCACACAAAGATGTCAACTTTGGAGTTGACTTTTACAAATAATTACTGATGGGGAACAAAGTATAGAGAGAGATCTTCTAATATACAGACAAGGTGACTCAGTACCACGCTTTATTCAGCTACGGATAGTTTGGTCGTTTATGATTTTATTAAGATAATGATACGGCTCTTTACTGTTAATTTCAATAATACTTTTGAAAGATGACAAATGACTACATAGTCCAAACCGACATATTCCCGTTCAAACCGACATATTCGTGATCTAAACTTAATACAGCTACAGCGTGGCTTTACCACGTGTAAAATAAATAATTAAAGTCGATCAAATGTCTACAGCTGAACAAAAGTTTCCTCCATAGATGGTCTCATATTTGTCATAGTTACTTCGCTCGGTAGGCGGTTTGGCTCTCCTTTTTTTATTATTTTTGGTTGATATGATTAAGATGTTTTGATAATGATTAAGATGAACCGTGGTAGCTCTGATGGAAACGCGAGTAACCCGGGTACGATCACCGCCGGCACCAATGAAATTGTTAATTGTAATTTTAAGTGCTGATTTACCACGTGCTCGACGGTGAAGGAAAGCACCGTGAAGAAACCTGCATGTCTGAGGAATAAGAGAATATAATATTTCGAAGACATGTGAAGTTTACCAACAAGCATTGCGGCTGCGTAGCGGACACTTCCTTGCCCTGAAACCCTCTCAGAAATGAGGGAGGCCTGTGCCCAGCAGTGGGACGTATATAGGCTGTTTCAAATCCCTCTATCACATTTTACGACTCCCACGGGACAATAAATGCTAGTGGACTCTCTTACGCCGCCACTACACGGCCAACATTTTATAATAACATTTAGTTACCTTTATGGCATAGCCATATGTAGGCTTGCCGCAACTGCCGCTGGTGCCATTCACGTTGTGAGTTAACACTGGTCCCAAAGTCTCCGTCATACCGTATGCTTCCTTAATAATGGTGCCTTTTTGAAGGCGAGTCTGTTAATCATTCCACATAATTTTTTATATTTTATTTATTTAAAAGCTTAAATGTAACACCTTAATGTAAAAGGTACATAGGGCCGACCTTAAAGGCTTTTGAAAAGTCGGCACGACTTTATGCCATTTGACATTATGCCAGTCAACCCTGGTTGACCCAGAGGCAATTGTTGGCAGGTACGATAAATCTTACTTATGTAATAAAGTGTAGGTATACACAAACCATAGTATACATATTATCTATACAAATAAGTTAAATTGAAGTGTCTATTTGTAATATCAAAATAACAATTTGTTACTAAATGCGTATGAAAGTATATTATACGGTACTTATAAGAAAAAAATACAATTTTTTGTGCCCCGGGTTGGAGTTTGCATGAGCGTCAGAGAGGACATCTGTTTTCAACGCCTCGGCGGCCTTGAAGATTCGGACCTATCCATCTTAAGGCTGGGCGTAGACAGCGACGACCACGCCCGCGTCTACGGGTGCCTCTATAGGTCTCATAGCGATAATGCCGACACAGACCGACTCATCGACCACATCCAAATGGCTGCAGACTCCGTGCTTCAACAGGTACCATCCGCAGAGATCGTGATACTTTCACACATATTAAATTTTTAGGTGTAACGATAGACTAAGATCTAAACTAAAAATTACACATTGAGGCCTTATGCAAGCGTATCAACAGCTTTGTTTATGCTCTTTATAAAAGAAGGAGCGTAACTAACTTGCAATCAGCTATTACCACTTATCACGCGTATGTAGCCTCCATTCTACGTTATGGGGTGATGATATTGGGCAATAGTACTGAGAGACAAAGGGCATTTGTAGCGCAAAAAATGCATCAGAGCCATATGTGGGATTCCACCGGGTGAGTCCTGTAGAGCATCTTTTTGGAGTCTGGGCTTACTTCCCTTGCCAGCACTGTAAATTTTTGAAATGAATTGCTTTGTAAAACCTCATACTGAGCTCTTCCAGAAAGCCAGAAATATAAACTCTCGAAGGAAAAGAAATCCGGACAGATTAGTGTCAAGCGTCATTCCGAGATCTGCTAAATTCAGGAAAAGTTGTTTAGCAATGTGTTAAGGTGTATAATAAGATCCCCATTGTCATCAAAAACCTCAAAATGAATTTATTTAAATCGAGACTCTATATGTGGCTTATTGAACTTAAAGTTATTTTAATAAATGTATTTGACCCTTTTTGAAATAAATGTTACCAGAAATATATGTAACGTAAACGTGCTAATTATACTGCAAGCTAATTATAAGCAAAACATGTGAACTTATTTTACTGTACCACCCACAAACACCATATTTCAAGCAAATAAAGAAATTATTATTATATATTTTTGTCTGCATTAGTCCACAAAATTTAACTATACTACAAGATTTGCCGTAATGGCTACGTTTGCCAGGCAAAGTTGCGTTTGCAGTATCTAACAATTCGCAATTTACGATATTCACCGTTGCAACTCCGAATATTCATACAAATACACGGAATGGAAGTGTTGCCATCTATCGGATAACTTACAGACAACTTTTTAAAGTCGTCACTTACGTAACCCTATAACATTTACCTATACCATAATTATTAGTGCCGTTATTAACTGCCTCTCGTGGTTGGTTGGAAGTCGTAAACGCGGTTGCTGATCAAGAGGTTCTGGGTTCGAGTCCTGGGTCGGGCAAAATCAATTATTGGGTTTTTCGTGTTAAGAAATGCTCAGTAGCAGCCCGGAGTCAGAAAACTTGCCCGTGTCTCTAACCCATGCCTCGGAAGACACGTAAAGCCATTGGTCCTTCACCCGATCTCTCCGGTAGTGTGAATTACCGTCCGATCGAACTATGAGAGTGAAGGAAGAGAGAGTGCACCGGCGCTTGGCTAATCTCTATTGAGACTGGCCGATGAGACCGAAATTTGGTCTGGAGAACACTATTATAGTGCCGACACTATTCGTGCGTATGTAGAAATCATATTAAGAAAAAACTTAACGAAAGGAAGATATTGCCTCAATAAAATTACGATCGTAAAAAGCAATTGTGCTTGAGATTTTAATCCAAGACCGTACTCGAATCCAGTTTTATTTTCTTTATTTGGATCACCAACAGATGATACACAATACTAACAAAAATGTAATTAAACACGGCGACTATACGCTACGTGTTCATCTTCTTACAGGTAACCACGACTTACATAAAAACGAAGTGATTTTTTTAAAGATAAGGAAACAGATAATAATAATAATATGCTAATAATACATATACATAATACATAAACACTCACGCCTGTCACCCTATTTATTTATGTATGCTAATAAGTATACATAAATAAATAGTTTAGTGCAACACGGTCATCGCAGTATCTTCTAATGATCTGTGTGACGATAGGAATCAAATCGTTTCCGTAAAGATTGTGTTTTCCAGTTAATGAGGTTTAAATTGCGTGAAGGTACTGATTTTATACGTGGTAGAGCCATGCTGCAGTTATTTTTACGACAATTTTAACGAAGCTCTATACCTACCTCCTAGTGTCCTTGTGCCTTATTTATTAGCTACTGTATCTATATTGGATACTGTGTCTATATAAAATTCTAAGTCCACCAAATGTTTAGCCAAAAGCTCTATAAGTGATTTCATTAAAATATCACTAATATTTTACGGTCAGGAAAGATATGCTGAATAAAATTAGACCAAGTTATAATTATGATAATGAAACCAAATTAACGCAAACGTAATAACCCAATAAACAATTATGTGAGAAAACTTTGTTGGATTGGGTCGCATATTATAAGATTATAACCCTTATTCTATAAAAAATATTAGGTTTTCAATCCTAATATTTTTTATAGAATAAGGGTTACAAACGAGCACACAGTCCCCCCTGAATTTTGTCACCCCTGAACACTAAAATGGAATGCCACGTTTTCAATAAAAAAGGGTGTCCGGATTTCTACACTCACCATACGAAACACAGCAGTATTAAGCTACTATTCCGACCGAGTCGAACCATTCGTACTATAACTATAATATAGCTGCAGCGTGATTCTACCACGTATAATAATAATTAATATTGAGAATATTAGGATTAAAATGCTATAAATGCAAACAAATGGGTACCTTAAACTGACATATTATGGTATTAAAAATAAATGCATACCCGTAGTTTATTTATCATATTCACTTTAATCTTCGACCCTGCTACGAAGATTTCTTTAAGGCTGCTGAGATCCACTTTGTCACAGTGCATTAACAGTACTGACATCAGCCGCGGACTCATCAACATCGAGTGGGGCTGAAAGAAACAATTTACATTATGAGTAGGCTATTTTGAGGGCTTAGCATCTTTTTTTATAATTTATTTTGATTAAAACTTATTTTAATTGGGATGTTGAACTCCTTGTTTTGGTTCTGTCACGAATAGAGGTTAAATAAAAATGTAATAAACAAAAGTAGGGTTTGAACTCGAAACTCCCACCCGTTTGAACAGTAAGTTTAATACAGGCGACATTTTACGTGAATCATTCATTGGAATTCAATCGGTTATCTTGTAGATTACCGTAGCTCCCTAAAGCAGCATTTTAGATTAGAAAGTCAGCTTCCAATTAACTTTTAATTATTCTGCCAAATCTCAAAAAATATCTGAAAATTTGTTGTTCTGGAAATTGAGAAAATTCACACACATGCACACGCCAAGGGCAGAGATAAGTCACAGACATTATAATTATATCTGTGGGATGAGTATAAAAATACATACACAATGTTATTTTATTCATAATGATATAATATGATGTATAAATGCAAACATATTATTTAATACGTATATTGCATTATACTGTAGAAGATTTATGCCAATTTTGTATAAAATTAAAAGATACTTGTGAATACGACCTTGATGCTTTGACTTGTGAGAAAACTGGTGACTTAATTATATAATTTCTCAGGAAGCCCATATGAAGATAGTTTCGTAAGGAGTACTTTATACCAAACTCGATCGAAGGCCTTCTCTTTGACCAAAATACCTAATGAGCTGGCAGTAATTAGTAGATTCAATTAATTTTATAACAAAGAAATATTTGCGGTAAGCTGAAATGGTCTGAGCGTTTGCATTTTTTAGAAATTGGGTCCACGAAGGCTGTTTTTAAGGAGATTTTGTCAATGCCTAAAGTTTCAAAGTAACGGAAAAGACACATCTTCAGCACAATTCGACGGAAGCCACCGGCCCATCCGACTTAGATCTTGACTTAGAACATAACAGATTAAAATATACATAATTTAAATACTTAGCTATGCAGTTGAATTGAAGGAGTTTTGGCGGGAACTTGGCCTTGATTTTGATTCGTAAAAGTGATGATATTTTGTGAATTAAGTGTCCGCGCGTGTGAACTATTAGGGAAAATGACAATACAAGTGCTTTGATGTTGATATAAACCTCAAGTTATTTTGATCGCTTGGGCGCCTTATGAACTTGAGTGGTTGTCGTCATCAACTGTCCGCTGGGTTGAGCTGTCGTCAAAATCTCACAAGGGCTTCGCATGATATTCCGAAAGAAATGATAGGCTCAGATGGGCTAGAACCCAGAGCCGTAAAGCCAGTTAATAAAAAAAAAGTTGAATTTAATGCTCTAGTCCTTTAGCTAACCAACTTACATTATTAGACTGTTCATACAAATTGACCGCTTAAATCAAATTTTTCGAACATGCTAATACGGGCAGTATTCCTTCTACTATATTACAGCAATTTCTCCATGTTGATGATTTTTAGTAGGACACCTTTTAAATTTCGTAAATCTTCCTTTTGATGGAAATTCCATTTTAAATCTTTAATCGAAAATTATTGAATAAAAATTTGTATGACAACGCATCTGTAGCCTTTTTTGTCTTACAAGGGGACTGTATGTTCCTTTGTCACTTCAGTTCTATAGAAAAAGTATTGTTACCTTATTGTTAAACATATTACCTTGTACTTATTAATCATCTCAATTAAATGGTCGATATCACCCGATCTAGATGTTTGTATCTTGATTTGGTTTAAAAGAGGCATGGTGATAGCGTTCAAAAACCCTGATATCCATTGAATCGAGGACAAATTTAGTCCTATCGTGCGCCTGCCAAAATATAAATTTTGCTAATTCAAAATCATCACATAAGTGAATAACACTCTTAAATTACTTGTGGATACAATTGCATTTAACGGAAATCGTGGTAATTTATTTCCTCGGTTATGTCTTATATTTTAACAGAACTCAGAAGCTATATGAATGGTTTCAAATCTAACTCTATTATTGGCATTTCCGGTGTACCTCAAGGATCGATTTTGGGCCCCCTGCTCTTTATTTTATTCGTAAATGACCTCAAGGTATATTTCACTATCCTCATTATTTAATGTACGCTGATGATATTAAAATTTACAAAAGTGTAAAAACACTCATGACTGCTCACTTCTTTATGAAGATCTTGACAGACTTTGTAAATACCGTTTAGATAACAAGCTTTACATAAGTCTGCCCAAGTATAACGTTGATATCATTTACAAAGAACAAAAAACCTTTCAAATTTAATTATTGTATCAATTGTATAAACTTACAAAAAGTAAACCTAGTCCTAGACCTTGTTTTAATGATGGATTCGAAATTTTATTTAGATTATGTGTGTGATGAAGTGAATAATGCTATATCAAAATTAGTGTATTGGATAATACCTATAATAACAGCATAAACTACTAAGTTTGGAAAATAGCCGCTTAATTGACTGGCTCAGCACGATATCTCCGATGTCTAAAGCCTAGAGACTTGAAATTTGCTAGGTATTACTTTAGCCGAGTAGAAGTCATCTAAGATTTTACGAAATTCCACGGGAGTTAACTAAAGAAATTTCATTTTCAAACTATAGCTCTTACTTCTACAGTATAAAACTTGGCTAAAATATTTTTTGGCATGTTAAAATTTGCCAAGAACGGATTTTATGATATTCCACCAGGGCAGTGCGGGGACGTTTAAAACAAAATATTTAAACTTTTAATATATGGCTTCTAAAGGTTAGAAATTTAGCGAAATTATTATTTTTGTCATCATGAGTTCAACTGAGAACGAATTTTACGAAATTCGACTTACAAACCGGTTTGCGGGGGCGTTATAATTAAAGTAAATAAATTAAAAGTAATTAACTTTTTCTTTAAAACTTTTACTGTTAACTTATAACGGCATTACACAATTCATATGATATAAAAGCTTGTCGCGAGATATATCTGTGTGGATAAAAAAGTAAATTAAATAACTTGATACGATTAATTTTAATTTTTTAAATTTTCAAACCAAGCAAATACGAGAACTTGAATCTCGCGACAAGCTTTTATGTCATATGAATTGTTTAATGAAGTTATAAGTTAATAGTAAAAGTTTTAAAGAAAAAGTTTATTTTATTCTTTTTACCGCAATTAAATAAAAGCTTGTTTTAAAAAAAGTGTTTTTACTCCTAATTTATATTTTTTTACTTTTTAGTTATCGCTGGACAGGTTTCTCAATCTGTACATCTCATTCAATGCATCATTGTTGCAAGGTCATTTACCGGCTAATTTCGAACAGTGTTGCTCCTAAATAAGGAGATTTTCCTCGCTTAAGGTGGTTTGATTTTGGAGTTATACTTCTCCTAGACAGGTTGATATTGATGCCAATGCTGTTGACGCCTACGTCGCCAAATTACACAAGTCAAAGTTAACTTATCGATGCTACGGACTCGAACAACTCGACCTCAATATCATAATTAAGACCTCCGAAAACTCCAGTACACCAAAATTACAGACGGAGTTTATGATCACCTTCTTATTTTTGAAGTGAAACTTCTTCGCTGAGGTTCTAACATATTGTTTATGCAACGATTTCGAGAGATCTTTACTGATAATTATAGGTATTTTAACAGTGGTAGAGCCACGCGGCAGCTTTGCTGTTGCACGTATGGGCCGGCTCCAACCGGGGTGGTACCACGACCTCACATAATACTGGCGTGAAGTGGAAGCTCTGCTTCCGCGTTTCGTCTGGCGAGTGTAGGTGGCCGGACGACCAATCCACAACCCCTGTCTCGCTATCCGTGAATTTTTGTAATATCAGGGGACTTAATTCTATCTTAATCGCCGTCCACTACCATTTCGAAACGGCGAGGCTGATTCCGGCTGATGCTTTCAATCTCTCCAACCCGGGGTACAAACCGGAATATTCCTTTGTGCCTCGGGCTGGAGTTTGCGTATACGTCAGGGAGGACATCTGTTCTCGACGCCTCGGCAGTCTTGAAGGTTCGGACCTGTCCATCCTTTGGCTACGCGTAGACAGCGACGACTATCTGAGCGTCTACGGGTACCTCTATAGATCCAATAGCAGTAATGCTGAAACATACCGACTCTTCGACCACGTCCAAATGGCTACAGATAAGTTGCTACAGCAGATCCCCTCCGGAGCGGTCGTGTTCCTTGGTGATTTTAACGCCCACCACACCAAATGGCTTGGTTCACGTTCAACCGATCATGCGGAGAGATCTGTTAATGATTTTGTTATGACATATGGTCTGATACAACTGATTACTTCGCCTACGCGGATTCCAGATGTGGAGGATCGTGTACCTTCCCTGTTGGACCCTCTGCTGACCACTCATCCGGACGGATATCAGATTTCCGTCGACTCCCCTTTAGGCTCCTCGGATCATTGTCTTGTCCGGAGTGTGATGCCACTCACGCTTAAATCGCGGTTGCACTGCAGGCTGCTGCCGTGTTTGGCATTATAGGTCAGCTGATTGAGATGGGATGCGGTGTTTCTTTGCATCCTACCCTTGGGGCGGGTTTGTTTCTCACCGGACGATTCTAACGTTGTTGCTGATTCTGTCGCTGATGTGGTACATCAGGGTATGGAACTTTTTATTCCTTCTCACACTTTAACATCTCTGGGGAATAGCTTACCACCGGCGATTTTTCCGGACTGATACGACCTGAGGACCTTCAAGAAAAGAGGTGCGTAAGAGATTAAGTCGAATATTGCCAAAGTGCTAGCGACAACCACATGGATCGTGGAAGGCTGTAGTGGCGAAATGACGTAAACGAACCAACAAGCGACAGCGAGTACTCAGTTATTTAATCAAACAAAACCATCACTGCTGAACATATGCCCAAGGTATGCCACAAAGCACGGTCCCGAGCCACCTGCATCCATCTACTTCCTGCATATCTTACCAGGTCGTCACTCTATCTAGTGGGGGGTCGCCCTACACTTCGCGTAGCGGTACGAGCCTGCCACTCGAGAACCTTTCTTTCCCATCAGTTGTCGGTTCTTTTAGTTATATGGTCGGCCCATTGACTTCAGTTTAACTAATGTGTGTGAACTATGTCGGTCACTCTGGTTCTACTGCGGTTATCCTCCTTTTTAATGCTATCATGCAAAGAAGCTCCGAGCATAGCCCAGTGGTAGAGCCACGCGGCAGCTTTGCTGTTGCACGTATGGGCCGGCTCAAACCGGGGTGGTACCACGACCTCACAGAATACCGGCGTGAAGTGGAAGCTCTGCTTCCGCGTTTCGTCTGGTGAATGCAGGTGGCTGGAGGCCCAAATCCCTCCCCCCTCCCCATCAACATGGTAGCGGAATTAAATAATGATAGACTACGACGAGACCGAGACGCAGGTGTCCTCTCCGGCTGATGTCTCGTATCTCTCCTACCCGGGGTACAAATTGGAACACTCCTTTGTGCCTCGGGCTGGAGTTTGCGTTTACGTCAGAGAGGACATCTGTTCTCGACGCCTCGACAGACTTGAAGGTTCGGACCTGTCCATCCATTGGCTACGCGTAGACAGCGACGACCATCCGCGCGTCTACGGGTGCCTCTATAGGTCCCATATCGGTAAAGCCGAAACAGACCGACTCTTCGACCACGTCCAAATGGCTGCAAATTCGTTGCTACAGCAGATCCCCTCCGCAGAGATCGTGATCCTCGGCGACTTTAACGCCCATCACGCCGAATGGCCTAGTTCACGTTTAACCGATCATGCGGGGAGATCTGTTCATGATTTTGCCTTGGCATATGGTCTGACACAACTGGTTACTTCGCCTACGCGGATTCCAGATATGGAGGATCATGCACCTTCCCTGTTGGACCTTCTGCTGACCTCTCACCCGGACGGATATCAGATTTCCGTCGACGCCCCTTTAGGCTCCTCGGACCATTTTCTGGTCCGGAGTGTTGTGCCACTCACGCTGAAATCGCGGTTGCATTCTGCAGGCTGCCGCCGTGTTTGGCATTATAGGTCAGCCGATTGGAATGAGATGCGGTCTTTCTTTGCATCCTACTCTTGGGGGCGGGTTTGCTTCTCGCCGGATGATCCCAACGTTGTTGCGGATTCTGTTACTGATGTGGTACTTCAGGGTATGGAACTTTTTATTCCTTCCTCTGTGGTGCCCATTGGAGGCAAATCTCAGCCATGGTTTGGTCGCTCCTGTAAAATAGCATCATGCTATAAGCAGGAGTGCTACCAAGCCTGGGTTGATGCATCCGCGTCCCGGGATGTAAACACCAGCGCTCTAAAAAAGAAGTATAATTCGGCCTCTAGGTCCTTCAAAAGAGTCATAGCCAAGGCAAAGTCAGAGCACATAGGCAGAATTGGCGAGAAACTAGTTCGCCTTCCTTCTGGAACTCGTGCATTCTGGTCTCTCGCCAAGGCTGTCCAGGGGAATTTCTGTCAGCCATCTCTTCCATCTCTGCACAGGGAGGACGACTTACTGGCCCATACTGTAAAGGAGAAAGCCGATCTTCTAGGCTCTTTCTTTGCGTCTAACTCGACTCTCGATGACGGGGGGAGTACGCCGCCGACCATCCCGCGTTGTGAGTGCTCCATGCCGGAAGTGCAGTTCACACAGCGCTCGGTTCGCAAAGCACTCCTCTCCCTGGACATCCACAAGTCGAGTGGGCCTGACGGAATACCCCCAATTGTACTGAGGACGTGTGCTCCAGAGTTGGCACCGGTTTTAATGCGTCTTTTCCGGTACTCCTACTCCCTAGGCGTAGTCCCAAAATCATGGAAGACGGCTTTCGTCCACCCGATCCCTAAAAAAGGCGAACGCTCAGACCCGTCCAACTACAGGCCAATCGCCATTAGCTCCTTGTTCTCCAAAACAATGGAGTCCATTGTAAACTGCCAGCTCATGAGGTACCTTGAGGATCTCCAGCTGATTAGTGACCGCCAATACGGTTTTCGCCGTGGTCGGTCAGCTGGTGATCTTCTGGTCTACCTCACTCACAGATGGGCGGAGGCAGTAGAGTTCAAGGGGGAGGCATTGGCCGTTAGTTTGGATATTGCGAAGGCCTTCGATCGGGTTTGGCACAAAGCGCTTCTTTCGAAGCTCCCTTCCTATGGGCTTCCCGAGAAATTGTGCGATTAGATCACCAGCTTTCTTGCAGATCGGAGCATCAAGGTCGTTGTAGACGGTGCAAGCTCCGATTGCAAGCCTATTAATGCTGGTGTTCCACAAGGCTGCGTGCTATCGCCAACGCTGTTTCTTCTGCATATCAATGATATGTTGCATACCCGTAACATTCATTGCTATGCAGATGACAGCACTGGTGATGCTCTTTACACCGGCCGAGCCAATATTTCTCGGGAAAACGTCTCCGAGTGCCGGGACAAACTTGTGTCTGAAGTCGAGTCTTTGCTGAACAGAGTCTCGGATTGGGGACGACTAAATCTAGTCCAGTTTATCCCCAGAAGACACAAGTTTGCGCGTTAACCGCTAAAAAGAACCCCTTTGTCGTATCCCCTCAGTTTCAAGGCACTCCCTTGTTGCCTCAGCCAGTATCGGAATCCTCGGCGTCGACATATCGAGTGACGTGCAGTTTCGTGGTCACTTGGAAGGGAAGGCCAAATTGGCCTCTAAAAAGCTTGGCGTGCTCAGCAGAGTGGGACAGTATTTCATGCCGGCACTTCGCCTGCAACTTTACAAGGCGCAGGTTCGGCCGCACATGGAATACTGTTCCCATCTCTGGGCTGGGGCTCCCCAGTACCAGCTCCTTCCACTTGACCGCATCCAGCGCAGAGCGGCCCGAATCGTCGACGACCGAGTGCTTTCCCATCGGCTCGATTCACTGGCGCTGCGAAGAGATGTTGCATCTCTTTGCGTATTTTATCGCATCTATCACGGGGAGTGCTCTGAGGAATTGTTCGGATTAATCCAAGCCGCCAAATTTCGTGAACACACTACACGGCAAACGTCCCGATACCATCCACACCATCTGGATACTTGGCGGTCCACCACTGCACGTTTCACAAGGAGTTTTCTTCCACGTACAACCTCTCTGTGGAATAGTTTACCACCGGCGATTTTTCCGGACCAATACGACTTGGGGACCTTCAAGAAAAGAGCTTACTCCTTTCTAAAGGGCCGGCAACGCACCCGCAATTCTCCTGGTGTTGCGGTTAATCATGGGCGGCGGTAGTCACTTAACATCAGGTGAGCCGCATGCTCGTTTGCCCCTTCTTCTATAAAAAAAAGCCCTCTCCATAGCTCGTTGAGCGACCTTGAGCTTCATACGACCAGCAGTGAAGGACCACGTCTCAGATCAATAGGTCATCACTAGCAACATACACTGATTGTACAATCTCGTTTTGAGTTTTTGATGTATGCCTGACGAGAAGATGTGCCTTAATCTCCCGAATGCTGCGCAGACATGTTGAATCCGTCGATTGACCTCTCGGTTAAAGTTGAACTTACCTAATGGGACCATTTGTGCCAGGTAAACATACTCGTCAACAACTTCGAGTGTAGTGCTACCAACAACAATTGGCATAGGTGTGACGTGGACGTTACACATAAACTTTGTTTTGTCCACGTTCATCTTAAGACCAATCCATTTGGAGATACTATTAAGGTGATTGACCATAGTGCATAGAGCTTAGGTCCTCCAGCAATGCGGCCATGAGAACTATATCGTCGGCAAATCGAAGATGAGTGATGTGCTTGTCATTAACGTTAATACCGTATCCTTTTCAGTCCAGTTGCTTGAAAACGTCCTTCAATCCAGCGGTGTAAAGTTTCGGGGATATTATGCCACTCTGTCTTACATTAGTTGCAAAGATTTCGTACTCTGGTTCTGTACTCGGATAGCCATCGTTGTCATACTGTACAAATACTTCAGCACATCGATATACCGACAGTTGATTTTTTTATATATGATAGGATGACAAACGAGCACAAGTCCACCTGATGGTAAGTGGTTCCTGCGGCCCATAGACATCTACATCTATTCTCGATTACAAATCAAAATGCAAATGCGTTGTCACCCGTGAGGACTAAGATGGAATGCCTCGTTTCCAGTAAAAAGGGTCTCCGGTTCTCTACACTCACCATACGAAACACAGCAGCATTAAGCTACTATTTCACGCTGGTATTCTGTGAGAGCGTGGTCCTTCCCCGCTCGAGCCGACCCATTCGTGCTACAACTATACTATTAATATAGCTGCAGCATGGCTCTTCCACGTATAAACTTGGCACCGCTGAAGGGATTGCAGCACTGTCCAAATTTCGACGGAACCAAAGGCTTTCTCATAGTCCACATACTCAAGACAAAGTGGCAGATCGTACTCTTCGGTCTTCTGTACAACATCCCAAAGGGTATGTGGTCTATAGTGCTAAAGCCTTTTCGAAGGCCGGACCGGACAACGCATCTGCATTTTGATTTGTATTCGAGTATAGATGTAGATGTTTATGGGCCGCAGCAACCACTTACCATAAGGTGGACTGTGTGTGCTCGTTTGTCACTCTCTCCTATAAAAAGCATAAAAAACTTAGTCTGCCATCTTTATAAGTCCACCATATTTTATTTAGAAGTAAAAAAAAACTTTTTTTTATTCATGATTTATGTAATTAAAGGAATTTTAAAATTAAAAATTTAATAAAACAAATAATACACTAAAAAAATTAATGAATCGACTATTTAAATATTTTTACCGATTATTTGAATATTTTGCCGATTATTCGCATAACAATGAATTTTAATCGTCCAAACACTACGGTAACGTACATAGTGATATATCATTGAATCGACGTCAAGTAAAAAAGTTGTTACATGTTATATTTTGCTTTGTTTGAAAGATTCGAATTTAAATTAGTGATAAAAAAACTATACACGTTGTAATGAAAAATATAGATAACTTCATAATTCTTCAGCTTTGCGTAAAAGGTTATTTTAAATCGTGTGAGTACGCTTGTGCAAAGATATTGCGAAAAGACTAATGTGAAACGTCAAAAGGTATTTCTTAGATTTGGTTGACTATAACCATGCATTGTCATCCAAATTAAACGTATACAAAATTTCAGCTCAATCGGTTGGAGATAATCTGCTTCAAATATGAGTTGTAAGATTCCACCGTAACAAACATACACACACTGCAAGTTAAATAAAAGCTTTTAAAATAAAAACTATAATAGTTCGAGCTACTAATAAAATAGTCTGTAGACTTGTTTGTGTGTATTTGAGTGAGTTCCTGGGTAGTTTAACAACTGGATTGGACCAGGTAGATGGCGCTGTTGTCAAAGTCCAGAAAAACCCGCGCGAAGTCGGGCGGGATCGCTAGTGATTCCGATCGATCGCTATGTATTAATACGCATAATTTCCTACGCTGCCATGAATTGCCGAGTTTTATTATACATAAGAATAAGCACATATATAACTTTGTAGGCATTTTCTTTCTGTTTTAATAATTAATTACAATTTTTTTTGTTATTTTATTTTAGTATTCGCATATTAACTTTTTATTACACCTACTTCATTCTATCTCTGCATCATCCCAAGGTAGACTGGGAGAGAATGCCTTAGGCATTAAGTCCGCCTATACCTATACCACTTGTGTATATGAAGTTTTAAATAAATAAATAAATATTTTTATATGAGAACGTGTAAACCAGCAGGATTTTTTTAAATGAAATATTTATATTTTATGTATGTTAGAGCTACATTTTGCAAGACCCGTTGCAGCAGAAACTCTACGATTACACATTTTATCTCATAGCTGTTAGACGGAAAATGAAAGAATGTATATATGTAAAATAATATATCTACTGCTTTTCAAAGTATTCTTCATTGTGTTTAAAAAAAAATTAATACGTTCTAAGCATTTTTTGAAAACATAAGGACCATTGGTCTGAATTGGAAGTTATAGGTAGTGTAGGTGTAGTGTGGGGTACCCCCCACTAGATGGAGTGACGACCTGGTAAGACATGCAGTCGATGAATGCAGGTAGCTCAGGACCGTGCTTTGTGGCGTTCCTGGCGGGAGGCCTATGTTCAGCAGTGGACTTGTGAAGTGCTGTAATGATGGTAATGATGATTAAATATATTTCGATAATAGCGCGTAACCTCAAATACGGAAACAACAAAAACTCAGTAGCAATTTAAACGTAGTGATTATATACTCATAGTTTGCAACACACGATAACGACTGCAAACGATACATGATAAAATACAAAGTTTCTTTAAAATCACGATTTCTTAACATTACTCACATGGTTCTCGCATTATTTGAATGTTTCGTGAAATAAGGTAAACGATACATGATAAAATACAAAGTTTCTTTAAAATCACGATTTCTTAACATTACTCACATAGTTATCGCATTATTTGAATGTTTCGTGAAATAAAGTAACTTTTCCATTATAATTCGATGCTTGAAGGCTGCTACTTTGGGGAAGCCCGTGGTGCCACTAGTGCTTATTAGAAATGCATATATTTTATCAACGTCGAATTCGGCTATTCTGCAATAAAATATTAAAGTTTTATTAAAATATCTTATTACTATTAGATTACAATTAGTTAAAAATGAATTGCCATTATTGCCACGCCTGGCATTTTTAGTCATGAAGAAAGGGGAAGATCAAGAGAAAAGACGAAATTAGATAGGGGAATATTTATGTATTTGCTCATACATGGGTATAATTATTATTAAATTAATATAAAATTAAACCTGTTTTCATTCGAATAAACGTGAGCCTGTCAATATGGCGGGCCCACTCAAGTTTTATTCCAGACAGATTTGTAATTATGCTATTGCAAAAAAGATGTTTCGTTCAGTGCACAGTACGTTCGTGTGTAACGTTCAATCTGGTTTTACTATTTTAGTCTACGAACCGACAATTACAGTGACGTATTTAAAGCTTTCTTGGAAATAGTAAATGTTTAGCGACGGCGGTAGTCTGTGCAAAAGACTTGTTTATTTATTTATTTAAATAGATATACCATCGACAATATCAGTAAACATTATTACAATCAAAATACTACATTTTTAGATAACGGATATGCCTTTACTGGTATGTACATTATTATAAGAGAAAAAAAACTAAACAACGTATAAACTCTAAAACAAAAAGAAATTAAACTAACCAATCAAATTAAAAGCACCACATCCAGTAATAATTACAATAATTAATAATTTTGAATCATTTATACTTGTTTATATTCATTTGTTTAGTCGCTCTCTGACTCAACAACCCACAACTCACGACCCACGACTCAGCTTCAATATAAAATTTTAGACAAGAACTGAGGAAAGATTTTTTGGAATTCCCTTGGGATCAGGAAGAAGATTTATCTCTTTGCCGTAATTTCCAAATCCACGCGAGCGAAGCCGTAAGCGGTCACTAGTCTTAGAACTATTAAGCAAGCATATAGTATTGTTCGTTGTCGTACTGAGTAGACGTGTACAAGTAAATTCTAAATATTTTCTAAATCAGTGCAAGTCTAATTCCATCCTTAACTAAGAAGACTTAAAACGTTTAATTGTGTGAAAGTTGTTTGTTTAATGTGACATTACGCTCCTGTGCATCAACAAAGAGGACCCCCGCCACAAAAACAGTGAGCCGTCTTTACCCCCGCGAAACACGTACGGTTGCTATTTTTTAACTCGCTTACTTAATACGTAGCATCGGTGTGTCGGTTGACGTAATGCAAGCAATATGAGCGTTCAGAGGTCACCAACTGGAGGGTCGCAACCAGATATATCTAAAATGAGTGATTTAGTGTCGGATTCATCAATTACCTTTCGGAAACGAAAATTCCCTTTTGGTGTCGACTGTGCATGCTCTGAAGAATTAGGGGGAATGAGATCTGAACTAAGTCGTATCAATTCTCTATTAGAAAAATACATCGTGTCTAATGAGCTGATTTTAAAAACCATGCAAGAAAATATTACTGATATAAAAAATCAAATCACAGATATTAAATTGACAAACGAACGATCTCATAGCGCAATGCAAGTAAAAATGGAATCACTTGAATCAGACTTAAACAAACTCAAAATTTCCTCAAAATCAGCACCAATAACCCTAGAAAACGAGTCGATACTCGGCGAACAAATTATACAGGAGATTCAGCAACGCAAAAATAGAGAAAAAAATATCGTGCTTGTCGGTTTACCTGAACAAATTGCGTCTACTCCTGAAGACAGATTGTCAAAAGACGAAGCTGAGGTATTCAAAACTATATCCTCGGTGAGTGCAGGCATTCCAAAACCGGCAAAAATGTTTAGGATCGGCAAACTCCAACCAGGCAAGAACCGCAGTATCAAGGTGTGCTTCGAAACAATAGAACCTGCCAAAAAACTACTCCGCAACAGAAGTAAGCTACAAGATGGTCTAAAAATGTTCTCAGACCAAACACCAACTCAACAAAACTTTATGAGAAAATTAAGAGAAGAGTTAAAGCGACGACAAGATAATGGTGAGACTAACCTTACAATTAAATATGTTAATGGAACACCGTTAATCATAAAAACATCAAAAAACTCCACACAGTAAACACAGAAATAAACATTTCTATCAAAAACAACACTTATGAAATATTAAACAGTTACCAAAATTTTACAATCAACAAGTCACGCTTTACCTTTCTCTACCTCAACGCTCGAAGTATACGTAAAGTGGGAAAACTCGATGAACTCAAGTGTGTATTACAAGCAATACCAAATAATGTGCACATCATACTGATAACTGAAACTTGAATTCGCAACGAGGAACAAGCATTACAACTTCAACTACCGAATTACTTTCATTATTATAACTACAGAACAGATGCTGGTGGAGGAGGGGTATCTGCTTATGTCCATAATAACCTGAAGCACAGTTTATCAGAGTCAAAATATGTAGGAGGCAATAACTATCTGTGGATAAAACTACAAAAATATGCACTTGAAGTAGGAGTGGTATATAATCCTGGACACACTATTTTCAAGCAATTTCTAGAAGTATACGAATCACAATTACAAGAAAGAAGCAGAGCAATAGTTTTTGGTGATTTTAACGTTGATTTACTCACAAAAAATTCAGAGACCAAAAGATACAGTGATCTGCTAAGACAGACTGGATACAAGATCATAAATAAAATCACAAAAAAATATTACACCAGACAAGGACATACAAAAAAGTCTATCCTAGATCATGTAAGCACCAACTTAAAGGAAGAAAACTTTCATATGGTATATGTCAACTCATCTTTTTCTGATCATAGACAGCTTTACGTGGAAATCAAGAAAACAAAACCGCCCCCAAGAAAATATTATCAATACGAAGCAATAAATTATAAGGAACTTCATAAATCAATGGAGAAAGCAGGAATACAAGAATCCAACGATGACTTCACAAGACTGGAAAAACTAATAAAAAAATGTATGAAAGAAAGCAAAATAATAAAGACCAAAATTATGAATGAACCACAAAAAGAATGGATAAACAAAAGTATCATAACAGAGATCAATGAAAGAAACTTGATGTGGACAGAACTATAGAACAACCCAGAAAGAGAAGACCTGAGAGAAAAGTTTATCACCAAAAGACATAAAATAATCAAGTTGATTCGGGAAACAAAGAAGTCATATTATAAGAAGGAATTCGACAAATACAGTGGAAAGCCCAAAAAGCTATGAAATTTACTCAATACTCTTACAAATAATAAATTTAAACAAAGATGCGCTCCTCCCAAACTTATTGTTAATTCAATAGAAGTTACTGATCCTCATGAGATATGCAATATATTTAATAACTTTTTCGCTACTATAGGGCCATATTTAGCTGACGAAATACTGTTACGCCGCGCTCAAATCAGCGCACTAGCGCCATCTAGTGTCAGGAACGAGAGCGAGGGGAGCTTTGCAGTAAATGACATCACAAATCTTTCGACCGACAGCGCCACCCGAAGAACTAAGTTTCTGGAAAATCTACACTCGAATACTCGTTGCCTGGCGCGCATTTACCTGAATGTTCGGGACGCTTCTTTGCTAATTATATAAATAGGCGCTGCAAGATGCGATCGACAGAGTTGAACTCGGCGACACAAGCGAAGCTTCGGAGCGGAATTAAGTGAATTAGTGTGTTTAATTATTAGTGTTTTAACTTTAATTTGTGTAAAGTAAATTAAAGTGTTAATTTAGGTAATTTTATCGGCAATTTTTATTGTCACGAACCTCAAGCTCGTAACAATTGGTGTCAGAAGTGGGATAAAATAATGCCGATTTTACCTAAGGAGGAAACGGAGGGTGTCCGTACCCGAAGTCAACGCCAGCAGGAGACGGACCAACGAAGATTTGGTGGTGCAACGCCGCAGACGTCGGAGGGCCAGCGGTCGGCAACGGAGGCCGGTCCGTCAGTAGCTCCTGCATCTGCTGCACATGATTTAGGCGCCCTGATGGTGATGCTGCAGGAGCAGGCCCGCCGACAGGAGGAACAGGCTCGCCAGCAGGCGGAACAGGCACGCCGATTGGAAGAGCAGCTGCGGGGCGGACAGGAGGAACAGGCCCGTCGGTTGGAAGAGCAGATGCTCCTCATGAAGGACCTTCACGCTACCTTCGGGAAGGAGATAAAGAAGGTGAAGGATAGGGTTGCTCAGCATGACAACCGCCTGTCGGAAGCTGAAACCCAAATAGCGAAAGCTGAAAACCGAATCGAGAAAGCTGAAACCCGAATCGACCAAGTACCACCAACCACCAATCGGGTTGACAACGTAATGGCTGACATGAAGAAATCACTGGACGAACTCAAACTTGGAGATGGAGCTACAGCTCCCGCAGTAGCTACAACACCTTCGCTACGTGGGTTCAAGGTGCCACCGTTCGACGGTACCTCTTCCTGGTCAGCCTACAAAATTCAGTTCGAAGCTGTTATGAAGGCGAACGGCTGGAATAAAAATCAGGCCATGACTGCTCTCACACTAGGCCTGCGTGACCAGGCCTTAACAGTTCTGGAAGCTCTCGGTGAGGAAGTGACTTATGAGCAACTCCTTGAGGCATTGGAGGCGAGATATGGCGACGCTCACCTGGAACACGTCTTTCGTGCGCAGCTTAAAGATCGTGTGCAGCGCATCAGCGAAAGCCTGCAGTAGTGGGCTCTAGAAGTGGAGAAGCTGGTGCGAAAAGCATACCGGTCTGTACCTGCGCTCATTGAAGGGAACCTGGTGCAGACATTCATCGACGGCATCCGCGACCTGGAAGTCAGAGCTGCTGTGAGGCTCGGGCACCACGAGACGCTTAAGGACGCCTTGGCCCATGCACTGGAAGTGGAAGCCGTGCGGCAGGATCATCGTTCCCATCGCGTCAGGGAGGTTGCAGCAGCTACATTTCGCGACCGCAACAAAGGATACAGCCCAAGGTGCTATGGCTGTGGGGAAAAGGGCCATCTTCGATCCAGCTGCCCTAAGCGAACCCTAGAAAGGGAAGGTGAACGATCTCAGGAGGGTAGTGCGGCCAACAGCACCGCCCAGCAGCAGCAGGGAAACGAGTAAAAGCCAGAACTGCGGGGCGGGTGCTGGCTGATGTTAAAAGAGCCCCAAGGATCTCGATCTCACAAACCCATGATGGGAACAGTCTAATCATTAAGGGCGAGGTCAACGGAATGCCGTGTAAACTGATCATAGACACTGGAGCCTCTCGTACGGTTGTTAGTTCCCAACTTATAAGTCAGTTCCTTGGGGACTCCGCATACAACCGAGAACGCATTAATTTGGTAACAGCCACCGGTCAGCGTATACCCGTCCGTGGAGAGAAGGAGATGGAGTTGAAGCTTGGCAACGTGATCTACCTGCATAATGTCATCGTGGCTGATATAATGGACGACTGCATCCTAGGCCTAGACTTTATGAGGAATAATTGTTGTGAGATCGACGTTAAGCAAGGTGTTTTGAAATGTGGACAGGAGGAACTTTTTATGGAAGGTGCGTTACCAGGGAACGTGTACAGCATTAGGAAGATTGTTCTTCCGCCTAGATCGGAAACGAATGTTCCGGTTAGTCTTCCTCGAAACGCTGGGCAAGCTCACCGTTGTGTACTTGTGGAAAGGGTAAACAATGACCTTCCATGGAAAGTAGCTCGAACCTTGGTCAGGACCACTGACATCTCAGGAGTACGTGTGCTGAACCTTTGCGACCGGGAACAGATTATAGAAAAAGGCACACTGATTGGTACTTGTGAGGAAGTGGATTGGTTACGTCGGTGCCAATATCTATCGACTGGGACCCCCAGCAAGGATGCAGAAACGAGAGTGACCACACTTTTGGAAGACTGTCGCAGTGTTCTCTCCCCGAACGAATTGGTCAAGGCGAAGAAGTTGTTACTCAAGTACCCCGATGTATTCTCATCAAACGATGCTGACATAGGAAAGACTGGCTTAGTTCAACACAAAATAAACACAGGAGAAGAATTGCCTATCCGTCAGCGGCCAAGAAGATTGCCGGTAGCACGTGAAAAGGAAGTGGAAACCATGATTGAAGGAATGGTGAAGGATGGTGTTATTGAACCTTCATCTAGTCCATGGTGTTCACCCGTGGTACTGGTAAAGAAGAAGGACGGCAGCTTGCGGTTTTGTGTTGACTACCGCCGTCTGAACGACGTTACTAAGAAGAATAGCTATCCCTTGCCAAGAATTGACGACACCCTGGACATGCTTATAGGAGTAAAGTGGTTTAGCACGCTGGACCTAAAAAGTGGCTACTGGCAAGTTGAAATTGACCCTAAGGACAAGGAGAAAACTGCGTTCTCGACGGGAAAGGGTCTGTGGCAATTTAAAGTAATGCCGTTTGGGTTGTGCAATGCTCCAGCAACGTTTGAAAGGCTGATGGAGCTTGTACTTACCGGGCTAATTGGCAATGCCTGTCTGGTCTACTTGGATGACATCATCATCGTGGGCCGTATGTTTGAGGAACACCTTCAGAACCTGGAACGCGTGCTCATGAAGATTCAGAGTGCCAACCTCAAGTTGAATCCGAAGAAATGTTCACTATTCAAACGACAAGTTAACTTTTTAGGGTATGTAGTGTCGGAAGAAGGTATCCGTACGGATCCGGAGAAAATCGCCGCTGTCAAGGGTTGGCCGGTTCCAAAAGACAAGACGCAGGTTAGAGCATTTTTGGGTTTGTGCTCCTATTATCGGCGATTTGTGAAGAACTTTGCAGATATAGCCAAACCTCTGCACAAGCTAACCGAGGAGAAGCGACATTTCTGCTGGGATGAAAGTTGCAATATCGCATTCCAGGAGCTCAAGGACCGTCTGTGCAAAACACCTATTTTGGGATACCCTGATGCAAGCAAAGAATTCATAGTTGACACAGACGCAAGTGATATGGGACTTGGCGGTGTGTTGTCTCAACGGAATGGTGACCAAGAGGTTGTGATAGTGTACTTCAGCAAGTCGTTGTCAAAACCGGAAAGGAACTATTGTGTCACAAGACGCGAATTGCTCGCTGTGGTAAAGTCGTTGCAGCATTTTAGCAAATATCTTCTGGGACGAAAATTTCACTTAAGAACTGACCATGCTGCACTAAAATGGCTATTGCAGTTTAAAAATCCAGAAGGACAAGTTGCGAGATGGATTGAACTACTGCAGGAATACAACTTTGAGATCGAACATCGCAGCGGAAAATCTCACGGCAACGCAGATGCATTGTAAAGAAGACCTTGTCCTGAAGATTGCAACCATTGTACTAGGCAAGAGAGTAAGGAAGTGGTATCCGTGAGGATGCTCAGGGCAGACCACCTCAGCAACGAGCGGAAGGACAGCTTACAACGTGCACAGCAGGAAGATCCGGACATCAAGCCGATCCTGGAATGGATGAAGGCCAGTGCTCCCAAGCCCAAGTGGAGCGACGTCTCAGCGATGAGTTCGACCACTAAAAGCTATTGGGCCCAGTGGAACAGCTTGCTGCTTCAGGATGGAGTTCTGTGCCGTAAATGGGAAAATGTTCGGGGAGACAGCGGTCATTCACAAATGGTTGTCCCTAAAGCTAAAGTACCGGATGTTCTACAGCTGTACCATAATGATTATTCAGAAGGCCATCTGGGAGTTAAACGAACTCTACTGAAGATCCGAGAACGGTTTTACTGGGTCCACTGTCGAAACGATGTCGAGGACTGGTGTCGCAAATGTACAAGTTGTGCGGCTGTAAAGGGACCTCAGACTCGTAGTAGAGGTGCATTGAAGTTGTACAATGTTGGTGCACCATGGGAGAGAATAGCCATTGACGTGGCGGGGCCGTTTCCGGAGAGTGAAAGCGGTAACAAGTATTTCATGGTTGTGATGGATTACTTCACTAACTGGCCAGTCTTCGCCATTCCAAATCAAGAAGCTTCAACAGTTGCTGATAAGCTAGTTCATGAAGTCTTCTGTCGTTTTGGTGTACCGTTAGAGATTCACAGCGATCAAGGAAGGAATTTTGAGTCTCAAATATTCCAGGAAACTTGCCGAGTTATGGGTACTCATAAAACAAGAACGACTTCTTATCACCCGCAATCTGATGGAATGGTAGAACGATTTAATCAGACATTGGAGAGGTACCTAGCAAAAGTTGTAGACAATCGGCAACGAGATTGGGACAAGCACATACAACCGTTTTTGTTGTCATATCGAAGCGCTGTTCACGAAAGTACAGCAGTGACACCAGCTTTCGCAAACTTTGGAAGAGAATTACGGCTGCCTGCGGACCTGATCACCGGGATACCACCTGATGCCCCACGCAGTATAACCGATTATGCAAATGACTTGCGGAACAAAATGAATGACATTTATGAGCACGTCAGACAATCGGGCCAGCAAATGAAAACCCGGTACGACCGCAAAATGAACAATAAAGGGTTCAACGAAGGTTCATTAGTGTGGTTGCATAATCCAGTCCGCAGCAAAGGGAAATCTCCTAAGCTTCAAGCTAAATGGGACGGGCCGTACCGGATTGTGACCAGGATCAACGATGTAACCTACCGGATACAAAAAGGCGCAAGAGGGACTCCTAAGATCGTCCATGTGGATCGCCTAGCGCGTTATTATGGGGCCGATAATGCTCGGGACGAGCATGTCTTAGGAGGGGGCAGTGTTACGCCGCGCTCAAATCAGCGCACTAGCGCCATCTAGTGTCAGGAACGAGAGCGAGGGGAGCTTTGCAGTAAATGACATCACAAATCTTTCGACCGACAGCGCCACCCGAAGAACTAAGTTTCTGGAAAATCTACACTCGAATACTCGTTGCCTGGCGCGCATTTACCTGAATGTTCGGGACGCTTCTTTGCTACTTATATAAATAGGCGCTGCAAGATGCGATCGACAGAGTTGAACTCGGCGACACAAGCGAAGCTTCGGAGCGGAATTAAGTGAATTAGTGTGTTTAATTATTAGTGTTTTAACTTTAATTTGTGTAAAGTAAATTAAAGTGTTAATTTAGGTAATTTTATCGGCAATTTTTATTATCACGAACCTCAAGCTCGTAACAATACCTATTCAGTTCCATGTAAATTATACTCACACACTACCAAAACCACTTTTACAAAATTTGCAAATGAATATTTTAGAGCCATGCACTGAAGAAGAAATCCTTAATATTATTAACAAACTTAATTCAAACAGTAGTGTCGGTCTAGATGGTATTAGTACAAAGGTTATCAAGTGTGTGAAGGACTTAATAATAAATTCATTAACGAAAATCTTTAACAAATTTTTACAAAACGGATCATTTCCAGACTCACTTAAAATAGCCAAAGTAACACCTATTTACAAATCGGGACCAAAAACAGAAACGGGCAACTATCGACCAATTTCCGTACTGCCAGTATTATCAAAACTTCTCGAAAAAGTCTTACATACACGGCTACAAAACTACTTAGATTCTATAGATTTCTTTTTTGATAGACAGTGGGATTTCGTTCTAAAAGTAATACACTCACAGCTACAATTGATCTGGTAACTAAAATCAAACAAAACATTGATAAGAAAAACATCGTACTAGGAGTATTCATCGATTTAAAAAAGGCGTTTGACACCGTAAGTCATAAACTGCTCTTAAAAAAACTGGAAGTCATTGGTATTACTGGCCTTAAAAATGTTTGAGTCTTACCTCACGAATAGATCCCAGGTCGTTAAAATAGACAGTAGTTCTCAAAGTCCCCCACAACCCATAACCTATGGAGTTCCACAAGGTTCAATATTGGGTCCTCTGCTCTTTTTAGTCTATATTAACAATATGCATGAGTTGGGCTTGAATGGCAATATCACACTTTACGCCGATGACACTTGTCTCTTTTACTTTGGCTCTTCAATTCATGATCTTGTCTCTCAAGCCCAGCAGGACCTTGACATTCTTCGCGATTGGTTACAATACAATTTACTTACTATCAACATTTCCAAAACTAGCTACATAATATTTAAAGCAAAAAATAAACCTATACCTAATTTCACACCTCTTAAAATAAACAATACACCATTGCAAGAAGAAACTAATGAAAAATATCTTGGCCTTCATTTGGATACCTATTTAACATGGAAAGTTCACATTAAATATTTAATAACCAAATTAATGTCACTTCACGCCTTACTTCGGATTAATTTTCGATACATACCACAGAAACTACGTTTCACAATATATAATGCCCTAGTTAAACCACACCTGTTATATCTCATCGAGGTCTGGGGAAGCGCTGCCAGTACTAGATTAAACAAATTACAAACCCTACAAAATAAAATCATAAAAATGCTATTCAACTACAATTTCCGAACGTCAACTTCAAAAATTTTCCGAGAGACGAATCTGATGAATATCAAACAATTATACATTTACTGCACATGTATCTTTATTCGCAAATCCATGAACAAGAAGGTCCGCACGGATCTGCAATTCACCAAGCGAAAAAAAGTTGGGCGCATCTGCACTCGACGCGCAAGCTTTATTGTTTTGCCCAAAACTCGAACAAAGTACGGCCAGACCACAATTACATGCGAAGGTTCGCGCCTTTTTAATAAGATACCCTCGGAAATAAAAAATGTAGACTCGTTCAATATATTCAAAAAGCGACTAGCGAATCATATAATCACAAACATATCTATCTGAGTGAGTTGGAATGGTTTGTTCCTGGTTTTAGTATTGTGGTGCTAAGGTGATAGTGTATACTAGAATTTAACTTTTCTTTTATTTGTATAGATTTTTCCCGTCAATAGCTGTTTTTGATGTTATTTATTTTTCAACAACATAGGTACGACAATGAATTTTGTTATTTAGATTTACTTTTATTTATGTTCTCATGTAAGTGGCGTATAAAATGTCTTTATGAGAATAAATGTCTTTAAACATAAACATAAGCATAATTTTATTTGAATCACCGTCACCTAACTAATTTTTTAATAAAGTAAAAGTATATGAACCACGAACACAAAAGGTCGTGGGTTCGAATCCACTATTCGACTACTGTCGTGAATCACTCCTAATACAAGCATTTTAAGCTTAGAGAATATACATTGCTAGTATTATTATAAAAAAAAATTACCTACATACATTTGTTTATTTTGAGTTTTGGGAATATGGTACAAAACCATACAGTATCAGCCTCTTCATGTGCCCTGGTTCATGAATACTAGTTGAAGTAGGAAATTAGTTACTACTGATCATAGACTCAGATCTGAACACGTTCCATGTAAGAAATCTGTGTTCGTGATGAGAAAAACAACTTCGCCCAATTATGAAGACTGTAGAATTGTAGAAGACCTACATCCAATAATTGATGGAATGTGGTCGATTTGCGTCTGCTTGAATTTATTTTTATTGAATAAGGGTCTTGAATTTGAACAGATCTGACATATAGTACAGGTATGTATCCATAACATTTTAACCCAACCAAATGGCGACAATGCGAGTGTTCTGTTCGAATCCATGACCCACGTCGTATAATAATTAAAGAGTTATATGAGCTAGTGATGTATATTAGGGTATGATGGGACTGACATACGCTAAGTGGAAAATCGCCTTTAAATTATTGTAGAATAACAATTAAAATTGTGTAGTATAGACCACTAGTGTTAGAAAAATATAATATCCTCGCCATAGTGTTCGTGCTTTGTTTGAGACATGATTTTTGTGCGTAATGAATCTAATGTTTAGAACTCCAATTTCGTAACCAATGACATAATTTAATTGCCAACACTCACTTGAATTCAGCTTCTGGTTCGACAGCATCGTATGTTCCTAAAAGCTCTTTCATAGAACCTACTCCTTCTTCGAAAGTCACTGTCTTCAAATCTAGACCTAAATCATGAGCCACTCTTTTATATTTCTCTTGCGACGTACGTTGACAGAAAGCTATTTTTGGCTGCGTTATTTTAAGTAATGACCTTAATTCACCTGAAATTAAGAATGATCGATCCATAGATTAGCACAATTTTACGAATGCGAACACCCAATGCAATATGATAGTTATGCTTAAGCACAAATATAATTTCGCGGTTGTGGCTTATGTCCTCCACAAGACCGAGTTTCAGCCACGGCGGCCACACGAGGCTAGCCATCTGGGCAGGACAAGATTACAGTGCCCAGCAGTGTATGCGCAAAACACAGGTACACTCTCTATTCCATCACTCTCATAATCCGATGGGACGGTTATCCGACAAGACCGGAAACTGACACCAGTCTGCTACTGATTATCAATATCCGATTTTTACCGACAAGGGATTTGAACCCAGTACCTATGATGACCTTATGATCAGCAACGGCGTTTACAACCACTAAACCATTGTGGCAATTAGTTAGTTGTGGATTACATGTATATATTAAACTTTTATTAAACTTAAATCAAACTGTTTTCAAGAATTTTATCGCATCAGAGCAGGAAGAAGAAGAGAGAAGAAGCCGCCTTAATAACACCGGGATGAGGTGGGGTTATGTAAATACTTACATACATATACATACGTAAACACTCACGCCTGTCACCCAGAGGGGTAGGCAGAGACTACAGACTTCCATTTAGCACGATCCTGACATACCTCTCTAAATGTAATGTAAATACTTACTATACTCAAATAAGGGGTCTACGCCTACTATTGGATAACCATTTAATAACGCAGCGTAATATGGTATGTGAAGATCCAAATGGTTGTTGCCTCCTAACGCTAATACATCTCCGGGCCGCAGACCAAACTTTCTCAGCGCTTGGGCCAGGCGAATAGATCGCGACAGCACCGAAGCATTTGTTTCTTCCTGTCCTGTTGCTGCATCGATCTGTTTACATTTATTAATTTATGAAGCAGTCGCAGTAAAGAAAAGATTTTATAGAATAAGTGTCACTAACGAACACACACTGTATGAGATGATAAGTAGGTTATATTAATTCATAGACATCTATAATATCTATCATTGATTAAGAATCAAAATGGAGATGCGTCCAGACCCAAATAATCATTTGTAGGAAATACAAATACTTTTTTATATATTATGCAGGATTCGAATCCGTTGTTCGCAGTGCCGCAGTCATACACTACCGAGCTACAGATCCATCCGAGTATAAAGTTTGTTTTTGCTTGCTTCGATTTATTACGGATTTTTTTATAGGATAGGGTGGACAAACTAGCACACAATCCACCGGATAGTAAGTGGTTGCTGCGGCCCATAGACATCTACATCTATCCTGGATTACAAATCAAAATTCAGATGTGTTGTCACCCGTGTGGACCAAGATGGAATGCCTCGTTTTCAGTAAAAAGGATCTCCGGTTCTCTACACTCACCATACGAAACACAGCAGCATTATATTGCTTGATATCAAATACTACTCCACCAAATCTAAGAAATACCTTTTGACATTTCACATCAATATTTCCACGATAACTTTGTACAAGCGGTCGCACATGATTTAAAATAACCATTTATGTAAATCCGAAGAATTATGGAGTTGTCTATATTTCATTACAACATATCATAATATAGTTCCCTATCACTAATTTAAATTCGAATCTTCCAACTAAAGCAAAAAATTTTAAAAAAATAACCGGGATAAACTTTTATGTTATAATTAGGGCCCGGATTAATATGTATATATAATATCAAAATATGTACATTTAATATGGACTTAAAATCCTAAAATATGGAAAAAATATGTGTAATAAAAGATAACGACATTGTACATTAAAACGATTTCCTATTAAGAAAAAACAAAAAAAATACGATTTTACTTAGCTTAGGTTCATTATTATTTAAATTACAGTATATAATTACGTGTTTCCTTAAATTTTCTGTTTGGACGAAATAATGCTTTATTCTAGCTGAATGATTTTTCATCATAGGATGTGATTGGAGCTTATTTAAATTTGCATAATTCTGCAAGTGAGTAGGGCACATCTATGGTGCCTTCTAATGTTCCACACAGCATGCTGTTGATTTTCTTTAGGATCCTTTCCTAAAGAAAATCAACAGCATGCTGTGTGGAAATCCTTTGTTTTTTTTTCAGTACATAGAGTAATTTTTGCCTCGCTACTTCAGCAACGGGACCTTCTGATTCTAAAAATATTTTCGATAGTCATCAAATTATCATTTAGAGAAGTGGAAGAATTTTCGAGTGCCTTTATATGGTATGATAAAAAGCAATAATTAGTGTTTATGTACATAAAGCAAGTTACGTAGGGTAATCTTGGAGAAGTTCTTTTGAGATTGAAATATCAGCAGCTTTATTCTCCAATTCAAAGATAATCATTTTGATTTCAGTGTAATACTGGGCATAGTATTCATTTGCTCTCAGCTAAGTTCCCCAGCGGTTCAGCACTGGCTCTAGCGGTAAAGAAATGTCGGGATACCAACTCTTTAAATTTTAAGATCCTGCTTGCTGCTTTCAAAAACTTTTTCTTTACGTTTCATACTAAACTGTCAGCCTTTTTAAACTGAGACCTTATTCATTCAGCAAATCTATTCATACCATGAGCCAAGCACTTCATATGAATAATTTTTGGATACAAAACTTGTAGGGAATCTACAGCTTTTACCATACAAGGAGCAGCATCACTAAGTAGCAAGACAACTTGGTCATGTTTAACTCCATAAGGCCACAAAACTCTCATTGCATCATTAAAAAGCTTTACTGACGTTTGGTGGTTGCATTAAAGAAGTTCTTCACACGCCAATAAAAAGGATTTGCTGGCATTTTCGTCATCTAAAACTAATTTTTAGTCATTTCACAGACCTTCTCATCAACCTAACATAAAATAATGAAGATATGGATAAATTTATTTAATTTCTTGTGGAATATGGATTTATACTTGAAATATGGAAAAATATGGAAAATAGAAATTGCATTTTCTTGATCAAAATATCATAATTTATGTAGAAAACATATTCAAGAACAAAAACCATTTCAATTAAAAATATGGATTTACATATTAATCCGGGCCCTAGTTATAATATATAATTGTATGTTACGTGATATCCATTGGGGGTTGTGGCAGCGTGATGGCCACTTCTTAAAAGAAAGATAAATTAGAAAAGACCTGTACCCAGGAGTGGGACTTATATATACAGGGTTATTTCGCAATAACCAGCCAAATTTGCAGGGAAGGTTCAGGATAAATAATATAGTCAAAAATGATGAAGAAAAATTAATTACAAATAATCCCAAACATTCTGTCCTTTTTTATCTTTTAAATTCAAAATGCGTGATAATGCATTATTTTCTCTAATTTTACGGCGCAAGTACACATTCGTAAGGGTCGCTCGGTAGGCAAACACGTTGTTGACCAATCACATTCAATTTGAGATAATTTCAAATAAAATTAGAAGCCTTATTTACTCGTATTTTCAAAAACTGCAATGACGGTATATCGTTACAATTCACCTTCTCCATACAAATTTGAACAGCCTCAGCTTCGGTGTTCAAGTTAAAAAAACATAATTTTTTTTAGTTTTAGTTCTTGTAGTTTTCTCGTTTACGTCTTTTGACACTCGGCTCATATCTGAGATCATTGTTCGTTTTTCTCAATCGATTTGGCACGAACTATACCTAATAGAACGCTTCGCACTGTGGTGGATGGCGTTGTGGGAGAGGAGGCCAGTATTAGCTTGGGTGTACCGACCGATTCTGTTTACGGTCCTGTGGGTTATATTATGTATGTAAACAGTGTACCTAACGTAATAAAAAAACTGTCAAGTGTATATGTATGCGGATGACATGTGCTTGCTATTTACCCCTTAAGAAACAAAATAATTGCAAAATAATATACAAATTGACTTCGAGAATGTAACAATATGGGCCCATGATAATGGCATAATTCTAAATTTTAATAAAACAAAATGCATACATATATACACTCTACATATAATGCTGCAGCAAAAAAGACCACATTGAATGAGATAGCTGTTGTAGGCCACTGTTTTGAGTTTTTGCATAATAATAAAATTAATTGTAAATGTAAAGAAATTGAATTTGTTGATAAATTTAAGTACTCGTATTTAGGACTAGGTTAGTAGGTAGTAGTAGGTAATTGATAAAAACTTTAATGAAAACCTCAAATATCTGATGTATGTACAAGGTAGTCGGCTGTATTATCTAAATTTTATTATTTGAAATATATTTTGAACAAAAAAATCTATGTATCTTCTATATTATACTTTGGAGGATTGCCTCATAACTTTTTCTTCCTATATAAAGGACATTAAAAATCTACGGACAAGATTTCTAAAATATCTTGTAAATTAAAAAGTTAAAGAAAATTGCAAGAAAGATTATAATAAGTTATTCTCTATTTGTAAAATTTTACCGGTAAAACACCAAAGTTAACGTGCTATTAGTTTTGAAAAATATTAATAAAAAACCATTATAACGAAAAATTGGATAATAAATATAGAACCAGGAAAGTTAGAGAAGGGAAATTATTTCGGCCTTGTGGTAAAAACTACTATGGTAAAAGATGTACGAAATATTTAATACCAAAGCTTTTTAATGAAATAGATTAGTTAAGGCAAGGTAAACCTAATTGCAAATTAACAATTAAAAAGAAACTTGGGAATTATTTTCTGGATAAAATGCTAGATGTATGACCATTTAGAAAACTGTTTGTAATATTTGAAAAATATATCCGAGTTATATTTTTTTATTTTTTTGCAATGTTATGTGGTTGTATTTGGAATTGATAGTGTGGAAATTATTGTGTTTATGTTTAAAATTTCTATTTGTTTGTTATATTATGTGGGTTGAGTACTTATTTAATTATGTAATAAGATATAAGAGTGTATTTATTCGCCAACCAACTATCTTTACAGTTTGATGAAGTAATGTTTTTCTGTAAATGTCATTATATAAAAAATTTAAATAAAAATATTTCCGCCAACACAGCCATGAAAATAGCTTTTAACTCCAGTTTTGGGGTTTTGACCTATTATAGAGAACTTGTGCAAGGTAACTTAAGAATGTCATGCTGCGTTACGATGTTTAAAAATAACTGACCTGACAAGTAAAGTCCAGGTTTCTCCTCATACAATCAACAAACATATGTCCAATATGTGAATATTCACTTAAGTGAGATTGCAGCGATTGATTCATCATCTTAACACAGGACTTGAACGCGTGGAACAAAAGTCAAGTAAAGACTGAGCGAATGTTCTGTGGATTGATGTGTTCCGCTCGGATACACGCGATTGATGATTCATTTTGTAGAATTTTTTTTTCTTCTTACATTCACTCACTCGCATAAAATGACATTTTGTGGTACATTTATGAATATTAAGTTTGTTCAAAACCCCATAATGCGATGTGGTACATTCTGATACAATGGCCCTATTAAGGGTTGAGTAATAACATTCAGCTTCCAGTTTTTAATGCTCGCCGTAAATATAACAGAACGTGAGTAATCCGGGTTCGATCCCCGCCGGCACCAATGAAATTGTTAATTGCAATTTTAACTGCTGATTTACCACGTGCTCGGCGGTGAAGGAAAACATCGTGAGGAAACCTGCATGTCTGAAGAATAAAAAATAAAAAATATTTCGAAGACATCTGAAGTTCGCCAACATGCATTGGGGCAGCGCGGCGGACACTTCCTTGCCCTAAAACCCTCTCAGAAATGAGAGGAGGCCTGTGCCCAGCAGTGGGACGTATATAGGCTGTAACTTTACTTTTTTTTCACCAGTTTTATTTGTTGGCGGACACAAAACTTATTTAACCTACGATCTAAGTGTACTAGCTCGCTCTCTTCAAATATAAATATTTGCTGTGTATCCAAACACAAATGCCACTAGGATTTTTCAGCCAGCTGTAGTGTCTCTTTTTAGACCCATAAAACAATTCTAGAAATTGGCAGTCAGAGAATGGTTGCTTGAGAACATTGGTGAAATTGTTTCTATGCAAAAAAATTTCTTTCGTTCAAAAAAATTACTGAGAAGATTAGTTCTGCCTACATTGTAAATGGCTTTTAAGCTTGCGGTCTCTACCCATTTGACCAAAATGCTGTCGATTGTTCTAAATGCTTAGCCAAGTCGGCATCCAGATCTGAAGACATGGTAGATATTTCAAATGATGAACCAGAAAAATCACTATCATTTAAAAATTTTCAGAAATCGTAGGCGCAGAGATATTACGCAATATGTGCAAAACAGTGAATCATTTTTCACTCTATCGAATATGGAACTTTTATCATTCGAATAGTAAAAAAACGACACAGAATACTTATACAATTGAGGAAGAAGAATACGACGACGTGGAACCAGAACTGACAAATATACAAGAAGAAAACTATAACACAACAATTATAAATAACAATATTTCTGAAAAAGAAAGTCAAAATATAATCATGGCAACAAACCAAAGCCTTGAAAAAAACCAGGATGAACAAAATAGCGCGAGAAATGACCACCAGACCTGTGGATACGATACTTTTTCTCACCCTGACGAAGATCTCTTTACTATTCAACCTTCAATTAATGAACAAATCAACATTGCTGGTGATTTACATATTATCTACCAAGAACTTGCAACTATAGAAGACCTAGGAATAGCAAATTATGATGACATCCATGACAAAAACCCACCATCTTGTACTACAACAACACTTATTTATTTTTTAGCAATGCCTTCAGAACCAACCAGAAAGAGGAAAAGTAACATTGAAAGGCTACCTTACCACATATCAGGACCAGAATACTAAAAGATTTTAGAAGAAAAATCCAATCCAAATTTTATACGTGGTAGAGCCATGCTGCATTTATATTACTAATATAGTTGTAGCGCAAACAGGTCGGCGAATAGGAAGGACAACACTCTCACAGAATACCAAAGTAAAATAGTAGCCTAAATGTTGCTGTGTTTCGTATGGTGAGTGTAGAGAACCGAAGACTCTTTTTACTGGAAACGGGGCATTCCATCTTAGTCCTCACGGGTGACAACGCATCTGCATTTTGATCAAAATCGAGGATAGATGTCTACAGGCCACAGCAACCTCCTACCTCAGGCGTACAGTGTGTTCGTTTGTTACCCCATCTTATAAAAAAGGAAAAGAATAGACTAGAGGAACAAAAGAAGGCAAAGAAAGTTGAGACAAAAAGTTAGAAAAGATTAGAAAATTTGAGTCTATTTCTTGTGTGTAAGTTTTAAAAAACATAGAACTCGGATGTTGTGAACGTCAGAAAGCATATTATAAATTATGTATTCCGAAATCTCACCTTATACGTATCCTATATACGTAATCTCAGCTTGTACATAAACCTCAGGAGGAAGGTGACAATTTCTTACGCCATAACTGCTTTTGTACGGAAAATATAAAAGTATTTCTAAGAACAAGGAGAGTGAAAGTGGCGAAGAAAATCGGGATAATTTAAATATAAGATTAAGAGATAAATTGCTGATATAATAACAAGAACAAAAGAATTAAGAGGTGGCAAACGAGCGTACGGTTCACCTGATGTTAAGTGACTACCGCCGCCCATGAACATCCGCAACACCAGGGGAATGGAGAAGATAACAAGGTTACAATATTAGACTTTTAAGTACGTAGGTAAAAAGTCTAGACCAAACACATAATTCTAGTTTTTATTTCACATCGATCGGTGCACTATTACCGAAGTTAAAAGCGTGGAAAGTTTACGTACATTTCTAAAATCTCGCCCGTGCCCGCAAGTAGCGCGTGACGTCATTCGTTCCATGCGGCCGCGCCGCCATACCGTTCCAGCGCGCCGATCATGCGTTTGTAGTAATATTTCGCGGGTGAGTTGTTTGCCCTCGTTCGCTCTGGTGTTTTTAAGTATTTAATGATGGAAGAAGGGTTTCAAAAGGGTCAATCTGACAACCTTCCAATCACAGAACACTAATACCCTTACTTCCAATAGTCCGTGACATGATGGTAGCGGAATATTTTCTAAGAAACAAAGATTTTGTCGCGGCTGAAATACGCGGAGTCAAAATGAAAAGGTAGATATAAGAATAAGATAATATTTTTATAACCTGGGTACCCATTATTACATTAATACTTCTGGGTTTCATTTGCTAATGATAAGAATAGGTTCAGCCTCTCGGTCTCGTCTGTGAGGTGGCTGATTTCAGCCAGTAAAAAATTAAAATTAAATTAATTTAAAAACGCCATTAAAACAAGGTCGCATTTCGCGGCTAAATTCGTTTATTTCTTTATCTTTCTCTGTGGAATAAGACCGTGACTATGTTCATTATGAACTTGGCTGTATGATATACTAGTAACGTCTATAGAAAAAATAAAAAGAATCTTGTCATTGTCATTGAAGTTCCGTTGATTTCGTTGAATAAACGTGTGATAATTTTGCTTTTAAAATTGTGAATTACATAAACATCTTTTTTAAGTTTGAGGCGACCACCAACTAGTTTGTACTAGACATGGGCGCCGCCCCCAAATATTGCGGCGGCGGCGTGCTGATGAATCTCGCTCGGCGACGGCGTGGCGCCGGCGGCGTGGCTGATTTATGTGCAGTATGAAAATTCAGTGTAAAAATCTTTAAAAAAAGGCAACAATGCAATGACTTACTTTATTTACCAAAAAAACAAAACAAAACTGTTCAAGCAAGGCAACAAAATTAGTTTTGTATATAATTTTTGCATTCCCTATAGTTATCGTGAATAAAAATTATTTTATTCACCCTTTGTGGACTCAACCGAGATCTTTTTGCAGAAAGTACCATTCCAGCTACAGAAAATACCCTCTCACTTGGGGTACTTGTAGCGGGTACACATAGCAAAGCTCTGGCAAAGGTAGACAGCCAAGGAAAATGTTTCTTCTTTTCGTTCCAAAAAGATAAAAGATCCTCATTATTGATCCAATAGCAGAAGCCAGATATCGCCAACATTCTTGGTCTAGTGGATCATCATCTTCAAGTCCATAACCATGACCAGCACTATGTTTCTTAGAGAGTTTACTCAAAATTGATGAGGACCTGCTGGTATTTAAGGAAACTGAAGTGTATGTTTCGTTTCTTTCACAATTTCCGGGCAAATCATGCGATTTTATAACTTCTTTTATATAAGATGCAAGGAAGGAAGCCTTTGTCATATTTTTTGACTCTAAATATAGATCTAAGTCTTTAAGACCCATGAACCGCTTGTCCAAAAGAGCTGCAGCTACTACAGGTTTAGTAACAGGAAATCTTTTATCAATATTCGCCAACATGTTGCGTTTTAAACGAAACAGAACCAATGATTCATCATCATCAAGTGATTTTAGAACATCAATTATTTCAGAGCGAAATACATGTGCAACATTCATAGTGCAGGTCTTTTGGGATGACATAATTTCGACGGCTTCACGGAATTGATTTAAAAACTTTACTAAGTCTTCCAAAAGAATCCACTCATTTTGAGTAATTTTCAGCTCATCTTTTCCTACTTTTCTTAACATGTTGTTTATTGGATCACGGTTGCAAACATGAATTAAACTCTCCAGCATCTCTAAAATGCTGTGCCAACGTGTAGGCGTAGCAGTCTTAATTGACGGAATATTTCTAAAATTATTAGCTGTCATAAGTGACATGTCTTCTGCAAACCCTTCGGTGCTTGCTTCTGTAGCTGTCTGCGAATTGCTCTGTAAAATGGGGTTACTCTCATCAATTTCTAGTGTTTCTACTACTCGTTCAACACTATCCAAAAATTCTTTCTGCACCTTTTCTGCTTCTAACTCCACCTCTGGTAACCGGTAGCGCACAGTCTTAACAATTTTTTTACATTTATTAACCAGTTCTTTTACTTCTGGGACACTATCTATACCATCCACGGTCACAAGGTTATGAAGTGCATGTCCGAGGCACAAATGGTGCTGCATGTTTCCCAACGAAACTGCCAGTTTCACGTTGCTGCCAGCATCCGTTACAGCGTAGATATTTTTCGCATCCAGTCCAAATTTTTTCTTTACGCCCTGGATCATTTCATTTATCTTTTCTCCTGTTTTTTTCCAGTCACAGTGTGAGTACTCAGAGTCAATGACTTCAGTTCAAAATCTGCAATCAGGGATATAATTAGAATACATAAGAAATAGAATAACATAAATCCGTTTTAATATCATGCAAGAAGATTTCTCAGAAAAAAAAGAACTTCGAAGTCAAAAGCTAAATTGATTGCTTGGCTGAGGAAAGAAGCAGCATGAACCTCTTGATATTTGCGTTAAGTTTATTTTTTTCTGTGAATTCGTCTGTTTATATTTTATATGAAAATTGCCTACCAGCTGTCAAATAACGTAGAGTAAACGTAATATAATTCAGTTTCCTGTATTGATCTGTCCATAAATCAAAGGTATAGCACAGTGTCGAGGCGCGTCCATGTGGATTCTTGCTTTTACGTTGCTCAGCATGCACTCGTATACATCGGACAGCGCTGTACCACTCACAGTATGTCGTGACGGAAGGTCGTCTTCATTCAAGATGATGTCGTATTTCTAAAATTAAAGAAATGCTTGAGTTCGGTGAACATAATAAATGTTGTGTGCTGTGATATTAGAAAAAGAAAGGCATTAAAAGTAAATTACTGAATGAAATAGATAGGTAGGAAGGTACCTTAAAAAAATCCACCATCCCTTCATCAGAAATTGAGTCAAACGGAAGCAAAGATTTGGAAAACCAAAGAGCGACATCTCTAGCCAGTAGCCATTTGTCATGTTTCGGCGTGACTTTTGCAGTTTTTGAACCAGAAGCAGTATAAGTTTTAGCAGGACGCTTAGCAGTGAAAAAGTCTTTGATGTTAGTTTTGGCTTTATTAGCAGAAGCAGGTTCATCTCGAATGTCATGATCATCTCGTAGGTGACGAGTCAAATTCCCAGTACTGACTGTTTTACTATAACACTTTATTTTAACACTGTAACAAATTAAGCAAAAAGCCCATCACCTTCATGCCTGCTTATAAAATGTTAAATCTCTTAAATAAACTATTCTCAGATGTCAATGTTTTAAATTAGAAAGTAGGTATGCTAATAATAAAATTGCCAATAAGTGTTTTACGACTACGAAATTTGTTTTGTTTGGTTCAAATGATACGTTTGCTTCAGCGATAAAATTAGGCGTTAGAAAGCATTGTAATGTAAACCATCATGAGTAACATAAACTTTGATAATTGATAATATTTATTCATTTAAGCTGGGTATGTAACAAAAAACGCGATTTTTAAAACATGTAGAGTAAGAACAAAGCTCACTTTTCCAGGAACAGGCAAGCATAAACGAATTTTAAGAAATTATTGTAAATTTGAGGTTAGAAATATAGAATATATAAGATAATGAAACCTAAAAAAAGCATTTTTGTTTAAAAAAGTAAAGTACTTACGATCTAAATGTCACGCCATCTCCATCACTTTCAGCTTGAAGTGCTGTGAGACAAGCTGAGCAATATACTTGATCAGGATTCAAAATTCTCTTTTTGTTATTTTCTTCAGTAATAACAATATTTCCGAAGTACTTCCAACAAAAACTGCTACGAGTTTTAGCATCAAAAAGCACGGTTATAGAAAGTTTATTTATACTTATATTTAATAAACCGGTCATTTTAAAATGAAACAAAAAAAATCCCGAAACAAAATGGCACGTGCTAGCCTCGCTCACGCCGCGCAGCAAGTGGCGGTGGCGGCGGCGGCGCGCGGGGGTGACGCGGCGCCCATGTCTAGTTTGTACTTCACGTAGTTTTCCATACCGTTTTCGACCTAGAACAAAGTACAAACTTATTTAAAATCTATTAAAAAAATTAAGGAACCTCGTAATTTGTATTCCATCAATATTTAAAATATGTACCAACTATGTAATACATAAAAATACGACGACACGAAAAAAAATTTAAGTGCTCCACTTCATAATCAAACTTATTCCATTATTTGCGGCCCGCAAAGTATGAAAGTTGAACAGCTCTGCGTGTGTGTTTAGTTTTTGCTCGAAATATCGTAAAAATATAAAAACGTCTGTTAACATGTTTAGTTTTTGCTCGAAATATCGTAAAAATATAAAAACGTTTGTTAACATATTCCATATTTTAACCTTTTCCCTGGTCTCTCCCTTGGCGTGAGACCAGAATACACGGATTCCAGAATTAAGGCGAACTAGTTTCTCGCCAATTCTGCCTATGTGCTCTGACTTTGCCTTGTCAATGACTCCTTTGAAGGACCTGGAAGCGGAATTATACTTCTTTTTTAGAGCGCTGGTGTTTACATCCCGGGACGTTGATGCATCAGCCCAGACTTGGTAGCACTCCTTCTTATAGCAAGCGACCAAACCTGAGATTTGTGGAATAAAAAGTTCCGTACCTTGAAGTACCACATCAGCGACAGAATCAGCAACAGCGTCGGGATCGTCCAGCGAGAAGCAAACCCGCCCCCAAGGGTAGGATGCAATGATAGACCGCATCCTATCCCAATCAGCTGACCTATAGTTCCAAACTCGGTGACAGCCTGCAGAGTGCAACCGCGATTTCGGCGTGAGTGGCACCACACTACGGACAAGACCATGGTCCAAGGAGCCTAAAGGGGCGACGACGGAAATCTGATATCCATCCGGATGAGAGGTCAGCAGAAGGTCCAACAGGGAAGGTGCATGATCCTCCACGTCTGGAATCCGCGTAGGCGAAGTAACCAGTTGTGTCAGACCATATGCCAAGGCAAAATCATGAACAGATCTCCCCGCATGATCGGTTGAACGTGAACCAAGCCATTCGGCGTGGTGGGCGTTAAAATCGCCAAAGATCATGATCTCTGCGAAGGGGATCTGTTGTAGCAACGAATCCGTAACCATTTGGACGTGGTCGAGGAGTCGGTCTGTTTCGGCATTACTGTTATGGCACCTATAGAGGCACCCATAGACGCGCGGATTGTCGTCGCTGTCTACGCGTAGCTAAAGGATGGACAGGTCCGAACCTTCAAGACTGCCGAGGTGTCGAGAACAGATGTCCTCTCTGACGTATATGCAAACTCCAGGGCGAAGCACAAAGGAGTGTTCCAGTTTGTACCTCGGGTAAGAGAGAAACGAAGCATCAGCTGGAGAGGACACCTGCGTCTCGGTCAGAAAGAGCCGCCTCACCGTCTCGAGATGGTAGTGGACGGCGTTTAGAAGGAAGTCCCCTGATATTGCAGAAATTACGGATAGCGTGGGAGGGGACACCTTGGTCTTGTTGCACAGTTTGCCCCGAGCAGTTATTGTCTTGAGCGGCATTTGCCCCCCAGAATACGCGGGACAGCCTGAGCACCCACGCTCACCCAGGAGTGGAGTAACTTGGTCGTGGATGCTCGGCGAGGGATTCTCCAGGGATGCTGGTACCCTCCTGGCGTAGATCTTTACTTAATTCAGCTACCAAGAGGGGGGAATTTGACCTCCGGCTACCTATACTCACCGGACGAAACGCGGAAGCAAAGCTTCCACTTCACACCGGTATTCTGTGAGGTCGTGGTACCACCCCGGTTTGAGCCGGCACATACGTGCAACAACAAAGCTGCCGCGTGGCTCTACCACTGTTAAAAATTCATATGAAAGAGTCAATAATTTACCAAGACTTCACAACTAAATTGTTTGGCTAATTGCTGTGACTTGTCACGATAATTACTGTGATTTCATGGCCACTCGCTAAATTTCTCAAATGACTGAATTTGATTGAGATTTTTCACCAATACATAAACGATTTTATTTACGTTCTTTTATTACCTGTGACCCCCATCTCATACTCTTTTATTTGGTATGTTATAAGTTTATGTGTGATTTTAAACATGTTTTTATTGATGTCAGAAAATAAATCTTACGTTATGTGGTAAATAACTACAGAAGTCACCCTATTCTGTACCATAGATTACTGTATATATACGTCTGTACTATTTGTTTCAACTCAAAATATCTGTGGAAATTAATTACATTGAAATGGCTTTTTCAAATAAAACATTCACTAAATACTGAAATTCTTTTTATTTAATTAATACTCAATTTACAAGAAAACTATCACTAGCGGAAACTTAAACAAATAACATTACAGAACGAAAAGTAATTAACATACATGATAAACATAACTAAATTAAAGCTATCTGTAGTGACAACATTACATTGTATTCGAACAAAATATTTGACACACGTTAAATTTGTTTAACCTATTTTCAATTTGATGATATACAAAAATGTTTTTCAATATTATAAAGTGCATAACATACAAGTAAAACTACTCATTTTTAAGGCACATAGTTCTTGGAGTCTAATTAATGTTTTCAGAGTGCTTTGGCAACACTGTTGATTTGGATGGTCACAAGGTTGATTGAGAAAAAGATGTATTATTTAGGATTATAAAGTTAATACATAAACATTATCAAGATTACAACATATTATATGTTCTTATTACATCAATCATAACTTACATAATTTACGGTAACTTTATAGGGTTTAAATTTAGTTAGCTTACAAAATCTCTAGTTATATATACATATAGCAAAAAATAGAAAAAACAAAACATTTATTATTCAAAAACGACACTATCTATTTATAATTTGTTAAAATATAAACATTCTTATATATATATATTTCATTTTTATTAAATGAATTTATTATCGTATAGGCCTACCAGGAAAATAAAAAGGTTCATTTTGCAGATACTAACGAAACCAATTTTATTCACTGGCATCATAAAATACTTAGTGTAATCCATCAAGTCTATAAATGTCTGAATTTGGCTGCGAACAGAGTAGATATATTTTATTTCACTTTTTCATTGAAAAACATGTAGTGTCGGTGTAAGAATATCCCATATCATCTCGTGGATGTTATAAGAGGCGACGTGAGAAATTAAACAGGAGATAGGCAACAGTATGTCTCTCCCCCCCCCCCCCCCCCCCCGGTAGGAAATATTTGGGTGAGGCTTATATTCAGCAGTGGACTTTTATAGGATGTAATGATCGAAGGAACGGGCGGATTTTTTTTTACTTTGTAATTTTTACCTCATGAGGACAAGAAAATAAAATCAAACATACAACATTATGGGTCACAAATATGCGTTTTTTCCCTTCATTCAAAATTATTAATTCATATGTACATGATTTACATATAATACTATGCATATGTATTAAATATATACAATATTTTTTATAGTTATATACTTTCATTTACATTGCTTCACACACCTACTTCATATTTTTGACTGCACATCACCCAAAGGTAGATAATGCCTAAGGCATTAAGTGCGCCTATACATCATGTTGGTATGAAGTTTAAATAAATAAATCAATAGAATTGAAAATATTGAAAAGGTTGATTGGAGTCTTTCTATTAAATAAGACTAGACATATTTCTAACATTTAGCTACCAGCTACTTCATACAATAGTGTGAACATTTTTACTAGCAAAGCTGATAAGATTTTTTTTAAAAGAATATTAACAATGCTATAAACTTTACTAATATTCCCCTTAACCACTCGTGGTAAGCTTAAATTGCTTGTTTAATTTAATTTCACGACCTTTTTAAGTTCGCGGTCCGCGCCCTGCCATTAGGTTACTGTCACTTCAATTAATCAATAAATAGTAAAAAATCTGAAGTCGCATGCCGTTATAGTTACAACCTATTAAAATTAAAATCCATTGCTGAACATAGGCCTCCCCAATAGATGGAAGTCGCAATAGCTAAAAAAGTATTCTTAAAAAAGTTTTACGCATTGCTTTTTTACAGGCATTAATTTTACTGTTGACATAAAGAAAATCACCCAAAAAGAAATTAGCAATGCATAGAGATGATACCAATATTGTACAGTGAATTATCGATCAATTAAATCACATGCATTTATTACAGTCATATTAAGTCCTTCTGGACTTATAGGTTCTAGGTAGGCTTTTCATTTATTTAGACATGCTATAACTTTATATTTTAAAACATTTGCGAAAAATACATAAAAGAAATAAGATTTAAATATTAAAATAATAATAATAATATGTACATAACATGAATTGAATAATAATAAATAATAATATAATTTTAAGCTAAGTAAACATTTTGCTGGACGATTAAAACCTCCTTTTGTAGATTACCAGATCCAATCTTGCAATTCGACATCACCTGTAATCCTTCCATCCTGAAAAAAATCTGGGTTGTCATTCCTATTCTATAATTAAGTATTTTTATTTTTCTTTCTTATTATTTTTTTTGAAGCAGTTCATAAACGTAAATTGCACTAAGACAAATATACAGACCCAGAACAATTATTTGTAGGCGATACAAATACTTGTTCCGTGCGGGATTTAAACGATTCACTGCGCCATGGAACCATCAATTTCAATTTTTTTGTGACTGAAGACGCCCTCTAGGTCGCTCAGGAAGCTATGGATAGGGCTATGCTTGGAATATCACTATGTGATGGACTTCGTAATATGGACATCCACACTAGAACCAAAGCAACCAACAAAACCCAAAGGTTCTTGAGTGGTAGTTCCACTAGATGACACGAAATGAGATGCAGGTAGTTGATGGATGCAGGTGACTCAGACCTCTGCTTGTGGGGTTCCTTGGAAGAGACTCATGTCCAGGAGTGGACTTGAATAAGTGTAGGGAGAACCAAAGACCCTTTTTACGACGAGGCATCTTAGTCCTCAAGAGTGACAATGCATCTGTATTTTTAATTTTGTTTGAGGAGGGATAGACGTTTATGGGCCAGAGCATCCATTTACCATCAGGTGGACAAAATTTATTCTTTCCAACAAATTACTCATTATTACACACTTGCATTTTTATTAAGGATCTGCACCTTCTTCAGACACTTTTATATCAACAGTAAATATATTTATTAATGTAGTTTACACATATAAATTAGTTTATATAACAGCACACTTCTCGACCACCGCGCGTTCATGGGTCAAATCAAATAACGCACGCTTTCCTGGCTTTCTGTCACACACTTTCATCTCTTTTCCTGAAATCACTCCCGTAGATTGCTGATCCTATCGAGTTCTAGCAAAGCTATGATCTGTCAGCTCGAGTAAAATTACTAAGCCTGCTTTCATTTCTGGGGGGTTTAAGAGCAAGTAGGAAGGCGATAAAACAAATATATTGTGTGAGATCACATTATCAGGTTCGATCAATCAATTCATCCAAAAGTCATCCTGATCACTTACAGTTGCACCAACAATTACATATATAAAAACCACAAATACTCACTCATTCATCTTGTCAGAACCATCAACGTCGACTTCACACCGAATGCACTGCTCAGAACAGTTTGTTATAACTGTGCTGTCCAACTTTACGTGCGCACCCGAATACATCTGAATTCCTACCCCACACTTCCGCAATATACATTTATTTAGCTCCATCTGAAAATTTCAATGTATTATAATATAAAATAATTATTTATATATCGTAATAATTTTAACTTGTCACTAGCTAGAAATAGCCTCCCCCACAAATCCACCACAAAACCCAATCTATAGTCACCATGGGCGTGACTAACACTTTCATAGCTGGCATGAGAAAACATAGACATTCTCGCCGATGCGTATGCTTATTTTTCTCAATATCGAAGGTAGGCGGGGATTTTCTATCAGAGAAATGTGGGCAATCAAAACACACCTTGACTAGAAAATCAACAATAAACATTTCTGCATATACAAAGGTGGTCATAGAATTAAGAACTATCAATAATACAAAGCCAATATACTATGTTTTCACTATAATTTCCGTGCACAATTTGTTTCTAAACATACTCTGGTAGAATATTCTTAAGCCTTATACGGGCTAAGTGTTCCAATTTACGTGTAGTCGGATACGCGTACAACAGGAGCGCTAGTCCGTACCTGCAGCAATGCTTGTACAATTTGGGCTCGCGTGTCGAATTGCGACCAGTCATCGCCAGTTGGCTTTGTTTCGAGACATGGTGGATACTGGCTGGGCTACTTATGTCTTGTCACCTCGCAATGAATAAAGGTGCCATGTAGGCGTATCCACCAGTACGCGTATTCAACATACCTAGATTTTGCGTACATTAGAACGCTTAGTCCGTACAATGCTTTACGACTCATCTGTATTAATTATGTAATATTCTTGTCAAAATAATTTATTTTTTTATTTTTCAAATTAAATCATAGGAACTCTAAAAATTGCCGGAATACTGGCTGGACAAATAATTAAGCAAAGCCGCAACGCAAAGTCAGGAATTTGCAATTAGAAAAAGCCAAAATTAGGTACTAATTGGGTGAAAAGTTTAAAAATTAGGTGCTCTAAAATTATCATTGCAACGAACTGTTGAAATTTGCGTTGCTGGCATAATGTATCGCTAGCAACACAGTGACAATAATAGATGTACGATAAATATTAATAGCAAGGAATTAAGTGCTAATTAAGTGTTGCAAGTATAGGCAATGACATCATCATCATTACAGCCTTCACAAGTCCACTGCAGAACATAGGCCTCCCCCAAGTAATGCCACAAAGCACGGTCCTGAGCCACCTGCATCCATCGACTTCCCGCATATCTTACCAGGTCGTCACACCATCTAGTGGGGGGTCGCCCAACATTACGCCTACCGGTACGAGGCTGCCACTCGAGAACCTTTCTTCCCCATCGGTTATCGGTTCTTCGAGCTACGAGGTGTGTTCAAAAAGTAAGGTGACTTTATATTTTTATGAAAAACTATTTATTTATTCATCAATATTTATGTTGTCCCCTTCAAAGTAATCCCCCTCAGATATAATACACTTGTGCCAACGCTTTTTCCAATCGTCAAAGCATTTCTGATAATCACTTTCTGGTATAGCCTTCAGCTCTTTCAGCGATGCAGTTTTTATCTCTTCAATCGTTGCAAATCTTCGTCCTTTCATAGGTCTCTTCAGTTTTGGGAACAGGAAAAAGTCACATGGGGCCAAATCCGGTGAATATGGTGGCTGAGGCATGATTGTAGTGTTGTTTTTGGTCAAAAAACCTCTCACAAACAACGATGAGTGAGCAGGTGCATTATCGTGATTCAAAAACCATGAATTGTTTACCCACAATTCGGGACGTTTCTTACGTATTGCTTCTCGCAAATGGCGCATAACTTCAAGGTAATACTCCTTATTGACCGTACGACCTTGTGGCAAGAACTCATGATGCACCACACCCTTACAGTCGAAGAAAACTGTAAGCAAAACCTTCACATTTGATCGAACTTGGCGTGCTTTTTTTGGTCTTGATGATTCAGTGTGCTTCCACTGGGACGATTGAGTCTTAGTTTCGACGTCATAACCGGTATACCCATGTTTCGTCACCTGTCATGACCCTTTTGAGCAAATCTGGGTCGTTGTTGACTTCATCCAATAGCTCTTGAGCGATTGTCATGCGACGGTTCTTTTGGTCGAAATTGAGCAATTTTTGAACAAATTTCGCTGACACACGTTTCATGCCCAAAATATCCGAAAAAATTTCATGCCAAGAGCCAACCGATATGCCAACATCCTCCGCAACTTCTCTTATAGTGATTCGACGATTTTCCAAAACAATTTTCTTCACTATTTCAACGTTTTCATCGGTTGTTGACGTGCTGGGGCGTCCAGGGCGAGGTTCGTCATTGGCATCTTCTCGGCCATCTTGAAAGAGCTTGTACCACTTATAAACGTTTTTTTTACTAAGAGTAGACTCACCGTATGCCACTGTCAACATTTCAAGTGTTTTGGAGCACTTAAATCCATTTTTTACACAAAATTTGATGCAAATTCTTTGATCCATTTTTTTTTTTTGATAGAAGAAAATCGGCGAGCACCAAAGTACGTCTGACCTTTGTAACTGTCAAAAATAAACTAAACATGCTATACACTTCAAACTTGAAACATATGCTCAGGACATGTGTACCAACGCAACAAAATACAAAAATCGAAAATCGAATGTGCGTTGCCCGCGAAATTCAAAAAGTCACCTTACTTTTTGAACACACCTCGTATATGGCTGGCCCATTGCCACTTCAGCTTACTAATCCATTGGGCTATGTCGGTCACTCTGGTTTTACTGCGTATATCCTCATTTCTGAGTCTATCACGCAGAAAGACTCCGAGCAAGCCCTCTCCATAGCTCGCTGAGCGACCTTGAGCGTCCTCATACGGCCAGCAGTGAAGGACCACGTCTCAGATCCGTAAGTCATCACTGGCAACACGCACTGGTTGTACACTTTAGTTTTCCGAGATTGAGGTATACCTGACGAGAAGATGTGTCGTAATTTCCCGAACGCTGCCCAGCCGAGTCGAATCCGTCGATTGACCTATAGACAAGACGCCCCTAATAAAAATCCCCTAGCCCCTAATAAAAGTCGTTACTCAGAACAAAGCAGATGCAAAAATGAGTTCTTCTGAAAGTCAGAATAGAATCAAAATCAGATAAAGAATTAATTTGATAGTTAAGTGCTAAGAAAGTGCTTTCAAAAACACAACTCACTTTTTTACACAGAAATATTGACACAGCTACTTCTGCGGTTTGTAAAGTGTAGCCCCTTGGCCCTTGCGTAGCAAATCACTGGCACCCATGCTTACTTTCTCAGCTTCGGCGACCAGCCTCAGTCGCTGCTGCTCGCGCAGATGCCTACGATTTGCTACAGTGGGCGGGGGTTGCTCTACCTCTGCGCCTATTGCATGAGGCGCGCGGCCGGATCGATAAAGCACGTGCTCCCGCGACATTGTAATTACATGATTTTTCGTAATAATAATATGATCATAATATTATTAGTAATTAAGATACTTTTTATTACAAACCCACATAACTAGAATGTCTAGAAGATTGTCTTGAATATTTTTGTTATATAAGTACCTACATAATAAAGTTAAACATAGTTAAAAAACTTTTCTAATTTTAAATTTGTAATAAATGGGTGGTAGCAATAAAAAGTTTCGTTTGTTCCGGAAATGTTTGAAACCAAGGATGGAGATGGACTGCGCAAGCTGGTTGGAGGTACAATACGACAGCTTAAATATGATAATAATACAATTTAAAGGCGAATTTTAAAGCGATTTAAAAAGTAGCTTCGGAAGTATGTATGTGGGTTACCTATGTGTGAATTTTTACGATTTTTTGGATTAATGGATATCATTAAAATATATTGACATTAGAATGAAATATATTTACGAAAAACTGCGATTAAGTAATCAAAACGAAAATTATACTGGGTGACTTTTTACCGTCTGGAAAAAAATAGGGAGTGAAATTGATCGATCAATAAAAATCTGATTGGATTTGTATTATTTTAATTTCGATAGTTTCTAATTGATTTATTTATTTAGTTCAAAAATTTTGTTGTTATTTTTTTAGTACCGAAAGTTTATTTCAAATTTGTAGTATTTATTGATAGATTAATTTCATAATATGTTAATGTAAAATATCAGTGCCATAGGCTTCTATTCCGTTCACATTTTACATGCTATTTTTTCAAGACGGTAAAAAATATCACCCAGTATAACAAGAAAATTTTTTATGAAGATACCTTGAAAATGAATCGTAGTTTTGGGGGCGTGGCTTAGCCCGTCGTCGATGAAGTTCACGGTCGATTGAGGGGGTCCCAAAATTAAAGTGATGTAATTACTTCATGTACGCAAATTGCATATAGCTATATCGAGTACGCGCTCAGAAATAAACTACGTAAGCGCTAACAACGTAACTACGTCATGGATTAATAAAATTTCTTGTGAACTTAGATATAATCATTTAATATACTTTAAAAACAATTCCATGAGCTAATTCGTAAAAATATTGTGGTTGCATGGAGAAATGTAACCAATTAGTCTACTTTACAATTTTTTACTATCGAGAAAATTACATGTTATCGTGTTTCCCTTTCATGGAATTCTAGGTCATAATATAGTAAAAACACATATGGGTAAGGTCGTAAAAAAGTGTAAATAACGTACTATAACGTACTGGAAGATATAACACACTATAACACAATAACGTACTGGAATAATATAAAGGTCAATGTTCACTTGGAAATAGGTTCAAGTAAAATCCTTTTAAAATATTATCAATTACTTACTTTCATGAAATTAAGATTAAGTAATCAAAAACGAAGCTTAGACTATGCATAGCTTGCATGTTTGCGAAACTAAACACCAAAATAACACAACACAGTAGAATTAAAGCCTTTAACAAAATGTGCTTACAAAAAACAGTAGGTACTAATCAAAGTAGGTATTATTCATAAAAGAAACATAATGAATTTAACAATTATGTGTTTACAATTTGTAATTAGTACAGGTACTGTAATTATTACCATTTATCACAGAGTTTTGTTTTACTGTTTTTTTAATTATATGGGCTATCCCATTTGACACTATTCGCGTTCGCACAGAGCCATATTTAAGAAGAAATTGAAATTTAAAAATAAGTTTTTTAAATGTAATTAATAGGTGAACTAGAATATAATATAAATTTAATAAGTAATGATTAAAAAAAAAACTTTTTGTGTTTATCTAATATACTCAGCATACAAATGTAATAAAGCCACATCAAAAATATGTTTTAATAATAATTTATATTATTTAATAATTTATTGAAATTTGTGGTCTAAATTATGGAATTTACATTTGTTTACGGTCACGACTACAAATGAAAAAAATATGTCAAAATTGACATTTAACAGTAAGCCAACGACGTTGCCTCATCGAAATTAAGAAAATAATGCTGTTTAATGTTGAATACAAAAAATCTACCCCATATTGAATCGGAGTAACACACTGGATAACTTTTGGAGACACAAATTTGAATAAGATTTTTTTCCACTAGCATTGTAAAGGGTGTCTCAGCGCCGATTTTAAACTTTGAATATTTATATAAAAAAAAACAATTGTGTTTATAATATTTTAATTGTAGTAAATTATAGTACATTAGTGCGAATTTTATGTACGGAATATTACACCGTCAAGATGTCTTCCATCACGACGAATGCACTCTTCAAAGCGGACTAACGAATTTGCAGAAACACGCTGCAGAACGTCAATTGATATGGCCCTCACTTCTGTCGTTATTTTAGTCTTCAGCTGCTCTAAATTCATAAGAGGGGTATCAAAAACTCTTGCTTTAAGATAACCCCATAAAAAAAAGTCAGCTGGGGTTAAGTCGGGAGATCTGGGTGGCCACAATATGTCTCCAAAGCGGCTTATGATTTTTCCCGGAAACAACGCTTTTAGTGTGTCCATGGAGACCCTAGCTGTGTGGGCTGTGGCCCCATCTTGCTGAAACCATACACCGGACTCATCAACATCCTCTTCTTGCAGCTGCGGTACAAAAAAGTTATTAATCATGTCGATATACCGCTCGCTCGTCACTGTAACCGTTGCACCTCGATCATTCTCGAAGAAAAATGGCCCGATGATTTTCTTCGCCGATATTGCGCACCATACAGTAACTTTGGGGCTGTGTAATGCCTTCTGATGTTTTTGTTTTGGATTGCTGGGTGACCAGTAATGGCAATTTTGGCGATTGACGTACCCTTCGAGGTGAAAGTGTGACTCATCGCTAAAATAAACATTGGACATCCCATTTTCCTCTGAAAAAACCCCTAACATCTTCTGACAGAAAATTTTTCGCTTCTTATAGTCTTCTGGTTTGATTTTTTGAACTATTTGGATTTTATAGGGATGTAATTTTAAGTCTAAGACCAAAATTCGTTGAATACTTGAACGATGAAGATTCAAAGAGGCAGCATGTTTTCTAACTGATCGTCGTGGATGCTCCGCGACCGCAGCGGCGACGCGCTCGATGTTTTCAATCGATCGAACAGGTCTAATTCGAGGGCCAATTGAATGTTTCATTAAACATCCTGTCGCTCTGAACTTTTTTACCCACGACTTAATTAACTGAATACTCGGGGCATCACTTAAACGGCGGATTTCACAGCGATTACAAAACTTGCGCTGTGCTTCCCTCAGCGAAAACTCGTTGCAAAAATACGCCTCTACTGCGTACGCGCGGTGCGCGCCAGACCACTGGGACATAGCGACTAAAAAGCCCGCACTAATCACCTACCGAACGCTACCTCTCCCCTCCCGCTAACCCCGCCGGTTGCCGAGAAATTGGTATTTAAAGTTTAAAATCAGCGCTGAGACACCCTTTATTATTGCAATAATTTATACATTTTATACACGGCATCTTTATTGTTTTCAAAGTAAACTACAATTTAAAAACCATAATGCTATATTATTGTATTTCTTGATTTTTTTCGTCCTGTAAGTTGATAGGAGACAAATAAATTTTGTATGCAGCTTTATTTTGTTGATTCACAAAATATTTTTTATTTTATATGTTTAAGCGTCTTGAATATTCTGGTTATTTCTACACTATTCTAAGCATGATTATCAATGTTTTATTAATTAATAATATTATCATACTTTTTGTTAGCGTATGGTATTCACAGTCAAACATGGGTTCACTCAAAACTTTTAAAAAGTACATTTTTTACGACCTTACCCATATACCAAAAATTTGATTCGTAATCTATAAAACTTTAGGAAATATGTGAAATAGAAAACCCGCCAAATTTTCCAGGTATCACTGAGGATCAGTAAATTAATTAGATTTTTGTTTCATTAATGAAAATAGTTTTATAAATACGTACCTTTGTTTTAATGCTATTTAGCAGACTTACTGCCACTTATATTTACTAACCACCTACTTACTTAATTAAATTAATAATTTCAGTACAATAACGCATAGGCGTCAATGTTGTCGCATCATTATTTACTTACGCATTGCATAATGGGCACAATACGTGCGCTCCGTAACTTGCATATAATGTATACTCTAAGGATAACATTAATGTGTTGTTTTTTTTTATAGAAGAAGGGGCAAACGAGCATGCGGCTCACCTGATGTTAAGTGACTACCGCCGCCCATGATCAACCGCAACACCAGGAGAATTGCGGGTGCGTTGCCGGCCTTTTAGAAAGGAGTAAGCTCTTTGTTGTATGGCGCGTCTTTGGAAGAATGGAATTCTATTTTAGTTGAAACCTGCCAAAATTGATAGCGACGTTGCCGCCCCGCTGTCATGCTTTTATCCACAGCCAAGAGCAGGCCAATAAATATTCATTAATTATTTATTTTATAAAAAAAGTGTTTTAATTAATTGAAACACTACATTATTAAATTAATTATTAGTTATAGTCGAATTATTAAATTATTCATAATATTATGTTTATTTCTCGTTCTTAATCATTTGTCCAGCTTTCCACCTATTGCTATGCAAACAATATTTAAATGACAGTAAATTTAACAATGAAGAGTAATAATATTTTTCAGGAAGTAATACTCTTTTGTTATGAACAACGAATTTTTTCCTCATACAAAATTGTCTTTACATGAAGCGTTCGTAATTCAATGACCATCGCTGTATGGAACTGGAACCTGCGGTTCATTATACAGTTACTCTATATCAATAAACCCTCCGATTGTTATTACCAGTATAAGTAGATAGAATATTACCTGTGCACCTCTGTGAATCACAATTCCAGAATAAAAGTTTTCAAAGGTACAGTCTTCAATGACGACTTTTGCTCCAGCCATCGCCACAATGCCTTGCGCAAAATCACTCTAAAGGAAAGAAATTAACTAATTAGGATGTTATCTTAATATATATATATATATATATATATATATATATATATAAATTACATAAATTACGTGTTACGTTGTTTATCCGCGATGAACTCTTAAACTACTTAACTGATTTTAGTCAAATTTGCACACCGTGTGCAGTTTTGTCCAACTTGAGAGATAGGATAGTTTTTTTATGCCCATGAGTGACCCACAATTTTTTTCATGCGAATTTTAAGATTTTTAATAAGACATGACAAAGGGTCGCCAAAAAGGGCAGAACAACGTCTGCCTGGCAAACTAGTTTCTATATAAAATAATACTTCATTATTTTAAACCATTAAGAGACAAATTTCTCTGGCCTGAGATGAAGGGCCGTACGAGGCGGCCACTTCAGGTTGGGCTTCAGCAAGTATGCTCCGGTTATGTGTTGGCGGACTAAGGCCGAAGTGGAGTTTGGGGCGGATATCTACCCGCTAATGTGTTTTTTTCGTTATGTGTTAGTAAGACAAGACTCCATGCGCCCTTTCTTTGTCCATTTTGGGAGGGAATGCAACGCTGATACTGCGATGGTGAGGCCACAAGGGAACAGAAGTGTACAGTAGTGTTCCATGAATGTTTATAACATTTTTTTATAGGATAGGATGACAAACGAGCACACAGTCCACCTGATGGTAAGTGGTTGCTGCGGCCCATAGACATCTACATCTATCCTCGATTACGAATCAAAATACAGGTACGCGCACACAAGGGAACAGAAGTGTACTTGTCATCCGTGAGGACTTAGGTGGAATGCCTCGTTTCCAGTAAAAAGGGTCTCCAGTTCTCTACACTCACCATACGACACACAACAGCATTAAGCTACTATTTGATGCAGGTATTCTGTGAGAGCGTGGCCCTTCCCCGGTCGAGCCGACCCATTCGTGCTACAACTATACAATTAATATAGCTGCAGCATGGCTCTACCACATACAATTCTTACTGCGACTGATGTAACAATGTATGTATAACATTTTAGTTTATATTTTGTTGTATAATATACTTTTTATTTAGATTGCAGTTAAAGATGTGAGAAATAGTCCATGTTACATGTTAATGTTTCAGTACTATAGATATTCACTAACCTGGGAACTCTTTGACTCATCGGCAAACATGCAGTTTTTAATATGGAGTGTTCCTGTTCGCATTACAATGATTGTGCTCACTTGTGAGCAGTGCAGAGTTAAATTTTGTATTCTACAATCCTCACTGAGCATTAACAAACAAGATCTCATGTCCGTTGCCCTAAGTGTAGCACCTGTAGTAATAATTAATACCTTTATATGAATGATATATTCCATAAAAATTGTCCATGACTGCATGGATTTCTCATATTTTAAAATATTGCGGTAGTGAAAGTGTGAATAAATATAGTGTAACAAAATTTTACTATAAGATAAATTTATTGCATATTTTTATTTATATTTTATAATGTGTAATAAACTTTTATATTAATAGATGTGCTCTGGACAAAAATAAATAAAAGTAATCCTCTGAGGAGACTCACCATTAAAACTGCAGATGGAGATTTGTGATAATGGCATCTCTGGCAGCTCATATTGTTGACTACAGACTACTACTTCATCCGGTTCTAAGGTGAGGCCATCTTCAGCAGAAACCACAACCGTCAGATTATGCTCTTTAGTAAGATATGAGTGAAGGAATTTTGATATTTCATCAAATTCAGAAACTGAGCCCCCTTGCCAGAGTGCAACAACCTAAAAGATTTATTATATATTAATGTTTATTCACAGTAACATAAGCAAACCATGTATCTCTACATAGTATAAAACAAAGTCGCTTCCCGCCGTCTGTATGCTCAGATCTTTTAAACTACGCAACAGATTTTGATGAATTTTTTGTGAATTTTTGTGAAGTGAATACTTCTTTAGCGGCGTTGTGCACTTTTTTGTAATGGGTTAAAAATGTTAAACTCTCGTCAGGACATGATCGAAAATTCGTAAGACGGATGGAGAGAGAGACAGCTGGCGCAGCGTAGGATAGGAAATATCCCCCTCTCTTTCCACGACGCGGCGAAGATGTATGCCTGCGCCGTCTGTTTCGTTTAGACGGTGCAGGGCGCTTGCGCGAATGTTCGTGTGTGATAATTAAAGCAATTCGTGCAAAATTATTTCCTAATCATGCCCAAATATCAAAAATGCATAACGCTAATACTCAAGTTTTCACTTCTGCCGGCACTCCCGGAGTGTAACCCGTTGTTTTTTTTTGTGTGCGTTGAGTGAGTTCCCGGATGGTTTAAATTCACAATCGGGTACCTGATAGATGGCGCTTTTGTCGAGAATCAAAAATCACGCGTGGGAAGCCGGCGCGGATCGCTAGTGTGAAGTAGCGTAGTAGAAGTATCTAAAAAGCAACCAGTGTTGACCCCATGTGATAAACACATTATGCCCTAAATAATAATGCAACACATTTTAGTAATATGGAGCGGTGGCTTTTTTAACTTTTGATAATTATAATTAATTACATCTTAAGAGGATTGTGAAGTGTCGATACGAAGCGCCAGTAGGTATTGGGGGCAATTGCTTACATTTTCTTTTTGAAATATTGTTTCGGACCATAGAGTTTTCACCTAAGTAGTAGAGCCATGGTGCAGTTATATTAGTAGTATAGTTGTAGCACAAATGGATCGGCTCGACCGGGGAAGGACCACCCTCTCACAGAATACCAGCATCGAACAGAAGCTTAATGCTGCTGTGTTTTGCATGGTGAGTGTAAAGAACCGGAGACCCTTTTTACTGGAAACGAGGCATTCCACCTAAGTCCTCACGGATGACAACGCATCCGCATTTTGATTCGTAATCGAGGATAGATGTAGATGTCTATGGGCCACAGCAACTGCTTACCATCAGGTGAACTGTGTGCTCGTTTGTCATCATATCCTATAAAAAAAAACCTTCCCCCAAACCTTTATGAAATCAGACAATTTTTAGTAGATGATTTTTTAAGTACATCTTAATCTAGATGTTTTTATAGTAATTTAGTTGTTGTAATAAAAGAAAAATAAAAACGCACCAGGAAGTTTTTAAGTCAAAAATATAGATATTTAGATGCCTATATCATATGCAATATTTCTTTAAAATAAAAACGTACAGACCTCGTTTTTTTATTATATCCACAAGATTTCCAAAAATTATGTTTACAGTTTCACAATCCTATTAATCATAAAATAGATACATCACAACATGAAGGTTACTCACATTCTTTTTACTCTTATTTTTCAGCCATTTATTTTTTGTTTTAGTTAAGTATTGTTCTCTAATCAATGGGTTTTCATAAAGGGTCCACTTAGACATCAGACCATCTAAGCGCGCATTCATCTCAGCACATACTGACAGGTAGTTTGGAGGAAGCAGTGAATCTAAAAAATAAAAAAAAATTGAGAAACTATATGCAAAACTAAAAACTTTCAACACAATTTCAATTTATTCAGAGAATAATTTAGTTTTATAACTTCCAACTAATTATACATGCACTATAAACTGTCATGCCTGTCACCCAGAGGGGAAGGCAGAGACTATGAACTTCAATTTGGCATGATTCTGATTCCTCTCTTTCTCTCTTGTTGGTTAAGGATACTACTAAATTTGCCCATCTTAAATGTATCGCCAAATTGTGCATGATGGTGGTGGATGCATGGTGTTGCTCAAAAATGTTTCAACCCACATAAATTTAATGTTATTGAGATTTTAAAGACAAACATATTATTTTTGGCAGAAGCTAAATTATATAATGTTATGTAAGTATATCATTTCTAAGAAAACTGAATTTAGATTTTGATACTTGGATATAAACTGAAAAAAAAAATACTTCTGGATCATTATTTTGGCCAATTTGGGTCGATAAATTTCTGTTTTGGATGTCCGGTGCCGATTATTCCGCTCAATTAGATAGTATAAATTCACTTTGTCATTCTTTTAGCATTTGCTCTTTCTACATGTAACCTAACCACCAAAGCATTCCCTTCTTAGTTTTGTACTTTACTTCAACAATCACATTTCATATCTGCCGCCAAGTCGAGCACAAAGCGACACGGCCGTACCATACTTTTCTCGAAGCAGTTCAGGCCATTTTCGACCCCACCATAACTTCGTTGTAGATAAAACTAAAAGCCTGAATAAGAAGCAGACATTGTATAAAAAATGGTATATTTCAAATTTAATTCAATTTGAACCAGTAGTTTAAGAATTATAACTAGTCAAAGTTTTTTTAATTTTGTCAATCACCGACTGACCGATCATCAAAATTCTAAGGCACTTCTAGCAGACATACAAGCTTCAAATTTAGAATACAATTAGTGTTTATTGTATGAATCAAGGATAAACTAAAATATTTTTTAATTTCGGTCCAGTTTTCTAGATACACTAGCTGCATAAATAACTTTGTAAACCCATATAAATATATAGAATTACAAACTTATATTTGCAGTGAATGAATCAGTGTACCTGTACATGTACCATAGGTGTAGGTAGGTACGTTGTTTTTTTTTTAATTTATTTAGAGAACCACAAACAAGTTTACAATATGTCTTATGTTAAAGCTTATGTTCTATTACAATTTATTACTTATTATAAACTCAACGACGATGGTCACACATTGAGTATAAAAAATAAGATAATATGTGAGGGACCTAGTTTTGTAAAAGAAAAGTATTTTAATTTCTAAAATATTATTTTGACATATATTAGAGGTTAGAGTTTAGTGTGTTAGCATATGTGCGCTCGCATGCGATCGCGCACGCGTGTGTATATCTTTATGCATGTATCTTTATGCATATATATATATATATATATATATATATATATATATATATATATATATATATATATATATAGTCATTGGTTAGATGATTTATAATTAGAGATTAAAGAGATATTAAGTGTTTAACAGGAAGTTTACTAGCTGTCTGTTATAGGATCTGGTACTGCAAGTAAATAAATCTACAGAATTAAATTTTTTGTTGTATGTGTCGACCATACGATGAAGGGGTGATCTGATACCAGCGTTTGTCCGAGATCTTGGCACAGCAAAGAGTGAGTGAGGACGCAAAGAACGCATACGTGCCCGAGATGGTACGGAGTAACTAATTCGATTAATTATATCTGCGCAATCATACTTATTATTGCACAGATCATAAAGTAATCTTGCCTCAAGTTGAGTGCGCCTAGACCTTAAGTCTAAAAGCTTATATTTTGTTAAAAGGAGCACATATGATAAACGCTCACGGTGATATTTATAATTAATGCGACGCAAGAACTTTTTTTGTACCATTTCAATGCTATGATTATATTTATTATAAAGTGGGTTCCATACAGGCGCTCCGTACTCCAACTGTGGCCTGACCAAAGATTTAAAAAGATAGATTAAAGTGAAGGGGTTTCTAAATTCAGTGGAAGAACGCATAACAAGTCCGTACATTTTAAAAGCTTTACTAATTATGTTTTGTATATGAATATCAAAATGTAATTTGATATCAAAAGTCACTCCCATATCCCTTATATTATTCACCCTTACAATATCTGTACCGTTAAGAGAATAGTTAAAGTAGCTTATATTCCGCTTCTTTGTGAAAGTGATTACTTTACATTTATTTAAATTGAGTCTTATATTATTAAGAGCACAGTAATTGTGAAATCTATCAAGGTCTTCTTGAAGCAAATAGTGATCCTCTATCCTATCGATGCATTGGTATATTTTGAGATCATCAGCATATAAAAGGAACCGACTATTTTTAAAGCAATTTTTAACATCATTTATGAAGATCACAAACAAGAGAGGACCCAAAATGGAGCCCTGTGGGACGCCAGAAGTGACATTTGTAACATCTGACTCCAAACCTTTAATTACAACCCTCTGCGTTCTATTAGAGACGTAAGATCTGAACCAACGCCAGAGATTGCCGCGTATACCATTGAAAGCAATCTTCTCCAATAGTATTTTATGATCAACAGTGTCAAATGCTTTCCGGGTTGTTGGTATTCAAGAAGTAGAAGGTATCGAAAAGGAGAAAAAGTAAGACCATCTACAAAAAGAAATGAGATGCCATCAAAAACATATCTTGTAAAAAAACCAAGTCCCGCAACTCTGTTCCTCTACCGTAAAAAGTTGTGTGATCTATGTAATACCAAGTCGGTTAATTTATTCAGTCCCTACTTAAGGGTCCTTCTGTTTTAAGTTATTACGTAATTAGCTAACCTAACAACATCTTATAGTGACCATATCAATGTTAAAAATCATTTATGTTTTAAATAAATAGAACTTGGCAATCGCACAAAACAATCTAAATTATTATAATATGTATTATATTATTAGTTGTGAGATACATTGTGTTTTCATGCGATGGCCAAGTCAATCTATATATGATTCTTCTTCTTCTTTCTTTTGTGGCGGTTTGATAAAATTCGCCAATGACGTATTGAGTAGAAAATGAAAGCTTATGAGTTTAATTAAAATAAGAGTCTGTGATAATACAAGGATTCAGTTTTCCTCCGAGAATTTTGACAAATCTATTTGTTGAGTTACCTAGAACAAATATGACAAACACAGGTGCTAGACTCTTACCCGTATGTTAAAAGTGACAAGGATTTAAAGTTTCATATTATTAGTATTAATAAAATCACATAAAATATACACAAAAGGAGTACTGGTATATGTTAAAAGAGAATTAAAATCTATAGGTCGAGGAATATAAGGAGGAAGGTAATCATAAAGGGAGGAGGATAATTTGGGACAGTTGAAAAAAATATGGTTTGTGGAACCTTCATCTAAGCCACATTCACACAATGAGCTATCCCTTACTCTGATTTTTGCCAGATGTACATGTGTACAAGCGTGTCCAATTCTTAATCTACAAATGATTGAAGTTGCATGTTTATTTGCTTTGTTAAATTTAAAGAACCAAGGCTTGGGAGGAATAACCTCTTGGATGGCAGCATAGTGCTTACCTTTAACATTTTTGGAAACTTCCCATAATTTATTCCAATTTTCATTCAGTTTCCTTTTAGCTAGCAAAATTAGGTCATGTGAGTAAATTAAATTTTGTAGAATGCCATTAGCAATTGCATTTTTAGCAAGTACATCAGCTGTTTCGTTACCATGGATACCACTGTGGCCTGGAATCCAGGCCACTGAAACATGGATTCCTTTAAGATGGCATCTGAATAGGGTATTTTTTATTTTAAGAATTAGTGGAAATTTATGTTTGTTATGGAATTGATTGGACAAAATAGCTAACAAACAACTTTTTGAATCTGTGAAAATAACTGTTTTATTAAGATTATGTGACTCTACATATAACAAAGCTTCACTGATTGCAGTTGCTTCACCGGTAAAAGTGGAGGATAGTGAGGGGCATTTAAAGTTAAGAATGATTTTGAACTTAGGAATCCAAACAGCAGCTCCAGTATTGTCTTCATCAGACTGTTTTGAAGCGTCTGTGTACATGACAAGCCAATCTTTAAAGGTGTTTTCTATAATTCCTTTTAATTTCAAATTTGCCATTATAGAATCCTTTTCTATAGCCAGATCTAGATGAATGTCGGGTTGGTAAACAATAGCCTCGTAAGGAACATCAAAGAGTGGATTTATTTTACATTGAAAGATTGGGTAAGGAAGCTGAAGAAAAATTACAAAACTTTTAAACAAGCAGGGAGAGTCCTTATGGGTCCAGTATCGGTCAGATGAGATATACTCTGAAAGAAGGTGCAATTTAGGAATTAGGGGATGATCTAAAAGCTGGCAGATCTTAAATAAGAATCTGCCTGAAAGGTATTGCCTTCTTAATCTTAAAGGAGGATTTACGCACTCAACCTGAAGAACATTTATTGGTGAGGATTTCATTGCCCCTGTAATAATGCGAAGGCATTTCGATTGAATTTTGTCCATTACTTTCAGGGATGATTTATTGCAAGGCTCCAACAGAAAACATCCATAGTCAAGGTGGCTTCGTATTAAAGCATTGTACAGTAATTTCTGAGAAAAAGGATGGGACCCCCACCAAACACCTGACAAAGACCGAAGAATATTTATGTTTTTTTCGCATTTTTGTGTTATATATTCAATGTATGGACCGAAGGCCAATTTCGAATCAAGGATAACTCCCAAAAATTTAACATTGCCTCTAACTGGAATAGGTTGCTTATCATATACCACAGATATATCGGGAACTCGCCTTTGGCGGGAAAAGATCACCACACTACTCTTGGCCACAGATAAAGAGAGGCCATGATTAGTTAACCATTCTTGTAAATAATCCATGGATGAGTTTAGACGGGAACATGCCACTGTGTAGTTGTTAAAGGAGATGTATAGAGCTAAATCGTCTGCATATTGAAGAACATTACAAAAAGAATTTACTGAAAGTTCTAAATCGTGAGTATATATAGAATAAAGGAGAGGACTAAGAACTGAGCCTTGTGGAAGTCCTTTCCATATAGTTTTTGGGGGAAGCAGGAGATTTTTAAAATTTATAGATATTGATCTAGAAGAGAGAAAGTTAGAGACGTAATTGACTATCCTCACTGGAATGCTCAGATTAAGCATTTTCTGCCTGAGCACAGGAAGAAGCACATTATCATATGCAGAAGATATATCCAAGAAAACTCCTATGAGAAATTCATGTTTTGAAAAAGCAATATGAATATCTGTGACCAAAGTACTTAGGCTATCCATGGTACTTAAACCTTTTCGGAAACCGAATTGGCTTTTAGGTAAGAGATTATTCCTTTCCAAAAACCACTCCAAGCGATTTTTTATTAAATGTTCCAAGATTTTTGCCAAAGTACAAGAAAGGGCAATAGGTCGGTAACTGGAAGGGTCATTGCTAGACTTACCTGGTTTGAGAATGGGCAAAATAATTTGGGTTTTCCATTCAGCAGGAGGATCACCAGTAATATAAATAAAATTTAAAATGGATAGTAAGACAGTTTTAGTGTTCTCACTACTATTAATTATAAATGAATAAGGAGTCCCATCAATACCTGGTGAGGAGTCTTTAAGGCCATTGAGTACAGTAAACAATTCCTGAGAAGAAAAGGGGGAATCAAATTTATCATTTCAGCATTCATCATAAGATGGGACTGTTTGTGGTGCAAGTTTATTAGAGAATTCATCTATCCACGGGGAAGCATCATTAGAAATTATATTTTCAGTAGAAACTGCACATCGATATTTTTTAACATTTCTCCAGACCAAAGATGGGGGAGTCCTAGGTGACAGTGACTCACAGAATTTAAACCAACCAGTTCGCTTTTTGTCTGACAGTAATTTTAAGGTTTCTGCAGCATTTTTTTTATAGGAGATATAATTCTCTGCAGTCATAGAACGGGAGTATATTAATTCAGCCTCTTTTCTTCTCCTACAAGCTGCTGAACAATCCTGGTCCCACCAAGGAGGGGAAGGAAACTTATTTTTGAAAGGTTTTTTTAAGGGGATTGACTTATTAGCAGCAGAAATAATTGCATTTCTGAACTCTATATATACAGGAGCAATATTATCATTGTTAATTGGGGGAAGAGTTGAAACCTCTTGTTCCAAAACTGTAGAATATAATTGCCAATTAGCTTTGGATAGATTATACTTTAGTCTTGGGCAAAATGTAAAATTTATTCTAGGTGAAGTAGGAGGAGTGATGAATATAGGAAAATGGTCACTGCAATAAAGCAATATCTGGGGAGCAGAGAGTTAGGTTAACGGCACTTCTAACATTTTGTAATGGGGATACTCGACGGGTAGAAGACCCGTCATTTAGAATACAGAGATTAAAATTATCAATAAGATCTAAAAATAAGGGAGCCAGTGAATCACACAGATGGGAGCCCCAAACAGTATGATGCATATTAAAATCTCCCAAAATAACCATATGAGGTGACAGAGAAGAAATAAGTGTTGCAAGTTCTGTTAAAACATTTGCATCAGGATTAGGAATGTAAACAGAGAGCATAGAGACATCAACGGCCTTAATAGCAACAGCATTTACTGCTGGACTATGAGAAGGGAGAGGAATTTGTGAAAATGTAACTGTTCTTGAAATTAAAATAGAGGTGCCAGCACGACCATCACTCCTATCATCCCGGAGGCATGCGTAGCCTGAAACCCTAAAATGAGACTCAGGCCTAAGCCATGTCTCCTGGATGGCAAGAATGAAGGGATGAAATTTATTAATGAGGTAAATGAGTTCATTTTTTATTTCTAATGCTCCGACAATTCCATTGAAGAATTGGCGGGACTGCGAATTTTACGGGCTAAGGAGGAAAGCTGAGTAAGTTTTTGGTGTAAGCTGAGAGGAAGTTCCGTGTCACTAAAACGGGAGATCATGTTAATTAGAATTGATAACATAAGTTCGCAGAAATTATCATCACTAGAGGAGTTGTTGTCATTTCCCAGTAGAGCACACCCATTAGGAAGGGAAGAATTAGGATTCTCAACAATTGCCTGATGGGATGCCATATCATATCCAGAATTTAATGATTGGCTGTAGGTACGTTGAGGGATAAAAATTGTTTTTTTGTATGATGCAGTTTGTGAGAGCTGAGCCGAAGGGGTTGAAATAGTATCGATTTAATAAATAATATTGAATGTGAGGGTGAGTTAATTATATATACGCACACATTCAAGGAGCATGCATGTGTGCGTGGATTTGAGTATACACATACACACATACGCATAATATAAGTAGCGTAACAATCACCAGATGGCGCTCTTTCCAGGGGGGTATCAGTTTTACTCGCAAAAGGGTTCTCTTCTTCCGTATATATTACTATACTCTTTGACTAATACCCTTAGGCGGGAAGAATGTCAACTTCAAACAAAGAAAATGGCACCCATAATGCACGCCATCTCTGTCGTGCCCCACTAAAACTTTTTTGCGCGGGAATTTTGAAACGTGATTTTTTTTTAGTTGGCGTCTTAGTTTTTTTGTTTCAAAAATGGCTTAAGAATGTAAAATACCATATAGATAGATATAGCTTGTAGTTTTTCGTTTCAATGATATACAGGACAAGTAGGAGTTTGTCGAAAACAAGATAAACCTTCATGATTTTGTGCACACACAAAGCAGCGAGGGATGATCGGCACTGGGAAGTAACATGGCCAAATCTACAACATTTATGACACTGAATTAGTGGCAAAACATATTTTTCCACTGGCATTGAAGTGTAAAAACAGTAAATATGGGAAGGAAGTTTTTGTCCAGAAAAAGTTAGAACAACCGTCTGAGTTGGAACCCATGAAACGCTATTGCTGTCACTCACTGATCGTCTATTAAGTCGCCGTGCTTTAATTATAGAACCGTAGCCAGAGGGAATTTCTATAGCTGCTATTAATTCTTCTAGTGTCCACTCTATGGGAACTTGTCTAACTAGCCCCATACGAGTGATACTATATGAGGGGATGGTTGCTTCATATTTAGAAATTTGGAGAGCTGGGTGATCGATAAAGGTGTTTGCATCTGCAGCTGTTTTAAGCTCCACTGATATTCTATTTCGTCCAACTTTTTTGAATCCATCATGGACTATATTTTTAATATTGTTATGATACAGAAAGTGAACAAATTTAATTGGTTTAAGAGTTACTCCAGACAGCTGATCATTTGAGATTTTACTTACGTGAACTAGAAAAGGAGCGGCATCATCTTGAGAGTACTTAACTTTTTTATTAATAAAATCAGGATGGGTATATGAGGATTGTATTGAAGGAAACTGTTGTTTTGGATCAGTAATAACTATTTTTTGTGGATGGGCAGACTCGTTACTTACTTGGGCACGTTTACGGTTAATTAGTTCTACATTATCAATGTTAATGGGTAAGGAAAAGGAATCATTGCGAACCCTTCCGGGATCGGGAGGTTCGTCCTCCATTATATTACTACAACAAAAAATTACATAAAAATGGCACAACTACAAACACTTACTAATTTACAGATATTAAAACCTCCACCAAGACAGAAAAATTTACTATAGTAAATCAACAACACTTAATAAAATAATAAATTTTAAGCAAAAAAGGCACGACACTTGTATCTCTCACTTCCTCCGAAAAAAAAAACCTATATATGATTAGTTATACATATGGTTAAATAAAATTGAAGTCTGTCTGTAACATAAAAATAACTGGCTTCTATGCTCAGGGACTTTTTGCATACTATTAAGAAATAAACAACCATTTATAACAAATTTGTCTGACTGTCTGTCCAGGTTAATCTTTGGTACGGCTGAACCGATTACAGATTGTATGAAAATATAAAAAGACAAGTAGTAAAATAAAAAGATTTGTACAACCAACTTCAATATAATTAAAATGACAACATCATCAATGTATTTGAAGTCAATTAAATACGCATTATTAAAGATAACTCAAAAACTACTCATCAGATTTTAATTAAATTATTTATGGGACCACACTAGAAGCACCAGTTTCAGATAAAAAATGAATCATCAAAATTGGTTCACCCAGGGAAGTTATGATGTAACACACATTAAAAACATACAGTTGAATATCTTTTCCTTTTTGAAGTTGTTAAAAAAATAGAGAGCAAACCTAGGATTGTTATTTTGGTAAATCCCACCTACATTAGATAGCCAAGATTCAATAGTAGATACAAGTACAAGGATGATGAAAAATAAAATTCTACATCCTTAAAACCAGCTAAACATTAAAATATGAATCAAATACTAATTAAAAATATGCATACCATCATCATCTGCTAATATTCCATCACAAAGAGAAGAATCAAGCTCTTTTAGTTTTTCATAAGCATTGATGGCACTGTTTCTTAACAGGACTATAGATCGAGCCACACAGTTTGGTATTGTTCCATTGTGAATATCCCTCCAGAGACTCATCCGATCTTCTATTGTGTTTGGTAGCACAACTTTATCATCTTGATCATCCCAAGGCATCCATATATTTTGATAAAAGAATCTAAAATTTAAACACCATTCTTTAAACATCTTCTTGCCTCAGCTGCATGTATTCATGTTGATACAAATGCAGATTCACCAATAACTTATCACTGTTACTGTTACAGCCTATTAGAGTCGACTGCTAAATATAGGCCTCCCCCATAGATTGTCGAACGAGTGAGCACCAATTGGAACAATTGTTTCATTTTTATTTGGATTATATTATACATATAACGTATTTTAAGTACCCGGTTGACCGAGCTTTGCTCGGTATTTTTCGCTCGGTTTTTTTTTAATTCGTGTGTCTTGGAAATTATATTTAGATACAAATTATATACTGATGAAATATGAATAATATTTTTTGATCTTAGCGACATAATAGAAAAAACTGAACTGGTTATTGGAATAAAAAATCATGAGTGCAATTAGTTTAATTTAAATTTTCGTGTTTTAAAAAATACTAAAAAAGGGCTCGAAAAAATAGATTTTCTCAAAAAAGAAAGGAACTTGAAAAAAAAAATTAAAAAAAGTTGGTCGGTCGGTCTGGGCTCGAACCGGGGTTTTACGATTCTGTGACCGCCCATTATACCAATTAAGCTATTTATAATCATTAACAATCTGTCAAAATTTACCTTCTTATTCTAACGATATTGTAGCAGTTTTTCATTGCCTAAAAACACGGACAAAAAGACATTTTCTAAAAATAAATCCTAGCTAGATCGATTTATTATCCCCGAAACTCCCTGGACACTAAATTTTATGAAAATCGATTATATATATATATATATATATATATATATATATATATATATATATATATATATACACATATTATACAAGAATTGCTCGTTTAATAGTATAGGATATAATACATCACATATACGTTAATGATCCTTCTGCAGGTTCCCCTACGGAGACCTTGTTACGACTTTTACTTCCTCTAAATGATCAAGTTTGGTCAACTTCCCAGCAACGCAGACGACCGTGAAGCCACCGCGTGACGGTCCGAAGACCACAATAAATCATTAAATAGGTAGTAGCGACGGGCGGTGTGTACAAAGGGCAGGGACGTAATCAACGCGAGCTTATGACTCGCGCTTACTAGGAATTCCTTGTTTATGGGGTATAATTGCAAACCCCAATCCCCAGCACGAAGTAGGTTTAACGGGTTGATTCTCATAGGGGGAACATTTGCCATAATTACCATCCTTGGCAAGCGGGTTGGCAACTGCAGTTTCTTTTATTTTTAGTTGTTATTAGGAAGACGCTGCCAATCTCCTGTATTGTTTCCCTCTGTGGCCTCATACAACACCCATGGAATGGATATTCTTACACTGCCACTACATGGTAGCACGGCACAATAAATTATCACTAGTCGTACATATCATTATTAGTTACATAAGTCTCATAAACTATGGTTGCTAATCGTAGCTTAGCGTAGCAATTATGGAAAAATCCCCTCTGGAGGCAATCTATGGGGGAAGCCTATGTTCAGCAGTGGACTTTTGTGGCTTGTAAAAGGCAGGCTTTGCTAAAGTCACAAGCTTAAATTTTAATGTCTTATTATCCACTATCCCTTTTCCCATAATTGACCTCTTCATTTTCTACTTAGTTTTATTTTGGTACAGGTTGTTCTGAAATTATTTATAGCAAAGTATTGCTCTATAAATATACACAAATTGTGTATGAAAATTGTCCAATACTTATCTGAAAATGCAATACCAAAGCATTTTCATTCAAGCATTTTTTGAGCAACAAATTGTAGTTTTTACATACCTTAAAAGATCAATAAATTCTGCAGTAGAAGCTGCATTAACACATTCCTCGCGCTGTTTGAGAGTAGGCCAGAGTTGTATTAATGGAACATCCACAACTCTCTGTGGTAAAGTTACAGCTGCATGTTGTACACTTAGAACATCCACACAAGCTGCCAGTTCTTCATAATCAACAGATGTAACAGTTACATATGCAACACATGGAAATCTTACTTCTGAAATAATTTATGAATATAATTAGAATATAAAATGAATTCCCTTTCTTTAATAAACATAGGATTAATAATAATATTTTAAATTAGTTTTAAAGTATGTGTATAAATAATATTAGACAGGGTTATTTTTCAAGAAGTTTCCAAATTTCATAATTAAGTTCAAATGTATAAATAATGATATACTATAATTGCAGTTTTGGAAAATACGAAACTATAAGGCTTCTACTTTGATCCCAAATTAAATCTGATTAACGTGCAACTCAATTCACGTTTTTTGGGAGCGAACATTACGAATGTGTGATTGTGTAGTAAAATAGTAAGCATTAGATATTTATGAATGATGTTCAGTCAAAATAATGCAAAACCACACATTATGAAATAAAAAGACCAAAAGGACAAAATGTTGATTGATTGATGAAGGACAAAATGAAGGACGTAAGAAGACCCTAAATCTTTTAAGTAAGAGTAGAGTCCTTCATACAGATATAATTGATAGAATTTACTCAAAACTTCCTATCTTACAAGCTAAGTACGATAAGATCCCAAAATAATTTGTATTTGATAAGAAGTATAAGATACAATTAAAGGAAACCAACCAACAGCCAGAGAGATTAAACCCAAAAGAGCTTAGAGTTTTCACAGATGGTTCTAAACAAATGAAGGTGTAGGATTTGGAACTTTCTCTTCTTCTTAAAGTGCCATCTTCTTTCGAAGGACGACGATCATTAAGGCAACTTGAATCTTTAACGCTGTGGCTCTGAATAAGGAACGGGTGCTCTTTTCAAACCATTGGCATAGGTTTTTCAGCCAAGATGTTCTTCTTCAACCCACACTTTGTTTTCCTTGGATCTTGCCCTGTATGATGAGTTGTAGTAGATCGTATTTTCGGTTTTTCATTATGTGGCCGAGATATTCAAGCTTTCTTTTCTTTACTAAATATACAACTTCTGGTTTTTCTTTATGCGACTTAGCATGGTTACATTCTTTATTTTGTCTCTCCAGGATGTCCTTAACATTCTCCTATATACCCACATTTCGAAGGCTTCAATCTTCTTATAGCTCGTTTCTGTGAGTGTCCATGCTTCAACGTCATGCAAAAGAATGGACAAAACATAACATTGTGTTTATCGTACTCGTATCTGGATGTTCAGCTTTTTATTGCACAGAAGTGACTTTAGCTTAAAGAAAGCATTATGGGCTTGTTCTATGCGGCACCTTATTTCAAGACTATGGTCTCCCTTATCATCAACCCAGCATCCCAAATATTTTTATTGCCAACTTTTTGTGGAGGCCGTCCATTACATAGTAGAGAAGGGTTAGCAGGTGGTGTTTTACAAACTGTCATATATTTGGTTTTCCTGGTGTTGATACTTATGCCATATGCTGAACTAACAGGTTGAATGTTATCAATAAGGATCTGAAGTTCTTCCATTGTAGATGGAATAAATACAGTGTCATCGGCATAACGGATATTGTTAATAATCTCACCATCCACTGTGATACCTACATCCACCTGATTCAATGCTCAACGGAAAATCATCTCTGAGTAAATGTTGAAAAGAATTGGCGGGAGAATACATCCCTGCTGTACTCCACGTAAGATTTCGGAGTGAACTGTTAGTTAGCCCTCTATACGTACATTCGCAGATTGGTTCCAATATAGGTGTTTAATGAACGTCCTTAGAGTCGAGTCCAATGGATTGTAATATGTCAATCATTCTTGCATGCTGTACTCTATCAAATGCTTTTTCATAATCGATAATGCATACAAACACATCTTGATTTATGTCCCAGCATCTCTGTAATAAAACTTGACACCCGAAAAGTGCATCCCATGTTCCCAGGCCATTGACGAACATAAACTGTGTTATTGAAATGAGGATGCTATAAATTCTTTTATGAATTACTTTAAGGAATAATTTTAGGATATGACTCATTAGGAGATCGTTCTTTATTCGCTGCATTTCTTTGCAGAAGCAACTTTGGGCAAGGTGACAAAGGTGGATTTGAGTCAATCCGATGGTATGGCGCCCGAATCATATATAGTGTTGAATAACTTTACTATTATTCCTAAGTTAACATACTCAAGTACTTTAAACAGTTCCACGGGTAATTCATCTCTGTCTACAGATTTTCCTGATTTGGACATGTTAATGACATAAGAAATTTCGCTTTTATTAATAGGTGGTCCAGTCAATTCACTTCCACATGAACTTGGTTCCAGAGCAGGTCTAACATCATGGAATAGTGTTATGTATTTCTGCCAAATATTAAGTTTATCTTCAATTGTTTTGGCAGGATTTCCCTGATCATCCAGTAATATGTTGCGGTTCATGTTTCATTTTTTAACAGTACCGATAATTTCTCTGAGTTTCTTATGCACATTAAAAGAAATCTGGCCTCAAACTATTCTATTGCAATACATTGGTCAACCATCCATTTTTCTTCCGCTTCAACTACTTTTCTTTGGATTATCTTGTGTATGGTTTTGTATTATACATTGAATATAATTATAAGTATTTATTGAACTTTCTCTGAAAACCTTAATATCCACATTTGTACACCGCTGGGTACCCATAACACAGTCTTTCAGGCAGAATGTATGAGTATCATACAACAGGCTATAGCAGTAGATGCAAGGAAGGTTAAAGATTTCTCCATCAGAATACTGACCGACAGTATGGTAGTACTACAAGCTCTGAGTTGCAATATGGTGAACTAGGGACCAATATATGAATGCCATCAACAATTAAATGAGGTAAGTCATATCAATGATTAAGCACAACAATGAGAAGCTGCAATGGATTAAGAGACACAGTGGATCCAGAAGCAACAATGCAGCAGATGAATTGGCCAGAAGGGATCTGGCTCTAGCAACTATAGGGCCTGAACCAATAATACTAATCCCCTTTGGTTACGCTCATTCACTAGTACATAGAAACTTCAAAAATCTACACGCTAAGCTTTGGAAAAATCTAGTAGACTGTAGACAACCTAGGGAGGAACTGCCTGAAATAAACAGTTATCTAACCAAGGTTCTTATGAGACTGAACAAGTCACAGATCAGGATAGTAACAAATGCTATCACAGGACATAGCTCCTTAAACAAACACTTATTTACCATAGGTGTTACAGATAGCCCCCTGTGCAGGGGAGGAAGAAACGGCGGCTCACGTGTTGCGACATGTCCGGAGGTCGCTTCATACAGGGCTAAACATCTCGGCACGACGGAATAGCTCCCCAAAGTTGCTTGCAACATCAAAGGACTGTTGAATTTCTTCAGGGAGATTTCATGGCTCGAATAATCACATTATTCCTGCCCAAATGCAAAATACGCGCTTAGATGTGAAGTTGCGGAAAACAGCTTGTCATAAGCTAAACTAATTTAATTAAATGTGATAAAATCTGTATAAGTTGTTTTAACTGTATATGTGTAGTCTTCGCATAAATTTAAGAAATCATTATTGAAACCCTCTTTTAAAAATAAATAAAAAAAACCTCTTGAGGACTTAGGTTAACCTTCAGTATACAAGATGGTATTTGATAAACCCCAGGTGATTGAAACTTTGGCTTTGACACACTGGGTTTGCCTCTTATAATAGCCGAGTTGGGGACATTGGGTGCATTAGCTGTCATTGGATATAGTGATGCTTGCTATCTAACGGACGCTGCACATATTTTAGGTGTGTCACACCCCACCTTATAAAAATAAAAAAGAATGCTTAGGTGAACTTTTGTCTACTCCACCTGTAAAAAAAGTTAATGCTATTCAAAGATGTTCCAAATTCCCCAGAAAAAAAAGATAGAAAACCATAATATTATGTTGGCAAGAAATTTTCAATATCATTGTGTCTTAATCATTATGAAGAATGCAGGCCATAAGTTATTTTACAATGTTTTTTCTTTAATAGTCTGTAATTTCGCTGTTCATATTAAACAAATAAATAAATATTAAGACCGATTTTGTTAAAAATATTAAAGTAATTAAGAAGATATTGATCTCAGATTAATTTAAGGTATCAGAAGTTGATAGATTTTGTAAATATTATTTTAAATACATAATTTAGCTACTACAATTTTTTTATTTATAACTACTAAGCATACATTTAAAAAACTTTTGGTAAATCCAAATATGCATGCCTTAAGCAATCATGTTATACGAAAATCTTTTTAAAGTATTTTAAATACACACAAGTTTTCACAAACAACCTTGTTACTATTACTTCTAATTTTCCGATAATATGTCAAACGTCAATAAAAAAAAGTTTGGAAAATCCAGAAGTGCACAACTCATGTCATCGTGAAAAAATGTCGAAAAAAATCTCAATCAATAATAGAAAATGTTACTGTTAATTTTACTATGTTTTTATTATTGACATTAAATTTTTTTTATTATTGTTAATTGAAAAAACTTAACAGAATTATTTTAAAATAATCAGAAATCACTTTAATTTATAGGTATTTGTACTCAGGCATGATGGCATTGATGGCTGGGTGGTGCAATCATTGAGTTATACAACACTAGAGGAGCAAACCATTACAGCGCATCGAAAAAAGTGTAACCACTATCCAAACGCGATGACGTAGCTTTGTAACTAATAACAATTTTAAATAAACATATATCTATCTCACTTACACAAGTTGCGAAAACAATGTCGTCGCTAAGATTAGATAAAGATAGACACACAAACATGCAATGGCGGGTTGGTGTGGCTTACTATATGAAATTTTACCTAAAATACGCAATAAAAATGATTTTTTTTAAGCTGCAATTATTTGTTTTTATATTAAAAAAAACTATATTTTATTTTAAAATCGTTATTACGTCCCCTTATAAAAAAAGGATACAAAGCTTATCAGGTGAATAGAAGTAAACATAATGATGAAGTAAAACGTATTTTTATGGTACTAATAAATCAAACATTATAAAATAGGTAATAAAATATAATTAATATAAAATTTATATGAAATTATAAATAATATAAAATAGGTAAAAAAATATATTTATTAGATAATTCATGAATAAACTAAAATAAGAATAGTTAATTATTTTGTATGAAAGTTAAAACATAGTTTTTATTATAATTTCCAAAATATTTAAAATCAGAGGTAACAAATTAACCACAAACTAATAAGAGTACTAACGTACAAATTAACTTACTCCATTAATTATATAGTCTCCCATTAATGTAGGATAATCACAATTGCGGAAAAGTGGCAACATTGAACCTAAAAGCCAATATTCAATAATTTTATTTAATTATTTGAGGTCTTTTACGTTAATATGAAAACAAGAACTAAAAAATATGTGTTAAAAGTGATTCCGCTTGATTTATTACGTTTTGTGACCTTGAATAGCATTCTTTCACTGCGCATTTACCCATTTTTATCACGGCTCAACTCTGTCGGCGTCACATTGAACAATGAACTCACGTTAGCTAGGCATATGGCTGTGGCAACACTTTGGCACGGTTATTACTGATCTAGTGTTATGTAAATCAATGGGTGCAATAGCTTAATTGTTCCAGGTCCGTTTGTCCTTGTGCAATTTATGTATGTAAACTGCCTCCACAATACAGGAGAAAATCCTAGTGTGGGGGTAGCGTTTTTTAAAGAATAAGAGGGCATTATTGTAAAAACTAGTATTTTTTACCTGACTCATTAATAATTTCTTTTTCTCATCAACTTTATTTCATTTTCAACAAGTTTTCCATGTAGTCATATCTAACCAATATTTTAATTTAGCATTCACTCAGGTCACTCCATAAAGTCCAAGATGTATATTTAATAAATAAATACTACACCCTTTTAGAAACAATATATTGTAATGAAAATCTGTGATTATAAAAATAATAATAATATCTTACGTTGGTCAAGTATGTAACAAATTTGGTTTTTGGAATAATTTGTATTTCTACAGGTATCAATATCTTTCATCAAAAGCTGCTGTTATTGTTTATTTCATTCTATTTTTCAGCATGAAAAACATACAGTATACAGTAACCCACTCACAACGGCGACCAAGCCCACACTGAGTCAATGTGGATCTACACATAGTAAAATAAATATAAATAAGTAATATTAATAATACCTACAAGGCAGATCAAACAATGAAAATTTCGATATTTCTCAGCCACAAAAAATTAATTATAACTAAACAAAACAAAAATAAACAGCCATTGGCTAAGCTTTCCATTGACGTCCGTCGAGTTGGGGGTTGATATTTTTTTTACAGAAAGGTTACATTAATATAAGCACACACGTAAAGTTTCAACATGCGGAAAAGCGTACTTCTTGAGAAAAAAATTATTGAAAATCAATTATTTTTGCAATATTTATGTCAATCCCTATCTCAGATTATATGATATTTTTTTTACAGAAAGGTTACACTAATGTAAACACACACGCAAAATTTCAACATGCAGAAACGCGTACTTTTTGAGAAAAAAATTATTGAAAATCAATTATTTTTATAATATTTACGTCAATCCTTACCACAGATTATATCGAATTCTCGCCGTTGAACGTTCGTTTTCCGTACAGTTAAGTTGTCATACGTTCGGTAGCATTTTATTGTACATTTTACGTAAATAATTATATTTTGTACTCATTTAAATAGTTTTCATGCATACACATATATTTAACTGTTTATATTTAAATTACAAAATTATTATCATTATGAGCTATTAAAATTAAAATGTGTAGTGTTTACCGGTTTTTACCGGCTTGTGGGACGTAACTTAAAACTGACGATTTCTAAGAATTAATTAAAGCAATATGTGTATAAAATTGTATAAAACATGTGTATAAAACAGTGCCCACCTATTAGGGCAGATAACAAATAAAATAGGTTAGGTTCAACTTATGTCAAGGAACCGAATTAATAGCCCCGACTCCACGTGGTACGAGTCTGTCCTACCCCTAGAGTGGTTTTATAGAGCCGGAGGCGCGTAGGGAGAGCAGTCTCCGCCTGCTGTAACAAATCGTAGGCATCGGACGAGCCGGAGCGGCTGAGGCTGGTCGCCGAAGGCGACCAACAAGCCGAAGCTGCGGAGGCGAGGCTGGATGCCTGCGATTTGTTACGCAAAGGCGTAGAGGCTGCTCTTCCCGCAGCGCCGGAGACGTTGCGGTCTCAAAATAGATACAGAAATCCCTCTAAATGAGTCCCTCTATTTATTTTTGGTGAAGGGGTTCCCCCTTCCTTAGGGGGTACCCCCTTCCCCCCCAAGAGGTCCCCATGGTTTTTAACTAACTTAATATTTATCCATATAAAATAAAATTTCCTCAAAATTTAAATTCAAAAAACTCAAAAAGGGGGGGGCTCCGCAACTTTTCCTTTTAAGGGGGAGTAGTACACCTCCCCCCGCCCTACCCCCACCCCCCTCCCACCACCAATTCGACGGACGTCAATGGAAAGTCGTACCCAGCCATTTACATTCCATGGCTTCCCACATCATAGATGAAGAGATTAAAAAATAGATCGAGTTGAACAATTGGTATTTTCCCACTATGCAGACTTGATAAATTGACAACATAAGCCATTAAAACCACTTTTTTTTACGTAAAAATAGCAATAAATCGATTTCAAAAAAATTATAATAAGTTGAACTATCAGTTATCTTTGTAACAATGTTTTTTATATCATTTATATGGTCAATATGATTGTTACATACGAGTTCATGCGACAAAACATTGGATCCTTGATTTTTGGCACTGGTAAAACATACATAACGCGCTTTGCACTTAAAGCATGCAAAACAATTTTAATAAATATAACAAAAATGTACAGGATAATGACACAAGGAACTTTAACAGTGTGTGTCACACCCCACCTTGTAGTACTGTAACTAAATTGCACCTTGTATGTCGAAGGCTAAATGCCTCACATCTTATATCCTAAATCCTATAATTATTCTGATAGTATTATGGTAATTGCATTTAATTGATGAAAGGAATTAATCACAAACGTCAAAAAAAGACAACAAAGGGTAATAATATCATGAAGGCGAAACAAGCTTCGACTGTGATAGATAATCAAGAATTCGTACCAAACGTTTTGCAATATTCTTTTGATAATTTCCATAGTGCATCCCAACCAACAGGTTCAACTGAAATGTCAGCTTGCATACTCCATTGCTCCCGTGCCGTACCTCGACCCGTACTGAAAACTTTCAACAATTCTTGAAGGATTTCACTGTCGCTTCGGTTAAATGAATATACAGATTGCATCTGAAACATACATTTCGAATAGTTCTTTAACTACGGTAGAAGAAAAGTAATCGGGTAAAGAAATCCAAATTGCGAATGGTAAAGTTACATACGTTTTTTAATATATTATTTACCATTACGTACCTTTACAATTCTAAAACTGCCGATAGGCAGCAGATTTTAATTGTTTTAATATTAATTGATTCCAAAAAGAAAAATTGTATTTTATTGCAATAATGTGGTATTGTGGTGTATTAATTCGAACAACTTTGACCGTTCCAAAAAAGTTTGATTTAAATTGTTTTTTTTTTTTTTTGGAGTTTATGGCCTGGTATCTAGACCTTTAGGCCAAAATTTAAATTTTAATCATTTCATGTGTTGCCACCATAAATAATTATTGTATTTATAATGGTACCCACTGACAATACCTCCATTAATCCAAATGGAGTGGTAATCGTCCAAAATCGTTCCGTGAATGGTAAAAACATAATCCACTTGGATGGACTTCATCCAAATCTGGATTTCCAAACGGATTGAAAACCATGCGTCCAGTCCAAATGGACGTCATCCACGGCCGTCTGCCAATGCCGAAAACGTGCGCCACGCCAAATGGAAGCGGCCCGAATTGTCAGTGAATGGCCGAACCGGCGTCCATTTTTTGGAAGTTATTGTGCCAGTTTATGTTTTGGTGTTGATGGTGGTACATGTGCCCTCTTTGTCAAACATAAACTGTGTATTGTATTAAATATATATTTTATTATGTAAACTATGGGGTGTGATATGGGTGACAAACGAGTACACAGTCCACATGCAGCATTAAGCTGCTATTTTATGCTGTTTTGTGAGAGCGTGATCTTTCCTCATTCGAGCCGACCCGTTTGTGCTACAGCCATAATATAAATGCAACGGTGCCCTACCACGTATAGTTACAATGAATAATATTATTGTTACGCGCTCAAATCGGCGCACTAGCGCCATCTAGTCTCGAACCGAAGAACTAAACTTCTTGAAGTTTAAAACTCGAACTCTCGGTACCTTGCGCGTGTTTACTTGAACATTCTGGATATTTTGCTAATTTATATAAATAGGCGCTGCAAGACGCGATCGAAGTAGTATTGAATTGGCGACACAAGCGAAGCTTCGGAGCGGAATTAAGTGAATTAGTGTGTTTAATTATTAGTGTTTTTAACTTTAATTTGTGTAAAGTAAATTAAAGTGTTAATTTAGGTAATTCTATCGGCAATTTTTATTGTCACGAACCTCAAGCTCGTAACAATTGGTGTCAGAAGTGGGATAAAATCATGCCGATTTTACCTAAGGAGGAAACGGAGGGTGTCCGTACCCGAAGTCAACGCCAGCAGGAGACGGACCAAAGAAGATTTGGTGGTGCAACGTCGCAGACTTCGGAGGGACAGCCGCCGGCTGCGGGCCCGTCAGTAGCTCCTACATTTGCAGCACCTGACCTAGGTGCTCTGATGGTGATGCTGCAGGAGCAGGCTCGCCGACAGGAGGAGCAGGCCCGCCGACAGGAGCAGCAGGCTCACCGACAGGAGGAGCAGGCTCGCCAGCAGGAGGAACAGGTTCGTCAGTTGAAAGAGCAGCTTCAGAGTGGACAAGAGGAACAGGCCCGCCGACAGGAGGAACAGATGCTCCTCATGAAGGACCTTCACGCTACCTTCGGGAAGGAGATAAAGGAGGTGAAGGATAGGGTTGCTCAGCATGACAACCGCCTGTCGGAAGCTGAAACCCAAATCGTGAAAGCTGAAAACCGAATCGAGAAAGCTGAAACCCGAATCGACCAAGTAAACAATCGGGTTGACAACGTAATGGCTGACATGAAGAAATCACTGGACGAACTCAAACTTGGAGATGGAGCTACAGCTCCCGTAGTAGCTACAACACCTTCGCTACGTGGGTTCAAGGTGCCACCGTTCGACGGTACCTCTTCCTGGTCAGCCTACAAAATTCAGTTCGAGGCTGTTATGAAGGCGAACGGCTGGAATAAAAGTCAGGCCATGACTGCTCTCACAGTCTCACAGGTCTGCGCGACCAGGCCTTAACAGTTCTGAAAGCTCTCAGTGAGGAAGTGACTTATGAGCAACTCCTTGAGGCATTGGAGGCGAGATATGGCGACGCTCACCTGGAACACGTCTTTCGTACGCAGCTTAAAGATCGCGTGCAGCGCATCAACGAAAACCTGCAGCAGTGGGCTCTAGAGATGGAGAAACTGGTGCGAAAAGCATACCGGTCTGTACCTGCGCTCATTGAAGGGAACCTGGTGCAGACGTTCATCGACGGCATCCGCGACCTGGAAGTCAGAGCTGCTGTGAGGCTCGGGCACCACGAGATGCTTAAGGACGCCTTGGCTCATGCACTGCAAGTGGAAGCCGTGCGGCAGGATCATCGTTCCCATCGCGTCAGGGAGGTTGCAGCAGCTACAGTTCGCGACCGCAACAAAGGATACAGCCCAAGGTGCTATGGCTGTAGGAAAAAGGGCCATCTTCGATCCAGCTGCCCTAAGCGAACCCTAGAAAGGGAAATTGAACGATCTCAGGAGGGTAGTGCGGCCAACAGCACCGCCCAGCAGCAGCAAGGAAACGAGTAAAAGCCAGAACCCAAGGATCTCGATCTCACAAACCCATGATGGGAACAGCCTAATCATAAAGGGCGAGATCAACGGAATGCCGTGTAAGCTGACCATAGACACTGGAGCCTCTCGTACGGTTGTTAGTTCCCAACTTATAAGTCAGTTCCTTGGGGACTCCGCATACAACCGAGAACGCATTAATTTGGTAACAGCCACCGGTCAGCGTATACCCGTCCGTGGAGAGAAGGAGATGGAGTTGAAGCTAGGCAACGTGATCTACCTGCATAATGTCATCGTGGCTGATATAATGGACGACTGCATCCTAGGCTTAGACTTTATGAGGAATAATTGTTGCGAGATCGACGTTAAGCAAGGTGTTTTGAAATGTGGACAGGAGGAAATTTTTATGGAAGGTGCGTTACCAGGGAACGTGTACAGCATCAAGAAGATTGTTCTTCCGCCGAGATCGGAAACGATTGTTCCGGTTAGTCTTCCTCGAAACGCTGGGCAAGCTCACCGTTGTGTACTTGTGGAAAGGGTAAACAATGACCTTCCATGGAAAGTAGCTCGAACCTTGGTCAGGACCACTGACATCTCAGGAGTACGTGTGCTGAACCTTTGCGACCGGGAACAGATTATAGAAAAAGGCACACTGATTGGTACTTGTGAGGAAGTGGATTGGTTACGTCGGTGCCAATATCTATCGACTGGGACCCCCAGCAAGGATGCAGAAACGAGAGTGACCACACTTTTGGAAGACTGTCACAGTGTTCTCTCCCCGAACGAATTGGTCAAGGCGAAGAAGTTGTTACTCAAGTACGCCGATGTATTCTCATCAAACGATGCTGACATAGGAAAGACTGGCTTAGTTCAACACAAAATAAACACAGGACAAGAATTGCCTATCCGTCAGCGGCCAAGAAGATTGCCGGTAGCACGTGAATAGGAAGTGGAAACCATGATTGAGGGAATGGTGAAGGATGGTGTTATTGAACCTTCATCTAGTCCATGGTGTTCACCCGTGGTGCTGGTAAAGAAGAAGGATGGCAGCATGCGGTTCTGTGTTGATAACCGCCGTCTGAACGACGTTACAAAGAAGGACAGCTATCCCTTGCCAAGAATTGATGACACGCTGGACATGCTTACACGAGTAAAGTGGTTTAGCACGCTGGATCTAAAAAGTGGCTACTGGCAAGTTGAAATTGACCCTAAGGACAAGGAGAAAACCGCGTTCTCGACGGGAAAGGGTCTGTGGCAATTCAAAGTAATGCCGTTTGGGTTGTGCAATGCTCCAGCAACGTTTGAAAGGCTGATGGAACTTGTACTTACCGAGCTAATTGGCGATGCCTGTCTGGTCTACTTGGATGACATCATCATCGTGGGCCGTACGTTTGAGGAACACCTTGAAAACCTGGGACGCGTGCTCATGAAGATTCAGAGTGCCAATCTCAAGCTGAGTCCGAAGAAATGTTCACTATTCAAACGGCAAGTCAACTTTTTGGGGTATGTAGTGTCGGAAGAAGGTATCCGCACGGATCCAGAGAAAATTGCAGCTGTAAAGGATTGGCCGGTTCCAAAAGACAAGACGCAGGTTAGAGCATTTTTGGGTTTGTGCTCCTATTACCGGCGATTTGTGAAGAACTTTGCAGATATAGCCAAACCTCTGCATAAGCTAACCGAGGAGAAGCGACATTTCTGCTGGGATGAAAGTTGTAATATCGCATTCCAGGAGCTCAAGGACCGTCTGTGCAAAACACCTATTTTGGGATACCCTGATGCAAGCAAAGAATTTATAGTTGACACAGTGTAGTGTTATGCTTATACATACTTACATATCATTTTACACTATTTTAAACTTATTTTTCCATTCTGTTTTTGATGTTCTGCATTCGCCTCAAAACTTGATATTTTGCATCACCTTTATTTCCATAGGATCCTGTAATATTTTAATTCATAAGAACACAATAACAAATCATTTTCACTTCGTATTTTTCATGCTATCAGCACTTTTTAAATCGGTGTCAATGGAGTCTACCTTTTTCGGTCTTTTATTTAGTTCTCCGTAACTCTGCAATTTCGGGTTTCGTGCGCGCTGTTGCGCTACTTTTTTTTTCCTATATAAATAATATCTAATTTTTCACTTAAATCTTGCCGTTTCTGTATTACGAGCCTAAAACCAAAGTTTGACATGTTTTGACATCGTTGTTTATCAGGTTGTCATGGCAATTTTTATTCAAATATCGTTACCAGCCTGATGTTTTTACTTCAAAATACTCCTTTCTTCTTGGCCATTTACAAGAATTTGCTTTTAATTTAAATAATTTCAAATTTAATGAGAATAATATTACGTTCTTATGTGAGATCCGTCAAAAAGCAAAAATAAGCCGAACTCAATCGGCGAATGGGGAGTCTGACTTGAGCTTTGATACTTGAAGCATCTTGTAGTGTTATGCTTATACATACTTACATATCATTTTACACTATTTTAAACTTATTTTTCCATTCTGTTTTTGATGTTCTGCATTCGCCTCAAAACTTGATATTTTGCATCACCTTTATTTCCATAGGATCCTGTAATATTTTAATTCATAAGAACACAATAACAAATCATTTTCACTTCGTATTTTTCATGCTATCAGCACTTTTTAAATCGGTGTCAATGGAGTCTACCTTTTTCGGTCTTTTATTTAGTTCTCCGTAACTCTGCAATTTCGGGTTTCGTGCGCGCTGTTGCGCTACTTTTTTTTTCCTATATAAATAATATCTAATTTTTCACTTAAATCTTGCCGTTTCTGTATTACGAGCCTAAAACCAAAGTTTGACATGTTTTGACATCGTTGTTTATCAGGTTGTCATGGCAATTTTTATTCAAATATCGTTACCAGCCTGATGTTTTTACTTCAAAATACTCCTTTCTTCTTGGCCATTTACAAGAATTTGCTTTTAATTTAAATAATTTCAAATTTAATGAGAATAATATTACGTTCTTATGTGAGATCCGTCAAAAAGCAAAAATAAGCCGAACTCAATCGGCGAATGGGGAGTCTGACTTGAGCTTTGATACTTGAAGCATCTCCTAAAGGCCTTTTCTGCACTGCCTCGGGATCCTGCAAGCCTCTGCCCGCTCCTTAAGTCGTCGCCTAGCCACGCCTACGCCTCCGCCTACTAGTGCGCTGTGTTTACTTACTTCAAACGCTGCGTGCCTTCTCCTGACGTTGCGTGGACCTACTTTAAACGCTGCGTGCCTACTCCAGACGTTGCGTGGACCTACTTCAGACGCTGCGTGTTTATTCCGGACGCTGTGTGGGTCTACTCCGGAAGTTGTGTTTGCCTACTCCAAGCGCCGCGTGTACCTACTTTAAACGCTGCGTGCCTACTCCAGACGTTTCGTGGACCTACTCCCGACGCTGCGTACCGGCTCAAGACGCTGTGTGGGTCTACTCCAAGCGCTGCGTGTACCTTCTCCAGACGCTGCGTGTGTTTTCTCCAGATTCTACGTGTTCCTAGAGCAGGAGCTGTGCACCTATCATAGGCATAGCCTGTGCATACTTCGTTGCAGTATCTTTTGTTATTTTTTTTTTAATAATATTGTAAATCACCATCTTCATTACAACCCATCATCACCTTCATACCTTTTTTTTTATAAAAGATACTGTAAAACTTCAAATTTTTAAATAATTTATTTTATTTTGGTTGTTTTCGTTCTAGTTAAGTTAGGTTCTTAGTTTTTTTATTGTCGCTTCACGACAATCTCCTAAAGGCCTTTTCTGCACTGCCTCGGGATCCTGCAAGCCTCTGCCCGCTCCTTAAGTCGTCGCCTAGCCACGCCTACGCCTCCGCCTACTAGTGCGCTGTGTTTACTTACTTCAAACGCTGCGTGCCTTCTCCTGACGTTGCGTGGACCTACTTTAAACGCTGCGTGCCTACTCCAGACGTTGCGTGGACCTACTTCAGACGCTGCGTGTTTATTCCGGACGCTGTGTGGGTCTACTCCGGAAGTTGTGTTTGCCTACTCCAAGCGCCGCGTGTACCTACTTTAAACGCTGCGTGCCTACTCCAGACGTTTCGTGGACCTACTCCCGACGCTGCGTACCGGCTCAAGACGCTGTGTGGGTCTACTCCAAGCGCTGCGTGTACCTTCTCCAGACGCTGCGTGTGTTTTCTCCAGATTCTACGTGTTCCTAGAGCAGGAGCTGTGCACCTATCATAGGCATAGCCTGTGCATACTTCGTTGCAGTATCTTTTGTTATTTTTTTTTTAATAATATTGTAAATCACCATCTTCATTACAACCCATCATCACCTTCATACCTTTTTTTTTATAAAAGATACTGTAAAACTTCAAATTTTTAAATAATTTATTTAAAAAAAAAAAAAAAAAAAAAAAAAAAAAAAAAAAAAAAAATAACAAAAGATACTGCAACGAAGTATGCACAGGCTATGCCTATGATAGGTGCACAGCTCCTGCTCTAGGAACACGTAGAATCTGGAGAAAACACACGCAGCGTCTGGAGAAGGTACACGCAGCGCTTGGAGTAGACCCACACAGCGTCTTGAGCCGGTACGCAGCGTCGGGAGTAGGTCCACGAAACGTCTGGAGTAGGCACACAGCGTTTAAAGTAGGTACACGCGGCGCTTGGAGTAGGCAAACACAACTTCCGGAGTAGACCCACACAGCGTCCGGAATAAACACGCAGCGTCTGAAGTAGGTCCACGCAACGTCTGGAGTAGGCACGCAGCGTTTAAAGTAGGTCCACGCAACGTCAGGAGAAGGCACGCAGCGTTTGAAGTAAGTAAACACAGCGCACTAGTAGGCGGAGGCGTAGGCGTGGCTAGGCGACGACTTAAGGAGCGGGCAGAGGCTTGCAGGATCCCGAGGCAGTGCAGAAAAGGCCTTTAGGAGATGCTTCAAGTATCAAAGCTCAAGTCAGACTCCCCATTCGCCGATTGAGTTCGGCTTATTTTTGCTTTTTGACGGATCTCACATAAGAACGTAATATTATTCTCATTAAATTTGAAATTATTTAAATTAAAAGCAAATTCTTGTAAATGGCCAAGAAGAAAGGAGTATTTTGAAGTAAAAACATCAGGCTGGTAACGATATTTGAATAAAAATTGCCATGACAACCTGATAAACAACGATGTCAAAACATGTCAAACTTTGGTTTTAGGCTCGTAATACAGAAACGGCAAGATTTAAGTGAAAAATTAGATATTATTTATATAGGAAAAAAAAAGTAGCGCAACAGCGCGCACGAAACCCGAAATTGCAGAGTTACGGAGAACTAAATAAAAGACCGAAAAAGGTAGACTCCATTGACACCGATTTAAAAAGTGCTGATAGCATGAAAAATACGAAGTGAAAATGATTTGTTATTGTGTTCTTATGAATTAAAATATTACAGGATCCTATGGAAATAAAGGTGATGCAAAATATCAAGTTTTGAGGCGAATGCAGAACATCAAAAACAGAATGGAAAAATAAGTTTAAAATAGTGTAAAATGATATGTAAGTATGTATAAGCATAACACTACAACAGACGCAAGTGATATAGGACTTGGCGGTGTGTTGTCTCAACGGAATGGTGACCAAGAGGTCGTGATAGCGTACTTCAGCAAGTCGTTGTCAAAACCGGAAAGGAACTATTGTGTCACAAGACGCGAATTGCTAGCTGTGGTAAAGTCGTTGCAGCATTTTAGCAAATATCTTCTGGGGCGAAAATTTCACTTACGAACTGACCATGCTGCACTAAAATGGCTATTGCAGTTTAAAAATCCAGAAGGACAAGTTGCGAGGTGGATTGAACTACTGCAGGAATACGACTTTGAGATCGAACATCGCAGCGGGAAATCTCATGGCAACGCAGATGCATTGTCAAGAAGACCTTGTCCTGAAGATTGCAAACATTGTACTAGGCAAGAGAGTAAGGAAGTGGTATCCGTGAGGATGCTCAGGGCAGACCACCTCAGCAACGAGTGGAAGGACAGCTTTCAACGTGCACAGCAGGAAGATCCGGACATCAAGCCGATCCTGGAATGGATGAAGGCCAGTGTTCCCAAGCCCAAGTGGAGCGACGTCTCAGCGATGAGTTCGACCACTAAAAGCTATTGGGCCCAGTGGGACAGCTTGCTGCTTCAGGATGGAGTTCTGTGCCGTAAATGGGAAAATGTTCGGGGAGACAGCTGTCATTCACAAATGGTTGTCCCTAAAGCTAAAGTACCGGATGTTCTACAGCTGTACCATAATGATTATTCAGGAGGCCATCTGGGAGTTAAACGAACTCTACTGAAGATCCGAGAACGGTTTTACTGGGTCCACTGTCGAAACGATGTCGAGGACTGGTGTCGCAAATGTACGAGTTGTGCGGCTGTAAAGGGACCTCAGACTCGTAGTAGAGGTGTATTGAAGTTGTACAATGTTGGTGCACCATGGGAGAGAATAGCCATTGACGTGGCGGGGCCGTTTCCGGAGAGTGAAAGCGGTAACAAGTATTTCATGGTTGTGATGGATTACTTCACTAAGTGGCCAGAAGTCTTCGCCATTCCAAATCAAGAAGCTTCAACAGTTGCTGATAAGCTAGTTCATGAAGTCTTCTATCGTTTTGGTGTACCTTTAGAGATTCACAGTGATCAAGGAAGGAATTTTGAGTCTCAAATATTCCAGGAAACTTGCCGAGTTATGGGTACTCATAAAACAAGAACGACTTCTTATCACCCGCAATCTGATGGAATGGTAGAACGATTTAATCAGACATTGGAGAGGTACCTAGCAAAAGTTGTAGACAATCGGCAACGAGATTGGGACAAGCACATACAACCGTTTTTGTTGTCATATCGAAGCGCTGTTCACGAAAGTACAGCAGTGACACCAGCTTTCGCAAACTTTGGAAGAGAATTACGGCTGCCTGCAGACCTGATCACCGGGATACCACCTGATGCTCCACGCAGTATAACCGATTATGCAAATGACTTGCGGAACAAAATGAATGACGTTTATGAGCACGTCAGACAATCGGGCCAGCAAATGTTTGAAAAGATGAAAACCCGGTATGATCGCAAAATGAACAACAAAGGGTTCGACGAAGGTTCACTTGTGTGGTTGCACAATCCAGTCCGCAGCAAAGGGAAATCTCCTAAGCTTCAAGCTAAATGGGACGGCCCGTACCGGATTGTGACCAGGATCAACGATGTAACCTACCGGATACAGAAAGGCGCAAGAGGGACTCTTAAGATCGTCCATGTGGATCGCCTAGCGCGTTATTATGGGGCCGATAATGCTCGGGACGAGCATGTCTTAGGAGGGGGCAGTGTTACGCGCTCAAATCGGCGAACTAGCGCCATCTAGTCTCGAACCGAAGAACTAAACTTTATATAAATAGGCGCTGCAAGATGCGATCGAAGTAGTATTGAATTGGCGACACAAGCGAAGCTTCGGAGCGGAATTAAGTGAATTAGTGTGTTTAATTATTAGTGTTTTTAACTTTAATTTGTGTAAAGTAAATTAAAGTGTTAATTTAGGTAATTCTATCGGCAATTTTTATTGTCACGAACCTCAAGCTCGTAACATTATATATGTTTATTTCTTTCATTTCTACCTCTAGAATGAGAGTGACGAACTAGCACATGGTCCATCTGGTGGTGGGTGCTGTGGTCCATAGACATCTACAAGTATCCTCAATTAAGAATCAGTATATAGATGCGTTGTCATCTTTGAAGACTACGATGGATTGCCCCGTTTAGTTTTTTTTTTTTTGCCTTTTTAATGAAATACACGCTGCTGCAGCCATCACTAAAATATTATTATCCATATTATTATTTATTTCGGTTCCGTACGACTGCCAAGTTCGAAGTGATGCCATGCTTCCAAACGGAAGTATAGTCAATGGTACCGTATCTGGGTAAAATTTTATTTGTAATGCGTCCATATGGACGTCTACTAAATGGACGTATCGTCAGTGGGTACCTTAAGTTTTAACTTTCGGTGCACAGACCACAGCCTACGAAAAAGTTATTACCACACGTAGACAGAGAAACCTATAGACTAATGACGAGCATGGCCTCGAATGAGAAAGGATGATAACGTAATTTTAGGTTATACAATAAACTTTATGACTTTTAAACATATTTAGATAAAACTTTTAATTGTTCTAAGAACTGAACTAAGCAAGATTCACCAATCTTAAGCCCACAAAAATTTTTTTCTTACTTAAACCAACTTGTAAACTCCTTAGATCGCTACGAACTGTCAAAGTTGTTTAGCAAAGTGTAGTTTGCTAAAGAAAAAAACTGGCACGGAAAAAGGGACAAGCAATCACACCGCTCTATCTTATTTCTATGCAAGACGTATGCATAAATCTATCTTTTTCGTGTGCGAATGCGAAAGAATGCATCAATTTGTCTATAGGTTTCTCTGTCTACGCTACCACGCGTAGACAAAGAAACCTATAGACTAATGATTAGCGTAGCCTGGAGTGAGAAAGGACGATAACGTAGTTTTAGGTTATAATCTTTATGACTTTTAAACATATTCAGATAAAATTTTTAATTGTTCTAAGGACTGAACTGAACAAGATTCACCAATCTTAAGCTCACAAAACACTTTTTTCTCGCTTAAACTAACTTGTAAACTTAGATCGATACGAACTGTCAAAGTTGTTTAGCAAAGTGTAGTTTGCTAAACAAAAAACAGGCACGGAGAACGGGACAAACAATCGCTCCGCTCTATCTCATTCCTATGCAAGAAGTATGCGTAAATCTATCTTTTTCGTGTGTGAATGCAAAAGAAGGCGTCAATTTGTCTATAGGTTTCTCTGTCTACGCTACCACAGAATAGACAAAAGCAATCCTGCTCATGTGTCGGTGACAGATTGATCATAGATTTAGTATAAACTCCAAAGATTGGCAACTACAACCAATAAACGAGACTAAAAACTGATTGTCTTTGTGTGTGTAGATCATGAAGGGTGTAGATTGTCAATGTGTGCATTAATATTTTTGTACCATAATTATTTATCGATATCGATCAAAATGAACGTTTTATAAAATGTGACAATATGAAAGATACTCTACCTATTTCATTTAATATCCTTTTCTATTTTATGTATATGTTTTCAGAATAGAAATGTACAGGATTTTTAGAAAATATATTAAACTGGGTTTGTTTTATAGGTACATATTTTTGTTGAATATCTTCACGGTCTATTCATATTCCACTTCTGGTACGCCTATATTACTGTTACGCCCTCCAGTCGACGACACAACTAGCGACATCTAGTGTCAGGAACGAGCGCGAGGGGAGCGTTGCAGTAAATGACTTCACAAATCTTTCGACTGACAGCGCCACCCGAAGAACTAAGTTTCTAGAAAATCTATACTCGAATTCTCGTTGCCTGGCGCGCATTTACGTGAATGTTCGGGACGCTTCTTTGCTAATTATATAAATAGGTGGCGCAAGATGCGATCGGGGCAGAGTTGATTTGACGAAACAAGCGAGGCTTCGGAGCGGAATTAAGTGAATTAGTGTTTTTAATTATTAGTGTTTTTAACTTTAGTTTGTGTAAAGTAAATTAAAGTGTTAATTTAGGTAATTTTATCGGCAATTTTTATTGTCACGAACCCTCAAGCTCGTAACATTACTATAAGCCAGACGGGTTGGTGAGGCATACGGATTCGAGTTTTCGGTCTTTGTAATAATTCTGTTCGCGTAGCTCAGCCCTTTACTCCTCGTACTTTAAAACACCTACAGGTTTGAATGGGGTGAAGTCAAAGAATATACGAATATTGACGAAAATTAGAATACAATTCGCGTAAGTGGATGTTATGGCTAACAAACATTTTCATTTATCCCTTGTTATCAAAAGCAGATGCATTGTCACTCCTGAGGACTAAGATGGAATGCCTTATTTCCAGTAAAAAGGGTCTCCGGTTCTCTACACTCACCATACGAAACCTACCCCGGTTGAGCCAACCCAATTGAGCTACAAACAGAAAATAGCTGCAGCATTATTCTACCATACTGACGTTACTGTACTCACTCTCCTGACTGTGACTAGTGTTGGCAACAATTATATTTGTATTACTAAAGTTATCAACTGACAATGACTAGGAAAACACATACCTAATTGTTGCCGTGTCAAGTTCTACAGGAAAAAGTTTAAATAAAATAAAGACGTACAAAAACGTTTATTCAAGTACCATTAAAAATAATTAATTAAAATAATTTATTATAAAATTGTCGAATGCTGTCTTTATTTACATTTTGCAAATTGTGTTCATACTTAATTCTCATAACATCCTCCCTATGAGAAAATATATGGGGAGGTCTATATTCAGCAAGGAGCGTTGTTACGTTGTATTAAAAGAATGTAATTAAGTTACGGTTTTTACCAGTTTTCACCTACCTGGCAAATCCTCGAATAAGCTTCGGACTATGGAAGTATAAGTATAAGTTTGATTTCTGGTGTTCCCATTCTTGACTCCGATTCCGCCACTTATTATTGTTGTAATCCGAAAGTAATAAATACTTTTATAACTAATAGAAGATAAGAGTAGAATCGATAACGGATGTTAGAGTATTTAAAAAACGACGTGTTGCACTCCGGGAGTGCCAGCAGAAGTGAAAACGAGAATATTAACGTTGTGCATTTTTGATATTGTGGAATGGTTAGGGAATAATTTTGCACGAATTGCTTTAATTATCAGTAAAAAGTACTATCATTTATGTGGTAGAATACAATATTTATTTATCGCGCTATCGTACACAAACATGACAAATTAAATTACATTAAAAAGTTTATCTTTCAGAAAAATCAACCTACTCTCCATCCGTCTTACGATCGATGATTACGACGATTTCGATTTTCGATCAGGTCACATGTCTTGACGCGAGTTTAACATTTTTTTACCCGTTACAAAAAAAGTGTACAACGCCGCTAAAGAAGTTTTCACTTCAAAAATTTGTCTGCAATAACACAATTTCGTAGTAAAAGGTATTTCTAATTTATGTAAAGTAAAGTTACAGACTATTTACGTCCCACTGCTGGGCACAGGCCTCCGCTCATTTCTGAGAGGGTTTTAAGGCAAGGAATTGTCCGCCGCGCTGTCACAATGCGTGTTGGCGAACTCCACATGTCTTCGAAATATTTTTTTCTTATTTCACTGACATGCAGGTTTCCTCACGATGTTTTCATTCACCGCAGAGCACGTGATAAATTAGTACTTAAAATTGCAATTAACAATTTCATTGGTGCCGGCGGGATCGCACTATTAAATATTAACCTAATAAATATTTAAACTTAAACTAATAAATATTTAAATCAATGAACGTTAATAGAAACTTCATTTAATATGAACAAAAACGTAGTTGAATAATATGAAAATTCGCACTATCATGGTATAATTTAAAATATATCGTGAAAATGTCACTATCAAATATACTTAAATTCGGCTGGTATATGTCTGCCAAATTATTCCCAAATTAATCATCGAATTATGGGTTTCACAGGAAACTGTAAACATGTAACCAAATATCCCTTTGAAATATATTCTTTATTTGTTTTTCCAACAGTATTGCCACGCGTAAACCGGTCCGAATCGCCAGAACTTTGACGCGAATCAGCCTAAATTCGCCTAATTTTTTTTTTTGATAGGTGCCTGAAACCGCTTACTGTTGTGTCAGGGGAAACGGTTAATGTGTTCGTAATTGAAAGAAAAAGGAGGGCATTAACAGCCCGCTGCAACATGTTGGCCCGCAGATTTGCTCGGGGTAACGCACAAGTTAAAATTACACTTTTTAAAGCATTCTGACAAACAATGTACGGGTAAAATCCACCAGGGGTATCAATATTTCGACCTTTCGGATTTTTTTCGACTATTTTATAGCAAATTAGACACAAAAACAGGAATAAAAAATATTTTGGTTGTTTAATGTCAACTTGAACGTGCCTAAGGCCGTCTATTCATCATAAGTATGTAACAAAGGGTTTAAAAAAAATTAGAATGTGCTCAATTTAATAATATATTTTGTAAACATAAAAATTTCTTCATATTACCTATAAAGTTGCATCTATCAGCAAATCACATTAGGGCACATTTTATAAATAAATAAAAATTTTACAATATGGTTCTATCAGACATGGTTTTCGCAATTACAAAGATGATATAGTAATGGCGTGCCTTGAAAAAAGTGTGTTCGCAATCTTTCCAAATGACTTCTGCGTCATGCATAGGATTGGTCTGAATTTCTTTTGTTACATATCTTTTCATTTTACTTTGATGACCTTCAGCAATGTCCGATCAGCTATGAGAACTGTCGCGTTTTAAAGGAGAGCTATTTGATTTTTCGGAATTTTCTGAGTGTTGTAATGAAGTATTTATTGTCATTTCTTGTATCTCGTTAGATTCTAACGCTGTTCCGGTATCTGGTACCGATACTGCTATTGATTCATCGGATTGGGTAATATTTTCCATAAGTAACATTTATTTGTCCATTTCAATAACTGGAGTAAGGCTATCTTTACTAGACATGATATCTTCTGGAGTGGAGCCTAGTGATTTTGAATCACATTTATCTCTTCGCACAATTTCGATTTCACCTAATCATCAGTGACTACCACACTGAAATTTGAACTGCTTGAGTCTTGATTGTTTCTTCCTGACCGATTATTTTAAATAATGGTTTAAAAAATTTGAAATCCAAGTCGCTTTCATTGAGATCGGAGCTCATAGCACCTTTGTTTAATACACTGATATTATCGATTAGCAACCTAATGAGCAAGATAATATAACTTTGTTCATTCACAAATTTCCTTATTACGAGTCGTTCCTCGTACTTCGATGGACTGATAGGTTTTGATATACTTGGCGCTACTACTTATTACTCGTAACGCAAAAATTCTCATCGAAATGTATGACTCACGTAACGCAAACTTATATGAAGAACTTATACCGGCGCAGTCATCAAAGTTAGTTAGGTTGCCTATATATATTCAAGGACGGTGACGTAGTAGTTGAAAATCAAATAATTTGCAACTGCATAATTTCTGATTGTTTAACAAAAGTAATAATAATCGTGGTTGTGTTGAAATTACTAATAACAGCTCAAATGACGTAATTTTTTCAAGTGACCGTCCGGTAGAAGCCGAAATATTTAATGTCATGTGCCAGTTTATCGAAACGTTATCGGATCGCGATAAAAATGTTTTATCCCGTCTTCGCACCGATCATCTTAATCCCGAAGAGCTAGCAAACCTACAACGGCTATGCGCCAAAGCATATGCTAACGTGTTTTACCTTGATGGTGAACCCTTAACATTCACCAACAAGATCAAACAGAGGATTGAAACACACGACAAAATTCCCTTGCATACCAAGAGTTACAGATATCCGTATGTCCACCGACAAGAAGTCCGGGACCAAATTAATAAGATGCTCGAGCAAAATATAATTAGACCATCTGATTCTGCCTGGAGCTCTCCTATTTGGATTGTACCCAAAAAGGCGGACGCTTCAAAAGGTAAACGAAAAGACTATCGATGACAAATATCCGATTCCTAATATAACAGATGTGCTAGATAAACTGGACAAGTATCAGTACTTTATCACGCTCGATTTAGCTAGTGGATTTTATCAGGTAGAAATGGATTCCGCGGATCTTCACAAAACTGCCTTTAACGTAGAGAATAGGCATTATGAATTTCTTAGGATGCTTATGGGTTTGAAAAATAGTCCATCAACCTTTCAGAGGGTGATGGACAACGTATTAAAGAACCTACAGAACGGAATATGTTTAGTGTATCTAGATGACGTAATTGTGTTCAGTACATCCTTACAAGAACATACGACCAATTTGGAAAAAGTATTCAAAGGCTGCGGGAATTCATAAATATCACGATGTAAAAACGAACCACCGAGGCATTGACGAGTGTTTCTCGACTTTGTCCCGTAAATATTATTGGCCGGAAATGAGAGAGCATATTACTAAATTTATTAATGACTGTACAGTATGCGGACAAGATAAGTACGACCACAATCCAGTTAAACAGATATTCTAAATTGTACCACGAGCCTTTTGAATTAGTTCATGTAGATTTACTAACCATTCAAGGGGGAAAGTATTTGACAATAGTAGATTCGTTTTCTAAATATGCTCAAGCTTACTACCTGCGAGACGGCACTGCTGTCAGTGTAGTACAAGCTTTGCTGATTTTCTGCACACTTCATGGAATTCCGATTACCATATTTTCCGATAATGAGCCTGAGTTTACCAACCAACTTATTGCAGAATTCGTTAAACTTCATAAAATTCAGCACCACAGAGTAGCTCCACATGCTTCTAATGAAAATGGTATTATTGAACTATTTCACGCCACTATATTAGAACATCTGCGTATTTTAAAGATAAATCAAAAAAATGAACGCGGCAGCTTTGCTGTTGCAGGTATGGGCCGGCTCAAGCCAGGGTGGTACCACGACCTCACAGAATACCGAATAATACGGTATTCTACCGGCGTGAAGTGGAAGTTCTGCTTCTGCGATTCGTCTGGTGAGTGCAGGTGGCCGGAGGATCAAATCCCCCCCTCCCCATAAACATGGTAGCGGAATTAAATGTCAAACTACCCCAGAAGGGTACCAGCACCCCTGGAGAATCCCTCACTGAACATCCACGACCAAGTTACTCACCTCCTGAGCGTGGGTGCTCAGGCTGCCCCACGTATTCTGGGGGGGGGGGGAATTCAAGTGACAGTAGCCTAATGGCAGGGCGTGGACCGTGAACTCAAAAGGTCGTGGGTTCGAACCCGCCATTCGACTACTGGCGTGAACCACTCGTAACACAAGCAATTTAAGCTTACCACCAGTGGTTAAGGGGAATATTAGTAATGTTTATAGCATTGTTAATATTCCTTTTTTTTTAAAGTCCACTCAAGACTACAACAGCTCGGGGCAAACTGAGCAACAAGACCAAGGCGACCCATGTCACGCTATCCGTGAATTTATGCAATATCAGTGGACTTCACTCTAACCTAAACGCCCTCCACTACATCTCGAGACAGCGAGTCCGGCTCTGCTATTTCTGACCGAGACGCAGGTGTCCTCTCCGGTTGATGTCTCGTATCTCTCTTGCCCGGGGTACAAACTGGAACACTCTTTTGTGCCTCGGGCTGGAGTTTGCGTTTACGTCAGAGAGGACATCTGTTCTCGACGCCTCGGCAGTCTTGAAGGTTTGGACCTCTCCATCCCTTGGCTACGCGTAGACAGCGACGACCATCCGCGCGTCTACGGGTGCCACTATAGGTCCCATAGTGGTAATGCTGAAACAGACCGACTCCTCGACCACGTCCAAATGGCTACAGATTCGTTGCTACAGCAGATCCCCTCCGCAGAGATCGTGATCCTCGGCGATTTTAACGCCCATCACGCCGAATGGCTTTGTTCACGTACAACCGATCATGCGTGGAGATCTGTTCATGATTTTGTCTTGGCATATGGTCTGACACAACTGATTACTTCGCCTACGCGGATTCCAGATTTGGAGGATGATGCACCTTCCCTGTTGTACCTTCTGCTGACCTCTCACCCGGACGGATATAAGATTTCCATCGACGCCCCTTTAGGCCCCTCGGACCATTGTCTTGTCCGGAGTGTGGTGCCATTCACGCTGAAATCGCAGTTGCATTCAGCAGGCTGCTGCCGTGTTTGGCACTATAGGTCAGCTGATTGGGATAGGATGCGGTCTTTCTTTGCAGGCGGGTTTGCTTCTCGCCGGGCGATCCCAACGTTGTTGCGGATTCTGTCACTGATGTGGTACTTTTGAGTATGGAACTTTTTATTTATTTAGCGGAAGGTTGCAAGGAAATTCATATTTTTATTCTTTACTATTTATTCCTTCCTCATTGGTGCCCATCGGAGACAAATCTCAGCCATGTTTTGGTCGCTCCTGTAAAACAGCATCATGCTATAAGCAGGTGTGCTACCAAGCCTGGGCTGACGCATCAACGTCCCGGGATGTAAACACCAGCGCTCTAAAAAAGAAGTATAATTCCGCCTCTAGGTCCTTCAAAAGAGTCATTGCCAAGGCAAAGTCAGAGCACATAGGCAGAATTGATGAGAAATTAGTTCGCCTTCCTTCTGGAACCCGTACGTTCTGGTCTCTCGCCAAGGCTGTCCGGGGGAATTTCTGTCAGCCATCTCTTCCATCTCTGCACAGGGAGGACGACTCACTGGGCCATACCGGAAAGGAGAAAGCCGATCTGCTAGGCTCTTTCATTGCGTCCAACTCGACTCTCGATGACGGTGGGAGTACGCCATCGACCATCCAGCGGTGTGAGTGCTCCGTGCCGGAAGTGCAGTTCACACAGCGCTCGGTTCGCAAAGAACTCCCCTCCCTCCCATCCACAAGTTAAGTGCGCCTGATGGAATCTCCCCAATTGTGCTTCAGAGTTGGCAACGATTTTAATGCGTCTTTTCCGGTACTCCTATTCCCTAGGCGTAGTCCTAAAATCATGGACGACGGTTTTCGTCCACCCACTTCCTAACTACCAGCCTATCGCCATCACCTCCTTGTTCTCCAAAACAATGGAGTCCATTGTCAACTGCCAGCTCATGAGGTACCTTGAGGATCACCAGCTGATTAGTGATCGCCAATACGGTTTTCGTCGTGGTCGATCAGCTGGTGATCTTCTGGGATACCTAACTCATAGATGGGCGGAGGCAATAGAGTCCAAGGGGGAGGCATTGGCCGTCAGTTTGGACATTGCGAAGGCCTTCGATCGGGTTTGGCACAAAGCGCTTCTTTCGAAGCTTCCTTCTTATAAGCTTTCCAAAAAAATTATGCAATTGGATCACCTTTTCATGCTGCCATTGAGCTTTCATGCAGATGGGAGCATTAAGGTCGTTGTAGACGGTGCAAGCTCCGACTACAAGCCTATTAATGCTGGTGTTCCACAAGGCTGTGTGTTACCGCCAACGCTGTTTCTCCTGCATATCAATGATATGTTGCAAACCAGTAACATTCATTGCTATGCAGATGACAGCACTGATGATGCTTTGTACACCGGCCGTGCCAATATTTCTCGGGAAAACGTCTCCGAGTATCGGGACAAATTTGTGTCTGAAGTCGAGTCCATGCCGAACAGAGTCTCGGATTGGGGGCGACTAAATCTAGTCCAGTTTAAACCCCAGAAGACACAAGTTTGCGCGCTAACCGCTAAAAAGAACCCCTTTGTCGTATCTCCTCAGTTTCAAGGAACTCCCCTTGTTGCCTCAGCCAGTATCGGAATCCTCGGCATCGACATATCGAGTGACGTGCAGTTTCGTGGTCACTTGGAAGAGAAGACCAAATTGGCCTCTATAAAGCTTGGCGTGCTCAACAGAGTGGGCAGTATTTCATGCCGGCACACCGCCTGCAACTTTACAAGGCGCAGGTTCAGCCGCACATGGAATAATGTTCCCATCTCTGGGCTGAAGCTCCGCAGTACCAGCTCCTTCCACTTGACCGCATCCTGCGCAGAGCGGCTCGAATCGTCAACGACCAAGTGCTTTCCGATCGGCTCAATTCACTGGCACTGCGGAGAGATGTTGCATCTCTTTTCATTTTCTTTCGCTTATACCATGGGGAGTGCTCTGAGGAATTGTTCGGATTAATCCCAGCCACCAAATTTCGTGAGCACACTACGCGACAAACGTCCCGATACCATCTACACCATCTGGATGCTTGGCGGTCCACCATTGTACATTTCACAAGGAGTTTTCTTCCGCGTACGACCTCTCTGTGGAATAGTTTACCACCGGCGATTTTTCCGGACCGATACGAACTAGGAACCTTCAAGAAAAGAGCTTACTTCTTTCTAAAGGGCCGACAACGCACCTGCAATTCCCCTGTGTTGTGGTTGATCATGTGCGGCGGTAGTCACTTAACATCAGGTGAGCTGCATGCTCGTTTGCCCCCTCTTCTATAAAAAAATAAAAGAGAAGTAATCACAGGACATTTTGACCCTCGCGATCCTTTTGATATAGATCTGTCCGCCCATTTGCTTCAACAGTATGTAGTAAACCACAAAGACAAAATTACTGAGACCTACAAAACTATTCACGACCTATGTAACGACATGCGTAAAGACTTGAGTAATATTCGAAATAAAAACCGCGAACCGGAAGCTGAGTATTCCTCGGAACAACAAATCTTTATAAAGAATCCATTCGCATCCTGTCAGAAATTAGCGATACACACACAAAACAGTAATGGCAAATTTTTCTATTCACATCTGTACAAAGGAAAAACGAAGCCCCATAGCAAAAACTCGATTGAAGATAATACCTAAAACGAACCAATTGTTATAGGACTCTCCTGGTACTTCATCTCCTTCTGGGACCAGCTCTAATGCAGGAGATAAGCCTTGAAAGTCTTAGTGACGGAACTGGTATATTACCCTTCAAATTAGGCCCCACTCGAATCCTATACCACAATCATGCATTTCTAAAATATGTAGATCTTTAAGAATAAGGAGATAAAGTAAATTCTGATAAAATTCAGTTAATTAGTATTGCTCTAAACCTTAACAACATAACTAATTCCCTATTTCATGTATATTATATGTATAGAAAGTACTAACTGAGGTACGATAGTTTTTGTCTCTAATTTGGTAAAAAATAGTCTAAAAAAATTCGAAAGATCGAAATATTGATACCCCTGGCTGATTTTACCCGTACATTGTTTGGCAGAATGCTTTAAAAAAAGTAGTTTTAACATCTGTGTTACCCCGAGCAAATCTGCGAGCCACATTGTTGCAGCGGACTGTTATTGCCCTCCTTTTTCTCTTAAATTGCGAACACATTAACCGTTTTCCCTAAAATGTCATTACATTGCAAATAGCGGTTTCAGGCACTTATCCAAAAAATTAGGCGAATTTAGGCCAATTCGCGTCAAAATTCTGGCGATTCGGACCGGTCTACGTGGCAACACTGTTGGAAAAACAAATAAAGAAAATATTTCAAAGGGGTATTTGGTTTTACATGTTTACAGTTTCCTGCGAAACCCATAATTTCATGATTATTTTGGGGATAATGTGGGAGAAATATACCAGCTGAATTTAAGTACATTTGATAGTGACATTTTCACGATATATTTTTAATTATACCATATAGTGCGAATTTTGATATTATTCGACTACGTTTTTTGTTAATATTAAATGAAGTTTCTGTTAACGTTCATTGATATAAAAATTAACAAAACATCAATAATAAATTAGTCATAATTTAGTCATAGACTAATTGAATTTATCATAGACACAAAAATTAGAAATACCTTCTACTGCGAAATTGTGTTATTGCGCACAAATTTTTAAATACCCTAACATCCGTTATCGATTCTACTCTTAGTTTCTACTGGTTATAAAAGTATTTATTTCTTTCGGATTACAACAATAATATGTGGCGGAATCGGAGTCAAGAATGGGAACACCTGAAATCAAACTTAGTCCGAAGCTTATTCGAGGATTTGCCAGGTAGGTGATAACTGCTATAAACCGTAACTTAGTTACGTTCCTTTAATACAACGTAACAACGCTCCATTGCTGAATATAGACCTCCCCATATATTTTCTCATAGAGAGGATGTTTGCCATAGTTGCCACGCTTGGTCAGTAAATTGGCAACCGCAGATTTTTATTATTTTGAATTATTATCTTTATGATTCATTCGTGCATTACAGCCTATCAAAAGTCCACAGCTGAACATAGGCCTTTCTCACATATTTAATATGGGGGGATTTTTAGATAAGTGGGTACCACGCTTTGCAGATGGTTTAGCAACCGCAGTTTTTGTATTTTTTTGTTATCAGCAGGGTGCTGCTGCACATCTCTTGTTTCATTATTTCCCTTTGTCGCCTCACACGTCACTCAGAGGTTGAAACCAGGTAGTGCATTCTCTAACAACAAGGGCAATTTAAATGCAAGTTGTTCCTTTTTGCATTATTCTGTTTGGAAATAGAATAATAGCGGCGAAAAAATAAACAAACCCAGCTTGAACTTACTTTAGATTTTAAAATAATTTATTAAAACATGATATCAAACAAAAATGAAACAGGTGAATTTAGTATAATTATGTTTATAAATATTATGTAATTATAGTTAATTGCGGGGATCGAACCCGGATTGCTCGCTTACAGCGAAATTTACAGCGAGCGCTTACCCACTGAGCTACCACGGCTTAATAATTTGTTAATTGCAATTTTAATTGCTGATTTAGCACGTGCTCAGTGGTGAAGGAAAACACCGTGAGGAAACGGGCATGTTTGAAAAATAAGAACAAATATATTTCGAAGACGTGTGAAATCGACCAACTTGGATTTGGGCAGCACGGCTAACACTTCCTTGCCCTTAAACTCTCTCAGAAGCAAGAAGAGGCCCGTGTCCAGCAGTAGAACTTATATAGGCTATAACTTTATTTTGTAGTTAATCGTAAAATGTCAAAACCTTACAGTCGATTTATAATGTCCACCTAATAACAAGATAACGCAACAAAGACATTATTTAGCTCTTGTCATACGAGTAGAACTATTAATATTTGCATATTATTTAGACACTTCCATCGTCATTATCATCATTACCCCTGACTAGTCCACTACTGAATATCTGCATTCACATCCTGCATATCATACTAGATTATTACTCCATCTAGAGTGGGCTACCCAACACTTTGCTAACCGATACTCAAAAACCTTCCTTCCCATCGGTTGTCAGTTCTTCAAGCTATTAGACCGGCCCAAATCACTAAGCCGAAATGGCAATCCATTTCAGCTTACCAATCCGTCCGGTGAAATTTTGACTCCTAAAAGTAACTGATAAAATATTCGAGTGTAGGTTATCAAAAAAAGATTGAAAAAGGGGAAGCATTTACGCTAATAGCTAATCCTAGAAATTTTATTTTACAGTGCTACCGACAGTTTCAGAAACAAATGAACTGAGATCCAATTTATCTGATATATCTTCAGCAGATGGTTCGTCCAGATCATATAGTCCTCTGCCAGATCTTATTATAGAAAGAGAAAAGAACCGTCATGATGAACCGGAGGAATATTATCAGTTATTGGAAAGAAAAATGTTTAAATTATATAGAAAATTATTCCATGGTGTTGAATATGAAACCGATTACGAAGATGATACTTATACTAAAATCATTGATATTAATGATAATGAGGCTGATTCTGAGGATGATATTTCTAAAGATGAACATTTGTCAAGTAAATCTACTGAAGTTTGTACCTCCAAAACAAGTTCAAATGATATTAGTGTATTAAACAAAGGTGCTATGAGCTCCGATCTCAATGAAAGCGATTCTTCAGACTTGGATTTCGAATTTTTAAAACCATTATTTAAAATAAATCAGTCGGGAAGAAACATTCAAGACTCAACCAGTTCAAATTTTACTGTGGTGGTCACTGATGATTCAGGTGAAATTGAAACTATGCGAAGAGATAAATGTGATTCAAAATCACTAGGTTCCACTCCCGAAGGTATGATGTCTAGTAAAGAGAGCCTTACTCCAGTTATTGAAATGGACAAAGAAAAGTTACTTATGGAAAATATTACCCAATTCGATGAATCAATAGCAGCACCGGTACCAGATACCGGAACAGCATCAGAATCTAACGAGATACAAGAAATGACAATTAATACTTCATTACAGCACTCAGAAAATTCCGAAAAATCAAATAACTCTCCTTTAAAACGCGGCAGTTCTCATAGCTGCTCGGACATTGCCGAAGGTCCTCAAATTAAAATGAAAGGGTATGTAACAAAAGGAATTCAGACCAGCCCTTTGCCTGACGCAGAAGTTGTTTGGGAAGATTTGCGAACAAACTTTTTTCAAGGCACGCCATTAGTATATCATCTTTGTAATTGCGAAAATCATGTCTGATTAAAGAACCATATCGTAATTTTTTTATTTATTTATATAATTCGTCCTAATGTGATTTGCTGATAGATGCAACTTTATAGGTAATATGAAGAAATTTTTATGTTTACAAAATATATTATTAAATTAATAATATAATAATAATAATAATAATAATGCTTTATTTCGTTAAAATTTCATACATAAACAATATAGTAGATGGGTCCTCCTAGTAAGTTTAAGAGAAAACCTGTGTCAGGAGTCCCCGTCATAAATAGGAAAGCATTTCATTACATTGTCATAAATTACACGATTTACATTGTTCTAAATTAGCGGTGATTTAAATAAGGTTATTAATGTATTACTTGAACGTATTTAAATGAAAACGCAAATAGTATGAGTGATGAATGGTGTGTGTTTGTGTGTGTGTGTGTGTGTGTGTGTGTGTGTGTGTGTGTGTGTGTGTGTGTGCGTGTGTGTGTGTGCGCGCGCGTGTGTGTGTGTGTGTGTGTGTGTGTGTGTGTGTGTGTGTGTGTGTGTGCGCGCGCGTGTGTGTGTGTGTGTGTGTATGTGTGTATGTGAATGATGCATGTGTGTGGTATGTGTGTTGATTAAATGATTTACATTTTTCGAGGTATGGTGTAAAAGTGCCTCAAGGTCTTCGTAATTTTGTGTTTTTACCAAGTAGTTACAGATTTTTTGAAATCATCGTGAGTTGTTGTATGAATGTCCAACAAACCGTTAATGCTGTTGTAAAGGTACACAGAATTTGCAGTATATTGGCGTTTGGCAAACACTGTTTTAGTGAGAATAGTTTTGGTTACATATTTTTTTTCTTCTTCTATTATCTACAGTGGAGTCAAACGGTATAGTTTTACGAATTTTTATAACAGTCACTAGAATTTATATAATGCCGTAGTGGGGTACCAGCGTGATTTGAAATACATTACTTTAAGAAGGAAGCGTTGACCACGTTCAACCTCCAAGAATTAGCTTTTAGTAGCCCCACCCCATACAGAAATGCAATATCCTAAAACAGATTGTACCACAGTAATGTATATCTGTTTTATTAATTTATGTGATGTAATATGTCTCAGGGTTTTGAAAATCCAAATAAGTTTACGCACTCTTTCGTTCATATATTCAATATGTGGATGCCAGGATAGTCGATGATCTAATACTAATCCTAAGTATTTAGCTGATGTAACCTTCTGTAGCGTTTTGCACTTGCAAATTGAGTAATCTAGTTTATCGCATTCATGTAGTTTTAATGTAAAATCGTTTTTTGGTTGAGTTCTTTTATTTATTGATAAGCACATATAATTTGTTTTATTAATATTCAAAGTTAGAAGGTTCATTTTTAGCCAGTCAGACATTTTACAAAGATCACTTTGGGCCGTCTCGTATACCTTGTTCCACGAAGTTCCAGAAAAAACTATCGCAGTATTGTCGGCGTATGAGTAAATTTTACCACCTTCAATGCTTAGATTGGTGAGGTCATTTATATAGATTAGAAATAGAGTTGGGGCAAGTACACTCCCCTGGGGCACACCGAAGGTTATGTCCATGTCTTTACTCACGTGAGTACCAATTTTCACTCTTTGGGTGCGCTCTTGTAGGTAATTGCTTAGCAATTTAAGCGGTACGCCCGGACACCGACGCACTCTAGTTTATGTAAAAGGGTGGGAAGGGAGACGGTATCGAAAGACTTTTTCAAGTCTAGCAAAACAGCCATGCATTTATTTCCTCGGTCGACTTGATCTGTAATAAGGGACGTGAGGGACAATACTGCGTCCTCCGTAGATAATCCAGGCCTAAAACCAAACTGTGAGCTAGAGATAATGCTGAATTTTTCTAGATAATTAAGCAGTCGAGTATTAAGGAGTTTCTCAGTAACTTTTGAAATCACGGGTAAGACCGAAATGAGTCGATAATTATTGATGTTACATCTATCCCCACCCTTATGAACCGGAGTAACAATAGATTTTTTTAGGAGTGCAGGGAATACACATAATCTAATACTTTAATTTGCAAGATGACTTATTATGGGCGCAACAATAGGGCTACAGATCTTAAGGAATTTGATCGATATATTGTCCCAACCAGGGGCACTATCTGTTTTGAGACTAATGATCACACTATTAACTTTCCCAGGATCAGTCTCCAAGAGGACAAAAGATATTGTAGATGCTCGTGTGTGAGAATGTTAAATGGAGCGGGTTTGCTGGCGGAATGTTAACTGGAGAGCATACAGTAGCAGCTAGATGAGCAATAAATAACACTTCTTAAGAGTTTCTTCTTATTTATTTTCTTGATTCCTTATTATTACATTGCCGGATTTGGAATGTTTTACCACAAAAAACGCCCCTTTTTTATAGGCAGCTGTGACCAATCAGAATTAAGAAAATTTGCACGCGGCACTAATGAATTTGCACATGACCCGTCGACCAATCAGAGCACAGAACAACCTTTTCTAAGAGAAATTTACAATTTTCTTTAATAAGTGTGGTAAAACATACCTTACAATATTTTTATTCATTCCTGACAATAGATATGACTTATCTCTATTATTTCGAATATAAAACAATTATAAAACCTTTAATTTATACCTGTAAAAAATAAAAATAGTTGCGCGGTCTCCTCACGGTTTAGTTTCGGAGTAGCTAAGCTTTTTTTGCTCAACATACAAGTGAAGGATCCCCTAGGTGCGCGTTATTTGTAGTTAGCAGTGGCTGCAAATGACCGCCGGTACGACATACTCCGCTGACCGTTGAGTCCCGTGATTCCGTGAGGCGTCGAGGTTACCGGCCCCTAGGTGATTCTTGGCACTTTATGCGTTCCGTGCATTCCGTGCCCAGTCGCGCATTAAAGTGCCACCTTTGCACTTCCCGCAACCCTTTTGGTATAAAAGGGGTAGGCAGTGCCCATAGTGAGGAAAGTCTCTCTCATAGTATCATCACCATCCGCGTCGCGCACCAACATCTGCTGCCGATCGGCTGGAAAATAGAAGAAAATAGATGAAAATAGATAGGGCCTATAGTAGATTACCGATTACTGTTAGGTTAGGAACATATCAGGAAACGATAAGGGGGAACCTCTTCCTAAATCGAGGAAACCACCGGACCGGCCAGGCGTACTGGAGAGACCTATCGCCTACCGCGACATTTTTAATCCGGAGAGGATGAGAGTTGTCTCATCGTACTCCCAAATACCGACCCGGAAACCTTCGTCGCCGGGTAAGGAGTCCGCACCTAGGGTTGCACTCTCGCCCATCGTACCTGAGTGTACGACTGGGCGTGAACCGCTGCCCTCTCAACAACAGCGGCCCATGAAGACGCCACGAAGGCATACGCCACCAGAGACCGAAGCCTCCCTCTACGAGAAGAGGCAGCGCATCGGCAACTTATCTGACCAATCAACATCATCAGATGATGAAGAGCCCCAAATAGCGACTAGAAAGAAGGTCCACACCTCACCTCCTAAGTCGCCATCACCACCACAACAGCCACCATCCATCTCTCCGGACCGACGTAGCCACGACTCGGCCCAATTCGAGCAAGGAGGTGAGGAGTCCTACAGCTGGGGCTCAACAACATATGCAACCCTAGCTGCATCAGCCGGGAGATCATCACCGGTGCAAACCACCAGCCCGTCCGGGTTAGCTCATGACGATGGACAGCGGGCGTCGACGAGCTATGCCCACATGGCTGCGGTCCCTGCAGTACCACGACCGCAGTCGGCGGAGGAGCCTCAGAAAACTGAGAAGGAGAAGGAATAGTCGAGATATCCGCCGATTGTCGCAGAATGCCTCCCGGACTGGACTAGGCACTTCAAGGTCCTAAACGAGAAGTTGGGCCACCCTCCCAATGCCCGTCCGTTCGGGAAGGGAGTTAGATTTTCACCGCAGAGTCCGGATGAGTTCCGCACCATCCAGAAATACACGGTCGAGCTCTCCGAGAAAGACAAAACCATGTCGTGGTACTGCTACACCCCGGCAGAGGAGAAGCCCACTAAAGTGGACACCCGGGGCCTGCCAGTGGGCACCGATACTAAGATGATCGAGGAGGCTATCCAGGCAAAGGGCTTCCCCATCAATTATGTGAAGGCCATACCACCACGTAGGGGCAGACCGGGCTGCCTCTACTATGCACAGCTGGAGCATCTGAGCCTGGAGCGACTACAAGAACTTTACCACATCGACGAGCTCCTCTACATGAGAGGAGTCGTCATCGAAGCCTGGCAGAGGAAGACGGGATCGGCACAATGCCACCGTTGCCAGGCTTTCGGACATGCCTCTGCAAATTGCTTCAGGCCAGTGAAATGTGTTCGCTGTGCTGGAGAGCATATTGCCAGCCTTTGCCCAAGGGGTAGAGAGGAAGAGCCAAATTGCGCTAAGAACCATACGGCTAACGATCGCCGCTGCCCGGTCCTGAGCAGGATTGCCAGGAAGCAGGGGACCGTTCTACCTGGGCTACTCCCGGAGAACCCTAAGAGGATCCCCCAGAGTCGCCCAAAGGCTGTTACCAAACAGGAGGACGGGTGGGCCACTATAACCAGAGGGAAGGTTAGGCAACCAGCCCCCCCCACCCCCCACCCCCTCAGCACCAATAGAAACGGTGGGTCCCACAGAGCAAAGGGCAACCACCGGGACGACTCTCCGACCTCCTGCCCATGACGCCACTGAGAGGCAACCCTCCCAAAGGAAGAGGCGGAGGAATAGGAGCAGGAGAACGGAATAGCCTCCTCCTCAGGCTGTGAGTACCTCTACCCCTACAACCACAGGACCTATAGCCTCGCAGGCGCGGGTTGCTGCAAGAACACCAGCACCAACTACGACAGGTGGAGCGCCAGAAATGGCTCTACCAGAAAGCAGAGCCCGCTCCACACATAGAGCGCGCTCTATCCAAAGGAAGACCTCAACCAATGCCCCGAGACCAGTGCCTTCACAGCGTAGTGCAGAACGCAGACCACCAACGTCCGACTTCGAGACGGCTGATGCCATCCACAGATTGGTAGGCATAGCCATCGAAGTCGGTACACAAGTCCTGGCCGACATAAGGGTCGGGACAGACCCCGTTACCGCCGTCATGAAGGCGCTGGCATCACTACTGGCAACGCATTACGGAGGATAGTAACCTGCGTCTGCTTTACTGGAACCCGGACGGGATTCGTCAAAGGATCCATGAACTCCGCACGGTCACCCAGCAACAGGACATCCAGGTGATCTTACTGGGTGAAACCAAATTACGACCTACAACGCATCTTAAGCTGCCTAATTATACCATCAATAGAAGGGACGAGGTCGATCCTCAAGGGGTCGCTTATAGAGGGACAGCGATCCTGGTGAGGAGAGACATCGTCCACCAGGAGCTGGACCTGCCAGACTTCCAGACGATGCGTTCAATCGGCATAAAAATGGAGGCGGCGGGCGAGGAACTAAGGATCTTTGCAGCATACCGCCGCCAAGGACTCCATTTCACTCCTCAGACATCCGGACGGTAATGGAAGGTACGGCACCCACCATCAACGCCAGGGACCTGAACGCCAAACACCCGGCGTAAGGGGTCCAGAGTGATCACCCCGCCGGTTCGCAGAGAACCATGACTATGACGTTCTAGGTCCCGAGGAACCGACGCACATCCCTACTGACCCTAGGAAGCGTCCGGATGTATTAGACATCGTGCTCACTAGGAACGTCAACTACCCAGTAGTGGTAGAAGTGCTGTATGACCTGAATACACAGCACCTCCCGATTCTGATAACCCTTGGCACTAAGGCAGTGACTTCACCGCCCAGAGCTGTCAAGACCAAGATCGACTGGAAGCTCTACTACCAACACCTGCAGGAGAGACCTCCAGTCCATACACAGATCAACTCAGCGGACGACGTAGAAGCCGCTGCAACTAGAATATCCACGTGCATCCAGGAGGCCCTCAATGCGGCCTCTACGATCGTCCCTCTCACGGGAAAAAAAGAGGAGCTGCCGCTAAGACTACGCGTGCAGCTAAACCATAAAAGAGCGCTGAGAAAGCTCTGTGCGCGTACTCTCTGCCCTAGAGTAAAAAGAAAGCTAAACACCTTGTCAGACGAACTGTCGGTTGCAATACAGGCCCACAGAGGAGAGGCCTGGGAGCGGCGCATATGGAAGGCTGACGAACAGCATGCGTCGCTCTACAAATTGAACCGGCAGTTAACGAAAACTAGACCACCTGTTTGCCCGCTGACCAGCAACGCGGGCATTCAACGTTACGATGCCAAGGGCAGAGTGGATATCCTAGCTGAGCACTGCGAGGAGCAGTTTATGCCGAACCCAGCAAGTGCGGAGTTCCTGAAAATCCATACTCGGAAAGAGAGCCGCGTGCAGGAGCTCCTGTCGTCGCCCGCGCCACCGCTTGCAGGAGAGTGGTTTATCTCCCCCGCCGAACTGCGGAGGACAGTAACCCTCCTGCAACCGAGGAAGGCGCCGGGGCACGAAAGGATTACCAACGCTGCACTACGACAGCTGCCTAATAGAGTCCTTGTAGAGATAGGTCGGCTCTACAACGGCATATTGCGGACATCCCACTTCCCGGAGGACTGGAAGAAAGGCAAAGTTATCGTCTTGCCAAAACCCGGGAAGGGCAGGCTAGAGCTGCCAAATACAGGCCGATCACGCTGCTACCGCATATAGCTAAACTGTGCGAAAGATTACTGTTAAGACGTCTCCGCCCGTGCATCCAACTTCGGGCGGAGCAACATGGATTCAGGAGGGGTCACTCCACAGCAACACAGCTGACAGAGTGCTGCACCTGCTTGCGGCCGAGCACAACCGCGCATATCGTGGGGCGTCTTTCTCGATATTGAGAAGGCGTTCGACCGGGTGTGGCACACAGGATTACTCTACAAGTTAGACGATCAAACAAGTATCCCTCCTGCTATATTGCGGCTAGTGGCGTCTTTCCTGGAAGGCAGGAAGTTCTACGTCTGCGTAGAGGACGCCGAGTCCGCAATAAAAACCATTACAACTGGTGTGCCACAGGGCAGCTGTCTGTCTCCAGCCCTGTACGCGGCGTACACCAATGACATTCCTACCCTGGCAGGACACTTGCATGAATGGGAGGACGACGTCGAACTAGCGCTTTTTGCGGATGACAGCGCATATTTCACGTAGTCCAGAAGAGCCCACATCGCAGCTGCCAGGATGCAACGTCTGCTGGACCTGCTGCCACCATGGTTGGATGAGTGGAGGATGGCCGTCAATATTAGCAAGACGACCGCTCTACTCACTCGCCGCTATAGAAATCTACCACCACCGCTAACCCTCGGAGGCCAGGAGATCGCATATGAGAAGGCCGTGACCTACCTTGGATATCGGATTGACAGGATGTTGCGTATGACTGCACACGTCGACTGTGCTATACGCAAAGCTCGATGTGCGCGGGCAATGCTCCGCCCTGTCCTGACATCCAAGGTACCGACAAAGTCGAAGCTAACCGTTTATAAAACTTACATAAGACCCCTGCTAACATACGCTGCTCCGGCCTGGTATGCACTCCTGAGCGATCGACAGAAGCGGCTACTTTAGGCCCAGCAGAATTTGTCATTACGAACTATAGTCGGTGCCGGTCGCTACGTCCGGAATGACGTCATAGCGGCCAACCTAAAGATAGAGAGCCTGCAAGAATTCGTGGTCCGGCTGGCGCGCGGTATGTTCGACCGCGCCGACAACGGGCGACATGAACACCTCAACGGCTTCGCGCCGTTGCACTCACGGCCGCCGGACGGGTGACCCGATCCAAGAGAACTCCTCCCTATATAGATTAGGGAGTCGAGTAAACTCCACAATGCCGCAGAAAGGCCAATTCTGACAAAATAATTTGTGTTAAACACAATTATTGAGACAACCTCTTTTAATGATATATTACCCGACTGCGACAAAAGTCGCCAAAACAACGCCTTTACCATCAAGGCGCCCAGGACCGGCACATTGTAGTGTGCCGTGAGGAAAATCCGGGTAAAGGGGTACACCCCGAGGCCCGAGACCTGCACGGTATTACGCCCTGCAGAGGACAACAACGAACGAACATACAAGTAGCGCCGCCAGGCGGCAGGAATGCACAACGCTTATCACGATAACACTATGCTTAAGACTTTATACAGAACATATTTCAACTTCTTATTAAATTAAAATCTATTTCTATAATAAGTAATTAGATTACATAAGAGATTATTTGACATATTATTGTATTAAATTACTATAAGAGAAAGAGAATTAAACGAATCATTAAATTTACACTTAAATGTTAATATCTCTAATGCAACTCTTTAAAATTGTAATAAGAGAAGGTTCTAATAGGTAACTAATCTCATATCCTGTTTTAAACATTCTAATTAAACCTAAATAAGCAATTAGATTTATATTTTCGTTATGTAGTTATTAAAATAAGAATTTGAAGCTAATATAAGTTATTGTTTCACTCTCTTGGTATTAATGCTATTAGTTTTCATACTTAGTTAAAAGCACAGATAGGAAACAATTGAGATTAAACGTTTAAATTCACTTTTCATTTCTAACACTTAGTTTTATATCACAAATAAGTAACAAGATTAAATGTTTTTTAAATTCACTTGTCGTCGCTAACATTCTCCCCCACGGTGCGTAGCACTGCCTCTTCTGGAGGCGACGACTCCGCTGGCACCAGCACGATGACCCGTCGAGTTGGACGGCGAAGTATTCCACCTGATGTCCGCACGTCCAGCACCCTGGTTCCTCCGTCTGGTCCGGGATAGGTTTTGATAACTTCTCCGCGAGGCCATGAGTTTCGTGGTAACGTAGAGTCCACTATTAATACAATGTCTCCTTCTCTTGGGTCTCTGGTTTCTCCCCTCTCGAGTTTCCTTGGCATCAGGAGCGGTAAATATTCTTTAATCCATCTTTTCCAGAAGTGGTCAGCGAGTCTTTGAGTGGTTCTCCAGTTTGCTTTTCCGATGAGCTCCGTGTCACTGAACTCTCCCGGCGCCATCGCTCCGCATGATCTTCCCAGTAGAAAGTGATTCGGTGTTAGGCTCTCCTCGTCTTCTTGGTCCATGCTGATCGGGGTGAGAGGTCTCGAATTGACGATATGTTCAACCTCGGCCATTAGCGTATGGAGTACCTCCTCGGGCGGGCTCTTTTCGTTGAGAACTACTGCTAGCGCCGTCTTGACTGTTCGTACGAGTCTCTCCCAGGCGCCTCCCATATTCGGTGCACCCGGGGGGATGAACTTCCACTTGATGCCTTTTTCTTGCGCGGCTTCTTTTAATTCCCTTTTTGCCCCGACGAAGTTGGTACCGTTGTCGCTGAATATAGTTTTCGGGGTCCCTCTTCTGGCTGCCATTCGTCGGAGTGCCATGATCATTGAGCTAGTGCTGAGAGAAGGTACTAGCTCTAGATGTACTGCTCTGGTAGTGAGGCAAGTGAATAAAGCTCCCCAGCGCTTCTCAGTTCTTCTTCCGACGGTGACTTGCATCGGCCAGATGTGTGTGTGTGCTACGGCTGTGCAGGAGAACGGGAACTGATGATGCTGTAATCTCTCGCTCGGTAGATCTTCCGTCGGGGGTATCTCTGGTAAACTCTTCTTTGTCTTGCATCATTGACAGCTGCGTGCGACCGCTTTAAAGTTGGTCTTAAACCCAAGATCCAGAATTTTTGACGAATTTCGTTCATCACTGTAGCAGTGTTTCCGTGAAGGAATTTCTTACGATAATATTGTATTACTACACGGGTTATTTTTTGTTTTCCGTCTAATACGATAGGATTCATCCTTCTTTCGTTTTGGTCGTGGAATTTCATTGTCCTACTCCTTAATTTGATGATTCCATCGTCTCCAATGTTAACGTCGATTTTCTTAAGTCGACTTGAGTTTTCTAGAGGTTTTTCTGTCTTCAATCTTCTTATGTCTGACGCAAAACTGTCGTTCTGGCTTATTTTCATTAATAATTCTTCAGCCTTCTTTAGGTGCTCTTCTTCTAGGGGTAGGTATAGGCGCTTATTTTCGTTTTTGTTGGTCGACGGGTTTGAGGCTTGTGCTTCTTTCTTCTGGGGTTTTTGTTGTGGTTTCCAAGGCTTATCTTTCGGGCGCGTGGCAGTGGTGGTCGCTTTACGGCTCTTATTTAATAGGTAGTGTGTAAAGGCAACCACTTTGGCTGTAGTGCGCAGTAGTCGCTCCCAGCTCGAGAACCTTTCCGGGTTTAAAAGGGTGTCTTCTGCTGCCATCGTTGCCAACACCTTTTGTTTGTTCTTCTCTTCTGGCATAGTACTTTCTGGTTTGAAGTCGTGAAATGGCCATTCTTCTTCTAGTTGACGGAGAAATGATGGGCCTTTGAATCATCTGGCGTTATGGTTGAATTCGATTGGGGTTCCCCTCGTGGCGTCATCCGCTGGGTTCTCCTTAGTTGGTACCCATCTCCAGTCTTCTGGTTTGAACTTCTCTTCGATCTCGGCGAGTCGGTTGGCCACGAAAGTTTTGAATTTTCTCGGTTCTGACTTTATCCACTGCAGTACTGTGCTGGAGTCGGTCCAATAAATCTTTTTTGATATTTCGAGCTCTGACTCCTCTTCAATTGTAGTGGCTAGTCTGCTTCCGAGTAAAGCCGCTTGTAGCTCTAGCCTCGGAATTGATACTGGTTTTGTCGGCGTTACTCTTGCTTTGCCGGCGATCATGGAGACATGGACTTTTCCTCCGGGCTCGACTATTCTCCAGTAGATTACTGATGCATAGGCCTCTTCGTTCGCGTCGGTGAATGTATGTAACTGTCCTTTTCTGCCTTTGGTCGAGACGCATCTTGGGATCTTCAGCCTTGTTAATGTTGATACTTCCTCTAAGTATTTCATCCAGGCTTCCTTTTGTTGTTCGTTAATTGGTTTATCCCAGTCTATTTTCTTTCGCCAGATGTCTTGGATTAGTTTCTTTCCTTGTATTAGAACCGGTGTTGCAAAACCCATTGGATCGAAGGTGGACATCACTGCGCTTGTTACTTCTCTCTTCGTTGGAGTTCTTCTGCCATCTTGCAGGTCCTCCGGCGTTTTGCGTAGCCCGACGTTGAAGGCTAATGCATCTCAAGTGGATGAGTTTGTGTATTTGGGATGCGTATTTAGCAGGGATGGTAGATATGATAAGGATATAGAACGACGAGTAAATGCAGGGAATAGAGTGAATGGGGCACTACACTCTATTGTGAAGAACCATAATGTATCAAAAAAGGCACGTATGGTAATTCATAATGCTGTGTTAGTCCCTACTTTAATGTATGGTAGTGAAAGCTGGGTGTGGCGGAAGAAGCACAAAAGTAGAATAAATGCTGTAGAAATGCGGTCTTTAAGGAGTATGCTAGGGTTGAATCTGAATGACAGGGTGAGAAAGTGCGTGATAAGAGATAAATGTGGTATGCAAGATAATGTTGTGACCAGGATTAAGAAAGGAATGCCGCGGTGGTTTGGTCACGTAGAAAGAATCAATAAGGAAAGAGTGACAAAGCAAATTTATATGGCAGATGTGAACGGCAGAGTCGGGAAAGGACGCCGTAGAAAAAAGTTTATCGACCAAATTGCCGATATTTTGAAAATGGGCCACGTTAAAAGTACCCTTAACCGACGAGCATGTATGCGTAGATATATGGATGTAAAGGAGGCGGCGAAAGAAGTATGTCAGGATCGTGTCAAATAAAAGTCCGTAGTCTCTGCCTACCCCTCTGGGTGACAGGCGGGAGTGTTTATGTTTATGTAAGCAAATGAGTTTTTTTGCATTACATCATTAAAGAAACCGACCAGTGACAAAGCTTAATGCAATCGCGTTTGATAAGTACACTACAACAAGCTTTAGGTATAAGGATAGAACGGTTCGCCCAGAGCTCAAACTCAGGCCGTACACGTAGCGCATCGTGCTTGTATTTGAGAATTAATGTGCAGAATAAGAGATGCAGATTGAAACGAAGATGCCGAATGGCTAAATCATGAAGGTTAGAGAACAAGAGAACGATCGCCGTAGAAAATAGTGTCCCAGAAATATGGACACCATTAGTGAGGCGTTGCGATCACTAAGTGCAGTCAATAAAAGTCATTTTCAGTCCATTTTTCCGATCAGATGCTCAACCAGTTGCACATCCACGCACAGTAGAATATTTCTCCATTTTTTAATGTTTCTTTTTGTCAAAAATTACAAAATTACGGAGCTCGAAAATTTTCTACGAAAAAATAAAATGAAAATTTGTACAATATTCAACTAACTTCACCTACTTGTACTCATAAACAGCCAGCTTCGCAATCACTACTCACCGACGTCAGCGCCGCTATGTATTCTACAATTTTCAAGGACAGGCGAGCTATGCTTTAGTACGTAGTGATCGTTCTCGTGTTCTCTAACCTTCATGGGCTAAATGAAAATGACATTAATAGTCCACCCGATTTAGGGTGAAGTCTTGGAAGGTTCAATTTACGTTTTGAGGAGTAAAAAAAACAAGTGGTATTAAAATTAGAAACCAAAATATTTTTATGCTACTTTAATCTATTTTTTTTTTGATCTAACTGAGGTAAGATAATTTTTGTCTCTACTTTGGTACAAAATAGTCTAAAAAATTTCGAAAGCTCGAAATATTGATACCCCTGGCTGATTTTACCCATACATTGTTTGGCAGAATACTTTAAAAAGTGTAATTTTAACTTCTGTGTTACCCCGAGCAAATCTGCGAGCCAACATGTTGCAGCGGACTGTTATTGCCCTCCTTTTTCTTTCAATTACGAACACATTAACCATTTTCTTTCATTTGACATAACAGTAAGCGGTTTCAGGCACTTATCAAAAAATTTGTCGAATTTAGGCTAATTCACGTCAAAATTCTGGCGATTCGGACCGGTCTACGTGGCAACACTGTTGGAAAAACAAATAAAGAAAATATTTCAAAGGGGTATTTGGTTTTTTTTCCTGCGAAACCCATAATTCCATGATTATTTTGGGGATAATTTGGGAGAAATATACCAGCTGAATTTAAGTACATTTGATAGTGACATTTTCACGATATATTTTTAATTATACCATGATAGTGCGAATTTTCATATTATTCGACTACGTTTTTTGTTCATATTAAATAAAGTTTCTGTTAACGTTCATTGATATAAAAATTAACAAAACATCAATAATAAATTATTCATAATTTAGTCATAGACTAATTGAATTTATCATAGACACAAAAATTAGAAATACCTTCTACTGCGAAATTGTGTTATTGTGCACAAATTTTTAAATACCCTAACATCCGTTATCGATTCTACTCTTAGCTTCTACTAGTTATAAAAGTATTTATTTCTTTCGGATTACAACAATAATATGTGGCGGAATCGGAGTCAAGAATGGGAACACCTGAAATCAAACTTAGTCCGAAGCTTATTCGAGGATTTGCCAGGTAGGTGATAACTGGTAAAAACCGTAACTTAATTACGTTCCTTTAATACAACGTAACAACGCTCCATTACTGAATATAGACCTCCCCATATATTTTCTCATAGAGAGGATGTTTGCCATAGTTGCCACGCTTGGTCAGTAAATTGGCAACCGCAGATTTTTATTATTTTGAATTATTATCTTTATGATGCATTCGTGCATTACAGCTTATCAAAAGTCCACAGCTGAACATAGGCCTTTCTCACAGATTTAATATGGGGGGATTTTTAGATAAGTGGGTACCACGCTTTGCAGATGGTTTAGCAACCGCAGTTTTTGTATTTTTTTGTTATCAGCAGGGTGCTGCTGCACATCTCTTGTTTCATTATTTCACTTTGTCGCCTCACACGTCACTCAGAGGTTGAAACCAGGTAGTGCATTCTCTAACAACAAGGGCAATTTAAATGCAAGTTGTTCCTTTTTCAATTAATCTGTTCGGAAATAGAATAATAGTGGCGAAAAAATAAACTAACCCAGCTTGAACTTACTTTAGACTTTAAAATAATTTATTAAAACATGATATGAAACAAAAATAAAACAGGTGAACTTAGTATAATTATGTATATAAATATTATGTAATTATAGTTAATTGCGGGGATCGAACCCGGATTGCTCGCTTACTGTGAAATTTACAGCGAGCGCTTACCCACTGAGCTACCACGACTTAATAATTTGTTAATTGGAATTTTTTTTATTTTTTTTCAAACTTACACGTAACACCTTAACCTAAAGGGTACATAGGGCGGACTTAATGCCATGTGGCATTCTCTGCCAGTCAACCCTGGGTGCCAAGGACAATTGTTGGCAGGTGCGACCATTATACGTAAATAAGTGCTTATACATTAAAATATAATAAAAAATAAAATATACATATATGCAAATTACATACATACACATTACATACATACATACATATATATGATATTATATATTATATATATATATATATATATATATATATATATATATATATATATATATAATGAAATAAATATTTGAAGTAAAAAAGAAGAAAAGAAAGACAAAAATTAAGGAAAAATAATGTTAATTAGTAGTTTCCTTCAGGTAATGTTCTCGGAGAAGAACTTTGAAAACTTTTTTATTTGTGGCATTCTTAATATCGTTGGGGAGGTGTTCCAGAGTTGTATAGCTTGTATCGTAAAAGACGACCTAAAAAATTTGACTTATGCTGTGGAAACCTTAACCTCAGACGGTTTGACTGTCGGGATGTTCGACCGTCGATCGGATGAAAAAAATGAAAATTATCCTTAAGATAAGAAGGCGACCTTGGATCGTTTAAAATTAATTGCTGATTTAGCACATTCTCGGTGGTGAAGGAAAATACCGTGAGGAAACCGGCATGTTTGAAAAATAAGAAAAAATATATTTCGAAGACGTGTCATATCGACCAACTTGGATTTGGGCTGCACGGCTGACACTTCCTTGCCCTTAAACTCTCTCAGAAGCAAGAAGAGGCCTAAGTCCAGCGGTAGGACGTATATAGGCTATAACTTTATTTTATAGTTAATTGTAAAATGTCAAAATCTTACAGTCTATTTATAATGTCTACCTAATAACCAGATAACGCAACAAAGACGTTATTTAGCTCTTGTCCTAAAACTATTAATATTTTCATATTATTTAGGCGCTTCCATTGTAATTATTACCATTACCCCCGACAAGTCCACTACTGAATACCTGCATCCAAATCCTGCAAATCATACTAGATTATTACTCCATCTAGAGTGGGCTACCCAACACTTTGCTAACCGATACTCAAAAACCTTCATTCCCCGTCGGTTGTCGGTCTTCAAGCTATTAAACCGACTCAAATCAGTAAGCTGAAATGGCAATTCATTTCAGCTTACCGATTCCCCCGGTGAAATTTTGACTCCTAAAAGTGACTGATAAAATCTTCGAGTGTAGTTTATCAAAAAAAAATTGAAAAATGTGTAATCATTTACACGAGTCTAATCCTAGAAATTTTATTTTACAGGGCTAACGACAGTTTCAGCAACAAATGAACTGGGATCCAATTTATCCGATATATCTTCAGCAGATGGTTCGTCCAGATCGTATAGTCCTCTGCAAGATCTTATAATAGAAAGGGAAAAGAACTGTCATGATGAACCGGAGGAATACTATCAGTTATTAGAAAGAAAAATGCTCAAATTATATAGAAAATTATTCCATGGTGTTGAACATGAAACCGATTCCGAAGATGATACTTATACTAAAATCAATAATAGTAATCATAATAAGGCTGATTCTGAGGATGATATTTCTAAAGATGAACATTTGTCAAGTAAGTCTACTGAATTGTGTACCTCCAAAACGAGTTCAAATGATATTAGTGTATTAAACAAAGGTGCTATGAGCTCCGATCTCAATGAAAGCGATTCTTCAGACTTGGATTTCGAATTTTTAAAACCATTATTTAAAATAAATCGGTCAGGAAGAAACAATCAAGACTCAACCAGTTCAAATTTCACTGTGGTGGTCACTGATGATTCATGTGAAATTGAAACTATGCGAAGAGATAAATGTGATTCAAAATCACTAGGCTCCACTCCACAGGATATGATGTCTAGTAAAGAGAGCCTTACTCCAGTTATTGAAATGGATAAAGAATTGTTACTTATGGAAAATATTACCCAATTCGATGAATCAATACCAGTACCGGTACCAGATACAGGAACAGTGTCAGAATCTAACGAGATACCAGAAATGACAGTAAATACTTCATTACAACACTCAGAAAATTCCGAAAAATCAAATTACTCTCCTTTAAAACGCGGCAGTTCTCATAGCTGCTCGGACATCGCCGAAGGTCTGCTGAAGATATATCGGATAAATTGGATCTCAGTTCATTTGTTGCTGAAACTGTCGGTAGCCCTGTAAAATAAAATTAAAATGAAAGGGTATGTAACAAAAGGAATTCAGACCAGCCCTTTGCCGGACGCAGAAGTTGTTTGGGAATATTTGCGAACAAACTTTTTTCAAGGCACGCCATTATTATATCGTCTTTTTAATTGCGAAAATCATGTCTGATTAAAGAACCATATTGTATTTTTTTTATTTATTTGTATAATTTGTCCTAATGTGATTTGCTGATAGATGCAATCTTATAGGTAATATAAAGAAATTTTTATGCTTACAAAATATTTTTTATTTAAATTGATCACATTCTAGATTTTTAAAACCCTTTGCGACATATTTATCATAAATAGACGGTCTTAGTCACGTTCATGTATTACGTAAGCAGGCTACGGGGCGGGGTTCAATTGTTTCTTACTTTTGTTGACATAGGGAGCTGGAGAATTATTCAAAATCCTACTTAGGATAAAAAAATTAAAAAGCAATAAAAATTTTGAAACGACAATATAATATAAATTCATTATACTATTTTTATTTTTTCAATATGGTTAGTGAATTTCTTTTATATTTTTTACAAAAAATAAACAAAGAGTTTTTTTTGCATTACATTAATAAAGAAACCAACCAGAGACAAAGCTTCATGCAATCGTGCTTTGATAGGTGCACTACAACAAGCTTTAGGTACATATTATAAGGAAAGAAAGGCTCGCTCAGAGCACAAACTCAGCGCGTACACGTAGCGCATCGTGCTTGTGTTTGAGAATTAATGTGCAGAATAGGAGATGCAGATTGAAACGAAGATGCCGAATGGCTAAATCATGAAGGTTAGAGAACAAGAGAACGATCGCCGTAGAAAATAGTGTCCCAGAAATATGGACACCATCAGTGAGGCACTGCGATCACTAAGTGCAGTCAATAAAAGTCATTTTCAGTCTATTTATCCGATCAGATGCTCAACCAAACTTTTGTGTAACTTTTTGTCAAAAATTACAAACCTACGGAGCTTGAAAATTTTCTTCGAAAACATGATGTGAAAATTTGTAAAATATTCAACTAACTTCACCTACTTGTAGTCATAAACAGCTAACTTCGCAGTCACTACTCACCGACGTCAGCGCCACTATGTATTCTACAATTTTCAAGGACAACCTAGCTATGCTTTAGTACGTAGTGATCGTTCTCCTGTTCTCTAACTTTCATAGGCTAAATGAAAATGACATTAATAGTCCACCCAATTTAGGGTGAATCTTGGGAGGTTCAATTTACGTTTTGAGGAGAGAAAAAAACACACGGTATTAAAATTTGAAATCAAAATGCTACTATAATATTGATCTAACTAAGGTACGATAGTTTTTGTCTCTAATTTGGTAAAAATAGTATGAAAATTTTGAAAGATCGAAATATTGATACCCCTGGCAGATTTTACCCATACATTGTTTGGCAGATTACTTTAAAATGTGTAATTTTAATTTCTGTGTTACCCTGAGAACATCTGCGAGCCAACATGTTGCAGCGGAATATTATTGCCGTACATTTTCTTTCAATTACGAACACATTAACCATTTTCTTTCATATAATAATTACAATGGAAGCGTCTAAATAATATGCAAATATTAATAGTTTTATGACAAGAGCTAAATAACGTCTTTGTTGCGTTATGCGGTTATTAGGTGGACATTATAAATTGACTGTAAGATTTTGACATTTTACAATTAACTATAAAACAAAGTTATAGGCTATATACGTCCTACCGCTGGACTTAGGCCTCTTCTTGCTTCTGAGAGAGTTTAAGGGCAAGGAAGTGTCAGCCGTGCAGCCCAAATCCAAGTTGGTCGATTTGACACGTCTTCGAAATATATTTTTCCTTATTTTTCAAACATGCCGGTTTCCTTACGGTATTTTCCTTCACCACCGAGAATGTGCTAAATCAGCAATTAATTTTAAACGATCCAAGGTAGCCTTCTTATCTTAAGGATAATTTTCATTTTTTTCATCCGATCGACGGTCGAACATCCCGACAGTCAAACCGTCTGAGGTTAAGGTTTCCACAGCATAAGTCAAATTTTTTAGGTCGTCTTTTACGATACAAGCTATACAACTCTGGAACACCTCCCCAACGATATTAAGAATGCCACAAATAAAAAAGTTTTCAAAGTTCTTCTCCGAGAACATTACCTGAAGGAAACTACTAATTAACATTATTTTTCCTTAATTTTTGTCTTTCTTTTCTTCTTTTTTACTTCAAATATTTATTTCATTATATATTATTCAAACATTATATATATATATAACATTCATTTGGATATTTATTTATGAAGTTTATAAGCATGTATATATATGTATGTATGTATGTATTATTGTACGTATATTTATACTATATGTGTGTATATTTAAATGTAATGTGTATGTATGTAATTTGCATATATGTATATTTTAATGTATAAGCACTTATTTACGTATAATGGTCGCACCTGCCAACAATTGTCCTTGGCACCCAGGGTTGACTGGCAGAGAATGCCACATGGCATTAAGTCCGCCCTATGTACCCTTTAGGTTAAGGTGTTACGTGTAAGTTTGAAAAAAAATAAAAAAATTGCAATTAACAAATTATTAAGTCGTGGTAGCTCAGTGGGTAAGCGCTCGCTGTAAATTTCACAGTAAGCGAGCAATCCGGGTTCGATCGCCGCAATTAACTATAATTGCATAATATTTATATACATAATTATACTAAGTTCACCTGTTTTATTTTTGTTTGATATCATGTTTTAATAAATTATTTTAAAGTCTAAAGTAAGTTCAAGCTGGGTTAGTTTATTTTTTCGCCACTATTATTCTATTTCCGAACAGATTAATTGAAAAAGGAACAACTTGCATTTAAATTGCCCTTGTTGTTAGAGAATGCACTACCTGGTTTCAACCTCTGAGTGACGTGTGAGGCGACAAAGGGAAATAATGAAACAAGAGATGGCTAGCAGCACCCTGCTGATAACAAAAAAATACAAAAACTGCGGTTGCTAAACCATCTGCAAAGCGTGGTACCCACTTATCTAAAAATCCCCCCATTTTAAATCTGTGAGAAAGGCCTATGTTCAGCTGTGGACTTTTGATAGGCTGTAATGCACGAATGAATCATATAGATAATAATTCAAAATAATAAAAATCTGCGGTTGCCAATTTACCGACCAAGCGTGGCAACTATGGCAAACATCCTCTCTATGAGAAAATATATGGGGAGGTCTATATTCAGCAATGGAGCGTTGTTACGTTGTATTAAAAGAACGTAATTAAGTAACGGTTTTTACCAGTTATCACCTACCTGGCAAATCCTCGAATAAGCTTCGGACTAAGTTTGATTTCAGGTGTTCCCATTCTTGACTCCGATTCCGCCACATATTATTGTTGTAATCCGAAAGAAATAAATACTTTCATAACTAGTAGAAGCTAAGAGTAGAATCGACAACGGATGTTAGGGTATTTAAAAATTTGTATGCAATAACACAATTTCGCAGTAGAAGGTATTTCTAATTTTATGTGTCTATGATAAATTCAATTAGTCTATGACTAAATTATGAATAATTTATTATTAATGTTTTGTAAATATTTATTTCAATGAACGTTAACAGAAATTTCATTTAATATGAACAAAAAACGTAGTCGAATAATATTATGAAAATTCGCACTATCATGGTATAATTAAAAATACGAGTATATCGTGAAAATTTCACTATCAAATGTACTTAAATTCAGCTGGTATATTTCTGCCAAATTATCCCCAGATTAATCATGGAATTATGGGTTTCACAGGAAACTGTAATCATGTAACCAAATATCCCTTTGAAATATTTTATTTATTTGTTTTTTCCAACAGTGTTGCCACGTAGATTGGTCCGAATCGCCAGAATTTTGACGCTAATTGGTCTAAATTCGCCTTATTTTTTTTGATAAGTGCCTGAAACCGCTTACTGTTATGTCAAAGAAAATGGTTAATGTGTTCGTAATTGAAAGAAAAAGGAGGGCAACAACATTACGCTGCAACATGTTGGCTCGCAGATTTGCTCGGGGTAACACAGAAGTTAAAATTACACTTTTTAAAGTATTCTGCCAAACAATGTATGGGTAAAATCTTCTAGGGGTATCAATATTTCAATCTTTAGAAATTTTTTTAGACCATTTTTACCAAATTAGAGACAAAAACTATCGTACCTCAGTTAGATCAACATTGTAGTAGCATAAAAATATTTTGGTTTCTAATTTTAATACCACGTGTTTTTTCTCTCTCCTCAAAACGTAAATTGAACCTCCCAAGATTCACCCTAAATCGCGTAGACTGTTAATGTCATTTTCATTTAGCCCATGAAGGTTAGAGAACAGGAGAACGATCTCTACGTACTAAAGCATAGCTCGGCTGTCCTTAAAAATTGTAGAATACATAGCGGCGCTGACGTTGGTGAGTAGTGACTGCGAAGTTAGCTGTTTATGAGTACAAGTAGGTGAAGTTAGTTGAATATTGTACTAATTTTCTTTTCATTTTTTCGTAGAAAATTTTCAAGCTCCGTAAGTTTGTAATTTTTGACAAAAAGAAACATTAAAAAATGGATAAATATTTTATTGTACGTGGATGTGCAAGTGGTTGAGCATCTGATCGAAAAAATAGACTGAAAATGATTTTTATTGACTGCACTTAGTAATCGTAGCGCCTCACTGATGGTGTCCATATTTCTGGGACACTATTTTCTACGGCTATCGTTTTCTTGTTCTCTAACCTTCATAACTAAGCCACTTGGCATCTTCGTTTCAATCTGCATCTCTTATTCTGCACATTAATTCTCAAACACAAGCACGATGCACTACGTGTACGCACTAAGTTTGAGCTCTGGGAGAGCCGTTCTATCCTTATATCTACCTAAAGCTTGTTGTAGTGCACCTATAAAAGCACGATTGCATGAAGCTTTGTCTCTGGTTGGTTTATTTATTAATGTAATGCAAAAAAACTCATTTGTTTATTTTTTGTAAAAAATAGAAAAGAAATTCATTAACCATATTGAAAAAATAAAAATAGTATTATGAATTTAGATTATATTGTCGTTTCAAATGTTTTTATTGCTTTATAATTTTTTTTATCCTCAGTAGGATTTTGAATAATTCTCCAGCTCCCTATGTCAACAAAAATAAGAAACAATTGAACCCCGCCCCATAGTCTGCTTACGTTATACATGAACGTGCCTAAGGCCGTCTATTTATGATAAATATGTAGCAAAGGGATTTTCGTTTCAGATGCGTAAGCATGATTATTGCTTGATAACCGGGGGCGTTTGTGTGGCATTGTCATACTACTATTTGATGGATGAACGCGTTTTAATCGTATTGAGGATGCAATAGATATAAGTTCTGGCACTGTTGTTGCGCGTGCGTTTAATAGTTCAATCCGTAGATGTTCATTACTAATGCAACCTATGACGGCCTCAACCGCATCTTCATTACCTAATTTATCCTTAGTAACTCGTCTCCATAGTACCCATGCTCTCGATAAGAATTCCGCTATATCCTTTGTCGAATCAAAAACATGTTCCCTGAATCTTAATATGTCTCGAGAATACCGGTTTTCTGGTTCAAATGTAGTTATAAGTTTGTTGCGTAGTTCTTCCCAAGTAGATGTAGTTATCATCCAATCATCGACCCACATTTTAGCGCGTCCTTTCAACAGACTGCCAACCCTCATGCGTATATCAAAATCATTGAGGTTGTACGTTTGAATTGCTTTATTAATGTGTTGACACCACTCACGTACTCCAACGTTAGTATCTGGATCAAATGAAGGTAGGTAAATATCATTAACTCTTACCTTTGCTTCCGATGGAGTATTCAGTCTATCCGACATATTTTGCATCACATGCATCATCTGCATAAAAAAATGTGATGGTACATTAATCGTTGAAGTGTTATCACTCTGATCCTGTTGCATTGTTTCAGTGCTAGATGACATCGATGGTTGTTCAATAGCAGATGGTTGAGCAGAAGTGGAAGAGCGTTGTTCACATCCCACTTCTGATGACGGAATATTTGCACCAGAAGTATTTTTTAAAACTATGACGTCATCATTGATGACGTCATTATTGAGATTTCTAAATTCACTCATTATTGTTTCCTTTAATAATAAGAATCACTTATTTACTTTTAAATGATTTTCCTAATCACAACTAATAGTTACTCACAATCAACAATTACACGCTATCGTTCACAATTTATAGTTCTCAAATTCAAATGACAGTCCGAACAGCACGACAGCTCGAGCAAGAATGACCCCTGCCCCAGCCGTCGCGCGCCTTTTAAACTGAATGCGAGCGCAAGCCGTCCCCACTTCCTGCGCTTTGAGAGAATGATTACCTTCAAATTGTTATAGCGACAACCCGCATTTAATGATATTGTGAATTAAAGCATTTTAAATTATTTATCTGGTAACAACAATCAACTAATTATAAAAAACCAAGACACATGTTATAAAAATCAGCTTATAACGTTATTTCAGAAGTTGATGGTTTTTAAATGAATAATGCGTCGCTTATAATTTGTTGCGCCGATATATATAATGTTTGAATAATATATAATGAAATAAATATTTGAAGTAAAAAAGAAGAAAAGAAAGACAAAAATTAAGGAAAAATTATGTTAATTAGTAGTTTCCTTCAGGTAATGTTCTCGGAGAAGAACTTTGAAAACTTTTTTATTTGTGACATTCTTAATATCGTTGGGGAGGTGTTCCAGAGGCTACCGACAGTTTCAGCAACAAATGAACTGAGATCCAATTTATCCGATATATCTTCAGCAGATGGTTCGTCCAGACCGTATAGTCCTCTGCAAGATCTTATAATAGAAAGGGAAAAGAACTGTCATGATGAACCGGAGGAATACTATCAGTTATTAGAAAGAAAAATGCTCAAATTATATAAAAAATTATTCCATGGTGTTGAGTAGTCAAAATCTTACAGTCAATTTATAATGTCCACCTAATAACCAGATAACGCAACAAAGACGTTATTTAGCTTTTGTCATAAAACTATTAATATTTGCATATTATTTAGACGCTTCCATTGTAATTATTATCATTACCCCCGACAAGTCCACTACTGAATACCTGCATCCACATCCTGCAAATCATACTAGATTATTACTCCATCCACAATGGGCTACCCAACACTTTGCCAACCGATACTCAAAAACCTTCCTTCCCCGTCGGTTGTCGGTTTTCAAGCTATTAAACCGGCCAAAATCAGTAAGCTGAAATGGTAATCCATTTTAGCTTACCGATACCCCCGGTGAAATATTAACTCCTAAAAGTAACTGATAAAATCTTCGAGTTTATCTTCTCTCTCGAAATCTTCAAAAAAATTTGAAAAATGTAATCATTTACACGAGTCTAATCCTAGAAATTTTATTTTACAGGGCTACCGACAGTTTCAGCAACAAATGAACTGAGATCCAATTTATCCGATATATCTTCAGCAGATTGTTCGTCCAGATCGTATAGTCCTCTGACAGATCTTATAATAGAAAGGGAAAAGAACCGTCATAATGAACCGGAGGAATACTATCAGTTATTAGAAAGAAAAATGCTCAAATTATATAGAAAATTATTCCATGGTGTTGAATATGAAACCGATTCCGAAGATGATACTTATACTAAAATCATTGATATTAATGATAATGAGGCTGATTCTGAGGATGATATTTCTAAAGATGAACATTTGTCAAGTAAGTCTACTGAAGTGTGTACCTCCAAAACAAGTTCAAATGATATTAGTGTATTAAACAAAGGTGCTATGAGCTCCGATCTCAAAAAAAGCGATTCTTCAGACTTGAATTTCGAATTTTTAAAACCATTATTTAAAATAAATCAGTCAGGAAGAAACAATCAAGACTCAACCAGCTCAAATTTAATTGTGATGGTCACTGATGATTCATGTGAAATTGAAACTATGCGAAGAGATAAATGTGATTCAAAATCACTAGGCTCCACTCCAAAGGATATGATGTCTAGTAAAGAGAGCCTTACTCCAGTTATTGAAATGGATAAAGAATTGTTACTTATGGAAAATATTACCCAATTCGATGAATCAATACCAGTACCGGTACCAGATACCGGAACATTATCAGAATCTAACGAAATACAAGAAATGACAATAAATACTTCATTACAACACTCAGAAAATTCCGAAAAATCAAATAACTCTCCTTTAAAACGCGGCAGTTCTCATAGCTGCTCGGACATTGCCGAAGGTCCTCAAATTAAAATGAAAGGGTATGTAACAAAAGGAATTCAGACCAGCCCTTTGCCTGACGCAGAAGTTGTTTGGGAAGATTTGCGAACAAACTTTTTTCAAGGCACGCCATTAGTATATCATCTTTGTAATTGCGAATATCATGTCTGATTAAAGAACCATATTCTTGTAAATTTTTTAATTTATTTATATAATTTTTCCTTATGTGATTTGCTGATAAATGCAATCTTATAGGTAATATGAAGAAATTTTTATGCTTACAAAATGTTTTATTAAATTGATCACATTCTAGTTTTTTTTAAAACCCTTTGCTACATATTTATCATAAATAGACGGCCTTAGGCACGTTCATGTATAACGTAAGCAGACTATGGGGCGGGGTTCAATTGTTTCTTATTTTTGTTGACATAGGGAGCTGGAGAATTATTCAAAATCCTACTGAGGATAAAAAAAATTATAAAGCAATAAAAACATTTGAAACGACAATATAATCTAAATTCATAATACTATTTTTATTTTTTCAATATGGTTAATGAATTTCTTTTCTATTTTTTACAAAAAATAAACAAATGAGTTTTTTTGCATTACATTAATAAAGAAACCAACCAGAGACAAAGCTTCATGCAATCGTGCTTTTATAGGTGCACTACAACAAGCTTTAGGTAGATATAAGGATAGAACGGCTCTCCCAGAGCTCAAACTTAGTGCGTACACGTAGCGCATCGTGCTTGTGTTTGAGAATTAATGTGCAGAATAAGAGATGCAGATTGAAACGAAGATGCCGAGTGGCTTAGTTATGAAGGTTAGAGAACAAGAAAACGATAGCCGTAGAAAATAGTGTCCCAGAAATATGGACACCATCAGTGAGGCGCTACGATTACTAAGTGCAGTCAATAAAAGTCATTTTCAGTCTATTTTTTCGATCAGATGCTCAACCACTTGCACATCCACGTACAATAAAATATTTATCCATTTTTTAATGTTTTTTTTTTTTTTTTTGTCAAAAATTACAAACTTACGGAGCTTGAAAATTTTCTACGAAAAAATGAAAAGAAAATTAGTACAATATTCAACTAACTTCACCTACTTGTACTCATAAACAGCTAACTTCGCAGTCACTACTCACCAACGTCAGCGCCGCTATGTATTCTACAATTTTTAAGGACAGCCGAGCTATGCTTTAGTACGTAGAGATCGTTCTCCTGTTCTCTAACCTTCATGGGCTAAATGAAAATGACATTAACAGTCTACGCGATTTAGGGTGAATCTTGGGAGGTTCAATTTACGTTTTGAGGAGAGAGAAAAAACACGTGGTATTAAAATTAGAAACCAAAATATTTTTATGCTACTACAATGTTGATCTAACTGAGGTACGATAGTTTTTGTCTCTAATTTGGTAAAAATGGTCTAAAAAAATTTCTAAAGATTGAAATATTGATACCCCTAGAAGATTTTACCCATACATTGTTTGGCAGAATACTTTAAAAAGTGTAATTTTAACTTCTGTGTTACCCCGAGCAAATCTGCGAGCCAACATGTTGCAGCGTAATGTTGTTGCCCTCCTTTTTCTTTCAATTACGAACACATTAACCATTTTCTTTGACATAACAGTAAGCGGTTTCAGGCACTTATCAAAAAAAATAAGGCGAATTTAGACCAATTAGCGTCAAAATTCTGGCGATTCGGACCAATCTACGTGGCAACACTGTTGGAAAAAACAAATAAATAAAATATTTCAAAGGGATATTTGGTTACATGATTACAGTTTCCTGTGAAACCCATAATTCCATGATTAATCTGGGGATAATTTGGCAGAAATATACCAGCTGAATTTAAGTACATTTGATAGTGAAATTTTCACGATATACTCGTATTTTTAATTATACCATGATAGTGCGAATTTTCATAATATTATTCGACTACGTTTTTTGTTCATATTAAATGAAATTTCTGTTAACGTTCATTGAAATAAATATTTACAAAACATTAATAATAAATTATTCATAATTTAGTCATAGACTAATTGAATTTATCATAGACACAAAAATTAGAAATACCTTCTACTGCGAAATTGTGTTATTGCATACAAATTTTTAAATACCCTAACATCCGTTGTCGATTCTACTCTTAGCTTCTACTAGTTATGAAAGTATTTATTTCAATTTCAAGTAATAATATGTGGCGGAATCGGAGTCAAGAATGGGAACACCTGAAATCAAACTTAGTCCGAAGCTTATTCGAGGATTTGCCAGGTAGGTGATAACTGGTAAAAACCGTTACTTAATTACGTTCTTTTAATACAACGTAACAACGCTCCATTGCTGAATATAGACCTCCCCATATATTTTCTCATAGAGAGGATGTTTGCCATAGTTGCCACGCTTGGTCGGTAAATTGGCAACCGCAGATTTTTATTATTTTGAATTATTATCTATATGATTCATTCGTGCATTACAGCCTATCAAAAGTCCACAGCTGAACATAGGCCTTTCTCACAGATTTAAAATGGGGGGATTTTTAGATAAGTGGGTACCACGCTTTGCAGATGGTTTAGCAACCGCAGTTTTTGTATTTTTTTGTTATCAGCAGGGTGCTGCTAGCCATCTCTTGTTTCATTATTTCCCTTTGTCGCCTCACACGTCACTCAGAGGTTGAAACCAGGTAGTGCATTCTCTAACAACAAGGGCAATTTAAATGCAAGTTGTTCCTTTTTCAATTAATCTGTTCGGAAATAGAATAATAGTGGCGAAAAAATAAACTAACCCAGCTTGAACTTACTTTAGACTTTAAAATAATTTATTAAAACATGATATCAAACAAAAATAAAACAGGTGAACTTAGTATAATTATGTATATAAATATTATGTAATTATAGTTAATTGCGGCGATCGAACCCGGATTGCTCGCTTACTGTGAAATTTACAGCGAGCGCTTACCCACTGAGCTACCACGACTTAATAATTTGTTAATTGCAATTTTCTTATTTTTTTTCAAACTTACACGTAACACCTTAACCTAAAGGGTACATAGGGCGGACTTAATGCCATGTGGCATTCTCTGCCAGTCAACCCTGGGTGCCAAGGACAATTGTTGGCAGGTGCGACCATTATACGTAAATAAGTGCTTATACATTAAAATATACATATATGCAAATTACATACATACACATTACATTTAAATATACACACATATAGTATAAATATACGTACAATAATACATACATACATACATATATATACATGCTTATAAACTTCATAAATAAATATCCAAATGAATGTTATATATATATATATATATATATATATAATGTTTGAATAATATATAATGAAATAAATATTTGAAGTAAAAAAGAAGAAAAGAAAGACAAAAATTAAGGAAAAATAATGTTAATTAGTAGTTTCCTTCAGGTAATGTTCTCGGAGAAGAACTTTGAAAACTTTTTTATTTGTGGCATTCTTAATATCGTTGGGGAGGTGTTCCAGAGTTGTATAGCTTGTATCGTAAAAGACGACCTAAAAAAATTTGACTTATGCTGTGGAAACCTTAACCTCAGACGGTTTGACTGTCGGGATGTTCGACCGTCGATCGGATGAAAAAAATGAAAATTATCCTTAAGATAAGAAGGCTACCTTGGATCGTTTAAAATTAATTGCTGATTTAGCACATTCTCGGTGGTGAAGGAAAATACCGTAAGGAAACCGGCATGTTTGAAAAATAAGGAAAAATATATTTCGAAGACGTGTCAAATCGACCAACTTGGATTTGGGCTGCACGGCTGACACTTCCTTGCCCTTAAACTCTCTCAGAAGCAAGAAGAGGCCTAAGTCCAGCGGTAGGACGTATATAGGCTATAACTTTGTTTTATAGTTAATTGTAAAATGTCAAAATCTTACAGTCAATTTATAATGTCCACCTAATAACCGGATAACGCAACAAAGACGTTATTTAGCTCTTGTCATAAAACTATTAATATTTGCATATTATTTAGACGCTTCCATTGTAATTATTATCATTACCCCCGACAAGTCCACTACTGAATACCTGCATCCACATCCTGCAAATCATACTAGATTATTACTCCATCCACATTGGGCTACCCAACACTTTGCCAACCGATACTCAAAAACCTTCCTTCCCCGTCGGTTGTCGGTTTTCAAGCTATTAAACCAGCCAAAATCAGTAAGCTGAAATGGTAATCCATTTTAGCTTAAAGATTCCCCCGGTGAAATATTGACTCCTAAAAGTAACTGACTAAATCTTCGAGTTTATCTTCTCTCTCGAAATCTTCAAAAAAAATTGAAAAATGTAATCATTTACACGAGTCTAATCCTAGAAACTTTATTTTACAGGGCTACCGACAGTTTCAGCAACAAATGAACTGAGATCCAATTTATCCGATATATCTTCAGCAGATTGTTCGTCCAGATCGTATAGTCCTCTGCCAGATCTTATAATAGAAAGGGAAAAGAACCGTCATGATGAACCGGAGGAATACTATCAGTTATTAGAAAGAAAAATGCTCAAATTATATATAAAATTATTCCATGGTGTTGAATATGAAACCGATTACGAAGATGAAACTTATACTAAAATCATTGATATTAATGATAATGAGGCTGATTCTGAGGATGATATTTCTAAAGATGAACATTTGTCAAGTAAGTCTACTGAAGTGTGTACCTCCAAAACAAGTTCAAATGATATTAGTGTATTAAACAAAGGTGCTATGAGCTCCGATCTCAATAAAAGCGATACTTCAGACTTGAATTTCGAATTTTTAAAACCATTATTTAAAATAAATCAGTCAGGAAGAAACAATCAAGACTCAACCAGTTCAAATTTAACTGTGGTGGTCACTGATGATTCACGTGAAATTGAAACTATGCAAAGAGATAAATGTGATTCAAAATCACTAGGCTCCACTCCAGAGGATATGATGTCTAGTAAAGAGAGCCTTACTCCAGTTATTGAAATGGATAAAGAATTGTTACTTATGGAAAATATTACCCAATTCGATGAATCAATACCAGTACCGGTACCAGATACCGGAACAGTGTCAGAATCTAACGAGATACAAGAAATGACAATAAATACTTCATTACAACACTCAGAAAATTCCGAAAAATCAAATAACTCTCCTTTAAAACGCGGCAGTTCTCATAGCTGCTCGGACATTGCCGAAGGTCCTCAAATTAAAATGAAAGGGTATGTAACAAAAGGAATTTAGACCAGCCCTTTGCCTGACGCAGAAGTTGTTTGGGAAGAACTTTTTTCAAGGCACGCCATTAGTATATCATCTTTGTAATTGCGAAAATCATGTCTGATTAAAGAACGATATTCTTGTAGATTTTTTATTTATTGATATAATTTTTCCTTATGTGATTTGCTGATAGATGCAATATTATAGGTAATATGAAGAATTTTTTATGCTTACAAAATGTTTTATTAAATTGATCACATTCTAGTTTTTTTAAAACCCTTTGCTACATATTTATCATAAATAGACGGCCTTAGGCACGTTCATGTATTACGTAAGCAGGCTATGGGGCGGGGTTCAATTGTTTCTTACTTTTGTTGACATAGGGAGCTGGAGAATTATTCAAAATCTTACTTAGGATAAAAAAATTGTAAAGCAATAAAAAATTGGAAACGACAATATAATCTAAATTCATAATACTATTTTTATTTTTTCAATATCGTTAGTGAATTTCTTTTCTATTTTTTACAAAAAATAAACAAATGAGTTTTTTTGCATTACATTAATAAAGAAACCAACCAGAGACAAAGCTTCACGCAATCGTGCTTTGATAGGTGCACTACAACAAGCTTTAGGTAGATATAAGGATAGAACGGCTCTCCCAGAGCTCAAATTCAGTGCGTACACGTAGCGCATCGTGCTTGTGTTTGAGAATTAATGTGCAGAATAAGAAATGCAGATTGAAACGAAGATGCCAAGTGGCTTAGTTATGAAGGTTAGAGAACAAGAAAACGATCGCCGTAGAAAATAGTGTCCCAGAAATAGGGACACCATCAGTGAGGCGCTACGATTACTAAGTGCAGTCAATAAAAGTCATTTTCAGTCTATTTTTCCGATCAGATGCTCAACAACTTGCACATCCACGTACAATAAAATATTTCTCCATTTTTTAATGTTTCTTTTTGTCAAAAATTACAAACTTACGGAGCTTGAAAATTTTCTACGAAAAAATGAAATGAAAATTAGTACAATATTCAACTAACTTCAACTACTTGTACTCATTAACAGCTAACTTCGCAGTCACTACTCACCGACGTCAGCGCCGCTATGTATTCTACAATTTTCAAGGACAGCCGAGCTATGCTTTAGTACGTAGTGATCGTTCTCCTGTTCTCTAACCTTCATGGGCTAAATGAAAATGACATTAGCAGTCCACCCGATTTAGGGTGAATCTTGGGAGGTTCAATTTACGTTTTGAGGAGAGAAAAAAAACACGTGGTATTAAAATTAGAAACCAAAATATTTTTATGCTACTACAATGTTGATCTAACTGAGGTACGATAGTTTTTGTCTCTAATTTGGTAAAAATGGTCTAAAAAATTTTCTAAAGATTGAAATATTGATCCCCCTAGAAGATTTTACCCATAAATTGTTTGGCAGAATACTTTAAAAAGTGTAATTTTAACTTCTGTGTTACCCCGAGCAAATCTGCGAGCCAACATGTTGCAGCGGACTGTTATTGCCCTCCTTTTTCTTTCAATTACGAACACATTAACCGTTTTCTTTGACATAACAGTAAGCGGTTTCAGGCACTTATCAAAAAAATAAGGTGAATTTAGACCAATTCGCGTCAAAATTCTGGTGATTCGGACCAATCTACGTAGCAACACTGTTGGAAAAAACAAATAAATAAAATATTTCAAAGGGATATTTGGTTACATGTTTACAGTTTCCTGTGAAACCCATAATTCCATGATTAATCTGGGGATAATTTGGCAGAAATATACCAGCTGAATTTAAGTACATTTGATAGTGACATTTTCACGATATACTCGTATTTTTAATTATACCATGATAGTGCGAATTTTCATATTATTCGACTAACTGAAATTTCTGTTAACGTTCATTGAAATAAATATTTACAAAACATTAATAATAAATTATTCATAATTTAGTCATAGACTAATTGAATTTATCATAGACACAAAAATTAGAAATACCTTCTACTGCGAAATTGTGTTATTGCGCACAAATTTTTAAATACCCTAACATCCGTTATCGATTCTACTCTTAGCTTCTACTAGTTATAAAAGTATTTATTTCTTTCGGATTATAACAATAATATGTGGCGGAATCGGAGTCAAGAATGGGAACACCTGAAATCAAACTTAGTCCGAAGCTTATTCGAGGATTTGCCAGGTAGGTGATAACTGGTAAAAACCGTAACTTAATTACGTTCTTTTAATACAACGTAACAACGCTCCATTGCTGAATATAGACCTCCTCATATATTTTCTCATAGAGAGGATGTTTGCCATAGTTGCCACGCTTGGTCGGTAAATTGGCAACCGCAGATTTTTATTATTTTGAATTATTATCTATATGATTCATTCGTGCATTACAGCCTATCAAAAGTCCACAGCTGAACATAGGCCTTTCTCACAGATTTAAAATGGGGGGATTTTTAGATAAGTGGGTACCACGCTTTGCAGATGGTTTAGCAACCGCAGTTTTTGTATTTTTTTGTTATCAGCAGGGTGCTGCTGCCCATCTCTTGTTTCATTATTTTCCTTTGTCGCCTCACACGTCACTCAGAGGTTGAAACCAGGTAGTGCATTCTCTAACAACAAGGGCAATTTAAATGCAAGTTGTTCCTTTTTCAATTAATCTGTTCGGAAATAGAATAATAGTGGCGAAAAAATAAACTAACCCAGCTTGAACTTACTTTAGACTTTAAAATAATTTATTAAAACATGATATCAAACAAAAATGAAACAGGTGAACTTAGAATAATAAGTTTTATAAATATTATGTAATTATAGTTAATTGCAGGGATCGAACCCGGGTTGTTCGCTTACTGTGAAATTTACAGCGAGCGCTTACCCACTGAGCTACCACGGCTTAATAATTTGTTAATTGCAATTTTAATTGCTGATTTAGCACGTTCTCGGTGTTGCAGGAAAACAACGTGAGGAAACCGGCATGTTCGAAAAATAAGAAAAAATATATTTCGAAGACGTGTGAAATCGACCAACTCGGATTTGGGCAGCACGGCTGACACTTCCTTGCCCTTAAACTCTCTCAGAAGCAAGAAGAGGCCTAAGTCCAGCGGTAGGACGTATATAGGCTATAACTTTATTTTATAGTTAATTGTAAAATGTCAAAATCTTACAGTCGATTTATAATGTCCACCTTATAACCAGATAACGCTACAAAGACGTTTTTAGCTCTTGTCATAGAACTATTAATATTTGCATATTATTTATACGCTTCCATCATAATTATCATCATTACCCCTGACGAGTCCACTACTGAATACCTGCATCCACATCCTGCAAATCTTACTAGATTATTACTCCATCTAGAGTGGGCTACCCAACACTTTGCTAACCGATACTCACCTAACCTTCCTTCCCCGTCGGTTATCGGTTCTTCAATCTATTAAATCGGCCAAAATCAGTAAGCTGAAATGGCTATCCATTTTAGCTTACCGATCCGCCCGATGAAATTTTGACTCCTAAAAGTGACTGATAAAATCTTCGAGTCAGTCGACTCATTTACACGAGTAGCTAATCCTAGAAATTTTATTTTACAGGGCTACCGACAGTTTCAGCAACAAATGAACTGAGATCCAATTTATCCGATATATCTTCAGCAGATGGTTCGTCCAGATCATATAGTCCTCTGCCAGATCTTATTATAGAAAGGGAAAAGAATCGTCATGATGGTTCATCAGAGAAGGAGAGGAATACTATCAGTTATTAGAAAGAAAAATGCTCAAATTATATAGAAAATTATTCCATGGTGTTGAATATGAAACCGATTCCGAAGATGATACTTATACTAAAATCATTGATATTAATGATAATGAGGCTGATTCTGAGGATGATATTTCTAAAGATGAACATTTGTCAAGTAAGTCTACTGAAGTTTGTACCTCCAAAACAAGTTTAAATGATATTAGTGTATTAAACAAAGGTGCTGTGAGCTCCGATCTCAATAAAAGCGATTCTTCAGACTTGAATTTCGAATTTTTAAAACCATTATTTAATATAAATCAGTTAGGAAGAAACAATCAAGACTCAACCAGTTCAAATTTCACTTTGGTGGTCACTAATGATTCAGGTGAAATTGAAACTATGCGAAGAGATAAATGTGATTCAAAATCATTAGGCTCCACTACAGAGGATATGATGTCTAGTAAAGAGAGCCTTACTCCAGTTATTGAAATGGATAAATAATTGTTACTTATGGAAAATATTACCCAATTCGATGAATCAATACCAGTACCGGTACCAGATACCGGAACAGCGTCAGAATCTAACGAGATACAAGAAATGAGAATAAATACTTCATTACAACACTCAGAAAATTCCGAAAAATCAAATAACTCTCCTTTAAAACGCGGCAGTTCTCATAGCTGCTCGGACATTGCCGAAGGTCCTCAAATTAAAATGAAAGGGTATGTAACAAAAGGAATTTAGACCAGCCCTTTGCCTGACGCAGAAGTTGTTTGGGAAGATTTGCGAACAAACTTTTTTCAAGGCACGCCATTAGTATATCATCTTTGTTATTGCGAAAATCATGTCTGATTAAAGAACCATATTGTAATTTTTTTATTTATTTATATAATTTGTCCTAATCTGTTTTGCTGATAGATGCAACCTTATAGGTAATATGAAGAAATTTTTATGCTTCCAAAATATATTATTAAATTGATCACATTCTAGTTTTTTTTAAAACCCTTTGCTACATATTTATCACAAATAGACGGGCTTAGTCACGTTCAAGTATTACGTAAGCAGGCTATGGGGCGAGGTTCAATTGTTTCTTACTTTTGTTTATATAGGGAGCTGGAGGATTATTCAACATCTTACTTAAGATAAATAAAAGGCCGTCCACACAATTATCAAGTCTACAAGATGGATTCATATAGCTGCGTCGGTCGTAAAAGTGATATAGCATGTAATGAATTTATAAGTTGTCATGGTTGTTAATTAAAGTACGATGTGTTGTGCGCAAACTTGTCACCAAAGCGATTTAGGACAATGAGCCTAGAAGCTAAAACTCAGTGAAAATGCTCAGAGTGCAAATGCAAGCAACCAAAAACGGGCAACTTATATATATATATATATATATATATATATATATATATATATATATATATATATATATATATCAATTCGCTCTATTAGTCACTCCAAGATTGATGACAAAGTTAAACCCGAGTATCTATCTCAAGTTTGTAATGTAACTGTGCGAAGAAATCGTTCAGTGGACTCACAACTTTCTCAAGAAAAATTCAAAGAAATCCTAAAAAAAGAACCAATAACGGAAATTGAAGCCATGCTTGAAAATATACTGACTCGAATGGTATCAAATCAGCTGAAGGATATAAATAGTCGCTTTATCGAACTTCAAGAGTCTATGACTTGTATTTATGATGACTTAAAAAGCACTTAGACTCCACCACATCGGATTTGCAGTGCCTCAAGGATGAGAAAAAATTCCTCAAAGAACAATTAAATCACCTCACAACTCGTGTGAAGGCTCTGGAAGACGATAACATGAAGCAATAACAGTGGGCCAGATTGCAAAATATCGAAATCGCTGGCATACCAGAAGATAACGATGAGAACACATTAACTATTATACAAAAGATTTCGAAGCATATTGGAGTCTCAATCGAACCCTTTGAAGTGGAGTTTGCGCATCGCGTGCAGCCGCGGCGTGCCACAAGCACCGTGCGTGCGCGCCCTATTATCGCTCGGTTAAGGGATCGTTTTACTAAGGAGAAAATAATGGTCGCTGCACGTAAACATCGTAATTTAAAAGCCAGTGATGTGGGGTTTGGATGTGTAACTAATATGATTTTTATAAATAAGCATCTAAAACAAAAGAAAATAAAATGCTTCTTTCACAGTGCAAACGAAAGGTAAAGGAACTAAATTACAAATTCATTTGGACAAAAAACTGTCGTATTTTCGTTCGAAAAAACGAGGCTTCACCTCCAATCTCCATATCTTCTTCGGCAGATATTGTGAAAATTATTTAAAATCTACTTACCTGTTCATTCTGTGTACTTTGAAGCGTTTTCGTAAATTACTTGTGAAAAGCACTGTGCACTTGTTACAAATTCTATGCTTTTTATCAGTTAATACAACTAGATACACTGTACACTATCAAAAACTCACACACGTATCATACATTATTCTCACATACATTAATAAACACGACAAAAATCACATATACCTGCACTCATCTATCGTTTTACTTATATACATATATTTATTACATTCTCGAATATAAATACAGAATATCCTTTAAAAGATATAGTGTAATTTATTATCGATTAATAATAACATATTTACAAGTGAAATTTACACATTTATTAATCATTTATTATTTATTCTTATTAAAAACTATTTCTTATTAACTATAATTATTCATATCTTACGCCTATATCTTGCTACATTTTTAAATACCTTGATTATGTAATTGTTCACTATAACTATTATAAGTACTGGCATCGTCAACTGTTTTTTCAATGGATACTACACTGAAAGAATTAAAACTGTATTATCAGAACGTACGGGGTTTGAGGAATAAGACTTATGAATTTTATAATAATTTACTATTGCTTGATTATGATGTGGTTATTATAACCGAAACTTGGCTTTATGACGGAATCCTGGATTCAGAACTATGTAATGATACATATAATGTGTTCCGTCGTGACCGTAGGTCATTAGGAGGTGGGGTCATGTTAATGTGTGCACCATACTTGCAGGCCTGTATGAGATCCGAACGGCATTGTGATAACCTTGAGTGTGTTTGGGTGACGGTTTCTTCTAGTGATGTAGGATTAGAGCCAGACCTCCACATAGCAGTGGTTTACATACCCCCTAACTCATCACTCTCAGAGAGAACCAGACTGTTTGTAAATCTTATTTCACAAATACGTAATAATCATCCCAATGATCAGTTTATGCTTGTAGGTGACTTTAACCTACCGTGTATAGACTGGACACAAGATGGACCTGTCATACTCAGGAAAGGCCCCGCTGAAGTCCAGAATTCTGCATCACAGCTCATTGACCATACGGCTTTCATAGGTCTTATGCAATATAATACCATCTTAAATAATAGTAATAAAATACTAGACCTAATTTTTTCAGACTCGTCCGTCACTGTTAGTAGATCCAACTTCCACATTGTTAAAGAAGACTGTCACCACCCTTCACTCATCACTGCGTCAGATATACTCATACCCCCCTTGAAGACACAATCGCGATCAAAGTATATTTATGAGCGTGCTGACTTTAACATCAATAATGAAATGTTAAATCAACAGGATTGGTCGTTTATATTAGACATTAACACAAATATTGAGACTATAATAGCTGGTTTTTATGCAATTATAAATAACTGCATAGAAACATATGTTCCTCAGGTTTACCACTCTGGTGTGCACACTTATCCCATCTGGTATAGCAGGCCGTTAATAAATTTAATTAAAGAAAAGTTTGAACACTGGAAAAAATACAAAAACCCAAACGACTATACTCAATTTTCAGACTTAAGAAGTAGACAAAAAGAAATGCAGTTAGACTGTTATAATTCCTATATAACAACTTCACAACAAAAACTTAAAAATAACCCCAAATACTTCTGGTCCTATGTAAAATCCAAGAGAAAAAATATTTGTAATTATCCTCAACGGATGACGTACAATAATTTAGCTATCAGTAACAGTTTTGACATTTGTTCCGCTTTAAATAAGTTTTTTGAGAGAAATTTTAATAAACCGTCTGATCTATATTTACAAGATACGCATAATAGTCCATTGCAAATTGCTACTATACATGACAAATTAAAAATCTCGATATATTGAAAGGTGCGGATAGCGACAATATTCCAACAATATTCTTTTTTTTTATATAGAAGAGGGGGCAAACGAGCATGCGGCTCACCTGATGTTAAGTGACTACCGCCGCCCATGATCAACCGCAACACCAGGAGAATTGCGGGTGCGTTGCCGGCCCTTTAGAAAGGAGTAAGCTCTTTTCTTGATGGTCCCCAGGTCGTATCGGTCCGGAAAAATCGCCGGTGATAAACTATTCCACAGAGAGATTGTACGTGGAAGAAAACTCCTTGTGAAACGTACAGTGGTGGACCGCCAAGCATCCAGATGGTGTGGATTGTATCGGGACGTTTGCCGTGTCGTGCGTTCACGTTTGGCGGCTGGGATTAATCCGAACAATTCCTCAGAGCACTTCCCGTGATAGATGCGATAAAATACGCAAAGAGATGCAACATCTCATTCTTCACCAAGTGTGCAGATGCTCTATCTCTTCCTATCTCACATATTTTTAATCGATGTTTTCAGGAAGGCTACTTTCCTCGCATTTGGAAAACAGCCCATATTGTACCAATTGATAAAAAAGGTCTTAAATCAACAATTGAGAACTACCGTCCCATTTCGATCCTGAACGTACTCAGTAAACTTTGTGAAAGAGTAGTCCATGCTCATATATATCCAATAATTGTCACTTCGATTCCCTCTGAACAACATGGATTTATAAAAGGCCGGTCAACTACTACAAACCTTGGAGTTTTTGTATGTGTCGAATAGTATGGATGGTGGGTCACAGTATCCTTCTGCGTAAACTATCTGAACTGGGTATCCACGGTAATTTGTTGAGATGGTTTGAGTCATATCTGCGCAATCGTTCTCAAGCTGTAGTGGTAGTTAGTTCACGCTACGAGTTTTTGGAGGTACCATCTGGCGTACCGCAGAGTTCCATCCTGGGACCTTTGTTATATGCCACGTACTTATATGATGTTCGTAGATGCTTTAAGCGTGCAAAATTTTTGATGTATGCTGATGATACAAAAATCTTTATGAAAATTAATGGGATTACTGATTTCAGTAAACTTCGAGCCGATCTAGATAGATTCAACTCTTATTTTATTGAAAATCGTATTGTTATTAATTTAAAGAAATGTTGTTTTGTATCATTCACTAGAAAAATTAATCCAATTAAATACAATTATAAAATAAATAATTTTACTCTATCAGAGGTGAATAGTTTACTTGATCTAGGGGTAAAAATGGATACAAAATAAACATTTTCCGAACACATCCATACGATACTCGCGAAAGCGTACAAGAATTTGGGTTTTGTTTTACGAGTCAGAAAGCCCTTTTCTGACATTGGATGTTTACGAGTACTATACTTTACATATGTTGGAAGTATTCTGGAGTATAATAGTATAAATATGGAATCCTCAATATGTGACGTATATTCAAAAGTTAGAGAATATTCAGTTAAAATTTTTAAAGCACCTACATTTTCATTTTTCTTGTCACTTTCTTACAGATGATAGCGAATCTAGTCTCTGCTATAATTTCGTGCCTCTTCAAAGTAGACGAACCTTAATGGATATGTCCTTCCTACACGGCATATGTAATAACTACATAGACTGTTGTGAATTACCGTTACAAATTTTAAGTTTTTGTGTTCCAAATAAACGAACTAAACATACGACACTTTTTGCTACTGCCCTTAAAAGAACTAACTATGCTCAAAATTCGATTGTCAATAGGCTTCACAGAATTTATAATAAAACATTTGATAAAATTGATATCTTTCACTCTAGTAAACCTTCATTCAAACGTGAAGTTGCTAAGGTAATTTGCAAGAATATTGAACAATGTCCCAAAAATTGAATAAAACACAGTACTCAATGGTTACAATAGGTACCAACCAATTTTATTCGCCCAGACTACATGTAGCACAGAAAAATTATTATATCGTGATACAGAAATGGTAATACGTCATCTAGCGCCGTTACTTTGAACTTACATAACACGAACATTATTCGTGGTTATGAAAATAATTAATTGGGTCTTAACATTCGGGCCGCCGTGGACGAAGTCCATAATTTACAATTTTTATATGTTTTTAAGAAACTTACATTACAAACAAAGGCTATTAAATTAAACTCTAATTTCAAATTAAAGTAAAATAAAAACTAAAAATTCAATAGGAAATAACAATAAATGAATACTGAGTCTATGAATGAATTGTCACATAACGATATATCTGGGGGCACGCCAAGTCGAGCAAAAAAGCGGCACGGCCGTTTTCAACCCCCTATAACTTCGTAGTGGATTAAACTAGAAGCCTGAATTTTCAGTAACCAAGTAGACATTATATAAACATGATATATTTCAAATTTCATCCAATTTTAACTAGTAGTTTAAGAATTATAACTAGTCAAAGTTTCTTAATTTTGTCACTCACTGACTGACCGATCGTCAAAACTCTAAGACACTTCTAGCAGACATAGAAGCTTCAAATTTAGAATGCAATTAGTGTTTAGTATATAGATCAAGGAAAAACTAAAATATTTTTTAATTTCGGTCCAGTTTTCCAGATACACTAACTGCATAAATAACTTTGTAATCCTATATGAATATATAGAATTACAAGGTTATATTTGCAGTAAATGAATCAGTGTACTTGTGTATGTATGTGTATAATAGGTGTAGATAGGTACGTTGTTGGTATTCAAGAAGTAGAAGGTACCGGAAAGGTAAAAAAGTAGGACTATCTTATCTAAAAAAAGAAATGAGATGACATCAAAACATAACTTGTAAAAAAACCAATTCTCGCGACTCAGCTCTTCTACCGTAAAAAGTTGTGAGATCCATGTAATACCAAGTCGGTTAATTTATTCAGTCCCTACTTAAGGATCCTTCTGTTTTAAGTTATTACGTAATTAGCTAACCTAACAACATTTTATAGTGACCATATTAATTTTAAAAATCTTTTATGTTTTAAATATTATATAGATTGACTTGGCCATGGCACTAAGCAATTTAATATAATATTGTTACGAGCTTGAGGTTCGTGACCGTATCCAGAATGTTCAAGTAAACACGCGCAAGGTACCGAGCGTTCGAGTTTCGACTAGGCGCTAGTGCCGTCGACTAAGGCGCGTAACACTATATATGTATTACTTGCACAGATTACCCCTTAAAATTGCACAAATATTTGTGAGATACATTGTGTTTTCATGCGATGGCCTAGTCAATCTATATATTTAAAACATAAAAGACTTTTAACTTTGATATGGTCACTATAAAATGTTGTTAGGTTAGCTAATTACGTAATAACTTAAAACAGAAGGATCCTTAAGTAGGGACTGAATAAATTAACCGACTTGGTATTACATGGATCTCACAACTTTTTACGGTAGAAGAGCTGAGTTGCGAGACTTGGTTTTTTTACAAGTTATGTTTTGATGGCATTGATTTTACATGTAAGTTTTCTTTTGAAATAGGATAAACAAACATTTAAAATCAATCTTAATTTAATCACAATCTTTAGGTAGGAATACTAATTTAGATACTGGTCGTTTTATGATGTTACCCTTATATTTTAAGCTTACTACGCGCGTGAGACCGTCCAACCCCGTGTGTTTATCAGTGATGATACCTAGTAGCCACCTAGCTGGTGGAAGATCATCTTCCTTGACCAATACTACACTTCCCACGTCTGGTTCAGGAACTTGGTAAGACCATTTATAACGATGGTGGAGCCGAGTTAGGTACTCTTGGGACCATCTACGCCAGAAGTTCTGGACCATGCGTCGTGTTAAATTCCATCTACTCAGGGTACTAATGTTTGAATTTTCGTAATTCATATCTGGTACAAGGACAAGGGGTTCGCCTACTAAAAAGTGACCCGGAGTAGGGGATTTGGATCATCAGGGTTGTTCGATACCTGACAAATTGGTCGCGAGTTAAGGCACGCCTCAATTTGAGACAGCGTGGTAGTCAGCTCTTCAAAAGTAAGGGTGCTATCTCCAATTACTCGTTTTAGATGGTATTTGGCAGATTTAATATCTGCCTCCCACAACCCTCCAAAGTTTGGAGAGTGGGGAGGAATAAAGTGCCAATTAGTACCTTTTGAGGCCATCCAGTCCTGTATTTCTGCCATGACAACGGACTTTTCTGCAGAAAACAATTTTGTAAGTTCCTTAGAACTGCCTACAAAGGTAGTGCCGTTATCGCTCCACAAGTCAGAGACATGGCCTCTTCGAGCGACAAATCTTTTGAACGCAGCCAAGAAGCTCTGTGCAGTTATGTCGCTGACGACCTCGAGGTGTATGGCTTTTATTGCCATGCACACAAATAAGCATATGTAGCCTTTTGTTGAGCGATAACCACGACCCTTTGTAGTCCTGACGTGAATTGGACCCGCGTAATCCACTCCACTCTTGTGGAAAGGTCTGTGTGCGGTAACTCGTGATGGTGTGCCGAATAGCGAATGCAAGTTACACACCTGTGAATAAATTGACGCACGAGACCTTTAGCGCCAATTATCCAATATCTACTCCTAAGATAATTGAGCACGATTTGAGGCCCTCCATGCATCGTTTTAGAGTGAGCCTCGTCAATAGTCAAATTTGTGAGGGGTGACTTGTGGGGAAGAATGATGGGGTGTCTCGTATCTTGATCGACGTTTGCCCTCTGTAGTCTTCCATCAACTCTAAGAATTTGGTAAGTGTCCAAAAAGGGATTCAATGAGGTGAGTTTACTTTTTTTTCCCAACTTTCCTTTCCTTTCTAGGTCTCCGATGTCTTCGCTAAAACTTCGTCCCTGACACATCTTGATACAGGAAAGTAACGACTCGTTGATTTCTTTTGCTGTTAATTGTGTACTAATCTTTTTCCTTTCTTTTTCAGGTTCCTTCCAGCGTAAGACTCTCTGGCAAAGATACGACTCGGGTAAGTTTTTTCAGGGAGGAATATTTCGATAGCAAATTGTCTTCTTCATCATTTTCTGTAGTCATGTAGCTCTTAATTTTTGGTTTCCTTTCTTCTAGATTTGTGTCGGTTATATTTCGTTCGTAATTTATTACGTCGAACCGTAACCAATCAGGGCCTTGACGCCAAAGCTGGAGGCCAAAGTCCAAGTTTACACGAAATTATTCTAATTGTTGAATTGACATCGAAAATTTTACAAGTCTGAGATTGCACGAAATTATTCCAAGTCTTTTTGACTTGTAAAATTCGCTCTTAAAACCGGCATGGATTCCCCGTAGGTACACTTTTGGCGAAAATATTCTAAGTCCTAAACACTTGTAACTTTTTACTCACTTCACATGCACTACCTTTGAAAACTTTACAAGTCTAATTCATAATAAGGTTCAAATTTGTACTCACGGTTTAATCTTCACATAAACTCACACGTTACGTCGATGGCTCCTGGCGATGCTCCTCCCCCTCCGCGCCTGCTGCGATCCTGTGGGTGTCACAGGGGAACTCCGCCTCCTCAGCAGTCTGTTCCGGTGATGTCCCAAGACGGCACCTCCCCCTCTGCGTATGCCGCGATCCGGTGGGGGTCACAGGGGAACACCTCCCCCTCAGCAGTCCGCTTCGGTGATATCCCAACACGGGCTCCGCCCACTTGCCTCGATGTATGTCCCAGGGGGCTGCTTCGCCCACTTACCTCGATGAATGTCCCAAGGAGCTGCTCCGCCCGCTGTAGCTCCTTCCACTGATGCGGTTGCACTTGCGCCGGCACCCGTTGCGGCCAGCAATGGCACCATTGACAGCAAACCACTGCCCGTTTGGCGCCGAAATGGACTTTGTACAGGTCAACTTCACACCGCCTCAAACCGGCAATCGAAGGACCAGTGAACAATGTCCCAAAAATTGAATAAAACACAGTACTCAATGATGAGAATAGGTACCAACCAATTTTATTCGCCCAGACTACATATAGCACAGAAAAATCATTATATCCTGATACAGAAATGGTAATACACCATCTAGCGTCGTTGCTTTGAACTTACATAACACGAACATTGTTCGTGGTTATGAAAATAATTAATCGGGTCTTAACAAATATGTCAAATTATAAACTAACCTATAAAATTAAATAGCAAATAGCATTGACAATATAAATACAAGAAAGTTTTTGTAGCAGGTATTAATTGGATACATAAATATACGCTATAATTTACATACATCATGTCTATATTTATACATAAATTTATTTATGGTAAAATGCACACACACACACACACACACACACACACACACACACACACACATACACATACACACACACACACACACACACACACACACACACACACACACACACACACACACACACACACACACACACACACACACACACTTTACGTGGTAGAGCCATGCTGCAGTTATATTAGTAGTATAGTTGTAGCACGAATGGGTCGGCTCGACCGGGAAGGACCACGCTCTCACAAAATAACAGCGTGAAATAGTAGCTTAATGCTGCTGTATTTCGTATGGTGAGTGTAGAGAACCGGAGACCCTTTTTACTGAAAATGAGGCATTCCATCTCAGTCCTCATGGGTGACAACACATCTGCATTTTGATTTGTAATGGAAGATAGATGTAGATGTCTGTGGGCCGCAGCAACCACTTACCATCAGGTGGACTGTGTGCTCGTTTGTCACCCTATTCTATAAAAAAAACACACACTTTCACATACGTGTGCAAACACACACAATCTTCCGCACTTAAACAAATTTCGTGCGCTTTGTTTACCTTTAAATATGTTTATATTTCATACATCTATTTTTAAGTACGGTGGTGAATACTCTGTGACGTTCTTTTTAGCTTAATAAGTATATTGTGAATCCGTAATCGGCTTCTAGACCTATTTTATAATGTTACGCGCTCGAATCGACGCACTAGCGCCATCTAGTCCCGAACCGAAGAACTAAACTTCTTGAAGTTTAAAACTCGAGCTCTCGGTACCTTGCGCGTGTTTACTTGAACATTCTGGATATTTGCTAATTTATATAAATAGGCGCTGCAAGATGCGATCGAGGCAGTGTTGATTTGGCGAAACAAGCGAAGCTTCGGAGCGGAATAAAGTGAATTAGTGTGTTTAATTATTAGTGTTTTAATTTTAATTTGTGTAAAGTAAATTAAAGTGTTAATTTAGGTAATTTTATCGGCAATTTTTATTGTCACGAACCTCAAGCTCGTAACAATTGGTGTCAGAAGTGGGATAAAATATTGCCGATTTTCCCTAAGGAGGAAACGGAGGGTGTCCGTACCCGAAGTCAACGCCAGCAGGAGACGGACCAACGAAGATTTGGTGGTGCAACGCCACAGACGTCGGAGGGCCAGCCACCGGCTGCAGGCCCGTCAGTAGCTCCTACATCTGCAGCACCCGACCTAGGTGCTCTGATGGTGATGTTGCAGGAACAGGCCCGTTGGTTGAAAGAGCAGCAGGAGGAACAGGCTCGCCGACAGGAGGAACAGGCTCGCCAGCAGGAGGAACAGGCTCGCCAGCAGGCGGAACAGGCACGCCGATTGGAAGAGCAGCTGCGGAGCGGACAGGAGGAACAGGCCCGCCGGCAGGAGGAACAGGCCCGTCGTTTAGAAGAGCAACTCCAACGCGATAAGGAAGAGCAGATGCACCTCATGAAGTACCTTCACGCTATTTTCGGAAAGGAGATACGGGAGGTGAAGGATAAGGTTGCTCAACATGACAACCACCTGTCGGAGGCCGAAACCCGAATCGACCAAGTAAACAATCGGGTTGACAACGTAATGGCTGACGTGAAGAAAACGCTGGACGACCTCAAACTTGGGGATGGAACAACAGCTCCCGTAGTAGTTACAACACCTTCGCTACGTGGATTCAAAGTGCCGCCATTCGACGGTACCTCTTCCTGGTCAGCCTACAAGATCCAGTTCGAGGCTGTTATGAAGGCGAACGGCTGGAATAAAAGCCAGGCCATGACTGCTCCCACACTAGGCCTGCGCGACCAGGCCTTAACAGTCCTGGAAGCTCTCGGTGAGGAAGTGACTTATGAGCAACTCCTTGAGGCATTGGAGGCGAGATATGGCGACGCTCACCTGGAACACGTCTTTCGTGCGCAGCTTAAAGATCGCGTGCAGCGCATCAACGAAAACCTGCAGCAGTGGGCTCTAGAGGTGGAGAAGCTGGTGCGAAAAGCATACCGGTCTGTACCTGCGCTCATTGAAGGGAACCTGGTGCAGACATTCATCGACGGCATTCGTGACCTGGAAGTCAGAGCTGCTGTGAGGCTCGGGCACCACGAGACGCTTAAGAACGCCTTGGCCCATGCACTGGAGGTAGAAGCCGTGCGGCAGGATCATCGTTCCCATCGCGTCAGGGAGGTTGCAGTAGCTACAGTTCACGACCGCAACAGAGGATACAGCCCTAGGTGCTATGGCTGTGGGGAAAAAGGCCATCTTCGATCCAGCTGCCCTAAGCGAACCGTGGAAAGGAGAGTTGATCGATCTCGAGAGGGTAGTGCAGCTGACGGCACTGCCTGGCGACGACAGGATCATCGTTCACCTCACGCTAGGGAGGTTACAGCAGTTACGGTTCGCGACCACAATAAAAGATACAGCCCTAGGTGCTATGGCTGTGGGGAAAGGGGCCATCTTCGGTCCAGCTGCCCTAAGCACACCCTAGGAAGGGAAGGTGAACGGTCTCAGAAAGGAAGTGCAGCTAACAGCACCGCCCAGCAGCAGCAGGAATACGACTTTACTATCAGACACTGCAGCGGGAAATCTCACGGCAACGCAGATGCAGTGTCAAGAAGACATTGTCCTGAAGATTGCAACCGTTGTAGTAGGCAAGAGAGTAAGGAAGTGGTATCCGTGAGGATGCTCAGGACAGACCACCTCAGCAACGGGTGGAAGGACAGCCTACGACATGCACAGCAGGAAGATCCAGACATCAAGCAGATTCTGGGATGGATGAAGGCCCGTGCTACCAAGCCTAAGTGGAGGGACGTCTCAGCGATGAGTTCAACCACGAAAAGCTATTGGGCCCAATGGGACAGCTTGCTGCTTCAGGATGGAGTCCTGTGCCGTAAATGGGACAATGGTCGAGGAGACAGCTGTCGTTTGCAAATGGTTGTCCCTAAAGCTAAAGTGCCGAATGTTCTACAGCTGTGCCATAATGGTCGTTCAAGAGTCCATCTGGGAGTTAAACGAACTCTGCTGAAGGTCCAAGAACAGTTTTACTGGGTCCATTATCGTGACGATGTCGAGGCTTGGTGTCGTACATGTACAAGTTGTGCGGCCGTGCGGGGACCTCAGACACGTAGTAGAGAAGCACCGAAATTGTACAATGTTGGTGCACCATGGGATAGGACAGCCCTAGACATTGCGGAGCCGATACTAAAGGCGCATGAGGGACTCCTAAGATCGTCCATGTGGATCGCCTAGCGCGTTATTATGGGGCCGATAATGCTCAGGACGAGCATGTCTTAGGAGGGGGCAGTGTTACGCGCTCGAATCGACGCACTAGCGCCATCTAGTCTCGAACCGAAGAACTAAACTTCTTGAAGTTTAAAACTCGAACTCTCGGTACCTTGCGCGTGTTTACTTGAACATTCTGGATATTTGCTAATTTATATAAATAGGCGCTGCAAGATGCGATCGAGGCAGTGTTAATTTGGCGAAACAAGCGAAGCTTCGGAGCGGAATAAAGTGAATTAGTGTGTTTAATTATTAGTGTTTTAATTTTAATTTGTGTAAAGTAAATTAAAGTGTTAATTTAGGTAATTTTATCGGCAATTTTTATTGTCACGAACCTCAAGCTCGTAACAATAAGATTTGTGTGTAAATAGTGTGTTACAAGCTATGGATTTGGTGAATAATAAAAATAAAATAAAAATTATAAAGTAATAAAAAAATTTGAAACGACAATATAATCTAAATTCATTATACTATTTTTATTTTTTCAATATGGTTCATGAATTTCTTTTCTATTTTTTACTTTTTGAAATGAAAATTAGTACAATATTCAACTAACTTCAACTACTTGTACTCATAAACAGCTAACTTCGCAGTCACTACTCACCGACGTCAGCGCCGCTATGTATTCTACAATTTTCAAAGACAGCCGAGCTATGCTTTAGTACGTAGTGATCGTTCTCCCGTTCTCTAACCTTCATGGGCTAAATGAAAATGACATTAACAGTCCACCCGATTTAGGGTGAATCTTGGGAGGTTCAATTTACGTTTTGAGGAGAGAAAAAAACACGTCGTATTAAAATTAGAATCCAAAATATTTTTATGCTACTGCAATTTTGATCTAACTGAGATACGATAGTTTTTGTCTCTAATTTGGTAAAAATGGTCTCAAAAATTTCGAAAGATTGAAATATTGATACGCCTGGAAGATTTTACCCATACATTGTTTGGCAGAATACTTTAAAAAGTGTAATTTTATTTTCTGTGTTACCGCGAGCAAAACTGCGAGCCAACATGTTGCAGCGGACTGTTATTACTCTCCTTTTTCTTTCAATTACGAACACATTAACCGTTTTCTTTGACATAACAGTAAGTGGTTTCAGGCACTTATCAAAAAAAAAACAAGGCGAATTTAGACCAATTCGCGTCAAAATTCTGGCGATTCGGACCGGTCTACGTGGCAACACTGTTGGAAAAAACAAATAAATAAAATATTTCAAAGGGATATTTGGTTACATGTTTACAGTTTCCTGTGAAACCCATAATTCCATGATTAATCTGGGGATAATTTGGCAGAAACATACCAGCTGAATTTAAGTACATTTGATAGTGAAATTTTCACGATATACTCGTATTTTTAATTATACCACGATAGTGCGAATTTTCATATTATTCGACTACGTTTTTTATTCATATTAAATCAAATTTCTGTTAACGTTCATTGAAATAAATATTTACAAAACATTAATAATAAATTATTCATAATTTAGTCATAGACTAATTGAATTTATCATAGACACAAAAATTAGAAATACCTTCTACTGCGAAATTGTGTTATTGCGCACAAATTTTTAAATATCCTAACATCCGTTATCGATTCTACTCTTAGCTTCTACTAGTTATAAAAGTATTTATTTCTTTCGGATTACAACAATAATATGTGGCGGAATCGGAGTCAAGAATGGGAACACCAGAAACCAAACTTAGTCCGAAGCTTATTCGAGGATTTGCCAGGTAGGTGAAAACTGGTAAAAACCGTAACTTAATTACGTTCTTTTAATACAACGTAACAACGCTCCATTGCTGAATATAGACCTCCTCATATATTTTCTCATAGAGAGGATGTTTGCCATAGTTGCCACGCTTGGTCGGTAAATTGGCAACCGCAGATTTTTATTATTTTGAATTATTATCTATATGATTCATTCGTGCATTACAGCCTATCAAAAGTCCACAGCTGAACATAGGCCTTTCTCACAGATTTAATATGGGGGGATTTTTAGATAAGTGGGTACCACGCTTTACAGGTGGTTTAGTAACCGCAGTTTATGTATTTTTTATCAGCAGGGTACTGCTCCCCATCTCTTGTTTCATTATTTTCCTTTGTCGCTTCAAACAACAAGGGCAATTTAAATGCAAGTTGTTCCTTTTTCCATTAAACTGTTCGGAATTAGAATAATAGTGGCTAAAACATAAACTAACCCAGCTTGAAATTAGTTTAGACTTTAAAATAATTTATTAAAACATGATATCAAACAAAAATGAATCAGGTGAATTTAGTATAATTATGTTTATAAATATTATGTAATTATAGTTAATTGCGGGGATCGAACCCGGGTTGTTCGCTTACTGTGAAATTTACAGCGAGCGCTTACCCACTGAGCTACCACGGCTTAATAATTTGTTAATTGCAATTTTTTTTTATTTTTTTAAACTTACACGTAACACCTTAACCTAAAGGGTACATAGGGCGGACTTAATGCCATGTGGCATTCTCTGCCAGTCAACCCTGGGTACCAAGGACAATTGTTGGCAGGTGCGATCATTATACGTAAATAAGTGCTTATACATTAAAATATACATATATGCAAATTACATACATACACATTACATTTAAATATATACACATATAGTATAAATATACGTACAATAATACATACATACATACATATATATAATATATATACATGCTTATAAACTTCTTAAATAAATATCCAATGAATGATATATATATATATATATATATATATATATATATATATATATATATATATATATATATATATATATATATATATATATATATATATATATATATATAGAATGTAATGTTTGAATAATATATAATGAAATAAATATTTGAAGTAAAAATAAAGAAAAGAAAGACAAAGATTAAGGAAAAATAATGTTAATTAGTAGTTTCCTTCAGGTAATGTTCTTGGAGAAGAACTTTGAAAACTTTTTTATTTGTGGCATTCTTAATATCGTTGGGGAGGTGTTCCAGAGTTGTATAGCTTGTATCGTAAAAGACGACCTAAAAAATTTGACTTATGCTGTGGAAACCTTAACCTCAGACGGTTTGACTGTTGGGATGTTCGACCGTCGATCGGATGAAAAAAATGAAAATTATCCTTAAGATAAGAAGGCGACCTTGGATCGTTTAAAATTAATTGCTGATTTAGCACGTTCTCGGTGGTGAAGGAAAATACCGTGAGGAAAGCGGCATGTTTGAAAAATAAGAAAAAATATATTTCGAAGACGTGTCAAATCGACCAACTTTGATTTGGGCAGCACGGCTGACACTTCCTTTCCCTTAAACTTTGTCAGAAGCAAGAAGAGGCCAGTGTCCAGCAGTAGGACGTATATAGGCTATAACTTTATTTTATAGTTAATTGTAAAATGTCAAAATCTTTCAGTCGATTCATAATGTCCACCCAATAACCAGATAACGCAATAAAGACGTTATTTAGCTCTTGTCATAAAACTATTAATATTTACATATTATTTAGACGCTTCCATTGTAATTATTATCATTACGCCCGACAAGTCTACTACTGAATACCTGCATCCAAATCCTGCAAATCATACTAGATTATTACTCCATCTAGAGTGGGCTACCCAACACTTTGCTAACCGATACTCAAAAACCTTCCTTCCCCGTCGGTTGTCGGTCTTCAAGCTATTAAACCGGCCCAAATCAGTAAGCTGAAATGGCAATCCATTACAGCTTACCGATTCCCCGGTGAAATTTTGACTCCTAAAAGTGACTGATAAAATCTTCGAGTGTAGTTTATCAAAAAAAAAATTGAAAAATGTGTAATCATTTACAAGAGTTTAATCCTAGAAATTTTATTTTACAGGGCTACCGACAGTTTCAGCAACAAATGAACTGAGATCCAATTTACCCGATATATCTTCAGCAGATGGTTCGCCCAGATCGTAGTCCTCTGCCAGATCTTATAATAGAAAGGGAAAAGAACCGTCATGATGAACCGGAGGAATACTATCAGTGAAAAGGAACCAACGGGTGTGTAAACGTTCAACTAAGAAACAGAAGGGAGGAATCTAGGCTTCTCTCGATCCGGCCTCCTATAACGCCTACGCTGGGTTCGGGAACAACGTATGTGATCTCCGCAACGGAGTAACACACAGGGGCGATAACCTCTTCCTTTTCAGTAAATAGGTTCAGACGGGGATTACGGGTCTTCCGAAGTCGTCCCGGTCCCAACGCCTTAATTCTTCGATGTGGACTGTATAATTTTGAGGGATCAATTTCTTGGGAATAAAACAGCAATTATCTTCAAACCGTTCCGTGAGAGCGTAATTACTTTTCCCTATCACTTCCCTACACTTTTTCTTTCTTCTTATTGACTGCTGGTCTTGCACTTTTCCCGAAGGATTCCCGAACGAATTGCAACGTTAATTGTCTTCTTCATGTGTCTTAGGGCACATGCAGGTTTCGGGCCTCGGGGTAAGCCCCCATTACCCGTGTTGTCCTCGCGGTCCACCACTATGGACCGGTCCTGGGAGCCTTCTATTGGCATTGTCGGTATCAAATTCGGATTAGTCCGTAATCTGTAAATTTTTTTTCGTAGTCGGTTAAGACTACGAAAAAAGGAGGCTATCCAGTAAAGTCAGAGTTGGCCTATCAGCGGCATTGAGGGTTGTTACTCGACTCTCTAATCGATATAGAGAGGAGTTCTCTTGGATAGGGTCGCCCGTCCGGAGGGCGAGTGTGTAGCGGCACAAAGTTGTTAAGATGTATGTGTGGCCCATTGTCTGCACGGTCGAACAGTCCGCGCGCCAGCCGGGCCACAAACTCCTGGATGGTAGCAATTTTCAGGTTGGTCGCTATAACGTCATTCCGGACGTAGCGACCAGCACCGACGATGGTTCTTAACGCCATTATTTGCTGGGCCTGCAGTCGCCGCCTCAGAGGCTCGCTCAGAAGCGCGTACCAGGCCGGAGCAGCGTAGGTGATGATTGATCTAATATAAGTTTTGTAAACACGCACTTTGGTATTAAGTGGTAACTTGGATGCCAGGACCGGACGTAGCATCGCCCGCGCACATCGTGCTCTGCGGACGACGAGGTCGACGTGCGCAGTCATGCGCAGCGCCCGGTCGATCCGACACCCAAGGTAGATCACGGCCTTCTCGTACGCGATCTGCTGGCCATTGAGGGTTAGTTGAGGTGGTAGGTTCCTGAGGCGGCGAGTGAGCAAAGCGGTCGTCTTACATACGTTGACGACCATCCTCCACTCATCTAGCCATGGTGGCAGCAGGTCCAAGAGGCGTTGCATCCTGGCAGTGGCAATGTGGGCTCTTCTGGACGAGGTGAAATAAGCGCTATCGTCCGCGTATAACGCCAATTCCACGTCATCCTCCCACTCTTGCAGCCTTCCTGCCAGGGTAGGAATATCGTTGGTATAAGCCGCGTACAGGACTGGAGACAAACAGCTGCCCTGAGGAACGCCGGCTCTGATGGTTCTGGTTGCGGACTCGGCGCCCTCTACGCAGACGTAGAACTTCCTGTCTGCCAGGAAAGACGCCACTAGCCGCAACATAGCAGGAGGGACACTGGTCTGTTCTTCCAATTTGTAAAGTAATCTAGAATGCCACACCCTGTCGAACGCCTTCTCGATGTCGATGTAGTGCGGCCACGGTTGTAATCGGCCGCAAGCAGGTGCAGCACTCTGGTCAGCTGTGTTGCTGTGGAGTGACCCCTCCTGAATCCGTGCTGCTCCGCCCGAAGTTGGATGCACGGGCGGAGGCGTCTTAGCAACAATCTTTCAAGCAGTTTAGCTATGTGTGGTAGCAGCGTGATCGGCCTGTAGCTGGCAGCTCTACGCCTGTCCTTCCCGGGTTTCGGCAAGACGATAATTTTGCCTTTCTTCCAGTCCTCCGGGAAGTGGGATGTCCGCAATATCCCATTGTAGAGTCGACCAAGCTCTACTAGGACTCTATGGGGCAGCTGTTGAAGTACAGCGTTGGTAATCCCGTCGTGCCCCGGCGCCTTCCTCGGTTGCAGGCGGGTTGCTGTCCACCACAGTTCAGCGGGGGAGATGAACCACTCTCCTGCAAGAGGCGGCGCGGGCGACGACAGGAACTCCTGTACGCGACTCTCCTTTTGGGCATGAAGCTCCAAGAACTCCGCACTTGCTGGGTTCGGCATAAACTGCTCCTCGAAGTGCTCTACTAGGATATCCGCTCTACCCTTGGCATCGTAACGACGTTCGCCCGCGTTGTTGGTCAGCGGGCAAACGGGAGGTTTGGCTTTAGTTAACTGTCGGTTTAGTTTATAGAGCGACGCATCATGCTCTTCCGCCTTCCATATGCGCCGCTCCCAGGCATCTCCTCTGTGTGCCTGGAATGCAACCGACAGTTCCTCCGACAAGGTGTTCAATTTCGTCTTGATTCTCGGGCAGCGAGTACGCGCCCAGTGTCTCCTTAGGGCCCTTTTTCTCTTGATCCGCACGCAGATGTGTCGCGGCAGATCATCCCTTCTAGTGGACATCGGGACGATCGTAGAGGCAGCGTTGAGGGCCTGTGGCTGCGGCCTCTACGTCGTCCGCTGTGTTTAAGGGGTGGTGTGCTGGAGGTCTCTCCTGCAGGTGTTTGTAGTAGAGCCTCCAGTCGACACGTGTCTTGATTGTTCTGGGCGGCGTAGTCACCGCCTTTAGGCCAAGGGTAATTAAGATCGGGAGGTGCTGTGAGTTCAGGTCGTACAGCACCTCTACCACTATCGGGTAGTTGATGTTCCTAGCGAGCACGATGTCCAATACATCCGGACGACTTCGTGGATCCTTCGGAACATGAGTGGGTTCTTCGGGACCTAAAACGTCATAGCCGTGTCTTTCGTCGTCTTCGAAAAGTGCATGAACCGGCGGGTTGATCAGTCTGGATCCCCACGCCGGGTGTTTGGCGTTTAGGTCCCCGGCGATAATGGTCGGTGTTTCGCCTTCCATTACTGTCCGGACGTCTGAGGAGCAAAATGGAGTCCCTGGCGGGCGATATGCTGCGTAGATCCTAAGTTCCTCGCCCGCCGCCTCCATTTTTATGCCGATAGAGCGCATAGTTTGGTAATCCGGTAGGTCAAGTTCTTGATGGACGACGTCCCTTCTGACTAGGACCGCTGTCCCTCTGTAAGCGGCCCCTTGAGAGGTGACCTCGTCCCTCCTATACAGATGGTAGTTAGGCAGCTTTATGCGTGTGCTCGGATTAAGTTTTGTCTCTCCCAGCAAGATGACTTGTACGTCTTGTTGTTGGGCGACGGTACGGAGTTCTTGTAGCTTCTGCTGGATTCCACCTGGGTTCCAGTAGAGGAGGCGCAGGTTAGATTCCTCCATAGTGCCGAGCCAGGAGGTTCGCCAGCGCCTTCATAACTGCTGTGATAGGATCGGTCCCGGCTCTGATGTCTGCCAGGACCTGGCTGCCGACTTCGATTGCGAAGCCGGCAGTCTCGAAGCCGGCTGTTGGTGTTCTAGGTGCAGGAGTTGGCGCTGGTCTCGGATATTGGTGTACTGCTCTTTGTGTATGGGTAGAGCGCGCTCTATGTGTAGAGCGGGCTCCATTTTCTGATAGAGCCCTTTCTGGCACTCTACCCATTCTGACTTTGTCTTCCTTGGTAACCTGCGCCTGGGCTATCGTTACCGCTGGGGTTGGGGTAGAGGTTGCTGCCTGAGGAGGAGGCTGCACCTTCTTCTTCTTCTTCCTCCCCCGCTTACTCCACTGGGTGGTTTGGCGCTCTGTGGCGTCGTTAGCGGGGGGCTGGAGAGTCGCCCCGGTGGTTGCCTTCGATGTGGTGGTGGTGAGCACCACCGTTTCTATGGGTGCCGTGACAGGTGGAGGGGGGGCAGGTTGCCTTCCCTTTCCTCTAATTGTGGTCCACCCGTCTTCCTGGACCACGGCCCTGGGACGACTTTGGGGGACCCTCTTGGGCTCCTCTGGGAGTAGTCCCGGTAGAGTAATCCCCTGCTTCCTTGCAATCCTCCTCAGGACTGGGCAGCGGCGATAATTAGCGGTGTGGTTCTTAGCGCAGTTCGCGCATCGCGGTTCCTCATCTCTACCCCTTGGGCAGTTACTGGCGATGTGGTCTCCAGCACAGCGAACACACTTCACTGGCCTGAAGCAGTTGGTGGATGCATGTCCAAAGGCCTGGCAGCGGTGGCATTGTGAAGGGCGGGCTCTTCCTTGCCAGGCCTCTATGACGACTCCTCTCATGATGAGGAGCTCGTTGACTTGGTAGAGCTCGTTGAGGCGCTCCAGGCTCAGGTGGTCCAGCTGCGCGAAGTAGAGGCACCCAGGTCTGCCTCTACGGGGGGGATCCCTTTGACGTATCTGATCGGGAACCCCTTGGCCCTGATAGCCCCCTCTATCGTGGTTGGATCCGTGCCCACTGGTAGTCCCCATATGCCCACTTTCGTGGGCTTGTCCTCCTCGGGGGTGTAACAGTACCAGGACATGGCTGGTACTTTCTCCGTGATTTCGATAAGGTACTTTTGTACCGTCCGGAATTCTTCCGGACTCTGAGGGGTGAATCTGACCCCCTTGCCGAACGGACGAGCATTCGGTGGGTGGCCCAGCTTCTTGTTAAGTACCTCGAAGTGCTTCGTCCAATCCGGCAAGCACTCAGCTACTATAGGTGGGTACCTCTTAGCAGATTCTTCCGGCGGCTTTGGTGTTTCGGCTGTCTTAGTCCTTGGTACTGCCGGGGCAGCTACCAGTTGGGCGTAGTTGGTCGAAGGCCTCTGACCATCGTCCGATGGCCGGCCTGACGGGTTGGTGGTAGGCGCGGACGGTGAGTGTCCGGCAGATGTGCTTGGCGCTAGGGTCGCATACGTGGTGGCACTCCACCCGTATGACCCCTCTCCTCCCTGTTCCAGATCAGCAGCATCCATACTGGTGTGTTGTTCCGGTGTTCTGGGGGGGGGGGGGGTTTAATCGGCGATGACGATTTGGGTGGTGATCTCCTAATCGGCTTCTCCGGTTGGTGGCCTGATTCTCCCTCGGATGACGAATAATCCGAGGAGTTTGAAGTACCGAAGCATCGCCTCTTCTCCTGGAGGGATGCTGCTGTCTTTGGAGGTGTATGCCTCCTCGTCGTCTTCTTGGCCCGCTGGTGTTGTGGGAACGGTTCCCGCCCAGTCGTACCTTCAGTTACGATGGGCGAGAGCGCGGTCCTCGGTGCGGGCTCCTTACCCGGTGAGGAGGGTTTCCGTGTCGGGATCTGAGAGTAGGAGGATACTACTCTAGTCCTTTCAGGATAAAAGATATCGCGGTACGCGATTGGCCGATCTAGTACGCCAGGACGGTCGGGTGGTCCTCTTGGTTTCGACTTGGGTGGGGGTTCCCCCTTGTCCTTATCGGACATACTGAGAACCTACCTACGTCAGTCAGGTAATCTAATTTACGGCCCTGTCTACAATATGGTATATAAGACAGTGGCTTTCCACACTTGGGGCACTGCCTACCCCTTTTGTAATCAAAAGGGTTGGGGGAAGTGCTAAGGTGGCACTTTAAAACGCGACTAGGCACAGGATGCACGAAGCGCATAAAGTGCCAAGAATCACCTAGGGGCCGGTGACCTCGACGCCTCACAGAATCACGGGACTCAACGTTCGGCGGAGTATGTCGTACCGGCGGTCATTTGCAGCCACTGCTAACTACAAAAGACGCACACCTAGGAGATCCTTGACGTGAACGAATTGCAAGAAAACCCGTTTACTGAGCTACTCCAGAGCTATACGCGAAAGTGAGCCGCGCCATTCGCGCGCTTGCGCAACTCAATTACACTAATTTGTTCTATCACTCTCTCACGGTTTACTTAATAACTTTATTTATATAAGACATACATTCATACAATTTATTTGTATAGATAGCACAAAAAAATATCTATACTACGATATACATTACATTTTCATATCACAAAAAACCTTTTATTTATTTAACAAAATATGCCTATTTTACTCACATGTTCGAAGTTGAAATTTCTTAAATATTTAACATAGAAAGTTAAAACAATGTTTTCCACTTGAAATTATACATATCTTAACCAATACAACAGTTTAATTTACATTTTCTCTATACATTTCACTATTAAAACACTTTTAAATTTCTTATACAAAACTATCATTATTTCACTTATTCACAGGAATTTTCACATAAAAATAACACAGAATTCACCTTTTTTGCACGTTCATTCAATCTGAAATGTTTCACAAGTCATTTTTACATAAATTGCTGAAATTACAAATATTTAAATTTTTACATATTTGGCCTCCTAAGTACGTGGCTAGCGTGCGTCCGTGAACTCACACTATTTGAACAACTAACTTTTGCACGGCTATCGACTATCAGAAAAAATGGAAAGTCTAATATACACCAATATCAACAATACTAAGGTGAATCAATGCTTCCACACAATTCTCAAACTGTAGGAAATTATTTCTAATCAGATTCTATCATGTTTCTTATCAGATAATAATAAGTGAATGTTTTCATAAATCAATCATAGAAAATAGGAATTTGTTTTCATACAAAACATATCAAACTCATATAAGACAATAGTTATGCAATTAATTTCCATTAATTTTATTTACTCACAAAGTGATCATCTCGACCGGGGAACAAATCCGATCTCTAACTTTATTTTAATATTCCTTTAAATTTACATCATTGGAAAGATGATTTCAACCGGGGAACAAATCCGGTAACATAATTTATATCTTAAAAATTCCCTATATAAATTTATTAAGAGATATTACTTAAGAAAACGATAAACTATTCCGGCCTGGGAGTCGAACCCAAGACCTTCATATCATTAATTCGATATTTCTTTAAGATTTAACTTAGCATTTTCTTATTAGAATATTGTTGCTTGATAATTTGCTTTTTAGAAGCTATTCGTAATCAGTTAACTTAATAAATTGAAATATTCTTACAGGCGCGTCGCCAACAATCAGTTATTAGAAAGAAAAATGCTCAAATTATATAGAAAATTATTCCATGGTGTTGAACATGAAACCGATTCCGAAGATGATACTTATACTAAAATCATTAATAGTAATGATAATGAGGCTGATTCTGAGGATGATATTTCTAAAGATGAACATTTGTCAAGTAAGTCTACTGAAGTTTGTACCTCCAAAACAAGTTCAAATGATATTAGTGTATTAAACAAAGGTGCTATGAGCTCCGATCTCAATGAAAGCGACTCTTCCGACTTGGATTTCGAATTTTTAAAACCATTATTTGAAATAAATCAGTCAGGAAGAAACAATCAAGACTCAACCAGTTCAAATTTCACTGTGGTGGTCACTGATGATTCAGGTGAAATTGAAAATATGCGAAGAGATAAATGTGATTCAAAATCACTAGGTTCCACTCCCGAAGATATGATGTCTAGTAAAGTAGCAATACTCCAGTTATTGAAATGGATAAATAATTGTTACTTATGGAAAATATTACCCAATTCGATGAATCAATACCAGTACCGGTACCAGATACCGGAACAGCGTCAGCATCTAACGAGATACCAGAAATGACAATAAATACTTCATTACAACACTCAGAAAATTCCGAAAAATCAATTAACTCTCCTTTAAAACGCGGCAGTTCTCATAGCTGCTCGGACATCGCCGAAGGTCCACAAATTAAAATGAAAGGGTATGTAACAAAGGGAATTCAGACCAGCCCTTTGCCTGACGCAGAAGTTGTTTGGGAAGATTTGCGAACAAACTTTTTTCAAGGCACGCCATTAGTATATCATCTTTGTAATTGCGAAAATCATGTCTGATTAAAGAACCATATTCTTGTAAATTTTTTAATTTATTTATATAATTTTTCCTTATGTAATTTGCTGATAAATGCAATCTTATAGGTAATATGAAGAAATTTTTATGCTTACAAAATGTTTTATTAAATTGATCACATTCTAGTTTTTTTAAAACCCTTTGCTACATATTTATCATAAATAGACGGCCTTAGGCACGTTCATGTATAACGTAAGCAGACTATGGGGCGGGGTTCAATTGTTTCTTATTTTTGTTGACATAGGGAGCTGGAGAATTATTCAAAATCCTACTGAGGATAAAAAAAATTATAAAGCAATAAAAACATTTGAAACGACAATATAATCTAAATTCATAATACTATTTTTATTTTTTCAATATGGTTAATGAATTTCTTTTCTATTTTTTACAAAAAATAAACAAATGAGTTTTTTTGCATTACATTAATAAAGAAACCAACCAGAGACAAAGCTTCATGCAATCGTGCTTTTATAGGTGCACTACAACAAGCTTTAGGTAGATATAAGGATAGAACGGCTCTCCCAGAGCTCAAACTTAGTGCGTACACGTAGCGCATCGTGCTTGTGTTTGAGAATTAATGTGCAGAATAAGAGATGCAGATTGAAACGAAGATGCCGAGTGGCTTAGTTATGAAGGTTAGAGAACAAGAAAACGATAGCCGTAGAAAATAGTGTCCCAGAAATATGGACACCATCAGTGAGGCGCTGCGATCACTAAGTGCAGTCAATAAAAGTCATTTTCAGTCTATTTATCCGATCAGATGCTCAACCAAACTTTTGTGTAACTTTTTGTCAAAAATTACAAACTTACGGAGCTTGAAAATATTCTTCGAAAATATGATGTGAAAATTTGTAAAATATTCAACTAACTTCACCTACTTGTAGTCATAAACAGCTAACTTCGCAGTCACTACTCACCGACGTCAGCGCCACTATGTATTCTACAATTTTCAAGGACAACCCAGCTATGCTTTAGTACGTAGTGATCGTTCTCCTGTTCACTAACTTTCATAGGCTAAATGAAAATGACATTAATAGTCCACCCAATTTAGGGTGAATCTTGGGAGGTTCAATTTACGTTTTGAGGAGAGAAAAAAAAACACGTGGTATTAAAATTAGAAATCAAAATGCTACTATAATGTTGATCTAACTAAGGTACGATAGTTTTTGTCTCTAATTTGGTAAAAATAGTTCAAAATTTTTGAAAGATCGAAATATTGATACCCCTTGCAGATTTTACCCATACATTGTTTGGCAGATTACTTTAAAATGTGTAATTTTAACTTCTGTGTTACACTGAGAAAATCTGCGAGCCAACATGTTGCAGCGGACTGTTATTGCCCTCCTTTTTCTTTCAATTACGAACACATTAACCATTTTCTTTGACATAACAGTAAGCGGCTTCAGGCACTTATCAAAAAAAATTAGGCGAATTTAGGCTAATTCGCGTCAAAATTTTGGCGATTCGGACCGGTCTACGTGGCAACACTGTTGGAAAAAACAAATAAAGAAAATATTTCAAAGGGGTATTTGGTTTTACATGTTTACAGTTTCCGGTGAAACCCATAATACCATGATTAATCTGGGGATAATTTGGGAGAAATATGCCAGTTGAATTTAAGTACATTCGATAGTGACATGTTCACAATATATTTTTAATTATACCATATAGTGCGTATTTTCATATTACTTGACTACGTTTTTCTTTAAAATTAAATGAAGTTACTGTTAACGTTTATTGATATAAATATCTAAAAAACATTAATAATAAATTGTTCATAATTTAGTCATAGACTAATTGAATTTATCATAGACCCTAAAATTAGAAATACCTTCTACTGCGAAATTGTGTTATTGCGCACAAATTTTTAAATACCCTAACATCCGTTATCGATTCTACTCTTAGCCTCTACTAGTTATAAAATTATTTGTTACTTTCGGATTACAACAATAATATGTGGCGGAATTGGAGTCAAGAATGGGAACACCAGAAATCAAACTTAGTCCGAAGCTTATTCGAGAATTTGCCAGGTAGGTGATAACTGGTAAAAACCGTAACTTAATTACGTTCTTTTAATACAACGTAACAACGCTCCATTGCTGAATATAGACCTCCTCATATATTTTCTCATAGAGAGGATGTTTGCCATAGTTGCCACGCTTGGTCGGTAAATTGGCAACCGCAGATTTTTATTATTTTGAATTATTATCTATATGATTCATTCGTGCATTACAGCCTATCAAAAGTCCACAGCTGAACATAGGCCTTTCTCACAGATTTAATATGGGGGGATTTTTAGATAAGTGGGTACCACGCTTTACAGGTGGTTTAGCAACCGCAGTTTATGTATTTTTTATCAGCAGGATACTGCTGCCCATCTCTTGTTTCATTATTTTCCTTTGTCGCTTCAAACAACAAGGGCAATTTAAATGCAAGTTGTTCCTTTTTCCATTAAACTGTTCGGAATTAGAATAATAGTGGCTAAAACATAAACTAACCCAGCTTGAAATTAGTTTAGACTTTAAAATAATTTATTAAAACATGATATCAAACAAAAATGAATCAGGTGAATTTAGTATAATTATGTTTATAAATATTATGTAATTATAGTTAATTGCGGGGATCGAACCCGGGTTGTTCGCTTACTGTGAAATTTACAGCGAGCGCTTACCCACTGAGCTACCACGGCTTAATAATTTGTTAATTGCAATTTTTTTTTATTTTTTTTAAACTTACACGTAACACCTTAACCTAAAGGGTACATAGGGCGGACTTAATGCCATGTGGCATTCTCTGCCAGTCAACCCTGGGTGCCAAGGACAATTGTTGGCAGGTGCGATCATTATACGTAAATAAGTGCTTATACATTAAAATATACATATATGCAAATTACATACATACACATTACATTTAAATATACACACATATAGTATAAATATACGTACAATAATACATACATACATACATATATATAATATATATACATGCTTATAAACTTCTTAAATAAATATCCAAATGAATGATATATATATATATATATATATATATATATATATATATATATATATATATATATAGAATGTAATGTTTGAATAATATATAATGAAATAAATATTTGAAGTAAAAATAAAGAAAAGAAAGACAAAAATTAAGGAAAAATAATGTTAATTAGTAGTTTCCTTCAGGTAATGTTCTTGGAGAAGAACTTTGAAAACTTTTTTATTTGTGGCATTCTTAATATCGTTGGGGAGGTGTTCCAGAGTTGTATAGCTTGTATCGTAAAAGACGACCTAAAAAATTTGACTTATGCTGTGGAAACCTTAACCTCAGACGGTTTGACTGTCGGGATGTTCGACCGTCGATCGGATGAAAAAAATGAAAATTATCCTTAAGATAAGAAGGCGACCTTGGATCGTTTAAAATTAATTGCTGATTTAGCACGTTCTCGGTGGTGAAGGAAAATACCGTGAGGAAAGCGGCATGTTTGAAAAATAAGAAAAAATATATTTCGAAGACGTGTCAAATCGACCAACTTTGATTTGGGCAGCACGGCTGACACTTCCTTTCCCTTAAACTCTGTCAGAAGCAAGAAGAGGCCAGTGTCCAGCAGTAGGACGTATATAGGCTATAACTTTATTTTATAGTTAATTGCAAAATGTCAAAATCTTTCAGTCGATTCATAATGTCCACCCAATAACCAGATAACGCAATAAAGACGTTATTTAGCTCTTGTCATAAAACTATTAATATTTACATATTATTTAGACGCTTCCATTGTAATTATTATCATTACGCCCGACAAGTCTACTACTGAATACCTGCATCCAAATCCTGCAAATCATACTAGATTATTACTCCATCTAGAGTGGGCTACCCAACACTTTGCTAACCGATACTCAAAAACCTTCCTTCCCCGTCGGTTGTCGGTCTTCAAGCTATTAAACCGGCCCAAATCAGTAAGCTGAAATGGCAATCCATTTCAGCTTACCGATTCCCCGGTGAAATTTTGACTCCTAAAAGTGACTGATAAAATCTACGAGTGTAGTTTATCAAAAAAAAAAATTGAAAAATGTGTAATCATTTACACGAGTTTAATCCTAGAAATTTTATTTTACAGGGCTACCGACAGTTTCAGCAACAAATGAACTGAGACTGGCAGACAATGAAACTATGGTCAGTTTTGATGTGCAGTCATTGTTTACATGCTTACCTGTTGAAGACTGCATCTCAATTGTAACTAGAAGGCTGGAAGAAAACAACATGCCTGCAGAATATGCAGTATTACTCAGACACTGCCTTACATCTGGCTACCTATTGTGGAAGGAGGAGTTCTACAAGCAAGTAGATGGTGTGGCGATGGGCTCACCTGTATCTCCCATTGCCGCCGACATATTCATGGAAGACTTTGAGGAGAAAGCCCTGCTTACTTCTCCCATAAATCCAAGATTCTACAAGCGGTACGTAGACGACACTTTCACAATTCTACCTTTAGATAAAGTAACTGCATTTTTAGACCATCTTAACTCTATAAATTCTAAAATTCAGTTCACAATGGAGTTAGAGGCAAACAATTCCTTAGCTTTTCTAGATGTGTTAGTAATTCGGAATCCTGATAACACCTTGAGCCATACTGTGTATAGAAAAAAGACCCATACAGATAGATATTTAAACGGTGATTCTCACCACCATCCTTCACAGTTAGCTACCGTGGGTAAATCTTTGTTTCAGAGAGCACGAGGGATCTGTGACAGTAAACACCTGGCTGCCGAGCTCCAACATGTCAAGCAAGTTTTGCATGACAACAAGCTTCGGGTCCCACGCCTACGTCACAGAGAACGAGTGAAGCCGGCCACAGTCGAGCGTGTACCTGCTGTACTGCCATATGTTAGAGGAGTCACTGACAAGATTGGCTACATCTTGAAGCGCGCTTCCATCAAAACATACTTCAAGCCGCCGAAGAAGATTGGTCAGTTTTTACCATCAGTCAAGTGTAACGTCCCTCTGCAAGATGCAGGAGTGTACAAGCTTGATTGTGAATGTGGTCTCTCCTACATAGGACAAACTAAAAGATCAATTAAAACCCGCGTCAAAGAACATATAGCTGATGTGAAGAATCGACGCTCCGGGAAGTCTGCAGTCTGTGAACATGTACAAGATCGCCCCCGTCACTACATCAGATTTGATAGACCACAAATCCTCGCTAAAGAACACCGATTCCTTCCAAGGATGATTTGCGAGGCTATTGAAATCAAAAAACATCCTAATTTCAATAGAGAAGATGGCTGGGTGCTACCATCTGCTTGGGATCCTATAATAAATAAAATTAAATCCCAACCCAAGCATACAACTGCAAGACTCCATGATACCATAAGCTCATACTGTGTAGATCGGAACAAAAGTTAAATTTTTAATCTATGGTAACCGCGGTTAACTATGACAGCTGGACGTTGAACATCTCAGTCCTTCCCGTGACCATGGGTGCTGTAAAGCTCTCGAAACGTCGGGTAAAAAAGTTAAATATACGCGATAAATTCCGTTAAAACTAGTATTATTTCAATGTGTAGTGTTCGCGTAAATATAAGAAATCATTATGTAAACCAGTACGGACTGGTAATTGCAAATAAAATACGCCGATTAGAAGATCTAAAGACTAAGCGCGCAAGATATCTAACAGCCTTAAATTTCTTGAAGAGATGTCGAGACCATAATCTCATTCCTACGTGTGTCAAAATATCCACCAAAAAGGACATTCGAGGAAGCGCTAAGATCTTAAATCAGGCAAGTAAAAAGTTGTTACGGGCGGTAATCCAACAAAAACGCTCCGATCTATATAACATAAATAAATCCATAGACACATCATCCAGTGAATTAAAGAAAGTTTTAACGACGTTTGATTATAATTTTTGCATGGAAACATTAAATAAACGCGAAATTAGTAAATATAACGAATGCAAAAACAAACATATAGAAAAATATCAAAAATTAACGGCCAAATCAAATGTCAAACATCCGAATCAATGCCAGAACCAAAAGCAACCATTGACAAACACAGATCATAGATTAATCGCGTTCTATAATCTGTCAAAACAAACACTGGATGATGCAACAATAAAGGTTTTATCCAAAGGACTAAACTATGCTATAACTCCCAGCAGATTACCGTACGAAGAAATTATCTGTAGTGTCGAGGACTGTTTATTTAAAAACAATATGCGGAAAGAAGATTTGGAGGCGATACGTCAAGACATTTCGTCTATGTTACGTCGATGTTCAGTGCCTAAACCGAATCTTCCCAGAGACGAATTTATAGCGTTAAAGAACCTACGCAATAAACCAGAACTTACGATTCTCCGCGCAGATAAGGGAAACGCCACGGTGGTCATGGATACGTCAGATTATAATTCTAAAATACAAGAACTTTTGTCGGATGTAAGTACTTATAAAAAGGTTAAAAACGACCCAACAAATAGCACACTAAAAACAACTAGTGACCTCATAAAGAAACACTCCGAAAAATTAAATCTGGACGTAAAATGGATAATACCTACGTGCGCCAAATCACCAAAGTTGTATGGGTTACCAAAAATACACAAGCCCAATGCTCCATTACGCCCCATAGTGAGCCAAATCGATTCACCAACTTACAGATTGGCTCAACACTTAGCGAAAATACTCTCACCGCTCAGGGGACATACAAGAGCACACATAAAGGATTCCTACCATTTTGTCAGCGAGATTAAAGACCTACGTCTGGCAGACAATGAAACTATGGTCAGTTTTGATGTGCAGTCATTGTTTACATGCTTACCTGTTGAAGACTGCATCTCAATTGTAACTAGAAGGCTGGAAGAAAACAACATGCCTGCAGAATATGCAGTATTACTCAGACACTGCCTTACATCTGGCTACCTATTGTGGAAGGAGGAGTTCTACAAGCAAGTAGATGGTGTGGCGATGGGCTCACCTGTATCTCCCATTGTCGCCGACATATTCATGGAAGACTTTGAGGAGAAAGCCCTGCTTACTTCTCCCATAAATCCAAGATTCTACAAGCGGTACGTAGACGACACTTTCACAATTCTACCTTTAGATAAAGTAACTGCATTTTTAGACCATCTTAACTCTATAAATTCTAAAATTCAGTTCACAATGGAGTTAGAGGCAAACAATTCCTTAGCTTTTCTAGATGTGTTAGTAATTCGGAATCCTGATAACACCTTGAGCCATACTGTGTATAGAAAAAAGACCCATACAGATAGATATTTAAACGGTGATTCTCACCACCATCCTTCACAGTTAGCTACCGTGGGTAAATCTTTGTTTCAGAGAGCACGAGGGATCTGTGACAGTAAACACCTGGCTGCCGAGCTCCAACATGTCAAGCAAGTTTTGCATGACAACAAGCTTCGGGTCCCACGCCTACGTCACAGAGAACGAGTGAAGCCGGCCACAGTCGAGCGTGTACCTGCTGTACTGCCATATGTTAGAGGAGTCACTGACAAGATTGGCTACATCTTGAAGCGCGCTTCCATCAAAACATACTTCAAGTCGCCGAAGAAGATTGGTCAGTTTTTACCATCAGTTAAGTGTAACGTCCCTCTGCAAGATGCAGGAGTGTACAAGCTTGATTGTGAATGTGGTCTCTCCTACATAGGACAAACTAAAAGATCAATTAAAACCCGCGTCAAAGAACATATAGCTGATGTGAAGAATCGACGCTCCGGGAAGTCTGCAGTCTGTGAACATGTACAAGATCGCCCCCGTCACTACATCAGATTTGATAGACCCCAAATCCTCGCTAAAGAACACCGATTCCTTCCAAGGATGATTCGCGAGGCTATTGAAATCAAAAAACATCCTAATTTCAATAGAGAAGATGGCTGGGTGCTACCATCTGCTTGGGATCCTATAATAAATAAAATTAAATCCCAACCCAAGCATACAACTGCAAGACTCCATGATACCATAAGCTCATACAGTGTAGATCGGAACAAAAGTTAAATTTTTAATCTATGGTAACCGCGGTTAACTATGACAGCTGGACGTTGAACATCTCAGTCCTTCCCGTGACCATGGGTGCTGTAAAGCTCTCGAAACGTCGGGTAAAAAAGTTAAATATACGCGATAAATTCCGTTAAAACTAGTATTATTTCAATGTGTAGTGTTCGCGTAAATATAAGAAATCATTATGTAAACCAGTACGGACTGGTAATTGCAAATAAAATACGCCGATTAGAAGATCTAAAGACTAAGCGCGCAAGATATCTAACAGCCTTAAATTTCTTGAAGAGATGTCGAGACCATAATCTCATTCCTACGTGTGTCAAAATATCCACCAAAAAGGACATTCGAGGAAGCGCTAAGATCTTAAATCAGGCAAGTAAAAAGTTGTTATGGGCGGTAATCCAACAAAAACGCTCCGATCTATATAACATAAATAAATCCATAGACACATCATCCAGTGAATTAAAGAAAGTTTTAACGACGTTTGATTATAATTTTTGCATGGAAACATTAAATAAACGCGAAATTAGTAAATATAACGAATGCAAAAACAAACATATAGAAAAATATCAAAATTTAACGGCCAAATCAAATGTCAAACATCCGAATCAATGCCAGAACCAAAAGCAACCATTGACAAACACAGATCATAGATTAATCGCGTTCTATAATCTGTCAAAACAAACACTGGATGATGCAACAATAAAGGTTTTATCCAAAGGACTAAACTATGCTATAACTCCCAGCAGATTACCGTACGAAGAAATTATCTGTAGTGTCGAGGACTGTTTATTTAAAAACAATATGCGGAAAGAAGATTTGGAGGCGATACGTCAAGACATTTCGTCTATGTTACGTCGATGTTCAGTGCCTAAACCGAATCTTCCCAGAGACGAATTTATAGCGTTAAAGAACCTACGCAATAAACCAGAACTTACGATTCTCCGCGCAGATAAGGGAAACGCCACGGTGGTCATGGATACGTCAGATTATAATTCTAAAATACAAGAACTTTTGTCGGATGTAAGTACTTATAAAAAGGTTAAAAACGACCCAACAAATAGCACACTAAAAACAACTAGTGACCTCATAAAGAAACACTCCGAAAAATTAAATCTGGACGTAAAATGGATAATACCTACGTGCGCCAAATCACCAAAGTTGTATGGGTTACCAAAAATACACAAGCCCAATGCTCCATTACGCCCCATAGTGAGCCAAATCGATTCACCAACTTACAGATTGGCTCAACACTTAGCGAAAATACTCTCACCGCTCAGGGGACATACAAGAGCACACATAAAGGATTCCTACCATTTTGTCAGCGAGATTAAAGACCTACGTCTGGCAGACAATGAAACTATGGTCAGTTTTGATGTGCAGTCATTGTTTACATGCTTACCTGTTGAAGACTGCATCTCAATTGTAACTAGAAGGCTGGAAGAAAACAACATGCCTGCAGAATATGCAGTATTACTCAGACACTGCCTTACATCTGGCTACCTATTGTGGAAGGAGGAGTTCTACAAGCAAGTAGATGGTGTGGCGATGGGCTCACCTGTATCTCCCATTGTCGCCGACATATTCATGGAAGACTTTGAGGAGAAAGCCCTGCTTACTTCTCCCATAAATCCAAGATTCTACAAGCGGTACGTAGACGACACTTTCACAATTCTACCTTTAGATAAAGTAACTGCATTTTTAGACCATCTTAACTCTATAAATTCTAAAATTCAGTTCACAATGGAGTTAGAGGCAAACAATTCCTTAGCTTTTCTAGATGTGTTAGTAATTCGGAATCCTGATAACACCTTGAGCCATACTGTGTATAGAAAAAAGACCCATACAGATAGATATTTAAACGGTGATTCTCACCACCATCCTTCACAGTTAGCTACCGTGGGTAAATCTTTGTTTCAGAGAGCACGAGGGATCTGTGACAGTAAACACCTGGCTGCCGAGCTCCAACATGTCAAGCAAGTTTTGCATGACAACAAGCTTCGGGTCCCACGCCTACGTCACAGAGAACGAGTGAAGCCGGCCACAGTCGAGCGTGTACCTGCTGTACTGCCATATGTTAGAGGAGTCACTGACAAGATTGGCTACATCTTGAAGCGCGCTTCCATCAAAACATACTTCAAGCCGCCGAAGAAGATTGGTCAGTTTTTACCATCAGTCAAGTGTAACGTCCCTCTGCAAGATGCAGGAGTGTACAAGCTTGATTGTGAATGTGGTCTCTCCTACATAGGACAAACTAAAAGATCAATTAAAACCCGCGTCAAAGAACATATAGCTGATGTGAAGAATCGACGCTCCGGGAAGTCTGCAGTCTGTGAACATGTACAAGATCGCCCCCGTCACTACATCAGATTTGATAGACCCCAAATCCTCGCTAAAGAACACCGATTCCTTCCAAGGATGATTCGCGAGACTATTGAAATCAAAAAACATCCTAATTTCAATAGAGAAGATGGCTGGGTGCTACCATCTGCTTGGGATCCTATAATAAATAAAATTAAATCCCAACCTAAGCATACAACTGCAAGACTCCATGATACCATAAGCTCATACTGTGTAGATCGGAACAAAAGTTAAATTTTTAATCTATGGTAACCGCGGTTAACTATGACAGCTGGACGTTGAACATCTCAGTCCTTCCCGTGACCATGGGTGCTGTAAAGCTCTCGAAACGTCGGGTAAAAAAGTTAAATATACGCGATAAATTCCGTTAAAACTAGTATTATTTCAATGTGTAGTGTTCGCGTAAATATAAGAAATCATTATGTAAACCAGTACGGACTGATAATTGCAAATAAAATACGCCGATTAGAAGATCTAAAGACTAAGCGCGCAAGATATCTAACAGCCTTAAATTTCTTGAAGAGATGTCGAGACCATAATCTCATTCCTACGTGTGTCAAAATATCCACCAAAAAGGACATTCGAGGAAGCGCTAAGATCTTAAATCAGGCAAGTAAAAAGTTGTTACGGGCGGTAATCCAACAAAAACGCTCCGATCTATATAACATAAATAAATCCATAGACACATCATCCAGTGAATTAAAGAAAGTTTTAACGACGTTTGATTATAATTTTTGCATGGAAACATTAAATAAACGCGAAATTAGTAAATATAACGAATGCAAAAACAAACATATAGAAAAATATCAAAAATTAACGGCCAAATCAAATGTCAAACATCCGAATCAATGCCAGAACCAAAAGCAACCATTGACAAACACAGATCATAGATTAATCGCGTTCTATAATCTGTCAAAACAAACACTGGATGATGCAACAATAAAGGTTTTATCCAAAGGACTAAACTATGCTATAACTCCCAGCAGATTACCGTACGAAGAAATTATCTGTAGTGTCGAGGACTGTTTATTTAAAAACAATATGCGGAAAGAAGATTTGGAGGCGATACGTCAAGACATTTCGTCTATGTTACGTCGATGTTCAGTGCCTAAGCCGAATCTTCCCAGAGACGAATTTATAGCGTTAAAGAACCTACGCAATAAACCAGAACTTACGATTCTCCGCGCAGATAAGGGAAACGCCACGGTGGTCATGGATACGTCAGATTATAATTCTAAAATACAAGAACTTTTGTCGGATGTAAGTACTTATAAAAAGGTTAAAAACGACCCAACAAATAGCACACTAAAAACAACTAGTGACCTCATAAAGAAACACTCCGAAAAATTAAATCTGGACGTAAAATGGATAATACCTACGTGCGCCAAATCACCAAAGTTGTATGGGTTACCAAAAATACACAAGCCCAATGCTCCATTACGCCCCATAGTGAGCCAAATCGATTCACCAACTTACAGATTGGCTCAACACTTAGCGAAAATACTCTCACCGCTCAGGGGACATACAAGAGCACACATAAAGGATTCCTACCATTTTGTCAGCGAGATTAAAGACCTACGTCTGGCAGACAATGAAACTCTGGTCAGTTTTGATGTGCAGTCATTGTTTACATGCTTACCTGTTGAAGACTGCATCTCAATTGTAACTAGAAGGCTGGAAGAAAACAACATGCCTGCAGAATATGCAGTATTACTCAGACACTGCCTTACATCTGGCTACCTATTGTGGAAGGAGGAGTTCTACAAGCAAGTAGATGGTGTGGCGATGGGCTCACCTGTATCTCCCATTGTCGCCGACATATTCATGGAAGACTTTGAGGAGAAAGCCCTGCTTACTTCTCCCATAAATCCAAGATTCTACAAGCGGTACGTAGACGACACTTTCACAATTCTACCTTTAGATAAAGTAACTGCATTTTTAGACCATCTTAACTCTATAAATTCTAAAATTCAGTTCACAATGGAGTTAGAGGCAAACAATTCCTTAGCTTTTCTAGATGTGTTAGTAATTCGGAATCCTGATAACACCTTGAGCCATACTGTGTATAGAAAAAAGACCCATACAGATAGATATTTAAACGGTGATTCTCACCACCATCCTTCACAGTTAGCTACCGTGGGTAAATCTTTGTTTCAGAGAGCACGAGGGATCTGTGACAGTAAACACCTGGCTGCCGAGCTCCAACATGTCAAGCAAGTTTTGCATGACAACAAGCTTCGGGTCCCACGCCTACGTCACAGAGAACGAGTGAAGCCGGCCACAGTCGAGCGTGTACCTGCTGTACTGCCATATGTTAGAGGAGTCACTGACAAGATTGGCTACATCTTGAAGCGCGCTTCCATCAAAACATACTTCAAGCCGCCGAAGAAGATTGGTCAGTTTTTACCATCAGTCAAGTGTAACGTCCCTCTGCAAGATGCAGGAGTGTACAAGCTTGATTGTGAATGTGGTCTCTCCTACATAGGACAAACTAAAAGATCAATTAAAACCCGCGTCAAAGAACATATAGCTGATGTGAAGAATCGACGCTCCGGGAAGTCTGCAGTCTGTGAACATGTACAAGATCGCCCCCGTCACTACATCAGATTTGATAGACCCCAAATCCTCGCTAAAGAACACCGATTCCTTCCAAGGATGATTCGCGAGGCTATTGAAATCAAAAAACATCCTAATTTCAATAGAGAAGATGGCTGGGTGCTACCATCTGCTTGGGATCCTATAATAAATAAAATTAAATCCCAACCTAAGCATACAACTGCAAGACTCCATGATACCATAAGCTCATACTGTGTAGATCGGAACAAAAGTTAAATTTTTAATCTATGGTAACCGCGGTTAACTATGACAGCTGGACGTTGAACATCTCAGTCCTTCCCGTGACCATGGGTGCTGTAAAGCTCTCGAAACGTCGGGTAAAAAAGTTAAATATACGCGATAAATTCCGTTAAAACTAGTATTATTTCAATGTGTAGTGTTCGCGTAAATATAAGAAATCGTTGTTGTTTACTTTGTGTGAACCTGAAGAAATAATGAATGCTCTCGAAAGAAGATTCGGTAGGGTTGAGATGCTCATTCTAGCCGAAATCGAGAATGTAAAGCGTATGCCAAGATTGGCAGAAGATTGCCGGAATATAGGGTCTTTTGCAAGTCGTATTACGAACGTGGTTGCCACGATACAAGCGTTGAATCAACCACAGTATTTGTACTCACCGGAGTTAGTGAGCCGCATAGTGGAGAAGCTCGGAACTATGATTAAATTTAAATGGTTTGAATATCGAGCTCAGTATCCTTTGGAGCCAGAGTTACAGAAGATGGCCAAGTTTTTAAATTTATTAAGTGAACAATTTGGAGCGTCCTTAAACAATGAAAATGCGCCTGAAAAAAGGAAGCGTCCTGAATTCAGGAAGCAAACTGTACACACTTCAAAGGGAGGTGTACGCAGCTGTGCCGTGAGCGAGCGCTATATGCGCCGAAGTAATTCGAGCGAGCGTCTAGAACGCCGAAATAGTAAAGGGCACAACCGACAAGTGGTTATGACAACCCAGGACAAGCCTGTAAGTCGGGTAACACATAAGTGTGTTATATGCAACAAGGAACACTCTATAGTGAGTTGTTACAAGTTTAAGGACATGAATATTCGCGAGAAATGGGAAGCGGTCAAAAAAGCGAAAGTATGTTTCCAATGTTTGTCACCTAACCATAGGAGGTTAGAGTGCAAAGCGAAAAAATGTGGTGTAGAAGGATGTAGAATGTCACATCATCGAATGCTACACCGATACCCCAATGAAAATACCTCGCCACAAGGGGACGAGGGGGGTAAAGATGCTCAGATTAGAACTGTTAGTACAGTGAATGCACTGGCATGTGCATACTTAAAGATTATACCGGTCGAGTTGTATGGACCTAGAGGAAAGGTCAAGACAACAGCTCTTCTGGATGAGGGATCGACCATGACACTCATAGAGGAGTGTATGGCTCAGAAATTAGCGCCTCGCGGACGTAAAGAGGGATTACGTATCGAAGCCGTGGGTGGTAAGCGATTTAACGACGACAGTTCGTATCGCTTAAACGTTAAAATAAAAGGCATTTACTCGAGCGACTTGGAAGAGATAAGTGTACAAACAATTAAGTCACTTAACCTTTCTCCTCAGTCGGTAAGCCGAGAATTATTGCAACGGTGTTCTCATTTGACACCCATTAAGGATGAGTTGATGTATGAGAGGTCCAAACCTACCATATTAATTGGTCAGGACAATTGGCATCTCATAGTTACTCGTGAATTAATTTCAGGAGGTAAGAACCTACCTGTAGCATCGCTCACCAAACTTGGATGGGTTTTACATGGTCACATATCGGGTGGTATTAAACCGATCAAGATCGTTAACCACATTTCCACCAAGAAGGAGGAAGATATGGATAAATTGATCAAGGATTATTTTAGTTTGGAATCTCTGGGAGTGTCGGCTAGAAAGCCCGCGAACGACCCAGAAGAACGAGCCTTAAGTATTTTGAACAAAACGGTACGTCGTATACCTAATAATAGGTACGAGACTGCTTTGTTATGGCGCACAGACAATGAGTGCATGCCGTCGAATAGAGCGCAGGTTGAAAGTCGCCTGTTGAATATTGAAAAAAAGCTCGACAAAAATAGCGAGTTGAAGAAGGAATATAAGAAGCAAATTGAAAATCTCATCGTTAATGGTTACGCAGAGAAAGCGAACCATATTCCCATTTCCCCACGTACGTGGTACCTTCCTCACTTCGCAGTGACTCACCCACAAAAAAGGAAAATAAGGATAGTTTTCGACGCCGCCGCAAAGACGGGCGGACGTTGTCTCAATGATGCATTGTTAACCGGACCGGACTTATTGAAGTCGTTGTTCGGAGTTCTGCTACGATTCAGAGAAGGAAGCGTGGCAGTAATGGCAGACATTAAAGAAATGTTCCTGCAAGTGAAAATCCGGGATGAAGACAGGGATAGCCTTCGATTCTTATGGCGGCACAATCGTGACGCGCCACCGGAAGAGTATAGAATGACGTCACTCATATTTGGAGCGGCATCATCACCTTGCATTGCTATATATGTAAAGAATAGGAATGCGCAGGACAACGCACATATCTATCCAGAAGCAGCTTCCGCTACGGAAAGCAATTTTTATATGGATGACTATCTACAGGCATTTCCCGACGTGACGACGGCCGAAAGGATAGTAAACGATATGTATGAATTACATAAACATGCTTCTTTCCAACTGAGGGGATGGGCTAGTAACCGACCCGAAGTTTTAAGTAAAATGGAAAATAAATATAAGAGCGACAGTGCTTCGCTGGGAGATAAAGAGCACACAGAGCGCACGTTAGGTTTGATTTGGAATATCAAACGGGATATAATAAGTTTCTCCACAAGTCTTCGTAACACACCGGAAGAGGTGATGGAAGGTTTACGACCGCCTACGAAGAGGGAGATAACTAGCGCTGTGATGTCAGTCTTCGATCCTTTGGGACTCGCATCACCCATAACGATTCAAGGGAAGTCGCTGATCCAGCAAGTATGGAGGACAGGCATCTCTTGGGATGAAGAAGTTTCACACGAATTACACGTGTTATTTTGTAAATGGATATCGGAAGTGAAGAAATTAGGTCATTTAGAGGTACCTAGACCCGTTGCTGAAGGCATCGGCAAGGGAGAGTTACACACTTTCACGGATGCTAGTGAAAAAGCATACGCTGCCGCGGTGTATTACGTCACCACGGACGAGCTAGGAATAAGGCGGATTACGCTGATCGCCGCAAAGGCAAGAGTAGCGCCGTTGAAACCAATTTCGATTCCAAGGCTTGAATTGCAAGCAGCTCTTATGGGCAGCAGGCTGGCTGCCTCGGTTAGTGAAGAGAGCAAGTACGAGATGTCCGAGAGAGTATTTTGGACAGACTCACGTACAGTGTTAGCGTGGATTAAGTCAGATCCTCGCGCCTTTAAACCATTCGTTGCTCATCGATTGGCTGAGATCGAAGATCACAGTAAACCATGTGAATGGCGATGGGTACCAACGTCACAAAATGTGGCAGACGACGCCACTAGAAATTTTCCTTTCACCTTCGATGTAAGTCATCGCTGGTTTCAAGGACCTGAATTCCTCAGGAAAAGTCCTGATTTATGGCCCAAACAAGTGGACACCATAAAAGGCTTAGAAACAGGTGAAGAAAAATCGCCAAAGGGCGTAAATGCGTTAAGAAAGCAAGAACCGTTAAGTCTACCCGACTACGGACGATTTAGCAGCTTTAAGAAATTCCTTGGGGCAACTACACGCACCTTACAAGCGGTAGAAAAATTCAAGAGTTTAAGAAAGTCGGTTAAAGGACCCGACGACGCAGCCGAAAAGTCGGTTATGTGTTCCAACAAAGTTTTAGCAAAGTCGGTTAAAGGACCCGATGGCGCGTTGGACATAGCGCTCTTGAAAAAAGCGGAATTATTAATTTGGAAGTTCGTTCAAGACGAGTGTTTTTATTCGGAAATAAAATGCTTGAAAGCAGGCAAAAGTGTTGAAAGGAGTTCACGCTTAAGTAAATTATCTATGGAAATAGGAGAAGATAACTTACTCCGTTTAAATGGACGTTTACCTTTCAAGTCTAATTTGACCGAGGAAAGTAGAAAACCTGTCATATTGGACGGTAAACATGAAATCGTTAAAATGATGATTAGAGAAGTTCATCATCATTTTGGACATGCCAATCACCAGACGGTGATGAATGAGGTGAACCAGAAATTTTATGTCTTGAACTTACGTAATGTAGTACGAAGTGTGTCACATCATTGTCAGTGGTGCAGGACATACAGGTCAAAACCGCAGAACGTGCCACAAGGAAATATTCCTCTGGAGAGAATAGCTCATCATGAACCACCTTTTACATGCTCAGCTGTGGATTATTTCGGTCCTATGAGTGTGACTATAGGAAGGCGACACGAAAAACGTTGGGGTGTTTTATTCACGTGTCTGACCACCAGAGCAGTACATCTGGAATTAGCAGCCTCATTGACACCAGCGTCAATGATAATGGCGTTGAGGCGATTTATCGCCAGAAGAGGAAAACCAGCCGTTATATACAGCGATAACGGGACAAATTTCAAAGCTGCGAATAAGGAATTATTGAAAGCATGCGAAGAATGCCATGAGGGCATGAAAAATGAGTCATTTAAGAAATACATTAAATGGAAATTTATACCTCCGGGAGCACCGCACATGGGTGGCGCCTGGGAGAGGTTAGTAAGATCGATTAAAATTGCGTTGACCGCTACGCTCAGAGAAAGGAGCCCACGAGAGGAAATTCTACATACGTTGCTTTTAGAAGCAGAGCACACAGTAAATTCCAGGCCTCTGGTAACATTCAGTATGGATAGTCCTGAAGAGGGTTTGACACCCAATCATTTTCTTCTGGGACGCTCATGTGGTGATCGACCACCTGGATTATTTCTAGAGCGGCATCTGACGGGTCAACTCAATTGGAAAGCTGCACAAAGGTTAGCCGACCATTTTTGGACAAGGTGGCTGAAGGAATACATGCCTACCTTAATACCGCGAACAGGTAATAACGGAAAGTTCATGGAACCTAAAGAAGGCGATATTGTTTTGATAATAGATCATTCGTTGCCACGAAATACGTGGCCGAAAGGCAAAATTAGTAGAACGTTACCGGGACCAGACGGTCACACCAGAGTGGTTGACGTCATTACTAGCACAGGTATCTTGAGGAGACCTACATCCAGAATAATAGTCCTGGTACCCGCGACGCCTCCCAAATGATGGTGCTAACGCACGGGGGGGGAGATTGTTGGCGACGCGCCTATAAGAATGTTTCAGTTTATTAAGTCAACCGATGACGAATAACTTTTCAAAGACTTATTGTCCAATTAAAATGTTCTGATAAGAAAATGCTTAGTTAAATCTTAAAGAAATGTCGAATTAATGATATGAAGGTCTTGGGTTCGACTCCCAGGCCGGACTAGTTTACTGTTTTCTAAGTAATATCTTTCAATAAATTCATATAGGGAATTTTATGTTATAAATATGTTACCGGATTTGTTCCCCGGTTGAAATCGTCTTTCCAACGATGTAAATTCAAAGGAATATTAAAGTGAAGTTAGAGATCGGATTTGTTCCCCGGTCGAGATGATCACTCTGTGCATAAACAGAATTAACGGAAGTTAATTGCATAAGTATTGTCTTGTATAAGTATGATACGTTTTGTACGAAAACAAATGCCTATTTGTTATGATTGATTAATGAGAACATTCACTTGTATTGTTATCTGATAAGAAACATGATAACTGATAAGAATCTTATCAGAGATAGTTTCCTACTGTTTGAAAATTATGTAGAATCACTTGTTTACATAATATTGTTAAAATTAGTGTATTTCAGACTTTCATTTTTTCTGATAGCCGAGAGCCGTGCAAAGTTAGTTGTTCAAATAGTGTGAGTTCACGGAAGCACGCTGACCACGCCCTTAGGAGGCCGAATATGTAAAAATTTAAAATGTTTGTAATTTCAGCAATTTATGTAAAAATGACTTGTAAAACATTTCAGGTTGATTGTACGTGCTAAAAAGGTGAATTCTGTGTTATTTTTATGTGAAAATTCCTGTGTATAAGTGAAATAATGATAGTTTTGTATAAGAAATTTAAAAGTGTTTTAAATAGTGAAATAAATAGAGAAAATGTAAATTAAACTATTGTATTAGTTAACATATGTATAAATTCAAGTGGGAAACATTGTTTTAACTTTCTGTGTTAAATATTTAAGAAGTTTGGATTTTGGATTTGTGATTAAAATAGGCATGTTTTGTTTTATAAATTAAAGGATTTTTGTGATACGAAAAAATAATATATATCATGGTGTAGATATTGTTTTGTGCTATCTAAATAGATAACTTGTATTTATGTATGACTTATGTGAATAAAGAAATTAAGTGAAACGTGAGAGAGTAATAGTACAAATTCATGTAATTAAGTTGCGCAGGCACGCGAATGGCGCGGCTCACTTTCGCGTATAGCTCTGGGGGTAGCTTAGTGAACGGGTTTTATTGCAATTCGTTCGGGAAAATAGTTCGGGGAAATAGTTCGGGAATCAAACCAGCAGTCAATAACAAGAAGAAAGAAAAAGTGTAGGGAAGTGATAGGGAAAAGTGATTACTCTCTCACGGAACGGTTTGAAGATAATTGCTGTTTTATTCCCAAGTGATTCATCCCTAAAAGTTATACAGTCCACATCGAAGAATTAAGGCGTCGGGACCGGGACGACTTCGGAAGACCCGTAATCCCCGTCTGAACCTACTTGCTGAAAAAGAACGAGGTTATCGCCCTAGTGTGTTGCGTTGCGGAGATCACATACGTTGTTCCCGAACCCAACGTAGGCATTATAGGAGGCCGGATCGAGAGAAGCCTCGATTCCTCCCTTCTGTTTCTTAATCGAAAGTCGAGTTCCGTTTGGTTCTTTTTTAACTTGTACTCATAAACAGCTAACTTCGCAGTCACTACTCACCGACGTCAGCGCCGCTATGTATTCTACAATTTTCAAGGACAGCCGAGCTATGCTTTTTTTTTATAGAAGAAGGGGCCAACGAGCATGCGGCTCACCTGATGTTAAGTGATTACCGCCGCCCATGATCAACCGCAACACCAGGAGAATTGCGGGTGCGTTGCCGGCCCTTTAGAAAGGAGTAAGCTCTTTTCTTGAAGGTCCCCAGGTCGTATCGGTCCGGAAAAATCGCCGGTGGTAAACTATTCCACAGAGAGGTTGTACGTGGAAGAAAACTCCTTGTGAAACGTACAGTGGTGGACCGCCAAGCATCCAGATAGTGTGGATGGTATCGGGACGTTTGCCGTGTAGTGCGTTCACGAAATTTGGCGGCTGGGATTGATCCGAACAATTCCTCAGAGCACTCCCCGTTATAGATGCGATAAAATACGCAAAGAGATGCAACATCTCTTCGCAGCGCCAGTGAATCGAGCCGATCAGAAAGCTCTCGGTCGTCGACGATTCGAGCCGCTCTGCGCTGGATGCGGTCAAGTGGAAGGAGCCGGTACTGGGAAGCCCCAGCCCAGAGATGGGAACAGTATTCCATGTGCGGCCGAACCTGCACCTTGTAAAGTTGCAGGCGGTGTGCCGGCATGAAGTACTGTCCCGCTCTGCTGAGCACGCCAAGCTTTTTAGAGGCCAATTTGGCCTTCCCTTCCAAGTGACCACGAAACTGCACGTCACTCGATATGTTGACGCCGAGGATTCCGATACTGGCTGAGGCAACAAGGGGAGTGCCTTGAAACTGAGGGGATACGACAAAGGGGTTCTTTTTAGCGGTTAACGCGCAAACTTATGTCTTCTGGGGGTTAAACTGGACTGGATTTAGTCGTCCCCAATCCGAGACTCTGTTCAGCAAAGACTCGACTTCAGACACAAGTTTGTCCCGGCACTCGGAGACGTTTTCCCGAGAAATATTGGCTCGGCCGGTGTAAAGAGCATCACCAGTGCTGTCATCTGCATAGCAATGAATGTTACGGGTGTGCAACATATCATTGATATGCAGAAGAAACAGCGTTGGCGATAGCACGCAGCCCTGTGGAACACCAGCATTAATAGGCTTGCAATCGGAGCTTGCACTGTCTACAACGACCTTGATGCTCCGATCTGCAAGAAAGCTGGTGATCCCATCGCACAATTTCTCGTGAAGCCCATAGGAAGGGAGCTTCGAAAGAAGCGCTTTGTGCCAAACCCGATCGAAGGCCTTCGCAATGTCCAAACCAACGGCCAATGCCTCCCACTTGGACTCTACTGCCTCCGCCCATCTGTGAGTTAGGTAGACCAGAAGATCACCAGCTGACCGACCACGGCGAAAACCGTATTGGCGGCCACTAATCAGCTGGTTATCCTCAAGGTACCTCATGAGCTGGCAGTTTACAATGGACTCCATTGTTTTGGAGAACAAGGAGGTGATGGCGATTGGCCGGTAGTTGGACGGGTCAGAGCGGTCGCCTTTTTTAGGGATCGGGTGGACGTAAGCCGTCTTCCATGTAGTACGTCGTGATCGTTCTGCTGTTCTCTAACCTTCATGGGCTAAATGAAAATGACATTAACAGTCCACCCGATTTAGGGTGAATCTTGGGAGGTTCAATTTACGTTTTGAGGAGAGAAAAAAAACACGTGGTATTAAAATTAGAAACCAAAATATTTTTATGCTACTACAATGTTGTAAATTTGCAAGTACTGTCAAAAACTTAGGCGTCACTTTTGATCACCATTTAACATGGACCTCGCATATCACCGAGGTTAGTCGTGAGGTTTACTTTACCATGCATTCGTTTAAATGTCTACAAAATTTCTTACCTCTAAAAGTTAAAATATCACTCGTGCTTCGTGCGGTTGTCGGATCCCCCAAATTAACTATAATTACATAATATTTATAAACATAATTATACTAAGTTTACCTGTTTCATTTTTGTTTGATGTCATGTTTTAATAAATTATTTTAAAGTCTAAAGTAAGTACAAGCTGGGTTAGTTTATTTTTTAGCCACTATTATTCTAATTCCGAACAGATTAATGGATATGGATAAATGGAATGAACTATCATAAATGATCCTGCACGTGCAGCTTGCGCTTTTAAGAGGTCGTGTTTGATAAAGTACAATTCTTAAACTATTTAATTTACAATTAAGATTTTTATGTTTTTGGTTAGGAAATGTTCTGATCTATCTGATTAACGTAAAAAATCATTAGGTAAATGACTTACTTTAATGAAAGTCGAAAACGTGAAAAAAATATATTTAATTTAATATTTTTTTTACATGTTTTTTCCTTTCTAAGTCTTTTTAGGATCTAAATACAATTTTGCAGTTAAAAGTGTGATTTTATTTTATTACGCGTATCTTTGTCTATCCAATGAGACATCATTTAAGAATGTAGGACTTCTACATCGGTGAATATTGTAATTTTAATGCGCAGTGCGAGGTAGTGACACTGAAAAATTTAAATGGCTGCCATTTAAATATAGCTAGGTCTATATATATATATATATATATATATATATATATATATATATATATATATATATATATATATATATATATATAAACTTACAATATAGTTTTTTAGTTATAAGAATATGCCGTTAGTATGTACAATGAAATTAAATTTGCGACATATAATTTTATATTCATATAATGACAAGTTAATATCAAATTATAACTGAAAACTTTATTACTTAGTGCTCGTCCGATAATAGTTTATTTTACTCTAACAAAATCGCTTTGGCCTCGTGTTCCCGCGTGACCTCGATTGGCGTGGGGAAGTTGGGGCTAAATTAGAATTGAGCTAAAGTAGTAGGCCATTAAGAATTGAAACACAGATGCGCCGTCACACCCGAGGACTAAGATGGAATTCCTCGTTTCCAGTAAAAAGGTCCAGGTAAAAATGCTGCCTTTTTTCAAATATCTATTTTTAAATTGGAGCTCTTAATTATTTTGGTTTGGTTGTCGATTATCATCTTCATTATTCTTTTCTTCGGTGATAGTTCTATGCTTGCTTGCGTGATTAATGATGGAGTAGAACTAGAAGGACCTGGTTCCTGAGATTTATAGCTCTCTTCAGACTTGAACTCCTGGAAAGGAAAATAATATCCTATTGAGAAAATTATGCACCTAGATCTATAAAATCCCATGGGTTGCCTTAAAAAGCAATCCCAAACTTTCAAGTACATAACATGAATACTACTTACAGCATCTGTCAATACTAATGTTGGTAAAGCATTACAGACAATTTTTTTTTTTGCGCCCGAAGCAATTAAAGGGCTACACTATACGTAGGGAGGCGGAAAATGCATTACGCATACCACGATAGCCGGTCTATCGTGGTTATGAGGGACTCACATCCTACCGGGGAACCTAAGTGATACCCTCTAAAAACCGCCTTTGGGGACAGGCAACTGGCTGTTAAGCTTTATTGTGCCTTATCGTGAGCGACCCTCTTTTGGAAAAAGAGGGCGCAGGCGGCTACGAGCCGCTGAGGGAGTGCCTACGAAGGCAAATTAATTATGAATAAATAATTTAATTTAATTAGTGTTGGCCTGAGCCGCCAGGAGACAGTTCAGGTCGTTTGATAGTTTATTAGGCGAGCCCGAGAGAGAGTTTCTCGGCCTGCGGACTCGATAGCGAGAGGGGGGGTGGGGCTGCATAAGTAGCTGCCTCACGAATTAAATGGTTTGAGTGCGACTCTGAGGCTTTGAAGAAGTTCTCAGAGAGTTTTTTGAGAAATTGTTGAATTGTAGGGAGCTCTAGATCCCGATGAAGGTCGGCATTACGGACGTACCAAGGTGCGTTCGCAGCTCAACGACAGAAAAGGTTTTGAACTATTTGGAGTTCATTAATAATTTTAGGGTCGGCGTGGGCAAAAACGGGGCCCGCGTAGGACATGACTGGTCGTATACAGACCTTATAAAGGGTACGCTTGTTTCTAAGGGACATTTTACTGTGTCGGCCCAACATACTGTTAAGCCTACTCAGGTAAATCGTGCGTGACGGGTTACTCTTTTGACGTGGGGCCTAAAAGTGAGCCTTGTGTCTAGAGTGACACCTAAATATTTGGCAGTCGTATGCCAGGGGACAGGGGTCCCTAGCATCCGTATTGGTGGAGTGTTTTTGAGACGGCGTCGTTTATAATCGAAGTGAACGGCGGAGCTCTTCTCCGGGTTCACATCGATGCGCCATTTTTTGAACCAAGCTCCTACGTCGTCAACTGACTTTTGAATCTTGTCCCGTATGAAAGGTAGTGAGATACCTTTGCAGTAGATAGCAGTGTCATCTGCGAAGAGGGAGAGCTGAACACCTTTCGACGGGATGGGAATGTCGTTGGTGAACAGGATGTACAGCAGAGGAGCAAGTACTGAGCCCTGAGGGACACCAGCTTTGATAGTGCGCTGTGAAGATAGTGTGCCTTCGTGTCTAAAACGAAAGGTACGATGCTTTAAGTAAGAGGCCACGAGACGTACTAGACGATCGGGGAGACCTATTTTGTACAGCTTGTAGATAAGGCCTGTATGCCAGGCTTTATCGAAGGCTTTAGCTATGTCGAAAAAGACCGCGATGGTCTTATGACGACGAGGATAAAAACCGCTGAGGATATATTCCACAATACGGTGAACTTGTTGGGGACATGAGTGTTGCGCTCGGTAACCGAATTGATGGGGAATGATAAGAGGGTCACCGTCTGTGGGAAACAGATAGCGCCTCATACGAGTTTGGATGACTCTTTCGAAAAGCTTGCCCATTGCCTTGAGGAGTCTAATGGGGCGATGACTAGAGGGGAGGTTGAGAGGCTTGCCTGGCTTGGGAATACCAATCACAGTTGCCTCTTTCCACGTAGTGGGAAAGTAACTAAGGTTGAAGCAGGCGTTGAAGATAATAGATAAAAAGGTTAACACCTGCTCAGGAAAGTGTTTTAGGGCTTGGTTGGAGATGCCATCCGCGCCCGGAGCCTTTTTAGGCTTAAGTCCTTTGATGATGGATGAAATCTCATCATTGGACACAGAGATAGGTTCGGAGGCTGTAGGGGGTGAGTTCCGGCAGCGGACCTCATCCTCCACTGCCTGGACGTGTGAGGGGTCGACGGGTTGAGAGCTAGGGAACATTGTGCGGCAATGCTATCTGCAAAGCACTCAGCCTTTTCCTCGTCCTCGAAGGCAACCATACCGTCGGGACGGGAGAGAGGGGGAGTGTGGGTGATAGCGTCTATGCGGAGGGCTCTAGCCATCTGATAGTACGCTGTATGAGATGGAGAGATATTCTCCATGAGTTTACTCTTTTCGAGGTCTCGAAATTCAGAGAGGCGGAAACGGAGTTCTCGTTGAAGACGATTGGCCGTGCGCCTATATTCGGGGGTGGGGTATTTTGCTGCTCTCCGGAAAGCAGCTTTTTTGGCTTTTAATAGGTTGCTAATATGTAGGGGAAGCCCACTATTGTTAGCAACCGGGACGACCCTTTCGTTCTCCTTAAGGGAGGATTTAATAAGGGTGGAGAGTGAATCGACCGCGGTGTCGATTTTTTCGGAACTAAGTCCGACGGTTGGGAGATGGTAGAGTTCTGTGAGTCCAGAGCTTTAGCTAGGGACTCCTTGAATCCCTTCCAATTAGTGAAGGTTTTCGTGTGTGTTGGGGGAGGTGGCTGATGGCCAAGAATGAGGGAGACCGGTCGGTGATCGGATCCTAGATCGTCTAGTGTCTCGATTGCTCTGAGGTTGAGAGAAACTCCTTGGAGTAACGCAAAATCTAGTACATCGGGAGCGTGATCGGTGTTATCGGGAAAGTGAGTAACACCGAGGGGACTATGGACGGTAATATCAAGAGACTGCGTGATATCGAGCAGTATATTGCCACTAGGGGACGTAGTACGGCATGTCCATTCAGTATGCTTGGAGTTAAAATCTCCAAACATAATGACTGAATTGCCTAAAGATAAAATGGCCTCTAAATCTTTTTTGAGGGGATGGGTTCCTGAAGGGATGTAACAGGAGGCTATGAGGATGGACTGATGTCCAGTCATAGCTAGCCTGCATACCGTGGCTTCCATGTTGGTAAGCTGCGGAGTAGAAATGGGCGAGCAGTGAAGTGTCTTCTTGTAATAGATGGCCGTTCCGCCGCCTCGGCGGTCGGGTCTGTCATTACGAAGAAGAGAGAAGTTTTTAATAGATAGGCCTTTAGTGTCCTTAGTTTTGAGATTAGTTTCCTGTAGGAGGAGGAAATCAGCTTCACGATTTCGAAGAAAGAGCTTAAGCTCTGGGAGGTTATTTCGCAAGCCGCGAATATTAAAGGATACAAGCGATAAACCCTTAGGTTTGATACGACCGTGAGACTTTGGTAGAGCAATCCGCTCTGTCATTGTGAAGTTAAGTTAATTAAGTTAACTTAACTTACAACGCTAACAGAAGATTATGATGCTCTGTAAGAGCGAGGAGACGTTCCTGAGGGGACTTCGCAGCGCGCAGTTTGCGTGCTACTACAGTGATTTCCCTAACGTCGATGTTCCTAATAGCGGAATACAGTATTTATAGTCTACAACTGTGGGCTCTGATTCTTGGGGGTAGGAGGTTTTCCGCGGTGGGTCTGCCTTTTTGGGGCCCCAGGGAAAGACTGGAGGCTGCATAGGCTTGGAGAAGCCCGGAGGGGGGCGAATTATGCCCTGAGGGGGCCTAGGGGGACACTGAGAGGGCCGAGAGAAGCCCTGGATGGGCTGAGAAAGGCCCTGACGGGGCCGTTGGTGGAGAGCCGGGAACGAACGGTCATTGACCGGCGGTGGAGCTTGCCTACTGGGGCGAGGTTGAGGTGCGCAGGGGCAGCCTCTGTAGTTAGCCGGGTAGCCTGTCTGTTTGCACAGGACACATGCGGGCGGGGATTCGGCGTCTTTGGGGCGGGGGCACTCTTTGGTGTTGTGGGGTTCGAGGCACTTAATGCACCTGGGTGGGGCGGAGCAGTTGGCTACCGCATGATCATATAGTTGGCAACGGTGGCACTGCGCCGAGAATACGCGCCTATGTGGGGGCTCAACCTTCACTCTCGACAGGCCACACACTGTGCGTACCTGCCGGAAGATGGCTTTTGCCTCCGGCACTTTTGTCAAAATGACTAGGGCTAGATTGAACTTCTTGCCCGTTCTGCTGTGCATTTTGTGCACGGCTTCTACGGGGAAACCTTGGGACTTAAGGTCCTCAAGGATTTCCTCGTTAGTGAATTCAAAGGGGACGCCTCTGATGACGGCCCTAACTTTTCGCTCTCCGGAAGAGCGTAGCTATGGTATGATACTCGTTCGGCTGTGAATAGCCTGGTGAGTTGCCGGAAGTCCTCGATTGAGTTAGGGACGATTTTGATAGATTCCCCGAGGTTGATGGCATGGTCATATTTCATTCCTGCGTCGTAGCAGGTTTTCGAGAGTTGGGTAAATTTTGCCTTGTCTCTTAGGAAGATAGGGGGTGGGACTTGCTTCTTGGCAAGGACTGGAGCACAACGAGAGGCTGGTTTGGTCGGTGTGGGGATGTCTGTTGACATGAGTGGGATGGCGGCAGCGGCGGAGGCTGCGGGGGCAGAGGTGGCAGCGGAAGCTGCGGAGGTTGTAGGTGCGGCAGGGGCCGCTGAGATAGGGGGGTGCGTTTTATCGCGGCGCGCTTACCGTTGCGCTTGGAATTCACCGTGGTGAATGCAGACTCCCCGGTTCCGTCGGAGTCACAGGACTCCGATGAGCCGGTGCCGGAAGTGGTGGCGGGCCTCTTCCGGGAGGGCGGCGCAGAGGACTCGAAGCATGCGTACTCCATCTCTAGGGGGGCAAAAGACTCACTCTATGGGGGCAAAAGAGTTCCTTGTTTCTAAGTATGTCGCGATTACGGGCGGCGGTTGGAGTGCCTGAGGGGCAGGGGGACGAGCCTGGGCGGCGATGGTGGCGATGGCGGCGAGGACCGTCTCATCGAGGTTTATACCATGTTGGTTTAAGACGGCGGTGATGGACTTAGCTATGATATCTGTGGCCATTTTGGGGCAGTAGATTTAAAACGGTAGCGATTGGGACGGGTCCCTGTTCTCGGTAGAACAGGGACTTGAACACGAGACGTACTACGAGACAATACACGTACTATAATAATATTAGAAAAACAAAGAATAACAAGAAAACTAACAAAAATCAACAATATAGTATAACAGTAAAAATAACAATAAAGATAACAGTAAATAACAGTAACAAGCGGAGGTCAGTCAAACCTCCCCGCCCGAGGACAGGGGGGCAAGAACTGTTAGCGGTGAAAGACTCACCAGTGCGTCGGCGCTGTACAGCGCGAGCAGGACAGCGGAGGCGCGAGAGCGAGAAAGCACTACCGTACAAGGACGAGAGCGCGGACTACAACTAGGCGGAATGTGATACAGACTAATTTACGACCATTGACTTATATATCACTAGCGTAAGGACCGGGCTGACCGAACAACTAAAATGGACCAGTGCGCTGGCCCTAAAATTACAGTTTGGGGCCAACGTGAAACGGTCGACAGTGGTGCGCGCGTAGACAGATTTGCCTGTCATAAATATGTCTAGTTGCGTAGTAAAAGAATGCAAAAATTACGATACAAAGATTTAAAAAAAACATAGGATATCGTATCATCGGTAAATAATCTTATATTAATTTTGTTACCATTAAACTATTATATAAAGGCATTTTTAAAGTTTTATTTTACAGTTAGTTTAGTTACGTTACCAAGATTAGGTCAAGGTTGGATTCAGACCCTCAAAAATATTGTATTTGGAAAATAAAAATATACTATTTAAAAAAAAATTATATCCCGTTTGACGTTTCATGTTTCTTTTTTCCCATGTGCCGGGATTTTGGCGTCACGCGTCTAGTTTATCTATACGTTTCGTTTTTTGACGGTTTCATTTTTATTTCTGTGTAATTTTTGTCTAAAAAATTTATTGTAGGTCTAATTTTGAATATTGATACCTAATATATTTTATATTCAATAAGGGTAAAACAAAAAGAGTACAAAAGCAACCATATCTGCTTAATTTGATCCGAAAAACTGATTCATAAAATATTTCGAAATTCTGTTTTCAAACTGATTACTTCTGGACCATAAAGTTTTTATTGTGGTAGCCCCTCATTATAGTTGTATCAAGGATGCAACATAAATGCATTGATCGAGCATCGATTGACCAGAAAGGGAAAGAAAGTAATTCTAATTTTATTAAAAAAATGCGGTACTCATGTACAATCAACATCTTTAACTCCTCTCTCTTTCTCCTCTTAGTTATGGTCACTAATATACCTTATGTATGTTGTCATTTTATAGTATATAAGTTGTATTTTTTGTCTAATTTAGTGCACCCTACCCATTAATCTTATTTTTATTTTTATTAATTTCCTCTTCTGGGTTGTCTGGAAGAGATTGCTATGTAGCAATAAGACCGCCTCTTGTTTATCCCTCATTATTTGTTCATTATTTGTTATATTTATGTTTTGTTGATGTACAATAAAGAGTATTGTATTGTATTGTACAATGTAGAGATTCTCGATATCGTAGGATTAATATTAAAATGTAAAAGGACCCAATAATAATACAAGTCGACCTTTAGGTAAAATTATTGTATTTTCGCTTAGTATTATGACGATACTATATAGTGCAAACTATGAAATAATGGTACAGTTAGGATAATTATACTACGAAATCCGACCCTGGTTACGTCATGTTTTGATATGACGTTTGTATTATGACAAACTCGCTACTTTTTCTTGTATGAAAAAGTTGTGAGTAAAATATTTAGATGGGCCTATCCTTCCCTTTGAAATCATTGTTTACGACATTTACTAGGCAAACATTGAAATTGGGATGAATCAAAGTAGATTGAACGGATAGTACTATACTCTATTCCAATTACGAAGTCCCTTTTAACACTTCTTAAAACGAAACTCTTCACGTTTCGCATAATTTGAAATAATAATCATTTTTTGTTCATGGTCGTAAATCATCATTTAAAAATACACAATCAATCTAAATCATTATACAATTAATTCACACACACAATCAATATATTGTTTTTAGACATCGCGCTCAAAATAATTAAAATTTTAAACGATAATAATATTTTACTGCCGTTTTTCGTTTACGTTCTATAGTTTTATTTTTACTTTTTTACATAGTGACGTGACTAAAAGAATCGTATAAAATCGATTATAGACAGATTCTTTTCACGAGTGAAAATCTGTCAACACTGCGTCCACCTCGTGATCACGACCGCCATTTTGTTTGTCTCTTCAATACGAGTGCAGATGCCTTGTATACGATACGCGTGTTCAGTTTAGTTGATTTTGTGTTGTGTTTTTATTTCGTTCTTGTTATAGTAGTTATAACTGTTTGATAATTCTTTCGTTGTTATTAAGTTTTGACTGTTATTTGATTTGTTTTTTTTTTGTATTTATAAACACTATGGCCGAAACTGAGACCACTAAAATAACAGTGATGCGCAGTCAAGCGCGAGAGTTTGTAGTACGCCTACAAGATTACTTTGAAAGAGAGTATCAGAATGGTGGTCCATTGTTGCCACTTTCACAAGTGACTAACCGAGTAAGTGCAGCTCTTGGTACTAGTCGAAAAACTGTTACCCGAATAAGTAACGAAAAACATGGTAAAGATTTAATGGAAGATAACAAATTAAAATCGTCACTTAAGAAAAAATGTTAGAAGATCGATAGTTACACATATCGACAATTTTGATAACAACGCCATTAGAAACCATATCTATGGCTACTATAGTAGGAACGAATTGCCGACTCACGATAAATTGTCAAATACTTTACGAGAATCTGGACTGTTTCACGGCAGTAGAACTTCTTTCTGGAGGGTTTTAAAAAATGTTGGCTTTTCTTATAAAAATGTGATAAAAGGCGGATTTTGATGGAACGTAAAGATACAGCTTTAGCCAGATTTAATTTTCTAAGATCAGCAAAGTCCATTGCTGTTTCGAATAATGTTATATTTCTAGATGAGACGTGGCTAAACGCTAATCATACAGTTGGCAAGATATGGACAGACGACACTCCCCACTCTTCCACAAAAGTACCTAGTGGCAAAGGCGAACGCTTAATTAATTGTCATGCGGGTTCTATGAAGAGATTTGTTCCGAACTGCCTCTTGGCGTTTAAATCTAAGAAAACTGTGAAATACCACGAAGAGATGAATTTTGTTAAATTTAAGAAATGGTTTTGTACCTTATTGACCAACTTGAATGAGCCATCGACGATCATTATGGATAATGTACCGTATCATTCAGTACAAATAAGTAAACCTCCAACTTCTAGCAGCAAAAAAGCCGATATTGTGAAATGGCTGAATGACAATAATATTGTTGCTGACATGTCCATGTTAAAAGTTGAGCTGTTGCATTTGGTTGCTATAAATAAGCCAGCTAGACCAAAATACGTATTGGACGAAATGGCTAAGGAAGCCGGACACAATGTAACGCGCCTTCTACCATTGTCAATACAATGCCATAGAATTGATTTGGGCGCAAATTAAAAGCAATAATTTAAACAAATCTTTTTTATAATTTATTTTTACCTATTTTAACATTTTATCTGTTGCTATATTAACACGCAAACCTTTATTTTAGGTTATGTGGCTCGTGAAAATACCAGCCCACCGTTTACTGCAAACAAAATGCTGTCATTGTTGCAAGAAGCTTGTGATAGTGTTACTGCCGCGAATTGGGAAAGTGTGGTTTTACGAACAAAAAATTTGATTTTCGCTGATTGGGACAGAGACATACATATCGATGCCGTCATAGATAATCAAATTATAATAAATACAAGGGATTCTACAGCCGATGATGAGGGTGATGACGACGATGCCGACCAGTAAATATCGATTTCGGCTAGTGATGATGAATATGTTCTATCTGGATAAACTGTCTGTAGCTTTGTTGAACGATAAACCGAAAGAGCTATTAGCACGGAAGCCCAAGGTGAAAGGCGCGACACAGGACGGTCCCGGTAGGACATTAGGTTTATTATCGTAGACAGAGAAACCTATAGACAAATTGACGCCGTCTTTCGCATTCGCACACGAAAAAGATATATTTATGCATACGTCTTGCATAGAAATGAGACAGAGCTGTGTGAATGTTTGTCCCTTTGTCCGTGCCGGTTTTGGATTTAGCAAACTACACTTTGCTAAACAACTTTGACAGTTCGTAGCGATCTAAGGAGTTTACTAGTTGGTTTAAGTGAGAAAAAAGTGTTTTGTGAGCTTAAGATTGGTGAATCTTGTTCAGTTCAGTTCTTAGAACAATTAAAAATTTTATTTATAAATATAAATATGTTTAAAAGTCATGAAGATTAATGTATAACCTAAAACCACGTTATAGTCCTTTCTCTCTCAAGGCCACGCTCATCATTAGTCTATAGGTTTCTCTGTCTACATTTATTATGGATAGCGGAGAAAGACGTTTAACACGTCTATGAATAGGGTGCCGCATGATGTTAAATTACTACACCAGCCGCCGACTAAGAGGGAGGCGCTGAGCGCGGTTATGTCTGCTTTCGATCCACTTGGGCTGCTCAGCTACCTCACCATTACCGCAAAGATTCTGCTACAAGACCTGTGGCGGATGAAGAGAATCGGTTGGGACGATAAGATTCCCCAGGAGGCCGCGGACAAATTTGCGAAATGGTTACGAGCCGTCAAGGATGTATCGCGGTTGTATCTCCCGTGGTGTTATGCTCCTACGGGGGGAGTAGTCGATCGTCAGTTACATATTTTTAGTGACGCTAGTGAAAGTGTATACGCATCCACAGCTAATTGGCGTATCCGTTATCGCGACGGTACGATAAGAGTCACGTTAGTAGCAGCCAAAGCCAAAGTCGCTCCGATTAAAAGTAGAAAGCATACCGGGACTCGAATTACAGGCGAATTTAATAAGTGTACGACTTGCCGAATACGTACAAAGCGAGCATAGGATGAGAGCGGATAGGGTAGTGTTCTGGACAGACTCTACGACGGCGCTCCATTGGATTAGGAATGACGCGCGTTACGCTCCATACGTCGCACATAGGCTCGGGGAGATGGGAGAGAAGTCATCACCCGACCAATGGAAGTGGGTATCAACGGCTCACAACATAGCAGATGAAGCGACGCGAGCGAATTATGTAACAAAGAGCGCAAACGATAAGTGGTTCACCGGACCGGACTTCTTGTATAAAGAAGAAGGAGAATGGCCAGAGCAACCGGAAGAAAGGGCAGGCGAGGAATATGAGAAAATTGTGGCGCACCAGCGAGAAATAAAGGGAGCACCACACCTGCCGGACACAAGGAGATTCATCATACAGTTCGTTGACATGCTTCGAGGACGAGCTAAGGAGTTAACGTTAGAACACATTGAAAAGGCAGAGCAGCTATGGGTAGCGCAGAGTCAGCAGGAAAGTTTTGCTGATGACATCGCTCGACTCTACCAAGGAAGAGACTTACACAACGGCAGTGCACTAAAAAGGTTCGACCCGGTCATCGAACGAGGAATATTGAGAGCAAGAGGTAAAATCCACGTGGCCGCTGTAAAAGATCAAACGAAACGACCGGTCATATTGAACGGCAGGCACCGGTTCGTACAGATGCTCGTGGAGAAGGCACACCAGTACACTAGCCACGCCTACAGAGAACGAGTAGTCAACGACTTACGAAGAAAGTACCACATTATTCGACTGCTACCAACGGTTAGGGAAATCGAGAAAAGGTGTATGTGATATCGTGTTAGGAAAGCTAAACTACGACCGATGGTAACAGGAGACTTGCCTCCCGAAAGGTTAAGAGCATTCAAACGACCATTCACATATACCGGATTAGATTATTTCGGGCCGTTAACTGTGACTATAGTTCGACGGCATGACAAGAGATGGGTTGCGTTACTCACCTGTCTTACGACGCGCACGGTACACGTTGAATTGGTACATGGTTTAACCACGGACTCGGCAATCATGGCGCTTACGCGTATGGCGGCTAGGCGCGGGTGGCCTAGGGTAATCTACTCAGACAACGGCACCAATTTCCATGGAGCAGACACCGAATTACGATGGGCCATGAAGGAGTGGGCACCGCAGCTGAAGGACTTTGCGCTTACTCATCGGACGGAGTGGAAGTTCATCGTACCGGGTGCGCCCAAACAGGGAGGCGCATGGGAACGATTGCTGCGTCACATCAAGGCGGCTCTCGAGGCTACTCTTCATCAAAAGAGCCCCAAGGAAGAAACACTCATAACGCTATTGGCAGAGGCGGAGAATACGGTAAACTCCAGACCTCTCACTCACGTGCCAGTCGGGATCAATGACGAGGAAGCCCTGACTCCCAACCACTTTCTTCTGTTGGGATGTGTTCATCTGCGGATCGACGAACCTGGAGGGCTGCGCAAGGACTGGCCGACGAGTACTGGTGACGCTGGGTGTGCGAGTACCTACCAACCCTGGTGCTCAGAGGGGAATCCAGGAACGCCCAGTAGCCCAAGATTAAAGAAGACGACCTTGTTATCATAGCAGACAGCAACCTCCCAAGGAACGTGTAGCCAAGAGGAGTCGCCACAAGGACCTTTCCCGGACCAGATGGAGTTGTGCGGAACGATAAGGTCAGGCTTGCTGAGGAGGCTGGTCAGGAAGATCGCTGTCCTCCCGCGAGAGGGCTCGTGAACTACGCCGGGGGGAGGATGTTACGGACGGCGAAGAGATGTTCACCCCGCATCAGAACAAGGGCCCCGCAAGGACAAACTCACGCACCAACTCGGTGCCTACGATACACCGACCGCCGAAATAAAAGAAGCGCTCCTGGTGAGGTTTCATCATTCGTGCGCCTACGGCAGAAGAACAAGCATGAAAGAAGCTCTCAAGATCGCTATTAGGTTTTAGTGTTAACTGCCGCACAATCAGCTGTAAAAGTGATTAATATAGTGATTAAATTAAACTTCTTTGATTTCAACTCAACCCCTTGCAATTTAAAATAGCAATTTTCGTTTAAAAATAATTAGTCAGACAGATGTCACAGTAATAGTTCAGTTTTATCTCTAGCAATAAATAAATGCAGTCCACTAGCTCTCAATCCCTACGATAGGGTTTGCCCCCAAAATTCTCATTCCATCGAGAGGGACGACACTATACATCAGAAAAGGAAGTATTTTTACCTGACAGTTTAGTGAAGCGACAAAAGTATCGAGTAACTATAAAAGTATCGATAATCTTACTAAAATACTCTAATAAAAGTATCGAGTACAAAAATACTAGGTGTCTAGCTGAAAGTATCGATACTACTCAAGTATCGAAACTATTTGCGGATCCCTATTCCCTATTGATATTTCGGTTTCGTGCCCATAAGGGTATTAGCACAGAGTACCTTTGTATTGGGTATTAGTGTTCTGTGTTCGTGCCTAACTGAACTGAACTGGTTTTGAGGTTAGGTCATAGCCATAGATTACTGACTGACTATATGAGTTAGGTTATGGTTATTTCACCTGTCCCGTTCACCGTTCAGTGTTCATCAAAAAAAAAATACTTTCTTTGAATATCTTAGAATTTATGTGATAATTTATAAATGTATAAATATAGTAATTTTTAACTTGTATCTTTAATTATGACTACTTTCTCAAGACTTCATAAAATTGCCCTTTTAAGTTTAGGCGCTGTTGGTGGTAGTTTAGCATATTACACTATTGGTAAATCCGAAAAGAAATTTGATGTGCAGAATTCTTGGACTGTAAATTACACTCCCAGTGTAAAATGGGAGAAGAATTGGGACTGGTAAGTTATTTAAGCTTCTTTTAATTCTTCAAAGGCATCTTCTAAATAAGTGACCTACTTGTAAACATACTCTTTTCACTACTTCAATACGAATCCTATACATGAACGCCTCCACTTCCCGCACCGACCTCAATTTGCTATCAAGACGACTAATTTCATTTAAAAAAGTATGATTCTAATTGTACAAAAATGTGTAAAAGTAAAAAATAAATCAAAAATGTACAAAAAAACTACAATAAATTTCCAGTACAAGGGAAGTGCAGGGGGAGGGTCACCACCTTCCCACACCTTATTTGTCGTGTTGCATATAAGCAACCCCTAAAACTGAACTGTTTGTAATCCAGTACAGTAATGTTATTAATAAAATATGTATTTAATGCATAACACTAAAAGTTCTGAAATGTAGTAGAAATACTGGTATGGTGATTGGGTCATAATATTTTGAACATTTTTCCACCTTGGATTTTCATACCCATTAAGGTCTGTAAAAATAGATTATTTTTTTGTGTATGTTTGTAAAATATGTTTATTGAACAATATAAACCATGAAAAAACAAACAGATTGAGAGACCAGAAGTGAAACTGGGCGATCTATCTGCTATACAGTATGGCAGTGTTATCACTGAAAAGTGATCTCTTTCAGACAACATTAACATTAGGCAAAAAAATTAATAATGGGACCTTCACAGAAACACAATTTATTGTTTGAGTGAAATAGCCCATGCACAGTTAATTCAGAAAATAGCCTAAAACACTCACAACAAAAGAAGAAAAAACATCACCGTACGAGGGGTCGTAAGTCATAGGTAAGGAGTTCAATTTGATCACAAGAAATGCAGAGAGCGAAAATTCGCCTAGCAAACCAGCAAGATCCAAGTGAAAAGTGATGAGAGAGATTAGATTTGTGACTCCATCACTTGTGCATGTTGTGATTGGATTTAAAGCAAATTTTTCTCATTGAAGGAAAGGCAATATGATATCCTCCAGTGGGCTTGATATGGGGTTTCAAAGATGAAACCCCCCATATTGGCCCTTATTATTTTTCTTATTTGCCTGCTGTCATGCTGACATTCTCATCTCACTAGATTCACTTCCCAATCTTATTTTTATTATACTTAAACTTGCTTACAATATTGGAATTTTGCTTATATAATTTTAGTCGGGAACCTCAGTCTATTGTAAAACTATCATCACCAACTAAACCAGAAGATGAAAATCGATACAATGAACAAATTGAAAAGGCAAAAAGTAAAGCTATTAGACACTTAATTCTTATCAGACATGGACAATATAATACTGATGGAACTACAGACAAAGAGAGGGTCTTAACCGATTTAGGTAATACTTTTTTTTATATATTTTTTTTCAAGCGTTATTGTCATGCCTGCCGTTCTGTTGAATATAATTAATAACTATTTTATGCTCACCAAATTATTATTTTTTGTTGAATAAGGTTGACAAACGAGCACACAGTCCACCTGATAGTAAGTGGATGCTGTGATCCATAGACATCTACATTTATCCTCGATTAAGGCTAAGATGGAATGCCTTGTTTTCAGTAAAAAAGGGTCTTTGGATCTCTACACTCACCATATGAGACAGTAGTATTAAGCTGCTATTTTACGACGGTATTCTGTGAAAATGTGGTCTGTCCCCGGTCGAGCCCACCCATTCGTGCTTCTACCGTAATATAGCTGCAGCATGGCCCTACCACATACAATTTATATACAATCATATACAAGTTATATACAACCATAGCCAAATTCAAACAATTCATATCTTCTCCAGTTTAAAAAAGCGGTCTAGGTGCGACCCAAAAGATCCACAGGACTAACTTCCCAGTGGAAAGAATAAAAAAAATTTCTCATTCGGCACAAAAAACTACTTGACCGATTTTGCTCAAAATTTTATGAGGTCTAAGTTACATAATTATGCATTAAAGCGAAAATTGAGTCCAAACATACATACATACGGACATCCTCTTAAAAACCATACTATTCGACTCATTTTATTCCAATTTGCAAAACCGGACCATTACAATAACATCCCACTGTGAAGTTAAAAATAATCTATGAAATAAATAAATAATAAAAAGTAAATATATAAAGTAATTGGGCTATCATACAAAATTACCCTCCTAAGTCTCTCATATCAAAACATATTGTAGTTCGGCATTCATTACCATGAATACTGACTGTCATAAAAATGAATTGACTCTTATTTTATGTCATGTTCTGTAAAAAAAAACTTACCGGATTCATCAAACCTTGAAAATTACGTTGCGAGATCTCCAATTTTCCTGGTTATAGAAATGATACTGTGTTCACCAGCATGAAAGAGATGATTCAGTAGTAAACAAAAGAACCTTTAAAATGGCATTTAAAAAAATGAATGTGGGGATATTTAATCCAAAAACGATGCCTGTTACTATTTCTAATCTATAGGCATCATAAACTGATTTCATGTTAGAAACATGAAATCGGTTTATGATGCCTATAGATTAGAAAAAGAATTGGTTAGTAAGGGTGCTAAAACTAACGATAAACTAGACGCAATTGGTCACTGTAAAGTTTTCAGTCGATCTTCGATCCGTTAAATCATCTCCAAAATTCAATACTAGCAGTATGTACTACAAGACGCATTACAGAAAATTTTGTGTATACAACAAATTGTTGTTATGATCTGCTCTTTAATGGGATGCTGAAACTGATACAAACTTATCGGCTTTGACATTTGTCACTTGCCTGATAGACATTTTGTCATTATACCGGGTGGCCCATAAGTCCCTTGAAATGTAAAAAAATAATTTTAAAAAAACTAATGACATTATGAAAAAGGTTTTTATTTTGTCATAATCCTTATAAAATGGGAATTATTTTTTGAAAATTACATCATCTAAATGTAATCCGTTACGATCGCGGCACTCCTGTAAGCGACGTTTAAAATTATCCATCTTTGCGCGGCAAGTAAGCTCTGTAATGTTTGCCATTTCTCTTTGGATATTTTCTTTCAGGACGTCAATTGTCCGCGGGTTGGTTTCGTACACTCTAGTCTTAAGGTAACCCCATAAGAAAAAGTCCATTGGGGTCAGATCTGGACTACGTGATGGCCAAGGAATATCTCCTCTTCGAGAGATCACTTTATTAGTGAAAAGTTGACGGACGACCGGCATAGCGATGTTAGAGGTGTGGGCAGTTGCTCCATCTTGTTGAAATCAGGTCCGCGTATTGAAGCCTGGAAAATTCTGCAACTCTGGTGTAAAAAAGTCCTGGATCATAGCTACATACCGTTGTGAAGTAACAGTAAGCGCGCGGCCATCCTCAAAAAAGTAAAGGCCTATAATGCCATGCGCTGACATAGCCGCCCAAACTGTCACTTTAGGGCTATGTAAGGGCTTTTGATGTTTGCGATTTGGATTTTCGCTACTCTAGTAGCGACAATTTTGCTTATTGACATGGCCGTTGATGTGAAAGTGAGCCTCATCAGAGAATAACACGTTATTAAACGAAGTAAATCGGTTCAACATTTCATTTGCGAAATTTAGTCTGTGGATAGTGTCAGTATCTTTTTATTCCTATACTATCTATGAATCTTGTACGGGTGAAGATGTAACTCTTTCTTTAAAATTCGCTGTAACGATGTTCTGGGTAAGTTTAATGCACTGGAACGCTTACGAGTAGACTGGGTAGGATTTTCACGAATTGAGTGTTTCACTACATCGATGTTTTCTTCCGTCCGTGATGTCCTTGGTCGACCTGACCGTTGTTTATCCAACGTCGAACCACTCTCTTCGAACTTAATAACCCAGTTCTTAATCGTTTGAACACTTGGAATGTCTTTAAAGTTGCGTAAATTCTGATATTCTCGAAATTTACGCCGCGCAATGGTAGCCGAATCATTGTTTCGATAAAACTCGCGCACACAAAATGCACGGTCTGCACCGGTGAAACGCTCCATGGCGACTGAATTCCCAGAAACCGTCGGTACTCCCCCCGCACCGCGCGCGCCACTCATGCGCGCCTTTTGTATTTTATTTGAAATTTACATTTCTAACGACTTATGGGCCACCTTGTATATAGCAGAAAAACTGATAGCAATATATGATGGGTGTGTGGGCTTAGTTGCTAGGCAAATAAAAGCGTCTTCACTCTTCCAAAAATGTATATATTCTTCTTTTACAAAGATAGTTTATAATTACAAGCACGAGGCCAAAAAGATAAAAAGAAATGAATAAGAAAAATACAATTAATTAGAAGTAAGGAGTGCTTGAGATAGGAAGCCGAGAATAAGTTAGTCGCGATTTAAAATAACCGTTATTCGGGCGGCGCGAGCGTGGGGTCTAGCGCTGAGGCCGTTTTTAATGCAGACTGGCGGTAAAAACCGAAGGCGCCCGGACTGTCACGAAAGCAGATTTAACGGAGCCGAGCATTCCCGACCGCAACCGACACGAACCTCGCGTCGACGCGTACGCCGTTACCTAAACATGCAAAAGAATGACAAAATTGCATGTCGCCACATCAGCCCCCCCGGAGACCTTTAGGGTCGATAGAAATCAGGGAATCGTACTCGGCGACCGTAGCGAGACGTCCTAAATTGCGGAGGAGTTGAAAGTGCTCTTGTACCATCACTCGCAGCGTTAGTCCCATGCGTTCTAGGCATAGTCGACGTCGCACCAGAACTACCTGGTTCATCCGTCAAGATATAGGCCGGTTTCAACCTGTCGATCGAGACGTTGACTATTCTACCAGCAACGTCGATTTTGAATTTTTTTTTACCGCGCTCTATTACCTTATACGGACCGGCATAAGGTGGTTGTAAAGATCTCCGTACAAAGTCCTGTCGTAAAAATACATGTGAAACAGTCGATAAATCTTTAAAAACGAAGATTTTATGCGTACCGTGTCGAGTAACTATTGTAGGTTGTAACCTTTTTATATGTAAACGCAACCTGTCCAGAGTCGGTGTAATCAGTCAGTCTGTCAGCCGTCGGTTCAAACAAGTCGCCGGGTAACTTAAGCGGTTCTCCGTAAACTAGTTCAGCAGTAGAAGCAGACAAATCGTCCTTCCATGCACTACGAATACCCGGAAGTACAGGTGGAAGTTTCTCGGTCCAGTTCTCGTCTGCGTGACACATAATAGCTGCCTTAAGTTGTCGATGGAAACGTTCCACTAGACCATTGGCAGCAGGATGATACGCAGTAGTTTGTATATGTCGTGTACCTATAAGCGCTGATATCTGACTGAAAAGATGGGATTCAAACTGTTTCCCCCCTATCTGTGGTTACCTTTTCTGGGCAACCAAAACGTGATATCCACGATGATATAAAAGCTTTTGCTACACTCTCCGCTCTGATGTCCTTTAACGGCACTGCCTCTGGCCACCTGGTAAACCTATCTATAACTGTGAAGCAGTATCGGTAATCATCAGAGACGGGAAGTGGACCTATCAAGTCTACGTGAACATGAAAGAAACGGGCCGTAGGAAGCTTAAAATCCTGGATAGGGGCGTGTACGTGTCTCGATACTTTCGATCTCTGGCATGAGATACACGAGCGCGCCCAACTCCGGCAATCCTTCCTAATGCCCGGCCATACATACCTCTCAGTCACCAGTTTAATAGTTGCCCTAGCACTTGGATGACTAAGTACATGAATATTGTCAAAAACCATTTTACGGAATGCAGGTGTTATGAATGGTCTGTGTCTAGGCCCAGATATGTCACAGAAGATTTTCGTACCACCAATACAGACCTTCTGTAACTTGAGAGACGAACCGGTTCGTAAAATATTATTGAGTTTTGAGTCCGTGTCCTGAGAAGCTGCTAAGGCAATAGGGTCTAGTGAGCATGTTATTGCATCCGTTCTTGATAACGCATCCGCAACCACATTGTCCTTCCCGGTAATGTGACGGATATCCGTTGTAAATTGGGATATAAAATCTAAATTGTCGCGGAGAGCAAGCGTCGCGAGACTTCTTAAAGGCTGAAATAATTGGTTTATGATCAGTCATTATAAAGAACGGTTTTAATTCTATCATATATCGAAAATATTTTACTGACTCGTAAATAGCTAAGAGTTCACAATCATATGCACTGTATTTAACTTGCGTTGGTGAAAGCTTACGAGAAAAGAATCCTAACGGCTGCCAATGACCTAGGACCTTCTGCTGCAATACTGAACCAATGGCGGAGTTGGATGCGTCAGTTACTATGGCCAACGGAGCAGACATATCTGGATGAGCCAGAAGAGCGGCATTAGCAATGCTTGCCTTACAAGCATTAAAAGCGCTTTCTAGGTTAGCAGTCCAGTTAATGTTGCTCTTGCTCTTCACCGATGGACCACTAAGTAGTGCATGGAGAGAAGTCTGAAGCTTGGCAGCATCCTGTATAAAGCGTCTATAAAAGTTTAATGCTCCTAAAAACCGCCTAAGATCCCTGATAGTTTCAGGTAGTTTAAAGTCAAGAATAGCCTTCACCTTGTCACCAACCGGTTTAGTGCCTTCCGAAGAAACCAGGTAGCCCAGAAACTCCACCTGCGGCACGGCGAATACACACTTATTTGTATTTAATAAAATACCGTATTCGCAGAAACGCGAAAATACCGCACGTAGATGTTCCTGGTGCTTCATCTCATTAGCGGAAGCAACTAATACGTCATCAATGTACGCAAAGCAGAACTCGAGATCCCTGAGGACCTCGTCCATAAAGCGCTGAAAGGTTTGCGAGGCATTCCTCAGGCCAAAGTTCATTAGTGGGAATTCAAAAAGTCCGAAGGGTGTCGTAATAGCTGTTTTCTCTACATCCTCTATCGCAACCGGTATCTGATGGTACGCTCGCACTAAGTCTAATCTAATAAAAGTTTTGCAATTAAAGAGATTGTGCGAAAAGTCAGCAATGTGGCGTACTGGGTATCGATCTGGTATCGTGCGAGCGTTTAGTGCACGGTAATCCCCACAGGGTCGCCAACCTTCGCCTTTTCTAGGCACTAAATGGAGGGGTGACGACCATGAGCTCTGCGACCTACGCGCTATACCCGTACGAACCATTTCTTCAAACTCCTGCTTCGCGATTTTTAAGCGATCAGGTGCTAGTCGCCTTGGTCGCGAACACACAGGTGGGCCTGGAGTCGATCTGATATAATGCTGCGTATGGTGCTTGATTTTCGGCTCCAAAGGAGCTCCGATCGGCCGCATTATATCAGGATATTCTTGGAGTATCCGATGGAACGCTGAATCACCTGAAATGACCTTTTTGTGCGGGCACGGGCAAGCAAATGCAATCGAGGCGACTGATGTAAGCGAAGTGCAATTATCAATTAATCGCGAATTACGCACGTCCACGAGTAAGTTATAAAAGGATAGAAAGTCTACACCTATTATCGGCTTGCTCACATTAGCTATTACAAAGCGCCAAGAAAATGCGCGCCTTAAACCTAAATCTAAACATAAACTTAACCAACCATATGTAGCGATTACAGTATTATTTGCAGCAAAAAGCTAATAATTAGTTTTATTGCGTCGCTGCATGCGCACTAAGCTCAATGGGTAAACACACAAGTCAGATCCAGTGTCGATTAAAAACTGCACTTTACTTTTAGCGTCAGTGACAAACAAACGCTTAGCGTTCGACTTACACTCATCAGCGGTCGCAGCTATCGACCGCCCAACTAGTTTTTTGGATAATTACAGGGCTTTATACACTTAGCTGCTTTCTCGCCGTAGTTGAAGTGATACCAGCAGTATCGCTGGCCATCAGCACGAGAATGACTTCTCGACTGACTGCGGCGCCGGCTGCTGGATTTCGACCTCCTTTTCGGGAAGTCACGACGTCTTCTTGCTGTCGACATTTCATCGAGCCTCTTGGTCAGCGCATCAATCTTCCGATTTAGGTCTTCGAATGCTGGAGATGAGCATAAAGTGGATGTGGTAGCTACTTGTTGTGCTGACGTTTGTGGCGTGGCCTCAGCTACTTTATCGGCTAATTGGGCAAGTTGGTCGAGCGGAAGGTTATCTTGCATAGCCTCTATAGTTTGTAGCAAACTGGGTAGCCGACTCGACCATAAGGTACGCAGGATCTCATATTGGAACCCTGATCCAGCTAAACCACGAATATGCCGCAAAAAATGGCTTGGCTTGCGATCTCCCAATTCCTCATTCATGAGCAACTGTTTGATTTGCTCGCTTCTTGAAGCAGATAGTCTAGCAATCAACTCACGTTTTAATGTGTCGTATTTCTCGTTCGTCGGTGGTCTAATTATTAGATCTTCGACTTCCGCAGCAATTTTTGGATCCAACACTGATATTACATGATAATATTTTGTGACATCCGTTGTAATATTCGCTAATGCGAATTGGCAATCCAACTGTGCAAACCAAAGCGTCGGTTTCTCGGGCCAAAATGGCGGCATCTTAATGCCTACTCGGCAAAGTACCGCTCCCTTGTCACTAGTGCTGCTTTTCGCTGCGTCTGCGCTAGCATCTTGCCACATTTTTAATGTACTTTGTACGCTATGTTCTTCTCGGGGTCACCACTTGTGGGCTTAGTTGCTAGGCAAATAAAAGCGTCTTCACTCTTCTAAAAATGTATATATTCTTCTTTTACAAAGATAGTTTATAATTACAAGCACGAGGCCAAAAAGATAAAAAGAATTGAATAAGAAAAATACAATTAATTAGAAGTAAGGAGTGCTTGAGATAGGAAGCCGAGAATAAGTTAGTCGCGATTTAAAATAACCGTTATTCTGGCGGCGCGAGCGTGGGGTCTAGCGCTGAGGCCGTTTTTAATGCAGACTGGCGGTAAAAACCGAAGGCGGCCGGACTGTCACGAAAGCAGATTTAACGGAGCCGAGCATTCCCGCCCGCAACCGACACGAACCTCGCGTCGGCGCGTACCCCGTTACCTAAACATGCAAAAGAATGACAAAATTGCATGTCGCCACAGGTGCACCTACCAGAATTGGAATGCAGTAGTCTCAAATGTCTCACTTGAGTTGGCTATTCAAAATAATGTTATGATCTACCGAAAATAACACAGATGCAGTGCAACTTTTCATAGTAGTAGCCTAGTTAATATGATATTGCGGCAAGAAGCAAGCCATTTCCTTATAAGCAGAAGATTGTCCCTTACTGATTTTTTATAAGATTAATCTATAAGTGAAGAATTAAGATATGAATCGATAAGACCATCTCAAAGACAAGTCACAGTAGTGAAGGATGTCAAAGCTTTACTATACGACTCTGCTGGGATAATAAAATTTAAAATGACCCATGAATTAGGCACCCCATACGAAGACCTACCCAAGAGACAGAAAACCTGGGGTTGGAACACATCTAGGAAGGAGTGGAAATGCCGTATTCAAGGCGCGCCTGTTGCAAATTGGCCCGGTGTAAAGTCATCAGATGCCCTTGGTCGTGTGTATACCGTCCATGTAACTAGTTTTGAATGTTTCTGTTTACGATTGCTGCTGTACCATGTTCGGGGTCCTACAGGATATAAAGACCTTAAAACTGTCAACGGTCAGGAATGAGCAAATTATAGAGAAGCATGTGAAGCTCTGCATCTTTTAGAAAACGATAATCACTGGGATGATACCATGGAGGAAGCTGTGCAGTGCCAGTCACCAGCCAAAATTAGGGATCTTTATGCAACTCTCATATAATCTTGCGGGCTATCTAATGCACGTGAATTGTGGCACAAATAGAAAGAGTACATGGCGGAAGATATTTTGCGAAGGTTACAGCAGATACACGCGAACATGACATACAATGAACACATTTATAGTGAAGCACTTGGAAAAATTGAAGATAAAGTAATGGCAATGGTAGGAAAAAAATTAAGCGACTTTGGTATGATAAGCCCTCAGCGAACAACCGAAAATGAACTAAGTGATGAAATTATACGTGAAACAAACTACGATATACCAGCTTTTCAGCAGCAAGTAGCCGAATTTGTACCCCGCTTGCTTCCCGAACAAAAACGAGTTTTTGACAAGGTATTAGGACAAATTGAATCTGGAAATTGTGCACTTTTCTTTTTAGATGCCGCTGGAGGAACTGGGAAGACATTTTTGTTAAATTTATTATTAGCGCAAGTACGAAAAGACAAAAACATTGCTGTGGCCGTAGCTTCCTCCGGTATACCCGCCACGCTGCTAAGCAGGGGCCGCACTGCACATTCTGTTTTAAAACTCTCTCTAAATCTAGCCCAGGAAGAATCGCCGATCTGCAACTTTAACAAAAATAGTGCACGAGGTATAATGCTACGACAATGCAAACTTTTAGTGTGGGACGAAAGTACAATGTCGCATAAAAAAGCTGTAGAAGCACTAAATCGAACGCTCCAGGATTTGCGCAGCAATACCGATGTAATGGGAGGAATGGTGGTTTTACTGGCTGGTGACTTTCGCCAAACTTTACCTGTCATTCAAAAGGGCACACTTGCAGATGAAATTAAAGCATGCCTCAAGTCGTCTATTTTATGGAACAAGGTGACAAAATTCAGTTTAACTACGAATATGAGAGTGCATTTGTATAATGATATCAATGCTGGAAACTATGCTGACACACTATTAAAAATTGATGATGGGCGGTTGGAAACGGATGCTGAGGGCTGCGTTAAATTGACGAGAGATTTTTGTAATTTAGTACAGATTCATTCCGAATTAATTGCGAGCATTTATTCAGATTTAACGAACAACATGCATGAAGACAAATGGTTATGTGAAAGGGCGATTCTTGAACCAAAAAATGAGAGCGTTAACAAAATAAATTCAGATATATTAAGCGAAGTAGCAGGAGAAATATCAGAGTATTTGTCAGTAGACAAAGTTATGGACACAGAACAGAGCACTTCATATCCCGCAGAGTTTCTAAATTCTCTAGAGTCATCAGGTGTGCCCTCACATAAGCTTCAATTAAAATTAGGCGTCCCAGTCATGCTAATGCGAGATTTAGATGCTCCTCGGTTATGTAACGGGACAAGGCTGCATGTGACACATCTTGGACGGAACGGATAATCGCTGCTACAATTTTCACAGGCGTAGGAAAAGGTGTAAATATTATTATACCACGGATCCCTATAATTCCCACAGTACTTCCTTTTAAATTCAAAAGGTTGCAGTTCCCTATTAAGCTCAGTTTTGCAATGACAATTAATAAAGCGCAAGGGCAAACGTTACAGGTAGCGGGGGTCAACTTAGAAAAACCGTGCTTCTCTCATGGTCAGCTGTATATAGCATGTTCGCGTGTGTCAAATGCCTAGAATCTCCACATTCTTTCCCCGAATGGAAAAACATATAACATTGTGTATAGTAGCGTCTTAAAATAGTGTTCAGTTAGTTTTTTTTTCCAAAATTCCCACAATCAATTAATCAGAATTCCCACAGATCTTCCCTTTCAATTTAAAATTTCCTATTTAGCTCAGTTTCTTTTCAATTCCAAATGCTGCACCTCTGACGGACCTATTAAGCTCAGTTTCCTTTCAACTCAAAAAGCTGCATCTCTGACGGATCTTTTATTTGGCTCAGTTTTCTTTCAATTCAGAAAACTGCATCTTTGACGAATTAATTTAGCTCAGTTTCTTTTCATTAGTATTCAGTTTCCTTTAATTAAAAAAATATCCCATTTCCATTTGGAATAAACAGGCTATTGCCTGTTTATTCCAAATGGAAATGGGATATTTTATATGCTTTCTTATATGCTGCGATTCAAAACATTTAAATAGGCTGACAAATCAATTTTGCTCAGTTTCCTTTTAATGGCTGCATCTCTGACAAATCTATAAAACTCAGTTTTCTTTCAATTCAAAAAACAATGGATAGTTCATTTCCCAGTGATCATGCGGGCGAAGCCGCGGGTAACAGCTAGTGCTTTATAAGTTACGCATATTTTCCCACTAGTTCAGGGCCTGATTTTTTGCTATGTAGATAAGAACATTTCACTACAACAGTTTTTTCAAGTATGTAGATTTTTTGTAACTATAACAGCAAATGTCACTATGAAATGACGAAATAGCTTTACCAAACCAAACATTTGACCAATACTGTTAGGTAAATACCGCTAATGTGCATTATTATAAAATATATTATACAGTTATGGCATTGGTACCTAAAATTGATAGTATTAATGCTTAAGAACCCCATTCGAACAAATAGTAAGGCATACATTATAGTTAAATCGGTTTTTATCACTCCTGTAAAGTGGTCCATTTACACATTTGCGGTACTGAATGCCGAATGATGATATTATGTGTGATAATAAAGCACAATTTTTTGTTAAATATTTTCTAGTTATTGTGAAAAATATCCAAATTACAGAAATCGTTTAGGCTATTATAAAGTGTGAGTATTCTGTTTAAAGGTGAATTATTGCGTAGATTAGTTTTATATCTTTTTACTCTGAACAGTAAATTAGGAAGTGGTAGTTAGTTTGTGGCTGAAGTATTTATTTTTGCAAACAATTAATACGAGGCGTGATGCTAAATGCAAGTTTTATAATGCTTCAAAGTATATGATCCACTGCAGTAAACAAACCCAGAAAAATATATGATATTGTCCAGGATATACAAACTCATCCACTTGCTCAATTAACTCTCCTTCTATTCTTATTTCACATACCGTTTTGCTTTCTTCTCTTTCAAAAACCATCACTTTCGTCTTACATGCGTTCACTTTCATTCCCCTTTCTTTTAAGGCCTGCCGCTGATTGCAATTTTTTGTCACCGTGATTTATAATTACTGTCACCTGCTGTCACCCACGATGCGCTCAATGAATCTGTTCTTGGGTAACAAATCGCGTTCATTTTTGTAATGGACTTCAATGAGGTTGCCGTGATTTGTGCTCTTGAAATACGTAGAAGAAAAATGAAACGGAAAAAACGCTACTGGGTGCATCCTATATACATGGAAAGATTATTTAAAGGAAAATTCTACACTATATATTCTGAATTACGTCAGTATCCACCAAAGTCTTTTAATTATCTTCGTATGTATATAAACTCTTTTGAATTGCTGGCTTTGGTAGGTCCTGACATTTCAAGATACAAAATTTCGCAAAGCTATTCCAGCAGAAGAAAGGTCCCATAATCTTCCTTTTAAAATTATATCGGAATATTGCTTTAATTTTTTTGCATATAATGCAGGCCTCTTCTCTACCTCCTCTTTTAATAATTCATTGTCAATGTCTTCATCTTGCAAAGAAGATGACATCTTTAAAAACAAAACATAGCTATACTTTAAATAGCATATGTCTACTCCGAACGCGCGGCGCCGGCCGAGTGACAAAAAGTCACCAGTGAGCGGACTCCCATAGTAATGCACAGGGCGAGTGACAGTCACGTCACTCCGGTGTTGCCTGCCGCTGCAACTATTTGTCACCGTATTATCACGTCACCATAATGAGCGCACTCAATATAGTTTTCATTGATTTCATTGACAATTGAATAAGTGACAAAAAGTCACGTCGACAAAAAATTGCAATCAGCGGCGGGCCTTATTCCCACTACCACTAGGTGTACCGGGTTTAGGCTCGTTTTGTTAGGTATGATGATTCCTTACCTCCGGACTTGATGGAGTGACCTGAAGTTGTACTTTAGTAATCGCTACTGGAACTGGTCGCCAAGTACTGCCAGATGTGCCGTGTTTGGGCTCGTTTTTTAGGTATGATGAGTCCTTACCTCCGGACTTGACGGAGTGACCTGAAGGTATACTTTAGTAATCGCTAATGGAACTGGTCGCCGTGTACTACTAGGTGCCGAGTTTGGGTTCGTTTTGTTAGGTATGATGAGTCTTTACCTCCCGACTTGACGGAGTGACCTGAAGGTGTAGTTTAGTAATCGCTAATCGAACTGGTCGCCAAGTACTACTAAATGTGCCGTGTTTGGGCTTTTTTTTTAGATATGATGAGTCCTTACCTCCGGACTTGACGGAGTGACCTGAAGGTGTACTTTGGTAATCGCTAATGGAACTGGTCGCCGTGTACTACTAGGTGCTGAGTTTCGGCTCGTTTTGTTAGGTATGATGAGTCCTTACCTCCGGACTTGACGGAGTGACCTGAAGGTGTACTTTAGTAATCGCTAATGGAACTGGTACGCCGTGTACTACTAGGTGCTGAGTTTCGGCTCGTTTTGTTAGGTATGATGAATCTTTACCTCCGGACTTGACGGAGTGACCTGAAGGTGTACTTTAGTAATCGCTAATGGAACTGGTCGCCGTGTACTACTAGGTGCTGAGTTTCGGCTCGTTTTGTTAGGTATGATGAGTCCTTACCTCCGGACTTGACGGAGTGACCTGAAGGTGTACTTTAGTAATCGCTAATGGAACTGGTCGCCGTGTACTACTAGGTGCTGAGTTTCGGCTCGTTTTGTTAGGTATGATGAATCTTTACCTCCGGACTTGACTGAGTGACCTGAAAGTGTACTTTGGTAATCGGTATTGGACCTGATCGCGTACTTGGTGCCGCGTACGCGGTTTACCTGATTACCAAAGTACACCTTCAGGTCACTCCGTCAAGTCCGGAGGTAAGGACTTGACTCATCATACCTAACAAAACGAGCCCAAACACGGCACATCGAGTAGTACTCGGCGACCAGTTCCATCAGCGATTACCTGTTGGAGATTCTTTACGTGGTGGAGCCATGCTGCAGCCACATATAGTTGTAGCATGAATGGGTCGGCTCGACCGGGGAAGGACCACGCTCTCACAGAATACCAGCGTGAGGTGGTAGCTTGATGCTGCTGTGTTTCGTATGGTGAGTGTAGGGAGCCGGAGACCCTTTTTACTGGAAATGAGGCGTTCCATCTTGGTCCTCACGGGTGACAACGCATCTGCATTTTGATTCTTGGTCGAGGATGGATGTAGATGTCTATAGGTCACAGCAACCACTTACCATCAGGTGGACTGTGTGCTCGTTTGTTACCCTATCCTATAAAAAAAAAAGTCTCCATAGATTGTCTCATAGGGATAATATTTGCCATAGTTGCCACGCTTGGCAAGCGGGTTGGCAACTGCAGATTTTTATTTTTAGTTGTTATTAGGAAGACAGCAGCGTCTTCCTTCAAAACTAATAAAACAAAAAATCCCATCTTCTGATTTGCTTCCCTACTACACCTGTTACGACACCCACGGGATGATATGGGGTAGAGGATTTTTATATTCTTTACATTTTCTAGACTCTATTGCGATGTATCTTATAGAAGGGTGACCATGCCCGCGTACAGTATTCTAAAACACTTCAGACTATATAAATGTAAGGATATATTTGAATATTGATATTCTTAAAGATCTTTGTATTTCTTAAAATAAATCTCATTTTAGAGGCTTGTATCGGGATATGAAATGAAGGGTTTTATTCAATATAGATTATTACATAATATTTATTGAAAGTCATTTTTTTATTTACCACTGGTTCGGAAAATAACTCTGTCCTAGGAAAAACCAACATGAAACCCAGCAGGTTTTTTTAGACATATTTCACTCTACAATAATTTTTTTTAATTATTTTTAATATCTCTTTCGCTAATATTTTATAATATAATAATAACCTAATATATTTCTAACAATATAAATTATAGGTAGAATTCAGGCAGATCTGACTGGGAAAAGACTTGCGTCGTTAGATGTAAAGTGGGATTTACTCGTGCGGTCTACAATGACACGAGCCCAAGAGACGGCTTCGATAATAGCCAAGCATCTACCTCAAGATTTACAAATAAAAGACTGTCAACTTCTTGAAGAAGGTGCGCCCATTCCACCCGAGCCACCAGTTGGTCATTGGGCACCTGAACCAAAAGTAAGTTTCAAATCATCATCATAAAATTAAAAAAGTTGAACCAGTTTTGAATTGTGAGTTCATTTTTCTTTTGTATTATGAGCTTGTTATTTTATTGTCAGTGTGACTTTGGAGTAAATCACATATTTTATATGTCTACCATCTAAAAACTTTAATTCAATCAAAAGGCAGTTTAACAAAACTGAATAAATATGTACATTCTATAATGCATACATTGTGGATGAAACATTTAATCATCCAGTTATGCTATTATTTTGACATTATCAATTGTATTGGACAATGATATGCTTATAACTGATAAGTTGCTTATAATAAATATGTTTTGAAAGGTTCCATTGAATAATTCAATTCTCTTTTCATTATCTGTCAGTAAAATTATTATGTCCAGCATTTTTGCTAAATTGTCAGAAGACGAAAAGACAAGACAACGAAAAACCAATAATAAGTTTTACACTATTATACATAATATGTATAATATCAGAAAATAAAAAGGAAAAATCTAATAGTGTATATATTATATACACTATTAGATTTTTCCTTTTTATTTTCTGATTTTAATATCTTTTGTTTTACAAACTTTTCATAAAATTATTTATTTCTAGTAAAGTAAGTAGCACTAGAGACTAGACACTCTTGCTTAAAAATTAAAAGTAGTCATTATTAATAAAATAAAATACATTATTCTGCAGTTTTATAATATACACTATACATATATGCGCCCTATACTCTATTGTGACGAGTCAAAATGTGTCAAAAAAGGCACGTATGGCAATTCACAATGCTGTGTTGGTCCCTACTTTAACGTATGGTAGTGAAAGTTGGGTGTGGCAGAAGAAGCACGAGAGTAGAATAAACGCAGTAGAAATGCGGTCCTTAAGAAGTATGTTAGGGCTGAATCCGAATGACAGGGTGAGAAATTGTGTGATAAAATAAGAGTGTGGTTTGCAAGATGATGTTGTGACCAGGATTAAGAAAGGAATGCTTCGGTAGTTTGGTCATGTGAAAAGAATGAATGAGGAAAGAGTGACAAAGAAAATTTATGTTGCAGAAGTGAATGGCAGAGTCGGAAAGGGATGGCCTAGGCGAAAATTTATCGACCAAATTAGCGATTTATTGAAAACGGGCCAAATTAGGAGTACCCTTAACCGACGAGCAAGTATGCGTAGGTATATAGATGTGAAATAGGCGAGAGAGGTGTGTCAGGATCGTGCCAAATAGAAGTCGTAGTCTCTGCCTACCCCTCTGGGTGACAGGCGCGGTGTTTATGTATCTATTTTTTATATTTTATAATATTATAATTCTATAACATAAAATACATAATATGCAAAACAACTTATGTAAACACTTAATTTTTATAATTTTCATTATGACACCAACAAAAGAATACATTTATTATAAAACACAGTTTCTTTTATGTTGATACATTTGTGTCATATATATATATATATATATATATATATATATATATACCCATTAATAAGTATTGTGTTTAAATAAGTTGTTTTTGCAAAATAACTTCATTTTTAAAATGACAGCCCAGTTTGCATACCTAATGCCATTTACATTGGTTGGAATTTTACTAGCAACATATTTACTAACAGTTCAGTAGCATGCAAAAGTAATACAAAATCATCTTTTGCATTAACTTATTAGTAGTATATTCATTGAGATTCATATGTAGAAAAATATTCTTGCATTTTCCAAAAAATTAAAATCCAAATTTGTAAACTTAGCATTTTTGCATGATATATAGTTGCCTATGCGATTTTCTCTGTAAGTGTTACTTATCTGATCCCGACTTTATAAAATTACTCAAAGTGTTTTCACATAATACCACATAAATTTACCTACCACATAAATATCAATTTTAAGATCAATTCTTATATCTATAGTTATATTTTAATAAAGAATAATTGAACATTTTTGAAAACATTAAATAATTCTTTCCATGACCACTAGCTTCAGGCAGTAGGGTTATAGCAATGCTGGGTAGTTCATTAATGGAGTATGATTGGGCACGTGTAGCAGTTCTTCCAGGACGGGGCGCGAATAGAAGCTGCGTTTCGGCGGTACTTCCACAGGGCGCCACCCGACCAGACGAAGGACTCCTTCACAATTCTTGTTTGTCACGCGAACGTCATAAGATTCTTTGTTTGCAAGTAAGTAACTTTTCTTTATAGAATATGGATGGCAAACGAGCACACATTCCACCTGATGGCAAGTTGATGCGGCCCATAGACATCTACATTTAACCTCGATTAAGAATCAAAATTTAGATGCGTTGTCAGCCCTGAGAACTAAGATAGAATGCCTCGATTAAAGTAACACGGGTCTCCAGTTTTCTACGCTCACTATACGAAACACAGCGGCAGTAAGCTGCTATTTTAAGCTGGTGTTCTGTGAGAACGTGGTCCTTCCCCGGTTGAGCCGACCCATTCGTGCTAGAACCATAATATAACTGCAGCGTGGCTCTGCCACATATGCTTAGACCTAGTTGTTTCTGTAATAGTCTTAAACTAATAAGAATTCTGGTTTCATAACTTTATTCGGTCAAAGTTAACGGTACCTTTTTATTTTTATTATTATCAACTAGAGGTATTAAGTGATATAAATTTATTCAAATGCCAGTTTTACCCACACCAGTGTATCTGTAAACTAACAAACATGGCTCTGGTGACCAATAAATGGTGGTATATCCCGTCGGTAATAACGAATCTAAAACTCACAGATTGTTAATGGTTGTTAATATGAGGGATATCGCATCTGTGCTCTTTAGCTCGACCTTCTAATATCGCAAACCTTGTTTTTCTTTTTAAATTTATACATGGCCATGGATATAGAGCCCCTCAGCCATAATATTAAAAGTACAGACCAGTCTGATGTGTATTTTGTTAACAAAGTTGTATAATATGCTCATACGTAACTATAGAATTCTATAATACACAATAGAATGGCTTTCAACCTTATTTTGTACGACGATAGGCGTCGCCTAGCACGTATACAAGCAATAACCTCGTATTATCACTACTATAAACACGATTCGTTGTGTTGACAGACAGATTTTAATACATATTTATTTGTAAATAGCGTGCAATTTGGCATTTTCTAAATAATTTGCATGGGAAATTTGAAAACGCTTGTAACGTCAAAACTCATCTCGTGTTGACGTTTATACGTGTGAATTGACGTGTTAGTGACATTTTAGTGGCTACACGGGCTCCGCCCACTCCCCCGTTCTATGTATGTATTATAGTATTCTATGTGCGTAACACTGTCAAGTTTTTAGAAGATTTTGACGACTGCTTAACCCAGCGGACAGATAAAGTACTTGTGCCATTATTTCAACTAATACTTAGTACAACAAAATTAGTTGAAACAATGTTACAAGTGCTTTATCTGTCCACTGGGTTAATCACTCGTCAAAATTTTCTAAAAACTTCGCAATGTTACGTATAAGCATATTATGAACAACTTTGTGAATTAAATACACATCAGACTGGTCTGTACTTTTTATATTTAAATTTACGTGTCTATCTTTCCTTTTTTATACTAGGCGGTGACACGCCTGGAATTCAGACGGTTAAGACCAACTGCTTACATATTTTAATTTTTATACTACAGTAAATCCACTGGGTTTTTTTCAATAGTCCAATTACTTGTAGCTTTCCTTGTTTAAAGTTGGTTACGGAAACAGTTTGCTCAGACGGTCTAATTAGATGGTTTATTATAAAAATCTTTTTTTATTTATTTCAGGGCGCTCCAATTTCCACCCGAAGGATGGCTACGTATATCACTTAATCATGGATCTATAACTTGGGTGTCAATTCTACCCAATGGCAATGTAGTGTTACGGGCCCTCAGTGACACGGGTCACATGGACCCCAAGCACATCACAAGCCGGTAAACACTGACTAATTATTGTAGACAAAACTAATTAATACAATGTAAGAAATAGGCAATTATTATAATTGGGTCGTGTTAGATTGAAGGCGTTTTTATTAGCACAAAATAAATGTGCTTGATTCGAAAGTAGGTTTATGCAATTTCAATATTTAAGACGTATGTGATAGTTTATTTTAATTTTTATAAACGTGAACAAAAAAAATTACTTTTACCTCGTGTTTGTATAGATTTGGGTTTATAAATCAATGCTATTTTGTGTGGTAACTTAATTAAAGCGCTCCTTGAATCAATTTCTCTCATTGCATTATTGTAATAGTGTTTCAACGAAAATACCATTTTACAAATAATTGTTGATATAATTCATGCTATGAAAGTATATATTTTCCTATCCCAGTAATCGTTGTATATTTCAGCTTTAAACCCAGCATTTATTTATGATGACATAAAATTAATTAAATGTAAAAATGATTTACTATTATGCCCAAATATATTATTAACAAACACTATTTTATTTAGGATTAGAAATGATAGCTAATGAAGTTAGTATGTGTTCAAATACTTTTGCATTACAAATGTTAACCTTTGACATATTATTTTAATAATATTTACATGTTTTTATACATTAACACACATACATAGTATGTCTTTTCCAGTAATAATAATATCTATGACATTATAAAAAGTATTATTTATATTGACGTTATGAAAAGTATAACCTGAAATACAATTTTATCAAATGTGTACTTTAGAAATTTTAAGTGATAATTAAATTAATGAAATTAAATATAAACAACAATGTTTATTCATATAAGTAAATGATGTATTAACAAATCTTAAAAAAATTTAAGAAAGTATCTGTATATGTTACTTCAACAAAACGTTAATAAGTATTTATTTTTTAAGTTCTAATATAATATTAGATATATATGTAAATAAAAATTTTACTATCTGTTCTTAATGAATGCCTTATTTTTTTCTACTCTATGTAAGAAGCAAGATCTTTCGTATTCTGTTAACGCCGGCCATTCTTATCTTGTAGCCGACCCAAAAAGCTTTCGAAGCGTCGATTAAACCAGACTTCACAACAGTAATGGTGGCCTAATTTGAGGCCATTTGACGGGGCGTACAGCGTGAGGACGCGTACAAACAAATCGAAGCCTCCACTGGGAACACTAAGACCGTGTTTGTCATACGCGTCGAACGACCCGCCTCGCTCCAAGCTCGATTAAATCGGGCATTATGTTTTTACACTAAGATTTAAGACAAGAATAAATATATAAAGAAATAATTTATTGGTGAACGAAAAAATTATGTTGGATGGGGTACTACTTAAAGTTATAACATATTAAGATATCACTGAAAGTTCGAGTTAGTGTCCGACTTTTTTAGTGTTTGCATTATTTAGTGTGAGACACCTATTCTTTACGAGTATCTGTTACAAGTACAGACTATCGCCCGTTTATATAAAATATATTAGATAATAGAAAGATAACTGGAATTAAGTTTCCTTGTGATGTTTTTACTTTGATCTTTCACCGATACATTCAATACGGTGAAGATATCCAAGATATGTCATCCTGCATGATCGTAACAGAACATATCGCACATTTAAAGTAAAATCGTTACTAAACGAAATTATAAAATTTTACAGGAGAGCCAATATTAGAAAAAAGTCGCCATTTTTTGTCAATAAAATCTGAGTGTAGGGTTCTTTAACACATTTAACCTTTCCCTTACTGCGGCCGCCATATAACAAAAAACAGCTTTGTAACGGCGGCCTCTGTCATCAACTCAGCTGGCGGCACTTGTTTTAAATATTTATGTTTCTCACGACCTTTCATTTATGTTTAATGAGGTCTTATTATAGATCTCTGTTTACATTATGACACGTGATTTACGAAAGTATTTTTTTTTTTTCATTTACAGTATTATTTATTTTGATTTATATTATTATAGTCACTTTACCATTAATAATTTGTTCATTATGGTATATTACTATGAAATTACAGTGCAACTGATGTTACTAAATAGAAAACTATTAAAATTTCATAAATACAATAATATTATTTAACATTTAAATTAAAAATCATAAAGTTGGCATTTGCTGTGGTGTTATAATATTACCAAATAAAAAAAAACATTCCAAAATTAATAGTGTTTTATTATAATTTAAAGACAGATCCATACAATCATTTGGCATAGTTATTCATCAATCGGTCCTGAGAAATTTGTACCTTTAAATCACAGCATGTACGTATATTACTATATTAACTACTTGTTATGTATCTTATTACATTTACAATCAGTTTGACGAGGAACAAACCAATTGGAAATAGCATTTTACTTAATTTAACAAAGTTACAATCACAGCATTATTTCCCTATCCACGAAAGTTACTCAAGGCTAATCAAAGTTATGTTGACTTGTAGGTATCACTTAATTAGAATAATGAGGCAACCCTATTGCCATATAAAATGTTATATAAAAAATTAATCTCGTAAAAAACTTAAAAATAATGTTATACTTATTGTTTTTCTAAATCAATAATCATCAATAATAAGTTGTCTTATTACAATAACATCTCGTTTTAGTATTGCTAAAACAAGATGCTGTAATATGACAATGCGTAACTCTGTGGTATTATATTACTGTTAATTAAACTCTTTAGGTCGCCGTTTTTTCTATCACTTAATTTTAATCTAAACTGATATAAAGGCTTCAACTGAAAATCTTGAAGATCTGTGCTAGTAAGTGTTCGAGACGAACGATTGTTACGGAATTGTATTTCTTTGAAATCTGTATCTGAGTAGGAAATTTTATAATAAATGCCAACGTGGTTGAAATCTTGATGTTTTTAAAATTTCATTATTTTAATGTCACTCATTTTAACTGTTCCGATTCAGTATTTTTTGAAAATTGAGCACCGCATATCTCTGTAAGATTTTTTATATCAACAAAGTCTGAATAGGACATTTCGGTAACATTGTAAGGATTGCCTTTCTTTCGTGCAGTTCTGATAATGTTCACGTATTGATCTTGTGTGTACACAGGACCAGAACGTAAGCACTTTTTAACGGCTTTTTCTATCACAGAATGAACAGAATCGTTTTCGTTTTGTGTGTGCCCACTAATTAAATATTTGTGTGTAATAGACTTAATTTTAAGAACAGATAAGGCGTATAAATACATAGAAAATATAAACTTATTCTTTTGCTAACCACAGCAATTATCAGAATAAAATGTGATTCGTAAATTATTGTCATTTATTTCTGATGCCCTCTTTGACAAATACTTCCAAACACACGTTGCTATTTCGTTAGCTCCTCTTAATGCCTCGACCTCGCTCCAGACAAAACAATCACAATAGTCTTTCGCTAATTCACTTATAGTAAAATTACAAGCATTGAGCTTACACTTGTAATATAAAGTAGAAACATCTCCTTTCGGAAGAGGCGGCATTGCCTGGAGGTCATAACAGGCAACAATGTAGTTTTCCTTAACCATTGTTTTGTCATTTGACTTTTCCTGGCGACATAATTCTTTTTCAAGCTGGTGTTGGTCGTATCTGTTTTGCAATTCTATTGTTTTATCAACAGCGTTTTTAAAGCTAATGCATAGTTCGCACTGGTCTTTTTTAGTTGTGTGAAAGCCAATATTGTAATCTTCATTAAACACTTTTCTATATGTATGAATTTTAGCAGCTTCAACACCATCACTCAAGCATTGTGTTTGGTAGTCGGTATAAAGATCTGTAAGGTTTTTACCCCCATCAATAAATTTACGAGTCGTTTGTTGTCTTACATAATGAGATTCAATTCTTGGGATTGAATCTATGTGGTTTTTTATTCCTTTAATTATATCTGAGCTTATTTTGTACTGTTTTCCATGTTTACCCCTTTTTTCTTCTTCAATCGTTCCCGCTTGGTTCTTTTTTGCTATTACAGTTGCAATGGGTCGATTATTAATGGCCAACGTGTTCTTGAAGAATGTTTTACAGATACGATGCTTAATATTGTTAATCTCGAATGAAAATATATGTTTAGGTCCTCTATTGCTATTATGTATTTTATATTGATACTTAGGTGTAATAACATTAATACACTTTGCAATATAATCTCTTTGTTTAGATAAATCTCCCATTTTCCAATAATTGTCAAAAATAATTTCTCTGCCTTCCTATTTGATCAATTCGTTGCACTTTAGTCTACATTTTTCCCCACATGTGGGTCCTATCTGCTTCTTTGGCATGACTTTTTTTAACTGGGACACAGAAGTATATTGTCGCCCACTATTACGAAGTCTTTTAGCATCTTGCCTCACGGATGCTTTTGGAAATCCTTTACGCCTTCGTTTGTTCGGAGTTCTGTTTTGTTCTGGAGGAGCCAAATTATTTTCTTCAACTAGTTGTACAGAGATACTATTTTGAGGAGTTGGGCTAAATAATACACGCCTAGGTGGGGTTGCTGGTACATAATCAGCATCACAATCTGCCTCATCAGGGGAAAAGTCCTTACCCGATTCAGACGCACTAGATGAAGATGATGAAGATGAACTTGAAGATGATTACGAGCTAGTTGAATCTGATCTTGCTCTACTGCTAGGACCTGGTCTGGTAAGGTCTTCTTCTGGAGTTAATTCTTGAAAACCAGTACCGCTCAAATATGGATTTGGTATTCCGTCATCAACTGGTTGAACATCAGCTTCCATAGTATGACTAACGGACTGAGGTAGTACTTGTTCTTGTAATAAAGAAGGAGATCTACAAGTATCGACAGTAATCGGATTTGCATCGCGTGAAAAATTATAATCCAGGTCGTCCATGGATATTAGATTGGGGTTTTCAGTACTTTCGGAATCTTTCTTAGATTCCATAGCCTCCAAAATTCGTGACAAACGTGGGTTCCGTAAATGCGCCATGACCTGAAACAAGTGGTTTTATTATTATTGTATAATTATTATAATTGACCTTTTAACTTAAATAAATTTAGTTACTTTAACTACAACTTTTATTTATATTAGTAGTAAAGTGATACTAAAAGAAATGTGTAACGTTATTATTAACTGTTTCATAAACTGTGAAGTAAATTTTAATACTAGATGGAATTTAAACAAAATGTAATATTTTTTACTTCTATAATTTTTATGCAAACTTACGTTGCGTAGAGAAATAAACTGTGACTAACATAAATGTCCCACTATTGTAAATAAGGATATGATTTAATTTACTCTTTACTTATTCTAAAACTGTAACTAAACAAATAGTTACTCTTTATAGATAAACGTTATTGGAATAATACCTAAAAAAATTAAAAGCAAACTGTGACTATACAAACAGTAACATTTTATCAATGAAATTTTATTATGAATTGCGTAATTTCATAACACAAAAACTGTGTTTATACAAATTGAAACACTTCCTATTAAAACAAATTAACAACTTACCTTTTCTGTGACATACAGCCGTGTTTATCCAAATAATAACACTGTTACTTTAAACTTCCGTTATCACTCTTCTACGAACATGTTCTTACTGATATAGACACAATATTGTATTTCGCGAGCCGATCATAACTCGGTTTAGTAACGTTTTAATTTACCACTAGGTACAAAAATGACAAGTTTATGTTGTAGTTTACGTATATTTTACACAGATGGCATTGATAATTCATGAAAATTTTCGTTTAGTAACGGTTTTACTTCAAAGGTGCGATATGTTACTGTAACATAGCTAGCAGAGTTCATTCTACGTGGACGACGTGGAAAGTTTTGCGAAACTAAAAAAAGTTCTAAGGCTAAAGTTTTTATTACAAAACCTTTTTAAATAATTCACCTCCAGCCCTATTTAAAGTTTCATGCGTCCGAACAATTTATCGAAAACCTATTTTTGGTCTATTAGCCACAGTAAAAGTACAATGAAATGAAATTAAGGTGATACTTCGAAAATTTGGTGGTTTTTCTATTTAATATATTTTTTTAAGTTTTGTAGATTACAAACCAAAATTTTGGTATATGATATTCAACTATATGACCTTGGATTTCATAAAAGGAAAACACGATATCATGAAATTTTCGCGATAGAAAAAAATTGCAAAGTAGGCTCTGATTATTTACATTTCTCCATGACACCACAATTTTCTTACGAATAATTTCATGGAATAATTTTTAAGGCATAGTAAATAATCATATCTAAGTTCTCATAAACCAGTTTTTTAATCCATTACGAAGTTTTGTTAAAATAAATAAAAATGTTGTTTGGCGCTTACTTAGTTTTTTCCGAGCGCTTGCTGGCACTCCCGCAGTCGTCCGTTAGCTTCACCTACAAAGGAATAAGCCACGCCCCCAAAGTTCGATTCTATTTCAAGGTATCCCCTTAACATAGATTACAAAATATTGTTAGGTTGTAAGTTTTCTTATATTTACGCGAACACTATACATTGATTAAAACTACTTTTACGGATTTTATCGCGTTTTATTTATATTAAGCACCCATGGTCACGGGGGACTCGTCGGGTATTAAAATTAATATAAATAAAACGCGATAAAATCCGTAAAAGTAGTTTTAATCAAGGGTGTAAGTTGTTTTTTTCTATCTAAATATCAACTGCAACCTGCTCACAATGCAACTGGCAATGCTAATGGATGGACGCTTCTCATAAATAAATACTGTTGATGGGAAGTAGTCTTAGCAGTGCGAAAACATTGGCTTTGCACTACGCCATGCTTGCAACCTGGCCTCGGAAAGGCTATCCTGCAGTCGACTTGAAAATGCTGCTGATTTTGATGGTGATGTTACAATGTTAAAGGGTTTTAAATTTATAATATATCTTGTATTGACCTATGCAAAAACATTCACAGACACAAATCTTTCTTTTTTAAGAACGTGTCCCCAACTATATAGGATTTTCTCCTGTATTGTGGCTTTTGACATTCATAACTTCATGGACGGGAATCCGGAGTTCAGACCCGGTACTATTACTTGTATGAACGCTTACTTGTGTCGTGCGTGATTCGAACCCGCGGACCCGCATTGTCACAGCTAAACGCCAAGCCACTGCGCTATTGAGTTTACGAAAATATAAAATGTAGCGTATTTATAGGGACTGTTTGTAATAGTTTATTTTTATTTAACAAAATTATAAGTATACAATAGTAAATAATAGTCCAGTAATTATTAAAAAAATATATCTAAATATTGATTATATTTTACATTAACAGGAATAATGAAGTTCAAAATGACAAAAACTTGATAAAACCCTGTTTACAATTTTGACACAAGATTTAGCATGAATGGAATAATTATGAATGGAAGTATTAAAAGTTAATTTTGAAACAAACGTCTAGAAGTGAAGTATACTACGTAAGTGCTAATTTGACCTGAAATTATACGTTATGACCTAAAAAATTTAAATCTGAAAATGGAGCAATGATTTGAAAACTTCCATTTTACTACGAAATAGGCAGCTAATTATAAATACAATAATGAAATCTTTCTAATTAACCGCGGCATATTATTGTGTAACAATCAAATTAACAATGGGTATTAAATATTATTTTGAAAAACATTTTACAATGATTTCTTATAATTACGCGAACACTACAAATTGATTAAAACTACTTTTACGGATTTTATTGCATTTAGTTTATTTGATTTTTAATTCGAGACGTTTCATTTTAATCAATGAAATTTTTTTTTAGATATAAATGTTACATTCAACGTTAACGTGCGGTAATCGTGTTTTAAATCAATTTAGACTTAATTTAACGTCAGAGTAACAAGCACTGGAGTACGTATTATGGGCGGACACTAGACTTTCTGTGTGTAAATAGGTAGTCTGTGCTCTGGACTTTGTTTCTTCGTAGCCATTTTAAACAACGAACTAATAAGCCATTTATCCCGTGAATGGAAATTGATGAATGACTTAGTGGATATGGTATATATATGGGCTGCGGCGTAAATTACGTATATTTCTTTCTTTATTTTTTTTTAATTACAAATAACTTCTTTATTTACCTAGAGACAGTTTAGTTGGGGTATGGCTGCAAAACCTTACGGTAGTGATGCTAGTATTTACAAAATATATTTAATGTTTACTGCCATTGATTATTTTATCTTTTTTTGTAATTATAGCTAAAATACCTAAAGCTAAATATTGTAGAAAGTAATAATTTGTACCTACTTATCCTCATAAAATATAAACCTTGTATTTTTAAATATTTATTAAATAATTTTCAAAGTATTAAAAATATTTATGAAACGATGTAATTTTATTTGCTCTTATTTTTTTCTTACTAACTGCCTTGACCACAGAAATAGTAATAATAAGACAATAGAAATGAATTAGCGCTCGATTACTTCCAAAACCGATGTCGCCACCTGCAGCCGTATTATAAACATACGCAAAGCACAATGATATCTAATGTTTCACATTACATTGCTTGGCGAGCTTGTCAACGTCGCGTGCGTCGCGTATTATGGTAGAACAAAAGCATCAATGGTAATTGTACAATACGAAATGTAATAAATGCCATCTTACATAAGTAAATATCATGGTAAAGTATTCATCTAGATGTAAATTAATAAAAAAATTGATAATTAGTAAATAACTATCTTACCGATGAAATTTTATGCCTTTATTAGTTAGAATTACACGTCTTTGACGAATTTTAACTAATGAATATGCTGCAGTTCACCACTATAATAAATTCACGTACGACGTTCCCCGCGCAACTAAATCACAAAATGGTGAATGATGTTCGTCAACACATATACGTGGTAGAGCCATGCTGCAATTATATTAGTAGTATAGTTGTAGCACGAATGGGTCGGCTCGACCGGGAAAGGACCACGCTCTCACAGAATACCAGCGTGAAATAGTAGCTTAATGCTGCTGTATTTCGTATGGTGAGTGTAGAGAACCGGAGACCCTTTTTACTGGAAATGAGGCATTCCATCTCAGTCCTCACGGGTGACAACGCATCTGCATTTTGATTTGTAATGGAAGATAGATGTAGATGTCTATGGGCCGCAGCAACCACTTACCACTTACTTGTGTGCTCGTTTGTCAGCCTATTCTATAAAAAAAAAAATCATAGAGGCGACATGGTCACGCGTCTATGCCACTTCTGTTGTCTTATTATTACTATTTCTGTGGCCTTGACATTGTTATCTACATCTATACCTACGCGAATACCTATTGGTAAAGTTGTTTGTTTTTAGAAAGTAGTTTCTGTAACTGATCATTTGGTTTTAAAAATTCTTTTACTTTATAAAATAGACTATGTTTTATTGTAATCAGTTAATTAATTTTTGAGGATTGAGTGCGAAAAATTTTACTGGGGTCCGCAGACCAAACTGTTTGTATTTATAAAACGGATACAATTTACACAGTAAGTTTGTATACAATTATAGCGTGTATTTTGTTTTTTCTTCAAATTATGTTTGTCCGTAATATTAAAAAAATACTGAAATACATTTTTCTTTTTTTTATGATGTAAGTAATGCGCAGATAGCGCAGGAGATTTTAGAGTGCCTTTAAAAACGGGTTCGACACTACAAATTCAATATATATATATATATATATATATATATATATATATATATATATATATATATATATATATATATATATATATATATATGTATATATATATAAATACATCAATTATCACCATAAATGGTAGCATAAAATAAATTAAAAGATTTTTACCTTATTACGTTAGTTACTTTATATATTACGGTTGTATCACAAATGGGTCGGCTCGACCGGGGTAAGACCACGCTCTCACAGAGTTGGGTGTCAGCGTAAAATAGCAGCTAAATGCTGCTTTGTTTCGTATTGTGAGTGTATAGTATAGTGTGAGCGTAGACTCCTCCTACCGCTAACTCCAAACGAAGTATTCCATCTTGTCAGCAGAGGTGACAACGTATATGCATTCTGATTCTGTATTGAAGACAGATGTATATGTCAGTGAGCCATAGCATCTAGTTACCTTCCGATGTACTGTGTATTCATTTGTAAAGTAGTACATATGGCGGACTAAATGCTATTGAGCAATCTCTCCCAGTCAACCATTAGGCTAAACAGAGGCGGTGCAGCTAAAATCAAAATAGAAAGGTGTAAAAAAATATTTATATGTACTTAAATACAATATATACACATTTAAATATATACATACATAATACATGTGAACAACTTGCAACGATTTTTTCACATGCTTACGGACTAGATTTTGAAAAACAAACTTGTTGAGAACTTTTTTAATGTCAAGAGGGATGTCGTTCCAGAGTCTGATGGCCGTGAGGACTAAAGAATGAGATAAATAACCAGTACGATGTAAAGGAGTGAGCAACTTAAGATTAGCCGAAGAACGGAGAGAACAGTTATGAGAATCTCCCAGGTATTGAAATTTGGATTTCAGATACTGGGGAGCAGATAGATCGTTCAGAATGATGAAAAGGGTGCAGAATATTCTAACATATCTGCGCTGACGGATAGGCAGCCAATTTAGCTGAGTATGAAAAGAAGGTACATGGTAGTATTTACGAAGACCATAAATATATCTGATGCAGTTGTTAAGCAGACGACCCAATGTATTAAGATGATGTTGAGGCAGGTCTAAGCAACACTCATCAACATAATCAATATAAGCCTCTCACGTTGATATTGCGATGGAACCTTGTCACAATAACAGCTGCGTGACGTCATCCACCGCAAAAAAGTACATACAACAAAAACTTTAATCTTCTTTTCGTGAGAGGTGTTGCTACCTCTGGTGAAAAATGTTAATAATCTTGGGTTATAGGTATTTATATTATACTAGCTTGCCAGGCAGACGTTGGCAGGCATCCTTAAAATCGCAAAAAAAATTGTGGGTCACTCATGGGCAAAAAATTATTCTATCTCTCAGGTGTGACTAAACTGCACACGGTGTGCAAATTTTATTAAAATTGGTTGAGTAGTTTAGGAGTCCATCGCGGACAAACAACGTGACATGTAAATTATATATATAAATATATATAAATATATATATATATATATATATATATACATATATATATACACTAGCTTGCCAGGCAGACGTTCTGCCACTTTCGACGACCCTTTATCATGTCCTATTAAAAGTCCTGAAAGTCGCAAAAAAAATTGTGGGTTACTCATGGGCAAAAAAAAACTACCCTAACTCTCAAGTTGGACCACACAGTGTGCAAATTTGATTAAAATCGGTTAAGTAGTTTAGGAGTCCATCGCGGACAAACAACATAATTTATATCTATTAAGATTATATATCCTATACCTTTAAACGAGCACTTCTTGTATATATATATACATATATATATATATATATATATATATATATATATATATATATATATACAAGAAAGTGGTCCTTCACTGCTGGCCGTATGAAGACGCTCAAGGTCGCTCAGCGAGCTATGGAGAGGGCTATGCTCGGAGTTTCTCTGCGTGATAGACTCAGAAATGAGGATATCCGCAGTAAAACCAGAGTGACCGACATAGCCCAACGGATTAGTAAGCTGAAGTGGCAATGGGCCGGCCATATAGCTCGAAGAACCGATAACCGATGGGGAAGAAAGGTTCTCGAGTGGCAGCCTCGTACCGGTAGGCGTAGTGTAGGGCGACCCCCCACTAGATGGAGTGACGACCAGGTAAGAAGTCGCATGGAAGCAGGAAGTCGATGGATGCAGGTGGCTCAGGATCGTGCTTTGTGGCATTACTTGGGGGAGGCCTATAATAATAATATTCCCAAGCTAAGCAGAGCTTGTGTTATGGGTACTAGACAACTGATAGACATACTTATATATTTCTAAATACATAAATATTATAGATATATTACACCCAGACACAGAACAAATGATCGTGCTGATCACACAAACATTTGTCCTGGATGGGAATCGAACTCACGACCTCCGGCATAGCAGTCAGGGTCACTAACCACTAGACCAACAGGCCAGTCAAATGCTCCTATCCTATGTTCAGCAGTGGACTTGTGAAGGGCTGTAATGATGAAGATGATGATGATATATATACACATATATATATATATATATATATATATATATATAATCGGAATCTCGGAAACGGCTCCAACGATTTTCATAAAATTTAGTGTCCAGAGAGTTTCGGGGGCAATAAATCGATCTAGCTAGGATTTATTTTTAGAAAATGTCCCTTTGTCCGTGTTTTCAGGCAATAAAAAAACTGCTACAATATATGAAGGTAAATTTAGACAGGTTACTAAAAATCTTAGTAGCTCAGATGGGATGTTGTTCGGGCATGATATCGGTGTTCTGTGGTTCGCATCCCGTCTTGAGTCCGACTTTTTTCCTTTTTTTTTCAAGTTCCATTCTTTTGTGAGAAAATCTATTATTTCGAGCCCTTTTTTTAGTATTTTTTTAAAAATACTAAAATTTTAATTAATCTAATTGCACTCATGATTTTTTATTCAAATAACCAGTTCAGTCTTTTCTATTATGTCAATAAGATCAAAAACTATTATTTATGTAATTTGTATATAAATGTAACTTAAAAAATCCGAGCAAAGCTCGGTCATCCGGGTACTACATATATTAATAGGTATTTAATTATAAATATTTTCTTTCTCATTTAAGAAATAATTGTCCACTTTAATAATCATTTCATGAGCACGGCTGTTAGTTACTTGCTTACTCATTGTAACAGAATAAGTGTGATAACAATAACAAAAATTAACTGCAAAATTAAAACAGGATAACGAAAATAAAAAGCTATGAAAACACGTGGTTAGAGGTACCCTACGCGTAAGCGCTGGCTGACCTTGCGAATGGTACTGACAATTCGACTACGTCACTAAGATGGTCGCCAGTCGCAATATCAAAGTGCAGGGCTTATAATTGGTAGAATAAGCGACTGGACAAGTAAAATCTTAGTATTGTGGGAAGAAAGTATTTTTTTAATCGATATAGAGATCACAAAGTTCCAATAGTATTGCGACTTACCTCCTGTATATATTTATTCCATGTTAAGCTACCATCAACATCAAACATCAACCAAGGTTCTTTACCACAAACTAATAAGAGTTGGTTCTTTACATAGAGAATGGTATGACATTATTATTGAACATAATTGATGGTAGGGTGGGAAAATCTAGTTTAGATAATAATCTTGGGCTACGTAAGACTATCATTTAGTATTTAGACGGGTTCAAGTCTATGCCATACAGAGTGCACGATTCTGAGATACATTTCAAATCATCATTTAACAATGAGATAGCATTCAAGATATTTGAAGGTTTCACTCGCGCATATAATTGCAAATCAGCGCATACAGATGGTAAGAACATTTGAGATATAATGTTATGAGGTTGATAAAAATATACAATATAAATAAAAAGCACATAAAATATTCTAATGAAAAATTAATTAAATTCTGATACTTAAGTAAATTCTGATATATTTTATTGCACAATTTAACCTTTTGATGTTTTGAAGTCTATTGAAAGGCACTTAAAAGATATAATAATGTGAAATAAAACAACGTTAAATCTATAATACATAATTTAATTAATGATTTTATTGGTCGCCTCACAACATCAATATTGATCAAAATAGTTTGAAGTACCTAATTAGTATTAAATAGTGTACATTCATCAACACAAGACTTGCGTATTGATAGCTAATAAACATAGGCCAATCATAGTTAACTAAATTAATTAATGTATAGGCCAAATAATATGAATACCAGCGAAAATAGCAGCTTAATGCTGCTGTGTTTCGTATGGTGAGTGGAGAGAAACGGAGACCCTTTTTACAGGAAATGAGGCATTGCATCTTAGTCCTAAGGGGTGATAACGCATCTGCACTTTGAATCTGAATCGAAGATAACAATCTAGAGGCCTCAGCACTTACAATCAGATGGACTGTGTGCTCGTATGTCACCCTTATTCTATGTTTAAAAAAAATAAAACCGGCCAAGAGCGTGTCGGGCCACGCTCAGTGTAGGGTTCCGTAGTTTCCCGTCCGTAACAATAAGTGTTCCCACTTATGAGTTTAAAGGTGGGTATCCATTATGTTCGCGCTCCAGCAGCGCTCCGCGCTCCTGCAACTGCTCCCGGTAGTGGGTACTGTTGTTTCCATCCAAGTTCAAAATGATTTTCCTAGAAAGTCCTTATAAAGTTCTACTTTTCAGATTTTTTTCATATTTTCTAAACTTATGGTTCAAAAGTTAGACACATTGTTTTTTACTTTTGGAGCGATTATTTCCGAAATTATTGACATTATCAAAAATGATTCTAGTAAACCCCTATTCATTTTTAAATACCTTTCCAACAATATATCATACGTTAGGGTTGAAATTAAAAAAAAATCACTTCCCACTTTACATATAGGGGGGCTACCCTAATAAAACATTTTTTTCCAATTTTCGTTTTACCACTTTGTCGGCGTGATTGATACACATATTGGTACCAAATTTCAGCTTTCTAGTGCTAACGGTCACTGAGATTAAGCGAGGACGGACAGACGGACAGACAGACATGGCGAAACTATAAGGGTTCCTTATTGACTACGGAACCCTAACATAAAAATCCATTTTATAACCCAACTAACCAACAAACTATCAAATATAGAAAACATATTTAATAGTGTTGATAATTGTACCTATATAAATTGATATGAATAATTTAAAACTTTATTAGAAGCTCTTTCCTACAGCTAAGAGAAATAATTGGTTTGAATCATATCTTAAAGTTATAATCTACATTTGAATGTAATATTATGCTCAATCGCGAGCCGAGTTGCACCATTACAGTATGGAGTGTAGAAGTAAGGAGTACAGACTGTGTATTAAAAAGTGTCCATAGAAAACCGTTAAATAAGGGTGGAGACACTATAACTACGGGGTATACTTTAAAGAACGTGCCAAAATGTTAGTGGGATGGACGACTTTTTCGAGGTTATATTTACTAAACAAAATTATTTTAGATTTTAGAGCTACTTAGTAGTTTAGCAGCACACTTCAAACCGTCGACAACTGCTAAGTTCATTTCATCCCAGTAGCTACTCTAGCGCTGTTGTGGAGAGTTTTTGAACTGTTATTTACCGCTTACAGATGGACACTTTTTCAACTATTCTACTATGGGAATTGGTACTCCTTACTTTTATACTCCATAAATTACAGAGTAGCCCGTTCGTTCCGTTTCGCAATTCCGTATATATGTGGCGGGCCTAACACCATACTTTTGGGGAGCCACCGTAATTCACATTCCCTCAAAACGTCTCACCCGCATTCCAGTATTGTTTAATGATTAAGTTCATTCATAGATTTCTATGTCTAACCTTTGCACAACGAAAAAAAACGAGCAGTGCAGTATCTGCTATCATAAAAAATAAATTATGAATTCAGTTAGATACGTTTGTTTGTTTCGAAATGCAAGCATCACACGTTGGTCATCTTGTTTCATGTTTCGGCCGAAATGATTAATACTGACAGCGTTACGAAAAGGAAGACATAGATGGCATATACATGAGTTCGAAATTTCGAATAGTTCTAAATAGTTTTCTGGGCTTCAAAAGATATATAGTACACCATCCCACAACGCTGACTCTTCCATGTTTTGTACCTACTCTTTATATTTACTAAGTTTTAAAAATTTTCATCGTTACTCGTCCCTTTTAACAGAAGATTCGCTCCGTTCCAATTAACAATACGCGCTTGCGGTCAAACACCAGCATTAATAAAATATGTTACAATTACGGTTACTAGGTAACTATTTGAAATATAAAGTTATCGTTAAAAGATACAGATACAGGAATATATTAATCAAGATGCTGACTTTATTTTACTATGTAAAAACTACAGAAGTTCTAATCATAATAGATAGATGGAATTGGCACATTTTATAGACTAAAAAGATACGCTAAGGAGTGTAGAAGTAAGGAGTACAGACTGTGTATTAAAAGGTGTCCATAAAAACCATTAAATAAGTGTGGCGCCACTATAACTAAATGGGGTAAATTTTAAAGAACGCACCGAAAAATATTAGTGGGATAGACGACTTTTTCGAGGTTATATTTACTAAATAAAATTATTTTAGATTTTAGGGCTACTGAGCAGTTTAGCACCACACTTAAATCGTCGACAACTGCTAAGTTCATTTCATCCCAGTAGCTACCTACTCCGGCGCTGTTGTGGAGAGTTTTTGATGGTTTTTGAACTGTTATTTACTGCTTACAGATGACCACTTTTTCAACTGTTCTACTATGGGAGTTGGTACTCCTTACTTCTACACTCCATAATATACGCAATGTTATCCTTCTCTATGACCGATAGGTATCGATAGATATCTATCGCTATCGCGAGTAAACATCGCAAGATATGCTTGTAAACATTAGTCACATTTGTAATAGATCTAGACCTTAAGCCTAAATTGTATAGCAGTGCGAGAAGTCAAAACGGTATTTTAAACTGCCGCTACAGATCTTTGGAAAATCACGTCGGTTCCGTCGGTTACTTCTTCGTCTTCTTCATCGTCGCAAGCGTCCTCTGGCTCGCCTAATGCTCTGACGAACTCTGAAATTTCAAACGTAAAAACAATACGTATTGTTTTTAATTGTTATTTTATTCGTTCGTCTATTATTGCCTATTAAAAAAATATTGCAGAACATGGGTTCTATACCGTTTGCTATAGTAGCCACGATTGACAGGTGGCAAACGCAGTTTTATATATTTTTTCCTGTTGTTAACAGGAACATACTGCTGTGCTCATCTCCTGTTTTCAACCGACTTTTATTATAAGAGGGGGCAAACGGGCATACGGTTCACCTGATGTTAAGTGACTACCGCAGCCAGTACCGTCTTTGCAATAAGGGCACACGAGGCCCGTGCCCAGGGGCCCGGTCCAGAGCCCCTATCGTCACGGGGACCCCCGTGATGATGGGGCCATCGGCCACCTTCGCTTATAGCTAATATATAGCCTGGATTTTTTTTAATTTTCGGCAACTTACAACACGTACGAATTAACTTGAGACTCCGCTGGAATGCGACCCCGTTCCCGACTCCCCGCGTCCCGCGCTGGCCGTGCGCGCTCAGTACCGATAGCATTTTTGTTACGGATACGCGTCACGACTCTTGTTCGATATTTTTGATAATTGTTTGTTGTTTGGTTTGGACTTTTGTTTGTTTTTGTTACACTTGAACGTTATTTTATCTGTTTGTTGTTAATTGCGTTGTTTTATTGTTAAGTTTGGACGTTGTGTTGTGCCGTTTTCTTGTGACGCTTAGGAGTTACTCCGCCTTTTTTATTTTTAAAAAAAGATGAGAGGAATTGCAATACATAGCTAAGCACGGACACTTGCTCTAAAAGTTTTAAAATTTTTCGAAGATGAAAAATCAAATAAAAAGTTTCTTATTCCTGTGGACCAAGCTTTAAAGAGGGCTTGTGCAGCAACAGGCATATCAAAGGCAACACTACTAAGAATGAAAAACGAGGCGAAAAAAGTTCAGTCAATTTCTCAAGACCAAAATGATGATGTCACAGTAGTATCGGAACCATGTACTTCTTAAGCAAGACCAGAACTTAAACTATCGACTCCAGGAAAAAAAAGGAAACAGAGCTCAAAAAAAATTGAACTCGACAATTTTGATCTGTGTGCTCTAAGAAACCTTGTCAACAGTTTCTATACAGTACGGAAAGAAATTCCAACATTGAAAAAGATTTTAACGGCTGCAAAACCCATATTTATTGACATTTTTTATATGTATTATATATCATACTTTAGGTCATATCATATACAAGGTGACATTTAATTCAAGCATAATCTTGTTAGGGGTGCTAGAACTGGTAATTTGCAACAATTTTATGTATGGACACCCATATGCAAAAGTGAACCATTTCTGAGATATTTAATTTTAAATTATTTTTTGAAAAAATACCATGCGATAACTAAAAATTAAAAATAAAATATTTATTTTACAGGTGAAAAAACCACGTTACAACGAATACTCGTTGACTACTTGGGGTACAAATTTAAAAAATGTAAGAACGCAAGACAAGTCTTAATACAAAAGCCAGACATTGCTGCCTGGAGAGCCCGTTATTTACGAAGGAAGAAAGAAAACAATGAACTTGGGGTGGACAAAAAACCCGTAACTTATTTAGACGAAACATGGATTCACTCCCACTACACGAGGTGTGTTCAAGAAGTAAGGTGACTTTTTGAATTTCGCGGGCAACGCACATTCGATTTTCGATTTTTGTATTTTGTTGCGTTGGTACACATGTCCTGAGCATATGTTTCAAGTTTGAAGTGTATAGCATGTTTAGTTTATTTTTGACAGTTACAAAGGTCAGACGTACTTTGGTGTGCTCGGCGATTTTCTTCTATCAAAAAAAATGGATCAAAGAATTTGCATCAAATTTTGTGTAAAAAATGGAATTACGTGCTCCAAAACACTTGAAATGTTGACAGTAGCATACGGTGAGTCTACTCTTAGTAAAAAAAATGTTTATAAGTGGTACAAGCTCTTTCAAGATGGCCGAGAAGATGCCAATGACGAACCTCTAAGCTCTAGACGCCCCAACACGTCAACAACCGATGAAAACGTTGAAATAGTGAAGAAAATTGTTTTGGAAAATCGTCGAATCACTATCAGAGAAGTTGCGGAGGATGTTGGCATATCGGTTGGCTCTTGCCATGAAATTTTTTCGGATATTTTGGGCATGAAACGTGTGTTAGCGAAATTTGTTCCAAAATTGCTCAATTTCGACCAAAAGAACCGTCGCATGACAATCGCTCAAGAGCTATTGGATGATGTCAACAACGACCCAGATTTGCTCAAAAGGGTCATAACAGGTGACGAAACATGGGTATACGGTTATGACGTCGAAACTAAGACTCAATCGTCCCAGTGGAAGCACACTGAATCACCAAGACCAAAAAAAGCACGCCAAGTTCGATCAAATGTGAAGGTTTTGCTTACAGTTTTCTTCAACTGTAGGGGTGTGGTGCATCATGAGTTCTTGCCACAAGGTCGTACGGTCAATAAGGAGTATTACCTTGAAGTTACGCGCCATTTGCGAGAAGCAATACGTAAGAAACGTCCCGAATTGTGGGTAAACAATTCATGGTTTTTGCATCACGATAATGCACCTGCTCACTCATCGTTGCTTGTGAGAGGTTTTTTGACCAAAAACAACACTACAATCATGCCTCAGCCACCATATTCACCGGATTTGGCCCCATGTGACTTTTTCCTGTTCCCAAAACTGAAGCGACCTATGAAAGGACAAAGATTTGCAACGATTGAAGAGATAAAAACTGCATCGCTGAAAGAGCTGAAGGCTATACCAGAAAGTGATTATCAGAAATGCTTTGACGATTGCAAAAAGCGTTGGCGCAAGTGTATTATATCTGAGGGGGATTACTTTGAAGGGGACAACATAAATATTGATGAATAAATAAATAGTTTTTCATAAAAATATAAAGTCACCTTACTTTTTGAACACACCTCGTACATGTGCGCAAATGCTGGCAAAATAACAATGACGCAAGCATTAGAAAAAATGATAATCCAGGACAGCGGTGGATATTGGTGCACGCTGGCGGTGAAAACGGCTTTATCCGTGGTGCCGAATTGCTTTACAAATGCAAAAGTAATGCCTGGTACTACCATCACGAAATGGATAGTAAAAACTTTAAAAAGTGGTTGACAGAAAAACTAATCCCAAACTTACCTCAAAACAGTCTCGTCGTTATAGACAATGCTCCCTACCACTCAACGCAGTCTGAAAAACCACCAGTGAGCTCGTCCCTGAAAGGTGAGATGCAGAGTTGGCTTCGGAAAAACAACATTCCTTTTGATGAAAAAATGACGAAACCGGAACTGTACCATATAATACTGCTCAATAAACCACCGAAAAAATATATAGTGGACGAACTCATGAAGGAGCATGGACACGAGGTATTACGGCTACCACCCTACCATTGTGATTTGAACCCCATCGAATATATATGGAACTTAATAAAACAAAGGGTGGCAGCTAAAAATGTTAACCAGTTTGAAAGGGAAATAGAGGGTTTGACAAGAGACGCAATACAGTCTATAACGGCTTCCGATTGGAAGAAAGAAATTAACCATATCAAAAGATTAGAAAATGAATACTGGGAGAGTGATAGACTTGGAGAAATCCAACAGAGAGAATTAATTATATCCCTCGGAGGGGAAGAATCCAGCTCAGAGAGTGAAAGTGAGGACGATCTAATGGACGGAATAGAACCGATCGTATACAGTGACAATGAATAATAAATATTATAATAAATCCTTATTAATACTCCTTACTTCTATTCCTTGATTTTACGTAGTTTGTGCTGTTCCGCTTATCCAAGATTGATTCACTTTCACCCTAAGGTTGCCTGGGAGAGATTGCTTTTTAGCAATAAGGTCGCCTGTTATGCTTTGTATTTTTATTGTGTACGAATCTGTAACACTTTTTATAGTGCAATAAAGTGTATAATAAATAAATTAATAATATTATAAATGAGAAAGTGTGTATGTTTATTTCTTTGTCCTTCCTTGACGCGTTAACTAAAAATAATATTATATATATTATAAAAAATAAATATATAAAAATGGCAACAGTATATCACTTATTACTTAACCCCTTGCCAGAACATTTTATTTTGTTTTTATTAATAATCTCATGCAAAGCTCAAAAATTTCAAATAAAAAAATATTACGACGCATTATTTTGCACACCGTACATTGACAATTACGTCATCGGCCCAGGTCTCAAGTTAATTCGTACGAGTTATACGTATTTATAATATGTGAGATAAAAATATCATTTCGTACTGTTTAATAAAAATAACACTTCAAAAGATTTAACGGCAAATGATTTAATTAATATGATAATTATTATCAACCACAATTAATACAAATAATTGTTACGATCCTTATTTTTAGACAAGTGAAGCCTAAATTGTAATCTAATAAATAAAAAGAATACACGTATTGATGTTGTTATAGAATATTTTCCTTTTTTGAAGGAAAGTTTAGGAAAGAAACATTAAAGTTTACATTTTCCTTAGAAATTAATCGTCCCCGCTTTGACACCTATCAAATATATTAGCTCATTGCAAAGTGGCGCCGCCCTGGTGGCAGAATTAGTCGTGTATGCTCCCTCATTAATGACATTTGATTTTTACCAATTAACTATAGTAAATATAAGATCATAGCAGAAAAATGTCTTTGTCATTCACTTTTTCTGCTTTCCAAAAGGGCCCCAAATTCTTGTGTGCCCAAGGACCCCGGTATGGCCTAAGACGGCGTTGACCGCAGCACATGAACAACTGCAACACCAGGGGAATTGCAGGTGCGTTGCCGGCCCTTTAGAAAGGAATATGCTCTTTTCTTTTATCGGTCCGGAAAAATTGCCGGTAATAAACTATTCCACAGAGAGGTCGTACGCGGAAGAAAACTCCTAGTGAAACGTACAGTGGTGGATCGCCAAGCATCCAGATGGTGTGGATGGTATCGGGAGGTTTGCCCCGTAAAGCGTTCATGAAATTTGGTGGCTGGGATTAATCTGAACAATCAAATCCGACTTTAAAAAAAGGAGGAGGTTCTCAATTCGACTGTCAATTAATACCTAGGTCTTCCACGCAAGGTTTATACCTCATATGTATCGACGCTGCGTTGGTCTATCTACTTTTTTATTCATAACTGTAGAACGGGTTTTGTTCTTGGTTTCACCATTGGATTTGTTGCTTCATTCGTGAAGCTAAAATATTCAATTAGTATTGGAAAATATTTAACAATTATTACTCTTCCCACTAAATAAAAATAGAAAAGGACAGGTATAGAGAAACAAGTAACTAAATACGTAAACAATAATCGACGATTATATTAAGGCCTAGGCCAATACCTATACTGTAATAAAACGTGACTTTGAAAGAAACATTAAACTTACCCAAAAAGTCAATACGCCCATCGCCATCAGAATCCACTTCTTTTATCATATCTTCGACTGAAAATAAACGCCATTAAAATATTAAATTGGAATTGGTAGATTCGCCTGATGCTGAGTGGATTCTATGGTCTGTAGACACCTACTCCTCGATTGTCACGTTACTCTCTCAGTGATTTGATTTTTAATTAAATTTATAAAGCATATTATACCTGTTATAAATTATGACTTATTTACTCGGAGTAAGCTTCCCTACCCTTCCCCCTTGTGGAAATGTATGGTTTATGAGTAAGTGTAATGTATGATTTCTTTTGTAAAATCATAACCTTACTTTTTCAAAGGATATTGACCCAAACTTACTTCTGCAACAGCTTCGGCGCTGCGGAAAGTGCAGCCCCTTCGTCCTTGCGTAGCAAATCGCAGGCACCCGTGCGAGCCGTAGCGGCTGAGGCTATAAATGAATAAGCCAAAGCTGCGGTGGTGAGCGCGGGCGGGCGGGGCCTGCTTTCCCTCCGCGCTTACGAGTTTACAAAAAATCTCTAGGGGTAGGGCCAGGTAGGGCAGACAAGTCTACGTGGAGTCGGGGCGCGCTGATTCGGTTTCGGAACAAATTCGACCAATCTTATCCATATAAAGTCAGGTTGCCCTAAGCTCTGCTATAATAGTGGTAAATGAAACAATGTAATGTGAACTGTTATAATTTTGACTGCTCTCCACTGCGACTCAATTTCGTTGTATATGAATCCCGTTTTCAGCCACAAATGGATTGTCTGGGTCCGAGTGATTAACTTTGTTATGGGTGTACCCGTGTAAAAAAAAAAACAAATAGACATATTTGCGTTTCGTTATTGTGAAATTTATTTTCATCGCAATTACTTAATTCAAAAGGCATTTCCGAAATCCAAAAACAGTGTAAAAAGTTCAAGCTTAAACCTGACAAACCTCCTAAACTGAAAACAAAATTAAAACATCAAGTACCGGACGTCTACTTCATAATACTAGACCAAATTGACATATTTGCGTTTCGTTATACCTAAGCAGTTTTTAGTGAAATTTATTTTTATCGTAATTAATTCAAAACGCATTTCCAACTAATAATAATCCAAGAATATCCGGTGTAGATTTAGTAGCCACCTAAGACGACTCGACCTGGCAACATACAACACATGCACCCTGAGCCTGACGAGAAAATCCTGGAGCTGGAAGAAGAGATAGACAAGCTGCGCTGGAATATTATAGCGTTATCCGAGGCCCGAAGAGAGGGGGAGGACACGGTGATTCTCGAATTTGGCAACTTTTTCTTCTTCATGTTTCCCAATGAGGTGTCGGATTTATCGTCCACAAGTCTCTCGTTAACAATGTTGTAAAGATTGGGAGTACGTCGACGAGGGTTGCGTACCTAATACTCAGAATCACCAAACGACGGTCGACGCACTAACCTCGGCACATCCCGATGAGGAGGGGGAGGAAATGTATAAGGATATTTCTAGAGCCATGCATTCCTCCAAAACCCACTATACGGTGTCAATGGAAGACTTCAATGCAAAACTAAGTTTAAGTAATTGTAGCACTTGTTTTAATACTTTTAAGTTATTGTATTAATTTGATGTGTTAGTGTTATCAATTGTTGGTGAACCTAATAAAGAGAAAAAAAACTAGGCACAAGAAAGAACGGTGAGATGAAGATAGGGAAATTTGGGATAGGGCAACGGAACCCAAGGGGCCAGCAGCTGGCGGATTTCATGGCGAAAGAGAGACTCTTTATGATAAACTTCTTCTAGAGACGGCTCCACAGAAAGTGGACCTGATCGAGTCCCGACGGTTCGACAAAAAATAAGTTTGACTTCATTATGACGACTAGACGGCAACTGTTCAGTGATGTCCAGTGATCGCAAGGGTGAAAACTGGCAGCGATCACCGAATGGTTAGAGGCACACTGAACCTAAACGTTAAGTTGGAGAGGTCTCGTCTAATGAAGCTCAGTCCCCCTTGTGCTCTTATCCAAAGCCCCGAAACCTTTCAGCTCGAGTTAAGGTTCTCGAGTGGCAGCCTCGGACCGGTAGGCGTAGTGTAGAGCGCCCCCCACTGGATGGAGTGACGACCTGGTAAGAAGTCGATGGATGCAGGTGGCTCAAGAACGTGGATTGTGGCATTCCTTGAGGGAGGCTTATGTTCAGCAGTGGACTTGTGAAGGGCTGTAATGATGATGATGATAATGCATTTTCAACATCTAAAACAGTGTATTAGATTCAAGCTAAACCCTAACAAGCCTCTTAAACTAAAAACAATTTTAAAATCAAGTACCGGAGGACATCTATAGCCAACCCCTTACTTTCCTCCTCCGAGAGATCCTCGCCAAGACACTGCATTACAATCCTTAGATTTCTGCATACTCACTTTCCTCCTCCGAGAGATCCTCGCCGAGGCACTGCAGCACAGCCCTCAGATCAGATGCGCAGATGTATCCTCGGTTGTGTTTGTCGAACACGCGGAAGGCATCGCGCAGTTCCCGCTCCTCTTGTTCAGCACAGCTGCTGCCGCCCCCCGCTGACATCGATTTGGAGAGGATGTTTACGAACTCCTCGAAGCTGACGTTGCCGTCCCCTGGGAAATACATATGGCATATTAAATAACGTAAAGTTACAGCTTGAGTACACCTGGATACACGCCTCTCATTCTTAAGAGGGCTTCATGGCCCTCTTAGAAATTAGTCTGCCGCGCTATTCCAGCGCATTAAGTACGATCACAAATGTAAAAACTCTTCAGATTTATCCTATTAACGTGGTAGAGCCATGCGACAGCTGTATTAGTAGAATAGTTATAGCACGAATGAGTCGGCTCGACCGGGGAAGGACGACGCTATCGCAGAATACCAGCTTAAAATAGCAGCTCACCGCTGTTGTGTTTCGTATGGTGAGTGCAAAGAACCGGAGATATTTTACTGAAAACAAGACATTACATCTTAGTCCTCACGGGTGACATTGCATCTGTAATTTGAATCGTTATCGAGGATGAGGATGTCAACCACTTACCATCTGGTGGACTGTGTGCTCGTTTGTAACCCTTATCTTATGAAAAAATATATTTAGAACCTGGCTTGCTCGTGCTTTGAAATGTATGTGAACGCTTGATATATGCGGAATCCATAATGATAACGATTTTATTTATTATTAGAGTACTAAGCGAGCATTTTTTTATAGAAAAAAAGTAAAGTAAAGTTACAGCCTATATACGTCCCACTGCTGGGCACAGGCCTCCCCTCATTTCTGAGAGGGTTTTAGGGCAAGGAAGTGTCCGCCGCGCTTGGCGAACTTCACATGTCTTCGAAATATGTATTTTTTCTTATTCCTCAGACATGCAGGTTTCCTCACGATGTTTTCCTTCACCGCCGAGCACGTGGTATATCAGCACTTAAAATTGCAATTAACAATTTCATTGGTGCCGGCGGGCATCGAACCCGCGTTCTGTTATATTTACAGCGAGCGCTAACGATCTGAGCTACTACGGCTCTTTTTATAGAAGTTAGAGAACAAATGAGCACACACTCCATCTGATTGACTGATGATTAGTCCATCTTTGTAAGTAGATGCTGGGGACCAACCTTCATCAATCCTCGAATAAGTATCAAAATGCATATGCGAGTCACCCCTGATAATTTAAATGGAATGCCTCGTTGCCAGTAAAAAAGGCCTCTGTCAAAAGGTTCACGTCACTCATACGAAACACCAGCGTTATTATTTCAATTTATGCTGGTATTCTGTGTCTGTATGTTCTTTTCCGGTAGCTGACCTTCTGGCCATAAAACACACTAACTAACACATAAAAATTTGACATTATTGCTAAAACAAAAATAGATATTACTAGCAAAACTAAAAAAAAATCACGCTGCGATGCTAACAATGGGCCCGTAAGCAGTATAGATGTTTTAGCTCCCGAAGGCAGTCAAGCCTTACTCTTTAAGTTATAAAAGAACAAATTAATTATTTGCTTGCATCACTGCGAACAACTTTTCTAACTGTACTCGATAATAATTTTTGACTTTTGAGCACTCGCGCGTCCATACACTAAAACTATATATGAATATGCATAACCATCTAAGATCAACCCGCCATCGTAAGATAAAAATATGTCTACTTTGTTTTTAATTTGATGCGGGTCTGAATCTGAAGTTAGCAAGTTAGCCCGCAGCCAGCCTAGCTAGCGGCCGGTACATAACAACTGCAACCTTACCATCACTGTCAACCTCCTGCAGCATGTCCTGTAGCTCCTCCACTCTTGCAAACTGGCCGAGACTGCGCATTACCCGCCCCAATTCCTCCTTCGTGATCGTTCCGTCTCCATCTTTGTCGAATAGACGGAACGCCTCCCGGAATTCTGGGACGAAAAACGTCATATATCAAATATTAATCACTTGTAATTTTTTATTTTTCTGTTTTATAATCACCAAAGATTTTATATTAGGTTTAATGTTATAGCAATATTTAAATAAAATATTTTCATTTCTCAGTTACGTTATTCCTCTGATGTTTTACTCCACAGTCAATCACGGGATAGTTCATGGTGTGCCAAAAAAAAAGATGTTTATGGGCATATCCTGAAACTTAATCGAGCACCCAACTCCTGGGTCACGACTACAGCTCATAAAACATTGCTTACAATTATGTGCCACTTTTTATTCTAACATGTGATAGGCAGACATTGCATTGCTTTTAACAGTCTAATTAATAGGTACCTACTTAAAAAATAAGAGTGTTTAACGTGAGCTTGTCAAGTCAAGTGTCAAGCCCAACCTCTCCGCTACGCATTCGAGGTGTGGAAATTGGTAAATAGGTGCTAAAAGATGTTGTGTCTCGCCAGCAACGCTGTCAGGAATTTGCATTTAGAAAAAAAACCGAAAATAAGGGGCTTTTTAGGTGCCAAGTTTAAAAATTAGATGCTCTAAAATTTTCACCGCAACGAATTGTTGAAATTTGTGTTGCTGGCAAAACGTACTTCTAACTAGCAACGCAGTGACAATGGTAGACACACGTCAAATTTTTAAACTTGGCACCTAATAAGCACCTAATACGAGTATATCACCTAATTTAGGTTTTTTCTAAACGCAAATTCCTGACTTTGCTTTGCTTGCGAGACACAACTACTAAAAGAGATTCTAGATAGGTACTGCTTGTTGTAAATTTGTGTATTTATATTTAATATGGCACAGTTACGGCCTTCTGTTAAAAGTGCTAGCTGAGGGGCTAACGCTTCACATACACATAATCCGTCATCGACCGAAGTTTGCTCGGGCGATGACGGCCGAACTCGGACGATCGGATCAAACACTTGTAAAACAAAGAGAACAGCGCGTACACTAACACGACCGTCATCGTCCGATATAAGCACATATACGTCCGAGTTATTCGTCCGGGTAGTTCTGTCCGCTATCGGCCGACAAAATCGGTTTTTGATAGAATCAGGCGTTACTTTGCGGAAATCCATTATAATAAAATTATTAATTAATTTGCAACCTTCCGCTAACTAAAAACAATGATGTGTCTTACCTAAATTGAAGAGCACCTCCCGCCCTCCCTCAATTGCGTGCACTAATTCCGTCACCACTAGTCCCAGCACCACTACTCCCAACACCACTATTCCAGGAAAGACACACCATCGACGATCATGTGTGTCTATGGGCTATGTTGTAAGCGTACACGGTTAACCCGCGTTCGATGCCCGTCGTACCAATGAGACTGTTGCTATGTTCCACGGGCTAGGCGTTAAAGCAAAACATCAAGAGAAAACCTGTATGTGTGTCAAAACAAGTTACGAATGTGTGTGGTATTAATATTCATATTTTATATTTGTATGTTTCTTAAACATGTAGATATCGTACCTTTCATTTGTGTTCGTGAGATGCCAGTCGTCTCGTCAATGATGGACGCCTTTCTGTTCAAGTTGTTGTCAGTCACTGGCTTTAGAAAGGCCACCTGCCGCTGCGATCTCGGGGGTGAAATCGAACGTTGTGATAGATGACTGTAATGTTGATAGATAAATTTCTATTTTTTTTAATCGTTTAAAGCTCATTCATAGATACATATATATAGATAGCATCATGCCTTTTATCACCGGGGGGGGGGGGGGGGGGGGACAGAGTCCAACAAACAGCGCGCTACTCGGACTCTGTTAAGCCAAAAAATATGGGTTAAGATAGAAAATTGTAGAAGAAGTGATAACTAGCTAGTCCATTGGCAGTACCTTTGGCTACACATTCACAAACCCAATATCCTATTACCCTTTTACGACATGCTAGACAAGAAACGGATTAGTAAGCTGAAGTGGTAATGGGACGGCCATATAGCTCGAAGAACCGATAACCGATGCGGAAAAAAGGTTCTCGAGTGGCAGCCTCGTACCGGTAGGCGTAGTGTTGGGCGACCCCCCACTAGATGGAGTGACAACCTGGTAACACATGCAGGAAGTCGATGGATGCAGGTGGCTCAGGCCCGTGCTTTGTGGCAATATTTGGGGGAGGCCTACGTTCAGCAGTGGACTTGTGAAAGGCTGTAATGATGATAATGATGATGAGACAAGAAACACAGTTGGCACCACTGACCTCTATATATACACTTGTATATAATAGAGGTCAGTGGCTGGCATATATTTTTTGACCCACATACGATAGGAACTATTTACACTTCACACTGAAAAAACTAACAAATATTTAGGTTAATTTTTCATACTTTAAAATAATATTATTGATATCTTTACATAAGTTTCTTAATCAGAATTTTTTTTATAAATTGTCCTATATGAAAGACCACTACTGCTGCCTGTGATCTTTGTGTATTAATACTTAATAATAAAAAAATCAATAAGCTTATTGCTTAGTTCAGGCGCAGATGCAAATGGGTGTTGTTATACATTTTTTATGAATAAATACTTATATACTTAGTTTAATATAATAATAGCTTGTTATTATTACTTACAAATTACCTACAAACATAGGAACCCGATATCCATATGATACCAACTTTTCTAATCTTATGTATATATATGTATATATATATATATATATATATATATATATATATATATATATATATATATATATATATATATGGTTGATTGAGTATGTATACCGCCAATGGTAGATTGACGGAGCCTCGTTGGCTCGAAGCCGCTATGTCACTCTTACCGCCTTAAGCAATAACTTAGTGTTTACCACTAGTGCACACACACATAGGCGTGTGGTAGTTGCGTGAGAGAATCCAACCCCCCATTCCCGTCCCGTGGGTGTCGTATTATATGAGGCGACTAAGAGAAACTCCTGAAATATAAGTGTATTTTTTTAAATAGAATAAGGGTGACAAACAGCAAACAGTCCAACTGATGATAGGTGGATGCTGTGGCCCATAGACATCTATATTTATCCTTGTTTAAGAATCAAAATGCAGATGCGTTGTCACCACCGAGAACTATTATGGAACCTCGTTTCCAGTAAAAAGGGCCTCCGGTTCTCTACACTCACCATACGAAACACAGCTGTATTAGGCTGCTATTTTACGCTGGCATACCGTGTGGCGGCTTCCGATAGATGGATATCTATCTCGTTTATCTCATAGGTAAAATATTTAGACCGGCGACAAGATGTCACCAGCCTTTAAATACTACGCTTCTTGCCATTTCACAATGCATTGCGAATCCTTGTTATTGAAAAATAAGCAGCTTGTCCTGGTAACTGTTTTTAAGCTCACTTTTCCTTACCTCTCTGAGGGACTGAGAGCGACAGACGGCGGACTACGGCTCTCTGGACGTGAAGATTCATCAGGTGGCCCCGGCTCTCCACTGCTGCTTACTTGCCTAGTCTGAATAAAAACAAATTTATTTTTATGCTGCTGAGGATGAAGAACTAGCCCACAAACCCTGCATAACTTTTCACCTTTATTATTTCTATCATCTCAAGTGAAGATCATACCTTTGCGATTAAACTCTGAGGATCTGGACTCTACAAAGTCTATGAAGGCATTTTGTACCGTTTCCTGAGAACATTTTTTCTTGCACTAAATTGATATACTTGTAGTTCCAAGTACATCAATAGTAGTAGCTAACATTGGTAGCGTTAATTTTTAATGTATATTAATTCTGGTGTGTTTACTAAATACACATAAATTTATTATTAGTTATCTATTAAATTTATTATTATATATCTATTATTTTGACAGGCCTGTTGGTCTAATGGTTAGTGACCCTGACTGCTATGCCGGAGGTCGTGGGTTCGATTCCCACCCAGGACAAATGTTTGTGTGATGAGCACGATCATTTGTTCTGTGTCTGGGTGTAATTTATCTATGTATAATATTTATGTATTTAGAAATATATAAGTATGTTTATCAGTTGTCATCAGACTAGATGGCGTTGTGTGATGGTTGTGGAATATTATTATTATTATTATTATTAGTTATCCCTGCATATAAATCAAGCAGCAGAGAAAACCCAACAAATTACCGTTCCATTTCCATGTAGCCAGCTTTAAGTAAAATATTTAAAAAAATAATTTTAAAACAGATTTTTGCTTATTTTAACAAAAATACCATTTTAACGGCAAGCTATTCGGCTTTTTATAGGATAGAATGACAAACGAGCACACAATCCACCTGATGTTAAGTGGTTGCTGCGGCCCATAGACATCTACATCTATCCTCGATTACAAATCAAAATGCAGATGCGTTGTCTCCCGTGATGACTAATATGTGGAATGCCTCGTTTCCAGTAAAAAGGGTCTCCGGTTCTCTACACTTTTCATACGAAACACAGCAGCATTAAACTACTATTTTACGCTGATATTCTGTGAGAGCGTGGTCCTTCCCCGGTCTAGCCGACCCATTCGTGCTACAACTATACTACAAATATAACTGCAGCATGGCTCTACCACGTAGAAGATCTTCAAAGAATGCAGTATACAACTAGTGTCACATATTTTACAGGCCTTTCTTTGTAAGGCATTCGAATGTGTGAATCATACAACTTTAAATTAATAAACTTAAATACGTAAGTCAATAAGTTTTGAGATGCTCGAAATTTAAAAACTGAAAGTAGCTGTGTTATGTTTCTAAAAAGCGAATTTATTTAAAAATAGAACTCCATAAGCTAATTGCTCAATATTAAAAAAAAAACAAAGATCTTTTCCTGCAACGCTTCCCGAGCTTTTCATTTAAAACGATGGATCTTAACCGTGAACATTTGCGCGCTATGATCTATTATAATTTTAAATTTGGTTTAACCGAACAATTAAGTTTACAACGGTTATAATCAGCATTAGGGGACTCAGCTCCATCACGAGCAACGATTTTTAAGTGGTTTGCTGAATTCAAAAGGGGCAAAATTAACCTTAAAGATGACCAAAGAACCGAGACCCCGAAAACAGCAGTAACGGCAGAAAATGTATGGTGCGAGAAGACCCACGAATCACATATACGGACATCGAAAAGATTGTAGGCATTAGTTCGGGTAGCATTCATACCATCCTACATCAACATCTTAGAGCGAGGAAGCTTTGTTGTCGATGGATCCCTCGTTTGCTCTCCGAAAGTGAAAAACAGACTCGTGTGGATTGATGCCATGAAATGCGTCTACGTTTTGAAAACGGGACGTCTAGATGTGTTTCAGAAATCGTTACTGGTGACGAGACATGGATCTATCAATATGATCCGGAAAATAAAAGGCAATCATCGGTATCTAACTAAGGTAACTCAGAAGTACAGTTACCGACGAAACTGCAAAGACTAGTTAGTGGCTAGTTTTTTTTTTCGCGGAGCGGACATTTGTCGACGACAATGCTGGAAAATTGTAAGTTAGTCAACTCTGAATGGTATACTACAGTTGCATTACCCAAAGTTTTTCAAGCTGTGCGGGAAAGAAGACCAAAGACCGGGCTTCGGGGACTCATGCTGAATCACGATTACGCCGCTTTGCATACCTACCTTAGAACAAAAGCGTTTATTGAGGAATCTGGTGTTGAAACTCTAAGTCACCCTTAACCCCTGACTAAGTTCCTTGTGATTTCTATTCGTTCCCAAGAGTCGAAGAAAAATAAAAGGCAAGTTTTTTTCAAGCGCCGAAGAAGTCGTGGCTACCTACGAAAAAGCGATTTGCGACCTGTCAGATCATAACTGGCAAAAGTGTTTTCAGAGTTGATTTAGGCGAATGGAACTTTGTATAGAGCATGATGGAGAATATTTTGAAAAGATGTAAAATAAATATTAATAGTATCTAGAATACTTTTTTGTATATCTCACAACTTATTGAGTGTCCCACGTACCACTGCATTCTCGGTGCCACATTTGATCTTTTATCATCATGTTTCTCAAACCAAGAGCAAAAGGTTGCAATTAACAATAAAGTTAATCGGGAAGAATTATAAAACTGTTTAAATATACTTTAAGTCTCTCTATAGATTTCGACTTTGAAAGTTCTACCGAATTTCTGGGAGTTTCTATTTAGTGAATAAATCTAGCATGTTTGGAGATTTTATGACGTACGTTCGTTGCAGCAACCAGATTAATCGACTTGCGCAGAAAAACTGACCAAAATTAATTTTAAGTCCGTACACTAATTCCGTAAAGCATGAAATATCTTTTTATCACTCTCAGGTAACAAGGGACTCAGCAAGTCAAATATTATGTAGGTGTAAATTTCACATAGTAGTGAATGTAAAGTATTTTATAAAGCACGGTGACATAGTATGTATAAAATAACATACATACATATACATAAACACTCACGCCTGTCACCCAGAGGGGCAGGCAAAGACTACAAACTTCAATTTGGCACGATCCTGACACACCTCTATCGCCTCCTTCACATCCATACACCTACGCATACATGTAGGAGTACCCTTAACCGACGAGCATGTATTCGTAAGCATGTATGTAATTTTGCCCTTTTTCAATAAATCGCCAATTTGTCGATATATTTTCGCCTAGGACGTCCATTTCCGACTCTGCCATTCACTTCTGCATCATAAATTTTCTTTGCCACTCTTTGCTCATTCATTCTTTCGATATGACCCAACCACCGAAGCATTTCTTTCTATATCCTGGCACAGAATAAATAATAGTACTACGTAATCCTGGTCACAACATCATCTTGCAAACCACACTCTTCTCTTATCACACTACCATATGTTAAAGTGTATAAAATAACAATTGTTAAAATACAAAATTAATGGTTTCAGAACTTTTTTCGCTACATTCTTTGAATATACGATATAAAAATCTTTATTTTTTACGTACAATAGTGCACGAAGAGATGCAATCACCCGTACATTGAATGGACTTTTTTAGTAAAACTTTGTGTTGAAACTGCGCATTAGTGTTAATTTAAGCATTAAGCTGCAGTCCCGTATATGATGGAACGATAAACTAAGTAAAATAGGTAACGTTTCTTGATATATACATTTAAATTTATACACATATCCTACGTGGTAGAGCCACGCTGCAGCACGATGAGGTTTTAGCAGTATAACCAAACTCTAATGTTTTACTCTCCAAGTTTGTCTAGATAGGTTCCATCGCTAAGAAAACATTTTTTCTAACGGATATTTAGCCACCTGCAAAGTGCATCCGATTTCGATTGGTTACATTTAGACAGTGATAGTGTTGTGTATATTAAGGCTATAATATACACTATTAGTTAAGTCGGAGAGGTCTCGTCTAATGAAGTCAACGCTCCGTCCCCCTCGTGCTCTAATCCAGAATCCCGAGACTTTTCAGCTCGAGTTACGTAACCGCTTTCAGTGCCTAGAAGATTGCAATGCAGTGGACGATATGTATGACAAGCTCGGTGAAACTGTCCATGCGGTCGGAGCTAAGTTCTGCAAGACCGGCCGCAGAAGAACACAAAAGCTCTCCGATCACACTCTTAATCTCATGGCTGTTAGACGGGAGATGAGGCTGCAATCGTCGACAGATTTGACAGCATACAGGCAACTGAACAGACAGATCTCCAAATACATGCGGCGAGACTTACGCAAATTTAATACTGCTCGTATTGAAGAAGCGATTGAGCGGAACCAGGGCTCCAAAGTCTTTGCCAGAGATCTGTCTGCTAGTAAGAGCCAACTGTCAAAGCTGAAGACTGAGTGTGGCAGCATCGTTTCCGGGACACCTGAGATTCTGAGTGAGATTGTGAGGTTCTGTGGGCAGCTGTACACATCATCGTTGGAGCCACACGCAAGTGTGAGTAACGATCCAAGAGCGGGTCTTATCCGACACTATTCCGATGATATCACGGACGTCAGTCTGAGCGAGATTAGAATGGCTCTCCAGCACCTTAAAAACGGCAAGTCCCCGGGCGAGGATGGAATTACAGCGGAGCTTCTGAAAGCGGGTGGAAAACCGGTACTTGAAGTCCTTCAGAGGCTCTTTAATTCCGTCCTCCATGGTGGCACTACTCCGGAGGCGTGGAGCAGAAGTGCGGTGGTCTTGTTCTTCAAGAAAGGTGACACGACCGATATCCCTTCTGAGCCGCGTCTACGTGCTGTTTTCGAGAGTCATTACGAATCGTCTCGCACGCAGACTCGACGACTTCCAGCCTCCCGAACAAGCCGGTTTCCGAAAAGGCTTTAGTACCATAGACCACATACATACCCTTCGGCAAATAGTACAGAAGTCCGAAGAGTACAATCTGCCACTTTGCCTGGCGTATGTGGACTATGAGAAAGCCTTTGATTTCATCGAAATTTGGGCGGTGCTACAGTCTCTTCAGCGGTGCCAAGTTGACTGTCGGTATATCGAAGTGCTGAAGTGTTTGTACAGTAGGGCTACGATGGCTATCCGAGTACAGAACCAGGGTACGAAACCTATCCAACTGCAGAGAGGTGTAAGACAGGGTGACGTTATTTCCCCGAAACTCTTCACCGCTGCATTGGAAGACGTTTGCAAGCTACTGGACTGGAAAGGATACGGTATTAACATCAATGGCGAGTACATCACTCACCTTCGATTTGCCGACGATATAGTACTTATGGCAGAATCGCTGGAGGACTTAAGCACTATGCTCAATGACCTCAATAGTGCCTCCCAACGGATAGGTCTTAAGATGAACATGGACAAAACAAAGATCATGTTTAATGTCCATGTCACACCTATGCCGGTAGTTGTTGGGAGCACTAAGCTCGAAGTTGTTGACGAGTACGTTTACCTGGGACAAATAGTCCGGCTAGGTAAGTCCAACGCTGGGCAGCGTTCGGGAAATTACAACGCATCTTCTCGTCAGGTATACCTCAAAACCTGAAAACTAAGTTGTACAACCAGTGCGTGTTGCCAGTGATGACATATGGAACTCAGACGTGGTCCTTCACTGCTGGCCGTATGAGGACGCTCAGAGTCGCTCAGCGAGCTATGGAGAGGGCTATGCTCGGAGTTTCTCTGCGTGATAAACTTAGAAATGAGGATATCCGCAGTAGAACCAGAGTGACCGACATAGCCCAACGGATTAGTAAGCTGAAGTGGCAATGGGCCGGCCATATAGCTCGAAGAACCGACAACCGTTGGGGAAAAAAGGTTCTCGAGTGGCAGCCTCGTACCGGTAGACGAAGTGTAGGGCGACCCCCCACTAGATGGAGTGACGACCTGGTAAGACATACAGGAAGTCGATGGATGCAGGTGGCTCAGGACCGTGCTTTGTGGCATACCTTGGGGGAGGCCTATGTTCAGCAGTGGATTTGTAAAGTGCTGTAATGATGATGATGATACACTATCATTGCATTTAGATGTATTCTATTTATTTGTGGTACGGGTATCTAATGCCAGAAAAATAATAAACCGAGGCTAAGCTGGATTTACGTAGAATTATTCTGGTTTTTTGAGTAATGTCCGAATAACTTACATTTAATAAACCTAGGTGTATCCGCACTTCGGCTTTTAACTGTAAGAACTAATAAGTGATTTCATAGGCTATGATAGATGAATATCATATTTAGGCCGGTGACGGACCGCAGTATTAAAGGTACGAGACGGCAGGAGTTGCGATTGCCAATCCGTCGGCCCAGCGTGGCGTTTACAGCAAATCATCTACAGTAAGAGACAGGCCCATGTCCGGCAGTGGATAGTTCAGAAGCTGATATAGAAAAGTTGCGGGTAGGTATAAATATTGATACGGTTTTACTAACCGATGTTAACCGAGATTAAGAATTTCCAAGTTATATCAGTAAGAAATAAGAATGTATTTTGGTTGGCCGCGAAACTCTTGAGCGACCCACAGGCAGTTGAGCGCTTTACACACATATGACAAGCTCTGAATGCGCTGGGACTGTATCAATGTGTCTAATACTGTAGCCAAGTCCATTGTCAAAGATATCCCAAGGTTATTAATCTTGCTTTATATCCATTACATTCATAAGAGGTGGTAACAGGACAGAGGGAAACATATGCATGTATATAATAGGATGCATCTTCCTGATAATTACTCATAATAATAAAAACGGCTGCCAACCCGCCTGCCAAGCGTGGCAACTGTGGCAAAATCTCTCAATATGAGGCAATCTATGGAGAGGCCTACATTCAGCAGTGGACTTGTATAGGTTGTAATGAATAAATAAATCTTGCTTTCGTGTTTGCGCATACACTTAAATTAATATATACACGCAATTTGTAAGTCATTGTAATTGCGTTCATGACTACGGCGTGAGGGTAATTACACATTTACATTAGATTGCTAAACTAGAAATTTTAATAACACTAAGGTGAGGGTAATATGGTCATCTTAAGCTTTGCCGCACTTTGTAACCAAAACTAGGCGAAAGACAGAGACAAAAACACAAAGTCGTATATAATAGGGATGGGCCGAATATGGATTTCACCAAATACGAATATTCGGCCGAACGTTCGGTAAAATTTTTACTGAACCGAATATTCGGCCGAACATTATTCGGTAGGACTCACTCGTTACCTAACCAATTTATGTCGAAACTTGTTACCATAAAGCGCGCGGGATTAGCGCCGGAGCCTTCCCCTCGATTACATCATCTAGTACTGAGCAAATTGCACATGCCTGTTTTGACAATTTTTGTGAGAAAAAATTATTTCGTTGTGTTATTCGTACTGAAAATTGATAAGTGTATGATGAAAATGAGTGGCAGAAGATCTACCATTTAGACCAATTTTAGAGAAACTGACGACTATAATGTAATGTTTCTTTGCTTGATTCCAAACAAAATTTTATCAAACTTTCTAGTTGTTATCATTGGAAATAAATATACAGTGCCTCAAAAAATATCGCTATATAAGTAGATTTAAGCCATAAATAAATATACTTTCAACAGCAAAATTATGAAATTACTCAATTCGTACATTTCCATACAGTGGATACTTTGAGTACCACTTTACCGAATGTTCGGTGATTTAGCCGAATATTCGGCCGAATACGAATATTCTGTAAACCTGCCGAATATGCCGAACACCGAATATAAAACGAATATTCAGCCCACCTCTAGTATATAACTAATATATTAAGAATGAAAATAGAAAACAAACTTTGACAATAATTAGCAACACTTCGAAAAATCTACTCAAAAAAACTAACTACACTACACCATACTAAAATCGACTAAAATATTTACTTAACTGTCATAATGGCGTCGATAAAGGATCGACCTTTTGATACGTAGTACTATTATTTATTCTGTGCTTTTGAGCCCTTTATAAATTGATTGACCGATGAAGAGCTATCGTATCATATAGCCTTCTTTGCAAACAACGCTGTAGTATTTGAGTTATAAGAAGGTGACTATATTAACCGGATGACTATATTACCCTCACGTACTATATTATACAAAACCTATACAGTTCATAGTCCACCTATACCGATAAAACTGCTAGAAAACTAGAAATTACTCGTAACACATCCCACTACAATATTAATGTTTAAAGTGGACCAAGTCCTGTACAAGGACGTGCCAGGTCTTCGGCTTCAACACATCATCTCGGTCTCGGATAAAAGAGTTAGGATCCAAACCGGCGCCAAGCTCCAGGAGTTGCTTAAAATCATAGAATACAGGCTGTGCAACGCTTTTGGAACTGCTGTATAGCTTGGCGCCAATTCAGATCTAAAATTTAAAGTTTTTAAGTAGGTTTTTATTAGTCAGTCGGTGAGTGATAAAAGTGGGATTGGTGGATTAGGTACTCAAAGAGACCATATTAGATATGCAAATAGCAAGGTCCCATAATTTTTGAGTTGGAGGGGCAAGGCCGGATTTACCTTAAGTGCCGTCCAGGGGCACCGTGAAAAATACCGCCCTATTACCTATATCCTGCATTAATTGATTTAAAAATTAGGTTAAAGGACAGGTATATATACTTCTACTACAACTATTCATTGAATTGAAACAGGATATTATTTAAAATTTTTGAATAACTACATAAATGTTGATCAAAAAAAAGTATGCACTGTATACTAAATTTCGAAACCTTAACTCGATTTTTAAAAATCGACATCAAACCAATAACTTCCTAATTTATTAAAACCATTGATTTTAATAGCAGAAAGCAAAAATTTTTTTGCGTTGAAACTTGGAGTGTGGGCACTAGCCCCTAGTGACCCTAGTGTAAATACGGGTTGTATCCTACTACATACATTTCTATACTCTAAGGGGGGTTCCATAATAACTCGAAATGGTTCTTGTAAAATTACGCACTAACGGTGCTTCGCCTTTTCTTTTCTGAACTTGGCTGTTAACATTTCTTTATCACCTCCTCACCTTCCGGTATTGTGATTTGCAATTGTCAGAAGAATAGCTAAAACGTAATGTCAGAAAATTTCGTGGTCGCCTAAAAATGACGAGACACAAAAAATGACACGTCCAAAATAAGATTATTTAGAGTAGTGACAATGCCGAAGATGACAAATTTAAAGCTCATTTATTACTGCGACCGTGTATATATGGACCTATAATGGTATTTAATATGCGCCTATAATGGACTTTCTTTCAATGTTGATACCTTTGGTGAGTGTGACTGTAATGTATTGCTTGTAAGGAAAACGCATGAAAGTAGCTGTTATATAAAAATCGAAAAAAGTATGCTTACCATGATACCTTTAAGCTGATTCACCAGAGGCGAATCAGCGAAGAAGTTGTTCACCGCGGAGAATATGTTTGTAGGTTTGCCCGACAGTGTGCAGCAGGCGCTTTCACGCCCGCCCTTCACTCTGTACATTGATAAACAAATTAATAAATTCAAGTGTTATGTTTTTTTTTAATATAAAATAAGGATGACAAACGAGCCGAGTTCACCTGATAGTAAGTGGATACTTTGGCCCATAGACATCTACATTTATCCTTCATTAAAATCAAAATGCCAAATGCGTTTACATCCCTGCCGGGCTAGCATGGGCAGAAGACAATATATCCACGGGGGGAGGAATAAATTTTTGTACCCGGCCTATGCTAGCCCTGCTGACGATTTAGATGGAATAGGGTCTCCGGTTCTCCACAATACGAAACATAGCAGTATTAAACTGCTAGTTTACGGTGGTATTCTGTGAGAGCTTGAACCCTCCCCGGTCTAGTCGAGCCATTCGTGCTACAGCCCTAATAAAGCTGCAATTTGGCTCTACCACGTTAATACACGTAATCAAAGTAGGACTTTTAATATGAAACAAAAATAAAAAAATTGCTCTAGGTATTCGCATCCATTTATAAGTTGTCTTTGTTTAACTGAGTACAAAAAACGGGAAGGTTCTATGTTCGACGCGTAGACTTTTTTTTAATGATTGTTTCTCTGTAACGGATTTTTAATTTATATTATTAAAATTATTAAAACTTAGTTATTTATTTTATTAGTTATAAATTGCAATTAATAATTTTATTAATGCCGGCATGATGAACTCAGTTCGCTATTATGAAATTAAACAAAAGGTGAACGGTTACCCCCAGATCTACCACGGCCCTAAATTTTTTCACGACATAATTTATTTCTTGCAGCAGAAAGATCACAGCGAGTGTATCTGACAGTAACCTTTAAACCTAATCACATTCCTATCAATAACTAATCAGTTCAATTTGACTTTACTAAGGGCGAGGTAGGACAAAATATTGTATTTTAGACACAATTTTGACGCTCGGAAATTGATACTTCTTGAAATAGTATATGTTCGTAAACAATACGCGCATACATGAAATAGTAAATTAAAATTTTAATCAAATGAGTATTTAAAATACTTTTTATTACTCGAGATATAAAATTATAATTTAATCGACATAAGCGACATATCGACATATCGACTAAAGCGACAGTAGCCTAATGGCAGGGCGCGGACCGCGAACTCTAAAAGGTCGTGGGTTCGAATCCACCATTCGACTACTGGCGTGAACCACTCGTAACACAAGCAATTTAAGCTTATCACGAGTGGTAAAGGGGAATATTAGTAATGTTTATAGCATTGTTGATATTCTTTAAAAAAAAAACTCCGGGAAAAACTGACGTTCGAGTTCTCATTTTTTATAAACGTTAACCATATAATATTTTTCGATAATATGAAAGAAAAAAATATAAAATTAAATTAAATTCCTAATCGACTACATATTTATTGAGATCCCTTATTTCCTAATAATAAGCAAAAACGTTTCAAAAAAGTATCGCTTTGTCCACCGCATGTCGCACCCTTACTTCATGCCGGACATTATGCATGAATCGGAGAAAGCCTTTTAATGTAGGAAATCCTCGCCCTCAATATGTACATATAATTGGGAAAATCACTTTAAATCAATCATTTGACCTACTTTTACGGCAGTTGAAGTTGAATTCATTCTTGCACGTTAGAGATACTTTACGATAATTGAGCCTGTCTGGCACATATTTCATTAATTTTGTATATGTAGTAATATAATATATAGTAATATTTTTTGTAGAAATGCCTATCAACTAGAATTGTTATAAAGTTATCAATTTTTTATATTCAATACACATCATTGTTTTAAACACTGTAAAATGTGTGCAATTTACCCAAATAATGCCTTCTTATTAGTTTGGGGCATTATCAATTTATCATACAACGTATTGTAAATTTCCTTCTTCCTTTCCTTTCCACAGTAAACGCATGAAACAAAGGCTTTTCAAAGACATATCAAACATCATAAATCAAATAATTTAAAATTACAAAGAAATCTAGTAACCTTATGTAGTTACCTTCCTTTTCCTTACCTGATATTATCCAAAACGGACAGTTTGTATTTTTGCCTATCTACCACCAGCTAACTGGAATTGAAGCAACGAGAAACAGGGACTCAAATGATGGCAACAAATGGACTGTTGGGAGATGCTGGAATCTGCAGGGATGTCAAATCCCTCGCGCATGCGATCTTCGAATCGGGGTTAAGGTACATTTTCCTTGCGACGACCGTGAATAACATTACAATTAATAGTATTTCTGCTAGGTTATTGTTTGATTTTTTGTAAAATTATGTAATTATTCAATAATAAACATTTTTAGCAATAAATGTTTTGTTTATTGCTTAGTCTCTGTATATATAAAAGAATATACAGAGACTAAGCAATAAACATAAACAATATAGGAAGTCGATAATAAATTTTAATATTTGTAGAAAATTAATATTTACAATAAAACAAAAAATTATTATAGACATATACATGTATATACTATACATATATACATATATACATATATATATATATATATATATATATATATATATATATATATATATATATATATATATATATATATATACTTATATAACAAATATAACATACATAACATAATAACATATATATCTGTTATGCATAATCTGATAGCTTAATTAATAACGTTTGCATCGATATATGATTTTAATATACTTACTTAGTATATATATCATCATCATCATTATTACACCTTGGCCTCCCCCAAGTAACGCCACAAAGCACGGTCCTGAGCCACCTGCATCCATTGACTTCCTGCATGTCTTACCAGGTCGTCACTCCATCTAGTGGGGGGTCGCCCTACACTACGCCTACCGGTACGAGGCTGCCACTCGAGAACCTTTCTTCCTCATCGGTTATCGGTTCTTCGAGCTATATGGCCGGCCCATTGCCACTTCAGCTTACTAATCCGTTGGGCTATGTCGGTCACTCTGGTTTTACTGCGGATATCCTCATTTCTGAGTCTATTACGCAGAGAAACTCCGAGTATAGCCCTCTCCATAGCTCGCTGAGCGACCTTGAGCATCCTCATACGGCCAGCAGTGAAGGACCACGTCTCTGATCCGTAAGTCATCACTGGCAGCACGCACTGGTTGTACACTTTAGTTTTCAGAGATTGAGGTATACCTGACGAGAAGATGTGTCGTAATTTCCTGAACGCTGCCCAGCCGAGTTGAATCCGACAATTGACCTCTCGGTCGAAGTTGGACTTACCTAGTCGGACTATTTGTCCCAGGCAAACGTACTTGTCAACACAACACTACCGGCATGGGTGAGACATGGACATTAAACACGATCTTTGTTTTGTCCATCTTAAGACCTATCCGTTGGGAGACACCATTGAGGTCATTGAGCATAGTGCTAAGATCCTCCAGCGATTCTGCCATGAGGACTATATCGTCGGCAACTCGAAGGTGAGTGATGTACTCGCCATCGATGTTAATACCATATCCTTTCCAGTCCAGTAGCTTGAAAACGTCTTCCAACGCAGCGGTGAAGAGTTTCGAGGATATAACGTCACCCTGTCTTACACCTCTCTGCAGTTGGATAGGTTTCGTACTCTGGTTCTGTATTCGGATAGCCATCGTAGCCCTACTGTACAAGCACTTCGATATACCGACAGTCAACTTGGCACCGCTGAAGGGACTGTAGCACCGCCCAAATTTCGACGGAATCAAAGGCTTTCTCATAGTCCACATACGCCAGGCAAAGTGGCGGATTGTACTCTTCGGTCTTCTGTACAATCTGCCGCAGGGTACGTATGTGGTCTATGGTACTGAAGCCTTTTCGGAAACCGGCTTGTTCGGGAGGCTGGAAGTCGTCGAGTCTGCGTGCTGACTTCTGATTCGTAATGACTCTCGAAAACAGCACGTAGACGCGACTCAGAAGGGAAATCGGTCTGTAGTTCTTCAAGGGAGCGTTGTCGCCTTTCTTAAAGAACAAGACCACCGCACTTCTGCTCCACGCCTCCGGAGTAGTGCCACCATGGAGGACGGAATTGAAGAGCTTCTGAAGGACTTCAAGTACCGGCGTTACACCCGCTTTCAGAAGCTCCGCTGTAATTCATTCCTTGCCTGGGGCCCTGCCGTTTTTAAGGTGCTGGAGAGCCATTCTAATCTCGCTCAGACTGACGTCCGGGATATCATCGGAATAGTGTCCGGTAAGACTTACTCTTGGATCGTTACTCACACTTGCGTGTGACTCCAACGATGATGTGTACAGCTGCCCATAGAACCTCTCAATCTTAATCAAAATCTCAGGTGTCTCGGAAACGATGCTGCCACACTCAGTCTTCAGCTTTGACAGTTGGCTCTTTCTGGCAGACAGATCTCTGGCAAAGACTTTGGAGCCCTGGTTCCGCTCGATCGCTTCTTTAATACGAGCAGTATTAAAGTTGCGTAAGTCTCGCCGCATGCATTTGGAGATCTGTCTGTTCAGTTGCCTGTACGCTGTCAAATCTGTTGACGATTGCAGCCTCATCTCCCGTCTAACAGCCATGAGATTAAGAGTGTGATCGGAGAGTTTTTGTGTTCTTCTGCGGCGGGTCTTGCAGAACTTAGCTCCGACCGCATGGACAGTTTCCACGAGCTTGTCATTCATATCGTCCACTGCATTGCAATCTTCTAGGCACTGAAAGCGGTTACGTAACTCGAGATGAAAAGTCTCGGGATTCTGGATTAGAGCACGAGGGGGACGGAGCGTTGACTTCATTAGACGAGACCTCTCCAACTTAACGTTTAGGTTCAGTGTGCCTCTAAACATTCGGTGATCGCTGCCGGTTTTCATCCTTGCGATCACTGAGACATCACTGAACAGTTGGCGTCTGGTCATCATAATGAAGTCAATCTCATTTTTTGTCGAACCGTCGGGGCTCGACCAGATCCACTTCCTGTGGGGCCGTTTCTGGAAGAAAGAGTTCATCATAAAGAGTCCCTCTTTCTCCATAAAGTCAGCAAGCTGTTGGCCCATACGGTTCCTACGATTACAGTACGGTTCTACTCCAAATTTCCCTAACTTCAGCTCGCCGCCTTCTCTTGTGCCTAGTTTTGCGTTGAAATCTCCCATCAACACCGTGTAGTGGGTTTTGGAGGAATGCAGGCCTCTAGAAATATCCTCATACATTTCCTCCACCTCCGCATCGGGATGTGCCCAGGTTGGTGCATAGACCTGTATGACCTTCAGCGAATACCGTTTGGTAATTCTGAGTATCAGGTACGCGACCCTCGTCGACACACTCCCAATCTTTACAACGTTGTTGACGAGAAACTTGTGGACGATAAATCCGACACCTCCTTGGGACAGATGGTCGCCCTCCCGGTGATAGAACAAGTTGCCGGACTCGAGGATTACCGTGTGCTCCCCCTCTCTTCGGACCTCAGATAATCCAATAATATTCCAGCGCAACTTGTCTACCTCTTCTTCCAGCTCCAGTATCTTCTCGTCGTCAGTCGTCAGGGTGCGTGCGTTATACGTTGCCAGGTCGAGTCGTCTTAGGTGGCAACCGAACCTCCACCGGAGATTCTTAGCACCCCCTGCCTCGCCGTTACCATGGTCGCCACCGTAGCCAGGAATAGCGGGGCCGCCGGGGACTGGGGGCCGTTTATTTGCGTCGTTGCTCTTGGGGGGATATTTGCCATAGTTGCCACGCTTGGCGAGCGGGTTGGCAACCGCAGTTTTTTATTATGCTATTGTTGTTATCAGGAAGATGCTGCTGCCCATCTCCTGCCTGTCTCCCTCTGTCGCCTCTTACGACACCCACGGGAAGACATGGGGTAGTGGATATTCTCAACCGCCACTACACGGCATATATATATACACGGCGTATATATATATATATATATATATATATATATATATATATATATATATATATATATATATATATATATATATATATATATATATATATATATATATCTTAAAGTTATAGTTTTAAATTAATTTGTTATTTTTAATGTGTTTAATTTAAAAGATTTAAAATAATTTTTAATTATTTTAAATCTTTTAAAATAGTGTAAATTTAATTTTCCCACTTTTAAGTTTTTAAGGATTGCATTTGAAATTACAGTTTATGTGTATTTTAGATTCTTAAGGACAGTAGGTACATAAAATGTAAGAGGGTGATGTATTCGCCAACAAACTGCCCTGCAGTTTGGCGAAAGTTGTATAAAGAATAACCGACTGTATTTTTGTGTAATAAATAAAAATATACTGTGTATACTTGTTATATACTTAGTACTTCGGAAAGTTCTCGACAGATGCGCCATATTGTCCAAAATGACCCCGACATTCGAGTGGATATAAAACATAAAATAGTTATTTGTTTCTGCCGTAGGCAATATAAACCAGGTAAACTGTCGCACTAAATGAAATATACCTTAAACCTTAAATTATATTCAATACAAATTCAATGTTGAAGTGAAATAATATTGCACAGCTACGGACAGTTCAAGGATTTACGAACGTTACGAATTTCAAAGTAGAGTGATTTTTAAGTTTAGGCAAATATTGGGTCCTTGCATATGAAATTAGCGTTTTGTCGTACTGACCACTATGATCTGCAATATCTCCTCTGTTTAAGAATTCCAAATTCAAAGTTATGAATTCATTTAGCTGCTACATTTGAGTTTTGAAAACAGTGACTCATTTGTTTTTCACTCATTATTTTTATTATTTTCTTTGGCGTCACTTATTACCGCACAATGGAAAACATGAAATATCGGTATATTTTACACCAGTGCTGCAGAAACAGCTCGATGGATTAATGATGTGTACGGCGCTGGTATCGCAAAAGAAAGCACGGTACGTTTTTGGTTTCAACGTTTTCGTCGTGGAAATTTCGATCTTCAGAACCAACCCCGTGGACGGCCGGAGACCGTAGTGGAAAATGAGGAATTAAAGGCTATCGTGGAAGGGGATCCATCACAAAGCACTTCAGAGATAGCTACAGGCTTCGGGGTCAGTGATAAAACTTTATTAATCCACACAAATCGGGAAAGAAAAAAAACTCGAACGATCGGTACCTCATGAATTGAGTGAATCGAACTTGTAAACACGCGTCGACTGTTGTGTTACTTTGCTCAACCGACACAAAAATGAAGGGATTTTAAATCGAATCATTACTTGTGATGAAAAGTGGATACTGTACGATAATCGGAAGCACTCGTCGCAATGGCTGAACCCTGGAGACCCAGCCAAAACCTGCCCTAAACGAAAATTGACTCAGAAAAAGTTACTTGTGAGTGTTTGATGGACTAGCGCCGGCGTCGTTCACTACAGCTTTCTAAAATCTGGCCAAACGATTACGGCAGATATCTATTGTCAGCAACCACAAACCATGAAGGTAGAACGAGCTGCTAAACAACCGAGACTGGTCAATCGCTCTAGGCCACTGCTGCTTCACGACAACGCAAGACCACACACTGCACAACAAACCAACACTAAGTTAGATGAGCTACAATTGGAATGTCTGCAACATCCACCGTACTCCCCGGACCTTGCTCCAACAGATTACCACTTTTTCCGGAATTTGGAAACTTCTTACAAAGAAAAAAATTCAACTCCGATGCGGTAGTCCAACCGCCTTCAAGGATTTTATTAATTCTGGCTCCCATGGTCTTATTTTAAGTAAAGGGATCAATGAACTACCTATGAGATGGTAAAAGTGCATATAGATAACAACGGTGCATACCTTCATTAATTAAATATATTTCACAAAAATATATATATATAACTATAATCCTCCCGTACAAAACGCCAATTTCATATGTAGGGACCTATTATTATTTTTGAAAACCTAATTACAATGTGTATTTTTTTATATAGAAGAGGGGGCAAACGAGCATACGGTTCACCTGATGTTAAGTGACTACCGCCGTCCATGAACATCAGCAAAACCAGGGGAATTACGATTGCGTAGCCGGCCTTTAGAAAGGGGTAAGCTCTTTTCTTGAAGGTCCCCAGGTCGTATCCGTCCGGAAAAATCACCGGTGGTAAATTATTCCACAGAGAGGTCGTACGCGGAAGAAAACTCCTTGTGAAACGTACAGTGGTGGACCGCCAAGCATCCAGATGGTGTGAATGGTATCGGGAGGTTTGCCGCGTAGTGCGTTTATGAAATTTTGCGGCTGGGATTAATCCGAATAATACCTCAGAGCATTCCCCGTGATTTCTGGACTAGATTTAGTCGCCCCCGATCCGAGACTTTGTTCAGCAAAGACTCGACTTCAGACACAAGTTTGTCCCGGTACTCGGAGACGTTTTTCCGAGAAATATCGGCACGGCCGGTGTAGAGAGCATCTCCAGTGCTGTTATCTGCATAGCAATGAATGTTGCCGATTTGCAACATATCAATGATATGCAGAAGAAATAGCGTTGGCGATAGCACACAGCCTTGTGGAACAGCAGCATTAATAGGCTTGTAATCGGAGCTTGCACCGTCTACAACGACCTTGATGCTCCGATCTGCAAGAAAGCTGGTGATCCAATGGCACAATTTCTTGGGAAGCCCATAGGAAGGGAGCTTCGTAAGAAGCGCTTTGTGTCAAACCAGATCGAAGGCCATCGCAATGCCAAACTAACGGCCATTGCCTCCCCCTTGGACTCTACTGCCATCGCCCGTGGATACCGTCAGGCCCACTTGAATTGTGGATGTCCAGGGAGAGGACTGCTTTGCCAACCAGGCGCTGTGTGAACCGCACCTCCGGCATGGAGCGCTCACACCGCGGGATGGTCGGCGGCGTATTCCCCCCGTCATCGAGAGTCGAGTTGGACGACCTTTGCGGCATGGGCCAGTGAGTCGTCCTCCCTGTGCAGGGACGGAAGAAATGGCTGACGGAAATTCCCCTGGACAGGCTTGGCGAGAGACCAGAATGCACGGGTTCCAGAAGGAAGGTGAAGTAGTTTCTCGCCAATTCTGCCTATGTGCTCTGCCTTTGCCTTGGCAGTGACTCTTTTGAAGGACCTGGAAGCGGAATTATACCTCTTTTTTAGAGTGCTGGTGTTTATATCCCGGGACGTTGATGCGTCAGCCCAGGCTTAGTAGCACTCCTGGTTATAGCATGATGCTATTTTACAGGAGCCACCAAACCATGACTGAGATTTGCCTCCGATGGCACCACAGAGGAAGGAATAAAAAGTTCCATACCCTGAAGTACCACATCAGCGACAGAATCAGCAACAACGTTGGGATCGTCCGGCGAGAATCAAACCCTCCCCCAAGGGTAGGATGAAAAGAAAGACCGCAATCAGCTGATCAGCAGTGCCAAGCACGGCGGCAGGGTGGCAAATGCACCTCGCTAACTCTCCTGCCCGGGATACAAACTGGAACACTTTGAACCCCGCGTGGGAGAGATACGAAGCATCAGCCGGAGAGGACATCTGCGTCCCGGTCAGAAAGAGCAGAGCTGGCTCGCCGTCTTGAGATGGTAGTGGACAATTATTGTCTTGAGCGGAATTTTGCCCCCCCCCCCCCAGAATACACGGGGCAACCTGAGCACCCACGCTCACGAGTGGAGTAATTTGGTAGTGGATGCTCAGCAAGGGATTCTCCAGGGGTGCTGGTACCCTCCTGGGGTAGATCTTCACTTAACTCCGCTACCATGTTAAAGGGGGAGGGGGATTTGGGCCTCCGGCAACCTACGCGCGGAAGCAGAGCTTCCACTTCACGCCAGTATTATTTAATTACTTCTAAGAACGATGAGAGGAACTGCTTTGAATTTGAAGAAAAAAACTGGACATATGATTGCATGCATTCAACTACTACCCACTTTTGCTACGTAGTACTATTATTTATTCTGTGTTTTCTTTTATAAGGGTGAAAACGAGCACACAGTCCACCTGATGGTAAGTAGATGCTGTGGCCCATAGATATTTATCCTGAATTAAAAATCAAAATACAGATGCGTTGTCAGCCCTGAGGACTGGGATGAAATGCCTCATTTTCAATAAAAAAGGGTCTCCGGTTCTCTACACTCACCATACGAAACACAGCAGCATTACGCTGCTATTTTAAGCTGGTATTCTGTGAGAGCGTGGTCCTAACCCGGTCGAGCCGACCCATTCTGCTACAATCATAATATTGCTGCGGCTAACTTGCTTTCACCGACTCTAAAAACATAATATTTTTCGACCGCCGTTGCCATAAAAAAATTATTGGATAGAAACTTAAAAATTACTATATCATTACCAGCATCGATGGAAGAAGTCATGAGATATATTTGATGGCACTTGTACCTATCTGTTTTTATTTTCTTTGCGTTTTGTTTTATTTATTTTATAAAAGCTTATCCATACTATTTTATATTGAATAAAATAACAATTATAAATATATTACACGAGACCCGACCCTATGCGGGCTGCCGGAAAGCCGTATGAAATTTTGCTCTCAGAGTTTTAAGTGGTTCCTCTACTCTAATTGAATTATTCAAAGAGTGCGCCTACATCTTCCACATTACTTACCTATTGAACTTAAAATTAGGTCGTATTGTTATACAAATGTATTCATTGTACGATTACAGCGTAAGGGAATCAATTACTTTAGAGGGCTAAATTTTTCTTAACAGCATAAATCAGTTCACTACTTACATAGGCTAATAAAGTGCAAAAATTTGCAACAATCATCACTATTAGGAGGCAAATGCTCCTTGCTAACTAACGAACGGGGCTGTGGCAATCCAATAGTGATAAAAAATCTATTAAAGTTGATGAATCCGGATACCAAAGACAAGTTATTGGGCAACACTACCAGTTTACAAGCATCAGCTCTGTATTCTCGCTGTTTAGTGTGGGAAAATCTTTTGAAAAAGTATACTGCTTATAGCGTTCCCCGTGACCATAGAGAATATAATATAATCTTTGAAAGAATATAATATAGTCTTTGTCCGTGACCTTTAGTAGGCATTTGCAACACTTTAAAAAATGACAAGAATCTCACGCGCGAATAAAATATTAACAATCATATGCTCATGTAAATTTTTGACTATCTTCATTGCTGCGGCCTATCATAACTCTACTGTTGAACCTAAACCACACTCAAAGACTCACAAAGCACAGTCTTGAACTCTTGGCCTATCTGCAGCCACCTCTATGCCTGGAGTTTCTCTGAGTGAATTTGAGCTTCTTCATACGAGCAGCAGTAAAATACCGTGTTTTGGTTCTATGACTCATCATTGGCAACATGCACTGATTGTTCATTTTAGTTTTAAGAATATAGGGAATTCTAGACGGAAAGTCCAGTGTAGTGGGTGAAAGAGGCGAGTATAGAAACAGCCAGGAAGATCTTTGTAACGTCCGATAAATTGGGCTGTAGCCGTTTAGTTTACGCCAATCGAAAATACCCAGTCCAGCGACGGTGAGCAAACGGCAAAGGTGCCAGACGTCTGGTACTGTAATGCGATGCCAAGTGCGGTGTTTAAAGCAAATCCTCTCTATAAGGAGACGCAATGGACTTTTTTGGGTGGATAAAAAACGATGAGATGTTTCATAATTTCTCCAACGTTGCCCAGCTTATTTAGATTTGTCCATTGACCACTTGATATTATGGAGTGTAGAGGTAAGGAGTACAGACTCTGTATAAAAAGTGTCCGTAGGAAAGTGCTAAATAAGGGTGGCCCCACTGTAGCTATAGTCTAAATTTTAAAGAACTTTTTTTAATTTTTTTATTGCACTTTCACCTTAATTATTTTTACAATAATTATTTTATTGCTTTCTAAGTTTTTATTTTCAAAATCACTCTCAACGTATTTTACGGCGATTTAACTTACTCCGTAGCAACTCGAGCGCTGTTGTGGAGAGTTTTTGAACTGTTATTTACTGCTTATAGATGGACACTTTTTCAACTATTCTCCTATTGGAGTTGGTACTCCTTACTTCTAACTTGAAAACTTAAAAACGCACGGACTTTTTGTCATAAGTAAAATCATACTCATTAACAACCTCGAGCATAGTGTTAGGCTGGCTATACATGTGATCATTTTGGCGTACCTATTGTATCTTTGTCGAGTGGCACCAACTTCACCAACGTGTATCTTGGTCGCTAGTGCGGACAAAAAATTATACGCGATCATGTGATTCGTCGTTGTGATTTGGTATCTGATACTCATATCGGATACATGTGTTGTGAACGTTTTTTCATATTATATCACAATAATTCTGGTTGTATTTTTCAAATTATCAAGGGAGATACTATAGGCGTACTATAGGCGTACAGAAATGTATTCTGTACTGTCTCGTTGATCTTGTGGTTGGTAGCGAGCCTATTGATCATGTGGCCCGGGTTCGTAATTCAAATTCCGAATCGGGCCAAAATCAGTTATTGTTCATCAGTTGTTTTTCTGTTATGAACATTTCAGTAGTAACCCGGAGTCAGGAAGTTGATGGTGCATCATCCCTGTACTCGGAAAGCATGCTAAGCCTGCACGTTAAGTAACAGGGTATGCAAAAAAGAATAAATAAATATGAAGTAAAAAAATCTCACAGCTAAGCAAGTCCTGCAACATTGAAAGTACATTGAAAGCAACAATCACAAAAACATACTGGTTGCTGTGAAAATGGTAAAACAAGTATATAATCTGCATAAACACAATGAAACCCATGAACAATTACACAAATAGACGGCCCCCAGTCCCCGGCGGCCCCGCTATTCGTGGCTACGGTGGCGACCATGGTAACGGCGGGGCAGAGGGTGCTAAGAATCTCCGGTGGAGGTTCGGTTGCCACCTACGACGACTCGACCTGGCAACATTTAACGCACGCACTCTGAGGACTGACGAGAAGATCCTGGAGCTGGAAGAAGAGATAGACAAGTTGCGCTGGAATATTATAAGATTATTCGAGGTCCGAAGAGAGGGGGAGGATACGGTGATTCTCCAATCCGGCAACTTGTTCTATCACCGGGAGGGCGACCATCTGTCCCAAGGAGGTGTCGGATTTATCGTCCACAAATCTCTCGTCAACAACGTTGTAAAGATTGGGAGTGTGTCGACGAGGGTCGCGTACCTGATACTCAGAATCACCAAACGGTATTCGCTGAAGGTCATACAGGTTTACGAACCAACCTCGGCACATCCCGATGAGGAGGTGGAGGAAATGTATGAGGATAGGGCATCGGAACCAAAGGGGCAAGCAGCTGGCCGACTTTATGGAGAAAGAGGGACTCTTTATGATGAACTCTTTCTTCCAGAAGCGGCCCCACAGGAAGTGGACCTGGTCGAGACCCGACGGTTCGACAAAAAATGAGATTGACTTCATTATGACGACCAGACGCCAACTGTTCAGTGATATCTCAGTGATCGCAAGGGTGAAAACTGGCAGCGATCACCGAATGGTTAGAGGCACACTGAACCTAAATGTTAAGTTGGAGAGGTCTCGTCTAATGAAGTCAACGCTCCGTCCCCCTCGTGCTCTAATCCAGAATCCCGAAAACTTTCAGCTCGAGTTACGTAACCGCTTTCAGTGCCTACAAGATTGCAATTCAGTGGACGATATGAATGACAAGCTCGTGGAAACTGTCCATGCGGTCGGAGCTAAGTTCTGCAAGACCCGCCGCAGAAGAACACAAAAACTCTCCGATCACACTCTTAATCTCATGGCTGTTAGACGGGAGATGAGGCTGTAATCGTCAACAGATTTGACAGCATACAGGCAACTGAACAGACAGATCTCCAAATGCATGCGGCGAGACTTACGCAACTTTAATACTGCTCTTATTAAAGAAGCGATCGAGCGGAACCAGGGCTGCAAAGTCTTTGCCAGAGATCTGTCTGCCAGTAAGAGCCAACTGTCAAAGCTGAAGACCGAGTGTGGCAGCATCGTTTCCGGGACACCTGAGATTTTGAGTGAGATTGAGAGGTTCTATGGGCAGCTGTACACATCATCGTTGGAGCCACATGCAAGTGTGAGTAACGATCCAAGAGCAAGTCTTATCCGACACTATTCCGATGATATCCCGGACGTCAGTCTAAGCGAGATTAGAATGGCTCTCCAGCACCTTAAAAACGGCAGGAATCCAGGCGAGGATGGAATTACAGCGGAGCTTCTGAAAGCGGGTGGAACACCGGTACTTGAAGTCCTTCAGAAGCTCTTCAATTCCGTCCTCCATGGTGGCACTACTCGAGAGGCGTGGAGCTGAAGTGCGGTGGTCTTGTTCTTTAAGAAAGGCGACAACGCTCTCTTAAAGAAATACAGACCGATTTCCCTTCTGAGCCGCGTCTACGTGCTGTTTTCGAAAGTCATTACGAATCGTCTCGCACGCAGACTCGACGACTTCCAGCCTCCCGAACAAGCCGGTTTCCGAAAAGGCTTCAGTACCATAGACCACATACATACCCTGCGGCAGATTGTACAGAAGACTGAAGAGTACAATCTGCCACTTTGCCTGGCGTATGTGAACTATGAGAAAGCCTTTGATTCCGTCGAAATTTGGGCGGTGCTACATTCCCTTCAGCGGTGCCAAGTTGACTGTCGGTATATCGAAGTGCTGAAGTATTTGTACAGTAGGGCTACGATGGCTATCCGAGTACAGAACCAGAGCTCGAAACCTATCCAACTGCAGAGAGGTGTAAGACAGGGTGACGTTATATCCCCGAAACTCTTCACCGCTGCATTGGAAGACGTTTTCAAGCTACTGGACTGGAAAGGATACGGTATTGACATCAATGGCGAGTACATCACTCACCTTCTTTTGTCGATGATATAGTCCTTATGGCAGAATCGCTGGAGGACTTAAGCACTATGCTCAATGACCTCAATAGTGCCTCCCAACGGATAGGTCTTAAGATGAACATGGACAAAACAAAGATCATGTGCAATGTCCATGTCACACCTATGCCGGTAGTTGTTGGGAGCACTATGCTCGAAGTTGTTGACGAGTACGTTTACCTGGGACAAATAGTCCGACTAGGTAAGTCCAACTTCGACCGAGAGGTCAATCGACGGATTCAACTCGGCTGGGCAGCGTTCGGGAAATTACGACATATATTCTCGTCAGATATACCTCAATCTCTAAAAACTAGATTGTACAACCAGTGCGTGTTGCCAGTGATGACTTACGGATCTGAGACGTCGTCCTTCACTGCTGGCCGTATGAGGACGCTCAAGGTCGCTCAGCGAGCTATGGAGAGGGCTATGCTCGGAGTTTCTCTGCGTGCTAGAATCAGAAATGAGGATAACCGCAGTAAAACCAGAGTGACCGACATAGCCCAACGGATTAGTAAGCTGAAGTGGCAATGGGCCGGCTATATAGCTCGAAGAACCGATAACCGATGGGGAAGAAAGGTTCTTGAGTGGCAGCCTCGTACCGGTAGGCGTAGTGTAGGGCGACCCCCCACTAGATGGAGTGAAAGTCGATGGATGCAGGTGGCTCAGGACCGTGCTTTGTGGCATTACTTGGGGGAGGCCTATGTTCAGCAGTGGACTTGTAAAGGGCTGTAATGATGATGATGATGAAACACAATGAAAAAGTAATACAATAAATCAGGTAACCGTCAACAAAAAAGTCACGAGGAATGACATGACTGAACTGAAATAAGAGAAGGCCCGGTAACGCAGCGGGTAAGCTTTAGGCCACGACGCTGCATGGCCGCAGGTTCGAATCCCGCAAGTGCTTGTACTGTCTAATAATTAATTGTTGTCAGTCTAGATGTTTACCCATGTGCAATTAGTATACCTATGTAAAACGCCTCCCCAATACAGGAGAAAAATCTAGTGTGATAAAGAAATCGTAGTGGGGTAAAGAAAAGTGCGAGCTGACAATGCGCTGAGAGGTACGTGTATTATGAGAATTGCATGAAAGATACGCGGAACGGAATAAAACTTTACACATAAAAAGAACGTTATGTCGAAACGCTGACACAATACGATATGGTTAAGTGTGGACGCTTTTTTAACACAATTCGTCAAGTAATAGGATAATATACATATACGATACGCGTGATCGGGACACGTCAGAGTGATCGAATGTCGACCTCGCCCTCGTGTCCCAAACAACTTACAATATGACATGAACGTTGTACATGACCTTCGTATTATCCATGTTCATCTTGATTCTGAGTGATACAATCGCTTATTCGCTGTAGATATTTTTCAAATAATAGGTCTTTACCTATGAAGTTGCCGTTCTGCAGTACTGGCCATTGCAAATTAAAACAATTTTTGACTGGCTAAGAATTCTAATTTCAAAATTAGTCATTTGTTTATTGATTAGCGTTATGTTTTCATCACATTTGAATCTTCGTCATCATGGAATATAAGTACCGTCGTGGCTGTAACGCGGCTCAAGTGGCACGCAACATCAATGACGTTTACGGAGAATGACGTTTACAAATACTACAAACGAACGCACCACCTGTTATTGGTTTGCCCGCTTCCGTTCTAGATTTTTCGACCTGAGAAATGAATCCCGTAGTCGTCAGAAAACTTTAGCCGAGAATGACGAATTAAAGGCGATTGTGGAAGTTGATGATATTCAATCTACGGCTGAATTAGCAGCAACTTTCGAAGTTAGCCACAAAACAATACGCAAGGTAAAATCTTGACAAATGAGCGCCCCACAAACTCATTGATCGCCAGCACGAAGTACACGTCGACACATCCCTTGCACTGTTCAACGGGCATACAACCGAAGGAATTTTGAACCTCATTGTTACCTGCGACGAAAAATGGATTATGTTTAACAATCGCGAATGCTCTGCGAGTTTGTTGAATCCTGGTTTAGCACTTTAACAATGACCTAAACGAAAACTTACCTCTAGAAAAGTGACGGTCACTGTTTGGTGGTCTAGCGTCGGTGTGATTCATCACAACTTCTTACCAAACGGGATGAATATTACTGCAGATGTGTAATATGAAGCACTGAATACAATGATAGAGAAGCTCGCACGTCTCCAAGTAGCTTTGGTCGATAATTGCTCGTCCCCGCTGCTCCTGGACGACAAAGCGCATTTTCATACTTCACAACAGACGGTCGCCAAGTTACAAGATCTGGGGCTGGAAGCTCTCCGTTCCGCCGTACTCACCAGACCTTGCGCCTACAGACTTCTACTTTTTCCAGAAGATAACTTTTAGTTTCGGGAAAAAAATTCAATACCCGCGAAGCACTACAAAATGCCTTTGAGGAATTTGTTGCCTCCTGTCCAGCTGATTTCTTCAAGAAGGGCATCAATAAACTGCCATTGCGGCAGCAAAGATGCATCGATTGCATGGGTGATTAATTTGAAACTTATTTCATAAAAAACGTCAATTTCATGGATGAGGATCTAAATTTGAACTTTAGAGTATTTATAAGCAAGCTATGTTTATTTGTACTCTAAGATTTGAACATAAAAAGTTAAAGTTACAGCCTATATACGTCCCACTGCTGGGCACAGGCCTCCCTCATTTCTGAAAGGGTTTTAGGGCAAGGAATAGTCAGCCGCGCTGCCCCAATGCGTGTTGGCGAACTTCACATGTCTTCGAAATATTTTTTTTCTTATTTCTCAGACGTGCAGGTTTCCTCATGATATTTTCCTTCACCGCCGAGCACGTGGTAAATCAGCACTTAAAATTGCAATTAACAATTTCGTTGGTGCCGGCGGGGATCGAACCCGGTTTGCTCGCGTATTGTGAAATTTACAGCGCTAACCATCTGAGCTACCTACAGCTCTTTTTTTACATGAACATATTTAGCCAAAATATTAAATTATTTTACTAATAAGATAAATATTCTATTATAACAACGCTACTTGTAATTAACATCCTTATTTTTCAATAACGTAAATAATTAATATGTAAGTTCATGATGATTTACTAACTATAAGTTAATAAAATTATTTTAAAATGGTTTTTCAATCGTCAGATAAATGTTATCCATCGAAGAATATAATAATTAATAACCTACCTAAATGTGAAGATGAAACAATTAAACTATTTTAAACTTAAAATTGGCTGAAGGTGTCCATTGATTACAGTAGTCACAATCGGGAGAGTTTTTAGTTCGCTAGTCGTTAATTTTATAAAAAAGACAAATTCATTATAGTCTACGGACACCCTTATCGTGCGTCATTCACCACACACATCGTTCATTCGTTCCCGTACGAACGCATGCGCTCGCAGCTCGAATCCCCGGCAAATAACACGATCACGCCACTGTCTCTAGTGTCTCATTCATTTCATCTCATTCCGGTGTCGGCAGCTAGAGAGTTTAAACGTCTTTTATTTAATCGTACTAACTCTCAACTTTCAGAAAAAATGGAGTTCATCGGCAAGAAATACAAGATGGTCTCTTCAGAGAACTTCGACGATTTCATGAAGGCTATCGGTAAGTTATTTTCTAACGTACTTTTAACGATTTACAAGTATTTAAGAAAAATAAATCAATGCGCACCGGCTTCAGTTCATCGACCACGCCATAGCAATTTTTCGCCTCGTACCCTCGTACCCACTATATTTCTTTTCTTATTTTAATTTAATATTTAAAGATGTTTTAAAATATAGTTTATAACAATATTTTAGTTATTTTATTAACAAATGTTTTAAAAATTGTTTTAGTTAATACCACTCTACGCTACCCGCAACGAATTGAATTAACATTTTTTTTTAATGCATTCAACATAATATATTTTAAGTACCTACACAAATGTGTATGTATTTACTTCATTAAAAAAATTTTGTCCGCTACAAACATCTCTCAAATGGACTATGCCCCTTGTTAAAAATAAAAAGCAGAAACCGGCCCGTGGCATGTTCTGCAAACGCGTAACTGTGAAAAAATTACCATCGAACTAACGCAAGACAATTACAGTATGAACTTTGAACCGGCTGCGTGTATTTATTCGTAATTTTTGACTTTATTCGTAAGTCTGTATATTAGTACTATTACCTATTTAGTACCTATGTGGCATACGTCTGAACAGAATAACTGACTAAATTTTTTTTTTAATTTTCTGCTATGCATCAGTAGAAAAATAATAATAATAATATAAAATTATTTCTCTAAATTATAAAACTTATTATTTAATAATTACAATGCTTGTTACATCAATTAGGCGTTACCTTGCTACTCCTGCTATTAGCTCCGACTTAGAATCTAAACTAGGATGAGCGAAGTATTCTTTGACCCCTAAACTATGTCGTTGATCGACATAGTGCTGTTTTCGTATTAATTTCTTATATTTACGCGAATAAAACTTATAGAATAGAACATTTTTTCAAATTTATCAAGTTTACAAAATTTAATGCGATGAAATCCATAATTTCCACCTACCTCATATAATAAAACCACATACCTAAAATATTTCTGAGTACCGACTTCTTTAAATATAAATACCTTGCTACTCCTGCTATTAGCTCCGACTTAGAATCTAAACTAGGATGAGCGAAGTATTCTTTGACCCCTGAATTATGTCGATGATCGGCATAGTGCTGTTTCATAATAATTTCTTATATTTACGCGAATAAAACTTATAGAACATTTTGTTCGAATTTATCAAGTTTAAAAAAATTTACGCGATGAAATCCATAATTTCCACCTGCCTTATATACTTAACCACATACCTAAAATATTTCGAAGTACCGACTTCTTTAAATACAAAGTAAGTACTGGTCCCTACTTAGCTGTCTTGTACTGTTTAGTTCTTCAGACAGTTTATATTTACGAGGAAATTTTATTTCTTTAGTTTTTGAAGTCTGGTTTTACTTTTTTCTTTAATTTTTTTACTTATTTTATTTTTATTTTATTTATTTTTTAAATTTATTATTTTGAAATTTTGTATGACGGTTTCGTCTGATTTTCATGCTTATAATCAGTGCGAAATGCAGTTGTCTCCCTCTATCGTATAGCTACAACATCCTCTTATAAATGGTAAACATTGATTTCTTTGGTTACTTCATATTCTGGTGTCAATATGTCAAGTTTGTTTAAGTTACAGCCGATATTCCTACGTACACAGATTACCTAATCTGTGTCCAACGTCTACGTACCCCCCCCCCCCCCTAGCCCCCTACAAGCCCCCTTTCTGAGAGGGTTTTAGAGCATGGTAATGTCCGCCGCTCTGCCCCAATGCGTGTTGGCGAACTTCACATGTATTCGAATTTTTTTTTCTTAGTTCTCAAGACATGCAAATTTCCACCGCCGAGCACGTAGTAAATCAGCACTTGATATTGCAATTAACAATTTCATTGGTGCCGACGGGGATCGAACTCGGGTTGCTCTAAATTTACAGCGAGCGCAACGCCCTGAAATAATTATTGTTAAACTTTGTATAACAATGTAGTAGTAATGTCCAATTTATAAATATTTATCTGGACTCTGGAGGTACTTATTTATGCTGCTCTGTTCGTCAGCATTTTCCAGTTTACTGCTGGTAATAGATCCCTTCTAGAACGCGAAAACCGAGACCAGGTATACGTGGTAGACCATGCTGCAGCTTTATAATGGTTGTAGCACGAATGGGTCTGCACGACGGGGAAGAATGACGCTCACAGAATACTAGAATGCTGGCGTAAAATAGCAGCTTAATACTGTTGTTTCGTATGGTGAGCGTTGAAAACCAGAGCCTTTTTTTTTTGGAAACGAGGCATTCCATCAATGGTGACAACGCATCTGCTTTTTGATTCTTCATCGAGGAAAGAGGTAGATGTTTATGAACTACAGCATCCACTTACCATCAGGTGCATTATGTACTTGTTTGTTTCACCCCTATTTTAAATAAATACTTCCAATGTTTAGTCTGTTATCAGAGCCTCGTCGGTCACCCTCAACAAGTAGCACGCGTCACGTAAAAAGAACGCTGGAAGAAAGTGGTGGGAGTGTGTTTGCGCATGGGTTGGTACAGTCTCGCACGAAAGTTATGTGCCTATTAATTTATTTTTTAACTAGGCTTTCGCTCGCGGGTCGTGGCTTCGTACCTATATATTTGTTATTCTTATTAGTTATAACATTGAAAAATATATTAGATAAAATATCATTTTTTTTTTAAAAGCCGGTGTTACGCGCGGCCGCGGTTCCTAGTGGTGAAATCATGATTCCGTTTGCCAAACATAGAGATTACAAAATAACTTGCATGAAGGTTATATTATACATTTTTGATGATGGTCTAGTGTAGTTTAAAAAATGATTAATGTATCAAAACTAATTCTATGGATTTTATTGCGTTTAATTTTAACTTTTTATAATTCCCTACGTTTCGGGCACTTTACAGCACCCATAGTCTTACCATAGAACTTTGACGTCCTAATGAGATAGTTAACGAAGGAAATAAATAATTTATTCAGTTTTAGTTCTGAATATTTCGGAATTCGGGCGTAAAAGTAAATGCAAGTAGCGTTCGCAGGCGTCCGGATAAAGCCGGACAATCAGGCTCTTTGGTTGTGTGTCCGGCCAAATACGACGGTGTCCGGCCTATCCGGCTTTTGTGTTTTACTTAAATTTTACTTTTAAATAATAAATTGTCATGTTATACTTAAAGTAAAATTTAAGTGTCCGGTCTTTTTACCAAAATATCCGGCTAAGCTCGCTGGTCTGTCCGGCTTTTCGGTTTTAAGACCTGGCAACCCTAACTGCAAGTCTGCTTGTTTTACATAAAGATGAAGCGGTAGTAATAAGTTACAACTTATAGATATACGTTCCACTGTCAGGCCTTCTCTCATTTCTGAGAGAGTTACGGACTAATTACTTCATCGCACTCTTCCAGTGAGTACGACTTCACAGGTTCTCGAAATATTTCATACCGCAAGCATACAATGTTTCCCATAGAAATGTTTTCCTTCATCGCTGAGAATGTGGTGAATCACTTAGAATTGTAATTAACAATTACTTTGGTGCGGGTGGGATTCGAACATGGATGGTTAGCGTCGGTTGAACGATATACTACAGAAAAAATGTGTTGAATCTAGGGTTTATCTTATTGTTATCTAAACTATAATACATAGGTGTATAAGTGTGAATGGGTCATTATGTGCATCCAAACCCAAACACTATCGGTTTGTATCAAATCGCAGACATATAGCATTACTTCACTTTTGTAGACATGAAACCTTCGATCACATGAAACTAAGCAGATTGGTATTTCTGGAGGTAGTGTAACTTCTAAAGGACAATCAACAAAATACACTCAAATATTGTATAATTAATTTTGGGTTCAGCTGGTATACTTGCTGTACACTTGTTTTCGTTTTGCCCGTCTTTCCTAATATTTAGGTCTTAGTGCTTGTAGAGTTTATACGGAATACGAACTCTTAAAGATAAAAACTTTTTATATAACGCCACTTAATATCTGTAAAAGTTTTGCTGAAAAGAATCACAGTGGCAAATTCTTACGTCTATGATGTCAGTTGTTATATCTTCACCAGATGCTATGACTATATATTATAGCAGATACGACAATTTGTCTACCACCTACGTGGTATAGCCATGCTGCAATTATATTAGTAGTATAGTTGTAGCACGAATGGGTCGGCTCGACCGGGGAAGGACCACGCTCTCACAGAATACCAGCGTGAAATAGTAGCTTAATGCTGCTGTATTTCGTATGGTGAGTGTAGAGAACCGGAGACCCTTTTTACTGGAAATGAGGCATTCCATCTCAGTCCTCACGGGTGACAACGCATCTGCATTTTGATTTGTAATGGAAGATAGATGTAGATGTCTATGGGCCGCAGCAACCACTTACCATCAGGTGGACTGTGTGCTCGTTTGTCACCCTATTCTATATAAAAAAAAAAAAACCTGTTTAAAAAAAACATGTTATCTCAGTCTTGTCTAACCTATGTCTTTGAAATAAAATGTGGATCTCATTCTTCATCATACGAGATCATCTATCCCATAGGCCTCGCCACGGATTATGCCTCAGACTTATTACGTATCATAGAGGCGATTTTATCACGTTGCCATGCTTGGCAGGCAGGTTGGCAACAGTATAGGTTTCTTGGGCTTTATGAATAAAATACTTGTACATATTTATTTAATTATATTAAATATTTATATTTTGTTATTATTGTTATTGTATTAAAATAAATGACTTTCACAATAGATTATTTATTCAGTACCTAACATAAATGGGTTTGATAATGTTCCATTACTAGTTAATTGACCCCATTTTAATTAGCTATAAGTTATTACTTTTGCATAGATTCTTATTTGCTTTAGTCTAATAAAATATTTTTCGATATACCTATATAAATATTAGTGTAAACAAAAATATAAATTTTTATATATAAGAATTTTAAGAGTTGTCTATTTCATATAAAGCTGTCTAGCTCAGGGCAGCATTTAGCATTTATCAACAACCTGTTACAAAAATATTGACATTCGAGTGACAGTCTAGTGTTTGTCACTGAGTCACTCAACTCGGCCCTTATATGGCGCTTTGATAAGAGGTGCAGTTTTAATGACGCTTTATCAGTGCTTGGGACGTCCGAAACTAATTTTACGCATTTTATTGCGTTTTAATAAACTTTTTTTAACTTATTTCCGACGTTTCGGGTGCTTTACGGGTTACGAGGGACTTAGATGTTTGACGTCCCGATTTTATAGTTATCCCAAACGGCTTTTAGCTTTTGAATATCAATTTTCTGAGCGATTTACGCAAGACGAGATTTAACAATGAAATCAATCTCGAACGTTATAACAAAGCCCATGACAATGCTGTAAAGCACCCGAAACGTTGGTAATTAAAGTAAGTAGAAATAAATTAAATCAAACGCGATTAAAATCTGTAAAATTAGTTTTATTCCATTTGCAGTACCATTCGTGTAAATATAATAAATCTTGGGACATTTATTAATCGAATAATTGTTAAGCAAGAATTATACCTAATAAAAAACCAATTACATAACATTGTTTCTTGAGTCAGTTTGTCTATAAACAGTTAATTAAGCTCTGACTTTTAATAAAAACAAACGATTTTAAGTCAAGATCAAGCTACTTACAACTATTGACTTCCTGCATGGCTCATCGGTGTTCAACCCATCGGGGCGATCACCCTGCGTTGTGTATTGCGGTATGAAGCTGTAACTTACAAGTTTACAGATACGTGTGCTAATCAGTTTCTAGTTCTAGTCTTTCAGTTTCATATAGGTCAGTGACCGATATTGACTCTCACTACTTTCAGTTTTAAGTTCTGAGTTATTCTGAATAAGAACCAACGTCATAACTTCTGTCTAACCGAATTGGATTCATCCTCACATTAAAGAAGAAAAAATTAGAGCATTCATTGGTTGAATTCTTAGTCGACGTTCTTTCTCTCTTAAAATTTAAAACTAATTTTGTCCTGACGTGGTAGTTGAGATACTTTTCGCTCCCTGTAAAATTCACAGTACGCGAGAGCAAACCGGGTTCGGTCCCCGCCGGCACCAATGATATGTTAATATAATAATACATACACTATATAATAATACAATATAATATAATAATAATTACACAATATGATAATAATACATTTATACTTAAGTGCTGATTTATCATGTGCTCGGCGCTGAAAGAAACCTGTATGTCTGAAAAAAATAATAACTCGAAGACAAGTGATGTGTTCGCCAATATGGGGCAGCGCAGCGGACACTTCCTTGCCCTAAAACCCTTTCAGAAATGAGGCGATGCCTATGCCCAGCAGTGGGATGTATATATGCAGTAACTAAAGTTTTTGATCCTAAGAAATCTGTTAAATACAACGGCAACTTCTGTACATTTGTAAGCGGTGCCACTCTCGTGGCATCAAAAGTTGTCGAATCCCTCATTGTTATCATCTTCAAATGTGTGTAATAGTCATGTAGAGGCCATTTTTCCGAATAGGAGTCTCCTGGTTTACAAAGGCGTTATTCCCAGGAACTATCAATATTGGACACGTTTGTATTGGTCATTTCTCAAGGTATTATGAACGTATAATTTAGTAGACTGTCATAACGACTGTATTATAGACAAATCAAAGGTGAGCAATGTATTTTTTAAAATAACAAAGTAACTTTGTTTTTATTTACTGTTGATACCGTATCCATTTTAGTCCATTAACTGGAAAACTACGTACATTGCAGCTTTGTATATTTCGCGGACATGACATCAACCTGTATTACATCTTGCTATATTTTTTTAACCCTGGTTCAATAATTACAGACACTATATTCTACAAGTAAAAGTAATTAGTACTAACAAGTTCATATAGAAACGTTTAAAAAGGATTAGTCTCAAGTTTCCTTTCATTTTCGAGAAGACTTATGGAGTATTCCGCCGCGTTGCCCCACTGACTTCAGTCCTTGTGTTGTTTTTATTTTTCAGACATACAGACGTTTTCCTTTACCGCCGAGCACGTGTTAAATTATAATGAGCTAATGAAAAAGTACCTTGATTTGTTATATTATATGGTCACCCTTTCATTCGTTCGAAAAACATAAATAACATTTCAAATAACGTAACTACTCATTAATGAGATGCTTGTGGTAGTTGATAATGAAATGTGCTCCGCATCCTCGTTTCAATGACACTAGCCACTGTTTTAAATAAACAAGCCTCCCACTGTTACCGATGACAAAACCAATAAAAACTTAAGCGACCCCTTGTTTTTCTACTCCTTTAAGATAAGGTATGTAGAATGAAACGTCTTTTTATCACCACTGAGTCTAATCGAAGCATCCTTCATCCAAGAACGTATTCAAAAAAGTATTTGTTTTAAAGAGGCAGAAGCATAATATGCTATTATATTATAATAGCCGGATAGTTTATTTAACAAGTGGTAAATATAAAAATTTTGTAAAACCGACTTCAATACACCGAATCAATGTATTCGAAGTCAATTAAATAGGCGTTATTAAAGATAACTCAAAAACTACTGGTCGGATCTTGATCATCTTGATTAAATTTATATGAGACCACACGAGAAGCACCAGCTTTCAGATAAAAGATTCATCAAAATCTGTTTAGAGAAAATTTATGAGGTAACACTAAAAACATACAGTCGAATGGAATACCTCCTCCTTTTAGTCGGTAAAAAAGGAGAAAATACAACGGTCGAATAAGAAAATAACAAAAACAAACTTTTGACATAAATATTGATGAAGGTCTGCGGTCATAACAGGATAAAATATTTAAAAAAAACACTGAGCAAGTTTTAGGCGATTCCTGGTATTTAATAATTAAAGGACTAAAGGAGCTGTAAACGAATGATTTAGGATATGGAAATACGTCATTCGTTTTTTGACGTAAGGTGCGTTGTGGCAATATCGGACCGATTTTCGACTAGTTAAAAGAGTCTGGCAAAAACTTTATTTTCTGGACATCCATATACGTCAGATTTCTGAAACATGGCGCAAATCGTTAATGGTTACACGTAATTTAGCTATAAGAACCTTTTACTTTTCAAAACTTAACAGTTTCTGCTTAAAACGTGTGCGAAGACAAGGCAGAATTTTTTATATGCATGATAAAGAATTGGCCATCAAGGGGAAGACCGGACGTCATTAAAAATCGCAAATAAAAGTGATAGGGAAAGACCGGACAGACGAAAAAATTCAAAAATTACCTTGTTTTATAAAATACTGCGCAGCACACACCCTACTTTTCGGAGCGACTGGCTGAAACTTGGGGTCGGGGCAAAATAAAATGGATTCTTGTACCATATTGCTAGCTTTCAAAGATAGACCATAATTCACCGGAAATTTGAATTTTACGGTCTTACCCCATCACCGATCTTACCCCAATGCACTATATACCTTTTTTAACACAAATTCTCTAAGTTTTTATTAGTAAATTCAACGGTAAAATATTACGTAAAGTTATGAATTATAGCATTTTTTTTCTTTTAAACACAGTTAACAAAAGTAAACAGCTAAGCTTATGATATATCCACAGACCACCCCTGGGTGTGGATATATCCCTCTGTTTAGGAAACGTTGAAAAAACATTTGATGATAACATGACGTAGCGAAAGTAGGTACATAAAAATATTAGGCATTTTTTTGGAATATTTTTTTAGAATTTCTTTGTATTGAGTAATGTTGACAAGAGCACACATTCCACCTGATGGTAAATGGATGCTCATTAAGATCTCCATCTATTCTCAATTAATAATAAAAATATAGAAGATGCGTTGACACCCTGAGGATTAAATGTAATATTATTTATTTGTACATAATCTCCTTACCGGAAAAAAGGGTCTCCGGTTCTCTACATTCACACGTAACATGTAACACACATCAATATTCTGCTGTTCAGACTGGTATTCTGTGGAATACCTGGTCGAGCTGACCCATTCGTGCTGTAGCATGGATCTACTTTTAGCTTTTAAGCTTCAAATTTGGACCAATATGATATCGTACAACAGAAATAATTAAAAACTAAAGATTCCAGTTGCGAAGGCGTAATCATAAAATGTTTGATTATAGTGTTGATTTTATTTTAGTTATTTAAATATTTTTGTCCATGCAAGTTGTAACGCAGTTCAGTTAAATAAATAAATAAATAAATTTATTTATTGAATAAAACCATATTGACACTACAAAGTTCAGGCCCTGACTCCCGAACTAGCAATAGCTGTGTGTTGGGAAAAGTTATATAGTAAGTCGTTATTTTTTTAAAACTAGACTATTCTGTCCGGTCTATAAAATCTGTTCAGCGACGCGTAGAGATGTAAAAATTCATAATAGTAAAAACTAATGTTTCTTTTTTTGTCCCGTTTACTTCCTATTCATTCGATTACGATGATTACGTGAGTTGTTTCCGAATAAAAATGTATATTTGTTTTGTTCGTTTTCTACGCGTTCATTTATCATTCATCCGATTATGAAGAAAATATAGTGAGTAGTGGAGCTGGAGCTCGCGCCCGCGATTGTTTCTGACAACGAATATTCATTGCAAGTTTGCCGACGCATGGCGAGCACAGCTAGATCACGAAAGTCAGATTACATTCACCTTGATAGATGAGTCATTCCTCGACAAAAATGTAGTTTTTTACCGACGGAAAAAAGGAGGTTCTTAAGTCGTCGGGTATATTTTTTTTGGTTATCACGTTACAAAATTCGTTTATTTGTTCGTGTTTAAGTATTGTATATAAACGACAAAATATTTTTTTAAATTAATATTTTCAGAATCAGATTGTATTCAAAAACTGTCTAAAGTAAAGAAAAATAACTGCTTAAGTATAATACGTGTACATCCCACTATTGGGCACAGCCACATTTATCATTCCTACGAAGGGTAAGGGGCAAGGAAGTAAAGCCCACGAAATAACTGATATTATCATAAATACTTAGTTTACTTTCGAACACGAATAAATGTAATTACTTATAGAAGTCAAGCAAGTTAAGAAATGAAATACATAATTTAAATTATATTCTAAATTTAAAACAAAAGCGAAATCGAGACATTGCCTTTTGACAACTTGACATATTGACAAGCAACTATCACTACATATTGGCCGTATTTTATTAGGCCCACTTTATGACGTCACGTAAAGGTGAAATAAAGGTCAATCAATTTCATGCATTTTTAATAAAATAAATGCCATCCTTTATTTTAGGACTTTCTAAATAATAAAATAGGTTTTATAACATGAACTATCTCGAAACGATGTCAAAATATCATGGTCTTTACATACCGAAATGATAAATTAAATATAAAAAATAAAAAAAAGAAATGAAAAACGAGCACACAGTCCACCTAATGGTAAGCGGTTGCTGTGGCCCATAGACATCTATCCTCCTTCCATTATTCCATCTATCCTCGATTGCGAATCAAAATGCAGATGCGTTGTCACCCGTGATAATTTCGAGCCGAAGACTTGGTAGCTGAGATGGTTAGCGCTCGCTGTAAATTTCACAATACGCGAGCAAACCGGGTTCGATCCCCGCCGGCACCAATGAAATTGTTAATTGCAAATTTAAGTGCTGATTTACCACTTGCTCGGCAGTGAAGGAAAACATCGTGAGGAAACCTGCATGTCTGAAGGATAAGAAAAAAATATTTCGAAGACATGTGAAGTTCGCTAACACGCATTGGGGCAGCGCGGCGGACACTTCCTTGCCTGAAAACCCTCACAGAAATGAGGGGAGCATGCCTGTGCCCAGCAGTGGGACGTATAAAGACTGTAACTTTACTTTACTTTAGGTACTTTTATTTTCATCAGCTTATAAAATGCCACTGCTGGAATGAACCTCTCCTATCGTAGGAAGGAAGATAGAAGATGACAGTGATGATGACCTTCCAGATATTTCGCACCCTTGGTGCTGCTTCCCATATCTGGTCTTTGGTATTTTACCGCCTGGTCGTAGCAAGATAGAATATAATAATTTTATTTAACATAACTTAAAGGTAATTCTTATTGAAAGTAAATTTTTTATACTTTTACCACTGGTTCGGAGAAAACCTCTGCCCCAGGAAGAACCAGCTAGAAACCGGCGCGGCGCTATTTTTTTTTCAAAGTAAACAAAATGAAGACTAAATTGTTGTTGTATCGTCATCTATTGGAAGCAATAATATCTCTTGGCCATTGTATCCTATGAGATCGACAGTATGAGGTGAGGTGATGCATTAACGAACGCCGCCATCACACGGCAACGAGATAAAAGTTCTTAGCATTTAAATTAATTAATGACTTAAATAAGCCGATATAATCATTTCTTTATAACTGTCGATATGGTTATCGCAAACAGATAACGCTTGTCAATTTATGGCTATATTAACTTAAAATATTTCGATTCGTCATATCCGCTCCCCTGAAATAAGCCGTCAAAGAAATAATCTTATCATGTAATTCCCGTATTAAAGATAAATTTTTATCTTAAGCTGTAACATTATTTAGGTGGACATAATATTATAAAATTGCACTTTTGAAATAACGAAACGGATGAGCGTTAATTAGCACGGGCACGGGCAGAAAAAGTTCTTCATTTTAATGCGGAAAATATGTGTATGTAAATTATTACGCCTGATCGCACTTTATCACGCACTTATTCTATATTATAACTATTAAAATATGATTTTTTTACACTCTATTAGTTTCACGTGTATCTATCTATCTATGAAACGGAATCTATTAATGTAATAGTGTAGTATGCTGAACAGGATCAACACGAAAAAATAAAATTGTCAGGGTCATCACTACTCATGATCAATGAGTGTTGCTTAGATTTTTTTAAATTCTTTTATTATTTATAGTAAAAAAAAGATATAACTTTTTATTAGAATGACAAAATGCAGCTATTGTCCAACTAATCCAAGTGGTTACCAGTCAATGAACACCAGCAACCAATTGCAAACATGCAGACTGATGCCTCTGATTTTACCACTTGTAATTAAAATGGTGATTGTTTCTCAAATGAAACTTAAAGTAATGTTTGAACGACGTGCTTATAAATATAGACGAAAACATATACAATTAATACTTCCAGGTCTGGATATTTGTTCATCTATAATTTATGTATGTAAAACGCCTTCTCAATACTGGTAAAATTCTTTTCTTTAAAACATTGACCTATTATGTACTACTTACTAGAGGCGACACTGCATTCAGCTACTCTGTTCCACTCAACTGCGGTGCATACACCGCACTTAAATCAGTCACTCGCTAGGCGCTTGTAGAGTTGTCACGTGTTGTGTTGATTTAAAAAAAAATCTCTTGATAAAAATATGCCGTCGTGTGTACTTAGATATTGCACAAATAATTCAAGAAATGTCAGTAAAAACCAAGGTATTACTTTTCATCGGTTAATAAGACACTTAATCAATAAAAAAGTATTATAAATTAATATTAAAACAAATTATTCCTAAGACGCCATCTTGTGCCATGTAATATAGATTATGAAATTAATTTGTTCAGATGCGACATTTCTGTGGGTACTTAAATATAGGATGAATATATTATTATACACATTTTTGTAGAAACATATATCAGTTATCATAATTAGGCCAATTTTTATATTTAAATCTGCTCATTATTCTTTTATATTATTTTTAGGTTTCCACATCAAATTCAAAGTAGAATAAATTCGTCCATTTTTAACTCTCGCGTGCCCAGCATTTATGAACGACGCTTATTCTAATTTAAATAAATATGTTTGTAATTTAAATTTTATATTAATAAGTTTTGTTAAACATACATTTAGTATATTTTTTTATATTTGACATAGATACCTTTTAAAATATTCAGATAAAAATATCATTAAAATGTAATTGTGATATAATATTAAGTAATATTATATTAAATAAGCAAATATTATATACGAAATAAAAGTATATTAGTTACGCTATCAACTTTACTAACTACTCAAGTAAGCTTAAAATGCTCGTGTTTAGAGTGGTCCAAGACAGTAGTTGAATACGAACCCATAACTTTTTAGTTTTACAGTCCATATATACCATATACCCTTAGTATATTGTCCCTTTAGTTCGTCGCAGTACTTTGATAACAAACCCGATTATTTTTCAGTCTTAATATAAACTGTTTAATGGTATTGAATCTGTCATACTTTCTTGCACTATCACTTAACAGCAGTAAAACGGTGGTATCAAAGCACACCGTACCCCTAGGTAAAAAGAATGCCAATACTATGGCTTGCTTGCTTTTTGTTTGCCCGTTCAGTATTACTTACGTGCAGGAAGTCTATAGATGCAGGTGGTTTACGATCGTGTTTTATGGCTTCCATGGAAGAGGCCTAGGTGCAGCAGTGGACTTGTGAAAGGCTATAATGATGATGATGATGAAATGCTTAGCATGCTTAGAATGAACTACATTTAATCGTTGAAATAAATCGAGTACAAAATCATCAATTTATCTCCAGATATGACTAACGAAAAAAGCTCGCTTACGTAAAAATGTACATACAGAGACATCTTTTTTTAAATGATAGAATCGAATCCAGTTAGCGTCAAAACGTGGGTATATTGTTGAAATATTGATATTTGGATTCTCAATAATCGAACCCGTAACAGCAAATGGGACACTAAAGACATTCAAGGAAAGTAATTGGAAATAAAATGGTTGTGAAATGGTTACGTTCCATAATAATTCTATTATCAAGTCACACGAAAGCGCTTCAGCCAAGGTTGGAAAATAATGGGGACGCATGGGCGGTGTGGATCACTAAATTAGACCCAAGAGGTTTGACCTCTTAATCTACATTAAAAAGTGGTGGTAGAGTTTTTATTTATTACGAGTTATTAAAAAATTGAAGTGATATTTAAATAGCATTAATTATTTACTTCCAATGTCCTCGATAATCAAGATTTAAGACACACAGCAGTGTGTCAGCCAATTTTGGAAAATAATAGGGCGAGCACCAGCAACATGTACTCGTATATTTACTTGAACCAACTCTAGCTGCTATCGACACCGCAATACTTATAAAACTATTCGATGTACGAGTACACACTTGTAATTTTGCACGAATACTTAGAATCCGAAATTTCATGAATAAACCTCATTTCATGACTCACTCATCGTCGACTCATCGAAAACCTTGGCCACTTCTAGGTGACATCAAGGTAGATCGTTAGAAAAAAATATGGAAACTATAAATTATCGATATTCGGTGTCAAAGTGTGTCGCAAAATTGTTAGTACGGATCTAAGTATTCTAAAAGTTAAAATAAACAAAACAAAAAGTGACGTAAACGCAAGAAAAACGTTGAAAATCATATACTACTTTAAGATTATTGAAAGGATAAACAGCTATAGCATAATGTAATGTATAATATAATATAAAAAATCCTTCAGTTGATTTAAATTAAAAATGATTACTAATTAGTAAATAGTTAACGTTTAACGTTATCTTTAAATATGCTTTAAGTTTAACTTTTTAGTAGTAGTTATTATTAGCTATTTATACTACGCTTTAAATGGATACAAAATTTGTCAAGTTACAAATTCACTATCAAAGAACGTAACAAATTTAATTTAAATCAATTAGAGATCGTTGTTGAACCACATTCCTACTACTACACTCATCCAGACCTTAAATCCTTTATCGACAAAGCCGACAATCCTTATCGTCCTTTGTTCCAAACATGGCGCCCTTTTTCACAACATTAACTTTTTTGTTAATATTGGCTTTACAGCACTAATACCTAAATGTAGGAACTGTAGCTTTTTATAAAAAAATAAACGGTATCGGCACGTGTACTAAATTAATTAAAACTAAAAAAATTACTGCCTGGTTGGTCTAGTGATTGTAGTAGTGCGGCTGCTGATCGTGTGGGACATCATGCCCCGGATTCGAATCCCGGGTCGGACCAAAAATTAATTATTGAGTGTTTCCGTCAAGAAATTCTAAGTAGCTACCCGGAGTTAGGTAGTTGGCGGTGTCTCACTCTCTTACCTCGAAAAACACGTAAAGCCCTATCCTGCGCCTGATCTCTCTCCGGTCGAGTCGGTTTACCGTCCCATTGGATTATGAGAGTGAGGGAATAGAGAGTGCACCTGTGCTTGCGTATGCACTTAGGCACTATAATCCTGCCCTACGCCGATGGTGGTCTGGAGGACATTATACCTACTAAATTAATAAAAGCGATGCAGAAGCTAGCGATCATCTCGTGAATACCTATGGGGGAAGTAGCATTGAAACATAACGCATCCACGCATCTATCGCACGATCCTTTGAATTAATTAGGCATGTGAATATCACGGCGCATTGTCGACCGATTACCTCCTATTGAATGGTTGGTATTCGTCCAATTGCCGGCAAATGGTCAACAATCAGCTTCAATTCAGTCAATAAGTTGTGAGACGGTTTGTTGAGAGCCGCCGGGCTTTGGACGGGAACTGATCGTGTCCGGTCGCAGTATCGGTGACTCAACTATGCGTTTGTTGCAGCTCCGTTATTATCGCACTTGAAAGATAAGATTCGATAAAAATATTTTTTTTTGATTAGATTAGATAGAAATATAGAACTAACAAGGATGTGACACTGTCTGACAGTTGTGTCAATTTAGGATTGTTCGAAATTGTTATATTGAGTATTTTTTATTTGTATAAGAATTTTTTTATTTTGAATTTGGAAGTAATTTTGATGGGACCGACATTCGAAAGTCCAAATTTAAATATATTATTTCTTACGTTTTGAGGTCCATAGAAAACGGTGTTTTATTTTCAAAAATATATATGTGTTCGTTCGTACACTATGTGTATGGATCATCATTTATCTCCTCATTCAATAGAAGTCACCCGAAGGGCAACTTTAGAAAGTTTTCAATGAGTTTACCGGGGAGCGGATATAACTTATATTGAATAAGATAACAGATAGTGCACGCACGCACAAACAAAAATGCTTAAATAATAATGTTATAGACTTAGCAATAGAAGGCAATTGTATATTTTTCATATCATAATATATTTTTAAAAATATAAATTATTATCACCAGCACGCAATGCATCTCACTATTTAAGACAAGAGGTAGCTAAGTTGAAGCTTTTTACAGTCGCAAAAGTTGATAGGATACTATAAAATGAATGAAATCAACATTCACCTCATGTAACTTAACGTTGAGGTATTCCCATTTATTTTCATAGTTTTCTATTAGCGTTAAAGATAGTAGAGTCTGTTGCTAACCCTAGTGACCATCGACCGATTGAGAAAAAATAAGCAAAACGACGTACACAAAACTGTATAGTATGCTAAGTACATTTATACATATTTTTAGCAGTTTATATTCTGGACAATATACCAAAGTGAAGACACTAAGTAGTAAAATTTATAAAAAAAATAAATGAAAAAGGCTCTTCAGTTTGATGATATGCTAAAAATACTAACTAAATCCAGCTATCCATCAACCGTGGTGATTTCGTGTTCTTAACAATTTTATAATCATCTATTTTAATTGTAGCTTTGATACAAGTTACACGCTGTATTTCAATAAATAATGATAATGGAAGTATTTCATTCATTTATCTTAAACTAGCGATCTGCCCCGGCTTCGCACGGGTGATATCTGGATTCTACAACAGTGCCACCTACCGGGTCCAACTATGCCTATAGCCTTCGAGGAAGTGCAAGCAATATGTTGTTGAAGTTTTACCGCAATCTGATGAACGGTAAAGCAGCGCATAAAATACGAACTAACGATTTTTTTAATTAAGTAGATTAGTTAGTTTTTTATAACGCTTAAACGCGATGTTTTGCGGTGTTATCATTATAACTAAAAATATACCATTACGAAGTGTAAATTTTGTGTTAAAATGCTAAGTAGTTCTTAGTACAGAATAAATAATGGTTTTGGCAAAATTGTCACTAGTTTACGTCGGGCGGGCTTTGAACGTTAAACCGAAGATCAATTGTTAGTTAATTAATGAAGTACTATTTGCTGTGGGTTAAAAAACTCCTTTTTTTTTGAATAAAATTAGATGGTAAATAATCAAAAATACTACCTATTTCTTCGTATTTTTTCCACACAAGTTATTTAGTTAAAATATATTCATAGAGATATTTTAAGTTTGTAATAAGTCACTCTTTAATGTACGCTAAAGTAACTTGCCTAATCATAAATTTAAAATTTTATATGCACTTTGAATAATTGCAGCTGTTAGAAAAAATAAACAAATAGGTATATCACCCCATACGTTGTACCTGCTTAATTTTAATTTTATATCAAACTTCACGGCGTTGTAAGTATTTAAATATCATCAGGGAATCGCGTTTGGTCGAAATTTAATCATTTAATTGGTTAAAGCGTTTTTATGGTAAGTAGGTTTATATTTAGTTTTTATGTGTACTTATGTTGTATCTGCCCTAGATTCCAACATTTTACCTGCCTGAATTAACGATAAGCGACAACATACACATTATACACATAATTTTTTCTACACGTCTATGGCAACAGGTACCTTGCGAATACGTTTCATTCTCTTCTTTATTATAAATAATAATAAACCTAGAGATAACGAGATATAGATATCGAGGCATATTATATTGACAAAAATATTCAATACAATGAAATTGTTTACGTACAGATTTATTGTCCGACAAAATCAAAGACTTATATTCACTAGACAAAACTTCAATACTGATGGGCTCTAAATTGAAAAATTACTGTCAATTTAGGGGGTCGATGTCCTTGACGTCATGGCGTGCTCCGGAGATGTGCCCAATCGTATCGATCGATGCTCACGAATCAACCAATGAGAGAGCTGCGTCTTATATTGATTCTGTATCTAATTCTGTCAAAATAATTAGGCATAAATTTATTGGACCCACATCAACCCGACATGGACTGGTATTTACATTGGTTTATTGTTATTATTTCATTGCGTTACTAAATTAGTTCCGATGCACAATGATATTAGCTTATTTGGTGATTTATCCGAACGTAAACACTGCTCTCAGTACCTACTTACATTCTCACACTGGTATTATTGAACGCAAATTTCAATAAATACTAGTACTGTAGTTCTATTTTTAGCGAATTATAAGTTCTGTGACAAGTAATCAGGTACCTACCTACCTCACTAATCAGTAGTCATTCGCAAAGAGTATTACAGTAAGCATTTATACAGGAAGTCACTACAATAGACTACTTGCCTTTGCCATTGCCACTAACATATTTTTACCGCGATCTATTCTGGCACTAGAAACAAACAATAAATTTTTTTATAACTTTAATACTTTAAAATACACATACCTACCTAAAATAAGGGAAATAATTCCTTTTTTACAATTTCTTAGATAAACTACAGACTAAGTAAGATTCAATGATTAACTAAGTTGATAAGTAAAATATGTCGGATAAAAAAACGTTTCCTTCTTCCATCAGCTTGGCTATATACAGTCGAAGTTTAGATCGTGCTATATAAAATCCCTATTGAAAATATTTTATTTTTCTAAACTTGCGCCACTAAATATTCAGAGCAGTGATTAAATTGGAAACGTGTATTATTTTAAAACCACAAGGGAGCTTAGAAGTCTCGCATAAAAATTGCAAGGTGTCCAGCTTCTTATTAGCAGGCCGCGTGGGATACCCTAATAAGGAACCTTAACAGGCCACTTCCTTTGGGAATGGAAAACGTCCGGTGTGTCACATGGGTCACCTACATTAGCATCGTTTGTTGATTTCATATCCTTCCTTATATTGCACCTTCCTTATTTACTACGGCGTCGTCTAAACTATTTTTTATAGGATTTTTACGTGGTAAAGCCACAGTGCAGCTATTATGGTTGTATGAATGGGTCGTCTCGACCGGGGAAGGACCACACTCTCACCGAATACCGGCGTAAAATAGCAGCTTAATGCTGCTGTTTTTCGTATGGAGAGTGTAGAGAACCGGAGACCCGTTTTACTAGAATCGAGGCGTTCCATCTTAGTCATCAAGGGTGACAACGCATCTGCATTTTGATTCATAAGCGAGGTTAAGTGTAGGTGGACTCTGTGGTCGTTTGTCACCCTTATCCTATAAAAAAAACTATTTGGCTATATTGTTTACGTTAAAAATGTAGCAAGTTATATAGCGGTAATCATTCAGTTTTTAAATAATACTAAGCGACAGTATAAAAGCAAACTTAAAGTCGTGAGTTTGAATCTGCTATTCGACTGCTGTCGTGAAGCACTCCTAAAACAAGCATTACGCTTGGTGTGGTTAAAGAAAATATTAGTAATACATTTTTAAAATTAAAATAAGGGTGCTAAACGAGCACAAAGTCCATGCCGATCGTATGGTATGGTAATATGGTACTATAAATACAGACGCCTACATCTATGCTCGATTAAAGATCAAAATGCAGGTGTGTCGTCACCCCTGAGGACTACGATGGAATGCCTCATCATCATCATCATTACTGTCCATCACAAGTCCACTACCGAACATAGGACTCCCCCAAGGATTGCCACAAAGCACCTGTGCCACCCGCATCTGTCTACCTGCTTCTAGCACCCCTTACTAAGACGTCACTCTCCTAGTGCGGGGCCGTCCCACATTTTGCTTTGCGATAGGTACGAGACTGCAACTCACGAACCTTTTTTCCTCATCGATTGTCGTTTTTTCAAACTATATAACTGGCCACTTCAGCTTACTTGTCCGTTGGGCTATGTCGGTTACTCTGGTTCTACTGCGGATGTCCTCATTACGAAGTTTACCAGTAGAGAAATTCAGAGCATTGCCCTCCATAGCTCGCTGTGCAACCTTGTGCTTTCTCATACTCGTACGACCTACAGTGAAGGACGGCGACTTACCAGTAAAAAGTCAGGTTCTCGACACTCACCATACAAGACACGACAGCATTACGCTGCCATTTTTTTATGCGAGCGTAATCCTTCCTTGGTTGAGCCAATGTGATGCAGTTGCAATACATCATGATGTATACCAGCGTCTATAAATACGTCTTATTACAAAAGTTAGTTTATAATTATTTGGGTTATCAGTTTCAAAACGAGGCCCCGAGGAAAATTTGCGAATTCAGGTTTCGTGGGAAAGAAAATACTTTTTCTTAGAACATAGTTTGAAACCAAGACTATCGTTAAAACACGTTTTGTAATAAAACTGAATGAGACTTATATTAGGTAGAAACAAAATAAATATTTCTATGAAGTGATTTTTTTTTAAATTATATACTGTATTTTTATTTTGTATGTTTAAAGGAAGTTACATAAACCTTCAGGAAGTATTGTATACTTATGTGGGGTTATTTGCCGATAGAAAGCGGATAACTGAGAATAGAAAGGTCTAGACTTGAAATAAAGTTAAAGATAATATTATTTACCATTTGTGATCGGATTACGGATTACAATCTTGTCAAATGGAAGGAAACTTAATGCTTTTGCGGTTCAAAGTGATTTTTCTGTTAACCATGATTGCACTTTAGATATTTAATAGTCAATCAAATATTTTATTCAAAATTGGCTTTACCAAAGCTTAAATCAAAATACAAATGCTACGCCATCAATTATCAGTACCAGTGTTTTGTTATTTGTGGTCCATGGTTGTACCATCTGTTTTTATTTTGGTATGTCAATAGCAGGTAGATCTGCTATTGACTATTCTAAAACCATATTACATTTGATAAGACCATTTGTTTGTAACGGTGCTTACCATACAGGATATCCTTGTATGGATCTATAAATAAATAGTGCTTATTCTTCTCCCGCCTCGTGTTAAGGGCTAGTGTTCTTGTGGAATTTTAATTAAGTTACGTTGACGGCTGACAAGTCATCCGTATTTTAAACTAAATTTTAATAATGTTACTTCTACTATCCTCTACTATATTCCCTGTCTCTTATAACAAAAAGTCGTTTGCTATAATCCTTTACAGATCTAAAATATGATATTTTTTATGGGATGAGGGTGACAAACGAGCACACAGTCCACCTGATGATGGTAAGTGGTTGCTGTGGCCCATAGACATCTATATATTATAATATCCTCGATTACGTATCAAAATGTAGATGCGTTGTCACACGTGGTGACTAAGATGGAACGCCTCCTTTCCAATAAAAGGGACTCCGGTTCTCTACGCTCACAATACGAAACACAGCGACATTGAGCTGGTACTCTGTGAGAGCGTGGTCCTTCCCCGGTCGAGCCATCCCATTCGTGCTACAACTATAATAATAATTACCTCCAGACCGAATATCGGGCACGGCGGCCTGCCTAAACGGAGACTAGCCATCGGCGCAGGACAGGATTATAGTGACCAAGTGTTTGCGGAAGCACAGGTGCACTTTCATAATCCGATGGGGCGGTAAACCGACACTACCGGAGAGAGATCAGGTGCACGACCAACGGCTTTACGTGCTTTCCGAGGCACGGGGGTGAGACACCGACAACTTCCTCTGGGCAGCTACTGAGAATTTCTTTACGGAAAAACTAACTAATAGATTTTTTGGCCTGACCCGAAATTCGAACCCAGAACCTCAAGATCAGCAGTTGCACTACTGCAACTACTAGACCAACAAACCAGTCAGCAACTATACTACTAATATAACTGCAGCATGGCTCTACCACGTTAAAACGTAATCTACCACGTAAAATACCATAGTATGCGAGCGAACCGAGTTCGACCACCGCTGACCCCAATGATATTATTAATTTTATAATAATTTTTTAAGCAGACGGCATATCGTATCCTCGAAACGTTCTTTATATTGTGCTCCAGAATTATTACGTGGTAAAGCGGTTGTTATTACAGCAGCAGCAGGAATAGGTCGAGTTAACCAGGTATGAACCACGCTCTCACAGAGAATACCAGCGTTAAATGTCGAAAATCGGGAACCCTTTTTAATAATAACGAGGCATTCATTCTTAATTCTCAAGGGTAAAAATGCATTTGCATTTTTATTCTTAAGCGATGTTAGATGTATAACGTATATGCTTATGGGCCAAAGTATCCAACAATCAGGTGGACTTTATGCTCGTGTAATTATAATATCGTGTAATTATAAGTGGCAAATGGGTGCCAAAACATTTTTGGTATCCTTATCGGAGATTTGAAATTGCTCAGAAAGCGCCGAGGCTACGTTTTAATACTGTATAAATTATGTAGTAATTGCAAAAATACGTAAAATTTACATTCTGTATGTTACAGGCGTTGGTCTCATCACTCGTAAGGCAGCTAACGCAGTGACGCCTTCGGTGGAATTGCGCCAGGACGGTGACTGCTACGTGCTGGTCACGTCGTCCACCTTCAAGACCACCGAGGTCAAGTTCAAGCCTGGCGAGGAAATCGATGAGGAACGTGCCGATGGCGCTAAGGTATGTACAAATACTTCGTTTAAACGTTGATAAAAACAGTTTTTTTTTTTTTCAATAATACGAGTATAATATTGGAAGAGGCGATGTTGGAAACGCTCAGTACGGCTCCCTAAAATCAACCACGACTTCGGCGCATACATAGAGCCGTGGTAGCTTAGATGGTTAACGCTCGCTGTAAATATAACGGAACGCGAGTAACACGGGTTCGATGCCCGCCGGCACCAATGAAATTGTTAATTGCAATTTTAAGTGCTGATATATCACGTGCTCGGCGGTGAAGGAAAACATTGTGAGGAAACCTGCATCTCATGAGGAATAAGAAAAAAATATTTCAAAGACATGTGAAGTTCGCCAACACGCATTGAAGCAGCGCGGCGGACACTTCCTTGCCCTAAAACCCTCTCAGAAATGAAGGGAGGCCTGTGCCCAGCAGTGGGATGTATATAGGCTGTAACTTTACTTTACTTTTTTCCCCGCATACCCCTAAGCAAGCGTAATCGGGCTATCGTGTGGGCTCTTAACCCAATGCTGGTGACCTATTTGGAAGCAAGCCGGGAACTTTGCGATACGGACCCAATTATTTTTGGCGCCGCACTGGCAATTTGCCGTATTATTAGCGCCAAACTTCCCACGACAGCCTGGAGAAAAAGAATTGGACCGTATATCGCAAAGGCAAGTGCCCTCATCAGCAGACAAGATTAAGCTTCGGGTCGAATAAAGCGTAAGTAAGTTAGGCGGAGACACCGTCAGAATGGCGTTTGCTGGGACAAATATCAGTTTGTCCCAGCCGGATATCACGCAGAAACTAACGGAGCGCATAGATGACCTGAAGCAAAGTATCGCTGTTTGGGGAAGCGGATTCCGCGATATACTGAGAGATTAAAGCGGTTCAACCAAAATCATCCCTTGCAGAGTGATCAGAAAAGGCTCTATAAATCATTAGAGCGACCGATAATCAGCAGTTTTTGTTCTACTTTGCTCGTATACGACAAAGTATTTTATCGTGAAGTTTGAAGGTCCAACGTAATGTTTAGTAATCTATTTGTAATACATTTACACAATACGATGTTTACAAATTAGAATTTCATTTTTTGTACGTTACACGAAAACAAGTCTGGCAAATGGAAATTTATTAATTTTTTTCCGAATTCAATTAGTTAACTCTCCGATGCTGAGGCATAAATTAACTTGAAGAAGAGGGACATAATTTAGGAGTTTTCAATTTATCTTTTTTTAAAGACGTTTTTGTTAAAAGTTCCTATAAATAAAACCGGCCAAGAGCGTGTCGGGCCACGCTCAGTGTAGGGTTCCGTAGTTTCCCGTCCGTCACAATAAGTGTTCCCACTTATGAGTTTAAAGGTGAGTATCCATTATGTTCGCGCTCCAGCAGCGCTCCGCGCTCCTGCAACTGCTCCCGGTAGTGGGTACGTGCGCGAACATGGAGCGTACAACATTGCACGCTCTGCGGCAGGCGATGCCAAGGAGAGACCAACCGAACAATTCGATAATACCCGACCCAATGTAATAAGTACCTACAGCGCCATCTCTCGGGGAATTGGGTTACTAATTAATACATAGACGTGCCAGAAGTTTTCGGTGGCAATTTTAGATTGCGAGAATCGATTTTAATAATTCTTTTTTTGTTTGAAAAAAGATACGTTCAGGATAATAAAATATGTAAACGAAGGTAAAAAAAATGTCTGCTTAAACGATTATACTACAAACTTATTCCAGAAATTATTTTGTACAACTTTTTGTCTTTTTTGTACAAAAACTGTTTCCATCCAGGTTCAAAATGATTTTCCTAGAAAGTCCTTATAAAGTTCTACCTTTCAGATCTTTTTCATATTTTCTTAACCTATGGTTCAAAAGTTAGAGGGGGACACATTGTTTTTTACTTTTGAAGCGATTATTTCTGAAATTATTGACATTATCAAAAAATGATTTTAGTAAACCCCTATTCATTTTTTAATACCTTTCCAACAATATATCACACGTAAGGGTTGAAATTAAAAAAAAAATCACTTCCCACTTTACATATAGGGGGGCTACCCTAATAAAACATTTTTTTCCAATTTTTGTTTTACCACTTTGTCGGCGTGATTGATACACATATTGGTACCAAATTTCAGCTTTCTAGTGCTAACGGTCACAGAGATTAAGCGAGGACGGACAGACGGACAGACAGACATGGCGAAACTATAAGGGTTCCTAGTTGACTACGGAACCCTAAAAACGACATTAAATATTATGAAGTCACATAATATTTAATGTCGTTTTTTTAACCGACGTCAAAAGGGAGGAGGTTCTCTCTTCGAGTGTATTTTATTTTCTTTGTGTGTATGTTTTACGAGATATCTTCGCAGATTGTGGACCGATTTTAGAAATTCTTTTTTTATTAAATATCATTACCTCCAGGGTGATCCCATTAAATTTTGAAGAAAATTCAGCCCCCAAGGGTGGAAAACAGGAGAAAAAGTATCATATTGGACTATTGTTTAAAGAATTTTATATATTTGCGCAGATAATGAACCGATTTTAATTGTTCTTTTTTTCTTAAATAGGTTATACTTCAAGGGTGGTCCCATTTCTTTTATAGGATAGGGTGGCAAACGTGCACACAGTCCACCTGATAGTAAGTGGTTGCTATGGCCCATATATATCTACATCTATCCACGTTATTGAATCAAAATGCGGATGCGTTGTCACCCCTGAAGACTAAGATGGAATACCTCGTTTCCAGTAAAAAGGATCACCGGTTCTCTACACTCACCATATGAAACACAGCAGTATTAAGCTATTATTTTACGCTGGTATTCTGTGAGAGCGTGGTCCTTTCCGGTCCTTGTCCGGTGAGCCGACCTATTTGTGCTACAAATATTATACTTCTAATATAACTGCTGCATGGCTCTACCATACATACCATACATTTGGAGAAAAAATTATGCTCCTTAGGGGTTGTAAATAAATAACTTCGTTTTTAGTTTTTACTTTTGTTAAAGTTATAGTTATTATTATTACAGGTTAAATCCGTGTACACTTTCGAGGGCAACACCTTAAAGCAGGTGCAGAAGTCCCCAGACGGTATGGAAGTCACCTACATCAGAGAATTCGGACCCGAGGAGATGAAGGCTGTAAGTAACTTGTTTAAATTTCTAATTAATAGGTCTTCACCTACGAAATTGCCGTTCTGCAGTACTGGCCATTGCGAATCAAAATAGTTCATTTGTTTATTGATTAGCGTTATGTTTTCATCACATTAAATCAAAATAATTTTTGACTGGCTAAGAATTCTAATTTCAAAATTAGACATGTGTTTATTGATTAGCGTTATGTTTTCATCATATTTGAATCTTTTACATCATGGATTATGAATATCGTCTTAGCTGCAACGTTGCACAAGGGGCACGCAACATCAGCGACATTTACGGAGCGAATACTACATACGAACGCACCACCTGCTATTGGTTTGCCCGTTTCCGTTCTAGAAATTATGACCAGAGAAATGAACCCCGCGGTCATCCCAAAACTTAAGTCGACAATTACGAATTGAAGGCGATTGTGAAGCTGATGATATTCTATCTACGGCTGAATTAGCTAGCAGCAGCTTTCGAAGTTAGCATCAAAACAATATTGGTCCATTTGCATAGCAATTTTGACAAATGAGTGCCTCACAAACTCAATGATCGTCCGGGCAAAGTACACGTCGAGACGTGCCACAAACGAAGGAATTTTGAACCGAATTGTTACCTGCGACGAAAAATGGATTCCGTTTGACAATCAAGAACGCTCAGCGAATATGTTGAAGCCTGGTTTAGCACTTTAACAATGACGTAAACGAAAACTTACCTCAAGAAAAGTGATGGTCACTGCTTAGTGGTCTAGCATCGGTGCAATTCATTACAGCTTCTTACCAAATAGGATTAGTATTACTGAAGATGTGTAATGTGAAGAACTGAATACAATGGTGGAGAAGCTCGCACGTCTCCAAGTAGCTTTGGTCAATCACTCGTCCCGCGCTGCTCCTGAACGACAACGCGCCCCCTGATGTTTCTCAACAGACGGTCTCCAAGTTACAAGAGCTGGGGTAGAAGCTCTCTATCATCGGCCGCACTCACTAAACCTTGCGTCTACAGACTTCTACTTTTTCCGGAAACTTTTTGTTGCGGAAAAAAATTCAATACCCGAGAGACACTACAAAATGCCTTTGAAGAATTTGTTGCCTTCCGTCCAGCTGATTTCTTCAAGAAGGGCATCAATAGACCACTGCATTGGCAAAGATGCATCGATTGCATGGGTGATTACTATGATAATAGAAATAAAAATATAGAATAAAAATTACCTTAACTTATCCTATCCTTAAACGAGCAATTCTTGTATATATATATATATATATATATATATATATATATATATATATATATATATATATATATATAATCGGAATCTCGGAAACGGCTCCAACGATTTAGAAAATGTCCCTTTGTCCGTGTTTTTTGGCAATAAAAAAACTGCTACAGTATATGAAGGTAAATTTCGACAGATCACTAACGATCGTTATAGCTCAGGCTCAGGTGGGATGTTGGTCGGGCGTGATATCGGAGTTCCGTGGTTCGCGTCCTGTCTCTGGTCTTAGGTTTTTTCCTTTTTTTTCAAGTTCCCTTCTTTTGTGAGAAAATCTATTATTTTAAGCCCTTTTTTAGTAATTTTTAAAAATACGAAAATTTTAATAAAACTAATTGCACTCATGATTTTTTCAAGATCAAAAAATATTATTTAAGTTTCATCAGTATGTAATTTATAAATGTAATTTCAAAAAAAAACCGAGTAAAGCTCGGTCATCCGGGTACTTTCATTAAAAAAAAACAGCAATTTCATTGGTTCTCATTTCATTGGAAAAAAATTGGGTGTAACATGTGAACGGAATAGAAGCCTATGGCACTGATATTTTACAATATTTTTTTATTTTACATTAACATATCATGAAATTGATCTATCATTAAAGATACAGCATAAATAAGATTGAAGTACCTATCTGTAGTATCGAAACAACTGTCTTTTATTGGGCCAGGAGGATTATTTAAGACACAATTAAAACTGTCCGTCTGATTCAATTTTCGGAATGGTTGACCCGATTGTAATGAAACTTGATTAACAGATAGAGGACAATGCTAGAAGTTATCTAGGCTATATTTTTTTTGACAAACTTCGATTTTATTTGAAAAATCGGGGTCTTTGATGATTATTTTTAATCTAAATTACGCCCAATATTTTTCAACAATAAAAGAGTTAAAAACTAAAATTGTTGTATAACGACAAGTATCGTCATACAACAATTTTAGTTCCCTTCTTTTTACTACGATTTCTTCATCGTTAATTCGTCAGTTCTTCGCCCGCATTCTCTTATCTGCTTATATTTTCAACTACCAGGTCTTGTGATGAACGTGGACGTGAACATTCTGTACATTTATCATTCATTAATTACTGTCAGAAGTCCGCTGCTGAACATGGACCTCCGCGCAGATTCCCTCGTTGGGGCGAAGGGAGGGAATTTGCCAAAATTGCTATACCTGGCAGGCACGTTGGCAATCGCAGTTTTTTATTATTGTCAGCGTACCAACTACAAGATACAGTAAACTCATTCTGCGTAGGTCGGACCAAAAAGTTAACTATAATATAAAGTAGTATTATTCCATAGAATAATATAATGCATAAATTTTATTGAATGTGTAGTGTTCGCTTAAATACCTATAGAAAGTCAACTTGGCTATTGCTGCTGTAACTATGTTGGTTATCTCATTGTATACAATAGTAAATGCTGTGTTGTTGTGAAGAAGCAATAGTGTAGTGAGAACCTAGACAATCTTCTAGCACGAAATTTACTAATACACAGAAAAGGGACCCTATAACCTAGTTAACTTATGGTTTAAGACATTTATTTTCTCAAAAGATTTACAAATCACTTACAGAGAAAATACTTATTATAAAGAAAAAAACATTAAGCCGATTGGCGTAGAGAGCTAGTATTATAATAAGTCGCTAAAACTTATTTTCTAATTGGGTGCTTGATAATTGATTTAGTAATAATTACACATAAATAGGGTACTAAAGCTAAGCAGACATGAGGAAATGACATGAAAAACTACATTATAAATATTGTCAAGATACGATAAGCCTAAGTAGCATATGTCTAGCAGAAAACTTTCAGCTGATATTGATGATTGAAACACTATTTTTTGTTCCAGGTGATGACGGCCAAAAACGTAACCTGCACCAGAGTATACAAAGTCCAATAAAGCGGAATTTGAAAAAAGACTGCGGGCCAGTCGCCCTACAAATTGTTCTATATTATTTTATTTTATATATGTACCTATTTAGCATAAATATTTTCGTAAATAGCCCTAAGTTAATTTAGCGCGGTGATTTGTGAATGACTTTGGCCGAAACTGTGTAACGTAAAATAACAATTTGAGCTTGTTTTGCCAAAGTTAGGTTATGTGGGCGCCGGATGTTTGAAACATTACAGTTGTTGTAAAAGTTTTTCATTGCATATTTAAATAAATAGTGTTTTACGAGTCTCAAACCTTATTTCATTTCGCCTTATAATTTGTTAATTATTAATGGTATAGTACGTGAGGGTAATATGGACTGTCATCTAGTTAATATGTTCACTTTTTTGTGACTAAAAACTACAGCCTTGTTTAATGATTTCTTAAATTTACGCGAACACTACACATTGAATAAAACTATTATTTACGGATTTTATCGCGTTTAATTACTTTAATTTATTTTTATTATTATCCCGACGTTTCGGGTGCTTTACAGCGCCCATGGTCACGGGGGGGACTGAGATGTTTGACGTCCCAATGTCATAGTTGGTCCGGCTACCTTCAGTTTTTTAATATTAATTTTTGGTCCGATTTACGCAAAACGAGCTTATAGTATCATGAAGTCTTGCAGTGGTATGCTTGGGTTTGGGTTTAATTTTGTTAATTATAGGATCCCAAGCAGATGGTAGCACCCAACCATCTTCTCTATTGAAATTTGGATGTTTTTTAATTTCAATAGCCTCGCGTATCATCCTTGGTAGGAATCGGTGTTCTTTTGCGAGAATTTGTGGTTTATCAAATCTAATGTAATGGTGGGGACGATCTTGAACATGTTCGCAGACTGCAGACTTCCCGGAGCGTCGGTGCTTCACATCAGCTATATGTTCCTTCACGCGGGTTTTTATAGATCTCTTTGTTTGACCTATGTAAGAGAGACCACATTCACAATCTAGCTTGTACACACCTGCATCTTGTAGAGGAATATTACATTTGATGGATGGTAAAAATTGACTAATCTTCTTCAGCGGCTTGTAGTATGTCTTAATGGACGCTCGCTTCAAGATGTAGCCAATCTTGTCCGTGACTCCTCTAACATATGGTAGTAGAGCAGGCGCGCGCTCGACTGTGGCCGGCTTCACTCGTTCACTGTGACGTAGGTGCGGGACCCGAAGCTTGTTGTCTTGCAATACTTGCTTGACGTGCTGAAGCTCCGCGGCCAGATGTTTTCTGTCACAGATCCCTCGTGCTCTCTGAAACAAAGATTTACCCACGGTAGCTAACTGTGAAGGATGATGGTGAGATTCACCATTTAGATATCGGTTGGTATGGGTCTTTTTCCTATACACAGTGTGACCAATAGTGTTATCAGGATTTCGGATGACTAAAACATCTAGGAAAGCTAAAGAATTATTTGCCTCTAACTCCATTGTGAATTGTATTTTAGAGTTTATGGAGTTAAGGTGGTCTAAAAATGCAGTTACTTTGTCAGATGGTAAAATTGTGAAAGTGTCGTCTACGTACCGCTTGTAGAACCTTGGATTTACAGGAGCAGTAAGAAGGGCTTTCTCCTCAAAGTCCTCCATGAATATGTCGGCGACTATGGGAGACACAGGTGAGCCCATCGCCACACCATCTACTTGCTTGTAGAACTCCTCCTTCCACAATAGATAGCCAGATGTGAGGCAATGTTCAAGTAGTATTGCATATTCTTGAGGCATGTTATTTTCTTCTAGCTTCCTAGTTACAATTGAGATGCAGTCCACAATAGGTAGGCATGTAAATAGTGACTGAACATCAAAACTGACCATAGTTTCATTGTTAGCGAGATGTAGGTCTTTTATCTCACTCACAAAATGGTATGAATCCTTTGTGTGTGCTCTGGTATGTCCTCTTAGTGGTGATAGTATTTTTGCTAAGTATTGTGCCAGCTTATAAGTTGATGAATCGATCTGGCTCACTATGGGACGTAGTGGAGCATTTGGTTTGTGTATCTTCGGTAACCCATACAACCTCGGTGGTTTGACACATGATGGTATTAGCGAATTCACGTCGAGATTTAATTTTTCGGAGTATTTCTTTATTAAATCGCTAGTTGTTTTAAGCGTGTTAGTTGTAGGGTCTGTTTTGACCTTTTTATATGTACTTTCGTCCGATAAAAGTTGTTGTATTTTAAAATTATATTCCGACGCGTCCATTACTACCGTAGCATTTCCTTTATCCGCGCGGAGAATCGTGAGTTCTGGTCTGTTCCGTAAGTTATTTAGCGCTGTAAATTCGTCTTTGGGAAGGTTTGGTTTCGGCACTGAACTACGACGTAACAAGGACGAAATATCTTGACGTATGGCCTCCAAATCTTCCTTACCGATATTATTCTTAAACAGACAATCCTCAACACTGCAGATAATTTCTTCGTACGGGATTTTTCGCGGAGTTAATGCGAAATTCATTCCCTTCGCTAATTCGCAATTAAACGCGATAAAATCCGTAAATAATAGTTTTATTCAATACAGCCTTGTTTACATAGATGGCTTTGTGATACGATAGAGCTTCATCGGTCAATCAAATAATAAAGGGTCAAAGGGGCGAAAGATGCTTTATGGACGCCATTTTGACTGTTACATTATAGTAAATATTTTAGTCGATTTTAGTGGATGTAGTGTAATTGGTTTTTTTTAGTAAATTTTTCGAAGTGTTCCTTGTTATTGCTAACGCTTGTTTGCTTTTTTTTCTTAATATGTATATTAGTTATAGTATACTACTTTATGTTTTTGTCTTAGTCCACTAGTTTTGCTTTTATATCGAGGCAAAGCTTAAGATGATATTACCCTCACGTTCCTTAATCTATACATACATCATCATCATCATTACAGCCCTCCACAACTCCACTGCTGAACATAGGCCTCCCCCAAGGTATGCCACAAAGCACGGTCCTGCACCACCTGCATCCATCGACTTCCTGCATGTCTTACCAGGTCGTCACTCCATCTAATGGGACGTCGCCCTACACTTCGCCTACCGGTACGAAGCTGCCACTCGAGAACTTTTTTTCCCCAACGGTTGTCGGTTCTTCGCGCTATATGGCCGGCCCATTGCCACTTCAGCTTACTAATCCGTTGGGCTACGTCGGTCACTCTGGTTCCACTGCGGATATCCTCATTTCTAAGTTTATCATGCAGAGAAACCCCGAGCATGGCCATCTCCATAGCTCGCTGAGCGACTTTGAGCGTCCTCATATTATTACTCATAAAGTAAAAATTTAAAAAAGTAAAGTTACAGCCTATATACGCCCCACTGCTGGGCACAGGCCTCCCCCTCATTTCTGAGAGGGTTTTAGGGCAAGGAAGTGCCCGCCGCGCTGCCGCAATACGTGTTGGCGAACTTCATATGTCTTCGAATTTTTTTTTCTTATTTCTCCTACATGCAGGTTTCCTCACGATGTTTTCCTTCACCGCCGAGCACGTGGGGTAAATCAGCACTTAAAATTGCAATTAACAATTTCATTGGTGCCGGCGGGGATCGAACCCGGTTTGCTCGCGTACTGTGAAATTTACAGCGAGCGCTAACCATCTGAGCTACCACGGCTCATTATATTATTACTCATATTATTAAATATTATAAAAACCCATTATCGTACCTAATCTTCACGCTTAACAAATGTATTGCCAATCAAATACCCTGACGCAATGCTTGATTACAATGAACAATGAAATTTCAAATTGCTATTTTAGAAATTAAAAATCCTATTAGTGCCAGCGGGTATTAAAAAAACGTAATTTATCTTTAATGCTTATATTACTTACTACGCCTACTCCGATCCAATGCTTGATTACAATGAAATTTCAATTTCCTGTTTTAGCAATTAAAATCATAACGATGCCAGGGGGTATCTAAAATAAATGCCATATACTTTTATAATTATTAATCACAGGCGGCTCGATGGAAAACCTTTTATTTAAACTTAACCAGTAAAAATCAATTACTGGTATTTTTCTACTTCTTTTTTTATAGCATTGGGTGACAAACGAGCACATAGTCCACCTGATGGTAAGTGGATGCTGTGGCCCATAGTCACCCACAGTTATCCTCAATTAAGAATCAAAATGCAAATGCGTTGTCAATCCTGTGGACTAATATGGAATGCTTCGATTCCAGTAAAAGGTGTCTCCGGTTCTCTACACTCACCGTACGAAACACAGCAGTATTAAGCTACTATTTTACGCTAGTATTCTGTGAGAGCGTGGTCCTGCACCGGTTGAGCCGACTCGTTCTTGCTACATCTAGATTATAGATGCAGCGTAACTCTACCACGTACATAACAGGTTTTCAGAAATCGTTTATTATTGAAAACCGGTATTCATGCTGTGATCATTTTTGTTAAAAATAAAGTAGGTAGGTACATCGAGTTTATATAAATCAATGGGTAGGTACTTATTTAACTTAAATGCGTAGTAGTAGCCTGTGGTACTTAATGAGGGCTAATAATCTTCCGCTCATTATGTACTCGGCTGTACACTCGACTACAACACTCGCCATGCCTCTCGCGAGCCTCTCGCATGAGAAAGCGCTTTCACGAGTGTGTCCTTTGTACATTCTCGTTTATCCGGTTACGGTGAGGGACGGCGAGGAGATAGACGCATGATTTCGGACGGATGGATTTTTGTCTTTGTGGTAATGATGCGTGGGCTCCCACAAAATAGCTTCACTTTGATAAATTCAAGAAAATTGTGTTTGCTCTCTTGGTTCCACATGATAAGCTTGTGGTAGTAGGATAACCAAATATGCCCTAAAACGTCTTGCGGTAGACTAAACGAAGCGCGAGTGTGCCGTGACGCACTCGTGTCCACTCCACTCGCGAGGGAATGCGAGGCCCTTTGACTCGCGCACCAAAAACCGACACGAGCGCGAGAGCACGCGAGGCGAGGCGAGGGAAGGCAAGGCTCAGCGAAAGTATCCTGCAAACTCTCGTCCTAGCTTCGCCTCGTGGCAGGCCTCTATCACTCTTGCTACCTACGTGAAATAATTACTTAAAATCGCGACGCGCCCGGGCGAAATAACCTCCGATAGGAGTAATAGTGTTCTGTGGAAATAACGCAGTCAGGGCTAGCGCGTTGGAGGCGATAGAATGTTAAAGTTTTTTAACGCTGTTTACGCATATATCTTTTTGTAAATATCGTTGAAATAGTTTTTGTTTAGTGTTTAGTATATTTAATTATAGGATAAAGTAGTTCAAAAGTTTCAATGTAATTTAAGAACTATATATGATGTATATTATCCATTAGATACTTAATAAATTTTAATACGGCAAAACGTCGTTCCTACTATAATTATTGCGTGGATAGACGCTAAATAACCAAAAAAAAATTCAGATATATCATTCTTTATTACCGAAGGATTTTAGTAGGAAGTTATGACACGTGAATTTATTTAATTTTTATTGTTAGATAGGTACTTATAGCAAAAAAAAGAATTAAGTAATAATTTATTTAATATCTACGAACTTTATTACAAAATTTAGTAGAAATTTACTTCACTATCCAAGTATCTACTTACGTACATATAGGTTGCCTTTTGTATTAAAACATTTTAAGCTGTTATTTTAGCTTAAAATATTTTAAGCTAAAATAACACAAAACACTGAAATCAAAACATCGTTTACTAACAAAATTTTTAACTAAGTAGAATACGATTACATTTCTGTTAGGATCGTATTTCAAGTTTATTTGTTGTTTACACTATCTACCTTTTCCTTCCGAGCCAAGCGTTGCGATTCCCGACGAATGGCCTTGCAAGTTGCGAAAATATGGTCTGTCGATCATAGTCAGAATAGGTATTTCACCTAAGTAACTGTAGTGTGTTAGTAGTAAAAGTACTGTAGTAAAGTATTTGGCTTAGCAAAATATCTACTTGCCACACTCGACTTAGTGGAAAGCAGAGCCAAGAGGCTTATCGGCTACAAAAAGCTTGTGTGAATTAAGCTTCATAGTTTAGCTTACCGTCGCCAAGTCGATTTAATGTCTGTCTTCTACAGATGTACAATCTGTTCGGAGAGTGTATGCTAACACCGGCATCTCCATTCTTCTATCGGAACGGAATCTGATTTTCCGAGTTCATATAACCTTAACCTCTTAAATGTGCGTGTTAACAGGCTTCTTCTGGGCAAACTCGCTCCATAGAGCTTATCGTTGCCCTACGGCCACATAGAGCGCAAGAGAGAACGGAGAACTATTTTAATAATTTTAAAAAAATTCGACCTAGTGGTCAATCGACGGATTCAGTTCAGTTTTCTCGTCAGGTACACCTCAAAACTTGAAAATGAGATTGAACATGCAGTGCGTGAAGCCAATGATCACTTATGGATCTGAGACGTGGTCCTTCACTGCTGGCCGTAGGAGAACGCTCAAGCTATGAGGAGGGCTACGCTCGGGGTTTCTCTGCGTGATAAAGTTAGAAATGATGATATCTGCAGTAGAACCAGAGTGACCGACATATCCCAATGGATCAGTAAGCTGAAGAGACAATGGGGCCATATAGCTTAAAGAACTTACAACCGATGGGGAAGAAATGTTCTCGAATGGCAGACTTGTATAGGTAGGCGAAGTGTAGGGCGAACTTCCTCTAGATGGAGTGACGACCTGGTAAGACAGGAAGTCGATGGATGCAGGCTGTAACTTACTACTACCGCTGTATCTTTATGTACTACAAGCAGACCTGTTATAACTTTTGCCAGAATTCCGAAATATTCAGAACTAAAACTTAATAACTTTATCAATAACACTAAGTATAAGTACGTTTACACTACTATCAGCATCATTGATGTATAATACAAACTTCACGCAAGTTATTTTGTAATCGCCATGTTTGTCAAACGGATTGGAGAATACAGTACCAATGACCGCGGTCACGGTGTAGCAGCGGCTTCACTTGTTGAGGGTGACCGACGGGGCGCTGATAACAGACAGCGTGGGAGGTATTTCTTTATAGAATAGGGGTATAAAACGAGCACACAGTTCACCTGATGGTAAGTGCATGCTGACATCTACATTTATCATTGATTTTGAATCAAAATGGAGATTCGTTGTCACTACTGAGGACTTCTCCGGTTCTCTATACTCACCATACGTCAGACAGCAGAATTTCCAGTCCAGTTGTTATTTTGTACTGGTATTCTGTGAGAGTGTGGTCCTTCGCCGGTCCAGCTTATGTACAAACATATTCAGTTAAGCGCCCATTACATTATCCAATTTGCAGAGCGCTAGATTTAGTGCCGCAGTGAACTATAAAAAGAGCTCGCTCATTACACTAGACTAGCTAATGAAGCTAGTTTAACTTCCTTTCATTTCAGTAATGATCGTCGTCCAAACCGCATTTTTCGAATAGCGCTAAACGAATATGGCGCCATCAAAACACCAGAAAGTTGGCATTGCTTTAGCAATGGTGTCGAGTTTAATGATAATTAATAAAAAAAGACGCAGAAAATATTTGGTCAAAGAATATTTATTGCTGAGACAAAAACTGTCAAATATGAACATATTGGAGCCATCTGATTTTAGAATTTTTTTAAGATTGGGATCTTCACAGTTTTAAGAACTACTGACATTGATCACACCATATATAAAAAAGGAAGATACACTTCTTAGAGAAAGTATCAGCCCAAGAGAACGATTAATCGTTACATTACGTTTTCTAGCCACAGGAAATGCTTATGAAGATTTAAAGTTTAGCTCCTTAATCTCAGCATGTCTTCTTACTAAAATCATTCCGGAAACATGTAAGGCTATTTATAAATGCCTAAAGCACTATATAAGCGTAAGTAAATGATACTCGTTTTTTACAAAGAAAGTTATTTATTTAACTAGAATATTTAATCGAATGAAAGATATCTTTGCTTTACATAATTTACTTTTTTGGTTTAAAAATCAAATAATCCTTCATGGCGTTTCCATTACCCTTGCATACTGTTGTATTCGGAAAATTAATATTGTCTAAACTAAACAATTCATAAGATGTGTGTGGTGTTGTTTCAAGCTTTGATGTTGTTTGAGCTTTTGATCGAGAAAGTTCTAATTGTACCTGTGTTGATTGTGATGGAGAAAATGATTCAATCGGATCATTTTCATTAGGGTGTGGCTGTTCTATATATATTCCTTGTGGCATTGTTGGTGGGGATGAAAGAGGAGGTTGAGTATGGTAGGACGCTGATGGATGAGATGGCCGAAAAATTACTTGCTGTGGCGAGGGCTCTTGAGGTAGTGATTTAGGAGAAGAATATGGTGGTTGAGTGTAGTGGGATGGATGAGGCGACTCAATAAGTAGTCCTTTTGGAGATGGGGATGATGACGACGGTATGGCACAAGATGACTGAGAATCAGAATATTTAGGGGATGATGATGCACCAGATAGTACTGATTGAGTATCCAGTCTATGGGCTGGATAGCGAAATGGAGCTTGATATATTTGTGTAGTTCTACAGTTTCCAACTGTGGACTCGTACATGTGCTGTGATTGATTATGTTCGAGCCCAGTGACAGATGAATGTTCAGTTAACATTCCCATTTGGGCGTAATAGAGGGTGTCATGTATTATTTTCTGAGCTATATAAAACTGTCTTTTATTCAGATCCTTCAGTTGCAAGCCTATATCCTTTCCTATAATTTCCCATTCCTCTTCTTTTTTATGCAGAAGTTTCCCAGCTGTATTTATGAGTGACTCATGCTTTTGCAGTAAGCTAGCTCTCGTAACTCTCTTTTTCTCTTGTCGAGACGCTGACTCAGATCTTCGTACACTTTCGATTTCAGATGATGAAGTCGAAATTTCCTGTAACAAAATCATTAAGTATAGTAACAGATTTGTTTTATTTTCAGATGCCTGAAACAGAAGCTGAGTGGGAAAATACCGCAAGATCCTTTAAAAATAAGTGGGACATTGATAATTGTGTCTGTGCTGTTGACGGAAAACATGTTGCTATTGACAAACCCCCAAGAAGTGGATCTTTGTATTATAATTATAAAGGATTTTTCAGTGTGGTGCGATATGCTGTAGTAAACGCTAATTACGAATTAATGTACGTATATACGGGAACTAACGGCTCTGTGGCTGATGCAGCGATTTTAAAATCATCAAAATGTTACGATAGGTTTCAAAATGGTAGTTTGAATTGGCCTTCAGCTTGCACATTACCGAACACACAAGTTACTGTACCATACGTATTTTTGGGTGACAGTGCTTTTGGTATCGAAAGAAACGTAATGAAACCATTTCCTTTCAAAGGCATAACATATGAAAAAAGAATATTCAACTAACGCTTATCTAAGGCTAGAAGAGTAGTGGAGAATGCATGTGGTATATTAGGCGCCCGCTTCCAAGTTTTACGAAGAAATCGGAGTGTAAAAATAGATAGAGTGTATTATATTATACTCGCATGTTGTGTTTTGCACAATTTTTTACGGAGAAAAGCACCACGATATATTACCACAAATTCTGTTGATCGAGAAAATACAAAAACATATACATTCCATCAAGGAGATCGGCGCCAACGGATACCCGATGGCCTGGTATTATCAAAGTGTGTGAATGAAACCCAGCTTAATGCTGAAGGGGTTGCAGTTCGAAACAAGTTTGTGGACTATTTTAACTCAGAAGAAGGTAGTGTTTCTTTCCAGGACAAAATGATGAATTTCGTACCAAAAAAATAACAAATTTTTGATTATTAAATAAACATATTATTAACATACCTGTGTTTCCATTGTGTCTCGGCCTATACGACAAGGCTCACTAACCGACCCAAGAAAACTCAAAGCATCAAAGTACCAAAGTGTAGGTACTGTTACGCGCTCAAGTCGACAACACAACTAGCGCCATCTAGTGTCAGGAACGAGAGCGAGGGGAGCTTTGCAGAGAATGACATCACAAATCTCTCAACCAACAGCGCCATCCGAAGAACTAATTTTCTAGAAAATCTATACTCGCACACTCGTCCCTTTGCGCGCATTTACTTGAATATTCGGGACGCTTCTTTGCTAATTTAAATAAATAGGCGCTGCAAGATGCGATCGGGGCAGAGTTGAACTCGGCGACACAAACGAAGCTTCGGAGCGGAATTAAGTGAATTAGTGTGTTTAATTATTAGTGTTTTTAACTTTAATTTGTATAAAGTAAATTAAAGTGTTAATTTAGGTAATTTATCGGCAATTTTTATTGTCCCGAACCTCAAGCTCGTAACAATTGGTGTCAGAAGTGGGATAAAATCATGCCGATTTTACCTAAGGAGGAAACGGAGGGTGTCCGTACCCGAAGTCAACGCCAGCAGGAGACGGACCAAAGAAGATTTGGTGGTGCAACGCCGCAGACGTCGGAGGGGCAGCCACCGGCTGCAGGCCCGTCAGTAGCTCCTACATCTGCAGCACCCGACTTAGGTGCTCTGATGGTGATATTGCAGGAACAGGCCCGCCGACAGGAGGAACAGGTCCGTCGGTTGGAAGAACAGCTGCGGGGCGGACAGGATGAACAGGCCCGCCGACAAGAGAAACAGGCCCGTCCCGTTGGAAGAGCAGATGCTCCTCATGAAGGACCTTCACGCTACCTTCGGAAAAGAGATACGGGAGGTGAAGGATAAGGTTGCTCAACATGACAACCGATTGTCGGAAGCTGAAACCCGAATCGATCAAGTAAACAATCGGGTTGACAACGTAATGGCTGACATGAAGAAAACGCTGGATGAACTCAAACTTGGGGATGGAACTACAGCTCCCGTAGTAGCTTCAGCACCTTCGCTACGTGGGTTCAAGGTGCCACCGTTCGACGGGACTTCTTCCTGGTCAGCCTACAAAATTCAGTTCGAGGCTGTTATGAAAGCGAACGGCTGGAATAAAAGTCAGGCCATGATCGCTCTCACACTAGGCCTACGCGACCAGGCCTTAACAGTTCTGGAAGCTCTCGGTGAGGAAGTGACTTATGAGCAACTCCTTGAGGCATTGGAGGCGAAATATGGCGACGCTCACCTGGAACACGTCTTTCGTGCGCAGCTTAAAGATCGCGTGCAGCGCATCAACGAAAACCTGCAGCAGTGGGCTCTAGAGGTGGAGAAGCTGGTGCGAAAAGCATACCGGTCTGTACCTGCGCTCATTAAAGGGAACCTGGTGCAGACATTCATCGACGGCATCCGTGACCTGGAAGTCAGAGCTGCTGTGAGGCTCGGGCACCACGAGACGGTTAAGGACGCCTTGGCCCATGCACTGGAGGTAGAAGCCGTGCGGCAGGATCATCGTTCCCATCGCGTCAGGGAGGTTGCAGCAGCTACAGTTCGCGACCGCAACAGAGGATACAGCCCTAGGTGCTATGGCTGTGGGGAAAAGGGCCATCTTCGATCCAGCTGCCCTAAGCGAACCCTAGAAAGGGACGGTGAACGATCTCAGGAGGGTAGTGCGGCCAACAGCACCGCCCAGCAGCAGCAGGGAAACGAGTAAAAGCCAGAACTGCGGGGCGGGTGCTGGCTGATGTTAAAAGAGCCCCAAGGATCTCGATCTCACAAACCCATGATGGGAACAGTCTAATCATCAAGGGCGAGGTCAACGGAATGCCGTGTAAACTGACCATAGACACTGGAGCCTCTCGTACGGTTGTTAGTTCCCAACTTATAAGTCAGTTCCTTGGGGACTCCGCATACAACCTAGAACGCATTAATTTGGTAACAGCCACCGGTCAGCGTATACCCGTCCGTGGAGAGAAGGAGATGGAGTTGAAGCTAGGCAACGTGATCTACCTGCATAATGTCATCGTGGCTGATATAATGGACGACTGCATCCTGGGCCTAGACTTTATGAGGAATAATTGTTGTGCGATCGACGTTAAGCAAGGTGTTTTGAAATGTGGACAGGAGGAACTTTTTATGGAAGGTGCGTTACCAGGGAACGTGTACAGCATTAGGAAGATTGTTCTTCCGCCTAGATCGGAAACGATTGTTCCGGTTAGTCTTCCTCGAAACGCTGGGCAAGCTCACCGTTGTGTACTTGTGGAAAGGGTAAACAATGACCTTCCATGGAAAGTAGCTCGAACCTTGGTCAGGACCACTGACATCTCAGGAGTACGTGTGCTGAACCTTTGCGACCGGGAACAGATTATAGAAAAAGGCACACTGATTGGTACTTGTGAGGAAGTGCATTGGTTACGTCGGTGCCAATATCTATCGACTGGGACCCCCAGCAAGGACGCAGAAACGAGAGTGACCACACTTTTGGAAGACTGTCGCAGTGTTCTCTCCCCGAACGAATTGGTCAAGGCGAAGAAGTTGTTACTCAAGTACGCTGATGTATTCTCATCAAACGATGCTGACATAGGAAAGACTGGCTTAGTTCAACACAAAATAAACACAGAAGAAGAATTGCCTATCCGTCAGCGGCCAAGAAGATTGCCGGTAGCACGTGAAAAGGAAGTGGAAACCATGATTGAAGGAATGGTGAAGGATGGTGTTATTGAACCTTCCTCTAGTCCATGGTGTTCACCAGTGGTGCTGGTGAAGAAGAAGGATGGCAGCATGCGGTTTTGTGTTGACTACCGCCGTCTGAACGACGTTACGAAGAAGGACAGCTATCCCTTGCCAAGAATTGATGACACGCTGGACATGCTTACAGGAGTAAAGTGGTTTAGCTCGCTGGATCTAAAAAGTGGCTACTGGCAAGTTGAAATTGACCTTAAGGACAGGGAGAAAACTGCGTTCTCGACGGGAAAGGGTCTGTGGCAATTTAAAGTAATGCCGTTTGGGTTGTGCAATGCTCCAGCAACGTTTGAAAGGCTGATGGAGCTTGTACTTACTGGGCTAATTGGCGATGCCTGTCTGGTCTACTTGGATGACATCATCATCGTGGGCCGTACGTTTGAGGAACACCTTCAGAACCTGGAACGCGTGCTCATGAAGATTCAGAGTGCCAACCTCAAGTTGAGTCCGAAGAAATGTTCACTATTCAAACGACAAGTTAACTTTTTAGGGTATGTAGTGTCGGAAGAAGGTATCCGTACGGATCCGGAGAAAATCGCCGCTGTCAAGGGTTGGCCGGTTCCAAAAGACAAGACGCAGGTTAGAGCATTTTTGGGTTTGTGCTCCTATTATCGGCGATTTGTGAAGAACTTTGCAGATATAGCCAAACCTCTGCACAAGCTAACCGAGGAGAAGCGACATTTCTGCTGGGATGAAAGTTGCAATATCGCACTCCAGGAGCTCAAGGACCGTCTGTGCAAAACACCTATTTTGGGATACCCTGATGCAAGCAAAGAATTTATAGTTGACACAGACGCAAGTGATATAGGACTTGGCGGTGTGTTGTCTCAACGGAATGGTGACCAAGAGGTCGTGATAGCGTACTTCAGCAAGTCGTTGTCAAAACCGGAAAGGAACTATTGTGTCACAAGACGCGAATTGCTCGCTGTGGTAAAGTCGTTGCAGCATTTTAGCAAATATCTTCTGGGACGAAAATTTCACTTAAGAACTGACCATGCCGCACTAAAATGGCTATTGCAGTTTAAAAATCCAGAAGGACAAGTTGCGAGGTGGATTGAACTACTGCAGGAATACAACTTTGAGATCGAACATCGCAGCGGAAAATCTCACGGCAACGCAGATGCATTGTCAAGAAGACCTTGTCCTGAAGATTGCAACCATTGTACTAGGCAAGAAAGTAAGGAAGAGGTATCCGTGAGGATGCTCAGGACGGACCACCTCGGCAACGAATGGAAGGACAGCTTACAACATGCACAGCAGGAAGATCCGGACATCAAGCCGATTCTGGAATGGATAAAGGCCAGTGCTCCCAAGCCTAAGTGGAGCGACGTCTCAGCAATGAGTTCGACCACTAAAAGCTATTGGGCCCAGTGGGACAGTTTGCTGCTTCAGGATGGAGTTCTGTGCCGTAAATGGGAAAATGTTAGGGGAGACAGCTGTCATTTGCAAATGGTTGTCCCTAAAGCTAAAGTACCGGATGTTCTACAGCTGTACCATAATCATTGTTCCGGAGGCCATCTGGGAGTTAAACGAACTCTACTGAAGATCCGAGAACGGTTTTATTGGGTCCACTGTCAAAACGATGTCGAGGACTGGTGTCGTAAATGTACAAGTTGTGCGGCTGTAAAGGGACCTCAGACTCGTAGTAGAGGTGCATTGAAGTTGTACAATGTTGGTGCACCATGGGAGAGAATAGCCATTGACGTGGCGGGGCCGTTTCCGGAGAGTGAAAGCGGTAACAAGTATTTCATGGTTGTGATGGATTACTTCACTAAGTGGCCAGAAGCCTTCGCCATTCCAAATCAAGAAGCTTCAACAGTTGCAGATAAACTAGTTCATGAAGTCTTCTGTCGTTTTGGAGTACCTTTAGAGATTCACAGCGATCAAGGAAGGAATTTTGAGTCTCAAATATTCCAGGAAACTTGCCGAGTTATGGGTACTCATAAAACAAGAACGACTTCTTATCACCCGCAATCTGATGGAATGGTGGAACGATTTAATCAGACATTGGAGAGGTACCTAGCAAAAGTTGTAGACAATCGGCAACGAGATTGGGACAAGCACATACAACCGTTTTTGTTGTCATATCGAAGTTCTGTTCACGAAAGTACAGCAGTGACACCAGCTTTCGCAAACTTTGGAAGAGAATTACGGCTGCCTGCAGACCTGATCACCGGGATACCACCTGATGCCCCACGCAGTATAACCGATTATGCAAATGACTTGCGGAACAAAATGAACGACATTTATGAGCACGTCAGACAATCGGGCCAGCAAATGTCTGAGAAAATGAAAACCCGGTACGACCGCAAAATGAATAATAAAGGGTTCAACGAAGGTTCATTAGTGTGGTTGCACAATCCAGTCCGCAGCAAAGGGAAATCTCCTAAGCTTCAAGCTGCAAATGGGACGGCCCGTACCGGATTGTAACCAGGATCAACGATGTGACCTACCGGATACAGAAAGGCGCAAGAGGGACTCCTAAGATCGTCCATGTGGATCGCTTGGCGCGTTATTATGGGACCGATAATGCTCGGGACGAGCATGTCTTAGGAGGGGGCAGTGTTACGCGCTCAAGTCGACAACACAACTAGCGCCATCTAGTGTCAGGAACGAGAGCGAGGGGAGCTTTGCAGAGAATGACATCACAAATCTCTCAACCAACAGCGCCATCCGAAGAACTAATTTTCTAGAAAATCTATACTCGCACACTCGTCCCTCTGCGCGCATTTACTTGAATATTCGGGACGCTTCTTTGCTAATTTAAATAAATAGGCGCTGCAAGATGCGATCGGGGCAGAGTTGAACTCGGCGACACAAGCGAAGCTTCGGAGCGGAATTAAGTGAATTAGTGTGTTTAATTATTAGTGTTTTTAACTTTAATTTGTATAAAGTAAATTAAAGTGTTAATTTAGGTAATTTATCGGCAATTTTTATTGTCCCGAACCTCAAGCTCGTAACAGTACATACACCTCGTGAGCTCCAGCTCCAGTGCGACTCGATTCTTTTACCTAAAACATAAATATATAAACCGTTCCATATTAAATAATAAACACTAAATATATAGAATAAAATCGTAAAAAACCGAATCTGTCTATTCTACTGCCAACGCTTATAACAATTTATTCCAGAAGAAAGTGAATACGGGATAATCAAAAAACTGTTACAAATGCGTAATCCACGTGGACGAAGTCACGGGCTAAAGGCTAGTACTAAATAAAAAGCGATTTTTTAAAACCCTATAAATTTATTGCGATTGTGACAATCGCGAAATCATAAGACAAAAATGTTTAGTTCGTATAATAATGAATCGGTTGGTACATACCTTTTTTAATTCCTTAAAGTAACCGGTTCTTAAATTTTGAATTTTTTTTACTAAATTTTTCACTGTCACGTTGCTATCGAATCCTTTGGGCTAATATTTCTAATATGGACCATCGATTTCAAAGCCCATATTTTTTTGTAGATAGGACTCACTAAAAGAAAGCGTTTTGCAAAGTTTTAGGTTGCGCAAACTTACGGTTCATGAGATATATTTTTTTAAATTTTCATACAAATTGGTAAATAACACGCAATTACAAAAAAACTTCGATTTTTCGACAAATGATTGATGTCAAACGTCACTTTTAAAATATTCGGTTTCCGAATATTTTGAAAGTATCCATACCTACTCCATACCAAGTATCGTATCAAAAGTATCAATACTACTTGCTATCGAGTACATTTCGTTATTTTTGGAGACGAAAAATTATGACAAAACAATTAGATGCATAGGAAGAGCTGATAAGTGAAGTGCAATTATATATGTATATAAAGTAGAATAAAGTTTACTCTATTTAAGTTCCACCTTAGTACTTGTATTTCATTGTTTGCAACTTGTTTGTATTTCTTAATTAGTACAGCTTTTGTACTTTAATTTTATTGTTTGCAACTTTCGGTATTATCTGATTCTTACTACAATAAAGTGTTTACTTACTTATTGACTTACTTATTTAATATCCAAAAAGTACCCAAAACCGAATCAGAGCACCCCACTATCCACGTGGTCTTGTCTGCCCTACCCCTAGAGTGTATATAAGAGCCCGGAGGCGCGGAGGGAGAGCAGTGCCCGCCCGCCGAGCTCAGGTGCCTGTGCTTCCCTACGCTAGGGCGGAGGCACTGCTCATCCCGCAGCGCCGGAGCTGCCACGGAGCGCCGGAGCACAACTTCCCGGCTTCTTACCCCCTAGTCTCCAAAATTAACGAAATGTACTCGATACCAAGTAGTATTGATACTTTTGATACGATACTTGGTATCGAGTACGTATCGATACTTTCAAAATATTCGGAACCCTACACTAATTGACGTTTGACAACAATCATTTGTCAAATTTATTTTGTAATTGGTGTAATTGCGTGTTATTTGCCAATTTGTATGAAAAGTTTAAAAAAATATATCTCATGAACCTTAAGTTTCCGCAACCTAAAACTTTGCAAAACGCTTTCTTTTAGTGAGTACTATCTACAAAAAAAAATATGGGCTTTAAAAATCGATGGTCCATATTGGAAATATTAACCATCGAACCACGAAAAAGATAGATTTATGCATACGTCTTGCATAGAAATGAGATAGAGCGGTGTGATTGTTTGTCCCTTTCTCCGTGCCGGTTTTTTTGTTTAGCAAACTCTACAGTTTGCTAAACAACTTTGATAGCGTAGTGATTTAAGGAGGTTACAAGTTGGTTTAAGTGAGAAAAAAGTGTTATGTGAGCTTAAGATTGGTGAATCTTGTTCAGTTCAGTTCTTAGAACAATAAAAATTTTTATTTAAACGTGTTTAAAAGTCATAAAGATTATTGTATAACCTAAAAATTCGTTATCGTCCATTCTCACTCGAGGCCACGCCGATCATTAGTCTATAGGTTTCTCTGTCTACGACATAAACATACGTCCTGTCCGAGCGCAAGCCGCAGGGTTGCCGTTCTACAAATTTTAAAGTCCCTAGACTAACAGAAAAAAATCCGCCAGAAATAGGACTTTTCTTTTTCTTAAAATCCGCTAGATTTCTCTAGGTACATTTTCGTGCTACCATTGGGCTAACTGAAAAATCTTGCCAAATGGTATATATACAATGAATACCGAAAATCTAAATGTATAAATTCAGAAAACCCTTAAAAAGAGCGGACTCTTTTTCATATAAATCAGTTATTTATAGTGTAGGTTAATGACATGACCACAAAAACAAAAATTATTCATGTACAAAATTAAAAAAATATTGTAAAAAAATAAACATTTAATATTTAAACTACCTTTAAACATTAGTCATCTTATTAAAAATAAAACAATTAGCTCAATACGTTCTTGTTCAAGTTAAAAAACGTTCTTTATAAAAGTAATATAAATATAATTTAAACGTTGTAAGTATATTATATATACTTACAACTCGTACGAATTTAAATATATAATTCGTACGAGTTGTAAGTATATATAATATACTTACAACTCGTACGAATTAACTTGAGACCTGGGCCGATGACGTAATTGTCAATGTACGGTGTGCAAAATAATGCGTCGTAATATTTTATTTGAAATTTTTGAGATTTGCATGAGATTATTAATAAAAACAAAATAAAATGTTCTGGCAAGGGGTGAAGTAATAAGTGATATACTGTTGCCATTTTTGTACAGAATGGGTCCCACATATATGCAATAAATGAAACCATAAGTAATACTAGTCCGTAGAAGTGTAGAAAAATTAAATAATAAATTAAAACCCGTAAAATAAAAAAGTGAAATTTTCAAACAAAATAAATATTAAAATAAATTCAGTAAAAGTGAACACTCTGTTTAGACAACAATATCAATAGTTTGCACTGCGTGGCAACGTCGCTTTTTAATGTTCAAGGATTCATTCAAGTTCATTGAATCATTGATTTAGTGACCCAATTCTATAGAGTGTTCAAATTTGCTTAAAATTAAAACTCTACTTTTTGACCTAATTACTGGACCGATTACGTTCATTTTTTGTATATCGTCAGCAAAGGCGATAACAAGTATATGGTTTCATTTATTTCATATATGTGGGACCCATTCTGTATATTTTAAATATTTATTTTTTATAATATATATAATATTATTTTTAGTTAACACGTCAAGGAAGGACAAAGAAATAAACATACACACTTTCTCATTTATAATATTATTAATTTATTTATTATACACTTTATTGCACTATAAAAAGTGTTACAGATTCGTACACAATAAAAATACAAAGCATAATAGGCGACCTTATTGCTAAAAAGCAATCTCTCCCAGGCAACCTTAGGGTGAAAGTAAATCAATCTTGGATAAGCGGAACAGCACAAACTATGTAAAATAAAGGAATAAAAGTAAGGAATATTAATAAGGATTTATTATAATATTTATTATTCATTGTCACTGTATACGATCGGTTCTATTCCGTCCATTAGATCGTCCTGACTTTCACTCTCTGAGCTGGATTCTTCCCCTCCGAGGGATATAATTAATTCTCTCTGTTGGATTTCTCTAAGTCTATCACTCTCCCAGTATTCATTTTCTAATCTTTCGATATGGTTAATTTCTTTCTTCCGAGATTTTTTCCTGGAGTTGATAGTTTAAGTTCTGGTCTTGCTTGAGAAGTACATGGTTCCGATACTACTGTGACATCATCATTTTGGTCTTGAGAAATTGACTGAACTTTTTTCGCCTCGTTTTTCATTCTTAGTAGTGTTGCCTTTGATATGCCTGTTACTGCACAAGCCCTCTTTAAAGCTTGGTCCACAGGAATAAGATACTTTTTATTTGATTTTTCATCTTCGAAAAATTTTAAAACTTTTAGAGCAAGTGTCCGTGCTTGGCTATGTATTGTCTTTCCTCCCATCTTTTTTAAAAATAAATAAAAAAGGCGGAGTAACTCCTAAGCGTCACAAGAAAACGGCACAACACAACGTCCAAACTTAACAATAAAACAACGCAATTGACAACAAACAGATAAAATAAAGTTTAAGTATAACAAAAACAAACAATAGTCCAAACCAAACAACAAACAATAATCAAAAATATCGAACTAGAGTCGAGACGCGTATCCGTAACAAAAATGCTATCGGTACTAAGCGCGCACTGCCAGCGCAGGACGCGGTGCGGGGAGTCGGGAAGGGGGTCGCATTCCAGCGGAGTCTCAATTCGTACGTGTTGTACATTATAATACTAAGACAATAGATGGGGAAGTCTGAGGCCTGTAGCACAGTTTTTACTAACACAGGCTTCAGAGCTCAAAAATAATTGTAACAATAATGTAATGTATATTAATAAATTTCATTTCATTTTTTTTAACTCACCTAGCGCTCTGCAAATTGGATAAGTAATGTAATGGCCGTCTTACAAAACATATATAGGAATGTGGCAGTTGTCTCTCTAGAGTCCGTTTCACGAAAGAAATCCCGCGGGAAATGTGCGAACTAAAATTTAATGTATGAAATTTGACACCAGATGTCAAACTTTTCAAAGACTGTGGTGCCGCGGCTAAGGGACTTCTTTCGTGAAACGGACTGCAAGCAATTGAGGCTAATTATTTTCCGTTCACCAGATGTCGCTAGCTGTAAGCAATTAGGGCTAATTAATTTCCGTTCACCAGATGTCGCTAGTAGGGACTGTGGTGAAGTTTTTTGTTACACATTATCATTTATTTGAGAAGTTATCTGTTTCTAGAGTTTTAGATACACCTACAAAACCACAGAATAAATAATACTTTAGGAAACAAAACAATGCCGCAGTGGTTTGTTCCTTAATGTTTTTCACTTCTATAAATTTTTCTACTTATAGTTATATCTGTAGTTTGGTTAAATCATTTCTTATCTGAATAATATAAAAGTAACAAATATTACAAAAATAAACATGATGTACATTTCCCCCATGGAGTGTGTACTTCTACACTCCATCAAAGTAATTTGTCAAATATTTCACCTTTTTCTAAACGGCGTCGCCCTGGTGATATAAAAAGTCGTGGATGCATTCATTCATGACTTACGATAGATGGCACTTGTTAAATCTAAAAGAGCACCGGACGTAATTACCCTTTTTCTGAAACATACAGGTGATTTCTAGTTTAATTTAATTACAATATAACTAAATGCTTTCCTATTTAAGACTGTTGTTTTTTTTTTTCTTAAGAAACAAAGCACTTATTTATTTAATAATGTAATCATCATCATTACAATACGTTCAATGTTAGACACAGGCTTCGCCCAAAGATTCCCACAAAAACATAACAAAATCCGGTCCTGAACTGTACCCATCATTATAATCATAATCAACCATCAACTTCCTTCATGAATAACAGTTCACTTTAATTTTAGTAACACTTCATTTTGTGTTTGCCCCACATTTTAACTGCAAAAGATTTACCGAAATTCGCTAAGCTATATAAAATCTCATCTGTATGGTCTCAGCAAAGCAAATCTTCATTTGAACATAATTATTTGGATAGGTAATATTAGAGTGAATGGATTTTATAGAGAATATATACAACAAAATGTAAACATAAAAAATATTCATACTATCTTGTAAGGGTTGGAAGAATAGCGACGCTACTTCTAAAGAATTCTATTTTACTTTGGCTATTTGACAATAGATGGCACTTACTTAGGCTTTCAATATACTTTGAATTATATTATTTTTATTACAGATTCTTTTTGAATATCAACATAAACATAGTATCCTCTTAGTAGTCTGCGAAACATAAACTCTCACGCTTGTTACCCAGAGGAGTAGGCAGAGATTGTGGACTTCCCTGAATACATTATAACTTGTAATATAATAATTATTAAACATGTGAAAACCCATAAATTGCTGACGGAAAAAAAACTTAAAAAAATTGCGAATCTCCTCAATGGTGCAAAGCCTAAGCCTATTTAGTCTAAGACCTGCAAAGCTTTTATTTTAGTGTGGATTTGTAATGATAGATGTCCGATTACTGGTTATGAAATAAATAAATAAAGTAATGAATTATTGTAAAAATATTTTATTTTAATTACATATGTATATTATAGAACATTATTCCTTATCTTTATTCTAATGGTCCTTATTCCTTACAATTGCTCAAAATTTTTAAAAAATTTATAATTTCTGAACGCAACATAATGAAATGAACTTATAATGCTCCAAATTTAGAAAGTACAGAAAATTATACTGTTTGCCTTGAAATTTTTCTACCATTCGAAAGAAACAGGTTTTAGTTCTGTTTTGAGCGGATAATCTATGGAGCAGTCGCTCGTCGTTGTCGTTCGTTGCTTATGCTGCTCTGCCGGCTGTCGCTGCGCTGTGCGTAAAAGAATAGAGTGATCAAGAGTGATTTAAAGCTATGTTTTGCTGCTTAACTAGTTAATTCGAAGCGTGTCAATATCCAGTACGTTTTTTGGATACGCCTACGGAACGCGAACGCGATTTTCAACATCTGTCAAGTTAAACACTTCTCCGAAATCCTGGATTTTGTGCATTCCTCCATAAATACAGTGAATTTCGTGTATTTGTAGTATTGTTACAATGCTGGTGCGAAATATACAATGGTTTTAGTTGTAAAATATTAAAGTTTTTCGTGTATATAATGATAGGAATTCGTCGTGTTGTTGTATTTGGTGTTTATTTACTTGATTGAAGTTGTCTGGATTCGTTGCTTTTTGGGAGTAAAAATACTCACAAGTAAGTCAATATTTACATAAAATGAATATTGTTTTTTAGATAATTCAAAACAAAATTACTTTGTACAATACTAACTTGTTTATACATTTCCTTATATAATATAATCACTTTGTGAATCACTGTAATATTTTTTTTTCAAAATAAATATTCAAACAAATTAAAGAAGTTTGAATGCAGTAGCTATGTCTAAAACATTTCTCAGTTTTCTTTTTACAAAACTTTAAAGTGGTAATTATTATCGGTTCAAATAATTTTATTTTTAACTCAATAAATTTAACAGCGAACTGTTTACTGTTTATTTGAATGAATTACCTAAGTTTATTAGACTTTTATTTACCCAAATAAATTATGTACCTACCTCTTTTTGTTTAGAAATCTCTAAATAAATGTGTTGTTTTAAACAAGTTACTGTGAATCTAATTGGTTCAAACTTAGGTTGAATAATATACCGACACAAAGTTCTTAAAAAGATACTGTATTTTTTTTTAATTTTCCCGTAAATTTTCAAGGCTATATTGTGTTTATGTACATCTAAAACTTATTCAGTGGTTTATTAAATAGATTTTTTTTATTTAATAAAAAAATTTAGTAATTGAAAATATCTGCCCTTAGCTTTTTATTATGAAAACTTAACATGTTCCTTTAAAAACCATTGATAGTGCTTATACTTTTTTATAAAAAAAATCAAGTAATAACTATAGTATTTTATTCAGTAAAATGTTCCCACAAATATATTGATTAAATTTGAGAATTCACGCATCTGGAAGTCATTTAAATATATTGTGTTTCCTGTTTATTACAGGACCTTATTTAATTAAAGGATGTTTTTCATCATCATCAGAAAATAAAACTAGCTATTTTATGTCCACCATTGGATATATGCTATGCCAAAATGTCAGCTGGTAAGCGTTAGAGTTTGCTTACCGGCAATGCAGGGTATATATATATATATATAAAATAAGATGATTTATACGAAAATATGCCACTTTTTTTTCAGAATTTACAACTTTGCTTACTGGCAATGCAGGGTATATATGATGTATATATATATATATATATATATATATATATATATATATATATATATATACTGAAAAAAAAAGTGGAATATTTTCGTATGAATCATCTTATTTGAGTATAATTGTTGGTATTAATCATCTCATATGTGATAGAGCCAGGCTGCAATTGTATTAGTAGTATAGTTGTAGCATGAATGGGTCGATGGGTCGGCTCGACCGGGTAAGAACCACGCTGTCATAGAATACCAGCGTAAAATAGTAACTTAATGCTGCTGTGGTAGTATGGTGAGTGTAGAGATCCGGAGACCCTTTTTGCTGGAAACGAGGCATTCCATCTTAGTCCTCCAGGTGACAATGCATCTGTATTTTGATTCGTAATCGAGAATAGATGTAGATGTCTATGTGCCACAGCAACTACTTACCATCAGGTAGACTGTGTGCTCATTTGTCACACTATCCTATAAAAAATCTCAAGGCGAGAGGTGTCATAAGAGTTGACAGATGTTAGGAAACAGGAGATGGTCAGCATCTTTATAAAAACTGTGTGGCAACTATGCAAGTACCCATCCCTCATATATGACAACCTATGGGGGAGACCTATGATCAGCAGTGGATCTGGACGTTTGTTAGGCTGTAATAAATTAATTATTGAATGAATTAACAGAAGTGTGAAATTGAATGTGAAGTGTGAGATACATTAAGAGTTGTGGTAGCTTTGGCTGGGTTAGCAAATTGGAAACCACTAAAACTGTTACTTAATTATAATAATTTATGGTTGCATATTTCGCACACACTCTGGGTGAAAGAAAACTGTGAGAAAATATTTTAAACTGAGGAATTTAATTTTTTTTCATCTAAAGTAGTAAGTTATAAGGATTTATTGAATTGTGAAAATACTTTAATCAAATCAATTCTCATTTTTTGAGCGGATGTAAAGCAGAAAAAAGTATTTTACTGCTCATGCAAACAATTTTTATTTTTTTGCAATTTAGTTTACATACATATAATTGTACATTAAATGGTGACATTGGTGATAATGAATGTCCATTTGGCATGATCCTGACATACCTTTTTTACATTGTTTATATCCTTATACCTATGCTTATTACCTTATACTTGGATGAAAATTCTTCTTTTCTATTATGTTTTTGCAAAACATCTTTAGAGTTTGTACTTGAGTGTTGAACTTAATACGGTTCAGAATAATTTGAAAACAGACATAGAAAATAGAGTTAAATTTCATTACAAAGTAATAAGCTAAGGGAGAAAAATAATCAATTTCTTTCAACCTATATCAAAAAAAAGAAGGAGGTACTCAGTTCAACTTTAATGTGTGTCAAGATCTGACTTTGTTGACTTGACTGTTTTTTAGTTGTTAATTAATAATGTATATTTAAATGACTTCAAATACATTGACGATATTGTAATTTTATTGACTTTGAAGTTGTTTGTTAGAAAAATTTAATTTTACTTTATTGTTTACTAAACTGAAGTGACCAATGACCTTACAGTCCACCTGATGGCTGCTGCAGTTGATGTATGTAATGTACATCCGCAGCTGACTTCAAATAAAGAAGACTACATGTGTGTTACTATCTCTGAGGACTTAAATGGAATTGCTCACAGTTTGTAATTATACTGGTTTTCCTTCCGAACCGGAAAACAGCAGTACAGGCACTGCTATTTGGTGATAGAATTAGGTAAGGGTGGTCTTTATCCAGATGAACCCCGAGACAGAAACAGAGTCCTGCTATTATTCATTACTATAATGAATAATTTACAAAGATTTTTACACCATGTATAAAAGTCTTATCTCATGACATTTGTTTTCGTCATCATATTATTATATGTATATAGGACATACAGGAAGTCGATGGATGCAGGTGGCTCAGGGCTGTGCTTTGTGGCATTTCTTGGGAGAGGCCTGTGTTCAGCTGTGGACTTGTGAAGGGCCGTAATGATGATGGTGATATTATTACTTCTTTCAGAGTATTTTCATAGATACAAGTCCATTACTTGGCGTAAGATGCACAACCTCTGGAAAAATTCACCTGTACTTAGACATGCATCTGAAAGAGTTGCCTATACACACCCACCAAACTGGTTAGGTTGGTAAACGCAGAGCCAATATTATTATATTCATAAACCTCACAAGGGTAATATTATCATCACAAGTCTGTGGAATTTAGATACAGCATCAGACAGTATTATAAAGACCTTATAAAAGTTAAAGGAAAGTAGTTTCTTTGCTGTATGTGGTGGTTTCTAATTAAATCCTTAAGTGAATTTATTTTTTATACCCTAAAATTCTGTACGAAATATCGTATTTCTTCTTAATGCCTTCGGCGCCGAGCAATGCCGCGTCTCTGGAAGAGGGGATACGAAGCGGCTGAATCGATATTACGCCCGTCCAGCCGTATCAGCTGTGCGCTACATATACACAGCTAAGGTACCGCGGTTTCACTTGAGATCGTTTTGGCGCAGCTGTATTGATTTGGAGTCTGTGCATCTCTAAATATAAAAACCGATACCTTATGACCCAACCAAGTTTGATATAAAAGATTGATAGATCAAGACAGATTGATAGATCAGAGACAAAATTTCGTTTTTGCGCTCAAAATATTTAAATAGAACGACATTCTCTGCCAGCTAGTAGCCGGCAGATTTGGTAGTGTGGCGGGAGTATGATGACGTATTCGACATATATTATAACTAACTGGTCAAGCATTTTTCTGCCTTTTCCGACGACCTTTGGTCCTTTAAAAAATTCATTAAATTCGCAATAAAAAATATTGAGGGCAATGCCCCGATAAATGTTATCGGGATAAAGAGTAGCCTATCTCTCAAGTTGAAGCAAGGACACACATTTACAAAATTAACACAATTACAAACAAATTAACACAAAAACACGTAATTTTTATATATAAAGATATTCTGATTACATTAAAAGATTAGAATATACGTATAAATTAAAATATAACGTACGTGGGCTACTTAGAAAGATATGAGAAAAAAATACCACCACAAACACCAACACCACCACATACAAAGAGTCTTTAAAACATTTTATACTATCCTCCTCAGACATCTCTACTACGGCCTCTTCGAACACTGCCTGTACATCTTCCGGCGATAAAAACTGTATGCCTGAATTTTTTATTTTATGGAATAATAAGTGACATGGTGCTACACTAGGGCTATAAGGAGGGTGAGCCAAAGGTTTATCCGATGTGCAGTCGAGCAAGTCACTCGTTTAGAGTGATGAGCGCGCGGGCGCGTAGTCAAGTTGTACAGTGACGCCCGGAGCCCCGTGTTTGGTCGCTTGTGGCTCACAGCAGTGAATACTTCCAGTAAGCATTTGATAGCATACCATTCTTAATTGATGCTACTTCGAATTCGTAAAAGCATTGTTACGAGTACCAGACATTGCGTCAAAGTTAAAAAAACTGCCGATCAAAATCTTTCGTTTGCTTTTTATTAGGTGCGTTTGGCAGAAAAAAGCGCTAGCAAGCGCTTACTAGCGCTAAAATAGTTTTCGGCCAGGACACGATTGCTAATTCGGTAGCGCTGACACAATCCGCCATTTTGCTTATTTAATTTGTTTGTTTTGAAGTAGAGTTTATAAGTTGTTTCTTGCAATATTAGTTTTAAGTAATATAATGACATGAATAGACATATTATACATGTTATTAAAAATTCATGATTGGTAAGTTTTTAATATGAATACTTCACAAACATATATTTAAGTTAGGTTAGATTCCCCGGTTAAAACTAACATCGTGTCCTGGAGGAAAATAGCTACTTACGATTTGACAGCGCTTACCGCTTACGATCGCCATTTTGCTTACAAGCGCTTGCTAGCGCTTTTTTCTGTCAAACGCACCCATTCGCTTCAGTTTGATAGGCGCTTACATCTTGTAACAGCCATACCGTCGACGGTCGCTTCGTTTTTGGATCGTATTGAAAAATCCAAGATTCAACCTGTAATGTCGCAAACATGGCGAGCCTGCTTCAAATTCAGTATCACGCCACCATTCCACGCGGGTCAGCTTCTTGGCGATGGTGGGGTTGTGCAGCATCAACGCTACACCCTCCTCACGTGAACGTTTTCGTGTAAAATTTCGTGAATGCTTACCGATCCAGTCTGCAATAAGTGTTGAATCTCTTAATACGTAATTTGCCTATTCTCTTCAATTAAATCTTTCAGGAAGTAGGATAGCAAACGAGCACAGTCGACCACTAGTAAGCAGATGCTGTGGCCCACTGTGTTCACCTAAATCTATTATCATTTAAAAATTGAAACATAAATACTGATAACTTGGTAAGATGGAACTTCTGAGGACTAAGATGGAATGCCTCGTTTTCAGTTAAGTGGGCTTATGTTTCTCTACACGTATGCTGCTATTTTGTGAGGGAGTCCCTTCGGGGCGAGCCGACCTATTTGGGCTGCAGACGAACACAGGTGCAGCGTAACTCTGCTACCTAAAAAATTCATACGACTCTAGCGGCCACCATTCGGGACATATGTTTTTATCACACGCGCGACAAGCCGTGCTCGCAATGTAGCAAGAATAGTCGCAGTATAAGACTCTCTTATACTACGACTATTCTTGCGAATAAGCCTGATGTTGTTTTAGAAGACAAGGCACAGTCAAGAATATAATATATTTGCTTATATGTATATGTTGTATATGTCTTATTGTATATGTTGCATATATTTATTGTTGTTGCTTACATGTATGTGTATATGTTCTATTTTTTATGGTATGAAAAATAAGTTTCTATAAATCAATGCGTGGTTCTGTTAAAAAGTCTGCGTTGGTTAGTGTTTGACCCGCGGGTCATAGGTTCGCTTTCACTGCTCTAAGCCTTCAGTGGACAGCGTTTGCCGTGGACAAATTTCCTATACAATTTGATCAGATACCACGCCACTCGGGACACTAATACATATAACAATTTATGTTACTCGTAACCGTACATACATACATACCATACCGTACGTCCGCCCGAGCTCTTTCCACTAAGGGTAAGGCTCTAAGGAGAACGATTACCACGTGATCAAATTCGCAGACCTTCTATGTAATAACTTTACATCTCTTTTTTCCAAACAATCTATATGTACCCATAATCTATACATTATTAAAAGTTTTCATTCAGACTTGTAACAGACAACAACGGTTGGCTAAATTACAATTATTTGTTTTTAGTTGTACTCGCAATCTACACAAACTGTTGCATAGTTTAAAATAACTCTACTGTGGCAAATATTTTCCGTAGCGTATCAGATTTCGTTATATTCATTATTCAAAGGGTATATATAGGTTTGAAATTTTTGGTTACCTAAGAATCCTTATAATTTCGTTGTGATCGTCAATCCAAATTTGTCACAATATCGAAACATGTAGAGGTTTTGAACCGAATTATATTTTAAAAATTTAGATACAAGTGTTCTCTCAAGTGTCCATTTTATGATTTAAAATATGAGTACCCGGTTGACCGAGCTTTGCTCGGTATTTTTCGCTCGGTTTTTTCTTTAATTCGTGTGTTTTGGAAATTATATTTAGATACAAATTACATAGGAGAGGCCAGGGCTACAATTAACAGAGGTAAGTATTAACAAGCGAATATCTGTAAAACTATAAATGCTAAAGCGATAGCATTTGTTTTAAAACGTCGTGTGGATCATGCCACATGATTCGGGACTAGTCAATTGTGTCCCGTGCGTCGTGCGACTGAGTTGTGTAACGGACCACTCTATTACGCAGGTAACGAACATTTTTTATTTTTTCAATTTTTTATGCTCAAAATATACGACATTATGATTTGGTTTTTTGTTTTCCTAGAAGTATATTTCGTAGTTAATAATGCTCTGTAGCTCAATTAATTAATTTTTCAACAAACACACATTTTTATGTTATTAAAAATTAAAAATGTACCTTCGGGGATAAAATTAACAAATCGACGGGGCTAGTATTAACATGTTTATACTTACCCCAGATGTGGGGGCAAGTATTAACAAGGTACCCGACTGAGTATGATTATTTTATGTTCTTTTTTGTTAAATTTTATTACAGCATGAGAACGTATAAACGAAAAACTACTCGAGGAACCAAATCCTTGGAAGTTTACGAATTGGCTGCAAGAGAAGTGATAGAGAAAAATAGAAATTACAGAGATGTAGCCAAAGAATTTGATCTCTGTCACGTTTCACTCTTCAACTTTGTAAAAAAAAAGAAAGCGGGTGCACCAGCAACAGTGGGTTACAAGAAAACCCGTTTAGTTTTTAGTGCCGAACAAGAAGCAATTATAGCAGAGTATTTGTTAAAGTGTGCTAATATTTATTTCGGGTTACTACCTGAAGATGTCAAACGATTATCATATCAATGTGCTAAATTTTACAATGTTGAAAACGTACCAGAATCTTGGCGAGTTAATGAGATGGCAGGTAATGATTGGTTCACTAATTTTATGAAGAGAAATCCCAGGTTGGCGATACGAAGCCCTGAAGCCACCAGTTTAAGCAGAGCTACTTCATTCAATAGAACCAATGTGCATAACTTTTTTGAAAAATACAGAAACGTGGTAGAAAAATACAACTTCCAACCATCCCGGCTTTGGAATGTAAATGAAACAGGTACCTGTCTTCTTATTTTCATTTCAATTTTATATTGTCAATTTTTATTTCAGAGTGTACAGTTTTAAAATCTTTGCACTCTGCCAGGTATCACCACCGTTCAAAAGCCGAAGAAGATTGTTGCTGGAAACGGCGTCAAGCGGGTCGGTGCTGTAACATCAGCTGAAAGAGGTGTACTAGTTACACTGACAGTTGCGACAAATGCTATCGGCAATGCCATACCCTGTATGTTTGTCTTTCCTCGTATTCGTTATAAAGACATATTTGTTAGGAATGGACCACCAGAATGCATAGGGGTTGGAAACCAATCGGGCTGGATGACTCAAAAAGAGTTTGTAAAATTTATTGATCATTTTATTCATCATGTAAAGCCGTCAAAAGAAGATCCTGTCTTACTCTTGCTAGACAACCACAGTTCACATGTAAATGCGGAAGTAGTTAACAAGGCCAAGAACAACAACATTGTTTTGTTGTTATTTCCACCACATTGTTCCCATCACTTACAGCCTCTCGATGTTGGAGTCTATGGTCCACTGAAAAATTATATGAATAAAGCACAAACTTCTTGGATGAATAGTAACCCTGGAAAAACAATGATCATTTATGATCTTCCTAGTATTGTTAAGGAAGCCCTACCGTTGGCATTAAATCCTACGAATGTTATCAACGCATTCAAAAAATCTGGCATTTGGCCATGTAACGAAGATATCTTTCAAGAATCTGATTTTGCGCCATCTTTTGTCACGGACCGTCTAGATCCCAGCAATCAAAATCAGTCACTTATTTCTAAACCACCTGTTGAGAATGAGGTTAATGATGATGATCTGTCATTAAATTTAGAAAATCCTGAAATTTTAAACGATATGCCTTATATAGATATAAGCGTAACTGAAGTAATTGAGCACATGTCTAATGAGCCAATAGCTGGATCATCGGGCATACAGAAAGATGTTAATGATTTTTTGGTTGAAACTATAAGACCTCTACCAAAAGCTCCACCACGAGTTCCATCTAATCGTAAACGAGCCAGAAAATCTGCTATTCTCACCGATACACCAGAAAAAATTGCTTTAGAAGAAGAACATCATATTAAAGAACTGAAAAAAAGGAAAATAACAGAACAGAACCAGAATAAAGAGAACAAAAAAAATAAAAAAATGGTCAAGGCAAAGGTAAACGCAAGGTAGAGGGAGATAGAAAAATAAGCAAAGACGAAAAAATTCAGGAGGTGAAGAAAAAAATATTAATAGAGACCAGTGATCCTGGTGAAGATAAATATTTTTGTATTATTTGCGGTATCTCATATAATGAAGATCAATCAGGTGGTGATTGGATACAATGTATCTCTTGTAAAGACTGGGCCCAAGCTGGGTGCATCAAAGGTGATGTCACATCATTCATTTGCCTAAATTGCAATTCGGATGATGATGAGTACGAATAGATATTTTTTGTGATGCTTAATATAGTTCCTAATCGTTGACATTCTGTTTATATTTGTTGGTGGCATAAAAAAACTACATTTTATCCATGTTGTATAAGCTTAAGGTAAATACTCGTACTTATTACGAAGACTGATTCGCTAGATGTTAAGGTAAAAATGTGTTATTTTCTACCTCATCTATGATGACTTATAAGCTGTGTGCCAAATTGTTTCATTTTTAGCATAAAAGTCATTAATCTTAAGAAAAACTGACCAAAACAACCTTGATTATTCATAATAATTTAGCAAATTGTTAGTTTTTTTTCATGTTTAGATTTTTCGTAATATAATGTCAATTGATATAAGAAAGTGTTCATACACGTATGTAATAGTTGGACTTTTATTAATAAAAGGTAATTTCACATATATATTTGTTTTTCTTTGATATTAGTTGGTATAACATAACGTTAATAATTACCCCAGAGCTGTTAATTCTAGCCCCGAAGACGGGGTAAGAATTAACCAACGACTTTTTTGAGAAAAAAAATTTACAATAGACATCACTTATAATATGTTTGAGTTATGGTAATAACCTGATACCTAAATAGTTAAAGCATCATTTGACGTAAAAATCACATTTAAATGTTGAATGATTTCGGAGTTATAACAAAAAATGCAATTTTTGTTAATTGTAGCCCCGGTCTCCCCTACTGATGAAATATGAATAATATTTTTTGATCTTAGCGACATAATAGAAAAAACTGAAATGGTTATTTGAATAAAAAATCATGAGTGCAATTAGTTTAATTTAAATTTTCGTGTATTTAAAAAATACTAAAAAAAGGGCTAGAAAAAATAGATTTTCTCAAAAAAGAAAGAAACTTGAAAAAAAAAATTAAAAAAGTCGGTCGGTCGGTCTGGGCTCGAACCGGGGTTTTACGATTCTGTGACCGCCCATTATACCATTAAGCTATTTATAATCATTGACAATTTGTCAAAATTTACCTTCTTATTCTAACGATATTGTAGCAGTTTTTCATTGCCTAAAAACACGGACAAAAAGACATTTTCTAAAAATAAATCCTAGCTAGATCGATTTTTTATCCCCGAAACTCCCTGGACACTAAATTTTATGAAAATCGTTGGAGCCGTTTCCGAGATCCCGATTATGTATATATATATATATATATATATATATATATATATATATATATATATATATATATATATATATATATGTATATATATACAGGAATTGCTCGTTTAATAGTATAGGATATACGTCACGGCTATAATAACATTTGCATAAATATTATACTTAAAATAATATTTAGCTTTGAGCGTGCGCTGGCGTGGGTCGTGGGCTTGAATGTTCATAATAACGTTTAGTAATCCTATACCTTTAAACGAGCAATTCTTGTATATATATATATATATATATATATATATATATATATGTATATATATATATATATATATATATATATATATATATAATTGGAATCTCGGAAACGGCTCCAACGATTTTCATAAAATTTAGTGTCCAGGGAGTTTCAATAATTCGATCTAGCTAGGATTTATTTTTAGAAAATGTCCTTTTGTCCGTGTTTTCAGGCAATAAAAAACTGCTACAATATAAGAAAATTAAAAAAATACTTTATGGAATGCATTACTACTAATTTAAATTATACATAATATGTTTTATTAATCAATACTACGATAACGCCCTAAAACAAGCGCCCTGTATAATATATAGGATCCATGCGCGATGCATTATGTAAAAGGTCACGCAATTAACTAATAAATACTAAGTGTATTTCTTTTTTCTTACTACACCCTGATATTTGTTATTGGTCGGTGATACCGGTACACGGTAAAGTTTCTATAAACTTATGATTGTACCGTAACGTAGTGTGTAATTAATGAATGTAACAATATATTAAATAAATAAAATAAAATAAAATGTGAAGTGCGCTAATACGCATTGGGGTCTTCACTGATCCAAAATGAGATATTGCATATTCCCAACAGTGGGACGCATATCAGCTGTTATTTTATTTTATTCATCTGTTTATGCCATTGGTATTCATCTTTATAGTCATTGTTAGTTAGAACCCTGCACACGTCCACTACTGAACAAAACTCTCCGACATTTTGCCACAGTGTGGTTCTGTGCCATCTGCACCCATCGGCTCCCTATATTGTTTTCATCTTGTGGCAGGCCGCCTAACAATGCGATTGTTTAAAATAGGTACAGTCTTTTAACCGACAGACCCTGAGTGAGGGTGATTTTTTTCGAGTGTATGTTTACTCTTATTCACATTGAGGCCTAATTTCTGCAAAAAAAAAGGCGAAAAAGAAAAAGGCGAACTTGCCCTTACCTCCCCCACAAATTGCCACACTGTGCTTTGTGCTAAGCTCCTAAGCCAGTTACATTCATTTACTCAACATGAGAAAATAATAATTGTAAAAAACCATCCAACTTAGACGACCCGTCTTGTATATTTACGTCAGTCTGATATAATTCAGTAATTCTTGATGATGAACCGACCCTAAAAGTTATTGTCTATATGTATCGCACAGCTAGACACAGGTCTCTTCTCATTTCTGAAAGGTTGTTTTAGGGCAAGGAAATATCCGTTGCGCTGCCCCAATGCGTGTTGACGAACTTCACATATCTTTGAAATATATATTTTTTTTTTCTTATTTTGCACACATGCTGGTTAACCACGATGTTTTACTTCACCGCCGAGCATGTGGTAAATCAGCACTTAAAACTGCAGTTGACAATTTTATTGGTGCCGGCGGGGAGCGAACCCGGGTTACTCACGTACAGTGAAATTAACAGCCAGCACTTGGCCCTCTCTCATTAACTCTAAACCGGTCAATATTAGTGTCACAACACACAAGTATCATGTTGAATGACCCATACCATATCGGTTTTATATCGTTTTGGATACTAGGGTAGCATATGGCGGGCAGATTGCATTCCAATTGAGTTGACGTCACCGCGTGCGCATTGCAGTTTTTTAAACCAGATTCGATCATACAAACTTGTATCGTATACATCAATCGCATTGAATGAAAACTTTATAAAAAATCGCGACTGTCGACGTTAAGTGAAAGGATATGTTACCAACATGTTACACTCTCTATTAACTTTTGGTTAAGTGTAATGTTAGAAAATTCTCGTTTTCTCTGCTCTGACAACTTGTAGTAAAACTTAAACCTACTGTTCTTCATCACGCCAGTAAAAGCCAATCACTGGCATGGGCTTCAATTGAAGGGAATCACCACACACGTTTGGTAGGCGGAATTACGATTGCATAACCAGGCGTATTAATCCTTTTTCTTATCATCGGCCTGAACTGGCTGCAGTGACTAAGATGTCTACTGATACGCCAATCCACCTTCTAAACTACTATGGGTCGTATCGACCAGGGAAGGATCACACTCGCAAAGGATACCAGCGTTAAAAAAATTGTACAAGTGTGTATAGGACACACGGAGGTTTAAGTTTTACTACAAGTTGTCAGAGCAGAGACAACGAGAATTTTCTAACATTACACTTAACCAAAAGTTAATAGAGAGTGTAACATGTTGGTAACATATCCTTTCACTTAACGTCGACAGTCGCGATTTTTTATAAAGTTTTCATTCAATGCGATTGATGTATACGATACAAGTTTGTATGATCGAATCTGGTTTAAAAAACTGCAATGCGCACGCGGTGACGTCAACTCAATTGGAATGCAATCTGCCCGCCATATGCTACCCTAGTATCCAAAACGATGTAAAACCGATATGGTAAGGGTCATTCAACATGATACTTGTGTGTTGTGACACTAATATTGACCGGTTTAGAGTTAATGAGAGAGGGCCAAGTGCTGGCTGTTAATTTCACTGTACGTGAGTAACCCGGGTTCGCTCCCCGCCGGCACCAATAAAATTGTCAACTGCAGTTTTAAGTGCTGATTTACCACATGCTCGGCGGTGAAGTAAAACATCGTGGTTAACCAGCATGTGTGCAAAATAAGAAAAAAATATATATATTTCAAAGATATGTGAAGTTCGTCAACACGCATTGGGGCAGCGCAACGGATATTTCCTTGCCCTAAAACAACCTTTCAGAAATGAGAAGAGACCTGTGTCTAGCTGTGCGATACATATAGACAATAACTTTTAGGGTCGGTTCATCATCAAGAATTACTGAATTATATCAGACTGACGTAAATATACAAGACGGGTCGTCTAAGTTGGATGGTTTTTTACAATTATTATTTTCTCATGTTGAGTAAATGAATGTAACTGGCTTAGGAGCTTAGCACAAAGCACAGTGTGGCAATTTGTGGGGGAGGTAAGGGCAAGTTCGCCTTTTTCTTTTTCGCCTTTTTTTGCAGAAATTAGGCCTCAATGTGAATAAGAGTAAACATACACTCGAAAAAAATCACCCTCACTCAGGGTCTGTCGGTTAAAAGACTGTACCTATTTTAAACAATCGCATTGTTAGGCGGCCTGCCACAAGATGAAAACAATATAGGGAGCCGATGGGTGCAGATGGCACAGAACCACACTGTGGCAAAATGTCGGAGAGTTTTGTTCAGTAGTGGACGTGTGCAGGGTTCTAACTAACAATGACTATAAAGATGAATACCAATGGCATAAACAGATGAATAAAATAAAATAACAGCTGATATGCGTCCCACTGTTGGGAATATGCAATATCTCATTTTGGATCAGTGAAGACCCCAATGCGTATTAGCGCACTTCACATTTTATTTTATTTTATTTATTTAATATATTGTTACATTCATTAATTACACACTACGTTACGGTACAATCATAAGTTTATAGAAACTTTACCGTGTACCGGTATCACCGACCAATAACAAATATCAGGGTGTAGTAAGAAAAAAGAAATACACTTAGTATTTATTAGTTAATTGCGTGACCTTTTACATAATGCATCGCGCATGGATCCTATATATTATACAGGGCGCTTGTTTTAGGGCGTTATCGTAGTATTGATTAATAAAACATATTATTATGTATAATTTAAATTAGTAGTAATGCATTCCATAAAGTATTTTTTTAATTTTAATTTAATATTTTTTTGATTTCGTTCTGATATAAATATACATACATACATAATTTTACATATTTTATACATCATTTCTGACATAAATATATATATTTTATTTTATTTCTTAAAAATGTAACATGCATGTCTAGTATACAGGACTTGCCTGCAGCATGGCTTTACAATGTTTTCCTTCACAGTGTGCACGTGATAGTTAAAATTAAATATCATCAACGACATCAGGCCCTTTATATTGCACTACTGGATATGGGCTTCACATTGTATACAGGATTTGTCATAATCGCTCGGATTGGCGTTCGCAGTACTAGACGTCTCATATTTAATGATTCTGCTCCCCTTCGTCGGTCGGGATAAGTACTTAAAATTGCAATCGACATTTTTTTTGGTTTTAGAGGGCTTGCCTCTATTCAGCTTGCTCACTATGGCTTACGCTCAACCTTTAAATTACCACAACTTTTAGAAAACTTGAATAATTTGAATGGTCTATGATATTATTTAATTAATTAAATTTAGTAGAATAAACAAATTTTGTTTATTTAAAAACAATGGATCAGTAAGCTATGAGCCGGCCGTATAGCTCGATGAACCGACAACTAATGGAGAAAAAAGGTCGATTGGCTGTCTCGTACCGGTAAGCGGAGTGTAGCGCCATCCCTCACTAGATGGAGTGACGACCTGGTCTGAGATATAGGAAGTCGATGGATACAGGTTGCTTTGTGGCATTCCTTAGCATTTATGCGTGGCTAGCAATGGACTTGTGAAAGGATTCAATTATGATGATGATAAAGGGTGATGTACTATTTCTATTTTAAGCTTTGAAGTAGAATTAATGTGCTCTATGGTTCTTATGATTTTGGCTAACAATTGCGTGATATAATATATTATCTATTGTAGATTGATTGGGGTTCTTTAACATGACGATGTCTGTCATGAATTTTTAAAGGTGTTTTTAAAAATTTGGTATACGAACCAAAATTATTTATTTAATTTTAAAATTATTTATATTTTATTTTAGTCATTTTAATGATGTGAAAATTATTTAAATAACATTATGGAGCAACTTGGCACAAGGGGACAATTGCAGAATCAGTATCGATAGTCATTGATAAGTATCAAGCACAATAAAACTAACTTCACACGACGTTTATGATTTCGACGTTTATAGAGACAAAAATTGTATAACTTAGCTATTTACACTTCTAAGCAGGACGACAAATAAAAAATGAGTTGTACGTAAGAAACGAGTTTAGTGCCTACGAAGTGGTCTCATTCAGATGTTATGGTGAGTTACATCTAGACACAATGTAGTCATGTTACTTATTATAACTACAGTAAACTTGTTCATTTAGCTCCTTAGTACTTGGTTGTGTACTTGTGCAGCTTTGTTTTTTTTTTCCTATTACAAGCCAGTGCTTGACTATAAATTCTATTTAATGGTGAACTAAATAGTGATGTAGACATAAGTAATTGAACTATTTTAGCGTAATCATTGTATGAATTTGTATTATATTTGGGACTTGTGATCCGCCCTGATTTATCACGGGTGCTTTCTGAATCTCGACAACAGCGTCACCTACCGAGCAAATCTTTTAAATTCTCGCCTTTTCTCTACTAAATAATGAATATGCATGCAATTTTATGAATTTTTTATGTGCATTTGTTAGGTATGAGAATAGGTCGTGAAGTATATTTAGACCCGGTAGGTGGCGTTATTGTCCAGATCAAGAAATCACCCGTGGAAAGCCGGGGCGGACCGCTAGTATTATTTATATAAACCTTTCCCTTAAATTGTTCTGTCTATTGATGAAAACCGCATCAAAATCCGTTGCGCAGTTCAAAAAGATCTAAGCGACTTTTTTATACTGTGTAAATAGAATCGAATACGTTCTCGTGACCGAATCATTCTAGTACATTTCGTCAAGCGTACCGGAACGGGCGTTCGGGCTCCAGTACCCTACAGTGTAGGGTCTACACTAAAAACAATTCATTCAGATCCTTCGGGAATTGGTCGGTTTTCGACTCATTCAAAATTCACACCAATCACGAGTTAAAAAGGTTCCGTCAATTGTTTTGAACAATTGAACATTCAAAAACAGATGAATGAACCATCAATACTTTTAAGCTCAAACAAATGAATCATTCATGATTGACACATGTCTAATTATTATAGATAGCTATGGTAGTTCAGGGGAAAAACATTTGTTACAGACAATCGAAGAAAATAGTGTGGCGTGTAGTGGCGGCGTAAAAGAAACCCTCACTCTATTCCGCTCGAGGGTGTCGTAGGAGGCGACTGTGTTATAAATGCCAGAAATATGTTATAGGGTGCCATAGACGGCATCTCGAATACGTCGGACGTAAAATCCCGACGGATGACGAGCAACAACGTCAAGGGTGCGCGACGTCTGGCACTACGATCGTCAAGCCGCCCCCTAAACGTGACGATTAAAAAAAGTCCTCCCTTAAACACAAAGATCGATGTTCAGCTGTGGACAAAACGATAAAAGTAAAATTACTTCTCTTATTATTAAAAAGATGATTTAATTTAATTGGCTGTATAATTTGATTTTGATAAATCTTTATCTTTATCTCTTCATTATGTCATGCTCATCCTCAACATGATCATTTCTCGTAAATCATTTGAATTTCTCATCACAAAAGCAAACCCGATATAGAAAGCATTAACCGTTTTTAAAAGCTGAAATGCGGTTTCGGCGTAAGAAAACAAATCAATCTATATTTTCATCCCGGGGGCCAGAAAAATCTTCTCGCGTTCTTACAGATGGCGGAATAGCCATACCGTGTACGTCAGACGAAAATTGCAAAAACCGGTGACAGAGAGCAGTGCCAATGCCAATGCCTGTCAAGAGTGGCCATAATGGCAAATCCTTTTTATATTTAAGAGAAGCGAAACGAAAATTTGAAGAAGTAAAACTGACTCCTAGTTGTTTATCCTATATCTTTAAACGAGCAATTCTTGTTCATATATGAATATCACAATGATGTATAAACTTATAGATACGTTGTCCGCACTCTAAAATGGCAACATGAAATGAAGCCAATTGGCCACATCGCGCTTAGTCACGCACCAACCTGTCGCGCGACGCTACGTTTGTTTTTAATTTATTATATCGTGATTCGTATGTGTAAACCTGTGCAAAACATAAAGAAAACATGCCGTCGTGTGTTTTCAGACGATGTACAAGTAATACCCCAAAAGTTAAAGACAAAAATGTGTCATTTCATGCGTATTGTTCACAAAACTACCTATTTTCATTTCATTTTATTCGACGACGCCGTCTAATGGCGGCCGGCGCGTGCAGCTAGTAGTCAAGCAACAGGCATCCCGCCGTACCCACGGTGTCATATTTTCTTTCTCTTTCTTCACGCGTATAAGTAGTTCTAGTATTTTCGCCGTTTTTAAGCGCCGCGATGTTCATTCATGACGTGTCTATATATAATACGTCATTGTTTATACATCATTGCTTTTTTCCTTTTTTTTTCAAGTTCACTTCTTTTGTGGGAAAATCTATTATTTCGAGCCCTTTTTTAGTATTTTTTTTAAAAATACGAAAATTTTATTGCACTTATGATTTGTTATTCTAATAACCAGTTCAGTTTATTCTATTATGTCGGTAAGATCAAAAATATTCTTCATATTTTATCAGTAGTATGTAATTTTTATCAAAACATAATTTCCAATACAAGATTTCCAAAAAAAAAAAAAAAAATACCGAGCAATGCTCGGTCATCTAGGTACTATTTATGTATTTATTCTTTATACCTATTGGCATTAACCAACTAATTACCAATCAACATAAATATCTTTAAAAAAATACAGACCTTACCATCATTGTTTTAGCTTATACGTGTAGTTTATAATACGAGTTTATAGTACGAGCTTGTAAAACGAAAATTCTTTTTTTGGTATTTTATTAATGCAAGCACGCGAACAAAACCTGGCGCGTTGTTATAATGAAGAAGCGTTGCATATTTGATGACATTTTCCATTTTAAAACTCATACAGCCGCAGCTTCGTCTGCACTGAATGACTAGGTACTTAAAATATACATTTTTACTTTTATACTTTGTAGTTTAAGTGTGGGGTAAAAGGCGTAATGCAGTTTTAAATATAAAACTCATGGATCAATGACGAAATGAGACTCAGGTGACTGATTAATAACCAAAAATACATTTAAAAAACGTTTAATTGACTGAGTACTGACTGGTGATGTTGAATAGAATAGGGCGTTACTTGCAGCATTCCGTTTTACGAGTATTAAAGGTCATCATCATCATCATTACAGCCTTTCACAAGTCCACTGCTGAACATAGGCCTCCCCCAAATAATGCCACAAAGCACGGTCCTGAGCCACCCGCATCCATCGACTTCCTGCATGTCTTACCAGGTCGTCACTCCATCTAGTGAGGGGTCGCCCTACACTACGCCCACCGGCACGAGGCTGCCACTCGAGAACCTTTCTTCCCCATCGGTTATCGGTTCTTCGAGCTATATGGCCGGCCCATTGCCACTTCAGCTTACTAATCCGTTGGGCTATGTCGGTCACTCTGGTTTTACTGCGGATATCCTCATTTCTGAGTCTACCACGCAGAGAAACTCCGAGCATAGCCCTCTCCATAGCTCGCTGAGCGACCTTAAGCGTCCTCATACGGCCAGCAGTGAAGGACCACGTCTCAGATCCGTAAGTCATCACTGGCAACACGCACTGGTTGTACAATCTAGTTTTTAGAGATTGAGGTATACCTGACGAGAAGATATGTCGTAATTTCCCGAACGCTGCCCAGCCGAGTTGAATCCGTCGATTGACCTCTCGGTCGAAGTTGGACTTACCTAGTCGGACTATTTGTCCCAGGTAAACGTACTCGTCAACAACTTCGAGCATAGTGCTCCCAACAACTACCGGCACAGGTGTGACATGGACATTAAACATGATCTTTGTTTTGTCCATGTTCATCTTAAGACCTATCCGTTGGGAGGCACTATTGAGGTCATTGAGCATAATGCTTAAGTCCTCCAGCGATTCTGCCATAAGGACTATATCGTCGGCAAATCGAAGGTGAGTGATGTACTCGCCATTGATGTTAATACCGTATCCTTTCCAGTCCAGTAGCTTGAAAACGTCTTCCAACGCAGCGGTGAAGAGTTTCGGGGATATAACATCACCCTCTCTTACACCTCTCTGCAGTTGGATAGGTTTCGAACTCTGGTTCTGTACTCGGATAGCCATCGTAGCCCTACTGTACAAACACTTCAGCACTTCGATGTACCGACAGTCAACTTGACACCGCTGAAGGGACTGTAGCACCGCCCAAATTTCGACGGAATCAAAGGCTTTCTCATAGTCCACATATGCCAGGCAAAGTGGCAGATTGTACTCTTCGGTCTTCTGTACAATCTGCCGCAGGGTATGTATGTGGTCTATGGTACTGAAGCCTTTTCGGAAACCGGCTTGTTCGGGAGGCTGGAAGTCGTCGAGTCTGCGTGCGAGACGATTCGTAATGACTCTCGAAAATAGCATGTAGACGCGGCTCAGAAGGGAAATCGGTCTGTAGTTCTTCAAGAGAGCGTTGTCGCCTTTCTTAAAGAACAAAACCACCGCGCTTCTGCTCCACGCCTCCGGAGTAGTGCCACCATGGAGGACGGAATTGAAGAGCTTCTGAAGGACTTCAAGTACCGGTGTTCCACCCGCTTTCAGAAGCTCCGCTGTAATTCCATCCTCACCCGGGGCCTTGCCGTTTTTAAGGTGGTGGAGAGCCATTCTAATCTCGCTCAGACTGACGTCCGGGATATCATCGGAATAGTGTCGGATAAGACTTGCTCTTGGATCGTTACTCACACTTGCGTGTGGCTCCAACGATGATGTGTACAGCTGCCCATAGAACCTCTCAATCTCACTCAGAATCTCAGGTGTCCCGGAAACGATGTTGCCACACTCAGTCTTCAGCTTTGACAGTTGGCTCTTTCTGGCAGACAGATCTCTGGCAAAGACTTTGGAGCCCTGGTTCCGCTCGATCGCTTCTTTAATACGAAAAGTATTAAAGTTGCGTAAGTCTCGCCGCATGCATAAGGACTATATCGTCGGCAAATCGAAGGTGAGTGATGTACTCGCCATTGATGTTAATACCGTATTCTTTCCAGTCCAGTAGCTTGAAAACGTCTTCCAATGCAGCGGTGAAGAGTTTCGGGGATAGAACCTCACCCTGTCTTACACCTCTCTGCAGTTGGATAGGTTTCGAGCTCTGGTTCTGTACTCGGATAGCCATCATAGCCCTACTGTACAAACACTTCAGCACTTCGATATACCGACAGTCAACTTGGCACCGCTGAAGGGACTGCAGCACCGCCCAAATTTCGACGGAATCAAAGGCTTTCTCATAGTCCACATACGCCAGGCAAAGTGGCAGATTGTACTCTTCAGTCTTCTGTACAATCTGCCGCGGGGTATGTATGTGGTCTATGGTACTGAAGCCTTTTCGGAAACCGGCTTGTTCAGGAGGCTGGAAGTCGTAGAGTCTGCGTGCGAGACGATTCGTAATGACTCTCGAAAACAGCACGTAGACGCGGCTCAGAAGGGAAATCGGTCTGTAATTCTTCAAGAGAGCGTTGTCGCCTTTCTTAAAGAACAAGACCACCACACCTCTACTCCACGCCTCTGGAATAGTGCCACCATGGAGGACGGAATTGACGAGCCTCTGAAGGACCTCAAGTACCGGTGTTCCACCCGCTTTCAGAAGCTCCGCTGTAATTCCATCCTCGCCTGGAGGCCCTGCCGTTTTTAAGGTGCTGGAGAGACATTCTAATCTCGCTTAGACTGACGTCCGGAATAGTGTCGGATAAGACTTGCTCTTGGATCGTTACTCACACTTGCGTGTGGCTCCAACGATGATGTGTACAGCTGCCCATAGAACCTCTCAATCTCACTCAAAATCTCAGGTGTCCCGGAAACGATGCTGCCACACTCAGTCTTCAGCTTTGACAGTTGGCTCTTACTGGCAGACAGATCTCTGGCAAAGACTTTGGAGCCCTGGTCCCGCCCGATCGCTTCTTTAATACGAGCAGTATTAAAGTTGCGTAGGTCTCGCCGCATGCATTTGGAGATCTGTCTGTTCAGTTGCCTGTATGCTGTCAAATCTGTTGACGAATGTAGCCTCATCTCCCGTCTAACAGCCATTATTAAAGGTGTTAAGATTGATTAGTTGAATTCCGCATATAAAATTAAATGGTGTGTGTATTTTTAATAGATCATATCATCTAGTGGATGTGTCGTAAGATCTGACAGAGGGAATCTAAACAGAAGATGGGCAGCAGTACCTTCATAATAACACCTCAAAATCAAATCACCAAAAAATTAAAAAAAAACGGTTGACAACCCGTCTGCCAAACGTGGCATTGGCAATATCGCATATATTTTCAACTGTGGACTTTTGGTAGACCGTAATGATGATGACGAATAGACTGGTGTTGGCAGCAGCTTGGCTGCTAGACAGGTACCGGAGTATCGGTGTCTAGCAGTCTCCAACACTTTTGAACAGAGTGGTAAGCATGAGTATATCATCATAAGTTGTAGTTCTCGTCAAAAAAACGCTAGATTTAACATAAAATTTTATAAGTTTTTAACCCGTTAGTAAATATGTATTTCTTTTAATAGAATAAGGTCGACAAACGAGCATATAGTCCACGTATGTGGATGCTGTGGCCCATAAACATCTATCCTCGATTATTAATCAAAATGTAGTTGCGTTGTCACCCCTGAGAACTGGGGTGGAATGTCCGGTTCTCTACGCTCACGCTGCTATTATACGCTTTTACGTATCTTTATATTACTAGCGATCCGCCACGGCTTTGCACGGCGTGATTTCTGGATACCGACAACAGTGCCACCTACCGGCTCCAATCGTGATTCCAAGCCATTCAGGTACCCATTCAAACACATACAAAAATAATATTCTGGCCAAGTTTTATTCCTACAAGTGCTATATAGTTCGAAAATGTGATTTTTTTTAAATTAACGCCACCGCAATCATCTTTACAAGTGGAGTATCGTAAAATCTGTTCTTAGCTGAACTCTACTCGGCGAAAACGACTTTCCTACCAAAACCTAAAGTCTTTAGGTCTTATGGCACTAGAGATATCATGATAAGTCAGCACATAGGTGGAAATTTCTTATATATATACTTATATTATATATATATATATATATATATATATATATATATATATATATATATATATATATATATATATAGTAAATCTTTGCAGTTCTCAAGATAGCTTACAATAAACACGCTTAAATGTAATGCTTTCGTTACTCGTGTATGAATCGTGCCACTGCTTTGTGAACGGGGGCGTATTCTTACGGCGCGGTGCCTCGTACGCTGTCCACGAAGCGGCCGCACACTGCAGACATTGACCTTCTATACCGTAAATAGAACCAACCACTATCTCTTGCGTATCGGATTGTGCAATGTGCGCTTGTGCGTACTTTCTTAGTTGCCTTACCGTACATGTATTTGCCGATTCAGTGTCATACGCGATTGAGAGACGTTCTCTCGATTGAGCGAGTGATCGGTTGTTAAGGAAAGGGAAAACTGTAGAGTAGGTTCACAGTGTTTTAAGTAAATCAGTCCCTTTCGCAATTTGTTTCTGTTATGCGAAAGTACCATTCTGACTGACATTATGACTTCTTGTAAATACGCGAATACTAATCTTGGATCTGGATTTAATTTCATTAATTGTAGGATAACTCAGCCATTTTCTCAATTGTAATTAGGATGTGTTTTTTTCAATAGCTTCACGATTATCTTTGGAATCGGTGTTCTCTTTAGAGGATTTGAACAAGTTCACATATTGCCGACGCTTCGGGAGGTCTGTAGACCGGACCAAATTAACAATCAAAACCCGAGGATAGCCCGGTTTAATTGTGTCGTCTCGACATCAAACACCTTATTACCGCCCCGCCCCCTATGGGATCGTGAACTTCGGGTATTATTAATGTAATTAAACACGATAAAATCCGTACTTATCCATTATTTTTATTCATTCAACATACAACTATGTACTTATTTAACGCTAAAAAGCCAATCGCTCTTGGTAAGAAATCTGTGCCTTTACTAGGATTTGTGATTTATCTATTTGATGAATTTTTGATGAACACATTTAGAAGCTGACAGTAGCTCGGGTTAACTATGCCATCAGGAGAATCAGGACGTCGAAAGTCTGTTCGCCGTGACGACGGGTACTGTATATGATAATAAAATAATATGATACTTGATGTTATTATAATAATATACATATATAATATTTTATTTCAGGTAACTATGATCCTTAATATTATTAAACAAACAGAATGACGATATAAACTAAGTTAAGTAGTAATAAAATCCGTAAAATTAATTTTATTTAATAGTCCGTACTTAATATTATCATTCCAGCTGCCAAATTGGGCACACACAGTGATTAGTTTCTTCCATCATTTTTTTTATAAATCCATGTGATTTTACAGCATGAAAGATCACGATAGTGTCAATTATGGAACCCTTATGAAATTTCTTTTAATTTTATTGCTCGGAGATTTTCAAGTTTTGTAATTCGAATGTTTCTAACGTATTTTATTGTATTTAGTACTTACCATCTAAGTTGATTGAATTAGAAAGAAAGAAAGGAAAGGGTACGGACATGAATTTCGTAAAAAATATTTAAACGTTGTTTTAACGAAATATTAAAAAATTGCAAATAAGATTTACAAAACTGAAAGGAAAAGCATCTACAAGTTATAAAAGCGTATGTCGCTTGTAGCTTCCTGTATATTTACGTAATAGTGTGCTAATATACAATGCGATACCCAAAACATTCCGCCTACACACGGATTTCCTCTGTTCCGCAATGCAGCATGGGGTGCATTGACCCAAGCACAGCTGAGTTCGGACGGATGTGTTTAGATATCTAACGAGGCTGCGATGTCCGCGAGTTGATGGATAACTCGCGTGCGCGGATCCCTTATTTTTATATTGTGTTTGTTATTATATATTTTTTTATAATTATCCTAAATGTAACGGGAAGAAGAAACGGGGTTACCGTTCCGGGTAACCCCGTAGCTGGAGACTGTGGGGCGCCCGATTAGGACGTAAGCCTCGTTTACTCGCTCTCCAAGCAGGCCCTGCATAGAGGGCTAAGATACATATCTTTATTGAGGCTTACGAGTCAAGTAAGAGCTCTTATAACAGTTCGAAGTTTGGGTTTACTCAAACGAAGCGATGTTCTGGATATGTGGCTACTGAGCAAGCTAGAGAGGCCTCTCTAGCGTGCCTGCATTCATTCTTTTTAGGGTTCCGTAGTAAACTAGGAACCCTTATAGTTTCGCCATGTCTGTCTGTCCGTCTGTCCGTCCTCGCTTAATCTCTGTGACCGTTGGCACTAGAAAGCTGAAATTTGGTACCAATATGTGTATCAATCACGCCGACAAAGTGGTAAAATAAAAATTGGAAAAAATTTAGTATTAGGGTATATGTAAAGTGGTAAGTGATTTTTTTTTAATTTCAACCCTAACGTGTGATATATTGTTGGAAAGGTATTTAAAAATGAATAGGGGTTTACTAACATCACTTTGTGATAATTTCAATTATTTCGGAAATAATCGCTCCAAAAGTACAAAATAATGTGTCCCCCCCCCCCCCTCTAACTTTTGAACCATAAGTTTAGAAAATATGAAAAAAGTCTGAAAAGTAGAACTTTATAAGGATTTTCAAGCAAAATCATTTTGAACTTGGATGGAAACAACAGTACCCACTACCGGGACCAGTTGCAGGAGCGCGGAGCGCTGCTGGAGCGCGAACATAATGGATACCCACCTTTAAACTCATAAGTGGGAACACTTATTGTAACGGACGGGAAACTACGGAACCCTACACTGAGCGTGGCCCGACACGCTCTTGGCCGGTTTTTTTTTGCATTTCTTCTTTTTTATTGTCCCTTAGTTAAGTAGAGAATTTGTCGTAATTCCCCATCGGCAGTACCAGAACGCAGCAGCGTATTTTAAAATCTGTATAAGGTTTCCTACGCCAAATTTAACGTTTAGGGCAGTATAGGATAGTGGATAAACAGAAATAAACCATTTATTGTTATTTTACAAAGTCGATAGATTGCTGCATAAAGCAAACGTTGCTAGGACTCTGAGTATTAAGATTGAATCCATAGCTTCAATCGCAAGCATTTTATTGGTTTCGCAATGTCAAAGAGCTTATCGGTTTACTTATAAAATCCGTTTGACGTTTATTTGTGTGTCGATTAACAATATTATGTTCAAGGTGTCGCATAATATCGACTGGCGCGGCATTTTGCTCAAACACGCACCTTAGGTCTGCTACACACTACATACGGAATTTCGCTTCGGAATCCCGAAACGGAACGAACGGGTCGGTTACGTTTTGCTCGCAAAATTCCGTACGGAAAACTACCGTAGGTGTGTGACGGATCTTTGACTTTATATGAACTTGCTGCGTTCGGAGTAATGAATCGGAATCCCGAAACGGAATTCCGTATGTATGTGGCGGGCCTTAATGGTGAGACTCCTTTCCTGCCCACGAGTTCTTCCGGGTAGCTACTCGCTTTAGCCTATTTCTCACGTCAAGTAAGAAGTACACATAATTCTGTGTTACGGTCTAAATGATATGCGAAGCTAGTATAATTACTAGCTGTGTGAGGCTTTCCATTTTAGTTCTCAGAGCACTGTCCGCTTCTGTAAAATTCTTTATAACACGCTTTTATTAGCTTCGCGGATATTAAACTATCTATCAATGTAACGGGATGTTATTACGGGTAATTTTCACCAACTTGTACACGGCTGATTGACTTTAAAATTTGCACTCGTATCAAGGACCGATGTCAACATAATAATTTATTAACTTTATCCTAGTATCCTGCTCAGGATCACCAGTATAAAATGAAATTATTATTAGGCTCTCAGGCTTAAAATATATCCGCATTAAGGTTTAAAAAAATTACCCATTTGCCATTGTCTTACTAAAAAGAAAGAAGACCTATGTCCAGTTCTGTGTGTCCAGTTCTCCTGTGTGACTATTAAAATTGGCATTATGAATTCACTACAAGTAATAAATAAATAAATAATTTTATTGATGTCTGCATTCATTAGAAATGCATAACATAAATTAACTACCAAAAACACTGATCGATAAGATTTTATCCGATATGATCAGACTGTATTTCAAAGAAAACCGCATGAAAATCGGGTCATTGCCAGTTGAGATCTAATACGCGTTCAAAGCCTTTTCAAATATAATTCACTACGACGGTTAATAGCGTCTGTGAAACCATAATAAGCATTGCTATTTCCGATGCATTTATTAAGAAAAAAAAAATAGCGTAACGGCTATATATGATAGGAAATTTTGAAATGTCATCGTTTCATGGGTTTTAATTTTTACTTCGTCTAAGATAAAAAAGTAGCCGAAATCATTCCTTACAACATTACCTACTTGCCAGACAAAGTCCTGTCAAAATTGATTCAGACATTTCGGAGATTAGCCGGAACAAACAGACAGACAAAAATTTTAATAATTGTTTTTTTTTCTTATAAATACCGTATATACTTTCATATGCATTTAGGAAAAAACTGTTATTTTGACGTTACAAACAGACTGTGTTGAACACATTTTGTGTTGAATACCAGCGTAAAATAGCAGCTTAGTGCTGCTGCGTTTCTTATGGTGAATATAGAGAACCGGAGACCCTTTTTAAGTTTTTACTGGAAACGTGGGTATTCCATCTTAGTACTCAGGGCTGGCAACGCATCTGCATTTTGATTTTTAATTGAAGATAAATGTGGACTGTGTGCTCGTTTGTCACCCTTACTCTATAAAATATAAGGGTAGTATATATAATAGTAGTTCTATTATTAGAAAAGAAAAGAAGTACCACATCTACCACCGCGTAATATTTTATTAAATACCAAATAAATAAATAAATCCTATACTATTAAACGAGCAATTCTTGTATATATGTATATATATATATATATATATATATATATATATATATATATATATATATATATATATATATATATATATCCTATACTATTAAACGAGCAATTCTTGTATATATGTATATATATATATATAATCGGGATCTCGGAAACGGCTCCAACGATTTTCATAAAATTTAGTGTCCAGGGAGTTTCGGGGATAATAAATCGATCTAGCTAAGATTTATTTTTAGAAAATGTCTTTTTGTCCGTGTTTTTAGGCAATTAAAAACTGCTACAATATAGTTAGAATAAGAAGGTAAATTTTGACAGTTTGGTAATGATTATAAATAGCTTATTGGTATAATGGGCGGTCACAAAATCGTAAAACCCCGGTTCGAGCCCAGACCGACCGACCGACTTTTTTATTTTTTTTTTTCAAGTTTCTTTCTTTTTTGAGAAAATATATTTTTTTCGAGCCCTTTTTTTAGTATTTTTTAAAAACACGAAAATTTAAATAAAAATAATTGCACTCATGATTTTTTATTCAAATAACCAGTTCAGTTTTTTCTGTTATGTCGCTAAGATCAAAAAATATTATTTGTAATTCATCAGTATGTAATTTGTATCTAAATATAATTTCCAAAACACACGAATTAAAAAAATCGAGCGAAAAATACCGAGCAAAGCTCGGTCAACCGGGTACTCCTATACTATTAAACGAGCAATTCTTGTATATATGTATATATATATATAATCGGGATCTCGGAAACGGCTCCAACGATTTTCATAAAATTTAGTGTCCAGGGAGTTTCGGGGATAATAAATCGATCTAGCTAAGATTTATTTTTAGAAAATGTCTTTTTGTCCGTGTTTTTAGGCAATTAAAAACTGCTACAATATAGTTAGAATAAGAAGGTAAATTTTGACAGTTTGGTAATGATTATAAATAGCTTATTGGTATAATGGGCGGTCACAAAATCGTAAAACCCCGGTTCGAGCCCAGACCGACCGACCGACTTTTTTATTTTTTTTTTTCAAGTTTCTTTCTTTTTTGAGAAAATATATTTTTTTCGAGCCCTTTTTTTAGTATTTTTTAAAAACACGAAAATTTAAATAAAAATAATTGCACTCATGATTTTTTATTCAAATAACCAGTTCAGTTTTTTCTGTTATGTCGCTAAGATCAAAAAATATTATTTGTAATTCATCAGTATGTAATTTGTATCTAAATATAATTTCCAAAACACACGAATTAAAAAAATCGAGCGAAAAATACCGAGCAAAGCTCGGTCAACCGGGTACTATATATATATATATATATATATATATATATATATATATATATATATATATATATATATATATATAATCGGGATCTTGGAAACGGCTCCAACGATTTTCATAAAATTTTGTGTCCAGGGAGTTTCGGGGATAATAAATCGATGTAGCTAGGATTTATTTTTAGAAAATGTCTTTTTGTCCGTATTTTTAGGCAATGAAAAACTGCTACAATATCGTTAGAATAAGAAGGTAAATTTTGACGGATTGTTAGTGATTATAAATAGCTTAATTGGTATAATGGTCGGTCACAGTATCTTAAAACCCCGGTTCGAGCGCAGACCGACCGACCGACTTTTTTAATTTTTTTTTCATGTTCCTTTCTTTTTTGAGAAAATCTATTTTTTCGAGCCCTTTTTTTAGTATTTTTTAAAAACACGAAAATTTAAATTAAAATAATTGCACTCATGATTTTTTATTCAAATAACCAGTTCCGTTTTTTCTGTTATGTTGCTAAGATCAAAAAATATTATTTATATTTCATCAGTATGTAATTTGTATCTAAATATAATTTCCAAAACACACGAATTAAAAAAAATCGAGCGAAAAATACCGAGAAAAGCTCGGTCAACCAGGTACTAAATAAATTAAAACACCGAAGGCAGATATTTATTCTTATAAATTACTAAGCCATGTCGGTAAGTAGGTATAAGGTTTTTATTTAATAAGTACGCGGTAGTGCCTGGCGTCACGGATATGTTTGCTCAAAGCATGTTTGCAACAGACTTCCTATCTCATTAGACGCCGATACTGACTTGCTGTCACTATCGCCTCTTAATCTTTGCCTGGGTTCATTGTTATTTACAGAGTTCATTACGAGAAGGTTCTATATTCGACGCGTATGTTTTTTATGTATGGTCACCGATGTGAATGATTCACCTGGCTCAACCGTGTCGGTCTCCGACACGGTTGAGCCAGGTGATTGACAAATGATTTTTTTATTAGCCAATACCTCATGGATGGTGCCATATACATTCGAAGGAAGACGGAAATTATTTTGACGACATTCTGCTTGTTACTTGAACTTGTGATATTCCAATACCCTAGACCATTCAAGAGGTTGAAACGATAAACTTTAAAAAAGTATAAGTAAACCGATTTCAAAACTAAAAAAAAAATAATTTCCGGATAATATACAACTAAACTATTAAACAGTGTCCGAAATCGGAACTTTAATTTTTCGAAACGCTAAGTTAAAGTAATGACTTAAGCTGTGGAAAATATTATTTTATTGTTTTCAAGTTGGTTTGTACCTTTTATAAAACATTTATTATTGCTTTTTGTCACTGACCTCTATACTTGTTTATATAGAGGTCAGTTTTTTTATGTAGTTTCTTTGTTTACGGATATATTAGAAATATATTTTCCAGCTTTTGACATTTATCCATCATAACAACTCATTGAAGTACCCGTATATAAACTTTACTTAGATACTCATTTTAATACTAACCAAAATCCATATAACCCGCAGGCTAAAAGAAGAACGTTTACTTTTTATTAAAAGTTACATTTTTTATCCTTTAAAGGGGATTAAGGACCATCACAATCTCCATATCGTCGTAATAAGTCAAATCTTCAACACCTATTATCTTCAACCCTTAGTTGAATTTTACGGGTTCACTCCTGAAGTATTTTCCATTTTCATTCTTAATCGAGGATACATGTACATAGATGTCTTTGGCCACAGTACCCACCCACCACTTACCATCGGGTGGGCTTTGTGCTCGCTGAAAACCTAATTCTATTGAAAATAACTTATTTATTTAAAAAAAAGGTTCACCAAAATCGGTTCACAATTCACAGTCATTTGTGAACCGACATTAAAAACATTTAGTCGTATTGCAAATCTCCTCCATTTTTTGGGGTCGAAAAATCAATTAACGAAGGTCTTTTAAATCTTTGTAAAGGTAAATAAAACACACTGTTAGCACATACACTATAAAGATGTTTGTATAATTCATAGTGTAAGTATAATTCATATGTTATGCTTCACTACACCGAGCGGCCTAGACACCTGTGAAGTGTTATCACAAACCGTAAAATCAACATTGAATTATTTGAAACTTATAGTTTTAGGTTATATTTTTTTTTCTTAATCTTTCTATGATATTAATTATAATATTTTCTTAATCTTTTTATGGTGGCACTACTCCAGAGGCGTGGAGCAGAAGTGCGGTGGTCTTGTTCTTTAAGAAAGGCTTCAACGCTCTCTTGAAGAACTACAGACCGATTTCCCTTCTGAGCCGCGTCTACGTGCTGTTTTCGAGACGAGTCATTACGAATCGTCTCGCACGCAGACTCGACGACTTCCAGCCTCCCGAACAAGCCGGTTTCCGAAAAGGCTTTAGTACCATAGACCACATACATACCCTGCGGCAGATTATACAGAAGACTGAAGAGTACAATTTGCCACTTTGCCTGGCGTATGTGGACTATGAGAAAGCCTTTGATTCCGTCGAAATTTGGGCGGTGCTGCAGTCCCTTCAGCGGTGCCAAGTTGACTGTCGGTATATCGAAGTGCTGAAGTGTTTGTACAGTAGGGCTACAATGGCTATCCGAGTACAGAACCAGAGCTCGAAACCTATCCAACTGCAGAGAGGTGTAAGACAGGGTGACGTTATATTCCCGAAACTCTTCACCGCTGCTTTGGAAGACGTTTTCAAGCTACTGGACTGGAAAGGATACGGTATTAACATCAATGGCGTGTACATCACTCACCTTCGATTTGCCGACGATATAGTCCTTATGGCAGAATCGCTGGAGGACTTAAGCACTATGCTCAATGACCTCAATAGTGCCTCCCAACGGATAGGTCTTAAGATGAACATGGACAAAACAAAGATCATGTTTAATGTCCATGTCACACCTATGCCGGTAGTTGTTGGGAGCACTATGCTCGAAGTTGTTGACGAGTACGTTTACCTGGGACAAATAGTCCGACTAGGTAAGTCCAACTTCGACCGAGAGGTCAATCGACGGATTCAACTCGGCTGGGCAGCGTTCGGGAAATTACGACATATCTTCTCGTCAGGTATACCTCAATCTCTAAAAACTAGGTTGTACAACCAGTGCGTGTTGCCAGTGATGACTTACGGATCTGAGACGTGGTCCTTCACTGCTGGCCGTATGAGGACGCTCAAGGTCGCTCAGCGAGCTATGGAGAGGGCTATGCTCGGAGTTTCTCTGCGTGATAGACTCAGAAATGAGGATATCCGCAGTAAAACCAGAGTGACCGACATAGCCCAACGGATTAGTAAGCTGAAGTGGCAATGGGCCGGCCATATAGCTCGAAGAACCGATAACCGATGGGGAAGAAAGGTTCTCGAGTGGCAGCCTCGTACCGGTAGGCATAGTGTAGGGCGACCCCCCACTAGATGGAGTGACGACCTGGTAAGATATGCAGGAAGTCGATGGATGCAGGTGGCTCAGGACCGTGCTTTGTGGCATTACTTGGGGGAGGCCTATGTTCAGCAGTGGACTTGTGAAGGGCTGTAATGATGATGATGATGAATCTTTCTATGTCCGTTGACAGTGTTAATTTCGTAGTAATATTTCAAAAATAAATTTAGCGACGCAGTGTTTTGGATTTATTTTAAAAAAATGCGAAGACATATTTTAAAATTAAAACATAAATTACTGTACTGGTATATTTATCAAAAAAAGAAATTACTAACGCTGTAACCAATCAGGTTTGCATTGTGTTTAAAACTATATAGGTGATTAAAAAGTTGTTAAAGTTTTTAATTTAAAACAAAAATTTAACCTAATTTACCGTTTCCAGTCGAAGGCTTTTTTAACCCTCTACCTGTCCCATGAACTATAATATGAACATTTCAATAGTTTAACTATTGTGTCTGTTTCGCAGACAGGGAAACTGTTAAGTTCTCGATGCGATTATTATTTATATGAATATTTTATATTTTTCATTTTGTACTTCTTTAAAACAACTCTTCCTATTGAGCGAGGTTTGGATGATGGGTTTATGGATTCCTACGACTTGTTTCACTTATTAACGTCGTCACCGTCCCTGCGACGATGAATATTGCAGTCTTCTGTAAATGTCAGTATTTTGATATTCCATACAAAATGGATTCTATGCAAAATTTTTAATTTTAAGAAAACATTAGGATTTTCTCCTGCATTTTGGAGGCAGTTTACATGATTTTAACGTTTCAAGGACAAATCACCAGAACCCATGAAAACATTTGTAAGCCATACAAATATTTTTGAAGACGTCAAAAAACTGTTACCCACAGCATCGACACCATTCGTTATTTTACTTTTACCAGAGGTAAAAGGTTGAATCGCGGTCGATACGAATAAAACGTGTACGTCAGCAGGATCTGTCAGTTACCTACAGATTTGCTCGAAATTGTCGATTGTTAGTTTCACCTGTTAACAAACAAGTACCCGGTTGACCGAGCTTTGCTCGGTATTTTTCGCTCGATTTTTTTAATTCGTGTGTTTTGGAAATTATATTTAGATACAAATTACATACTGATGAATTATAAATAATATTTTTTGATCTTAGCGACATAACAGAAAAAACTGAACTGGTTATTTGAATAAAAAATCATGAGTGCAATTATTTTAATTTAAATTTTTGTGTTTTTAAAAAATACTAAAAAAAGGGCTCGAAAAAAATATATTTTCTCAAAAAAGAAAGAAACTTGAAAAAAAAAATAAAAAAGTCGGTCGGTCGGTCTGGGCTCGAACCGGGGTTTTACGATTTTGTGACCGCCCATTATACCAATAAGCTATTTATAATCATTACCAAACTGTCAAAATTTACCTTCTTATTCTAACTATATTGTAGCAGTTTTTAATTGCCTAAAAACACGGACAAAAAGACATTTTCTAAAAATAAATCTTAGCTAGATCGATTTATTATCCCCGAAACTCCCTGGACACTAAATTTTATGAAAATCGTTGGAGCCGTTTCCGAGATCCCGATTATATATATATATACATATATACAAGAATTGCTCGTTTAATAGTATAGGATAACTATCGCTGCGGACTTTATTATAAGTAGGTAGGTATCTTTGTAGTAACTAGATAACTTGTAAAGTAGCATCTTGAATTAAATGCAAAATTTAATCCCAATTGTAAGAGCCGGTTCTCGAAAAATCAATTACGTGTATATATACATATATGTGTATATACATATATGTATATGTACTAAAGTCAGTTTATTTACATGCACATATTTGACATACTCGCCTTGAATTTCGATCTTACATTTTTTTTATAGAATAGGGTGACAAACGAGCACACAGTCCATCTGATGGTAAGTGGATTCTGTGGCCCATAGACGTTTATCCTCGATAAACAAAATCAACGTGAGGACTAAGATGAAATGCTTCGTTTTCACTAAAAAGGGCCTCTTCGGTTCTCTACACTCACAATACGAAACACTGCAGCATGAAGCTCCTATTTCACGATGGTATTCTGTGAGAGCTTGGTCCTACCCCGGTCGAGTGGACCCATTCGTGCTACAACTATAATATAGCTCTACCACGTAAAAGTACCAATTGTAATATAAGTATCTTATACCATTGCTCGATTTGGTTTGTTCGCGTGTCGATGGCGAAAACTGGGTAAATCTGTAGGCATCTTACGGAACCAATGTCGTAACCAGTTGAAACGGCAACGGTGCGTGCGAATCGAATTGTGTTGCGTACGCAGATGCGTCCCGCTGTGGCTGTTGTTCGTATAATATGTGCTATTTCGTTTAATGTGATATTTATTGTAGTGAAGACATGTATTTGTACTGATATTTATGGAAGGAACGACACCGAAGCAATTGGTATAATGGAATGTGTTAAGAACCGTATTACCTCGCGTACTATGAAGTTACGAGTGCTTAACTCCTTTAATTTTCGCAGCTCATTTACGTATTTAAGCATAAATATCAATTATTAATATAAATGTATAAATAGTTGTGTACCTCTAGGTTGTGCATACGAGAAAAGTAATGACATTTTTTTTTCAAAAAGTCAAAAAATTGAATCAGTTCTCGAGCTGAATAAAAATTGTCTTTTTTGCGTTTATAAAGTCCTGCGATGACTGATTTTTCAAGTACAAATTACTAAGATGTCTTAAAGAATATAGGTATGACCATTGCTCGAAGTAACAAGAACTGGTAAATCTAATAGTGAATAGTGTATATAAAAACTTAAAAAGTGTACATTATATTATATATGCTCATACCATTTTATATATTAAATATATGTTTGTATGTATTTCTTCGTATTTATTTTTAACTTCATATGTTTTATGAACCGACCTCACATTTATTTTTATTTTCTGCTTGTGCTTCTGCTAGATCATCTAGCAAATGTGTCGTGCCATATACCCAGATTTACAAGTAAAAGAAATGACTGCTGTTCTGAAGACATTGCCATTGTATCGACCAGGAGGTCATAAGCAATTTGTGATTCACTAAGTACTTCTAAAATGGTTTCGCCATAAAACAGCGTACTATACCCGGTTCAATACAGCTGTTTTACTTTGAAACGAATTTCCTACTTTCTCTTTTGGCTACATTAAAGCGATTTCTTGAAAGAATACTTTCAAAGAAAGCGACAGTAGCCTAATGGAAGGGCGCGGATCGCGAACTCAAAAGGTCGTGGGTTCGAATCCGCCATTTGACTACTGTCGTGAATCACTCCTAACACAAGCATTTTCAAGCTTACCAGGAGTGGTTAAAAGGAATATTAGTAATGTTAATTAATAAGATTACTAATATTTAAAAAAAAAGTACAAACTTGATAAAAAAATTACGCGTGCTCAAGGTTAAATAAACACTTTTGTTGTCGTTGCTCCTGTGAGTGAGCTTATGTGCTTCTAGTGCTTTGTTTGGTTCTTTCAAACTTTCAATTTATCTTGTGAACATTTTAACCATTTCATTGTTCCGTGAGTCATACACGAAGAGATTGATTGGTTAACTATTGTCTTTTTCGTGGACAGGGAAATTGTTAATATTAAATAAAGGAGAGGAAACAAATTATGCATTTAAATATTGTGTGTTGTCATTAGACGAATCAATAGACTGTTCAATAGACTAATTTTTTTATATTAGGTATTTTTATATTTACTTTGTTTGATTTGTGAGTGGTAAAACTTGTTGCTTGATTGATTTTTTTATAGCATTGGGTGACAAACGGGCACACAGTACACCTAGTAAGTCGAATAAAAGAAGTAGATAGTAAGTCGATGCTGTGACCCATAGACATCCACATTTATCAAAATGCAAATGCGTCAATTAAGGATCAAAATGTAAATGCTATGTCATTGTTCACCCCTGAAGACTAAGAAGGAATGCATCGATTCCAGTAATCTGGGTCTGCGGTTCCACTCACCATACGAAACACAGCAGCATTACGCTGGTATTCTGTGAGAATGTGGTACTGCCCCGGTCGAGCCGATCCATTCGTGCTACAACTTTAATTATTATAGCTACAGCGTGGCTCTACCACGTAAAAAAAAATTGATACCATTTTGATTGGTTGATACCATCAAGTTTTAATTTTACGTACTCCTAGGCAGCAAATAAGATCCAACTTTATTAAAAGAGAATGTTTCCCAGAATTCCTATTTTATGCTTTCTGGTGCCGCTTTTTCATAAAATGTGGGTGACAAACGATAAAGTCAACTGATGGTAATGGGATACTGTGGTCAGTAGACATCTAAATTTATCTTTGATTAAAAATCAAAATGCAGATACGTTGAAGACTAAGATGGAATGCTTAATTTCCAATAGAAAAGGTCCCGGCTTATGTCGCGTTTATTTATTTAATCTTTATTATAAGGTGGGTGTACCATGGAAGGCCACTCTAACAAATAAACGGTCATTATTCGTTTATTTACTGGATAAATGAAACTAACAAATATTTAAGTATTACTTTGTTTTATTACGTAACATTTAACTTTTTTAAATTTCAGATTTAATCAATATTGATTGAGCGTAAGTTTCATTGAACTCTTCCAAATTGCCTTGCTGGGAAAAGGCTTCTTAGAAGGCCATTATAATAAATCAGTCATTTAACACTAAAGTTTAATAATAAATAGCGATTAAATCTACAATAAAAAGAAGTGGTTTATATGTTACATAATAAAACAAAGTATTACTCAAATATTTGTTAGTTTCATTTATCCAGTAAATAATCGAATAATAACTGTTTTTCGTTAAAGTGGCCTTCCATGGTACACCCACCTTATTTTAACGTCGTCGATTCCCGATATCAATGAAGCGAGGGACCGTACTGCCAAAATAGTAGCGCGAGCGATTCGCCGCCGCGTCTGTGATTTTCAGTTCGATGGGTGTTTGAGTAGAAAAAAATTGTCATCACATGACAATAACTATGACATTTTAATAATTAGCTTTCGAAGGAGCATGACCTTTCATGGTCCACGCACCTTACACCTTATACTTCTACCAGTCAATGCCGAACATAGTCTCCGCCATAAGTAGCCTCATAGGTACAAATGTGCCATGGTTACCACGATTGACAGGCAGGTTGGTAACTACATTTTTATTATGATTATCGAGTTGTTATCAGGATGATGCTGCTGCCCATCTCCAGTTTCAGTTTCCTTCTGTTGCCTCTACGTGATGATACGAGGTAGTGGGGTCCCCTACACTGCCACCACGCCTCTATAACAATATTATGAGAAATTGATTCTGCTCCGATATCAACAAAGCATCATCATCATTGTCTAGACCATTTCCCATTATCTGGGGTCGGCGCAGTAAATCTTCTTGTTCCATTGCTCTCTATCAGCCGTCATTTCCATACTTACTCCTTTCATTCTCATATCACTCTTCACACAATCGATCCATCTTTTATTCGGCCTTCCTCTGCCCGTGTGTCCCTCCACATTCATATTCAACACTCGTTTTGTGACATGACTTCCATCCCTCCGCATCACATGCCCAAACCATGCCAATCTGCTTCCTCTCACCTTTTCTACCACTGGCGCTACTTTCAGGCTTCCTTTTATATACTCATTCCTTATCTTATCCATCCTTGTCACACCACACATCCATCGTAACATTCTCATTTCATTTGCATGCAATCTATTTTCATCCTTCTTCTTGACGGCCCAGCATTCACTTCCATACATGACGACAGGACGGATGATCGATTTGTAAATTTTCCCCTTCAGCCTTATTGGCATTCGGGGATCGCACGTTGCGGCTGTGACCTGTCGCCATTTCATTCACCCTGCGTTAATTCTATGCTGCACAGCTCTATCTATTTCGCCGTCGCCTTGAATGAGGGAACCGAGGTACTTGAAATCTGAGCAGGTAGGCAGTATAGCGCCATCCAACGACATGGGTACAGGACTGGAAAGACCGCCGAAATCACAGCACAGATATTCGGTTTTGGATCTGCTGATCTTCAAGCCAACACTTTCCAGCCTCTGTTGCCACCCCGTCAGTCTCCTTTGTACCTCGATGTCTTCTTCCCCGACAAGCACGATGTCATCGGCAAAGAGCATGCACCAGGGTGCCTCATCCTGCACGATATCAACAAAGCATGATGGTATGAAATAATTTACAAAATACCATACACATAACAAGTCAGTCAGGTACATAAATAATGTATTTAAAAATAAAAAAGCCTATTAGGTTTTAACATTATTTTAACAGTACCACTCTCCCGTTATGATAAGTGGTTTACTTGGTGTCAACATTCGACGAATATTCGCTTACGGTATTTTTCTATTATTAGCAAAGAAGCGCTCTTGGGCAGATTTTTTTTTAAATCTTCAAGTAGCTGTGTCCGGCATGCGTTGCAATCTTGCAATGCCTCTTTTCTTTGTCAGAAACCTTCGCGGACGCAACATTGCTGCATTGTAATCAGATGAATGGTATAGGAACGTTTAGAAGACGAACAAATAACATTCGTTTGTATGTATTAGGTGTCAGCGTAAAATAATGCACTTATTTTTTTACGTGATAGAGCCATACTGCAGTTTCTTTTTATTTTTTGTGGTTTTGCACGAATGGGTCGGCTCGTTTGAGGAAGGACCACGCTCTCACATTATCAGCGAAAAATAACAGCTAAATGCTGCTGTTACCTATGGTGAGTATAGAGAACCGGATACCCTTTCTACTGGAAACGAGTCATTCCATCTCAATCCTCAGGGGTGGCAATGCATCTCCATTATGATTATTAATCGAGGATAGATGTAGATATACTTACCATCCGGTGGACTGTGTGCCCGTTTGTCACCTTCACTCTATAATAAAATCACCCCGTTTAGTCCCACACCACCCACATGGATGTTGTAAGAGGCGGCAATGGGAAACGCCTGATAAATCTTATGGCTATAGTTGGCGGTGTAACCATCTCAACCGGCGACGGGCAGCAGTATCAAATGTATGAGACATCCGTTACTAGGATCGTCTATCAGCCTGCCAAGCGTGTCTTTCAATACAATTTCTAACAACGGGGGAGGCTCATATCCTGTAGTTGATTGTTACGGACTGGTGAAGTAGAAGACGATGATAAAACACCTGGTTTCAGTGGTTATCAGCGGTTAAGGCCTAGAAATAAATGTCTCGCAAGGTAGACACGTCAGCTCTGAAAATGTCGAACACAAAGTTGCTAACGATAAATTGCAAAATTTTGCTTGCGTCAGTACAAATACCTCTGTGTATAAGCAACGCCTAAACAAATGTCGAAATTGTATGACGAGCGTGCGGTTGAGATAGGCAGCGCATACACCGTGCATGACCCTCTTGTATTATCAAAGTATCCTTATCGCGCCGCTATGTTTTCTTAAACGTAGTTTAGCCGTGCTGCAGCTATATTAATTGTAAAGTTGTAGCGTGAATGGGTCGGTTCGTTCGGCGAAGGACTACGCTATCACAGAAAACCAGCGTAAAATAGCAACTTAACGCTGTTGTGTTTCGTATCGTTCGTACAACGCAGTGCGTGTAAGAAAACCGGAGACCCTTTTTACTCGTAAAGAGGCATTCTATCTTAGTCTTCACGGCTGACATGGTATCTGGATTTTGATTCGCAAACGAGGATAGATGCTTAGATGTTTTAATTTTTTATATGTCTTTGGATATATGTAGATGTCTATGGGCCCAAGCAACCACTTACCTTCAGGTGGACTGTGTGCTTGCTTGTACGTAGTCCTCAGTGACGACAACTTATCTGTAGGCTTGTTTGTTTGACGTTCCTGCAGGTGTCTATGGACTATGGTGAGGTGACTGGACTTCAGTAGCCACTTAACATCAGGTTGAATGTTAGTTCGTTTGTTACATCACTTTTCTAAAAAAAAATATATGTTAACATGTCATCGTGTCTTAATGATCTCAAGCTCGACCTTTCGTTATAGGTCGAGTGCAGGATGTATTCGTTACCTTGTAACCAAGAGATTGATTAATAAAATTGAGTCATTCGAAACGCTTTTAAAAACTAGAAATATGTCTACGTAAAATTTCAACACTTATGCATTTGAAGTCTATTATAATATGCATGTTGACATGCATGTTACTGGTCATCAATTTCTATAATTATTTTACTGAAAAAAAAAAACAAGGTCATGGATAGGTACGCACTATGAACTTTCTGATGTAACAAAGCTAAATGTTTATATGTATATAGCATTATAGATTTTGCAAGGATTCGTAACTGGAACATTGAACAAATGGGTACATGCTGATCAAATTCATTAATTATTATCTTTTATAGGAGAAGGGTGACAAACGATATACTTACCAAGGGGAGTGCTCTGAGGAATTGTTCGGATTAATCCCAGCCGCCAAATTTCGTGATCGCACTACGCGGCAAACGTTCCGATACCATCCACACCATCTGGATGCTTGGCGGTCCACCACTGTACGTTTCACAAGGAGTTTTCTTCCGCGTGTGACCTCTCTGTGGAATAGTTTACCACCGGTGATTTTCCCGGACCGATACGACCTGGGGACCTTCAAGAAAAGAGCTTACTCCTTTCTAAAGGGCCGGCAACGCATCTGCAATTCACCTGGTGTTGCGGTTGATCATGGGCGGCGGTAGTCACTTAACATCAGGTTAGCCGTATGCTCGTTTGCCCCCTCTTCCATAAAAAAAACGAGCACACAGTCCACCTGATGGTAAGTGGTTGCTGTGGCCCATAGGCATTTACATCCATCCCCGACTAAGAATCAAAATTTATATGCGTTGCCACCCGTGAGGACCATGATGAAATGCCTCGTTTCCAGTAAAAAGGTTCTCAGGTTCTTTACACTCACCATACGAAACACAGCAGCATTAAGTTGATATTTTACGCTGGTGTTCTGAGAGAACGTGATCCCTACCCGGTCGAGCCGATCCATTCGTGCTACAACTATAAAATGGCTGCAACATGGCTCCACCACGTATAAATATTATACTGCTTAATTGATAAAAATTCCATGGCTTTAGTTATAAATAATTTTTGGTTTCGGCGTATAGATGAGAAGATTGTTACGGTCCGTAACGGAGAAGATGTAATCTTAGATATGTAACGGTCTGTTTGTGTTTTTCTTGAAAATACGTACCAGTATGAGAGTATTAAGTAATTCTCGTTAATGAACGAAGAATGTAGCTGTATAATTTGTGCGCATTAATTTTAGAATTACTTTTATATATGAGTAATTAGTACGGATACCGTAAGCCTTAGTTCCTATTCTTAGCACCCACTGCGTATCGAAATAAATATTAAAAATAACGATTATTTTTTACCACGTTTCTACCGAGTTCTGTTTAAAATTTCAAGTCATCGGTAAGTAAGTTTAAATCGATTGAAATCTGTGTAACGAACAAACTTTCAGACAAACAAATGGACAGATAAATAAACAGGGTAGTGATTCTTCTCTATTTAATCGGGAAGTTAGTTCAATATCAGTTGCTAAATTTGTACCGAACGGAGAAGAAAGCGAAATTGAAAGAAAAGCACGTCACAACAATTCGAGTCTCAAATTCCCCCATAAACTGCTTGAGCACAGTCGTTAGTAAAAATGTGATGTGAAAAACCTAACCTATAATATATATATATATATATATATATATATATATATATATATAATAACCTATAACAACTGCGTGGCCGCTGGCCGATGTCGGCGCGGAGTTTTATTCGCAACGCGCAGGATTTCATACAAGTTTATATGATGCAAAGCTTTTGTGATATTTATTATTTACCATATATTACTATAATACACAATAGAATGGCCGTCAACCTTATTTTGTACGAGGATAGGCGTCGCCGAGAGCACACATAAAAGCAATTACGTCGTATTATCAGTTAATCACTACTACAAACTCGATTCGCTGTGTTGAATGACGAATTTTAATACATATTTATTTGTAAATAGCGTGCAATTTGGCATTTTCTAAATAATTTACATGCGAAATTTCAAACGATTAGAACGTCAAAACACAACTTGTGTTGACATTTATACGTGTGAATTGACGTGTTAGTGGTATTTTAGTGGCTACACGGGCTCCGACCACACCCCCGTTCTATTATGTATGTATTATATTATAGTCTGTCAAGTGTCTCTGACAATCTATTAAGAGAAATTTTATGCATGCTTCAAGGTTGGCCGCTTAAGATTGCTTAGCATTAAAAGTTCGTCTTTTTACCTGACTGCCAAGAAGTGGTTATGTTTTATACAACTAGTTAGTACCTACTTATTAAATTAAAAAAATATGTATATTATAAATTATACTTACCTACTATTAACGTAATAATGAAAATTGTAATAACTCATGATTTATAAATAATAAACTTAAATTAATATTAATATGCTTTTTAATTCATTTAGGTACAGTATAATCTTCTTTCTTTATTATATAATAATAGAAATAGGGCCTGTAAAGAACTTCGCAATCGGCACGCTTATCTTTCAGTCTGATGATATCTGATGTATGTAATGATAAAAGAATAAAAAGATGAACCTAAACAAAAAAGATTGCCTACCCCGATGATATCGTCAAAGGTCAATGTACTTTTTTCCGCCTGCCCTAGAAACGTACGATAGTATTCTGTGATATTTACCGTATAGTGGCAGTGTAATGTTTTCCACTACTCCACAGAGGAAAACAAATCAGGAGATGGACGGCAGCGGTTGCCAAGCGAGGAAACTTTGGCAAATATCTCCCCTATGAGGAGATCTATGAGGGAAGCGTATGTTTAGCAGTGGACTTTAATATGCTGTAACGGGTATATGATGCAAAAAACACGTGCGCACACGCAACCTAATCTGTAGCAATCCACAGAATTTTATAAATACGGTGCGATTTTTATCCCGCAATCTTGTTCTAATAGTTCACACCGATCATTATTGTAGACAGATTGTGCGCCCTAGCCCTAAGATGCTGGCGGAGTGTTAAGAGTGCATGTCAAGAACATGCTCTTCTATAAGTGTCATGAGTGGGTACCGTTAAAATGTATGCAACACTTTGGGTTGCCACCTTTTTTTGAACAAATATAGTATTTTTTCCAAAAAAGATGTAAAAATATAGTACTTTTCAGAAATTTGGTAGAAAGAAGTACACATTTATTTTTAATCTTTATGTATTCTTCCATATATTTTTGTTATTGCTCTTTGCTTTAGTCCTCAATGGTCTAACCACCTTACCTTCTACATTACCTTTAAAATAATTATAGGAGTCTGAGCAGTTTAAATTCATATTAAAATAAATTAAATATTAATTTTTAATTAAATTAATACTTGCTCTTTTTCTTTCAATTTTACATTCATGAATCATGTTGGAAAAAATTCTTTCGGTAAAACATACTTGTTCCAGGCTCCAATCCCAGTTAATTATAACAAAGCGGCGGTTGAATTAGGGATAAAAATATAGTATTTTTCGTACTATATTGTTTTTCTATAATATATAGTACAATTGACTGAAATATAGTACTATACGTTATATATTATAGTATGGATGGCAACCCTAGCCACACGCCCCACGAACGCTCCCCTGAGATTTTAGGAATACTCTACTCTTGAAATGTACACAATCATTCACATGCGGATTTGGCAACATTGGTCATTGGCTATATGACTCCATCTGGCGGCCAACGCTTGCAACTCAGGATTCTTCTCCACATCGCAACGCGGTCTACTAATTAACGGGGCCCGACTAATTAATGAATTCAAGGTATATGTGCGAATATTTTATACGCATATATTATTTTATATAATATTATTTTCTTAACCGACTTCAAAAAAGATACGAGAGGTAGAGGTACTCAATTCGACTGTATTTTTATGTGTGTTTCCTCAGAACTTTTTTCCAGATGAACCGATTTAATGATTCTTTTTTTTTATTTGAAAGCTAGTGCTTCTCATGTGGTCTCATATAAATGTGATCATGATCTGATCAGTAGTTTTTAAGTTATCTTTAATAATGCGTATTTAATTGACTTCGACTACATTGATGATGTTCTCGTTTTATTTATATTGAAGTTGGTTGTACAAAATGTTTAATTTTACCACTTGTTCTTTTACGGATTTTATCGTATGTAGCTTTTTTTTAAAGAAAGTAAGGTACTCAGCCAGCATTCTATATTAAAAAATAAAAATTTTACATTTTAATTTCATTACATAATATCTTGTTTGTTAGTTCTTGATGGGATTCGATGGCCTTTGCTAACATTTGTGGTTTATCACATGTGCCGGAATTTGTTACTTAATGATTTAATGTCGTCATTAATATTGCCTTATTTTAATGTTTTTTTTTCTTTTTATATTAATTTGCTTTCCTTGTGAATAGGTGCCAAATATAAATTAGTCTAGTTTTATTATTACATATTAGGCTGCTACAACTTTATACCAGATGATGTTAATGCACAAACAAATATTTCGGCTCTTTCACATTTGTCTATAAATTATAGTATTGTGTTAACAATTGTATACAATCATAATATCATTAACTTTTATACAGTAAGAACGGTCTAGTTCAAGGTCGCACGGTGAACTGCGTATAATGAGTTTTTTTTTTCAATAACGCAATGAGTCACCATGGCCAGACAGGCGACGTGAATCGTTCTTATTGATACATTTTAATGGTAATATATTACGGATTCCGGAATAAGTGTTAATAGGTATAAACTGTTTCAACATTTTAATAAACTAACAAGTTAACCATAGAGAGTAAGCGTAAGCAAGCTTTGCTTATGTAAACACTAAAAAGTAACCCTTTTCACTAATGGCATGATTATTCGATATTAATTGGCGTATTTTAGAACATTTATAATTTATATGTTTAGATACCTACTACTTAGGGATAATATATTATGTAATGCTTTGGACCAGGTCTAAAAGTTTGTGAACGTCAAAAAACTGGAAAAGAACACAAAAATACGAAGTGTATTTGGTAGTGTTGCCAGGTGCAGTGTGTCACATTTCGGGACGGAAGGTAAAAATAATAGGGAATTTGGTTTTGAAATCGGGAGGCTACAATGGCTTGTAGCCAGTAGCCAGATGTAATTCATTTTTGCTGTCAAAATTATGAATCGAAGTACAGACTAAGGATATTGAAAAAAGGGGGCGGTTGGCGTCCCGATCAAGGGTTAATCGGGACTTGTCACCAGACCCCTGAAAATCGGGACGTCTCGCGCAAATCGGGGCACCTGGCAACACAAGTAAAAGAATAAATAACCTTTGTGGCAATGATTCGATCTGGCATAAATACCAACTTAACATTTAGTGGTTAATTACTTACTCGTAAGATTATTTTATGAAAAAATAATTTTAAACTAAATCGCTTTTAAACGAAATCTTAATCAGGCGCGCTTATAATTTTACGTACGAAATGTAATTTAAATGAAACCTGATAACTAAATAAAGAGGAATTCACTGGACGAATGAAGTTGGCATTAATAATACAACTGTGTATAAAAAAAAAACTATTTCACTTCTAATAAGTTACAAAAATTAAGTAGGTAGTAAGTATAATTTGAGTGGTCTGGTCAGTATCAAATTCGTTTATTTCTTAAATTTTAATCTAGTAACTATCTTAAGCTACCAGAAAATAACTTACATGTACCTATCACTAATACTAAAGTTATTTACGTAAAATTATATTATTCAAATAAAAAAATCTTAAGCACATTTATGCTGCATTGAATTTAAAGTTTGAATGACGCCTTTTACGTGTTGTATTTGCTTTGAACCTAAATAACACGTTGAATTTTTTTTTTCAATTTATTTATTCATAAAAGGTAAGTACATTATTTTTACTATTCTCTCGCTAAACTGCAATCAGTTTGTCGGCGAGTCCAGTCTCTTAAAACTGTATATTATTATACACCGTCACCTATACAAATACAATTAATTACAAAAAACAAAAAGAAAATATAAGATAGTTAATATCAAGGTTACCAACTACAATATCATAATATTTAGAAATTATTAAACTAAAAAATAAACAACAACAGCAATAAACAAATCAAATAAATCAAACGTAAAAAGCGATTATCAAAAGTATGCAACAATATGTTATGTGTTATAGCTCTGTTAATAATTTTCTTTTCTGAGAGGATTTTAATAAGATTTTGCTTAATTTATTTTTATTTAAAGGCGTTTCTCTTAACCATTTTATTTTGTTATAGATTAGAATTAAAAGCATAGACTGCACATCATGACGTCAATTCATCCCACCAAAAAGTCCACTGCATGATTATTAGTTACATTTATTTTGATAAATTTGCAAGTTGTATGAAAGTGACAGTTTGAACAATTCAGTTAATAATAAAAAAATATATTTTTTTCAATTTTGTACTACAAAACTAATATAATACCACGTTTCATATTCCTACATTGTCATCCGATTCTGAGATGTGTTCAAAATTCCAAGTTTTTAGCTCATCATTTTTTTTAAGATTATTATATATTTAGAAATTTGAGCTGCAAGGTTGCACTCGTAGCGATAAATAGACAAACAAAAAAATGACTTAATAAAAACGTGTAGTTTTAGGCTTTATTTTTAACTGACTTCAAAAAAAGTATGAGGTTCTCAATTCGACTATGTGTTTTTTATGTATGTATGTTACTTGATTACTCCGTATATTAATGATAAACTTTATTGATTCTTTTTTTGTTACGTAGCTCAAGTTTAGGAGGTAGTCCTCATATACATATACATTTTCTAATTATAAGTGACTTAATAAAAACGTGAAAAGAACCTAACTTTCGACAACAATCTATTCGGTATTTACTGTTTTTTTCTTATATGTCTTATATTAAAAAAAATGCAATTAAAACCTTTCTTGTTTAAGTACATTTGAAATATACTTATTGGCTAAGTGATGTCAGTGTCATGAGAATATAGTATAAATATTCGTATATTCATATGTTTAACATTCTTGTATTCCTTTACAATTGTCGTGTGGTGGAGGCGTATGAGAATGCAGGAGTGTACAAGCTTGATTGTGAATGTGGTCTATCTTACATAGGACAAACTATTTTTTTTTTTATAGAATAGGGTGACAAACGAGCACACAGTCCACCCGATGGTAAGTGGTTGCTGCGGCCCATAGACATCTACATCTATCTTCCATTACAAATCAAAATGCAGATGCGTTGTCACCCGTGAGGACTGAGATGGAATGCCTCCTTTTCAGTAAAAAGGGTCTCCGGTTCTCTACACTCACCATACGAAATACAGCAGCATTAAGCTACTATTTCACGCTGGTATTCTGTGAGAGCGTGGTCCTTCCCCGGTCGAGCCGACCCATTCGTGCTACAACTATATTACTAATATAACTGCAGCATGGCTCTACCACGTAAAAACTAAAAGATCAATTGAAATCCGTGTTAAAGAACATATAGCTGATGTGAAGAATCGACGCTCCGGGAAGTCTGCAATCTGTGAACACATACAGGATCGCCCCCGTCACTACAAGACCACAAATCCTCGCTAAAGAACACCGTTTCCTACCAAGGATGATTCGCGAGGCTATTGAAATCAAAAAACATCCTAATTTCAATAGAGAAGATGGCTGGGCGCTACCATCTGCTTAGGGTCCTATAATAAATAAAATTAAATCCCAACCCAAACATACAACTGCAAGACCTCAAGATACTATAGGTTCATACTGTTTAGATCGAAACAAAAATTTTAAATTTTAATTTGTGGTAACCGCGGTTAACTATGAGATCTGGACGTTGAACATCTCAGTCCCCCCGTGACCATGGGTGCTGTAAAGTACTCGAAACTTCAGGTTTATAAAAAAGTTAATATACGTGAATAAAATCCGTAAAAACTTGTATTATTTAAAGGCGTATGAGAATCCATAACCCCATTTATCCAGTTGGTGTTCAATAGGAAATATTATGTCAGATCTATCTGGCATTTTCAAGTCTTCTGATAATTGGCGCCATAACTGTCTCGTCAGACAAGGAGCGGCGGCAAGAGTGCGAGACATTGGCTACTGCGATCGCCAAGCCGCTTATCAAGCGTGGCGATTGACGCCAATGGTCTTTATAACGAGAAAGGCCCATGTCAAAGTTTAGAATTTCATCAGTGGATAAAAAAGAAGAAAAAGAAAATTATCCAAGAGTTTAATACAGATTCCACACTGTAGAACCCGACCTTACGCAAGTCTAAAACGCTCTTCAAAAGTTTTTAATGCTCTCTTCTTTCTTATTGTTGGCAGTGACAGTGGAGGCTTATGAAAAGATGTTTTATGTTTCAATTAAAGCTTAAATACATCGTCGCTTACAAAATATCCAATTATTCGACGTCGTTTCGTCCGTGTACGCAGGCCTTCCGCACACATGGGTTAATTCCATTAGGGGAGTCATTAAGCGCGTGTTGACGCATTTCTTGCCGTCTAATTCAATTGCCATATCTCAGTTGCGTGTCTATAGCTTTCTACAGCACTGCTGGGCGAGTTAATTAATTACAATTCATAGATGTATCATCTGTCTGTGTTATAGTGTGGTCCCGGACAAGACATTAATATAATTATTTGATGATGACAATGAGTAGTTTTTTTATAAGTAATATTACATTGTTTCTTATGTCAGTCGTTCCATTATGATCGTAATCAGATTCCATGATAATTTAATGTAGGTTTTTACCTTTCCATCTGGATGGTTAAACTCAGTAAAAATATAATTCCTTAACTGCCGGTAACACTTGCGTTTTGTATGATGTTACAGAGCTGCTATGTGCGACGGAAGTCACCCAAACCCAGTTTTAAATGTTGTAGAGCTACGCTGCATTATTATGGTTCCAGCACGAATGGGTCGGCTGGACTGAGGAAGGACCACGCTCTCCCAGAATACCAGCGTAAAATAGCAGCTTAGTGCTGATGTGTTTCGTATGATGAGTAAAGAAGACTGAAAACCCTTTTTACTGGTAATGAGGCATTCTATCTTAGTCCTCAGGGGTGATGATAACTACATTTTGATTCTAATTGAGGATAGATGTAGGTGTCTATGGGCCGCAGCAAAAACTTATGTCATCATCACCATCAAGTGGATTGTGTGCTCGTTTGTCACCTTTAAACTATAAAATGAAACCATCATCAGGCGGACCGCATGCTCGTTTTGAATCAAATACTATCTGGGTATGATATTTGCAGGTTCAAATTACAATATGTCCATGTTTAGATTTTGTTTGTGTGTTCATACGCTGGTGAAAATTTTCGTCTTATTATCATTTGCATAATCTGAAGAGTAAATCAAAACAAATGAGTAAGCGAAGCCGGGGTAGTTCGCTAGTCTGGGATAATAACGTTTTATCTTTTTTTTATTTATAGGATAGGGTGACAAACGAGCACACAGTCCACCTGATGGTAAGTGGTTGCTGTGGCCCATAGACATTTACATCTATCCTCGATTACGAATCAAAATGCAGATGCGTTGTCACCCGTGAGGACTAAGATGGAATGCCTCGTTTCCAGCAAAAAGGGTCTCCGGTTCTCTACACTCACCATACGAAATACAGCAGCATTAAGCTACTATTTCACGCTGGTATTGTGTGAGAGCGTGGTCCTTCCCCGGTCGAGCCGACCCATTCGTGCTACAACTATACTATTAATATAACTACAGCATGGCTCTACCACGTAAAAATCTTTATACTTTTCGTAAAGAGAAAACTTTATCATTCCAGAATAACTTCAGAAGCTTATTTTAGTCTGTAAACATAAACTGATTCAACGTTGTTTGAACTTCAAAGCGGCTTTGTAATGAAAGCGCGATCCACATTTTACTTCATGATCTACTAAATGGTTATGGCTGCACCACCAATGTATCAGTCAGCTCGTCCGGGTTAGGCCGAGCTCGTACGGAACAGTGTGACATAGCAGCATAATGCTGTTGTGTTTTTGTGTGGTGAGTTTAAAGAACCGAAGACGCTTTTTACTCGTAACCGGGCATACCATCTTAGTTGTCAGAAAATGTAGGTGTAGATGTTACATGGATCATATCTTCTAATTACTATGAGGTGAGGCAGCGACCCCTCGTGTCCATGAATAAAATAAAACACCCGAAACGTGGGAAATAAGTCAAATTAAACGTGATTAATAATATTATATACTAATCAGTTTTATTTGATGAATAGAAATCGTTACATGGACTGTGAGTTTGCTTGTCACCATTACTTTTATAAAAAATAGTTTTATATTTACAAATAATTTGATTGTTAAAACAGCATATAATTTAATAACCGTTGGTCGTTTTTGGGCCCATTAGAAGTCTTAACGAATTTAATGGTTTTAAGTTTTAACACACACATAAAAAAATACCAACTTATTATAGTAAATTGGATAAATATTTTATGAAAATCTAACCGGAATCATAATAAATAATACAATTAAGAAACAATACATATAAATCACCGCAGTCTGTTTATTCGTGAACTGTTTTCTCCGGAACTGCTAAAAATATTCTTTTAGTACGTGGTAGAGCCATGCTTCATCTATATTACTGGTATAGTTGTAGCACGAATGAGTCGACTAGACCGGGGAAGGACTACGCTCTCACAGTATACCAGCGTCAAGTAGCAGCTTAACGCTGCTGTGTTTGTTCCGTTTGGTGAGTGTAAAGAACCGGAGACCTTTTTTACTGGAAACGAGGCATTCCATCTTAGTCATCACGGGTGGCAACTTATCTGCATTTTGATTCGTTATTGAGGATATACGTATAGATGTTTATGGGCCACAGCAACCATTTACAATCAGGTGGACTGTACTTTAAGAAAAAATAGTTCCGGAGAATCCACCAATTAGTAATTAATATTTTAAAGAACCTACAACTTTTTTATACTTTTTATATTATTAACAGTACACTATTATAACATAGAATATTTATAAAAACTACTAGACAGTCGCACATATATAAGATATTAGGTTATAGTCAGATTGCCGTTTATTTGTTCATTTCTCAGTATTCCCGTTTGATATGGTAAAACTAATATTACTAATGTAATTTAGAGATAATAAGGAATAAATTGACATGCTTTTCATTATGTTACGCCACAATTTGTGGTGGGTCCATTCTCCATACAAAAATAAATTGTCTCCATTTAAACATTGTTTTTTTTTCCTGTCTTCTAACGTAACATTTATAAGAGATATGAGTATGATACGTTAGTAACGGTTGAACGAGATGAAAATCTTAGGTTGTTTGCGACCAAATGCTAGTCTGTCGTTTCTTTTTTGTCCTTTTAATTTCTACTAACATTTTTGTTGTGGAGTGCTATATTATATTATAAAAGATATATTATATTAATATATTATATTATAAAGATAAATATTATTCAAATAATGCCGAGGTAGTGTAAGTAAAATCTAAGCAATGCAATTGGAAGATGGTTGGTATGTAGACAGTGGTCGTGTATTAACACCAGGACAGATTGTTGTGTGTAACGAAACACCTTCCGTGCAAAAACAACGAATATCGATCGAGCGATCTGCTTACTCGTGTAATCTGTTTTAGAAGAAATATAAAATTAGAACACTGTAATGGAAGGCGCGTTGCGGAAACAGTGTAGGCGTATAACCACAAATTTTCTGTGGGCTAATAATTATAATATTGCGATCCACCCCTGCTTCGCACGGGTGATTTCTGGATCTCGACAACAGCGCCACCTACCGGGTTCAATTCTAAATCTAAACCATCCAGGGTAAACCAAGCAACCATTCAAACGCACATAAAAAGTTTCATCAAAATCGTTCGAGGCGTTTTCGAGTTTTAGCAAGACTAACCTAACGGCCACTAATTGATTTTTTATAATAAAAAGATTTTATGTTATTATTTAGAATTAAAATAATTTTATGGCCGCAGGTTCGCTACGTAATTAATAAGAGGAATGAATGTAAAATGTGTTGCTTGACTGTTTAGCAAATATAAATGGCATTATGGGCTAGATTACACTACATCGATAGTCTAAACTATTTTACCCACTGTAATACGTCAGCAGTGAGTACCGCAAGATCCCGGGAGCTCATCAAATGCATGCGGCGTCACGATGTCTGGAACGTGCGCTATTCAGGCCGGTGCACACTGACCGCAATTTTTATCGATTGTTATTACACTATACACTTTTATACTTATTTCTTATTTATTCAAATATAAAGGTTTCTTTAGAAGCTGTTGTAAGTTTACGGTAAACGACACCAAAGTAAAAATCGTTTAAAAATATTTAATACTCAGATAACAGCCTACCTAACTTGTTAAAAATTAGTACCATTCTAAAAAGCTTTGAAATATTAGGCGCAGTTTACAAGTCTCATTTAGATGTTCCTTTTTAAGGTTCCACTGTCACAAACATCCTTCTATCTATTAGAACGATTTAGTGTTACATCATCCGATTTTTGTTATGTGGTTTCAAAAATTTATTTTACCTATAATGCTAAGTTATGCATGCAATGTGTTGCGCCAACTTTACTTTTTATTTTTATAATAATTTTACTAAAAACCGGAAAAATTAACTCTGGAAGAGCGAATTAAATTATACAAATTCTAGGCGATTTTTAACTTTATACACAGCTTGCCCATTTATTTTATTTTATTTGTAACGCAGACGAATAAAACTTTAAGGTACGTTTCTATTAGCATATAATATAATCTGTATAACTTTGTACAGTAATGTACGTATGTACCTATGTAGTTTGTAGCTGCAGACAATGCGTTCGGAATACAAAACTCGTTCTAGTTGTACTGCAAGCGTTTTCGGAGGGAGCATTTTGAACGACCGCCAATCCTGACTCAGCCGTCCGACAGGCTTTAGTCTCAATGTCTTTTGTTTATTTTCATGTATAACATACAAGGGAGACTGCGGGATTGCAATATCTTTCTTCACTCTAACTTACCTATTGTTAACTAACTAAAATATTTTGAGAAGAGATTCATCCTTTCACGTTGTTAAGCATCTTCATCATCTGTGCATGCATCTCCGGAAGTACCTTCATGTTTGAAAAATCATGTTTCATCATTGGTTTCATAATGATTTTAGTGCCACCGGCGGGGATCGAAACCTAATATGAAGTTAGTTTTGTTGTATGTTTTAACGTTAATTTATATATTTTCCTATCGAACATACAGCTAGTAGCTAGCTAGTTTAGTGTTGTTAGTTATGAGATTAATAAATTAATAGGACATAAAAGAGCAAGACTACAATTAGTCATTCTCGACCTAATTACCTTCCCGCAATGTAACTCGCTAATTATCGGGCAAGGATCGGATGACCTACAACTTACAGGCGTAATTTGTTCTATAAACCTATGTTAGTACGTGTTAAACTCATACTGTATTGTTTGTTAACCGGTGCGATGTGTAAATAGCACGATTACATGTATTAAAAAGCAATAAAATCCAACTGTGTCAGCCTGCATATAAATTTAGTTAAGACAAACTTATATGTAGTACTTAAGTAAATATTACTTCAATGCTTTGATGACGTCTCACGGTAATGTAACTGTAATTTCACTTTAAAAGTAAAGTTACAGCCTATATACGTCCCACTGCTGGGCACAGGCCTCCCCTTATTTCTGAGAGGGTTTTAGGGCAAGGAAGTATTCACCGCGCTGCCCCAATGCGTGTTGGCGCCCTTCACATGTCATCGAAATATTTTCTTTCTTATTCCTCAGACATGAAGGTTTCCTCACGATGTTTTCCTTCACCGCCGAGCACGTGGTAAATCAGCACTTAAAACTGCAATTAACAATTTCATTGGTGCCGGCGGGGATCGAACCCGGGTTACTCGCGTTCTGTTATATTTACAACGAGCGTTAACCATCTAAGCTACCACGGCTCTTACACCTTTATGTATTTTTGTTTATGACAACAAGAACAGCTGTTTTATTTTTACTACGGATGAATTTTTTAATGTATTTGATTTATTGGACGATAGTCTACTAAGCATTATGGATTTCCTCACATTATGTCGTTAAGTCTTTATCTCGGTATTGTGATTCCTTTCACCTTTACAATAAATAACCTCTTTACGTGAACATACTACAAAAGAAATCACGTATAATTTACTGTTGACTGAATAGTAGTGATAACGAATAATCTTTACTGTTGTCTGTAAATGTAACTATTTTCGTAAATATTACGTTAATGCGAAGGTATTTTTCTTAAGTGAATTTTCAGTTACATTATCGTGACAAGTCGTCAAAGCACTGAATTAATACGTACTTCATATTACTTCAATGCATTAAATTTTGTTTAAATTAGATTTATATATAGCCTGCATGCTGACGTAGTTGGATTTATGGTTAAAATTATTTATATCGCTTGTCGAAATGATTTTATTTTGTGTTAAGTATTGGTTTTTGTAGTGAAAACTACATAAGAATCGTGATTTAAATATCGATAAAACAAAAAAAGCTACATTAAAAAGAGACAAACATACATCTATAAGATTTAGCCTGCGAGAGAATAAGATAGGGTTTCCTGTTATCTCAGTCTCCTTTTCTGAAGGTTTCCCTTCTACCGCGTGTGAAGTGAACACAAGTTTTTTTTTTTATTAACACGTGCCATTCAGCCGTATATAAGTGAAGAGCTTAGCAATGATGCCCGGTGCGTGCTGAGTCGATTGTCGCACGATCGTTCACATTGCATTCACGCCCATGCTCATTTAATTCACAGCACACACTATTATAGAATGTGTTGACAGTTAGTTTAAAGTGAGCTTTGCTGTTGCACGTATGGGCCGGCTCAAACCGGGGTGGTACCACGACCTCACAGAATACCGGCGTGAAGTGGAAGTTCTGCTTCCGCGTTTCGTCTGGTGAGTGCAGGTGGCCGGAGGCCCAAATCCCCCCCCCCCCCCATCAACATGGTAGCGGAATTAAATAAAGATAGACTACCCCAGGAGGGTACCAGCACCCCTGGAGAATCCCTCGCTGAGCATCCACGACCATGTTTCTCCACTTCTGAGCGTGGGTGCTCAGGCTGCCCCGCGTATTCTGGGGGGGGGGCGAAATTCCGCTCAAGACTACAACTGCTCGGGGCAAACGGAGCAACAAGACCAAGGCGACCCCTGCCACGCTGTCCGTGAATTTCTGCAATATCAGGGGACTTCACTCCAACCTAAACGCCGTCCACTACCATCTCGAGACGGCGAGGCCGGCTCTGCTCTTTCTGACCGAGACGCAGGTGTCCTCTCCGGCTGATGTTTCGTATCTCTCCTACCCGGGGTACAAACTGGAACACTCCTTTGTGCCTCGGGCTGGAGTTTGCGTTTACGTCAGAGAGGACATCTGTTCTCGACGCCTCGGCAGACTTGAAGGTTCGGACCTGTCCATCCTTTGGCTACGCGTAGACAGCGACGACCATCCGCGCGTCTACGGGTGCCTCTATAGGTCCCACAGCGGTAATGCCGAAACAGACCGACTCTTCGACCACGTCCAAATGGCTGCAGATTCGTTGCTACAGCAGATCCCCTCCGCAGAGATCGTGATCCTCGGCGACTTTAACGCCCATCACGCCGAATGGCTCGGTTCACGTTTAACCGATCATGCGGGGAGATCTGTTCATGATTTTGCCTTGGCATATGGTCTGACACAACTGGTTACTTCGCCTACGCGGATTCCAGATGTGGAGGATCATGCACCTTCCCTGTTGGACCTTCTGCTGACCTCTCACCCGGACGGATATCAGATTTCCGTCGACGCCCCTTTAGGCTCCTCGGACCATTGTCTGATCCGGAGTGTTGTGCCACTCACGCTGAAATCGCGGTTGCATTCTGCAGGCTGCCGCCGTGTTTGGCACTATAGGTCAGCCGATTGGGATGGGATGCGGTCTTTCTTTGCATCCTACCCTTGGGGGCGGGTTTGCTTCTCGCCGGATGATCCCAACGTTGTTGCGGATTCTGTTACTGATGTGGTACTTCAGGGTATGGAACTTTTTATTCCTTCCTCTGTGGTGCCCATTGGAGGCAAATCTCAGCCATGGTTTGGTCGCTCCTGTAAAATAGCATCATGCTATAAGCAGGAGTGCTACCAAGCCTGGGTTGATGCATCAGCGTCCCGGGATGTAAACACCAGCGCTCTAAAAAAGAAGTATAATTCCGCCTCTAGGTCCTTCAAAAGAGTCATTGCCAAGGCAAAGTCAGAGCACATAGGCAGAATTGGCGAGAAACTAGTTCGCCTTCCTTCTGGAACCCGTGCATTCTGGTCTCTCGCCAAGGCTGTCCAGGGGAATTTCTGTCAGCCATCTCTTCCATCTCTGCACAGGGAGGACGACTCACTGGCCCATACTGCAAAGGAGAAAGCCGATCTTCTAGGCTCCTTCTTTGCGTCTAACTCGACTCTCGATGACGGGGGGAGTACGCCGCCGACCATCCCGCGGTGTGAGTGCTCTATGCCGGAAGTGCAGTTCACACAGCGCTCGGTTCGCAAAGCACTCCTCTCCCTGGACATCCACAAGTCGAGTGGGCCTGACGGAATCCCCCCAATTGTGCTGAGGACGTGTGCTCCAGAGTTGGCACCGGTTTTAACGCGTCTTTTCCGGTACTCCTACTCCCTAGGCGTAGTCCCAAAATCGTGGAAGACGGCTTTCGTCCACCCGATCCCTAAAAAAGGCGACCGCTCAGACCCGTCCAACTACCGGCCAATCGCCATCACCTCCTTGTTCTCCAAAACAATGGAGTCCATTGTAAACTGCCAGCTTATGAGGTACCTTGAGGATCACCAGCTGATTAGTGACCGCCAATACGGTTTTCGCCGTGGTCGGTCAGCTGGTGATCTTCTGGTCTACCTCACTCACAGATGGGCGGAGGCAGTAGAGTTCAAGGGGGAGGCCTTCGATCGGGTTTGGCACAAAGCGCTTCTTTCGAAGCTCCCTTCCTATGGGCTTCCCGAGAAATTGTGCAATTGGATCACCAGCTTTCTTGCAGATCGGAGCATCAAGGTCGTTGTAGACGGTGCAAGCTCCGATTGCAAGCCTATTAATGCTGGTGTTCCACAGGGCTGCGTGCTATCGCCAACGCTGTTTCTTCTGCATATCAATGATATGTTGCATACCCGTAACATTCATTGCTATGCAGATGACAGCACTGGTGATGCTCTTTACACCGGCCGAGCCAATATTTCTCGGGAAAACGTCTCCGAGTGCCGGGACAAACTTGTGTCTGAAGTCGAGTCTTTGCTGAACAGAGTCTCGGATTGGGGACGACTAAATCTAGTCCAGTTTAACCCCCAGAAGACACAAGTTTGCGCGTTAACCGCTAAAAAGAACCCCTTTGTCGTATCCCCTCAGTTTCAAGGCACTCCCCTTGTTGCCTCAGCCAGTATCGGAATCCTCGGCGTCGACATATCGAGTGACGTGCAGTTTCGTGGTCACTTGGAAGGGAAGGCCAAATTGGCCTCTAAAAAGCTTGGCGTGCTCAGCAGAGCGGGACAGTATTTCATGCCGGCACACCGCCTGCAACTTTACAAGGCGCAGGTTCGGCCGCACATGGAATACTGTTCCCATCTCTGGGCTGGGGCTCCCCAGTACCAGCTCCTTCCACTTGACCGCATCCAGCGCAGAGCGGCTTGAATCGTCGACGACCGAGTGCTTTCCGATCGGCTCGATTCACTGGCGTTGCGAAGAGATGTTGCATCTCTTTGCGTATTTTATCGCATCTATCACGGGGAGTGCTCTGAGGAATTGTTCGGATTAATCCCAGCCGCCAAATTTCGTGAACGCACGACACGGCAAACGTCCCAATACCATCCACACCATCTGGATGCTTGGCGGTCCACCACTGTACGTTTCACAAGGAGTTTTCTTCCACGTACAACCTCTCTGTGGAATAGTTTATCATCGGCGATTTTTCCGGACCGATACGACCTGGGGACCTTCAAGAAAAGAGCTTACTCCTTTCTAAAGGGCCGGCAACGCACCCGCAATTCTCCTGGTGTTGCGGTTGATCATGGGCGGCGGTAGTCACTTAACATCAGGTGAGCCGCATGCTCGTTTGCCCCCTCTTCTATAAAAAAAAAAAAAAAAAAAAAAAAAAAGAGCTATCGCTTCCAGATTATAACGGTTTATCTATTGTAACAGTTTGTCACGTCTATTGCTTTTGTTTCGTTGGAGGTATGTAGACGATCCACCCGGCCTCATAACGGAAACGCTCTGATTGATTTTCGCCTGTCTTGGTTTGTATTATAACCTCCCGGATATATCTAGCAATCCACCATGCGTTTTAACTTTTGATTGCCCCTAGCATCAAATAAATAAACGCGGCGACGGTTTCTCAAGCTGGCAGTAAGGTCTTGCCTTTCAATTATCACTCGAGATCGTGAGCTTTCTTGACGAGGATTGAAGCTGCTAGTCCCCAAGTACCTCTGATAAACTTTCCTAATAGCAGGTTGGCTTAAATTATGTTGTGCATTTATGTTTTTCTGACTAAGCCTGGGATTCAGTAGTGAAAAAGTTTTGGCGACAATTTCAGGCGGAGTATCCATAATGTTAAAGTTCATATTAGATAATCTTAGTTATGGAAAAAATAATCAGAAAGATTAAAATCCAACCTAAGCGAATTAATATTTTTGTCCCTTGGTTTTTGAAAACAATGAACACACTCGAATTTTCTTTTGTTTTTCTTAATCCGCAATTCGAAATTTAAAAATATACGAAAAAGAAGACTTATGGACCAGCTTTAAAACTGTAGAAAAGATTCTTCTCAAGTTTTCTCAACTCTTTATTAATTCGTCAGAACATTTTAAATGGCAGGGTAGACCGAGAGATGTGTCCGGGAGTGTATATCGCTGTGTGTTCGTTTTATTTCATACATAAGCTTCGTCATTAGCCCTAAATAGTCTCCTGGTGAATAGACGCAGGCCTTTCTCAAGACTAAACTTTTCGTAATTAATGCCAGCTTTGCCCTATCTGGACATGTATCTTTCCTTTAAATGTTTTAAATTCTATCGTACTCGTTGGACATATTCATTTTCTCAATTTTAATTCCTATAGTTATATTTTGTTATTAATAATAAAACTTTATTTTCAACATTGATTCGGTTCTTCTGTAACTTCTAAAGCTTGTTTTTTTAGTCGCACAACAGCATTATGTTATAAATCATATTTAATAGTTCGTTGCTGTGCAAACACTGCAAGATTTCGTTGATGATTTGTTCATTCGATTAGTTAGAGACAATAGCTCGATGACTATACAGTTGGTTTCGGATTTAATGTTAAGTCCAAACAAATGAGATAACCGACTTCAAATTATATTACGGAAAATCGGCATTAGCCTTCATGAGGTTACTGTAGTTTTCTGCATGATTACTTAATGAAGTTGAGAGGATTCAAGAAGTCATAACGACTGAAAGGCATTAAATGGAACATTTTTATTTAATTAAATTATGATTGTTCAATTTCCAACCAGTCAATCAAATCATGTAATTAATGAATAAAATACGTAGTAGAGCCGCGCTGTAGCTATTTTATAGTTGTAGCACGAATGGGTCGGATCGACCGCAGCAGGACCACGCTCTCACAGAAAAATAGCAGCTAATGCTGATGTGTTTCGTATGGTGAGTGTAGAGATCCGGAGAGCCTTTTACTGGAAACGAGGCATTCCATCTTAGTCCTCAGGAGTGACAACGCATTTGCATTTTGATTCTTAAATGTCTATAGCCACAGTATCCACTTACCATCAGGTGGACTATGTGCTCGTTTGTCACCCAATGCTATAAAAAAAAGTATCTAAATTTTATTTTTACAAGTCGTCGTGCTGTAATGTATTAGCAATTAAAACACAACTTTGTAATATTAAGAATATATTTTAATCAAGCTAAGAGAAACAATATAGATAGGTAATCTATTTTAATTATAAAACTAATTTAATGAAATGGATGAATTTGATGATTTTTAACAAGTTTGTTGATAACAGGTTCGATTTTACTCAAAAACGGTTGTAAGTCGTCGCTTTCAGTAATATGCAAATGATTTCTTTTTTTAGTAAGCAGTATCATAGCTGGATTAGGAATGATTTGGCCTGAACGGGGAAGGATGAATACCAGCGTGAAATAGTCAGCTTGTTTATTCTTTTGTGTGATTCGCTGTGTGTTGTAAAGTGAAATTAGATACCATTTTTATTGATATTGTGACATTCCAGCTAAGTAAGTGCAAAGAAAGAGTAAGAAACAAAAACTTTTTATTCAATATAGGTTTTAATTAAGTATAAATAACACTTATTGAAAGTCACTTTTTTTAAATTTAGCACTGGATCTACATTTTCACTCTTAATGAAGTATAGATATTATGGGATTCTATGGACCATCAACATTCATTTACTATGAGAGTGTACTGTTTGTCGTGTTTTAACCGATTTTAAAAAATGAGGAGGTTTACAATTTCACTGGGCTTAAAAAATGCCTCTTTTGTTTGTATGTGACGCGATATGTTCGTTAATTTTAAACTTTAGTAGATTTTGATGATTCTTTTTTTATTAAATAGGTTATACGTCACTGGTGGTCCTAGTCCTAGGTATATAAATTTGGAGAAAATATTCTGCCCCTTATTGCCATTTGAATTTGAAGTTTTTAATGTTTTGAATGAATTATACAACTGAATAAACTCAACTCAACTAATACTACTGAAAAATGATACAAAATTAATTTAGACAACATTGAGATTATGATACATATTGCTTATTCCACAAAGGATGAAATAAATAACTTTTGTTTGTGGGTTTTCTGTTAAGGTGGTAAGTCATTTTGTATCTAAGAAAAATAAAAGCCTCCAGAATGTAAAATTATTTTATATTCTTTTTAGTTCTTCAATGATTTTACTTTCTACCCTATCTATGTAAAAAAATATTAATAAAAAAAGATGTATGTGCTTAGTCATCACTATAAATTACGCTTAATATGTTCTGTTACCCACTAATATCTCATGCTTCAAAATAAATAAACGCTCGCCGCTCACAGTAATGCAGACATCAATCAGCTTTATGTGTCGGCTACATAAGCCGCAAAGCGCTCTCCGAGTCGGTCTGATTGTCTTACTCGTAAACGTGGCTGCATAGAAGATGCTTTTTCTCCGACGTCACAGTAATTTTTACAGATAAAATTACCGTGCCGATGTATTTAAATTGTATTTGATAGTTGCCGTGCAGCTGAGTGAACTAATTAGTGTCACAATGATTTCTTATACTTACGCGATCACTGGTTGTACAACTTAGATTTCAGGTTTTGAGGTATACCTTTAATTTAGTTTAGTTGATTTAGTTAGCATTTAATTTAGTTGACTTTAATTTCTGACGGTTCGGATGCTTTCCAGCACCCATGGTCACGGAGGAATGAGGTGATTGACGTCTTGATGTCAGTGTTACTCAGTGTAGTCCGGGTTAAAAAAACAAAATCTTTGGCTTGATGAAATGTACCGTGGAGTATCTCTATACATCATATACACTCTCCTATACTCCCGACTACCCCAGGAGGGTAACGTTTTTCGAGTGTATGTATGTAATATGTATTGGCTCTTTTGGCACGCTCTAACCTAAACGGCTTCATAGATTTTAACAGGATATAATAAAACTGCTCATTACGGTAAATATTTTTACCCAGTCGAGATTTTTTGTTTAAGTGTTTTAACTATTGGATTTGCCCACGAATGTTACCTTTAGTCTGGTATCTACCTACTTTGTGTGTAACCAAAACGTGAACTAAGATCTGTGTAGTTATAATCCTTGATATTTATGTTAAAAGAAAGCAAAATGGTTGTTAATTTAATAGTCCAAGAGCTGGCGACAAAAATCGACAAGTTTTGTAATGCCCATAATTCAATATGATTTAGTACTAAGGATGTACATGAGTCAGTACCCACACGCAAGTTCAGGTAGTCACATTCTCACGTTTTTATTATAAAGTACCTGGATGACCGAGCTTTCCTCGTTATTTTTTTTTGTAAATCGTGTGTTTTGGAAATTATATTTAGATACAAATTACATATATAGTGATGAAACATGAATAATATTTTTGATTTTATTGACATAATAGAAAAAACTGAACTGGTTATCTGAATTTTTTATTCAAATAACCAGTTCAGTTTTTTCTCATCATGAGTGCAATTAGTTTAATTATAATTTTTGTATTTAAAAAAAATACTAGAAAAGGGCTCGAAATAATAGATTTTCTCACAAAAGAAGGGAACTTGAAAAAAAAAAGGAAAAAAGTCGGACCGAAGACAGGACGCGAACCAAGGCATTACGATTCCGCGACCGCTCTATATCCAATTCAGCTATTACGATCATTAACACAGTGTCAAAATTTACCTTCTTATATTGTAGCAGTTTTTCATTGCCTGAAAACACGGACAAAAAGACATTTTCTAAAAATGAATCCGAGCTAGATCGATTTATTGCCCCCGAAACTCCCTGGACACTAAATTTTATGAAAATCGTTGGAGCCGTTTCCGACATTGCGATTATATATATATATATATATATATATATATATATATACGAACACTCTGTTTAGACAACGTACCTTGACCCCTTGGAAGAGTGACAACGTTGCACGCGGGTGGCACGCCGACAAAAGACACCGCTGTCGATATGTTGCAATACCAATAGTTTGCACTGCGTGGCAACGTCGCTTTTTAATGTTCAAGGATTCATTCAAGTTCATTGAATCATTGACTTAGTGACCCAATTCTATAGAGTGTTCAAATTTGCTTAAAATTAAAACTCTACTTTTTGACCTAATTACTGGACCGATTACGTTCTTTTTTTGTATATCGTCAGCAAAGGCGATAACAAGTATATGGTTTCATTTATTGCATATATGTGGGACCCATTCTGTATATATAAGAATTGCTCGTTTAAAGGTATAGGATTAGTTTAGTGTCTTTCAATTATTACAAAACACATATAGAGCATGTTTTAATTTTACACACATCAAGGCGCGTCGCCGCCATGTGTTCTACTACCTGGCCTTGCGAGTGAGTGCTGAGTTATGTACACCCTCAATATTAATCATATTTATTACAAAACTTGGCGTTTTTGTCGCCAGCTCTTCGACTATAAATATACAATAATATGATGTACAGGTCTTGCAAATATTTACTACCATGTTAATTTAAGGAAAACTGTAGGTACCTAATTGGCATTAGATCATTTATTATATATAATAATTAAGTATTATCACAATATGCTGTAGTTTTCCTGTCATCAATATATGTCAACAATATATAATATATATGGATATTGAAATAAATATTGTATATTTAATTGATCTTTTCGTTTTGGTTGCAGCTTAACGCCGCCGCCATGTTTAACTTCATGAAGAAATCAACGGTCCTAGCTCATGATTCTGGCGGCTACGAGGAACGCGATGGTGACAAGGAAAAACGAAAGAAAGAGAAAAAAGAAAGAAAGGAGAGGGAGAAGCGAGAAAGGATTGCAGCTGGTCTTGAAGAGCCGCTACGTTTAGAAGAGGTACGTTGTTATATAATTACAGTGTATTAGCTTTAGCAATTTTGTGTTCCATATTTTGTTTATTGCCTGATCACCGTCCTAAACAATAAAAACTATACTATTTCCGCATTGCACGCACTTGAACGAATTTTTATTGAAGGGGTACACTTTTATAGGAAATAAATGTCAACTAGTCACAATGACAATTGAAGTCGGTTCACACTTTTAGGGTTCCGTACTCAAAGAGTAAAATAGAGCCCTATTGATGTTAATGTGCTGTCTGTCTGTTTCTCGGTCTGTCTATCTGTCAGTCTATTCGCCCGTAGGTATGTCAAGGATCTCTAGTTTGTGGATGGATTGAGTTACAGACATCACCTCTTTGGATTTAGATATAGTACCCGGATGACCGAGCTTTGCTCGGTTTTTTTAAGTTACATTTATATACAAATTACATGAATAATAGTTTTTAATCTTTTTGACATAATAGAAAAAACTGAACTGGTTATTTGAATAAAAATCATGAGTGCAATTACTTTAATTAAAATTTTCCTATTTTTAAAAAATACCAAAAAAAGGGCTCGAAATTATAATAGATTTTCTCACAAAAGAAGGGAACTTGAGAAAAAAGTCGGACCCAAGACGGGACGCGAACCACGGAACTCCGATATCACGCCCGAATAACATCCCATCTGAGCTATTACGATCGTTGGTAACCTGTCAACATTTACCTTCTTATATTGTAGCAGTTTTTTATTGCCTGAAAACACGGACGAAAGGACATTTTCTAAAAATAAATCCTAGCTAGATCGATTTATTGCCCCCGAAACTCCCTGGACACTAAACTTTATGAAAAACGTTGGAGCCGTTTCCGCGATCTCGATTATATATATATATATATATATATATATATATATATATATATATATATATATATATATATATATATATATATATACAAGAATTGCTCGTTTAAAGGTATATGTCAGAGAGGACATCTGTTCTCGACGCCTCGGCAGACTTGAAGGTTCGGACCTGTCCATCCTTTGGCTACGCGTAGACAGCGACGACCATCCGCGCGTCTACGGGTGCCTCTATAGGTCCCATAGCGGTAATGCCGAAACAGACCGACTCTTCGACCACGTCCAAATGGCTGCAGATTCGTTGCTACAGCAGATCCCCTCCGCAGAGATCGTGATCCTCGGCGACTTTAACGCCCATCACGCCGAATGGCTTGGTTCACGTTTAACCGATCATGCGGGGAGATCTGTTCATGTTTTTGCCTTGGCATATGGTCTGACACAACTGGTTACTTTGCCTACGCGGATTCCGGATGTGGAGGATCATTCACCTTCCCTGTTGGACCTTCTGCTGACCTCTCACCCGGACGGATATCAGATTTCCGTCGACGCCCCTTTAGGCTCCTCGGACCATTGTCTGGTCCGGAGTGTTGTGCCACTCACGCTGAAATCGCGGTTGCATTCTGCAGGCTGCAGCCGTGTTTGGCACTATAGGTCAGCCGATTGGGATGGGATGCGGTCTTTCTTTGCATCCTACCCTTGGGGGCGGGTTTGCTTCTCGCCGGATGATCCCAACGTTGTTGCGGATTCTGTTACTGATGTGGTACTTCAGGGTATGGAACTTTTTATTCCTTCCTCTGTGGTGCCCATTGGAGGCAAATCTCAGCCATGGTTTGGTCGCTCCTGTAAAATAGCATCATGCTATAAGCAGGAGTGCTACCAAGCCTGGGTTGATGCATCAGCGTCCCGGGATGTAAACACCAGCGCTCTAAAAAAGAAGTATAATTCCGCCTCTAGATCCTTCAAAAGAGTCATTGCCAAGGCAAAGTCAGAGCACATAGGCAGAATTGGCGAGAAACTAGTTCGCCTTCCTTCTGGAACCGTGCATTCTGGTCTCTCGCCAAGGCTGTCCAGGGGAATTTCTGTCAGCCATCTATCTCTTCCATCTCTGCACAGGGAGGACGACTCACTGGCCCATACTGCAAAGGAGAAAGCCGATCTTCTAGGCTCTTTCTTTGCGTCTAACTCGACTCTCGATGACGGGGGGAGTACGCCGCCGACCATCCCGCGGTGTGAGTGCTCCATGCCGGAAGTGCAGTTCACACAGCGCTCGGTTCGCAAAGCACTCCTCTCCCTGGACATCCACAAGTCGAGTGGGCCTGACGGAATCCCCCCAATTGTGCTGAGGACGTGTGCTCCAGAGTTGGCACCGGTTTTAACGCGTGTTTTCCGGTACTCCTACTCCCTAGGCGTAGTCCCAAAATCATGGAAGACGGCTTTCGTCCACCCGATCCCTAAAAAGGCGACCGCTCAGACCCGTCCAACTACCGGCCAATCGCCATCACCTCCTTGTTCTCCAAAACAATGGAGTCCATTGTAAACTGCCAGCTCATGAGGTACCTTGAGGATCACCAGCTGATTAGTGACCGCCAATACGGTTTTCGCCGTGGTCGGTCAGCTGGTGATCTTCTGGTCTACCTCACTCACTGATGGGCGGAGGCAGTAGAGTTCAAGGGGGAGGCATTGGCCGTTAGTTTGGACATTGCGAAGGCCTTCGATCGGGTTTGGCACAAAGCGCTTCTTTCGAAGCTCCCTTCCTATGGGCTTCCCGAAAAATTGTGCGATTGGATCACCAGCTTTCTTGCAGATCGGAGCATCAAGGTCGTTGTAGACGGTGCAAGCTCCGATTGCAAGCCTATTAATGCTGGTGTTCCACAGGGCTGCGTGCTATCGCCAACGCTGTTTCTTCTGCATATCAATGATATGTTGCATACCCGTAACATTCATTGCTATGCAGATGACAGCACTGGTGATGCTCTTTACACCGGCCGAGCCAATATTTCTCGGGAAAACGTCTCCGAGTGCCGGGACAAACTTGTGTCTGAAGTCGAGTCTTTGCTGAACAGAGTCTCGGATTGGGGACGACTAAATCTAGTCCAGTTTAACCCCCAGAAGACACAAGTTTGCGCGTTAACCGCTAAAAAGAACCCCTTTGTCGTATCCCGTCAGTTTCAAGGCACTCCCCTTGTTGCCTCAGCCAGTATCGGAATCCTCGGCGTCGACATATCGAGTGACGTGCAGTTTCGTGGTCACTTGGAAGGGAAGGCCAAATTGGCCTCTAAAAAGCTTGGCGTGCTCAGCAGAGTGGGACAGTATTTCATGCCGGCACACCGCCTGCAACTTTACAAGACGCAGGTTCGGTCGCACTTGGAATACTGTTCCCATCTCTGGGCTGGGGCTCCCCAGTACCAGCTCCTTCCATTTGACCGCATCCAGCGCAGAGCGGCTCGAATCGTCGACGACCGAGTGCTTTCCGATCGGCTCGATTCACTGGCGCTGCGAAGAGATGTTGCATCTCTTTGCGTATTTTATCGCATCTATCACGGGGAGTGCTCTGAGGAATTGTTCGGATTAATCCCAGCCGCCATATTTCGTGAACGCACTACACGGCAAACGTCCCGATACCATCCACACCATCTGGATGCTTGGCGGTCCACCACTGTACGTTTCACAAGGAGTTTTCTTCCACGTACAACCTCTCTGTGGAATAGTTTACCACCGGCGATTTTTCCGGACCGATACGACCTGGGGACCTTCAAGAAAAGAGCTTACTCCTTTCTAAAGGGCCGGCAACGCACCCGCAATTCTCCTGGTGTTGCGGTTGATCATGGGCGGCGGTAGTCACTTAACATCAGGTGAGCCGCATGCTCGTTTGCCCCCTCTTCCATAAAAAAAAATAGGATTAGAGTATTTTGTGGTAGAATTTCGATACAAAACCGAATATTGAATTAAAAATACAATTAAATTGATTTTATTCGAGGTCCCCATGTATAAAGGAGGTGCGTAGGTTATTTAGTAGGCAGTTAGGCAGGCTGCTGGACGTAGGCACACCAATAAACCTGATCTTCAACTTAACACACCATCATAACGTGGAACAAGAAATACTTCTGCTCCTCAATATAAGCCTCACCCAATAGACTGCCGCCAAACGCGCTGCTGAGCCTACTTCATTCGGTATTAACTTTTTTGCACATCTCACTCACTCATCCATACGTTGCGTAAGGCGATAAGTCACCCGAGCATCGTTTTTGTTGCTATGAAATAAACAAACTAAGCGTGTAATACATGTCTGCCAATGTTTTTAAACACCTTTTCACTATGAATAACACCTGCCTCACGGTACAGCGATTTCCGCACCTGCGCTTTTGGAAGCTGTCCGCGTATTGGATCGAGTTTTTGTCCTTGTTTCGGTAGCTTACCGTTAAATGACTTCTTGACATCTGTCGATATTAACATGTTATTTTTACCATAATCTAATTTTCCGAATGTCTTACGAATGTTTTGCGAATGTAATGCGCAAGACTGCTTTTGCATTTTGCAGTATTTCACATAGAAGGCCGTTCGTTAACCAAGTCACTAGAAAAACTTGTATACCTATATCAGGCTTTTATAAATTAATAGACTCATGAAAAGCTGCTTAATTGAAAGCCGTGGAATTTTAGGGAACTGGGTGGTGGTCGTCTTCAATTTAATTTTGCACGCGAGCAACCTGAGATCGACCTCCGCCAGCACCACTGAAATTGTTAATCACAATCACAGAAATAGTAATATTATTACGATTTCTGTGATCACAATCTATAGAGATACTTTAAAATCCAAGTGACGAACGAATTCATAGTCCACCTGATGATAAGTGGCTACTGTAGCCCATGGACACATAACTTTAAACAAATAAGGCTCTGAAAAGTGTTATAATACAGGCTCATAGTTCTACACCCTTTAAACCGTAATATAGCACTGCAAGCGCTGATATTTGGCGCTAGAAATAGGAGGTACCTTCCCAATCTTCGGCAGTAAAGAAGTTTTTCTCTCATCAGTTAAAATGCGTATGTATTAAGAAATGTCTATAAAAACCTTATCAAAAAGGAGAGGAGGCTAGTGCCCTGTTATTGGGCCTCTATAGGTGTTACTTTTACATTAACGATTTGGTAAGCTGATGAAGACGTAGTGTTGTAATTGAACTGACTGGCGAACGATCGCTTAACCCTGTGAATGCAAGCCTATAATTGTACCGTGTTGTGAAGAAATGTTACAACCCACAAAACCAAAATTATTTAGATTTGAAAGATAAATAAATTTTTCTTTTAGCAGAGGCATTTTAATAATGTTATATTATGTACATCGTTTTAGAGGAAATTGAATGTAGATTTTGGGATTTCTTGTTATTTTTCAGAAGTCTTTCATAATTAAAAAAAAAGAATCTTTTGGATCATTAATTTGGCCAGTTTTACGTGTTGGATGATTTGTACAAAACAGGTTCCAATCATTGTTTAAGCCCAATAGAAATCACTAGGTACTTGTTTGCTTGCCAGATTGAATGAAGATACGGAAAATTAAATTAGGGTAAAAACAACATTTTAAATAACGACTTATGTTAAAAGATATTTAACAGTAAGCTGTAGAAACAAGGGCAAATACTCGATTTCATACGTGGTAGTACAGCACGCACGTAGAGTTGCTTACGGTTGCTTATGATGGTTTACCGCCAACTACATAGTTCCTCCAATATTTTTGATGTCCTCCAGATGGAATTTCCGTAAGTTCCGTAAGACTGCCACTAATAATGCACGAGTGTGTGCACAAGCACAGGTGCATTCGCTTTTTTGTCACTCATATTCCAACCATCCGACTGGACAGCAATACAATACGACCGGAAAGAAATCAGTCGCAGGGCAAACAACTTTACGTGTTTTTCGGGACATCTGAGTGAAGTAACGCTAACTTTCTGACTACGTGCTGCTACTAAAAATTTCTTTACGAAAACCCGGTTACTGATTTTTTGGCCCCACCCGAGGATTCGAACTTAAGACGAAAACGCGTATTGAATTAGAAATTTCTGATATAACTTGAAAAAAAATTAGGGATAAAAATAATCATCAGATGCGCTTACGAACACAAGACTAACGAGGCAATAGTTTTAGTTTAGTTTAGTTAAGTTTACGACGGGCTGTATTCCGCAACTCCACGTCTAAGCGCGTATTTTGCGTGTGGGCAGGAATAATATGCTTATTCGATCCATGATATCTCCCCGAAGAAGCTCAGCAGTCCCTTGATGTTGCAAGCAACTTCGGGGAGCGATCCCGGCGTGCCGAGATGTTTAGCCCTGTATGAAGCAAAAAAAAGATTAGGTATAAAATAATCATCAGATACGCTTACGAACACAAGACTAACGAGGCAATAGTTTTATAACTGTATTCAATAATAACGTTTGTGTATTTTGTATACTACAGCCACTAATGTCCTGTTATTAAAACGTAAAGTTGGCCAGGGTTATGGACAAACCTGTTCGTAATTTATGTTGACCCGTAACCGCGAACCGTTGGCCGAGTATTTTTTGCCATTATGCACTATCTAATGTATTATTCAAAATCAAATATCAATATATCGCAGACTTCAAGGTTTTGATGTAAATAATCGTTAGTCACGACTTTATACGATCTTTGTGCCTTTAGGGTGGTATTAGAATGTAGTTGTTTGATTGTAAGATAAAGCTATCAGTAAATATATAAAACTTGACTTAATAAATGCTTTGTTTTGGTCGGAATCGAGAGTATATTATCTCAAACTAAGTTATATCATACTCGCATATTTTCTTTATAATATATATAAGCATAAAAAATCTCGAAAAGTTTTGGCGAATGTCGCTCATATAAAATATTGTCTTATTAAATTGGCGTTTCTTATAAGCTCCTATTTTAATTATAGCATGCCTTTAACAACTTGTGAATTAATTAAAATTAGTTTCTTTGTCTAAATAATTGATTTGTATTGAATAAAAGCCATTTTAACGTTTTTATTATGTTTATTATTGTTGGTTTACGTGATTTGAACAATAATGGCAAAATGGGATACCTACTTTATGACTAACGAACGCACAGTCAACCTTATGATAATTAGACGTTGTGGTCCATAAACACCTATAAGGGTATCCGGTTCTTGTCACTCACCGTACGAAATCCCGCTAGTTATTATGTATAAGCATTGTCCTTTCCCGGCCCGGCCCAGGCCTCATCTACCATTTGCGTTGTATTCTTAAAACTTCTAGTTTACTTCACTAATACGAATTTTAAAGTTTTGCTGTAACAAACCTCGAACTTGAAGCGGAGAGGTTGGGCTTTACTATCCACTTCGATTCCGCTCTCATTAAATCTTGTTTATTGTTGTACCTAAAGGAGACGGTCCATTTCAGGCCCAGTATATGTCCACTGTACCGTAAAAAAGCGAAAAAAAATTCAGGGATATCATTAAAAAGAAAATAAGAGAATAAATCGAACTAAATAACTTGCTAAAAATAAAAATGCATGCCCTTCCCGTCATAAAATTATACGTCAAATGTCATGTCTGACAAGTGACTTGAGTGATGAAATTATGTAGGTAGTGTTTTATTTTTTTATTTATTCCGGGCTCCTGGATTCCATTGATATTGATATGCAAATATCAACAAGAACGTTACTTGTTCCAAGACCAAAATAGCACATCCCCAAGTTTCGAGACATTTTAGCTATTGTATATAATAAATGTACCTGATAGGCTCAGTGGTAAGAATAACACAGCATTTCCGAATTCAAATATCTGTCAATAAATTGATCAATAACCTCATGACAGTTGACAGCTAACGTCAAAACAACATCAATTCGCCATTAGTGTTTCAGTTTTTGATAAAAATAAAATAGGTATTAATACAACTGAAATAAAGGCAAATTCGTGGATTTCAATGACCAAAAGTGGTATAATATATTATTTTAACTTATTTCCCTGCTTGTCTAAAGCAGGCCAACGCTTCATACAATTTCGGACCGTATCCTTTAACCCTAGATCACTAACCTTATTTTACAACGCTTATTACTAACCTTCATCGTTTCGACTACGCCGTATAAAAGGGAGGCTTCTAAGGGTTTATGGAATAAAATATTTATATGTGTTTTACTTATTTATTACAATAATCATTTTTTAACATGTTTATAATTTTTTTATCTACTAAAATCACATTTTAATTACTTTGACACTCTTTTAATTCAGACCTGAGTTTTTACTCATTTTAAAATTTTTGTTTTTTTAAATGCTTAATACTTATGAACTAAAAGAAACAAATACTTAAAAAAGTATTAAAATATTAAAATTAAGTAATAAAATCAACAAAATAAAGAAACAGTTTAGAAGAAAAGTATTAACTAATACATTTGTGAAAAATGTCAAATTTGTGTTCGCCACACAAGGATTTGTTGCGCTTCGTGCAACAACTCTTGGTCATTCTTCGCTTTGCGGAGGGGCAATTTGCACAAATTTTTCTTTTTTTGGCGATAGGAAGAATAACTGCATCTTCTCTTTGATCAGTCTCATGTGTAAAAGTAGAACTACTGGTTCCTGGCATATTCGAAATCGCTGTTATTGAGTCCCGCAGCCCCGTTTGAAGTGTCGGAATTTGTAATCTTTTTTGCATGTGTGGCTCGACTAATTTTTGATGCTACTCCGCCCTTATTTTGATTGTAAAACTCGACCATCGTGGGCATTTTGGTTAACTCATCCATTGTCCCTTCCTTATCACAAGTCGACAGTAGGAATATTGTCTCTTGGGGCGTTGACTTGTATGTACTGTCGAAAAAATTTCTTCCACACCATCTGTTTCATAAGCCGGATCTGCCTCAAGGTGGTCTTCTATCTCACTCTAGAGCAGTTTTCTTCGTCACTATAATCATCTAATAACAGCTGACGAATAGTATCTAAAATAAAAATATATTCAAATAAAAATAATTTAAGTTCTTATTTCAATGTAGGCAAATTAAGTACAAAGTTTACAAAACACCGAAATAATTATAACACAAAAAAACATGAAAAATAACTTTGCAAGAATAACGTTAATACTAACCTTCGTCGATTCGACGACTCATGGTGGCTGGAACGGCGCACACAAGGCCCCTACACAAAAAACTCACTCCTGCGCCGCGGGAGCCTTGGGTCAACTGAGATTAGCTGGAATCTGGAATGCCTAGGACGACGCACTCAAAATTTATACCACTTTTTTTGAGTCCGCGTCGTCGTTTTGACGAAGGTTAGTGGTAGTTAATAAAATAGATTTTTATGAATGGATATAAATGAAGAATCTTATTTCGTGAATCTGTTGAACAAACTTAAACGTACCGTAAAGTTACCGTAAACGCTGCAATGTGGTTTAATTTTATTTTATTATTTTCGTTTCTTCTCATGAACGGAGTGCACTAAAAGGTATGTGTAGGTGTATACGAGTAAGTAACGTGCGTAGCGTATGTATCGTGTAACGACACTTGTTGTAACAGTAATGATACTTTATTGAAGACTTTATACCGTTTACGTTCCGTATGCAACGCGTATAAACTTAAACGAGTTCAGCTGCAGTGTGTCAAAACCTTTATTTTTTTCTATTGAGATTAATTTGTTATGTGACACCGATATTTATAGTCTAATTTACAGATCACCAAGAACTATTGTGTGTAGGATAGCAGGCATACATACTTAACAAGTTGCGCAAACTTAAGTCAGCTAATAAAGACTCACTTAAATTCATATCATTTACGTAAAGCTATTATTTTGTTTGATGCCGTTTATGTATTTAATGCTTTTATATTTTGTAGTTTTACCAAGGTAGAGCCACTCTGCAGCTATACTACATCTGATTGCATCACAATGCCACAACTGGGTCGACTCGATCGGGAAACGACCATGTTCTTGAATACCAGCAGCGAGAGTAGGAGCATCTTTTTACTTGTAACGATAAATTCTATCTTAGTTCTTAAGGGTGACGAGTCTTAAGTTATGATTTACTAGTTAGCTGTCCATCGGCCAGAGTTTCCACTTACCATTGGCGGACTGTGTGCTCGTTTGAAACCCTTATTTTTTATACAAAAATAAAAAGATTGTAGGTGCAGTTGTAAATAAAACCTGCATTTATGCAAAATAATATATTTCAGGGACATGGGAACTACAAGAGGCCTGTGTCAAATAGTGGGACGTATTAATAAAGGATGTAACTTTACTTAACTTTGATTTTTTTTTTAAATATTTTCTTTGAGGACAAAGATAATTTTTACTCTTCATAAGTAACCTTTAAAGTAGAAATTTTAAAGGTTTATAATTGTTAACGATTAAAAAGGTATTCCATTATTTAGTCTTACTCACAAAATGTATAGGTTAAGTTGGTATCAATAAAATATTATATTTGTAAATTGTTACCGCCGTAGATGTCATTAGAAGATACTACAACAAAATATCAGAGAGATCTATTATCTGAAATTGTTCTGTCATGCCATTAAGTATAAAAATTCCTAAACACCAAAAAACTAATAAAAAGATGTTTTAAACATTACTTTCGTTTAACGACCTTCTTAAGTTTGGAAATAACTTAAAAGTTGATGGATTTGCCCGAACTTACAACAGGAAGAAGGTAATGGGAGCAAGGCCGATTATATTCGCACTTAAAGCTTCCTATTGCTGTCTGTAAAACTCGAGTTCAACTATGGTCTTTCTTAATTAAATGCAAATTAAACTACACAAAATGCATGAATCTCCTTTAGTTTCTGTTTCGGCATAGGTACTTGTAATGGCCTCAACCTAATACCAGCGCTTGGCATTTTACAACTTCATTTTCAACTGTTAGTTTTGCTTTGAAATACCAATGATACAGATAAAGTAATTTTAATGTTGTATTCAATTTAAGATCAAGTTAACGCTTTCAGTTATTATGATCATCTTTAACAGCAGTAGCTGGACATGACCATTGTCAGGCCCGACCGTTGAATTGCATAAACAAACTAAAATGACAATTTTAATTTTACGATAGTAAAAGTAAGCTATCATCGGTTGTTTTTGGACAGTGTGGGACCCTGGAGCAGCTCATTCGACCGGGAACCGGGAACAGGGACAAGATTTATAATGACCAACTTGTCCCACATAGGATTTGCTTTTGAGACCTGTACTAGTATTACTACTATTAGTGTACTTTATTATTTACTAATTACTTAGGGTAGGCCGTAGCCTAATGAAGCGAAATGTAAGTATAAAGTTAATATATATATATATATATATATATATATATATATATATATATATATATATATATATATATATATATATATATATATATAATAGACACTTAAAAATACCCTCAGTTTTTTTTTGTGAAAAAGCTTTGATATTTAGCGATCTTTGCGTTTGTGTGGATGATGTCATCTCTATTTTATTAACATGTTGTCGTTTAATAAATTAACGTTTGCAGGCATTTCTAGAGTCGCTATTGAAAATATTTGAATATGTAATTCAGTAGAATTAATATAATATTCTTAATTCAGCAAATGCGGACAGAAACTGAGCCACTCACTCGTCCCAACTGACCGAAAATCAACAATTTGTGTTTTTGCACAAATGTTGGTTTGCGTTGGGATTTGAACTGACCTAGTAACTCGGTACTTCTGACCTTAGTCAAGCGGTCGTCATTAGACTAATAGTCTATTGGAGACGGTCGTATTTCTTAAATATTATAATTCTCAACATGTCAACATTCATAATGCCGAAAGTCGGATACTATTTGTTGGAAGTAAAAGTAAACAATACTTTGCAGGTTGTTTTAATCTTTGTAAGAACGATTTGCCGTAACCTGTAAGTTGCTGGGTAAGCAGATTTATTACGATCACAGGCCTCGAATCGTTGACCCTGCTCCCCGTCGCCGGTGAACGGGATGATTATAATGCCAACTGTTGATAGTCAAGAATCTTTCTGGCATCAAGGTACGGACTACGGTCAGACGTGCTCATTAATTAAAGATTACATTAAGAAAAAATTATTTTCAATATAATTATTTTATCGAGTTCTGTACGGATAGCACTGTCACTATATCTCTGTACATCCATTTTGGTCGAGAGCCTGGTGCTAAATACCACGTCTGTCTAAAGTTTGCTTTGAATCATGCTTATTTACGAGTATGCTTTAAGCGTGCTTATTGTTAGCAAATGTGAACAGTTTCAGAGCATGCTAATTTTAAGCAAGCCAATGAGCATGCCGTGTAGTGGCGGTTGAGAATATCCACTGCCCCATATCTTCCCGTGGGTGTCGTAAGAGGCGACAGAGGGAGACAGACAGGAGATGGGCAGCAGCATCCTCCTAATAACAACAATAGCATAATAAAAAACTGTGGTTGCCAACCCGCTCGCCAAGCGTGGCAACTATGGCAAATATCCCCCCATGAGCAATGACGCAAATAAACGGCCCCCAGTCCCCGGCGGCCCCGCTATTCCTGGCTACGGTGGCGACCATGGTAACGGCGGGGCAGGGGGTGATAAGAATCTCCCGTGGAGGTTCGGTTGCCACCTACGACGACTCGAGCTGGCAACGTATAACGCACGCACTCTGAGGACTGACGAGAAGATACTGGAGCTGGAAGAAGAGGTAGACAAGTTGCGCTGGCATATTATTGGATTATCTGAGGTCCTAAGAGAGGGGGAGGACACGGTAATCCTCGAGTCCGGCAACTTGTTCTATCACCGGGAGGGCGACCATCTGTCCCAAGGAGGTGACGAATTTATCGTCCACAAGTCTCTCGTCAACAACGTTGTAAAGATTGGGAGTGTGTCGACGAGGGTCACGTACCTGATACTCGGAATCACCAAACGGTATTCGCTGAAGGTCATACAGGTCTACGCACCAACCTCGGCACATCCCGATGAGGTGGTGGAGGAAATGTATGAGGATATTTCAAGAGCCATGCATTCCTCTAAAACCCGCTACACGGTGTTCATGGGAGACTTCAAGGCAAAACTAGGCACAAGAGAAGGCGGTGAGCTGAAGTTAGGGAGATTTGGAGTAGGGCAACGGAACCGCAGTGGCCAGCAGCTGGCTGAACTTTATGGAGAAAGAGGGACTCTTTATGATGAACTCTTTCTTCCAGAAGCGGCCCCACAGGAAGTGGACCTGGTCGAGCCCCGACGGCACGACAAAAAATGAGATTGACTTCATTATGACGACCAGACGCCAACTGTTCAGTGATGTCTCAGTGATCGCAAGGGTGAAAACCGGCAGCGATCACCGAATGGTTAGAGGCACACTGAACCTAAACGTTAAGTTGGAGAGGTCTCTTCTAATGAAGTCAACGCTCCGTCCCCCTCGTGCTCTAATCCAGAACCCCGAGACTTTTCAGCTCGAGTTACGTAACCGCTTTCAGTGCCTAGAAGATTGCAATGCAGTGGACGATATGAATGACAAGCTCGTGGAAAATGTCCGTGCGGTCGGAGCTAAGTTCTACAAGACCCGCCGCAGAAGAACACAAAAACTCTCCGATCACACTCTTAATCTCATGGCTGTTAGACGGGAGATGAGAATGCAATCATCAACAGATTTGACAGCATACAGGCAACTGAACAGACAGATCTCCAAATGCATTCGGCGAGACTTACGCAACTTTAATACTGCTCGTATTAAAGAAACGATCGAGGGAAACCAGGGCTCCAAAGTCTTCGCTAGAGATCTGTCTGCCAGAAAGAGCCAACTGTCAAAGCTGAAGACTGAGTGTGGCAGCATCGTTTCCGAGACACCTGAGATTTTGAGTGAGATTGAGAGGTTCTATGGGCAGCTGTACAGATCATCGTTGGAGCCACACGCAAGTGTGAGTAACGATCCAAGAGCAAGTCTTACCCGACACTATTCCGATGGTATCCCGGACGTCAGTCTGAGCGAGATTAGAATGGCTCTCCAGCACCTTAAAAACGGCAGGGCTCCAGGTGAGGATGGAATTACAGCGGAGCTTCTGAAAGCGGGTGGAACACCGGTACTTGAAGTCCTTCAGAAGGTCTTCAATTCCGTCCTCCATGGTGGCACTACTCCGGAGGCGTGGAACAGAAGTGCGGAAATTTGGGCGGTGCTACAGTCTCTTCAGCGGTGCCAAGTTGACTGTCGGTATATCGAAGTGCTGAAGTGTTTGTACAGTAGGGCTACGATGACTATCCGAGTATAGAACCAGAGTACGAAACCTATCCAACTGCAGAGAGGTGTAAGACAGGGTGACGTTATTTCCCCGAAACTCTTCACCGCTGCGTTGGAAGACGTTTTCAAGCTACTAGACTGGAAAGGATACGGTATTAACATCAATGGCGAGTACAGCACTCACCTTCGATTTGCCGACGATATAGTCCTTATGGCAGAATCGCTGGAGGACTTAAGCACTATGCTCAATGACAATAGTGCCTCCCAACGGATAGGTCTTAAGATGAACATGGACAAAACAAAGATCATGTTTAATGTCCATGTCACACCTATGCCGGTAGTTGTTGGGAGCATTAAGCTCGAAGTTGTTGACGAGTACGTTTACCTGGGACAAATAGTCCGGCTAGGTAAGTCCAACTTCGACCGAGAGGTCAATTGACGGATTCAACTCGGCTGGGCAGCGTTCGGGAAATTACAACGCATCTTTTCGTCAGGTATACCTCAAAACCTGAAAACTAAGTTGTACAACCAGTGCGTGTTGCCAGTGATGACATATGGAACTGAGACGTGGTCCTTCACTGCTGGCCATATGAGGACGCTCAAAGTCGCTCAGCGAGCTACGGAGAGGGCTATGCTCGGAGTTTCTCTGCGTGATAAACTTAGAAATGAGGATATCCGCAGTAGAACCAGAGTGACCGACATAGCCCAACGGATTAGTAAGCTGAAGTGGCAATGGGCCGGCCATATAGCTCGAAGAACCGACAACCGTTGGGGAAAAAGGTTCTCGAGTGGCAGCATCGTACCGGTAGGCGAAGTGTGGGGCGACCCCCCACTAGATGGAGTGACGACCTGGTAAGACATGCAGGAAGTCGATGGATGCAGGTGGCTCAGGACCGTGCTTTGTGGCATACCTTGGGGGAGGCCTATGTTCAGCAGTGGACTTGTAAAGGGCTGTAATGATGATGATGATGATGATGAAGCAATTCTGTTCATTTCAGACGCGCTCGGAGCACGCACTTCTACCCGTGCCTCAGGTAGCATGCTATATATATATATATATATATATATATATATATATATATATATATATATATAATGTCAGGGGGTTTTCATGCTGGTCTACCTTTCCGGTGATCCTGTTATGGAATACGGGTACGCGACCCCGGCTCCCCGAGCTACTGTTATTCTCATACCCTTTCCTGCCGAGATAACAGTATCCTTACACCTACGCTCCTACCCCCAACCTTCTTTTTCTTTCCCCAAAATGGTAGCTTCCTCTACCAACAATAGCATACCCAAAGAGGGTTGGTGTCAGGCAGGCGGCCGACTGTAAAACTTTTGCCAAATCCCATGCAGTAAACCTATGAATAGTACGAGTTGTGGGATATATGATAGGGCTAGGGCGTACCCCGCAGGCGACGCGCAGGGGCAGCACCCGGCTCCTGTGGGAAGTGGGCAAGGGTTGTCGCACCTTACGGAGCGGGTGCGATGTAAGAGGCGAGCCCGGAGAGAGAAGAATGTCAGAGTGAGGTTTGTAAGCTGGAATGTAGGTACGATGACTGGAAGAGGAAGAGAGTTAGCAGATGTTTTGAAACGACGAAGAGTGAATGTTGCCTGTTTGCAGGAAACAAAATGGAAGGGCAATAAAGCAAGAGAGATTGGAGAAGGATACAAGTTTTATTATTGTGGAAGTGATGGGAAGCGAAATGGAGTGGGAGTTGTGTTAAATAGTGAAATGAAAGAACGAGTGACAGATGTGAAAAGAGTAAATGACAGAATGATAGTTGTTAAATTAATGATTGAAAACAAAGTAGTGAATGTTGTAAGTGTGTATGCTCCGCAAACAGGCTGTGAAGAGAGTGTGAAAGAGAAGTTTTGGGAGGAATTTGATTGTATGATGATGGGAATACCTGAGAGTGAGGATGTTTATATGGGAGGAGATTTTAATGGACATGTAGGGAGAGTGAATGGCGGGTATGAAAGAGTACACGGTGGATGGGGGTACGGAGTGCGGTACCGTGAGGGGGAAGTTCTTCTGCAAGCAGCATATGCTTTCGACCTGGCTGTAGTAAACACGTGCTTCCAAAAACTAGATCAGCATCTTGTTACTTATAAAAGTGGCCACCACGCGACACAGATCGACTATTTTCTGATAAGACGGAACCAAATCAAGAGTGTAAAAAACTGCAAAGTGCTTCCAGGTGAAGACTTAGTATCCCAGCACCGAATTTTGCTGGGTGATATCTGCTTAACTGTTCGCCTCAACAAACATAAGGATCGTCCCCCACCCAAAATAAAGTGGCATTTGTTGCATAAGGAGGAGTATGCAAGTGAATTTAGAGAGCTAGTTGTAAACAAGATGATAGAGATGGGTGATATGGAAGGAATGAGTGTGAATGAGTGCTGGAAGGAAATGGCTGATTGTATCCGAAGTGTGGCAAGGAAGGTGTTAGGAGAAACAAAAGGGAAGCGTATGATAGATAAGGATGGGTGGTGGTGGAATGAAAGTATTAGAGAAGTTTTGAGAGAAAAGAAAAATGCCTTTAAAGAATGGCAGAGCGTAGAAGACCGGAATGAATCAATAAAAGAAAGTAAGAGAGGGGCGTATAAAGAATGTAAGAAGAGAGCGAAGAAGGAAGTTGCTATTTGTAGGGCAGAGGCGCAAGATAAATTATATCGGTCCCTTGAAAGCCCCGAAGGTCAAAAACGACTTTTTCAAATTGCTAGAGCGAGAGAAAGGAATGGAAGAGATGTTTAACATGTAAAATGTATAAAAGATGATTCTGGAAGGATTTTGACTGACGATGAAAGTATAAAGAAGCGATGGAAGGAGTATTTTGAGAAATTGATGAATGAGGAGAATGAATGGGATTGTTGATGATGTAGGCCGCTGGTGTCGTCTGGGAGAAAAATATACAAAAAAAAATTTGGTGAGCGCGTGTACATCCGCGGGGAGGGAGACATAGGTGTCACCTCGTATGATGTTCTAGTGCAACTAACTCGAAACGCGGGATCATGTACTCAGCGGTGCAACACCGTTGTTGCAAATATACCTTCACCCTACTGATAAAAATCGCGGTAAGTGCCACCGTCCCCGTATGCACACGTACTTATTTATTATAGAAAAACAGCAAGTACATTAGGTAAGTAACAATGTTTTATGAGTATATTTTTTTTTTACATATTTTATTTTTTATTGATTAATATTATTTATATTTCAGGTGTTCGAGAAGCAACGTGAGCGTCGTCAACATCCTCCCCCCAAGTGTCGGTTCGCCGACACTCATTATCAAGCTGGAGAAAGGCCACGCGAGCAGCTGATCGCTTCATCACTCCTGACTTAGTCCTAACGTCAACTACTCTGACTCTGCCGTCTGAACCTGGATAAACCTTTTCAATAATACCTATTGGCCAACAGTTTCGAAATAATGATGGATCGACTACTACTACAAGATCTCCTACTTTTAATTGCGGACCTTCCCTATCCCATTTACGACGAGGAATTAGCTCTGGCAAAAACTCTTTTACCCATCTGCTCCAAAATAAGTCTGTCAACCGTTGGGCAATACGCCACTGTCGTCTAACATACATGTCGCCATCATCAAAGACCCCAGGTACAGGTAAGTTCAACGAAGATCCTAGTAAAAAATGATTTGGAGTTAATGCCTCTTTACTTTGAGGGTCCACCGAAACATGGGTAAGCGGTCTACTATTAATTATATTTTCGACTTCAGCGAGAAGCGTTAATAAAACTTCTTCTCGAGGAGCCCTCTCTCTAAGAACGACTTTCAGTGCCGTTTTCACACTTCTAATCAGACGCTCCCAAGCTCCCCCCATATGAGGACTGGCCGGTGGTATAAACTGCCAGGAAACTCCTTTGTTTAATGCTTCGGCTATAACTTGCTGCTGCTTAATTTCTTCAAAAGATTTTCGAAGTTCAGCATCAGCACCTCGCATGTTAGTTCCGTTGTCAGATATGACAGTATGAGGCCACCCACGGCGTGCAGCCATCCTAAGTGCCATTATAAGTGAGTCTGCGGTAAGCGTCGATACTATTTCAATATGAACAGCTCGTGTTGTTAAACATGTAAAAAGAACACCATATCTTTTGGGTCTCTGCCTGCCCACAGTTACTTCGATCGGACCGAATAAGTCTACACCACAAACGGTAAAAGGTCTTTGATGATGAACCAATCTTTGAAATGGCAAGTCCCCGAGGCGAGGCGGTCTTGGTGCTGCTTTTCGTATTCGGCAAACTAAACACTGTGAAGCCACGGAGCGAACTGTAGGTCTCAGATTTACAACCCAATATTTTTGTCGTAGCTCGTTTATTACAAGTTCATTATACGAATGAGCCGCACGTACGTGGAAGTCCAAAACCACCAGCCTTGCTATGCGATGTTTACCATCCAGAATCACCGGGTTTTTCATAGTTTCAGTGACGTTTGCAGCCGCGTTTATACGCCCTCCTACACGCAATAAGCCGTCTTTATCTAAAAATGGTGTCAATGAACGTAAACGACTATCACGATTAATTTCTTTATTTTGTTTCAGCAAATCAATTTCAGTCTGAAATGATTGTGATTGTGAATAGCGTAACAAAAGTACTTCGGCTCTATTCATTAACAAGTTATTAATACGCCGAGTACCGGTTTTTCTACATTTTTCTATAAATAATAGTACAGATGCGGTGCAGCGAAGCAAGCGCAGCCACACGGAGAAACGGTTTGGATCCGGAATAGGCAAATCATAAATACTATTACAATTCTCCTTTTTTATAGTCTCTGCCAAGCGACATGCTAATAGCGCGCCTTGAAGTTCGAGTTTAGGCATAGTTAACGGTTTTAACGGCGCAACGCGACTTTTACTCGCAATGAATGACACCTGCACGCCGTTGCTGTCTTGTTTACGCCAATAAGCAACACATGCGTATGCGCGTGGAGATGCATCACAAAAAATATGCAATTGCAACGACGTCTCATCGTCGTTTACGGTGTGGCCGCTCTTCTCATTCACACCGACAGAATCGTTGCTATAGAAATACCACCGCGGGATTCGAACGTAACTCATTTCTTGTAACTGCGAAATCCAATCTTTAAATAAAACAAATAAACTATCTGTTATTTCCTGATCCCACTTTATACCTACATTCCATATTTCGCGCATTAAAATTTTGGATTTTATCGTAAAAGGTGCTAAAAAACCATGAATATCATATACAGACATTATAATACGAAGAACTTCACGCTTAGTCGGTTTTCGTGATAGTTGTAAAATATCACTCGGTATACGCTTTAACGAAAGATCGAACCCGAACATATCACTCGCGGGAAACCACAAAAGCCCAAGCGTTCGTTCCGGCTGGGATTCAACATTAAACCGTATCGCCATGTCATTTAGTCTCTTTTGGCATATCATTAAGAACATCTGACTTGTTACTTAACCAGTTACGCATCACGAAACCACCTTGCTGATTAATATATGAAACATCTTTTATCATTTTTGTAGCAGTAGCGACGTCTGGTAAACTATCGATAAAATCGTCCATATATTGATTTTTCCTAATTGCATTAACTGCATCCGGCATTTTATTCTGAAAGCGCAATGTGTTTTTATTTTGGTTAATATATTGTGCTATAAATGGGGAGCAGTTAGCGCCAAAAATTAATGACGTCATAATATATTTCTTAACAGGATGTTGTATAGGTAATTTTGAACCTTTGTTACTACTTCCGAAGCCTAATTGTTCATTTTCATTGCTTAAATAGATATCTTTCCACAAAAAACGCAAAGAATTAACATCTTCTTTTCGTACATTAATCCTTAAAAACATATCTTTTATGTCCCCTATGATACCTACGCGGTTTTCTCTAAATCGTAACATTATTCCTAATAACGATTGTAACAAATCAGGGCCTTGTAAAAGAAAATCATTTAAAGAATAACCGTTCGACTTTGCTGCCGCGTCATAAACTAAACGCAGTTTTTTCTTATTTGGATTATCTACACCAAAGTGCGGCAAATACCATATTATACGTTTATTAGAGTTTTCATCGGTCTCATTAAGTTCTCTAGCATAACCATTAGAAAATAAGTATCTCATTCTTTCACAATAACGAGTTGCATACTCTTTGTTGAGCAAAAATTTTCTTTCTATTGACTTTAGACGATTAAAAGCGTTAGGGTAAGAGTCGGGTAAATGTAATTCATCGTATTTCCACGGTAAGCCGACATTCCATTGACCATTTACTAATTCTGCAGTGTCATCTAAAATTTGTAAAGCGCGTATTTCGTCTGGGTTGCGGCGCGGCTTCGAACCTACACCAATAGACTCTAACGCGAAGGATCTACGAACCGCATCGTGCAACTGCGCGCAGGTGCATTCACCGTTATCGTTATCGAGAGAGAGATCGCTAGCAATCGATTCTACCGTGTGTAAGTGAAAGATACACTGCGACTGTCCCGCTTTTTCGGTGCAACTATTAATGAAAGAGACAAAGCGATCAGTGCAATTAACATCACTTACCATATGTCCGTGCACACACCATCCAAGCGCAGTTTGAGTTATGTACGGCTCACGCTGCTTACCACGAACACAACGAATGGGAGAAATTAAATGATGGTTGTCCTGACCTATTAATAATTTTGGCTTAGCGTTACAATTACATAACATAAGATCTTCACTTAACAATCCATAATTATTAAAGTCCATATTCGGCACTTTTTGTGTTGGTAAATTTAATTCTTTAATTTTACGCGCACGGAAAGTAAACATTTCGTTATACGAATTGGTAACACTAACACTCACTACTTGAGATTCACACACAAGCTCGCCCGAGTCCCATGCGCTGCGCGCGCGCAATATCACGTTTGCACCGTATAATCCGAGCTCATCTGCGATATCAGAGGATATCACCGTCACGGTAGCTCCATCATCCAGTAGTGCATGCGTATGCAAACTGCCATTCGGTCCGTGAAGAGTGAGCGGCACCACTTTCAAAAGCACCTTGTGACAGTGGGATGCCACCGTATGAGTCACTGTTTCATTGGTGCTGGGATGCTCATCCTCACTTCGCTCCACAGTTTTTAAGCTTTCTTCCAATGGTTTTATCCAGTGCAGTAAACGATGATGCGGTTGATTGCAGCCGTCAATGTCGCAATTACTGCCAATACAAGACATACCATTCGTATGGCGGGGGGCAAGACATTTGAAGCAAAGTTTATTTACGCGTACAAATCGCCAGCGATCTTTGCGTAAGGCGCGCTTAAACCGTGAACAATCTGCGACACCATGAGCCCATTTTCGGCAAAATGTACACTTTTCCGCGTTTTGTAATTGATTACTATTTGTGTACAACAACGAGTGTGAACGGTGTTTACGTTCATCGGGCTTCTTTAAATTATATTGAGCGTGAATATGACTTACTCCTGATGCAGCTGTTTTAGTGGCTTCCTCATATAAAAAATCACTAAGCAATTCTAGCTTCGGTAAATTACACTCTCGCTGTTCATAAACGTAGTCGGTCCATTTTGCGACAAGCAAAGTTGGAAGCTTAGATACGACAATCGATACTAACTCCGGGCTGCGAAGATAATCACTTTGTTGCATTGCTTTGGCAGCAGCCACATAGTTCTTTATTTTTATTGCAAAATATCATTATGATAAGTTAACGGCAACGGACATAGTTTTTTAAGCTGTAAAACTATTTTACTCATAATTGTTTCTGGTTTGCCAAATCGAAGTTCTAAGGTGTCAATTATTAAATCGGGTGTAGTTCCACCAATCAAGAGTGAAGTCACTGCTTCTTTAGCATCGCCACGAAGACACTTACGTAGCCGCCATAAATTCTCTGTGTCACTATATTTGCATAATTGGGTAGATTCTTGGTACGCCTGTTTAAACTGCAACCACTCCATTGGATCTCCAAAAAATAAAGGCAGGTCTTTAGACGTTGCTAATCTTGTTAAGAGCTCCTGGTTCTGTATTTTATATGATGAGGCAGCCACTGCATCATTCAAGGCATGTGCTAGCTTTTCTAGGCCGATTTTTTCACAAGAGTACTCTTCTCGGTTCTCCTCATGCTGGTTTCCTGGAGCATTCAGCCAATTTTCAACTTTGCTGGTCGAAGATTTCATAGCCGACTTGTGGGAAGAGCGTGAATGAGACTCCAATTCTGCCATCTCAGCTGCAAGCTGTTTGTTTAGCAGCTTCGACTGAATATTTGCCTTAAGCTTGGCAGCTTCTGCCTGAGCACTCTTAACTTTGGCTTCTGCTTCAGCTTCCGCTGCTTGTATTTCCACGAGAGCCATAGCTTTAGCGGTTTCGTATTCCAATTGCCGTTTGCGTGCCGTACTTGACGACGTGCCTGAGGTCTTTGATGACTTTTTACTCTTACTAGAGGCACTTAGCGCATTTCCAGGTTTTTCCAGCACTTCATCCTTTAAGCTGAACGATGGTAACACATCTTGGTTGTTCTTGCACTCCGATTTTGCAGCGGTGCCACGTGGTCGTCGCTTTTTTTGCGGCGTAGCCGGCGCGTGGAACATAACTGGTACTATTATTATTATATTTTTTGCAGACGACGTAAGGATCCGGCTCGAAGGACCACTATGTTGATGATGTAGGCCGCTGGTGTCGTCTGGGAGAAAAATATACAAAAAAAAATTTGGTGAGCGCGTGTACATCCGCGGGGAGGGAGACATAGGTGTCACCTCGTATGATGTTCTAGTGCAACTAACTCGAAACGCGGGATCATGTACTCAGCGGTGCAACACCGTTGTTGCAAATATACCTTCACCCTGCTGATAAAAATCGCGGTAAGTGCCACCGTCCCCGTATGCACACGTACTTATTTATTATAGAAAAACAGCAAGTACATTAGGTAAGTAACAATGTTTTATGAGTATATTTTTTTTTTACATATTTTTTTTTTATTGATTAATATTATTTATATTTCAGGTGTTCGAGAAGCAACGGTATGCTTGAAAACCCACCAGTGAATATGGGCTTAGTGAGAGAAATTAGTGTGGAAGAAGTAAAAATGGCTGTTAGGAATATGAAGAATGGGAAGGCGGTCGGCCCAGATGGAATACCAGTAGAAGTGTGGAAGTTGCTGAGTGCGGATGGATGGAAGTGGTTGAGTTTATTTTTCGCTAAATTGTTGCAGGAAGAACAAATACCTGAGGAGTGGTGCAGTAGTATATTGGTCCCCATTTTTAAAAACAAAGGAGACGTTCAAAACTGCAGCAGTTACCGGGGAATAAAACTCATGTCACATACGATGAAAGTCTGGGAAAGAATAATAGAGAGAAGAATGAGAGATGAGTGTGAGATAACACAAAACCAGTTCGGATTCATGCCCGGTCGAGGTACGACAGATGCCATTTTCGCATTACGCCAATTGTGCGAAAAGTACAAGCGCGTGCATAAAAATCTGCACATGGTTTTTGTCGACCTTGAAAAGGCGTACGATCGGGTTCCCCGTGAGGTTTTGTGGTGGGCGTTAAAGATGAAAGGTATGCCTGGGAAGTATGTGAGGTTAGTCCGTGCTATGTACAGAGCGCCCCGTACATGTGTACGATCTGCCGCGGGAACTACGGGCAGTATCGATGTGGCTGTAGGGCTGCACCAAGGGTCGGCATTGAGCCCTTACCTCTTCCTACTGATTATGGACGCTTTGACGTCGGACCTGCAGGATGAGGCACCCTGGTGCATGCTTTTTGCCGATGACATCGTGCTTGTTGGGGAAGAAGGCATCGAGGTACAGAGCAGACTGACGGGGTGGCAACAGAGGCTGGAAAGTGTTGGCTTGAAGATCAGCAGATCCAAAACCGAATATCTGTGCTGTGATTTCGGCAGTCTTTCCAGTCCTGTACCCATGTCGTTGGATGGCGCTATACTGCCTACCTGCTCAGATTTCAAGTACTTCGGTTCCCTCATTCAAGGCGACGGCGAAATAGATAGAGCTGTGCAGCATAGGATTAACGCAGGGTGGATGAAATGGCGACAGGTCACAGCCACAACGTGCGATCCCCGAATGCCAATAAGGCTGAAGTGGAAAATTTACAAATCGATCATCCGACCTGTCGTCATGTATGGAAGTGAATGCTGGGCCGTCAAGAAGAAGGATGAAAATAGATTGCATGCGAATGAAATGAGAATGTTACGATGGATGTGTGGTGTGACAAGGATGGATAAGATAAGGAATGGGTATATAAGAGGAAGCCTGAAAGTAGCGCCAGTGGTAGAAAAGGTGAGAGGAAGCAGATTGGCATGGTTTGGGCATGTGATGCGGAGGGATGAAAGTCATGTCACAAAACGAGTGTTGAATATGAATGTGGAGGGACACACGGGCAGAGGAAGGCCGAATAAAAGATGGATCGATTGTGTGAAGAGTGATATGAGAATGAAAGGAGTAAGTATGGAAATGACGGCTGATAGAGAGGAATGGAACAAGAAGATTTACTGCGCCGACCCCAGATAATGGGAAATGGGCTAGAGAATGATAATATATATATAAATATATATCATGTGTTTCGTATGATGAGTGTAGAGATCCGGAGATACTTTTTTACTGGAAACTAGGCATTCCATCTTAGTCCTCAGGTGTGACAACGCAATTTTGCGTTTAGATTCTTAATCGAGGATAAATGTAGATATCTATGGGCCACAGCAGCCGCTTACCATCAGGTGGACTGTGGTCTCGTTTGTCACCCTTATTCTGTAAAAAAATTATATTAATGGTTACTATGTAGTCAAACTTTTTGAGACAAACTTGTTCCAAAAACGTACATTACGTTACGCCAATAATTATAATTATTTCCGAGTGCTTTTTTAATCTTTTAATGCGAAAAATGTTAGACTGAGTGAACAGTACTCGTTATCTTTCTGTGAGTCACAAATTTCTAACTATTGTTTATTCCAGTTATAAACAATCTTCATCGTGGTACGCTGCAGCTTACGAAATTTTATCTATGGGTGATAATAGGTTAAGTGCGGTTTTAAATGTTTTGTTTTGGTCTCGAATTTAAACAACTAACTATAAAAGCCAGACATCAAGTCTGGCCTGTGTCTTTCTTCTGTTAGTATAACCACAGAGTAAGGAGTATCTTTACTCATGTGGTTACACACAAGAAGAGCAATTCTTGTTTATTTAAAGCGACGAAGATTACGTTATTTTGATTTATGAGTATTTTGGAGATGTATTTCAAATGTTCTCTCTTTAACGTGAATATAGATTAAGTTATTACAAAAAGCGCAAGTCCGATTGTGCGTTGACTACTGCTGTACATTTGGACTGTTGGTGTAAAATGCTACCTAGAACCTTTGGATTAAGTGGAGATGTGGGTTAAGAGGATTATTGGTAACTTCGATTTGATTAAAACCGGTCTTCTACAACGGGCACAACTGCAGTGTCGTAAATGCTCTCGGTTTTCTTTCTGATACTTTTTGGAAAGTCTTGAAGGAATTACTTAACTTACTTAACTTTTATCTCATCCGTCTAACGTCCAATAACCAGAAACTCAGTGGGTCACCTTGTATTATTGTCAATAATGTACGTATTTGACCAATCGTTTTGCTTTGACTTTCGTAATGTGAATAAAAATTAAATTTTTATTCACATTACGAAATTTTTTATTTTTATTTACAGTCCATCAAAAGTTTACTGCTGAACATAGGCGTCCTCCATGGATATTAATTACGCTTGGCGGGCAGTGGCGAAGCTAGGGCTCCAAACTAGGGCAAGCCCAAGATATGGCTTTGTTGTTTTAGCAGTTTAATAAAAATACACCAATCTTGATCTGTCTCCACTCTTTAGTTTCATATTCAGTGCTGTCAAGGACGTGTTTAACAAAGCACACAGAAAGCATACTACCGCTAGATAGATTGTATGACATATGCAATTGCACACCTTCGGTTTTGAAAAGAGCCGTTTGGGTTTGCTTGAGATATTTACAAACAATACAATACATGAACAAAAGAAAAGCATAGACAAAGTACAAACAAACTATGTACAAAGTTAAAAAAGGGACGCCTGGCAGATGTGAAACCACGAAATTATTTTGTTTAAGTTATATGCATAAAAGAACAGATTACGACAGGAATTAGATAGTTATAATGGGAAGATAAAGCTTTGCTAATTTTTTACCATAAAATAATGACTATTTATTATATAATTATTCATTTTCAATTTATAATAAACCGTACAAAATGATATTCAATTCATAATAAACCGTACAAAATAATATTTTTAAACTCATATGGTAATATAAATATTAAATTAGCCGATAGTGTATTTGTACCACCTAGCGTAATCTTTAGGTACCATCGTGAGAATCAACCAATTTTCGTTCGATAAAATGACTTTACCTATAGAATTAAGTAGATGGCGCTATTAAAATTTTATATACTGGAAATAACTCAAGGGAGTATTCTTTAAAAACCTCAATACATTCTTCTGTATTCTTTTGATTTATTACATTAACATTTGGGCTTCACGTTAAAAAATATTGTAACACTTATTTCCTATAAAATTAAACCTAGGTGTCTCATATTTTATGCTCCGTTCAAAATGATATTTTTAATTCATATGGTAATATAAATACTGAGTTATTAAACCTTTAAATACGCCTAACTTAATTAAACTTTAATACTAAAGAGTCCTGTACCTATATTTAAAGTATGAAGAAATGTTTATTGAATATTTTTTTAAAGATTTTACCTTTTCCTCGCCGATTAGCACTTCAACACACTTGTATTCATCACAATGAACACTATTATCCTCCCATTTTCACTGAAAATCTTTGAAAAAGCATAAATTTTTAACAAACACAACAAAAACAAACATAAACATTGAAATGTGAAGTGAACTTGCATACGAATGGCCCGCGCCCCATTCGCTAGTCGCTAACGCACTCCTAAACAACTTCAGGGTAAAGCCAGGCTTGTGGCTCAATAGTAATTACTATATAAACATTTTGTAGTTATATTTCATTAGAGAACATTTTGCCACAGGTTAGAAAGGGAGCGATCGTCTTCTTGAAAATCCGGTAAAAAGCCCACGCGTGCAAGGGTGACAACGAATCGCTCCATTCAACTCTCCTTATATGTTCCTATGACATCAGTATTCCTAAGGCTACGAGATCGAATAGAGTGCGCGGGAAATTTGAAATAGTTTAAAACAGTTGACGAGTTATTTTATTACTTGATATTATTGATTGATTCAGCTTGATAAGGCAAGCCGGGCTTCTGGGCTTCTATAGAGGCTTCGCCACTGTTGGTGGGCGGGTAACCGTAGATTTTTATTATTTTCATTTGTAAGAAAGACGCTATTGTATAAAAACAGTTACTATTGTATAAGATACTATTATATAAAAACGGCTAATTCTTCTGTTAGTAGATTTTTTCCTTTAAATTTTCGGACATCAAGCGCGAGCGTGCATCAGTCACCCGAGTTGCCTCTGGATATAAGGGCTGGACTATACGCTACTCCAATTACGAAGTCCCTTTTGACACTTCTTAGAACGTAACTCTTCACGTTTCGCATAATTTGAAATAATAATCATTTTTTGTTCATGGTCGTAAATCATCATTTAAAAATGGACAATCAATCTAAATCATTATACAATTAATTCACACACAATCAACATATTGTTTTTAGACATCGTGCTCAAAATAATTAAAACTTTAAAAGATAATAATATTTTACTGCCGTTTTGCGTTTACGTTCTATAGTTTTATTTTTACTTTTTTACATAGTGATGTAACTAAAAGAATCGTATAAAATCGATTGTAGACAGATTCTTTTCGCGAGTGAAAATCTGTCAACATTGCGTCCACCTCACGAGTGAAGAAGCCTTGTTTACGATACGCGTGTTCAGTTTAGTTGATTTTGTTGTGTTTTAATTTCTTTCTTGTTATAGTAGTTATAACTGTTTGATAATTCTTTCGTTGTTATTAAGTTTTTTTTATTTATAAACACTATGGCCGAAACTGAGACCACTAAAAGAACAGTGATGCGCAGTCAAGCGCGAGAGTTTGTAGTACGCCTACAAGATTACTTTGAAAGAGAGTATCAGAATGGTTGTCCATTGTTGCCACTTTCACAAGTGACTAACCGAGTAAGTGCAGCTCTTGGTACTAGTCGAAAAACTATTTCCCGGATAAGTAAGGAAAAACATGGTAAAGATTTAATGGAAGATAACAAATTAAAATCGCCACTTAAGAAAAAAGTTAGAAGATCGATATTTACACATATCGACAATTTTGATAACGACGCCATTAGAAACCATATCTGTTGCTACTATAGTAGGAACGAATTGCCGACTCTCGATAAATTGTCAAATACTTTACGAGAATCTGGACTGTTTCACGGCAGTAGAACTTCTTTCTGGAGGGTTTTAAAAAATGTTGGCTTTTCTTGTAAAAAATATGATAAAAGGCGGATTTTGATGGAACGTAGAGATATAACTTTAGCCAGATTTAATTTTCTAAGATCATCTAAGTCCATTGCCGTCTGGAGTAATGTTATATTTCTAGATGAGACGTGGCTAAACGCTTATCATACAGTTGGCAAGATAGGGACAGACGACACTCCTCACTCCTCCACAAAAGTACCTAGTGGCAAAAGCGAACGCTTAATTATTTGTCATGCGGGTTCCATGAAGGGATTTGTTCCGAACTGCCTCTTGGCCTTTAAATCTAAGAAAACTGTGAAATACCACGAAGAGATGAATTTTGTTAAATTTAAGAAATGGTTTTGTACCTTATTGACCAACTTGAATGAGCCATCGACGATCATTATGGATAATGTACCGTATCATTCAGTACAAATAAGTAAACCTCCAACTTCTAGCAGCAAAAAAGCCGATATTGTGAAATGGCTGAATGACAATAATATTGTTGCTGACATGTCCATGTTAAAAGTTGAGCTGTTGCATTTGGTTGCTATAAATAAGCCAGCTAGACCAAAATACGTATTGGACGAAATGGCTAAGGAAGCCGGACTCAATGTAACGCGCCTTCTACCATTGTCAATACAATGCCATAGAATTGATTTGGGCGCAAATTAAAAGCAATAATTTAAACAAATCTTTTTTATAATTTATTTTTACCTATTTTAACATTTTATCTGTTGCTATATTAACACGCAAACCTTTATTTTAGGTTATGTGGCTCGTAAAAATACCAGCCCACCGTTTACTGCAAACAAAATGCTGTCATTGTTGCAAGAAGCTTGTGATAGTGTTACTGCCGCGAATTGGGAAAGTGTGGTTTTACGAACAAAAAACTTGATTTTCGCTGATTGGGACAGAGACATACATATCGATGCCGTCATAGATAACCAAATTATAATAAATACAGGGGATTCTACAGACGATGATGTGGGTGATGACGACGATGCCGACCGTGAAATATCGATTTCGGCTAGTGATGATGAATAAAAATATCATGTAATATTATCTAATTAAAATTAAAAAACAGTTTTAGGTATAAATTTTAATTTGATGCTAATCCTTTTTCTGTCAATACGATTTTAATTTGTTCGTTATAGTAATCGAAGATCAATATCGTCAAGTATCGACTGTAGTGGTACTTGATTATTGATATCTGTCAAATGGGACTTCGTAATTGGAATAGAGTATAAAAACCAGTGCTATCACTGAGTCCGGTCCGTATCGCAGTTTCATGCTGCAGCACAGGGTATTTTTATATGTTTTTTCTTAAATTTATAATGTTGTTAAATAATTACTTTTAATTTAGTTTTATTTATCTTTTTGCATTTGATTACTTTTTACTTATGCAGCGCGCTTAAACTGGAATAAAATGCATTTCTTTCTTTCTTTAATTCTCTCTATTGCCCATCTACTTTGTTTCTCTCTGTCGCTCCACCGGTCACGTCAATAGCTTTTAAAAGTATTTTAGAAAAAAGATCTTTAATGACATGCCATGAGCAATAAAACCTTCTTTATCACAATCTCACTGTAGTCTACTGCTGATACGCATACTTCTCATTGTAAAGGGAATTTGCCGTAATCGCACCGGGATTGACGAATGCAGTAACATTTTGCACTTTTTTACTGTCTTTTTGATTTATATTTTAAGTTTTGAGACAGGATATTTTACATTTGGTTCAGACTAGATGATTTCTAGGTCGTAGGAGTCCTTTTCTGCTTAGGAGTCCGTCTGGATAAGAAGCAACCTGTTACTTATTCTTCCAAATAGCATGGTCTGCAATGTGTGTGATGTGTTCTAGTCTGAATAATAGAGAGGGCCTGTATAATTACAAGCTGTTAGGTGTTCCGTATAAGTCCTTAGAGGTGACAACACATCTGTAGTTTTATTTGACGAAAGATGGCTACTGGTAGACTGCAGTGGTCTCTTTTTATAAGGTGGACTTTTGGTTCGATTGTTAACTCAATTTTATTTGAAAAAAAATGACCCTGCAGGTCATTTCTGAATCATCAAGCTAATTCAATATCAAAGCGTTCCAAATTCTACTTATTGAAAAAAAAATTTTTGAAAACCACGTTTTTTTTAACTTGAATATATCACGAACAAATCCACCGATTTTGATGTGATTTACGGAAATCGACGCAATTTTTTCAGCTTAACAAAAAAATTGGTTTCACGAAAATTTTGCAAGTTGTTTTGAATAAACACTTTTTAGAGATTTCTTTCATCAACGATATCTCGAACGAATCCAACCGATTTTGATGCAGTTTACGTTTTACGTTTACGTTTAGTTTAAGAGCTGATTAGATTATAGAATTGATCAAAACAAGGGTGTCGAAGTTATTCTAAGAAAACTCCTTTCTGAAAATTGCAAATACTCGAATTTTCGAGGTTTTTCTCAGAATCAATCGTGACGATATCGGTTTTATTTCACAGAAAATCTAAGTTCAGCCAGGCTCTTCCATATGCCGAAAACAGCTTTTCGATCGGACACTGCGTTACAAAGTTATGAGATATTTACGTGTTTTTAGAATTTTTTAGTGGATTTTAATATATCCACGGTGATAGAGGGGATTAATTATATATCAGTTGCATTTTAATAGTTAATAGTTAGCTTGGTAAAAAAAACGTAAAGTAACAGTGTGTAGACGTCCGACTGCTAGGAACAGGTCTCATCTACTTTCTAAGGGCTTCGCAGCAGGGAATCGAGCCGCCTTAGTGCGAGTTGCTGCACTTCAGATGTCTTCGAAATATTTTTAGTAATAGCTAATATACTGGTTTCCTTACGATGTTTGTCATTATTTTTAAACAATATTATCAGCGCTTAAAATCAGAAATTATTACAGTGACGCCGTTTGAGATGGAACTCTGTTTGCTATTAGGAAAATTTTAATACAAGCGCTTATTTCCTGAGATTGATAACAATTTAATATCATAATAGGTAAAAAATATACTAAAACGATTTAGAAAACGAAATTTGATTTAACAATGATATTCATTTACCGTGTAGTAGTGTAGTGCGAATATACCTACAATACCTAAGATGTTTTTAATGTTAGTCTTTATACAATATCCCATATCGTCTCGTCCGTGTCGTAAGAGGCGACAGAGGGAAACTGTAACAGAAAAATCTTCCTGATAAAAACAAAAAACATATAAAAATTGCGGTTGCCAATCCGCCGGTCAAGCGTGGCAACTGTGGCAAAAACCCCTCAGCGGAAATCTCTTTGGAGGAGGTATATGTTCAGCAGTGGACTCTTATAGACTGTTATGAAACGGATTCATTGATTGTTATTTTGTTTACCTTTAAGAAGAATGTATAATTTATCGCGCATACAAGCAGGCTGAATGTAAATACATTCAGCCTGTATTTCGGTACATTGACCTTAACGTGAGGTTATTATACTCCACCAAATCAAAGAAATACCTTAAAAATTTATTGGGCATTACAACTGAAAAATCGATACCAACAATATTCGATTCTTAATAGATATTGATATCTCGATTCTTTAGAGTTGGTAATAATTTACAGTTTTATCTAGTTTCAATTAGAAACAGATAACTCAGGACACAAAATTTATCAGTTTTTTTTTCATATTTATTGCTTACTGCTAACTTTTAGAGATGAAGTTATAATATAAATTAGAGACTGCACTAGATGAAAACATATTTATTTAATCCTTTACTACAACTAGTTGAGCTGTCGTCATCATCATCGTTCTTAAGGGGAAATATAACCTCAAATGGCTTGGCAAGATCCTCCGTTATGCCGAAAGTATTGCAGCATTAATTTTGAAATAAATATATGGTAAAGTTGAGGATTAATGTTAAAGTTTATGTTAGACGAAAACACGATTCCGTAAAATTTTCTCGATAGAAAAAAAATCCAAAGTTACCTCCAAACTGAACAATAAACCGCTGTTATTAATAAAATACTTTAAATAAGATCATGAAACTTTGCATACTAACTGAACTAACTATAAAGCAGTGCCTATGTTATTTACTTTTTTTAAAATACCATTATTTTCACTGTAAAAAAAAATTACCTATGCTATCGGCGCGTAAGCTTGATTGCTGTCGCCCCGTTAGTATCGCTCCGGCTTTTGAAGGGAGAAGTTGTGTCGCTTACGATCAGAATACACATTACGCAACAGGAAGACGTAAAATTAAAATGGGAAATAACCGTTATAAAAATAAGAAGCGACTGGGTTGGCGTTAAGAAACAGGCATAAATATGATAAACCTAATGAAATAAGTATCTAACGTCCTATCTACTTAGAATATTAGTGATTACAAACATGTCGGTACATAGCATACGACGCGCGGGGAAGTGGGGCCGAAATTAGAATTTGAGCTGACTTACTCTAACCTCTTAACATTAAATATTTTTTGATTTTTATAATAAATTTAAGCGACTAAATTTATTATAAAAATCAAATAATATTTAATGTTAAGAAAGATAGAATAAAAAAAAACTGCGGTTTCCAACCACATTGCCAAGCGTGGCAACTATGGCATATGTCTCATCTATGTGGCTGTAACGGTAACGGCAATACATTTAAAATTAATGACTTTCATAGTCGTCCATAACAATTTTCTTTGGTTTGGAGAAATCACTTTGGCCCAGTGATCGCTTGTGTAATACTTGCATTTTCTACAAATCCTCTTCTGGCTGATCCTACATGGCAAACAATGAGGCCCGCACTTTTTCTCACGGTCCACGTGTCCACGTCACCTATCTGTTTGTTGGTCAGCCATGTTTCGTTAATGAATATAACGTTGTACAAATTAGTTATATTTTTTAATTTCTCGTAAAACGTTCCTTTACAAATGGTTGATAAAGTGACTATATTGTCATTGTACCAGCCGGCATCTTCTAAGCTTGTTTGCAACTGCGCCCCTGTGGGATTCACAGATGATAAAATATTTGATTTGTTTAACTCATGACTTATAAATTCAGTTCTAAAAATAAAAAAAGACGTGTGGCACTCGGGGACTGCCGCGGTAAAGCTATTGCATAGCATTTTGTATCAACTTATGCAATTATAATTATTTATTTATTTTATTTATGCAGTATTTCTTTTTTTTGATATTAATTCAAGTTACACTTTTTGAGCGTGGTGACCGATAAGAAAACAATTTTTTTTCTTTTATTAAATAAATAAATAATAAATGTACTTTGTTCATTCATATTCAAAACACTTTATACACAAATTTTACAAGTACAGCTATTCACTGTTGTACATAAATACCTATACACCTATATACTTTCTCATAAACAGCTGCTTATGTATTCTTCCGATTTCGGAGCAGCTCGTCTCGATTCGTGCGAGCTTCGTAGAGTCGTACAATACGTCTAGTTGCACGCACACAAACACCGTGTCGAAGACTGCTGAAAAGAAACGACGTTAGACAATGCACGGTCTTTAAGCCACACCTCCGTGCCCGTCGGAGTGGGGAGCGTGAGGTTTTTTCGTTACGGAATAAATTTCTGGATTCGGTCCCCGCGCTCAAGGCCCGCGATAGAAGCTATGCAATAGCTTAATAAAATAATCAAATAATGAATTTAAAAATGTTAAGGTTCGATTATTTGAATATTTTTACCGATTATTCGTATTAGAATGAATTTGAATCATCCAAGCACAATGGTAAAGTGTATAGCGACGTATCATTGAAACAACGTCAAGCATAAAATTTGATTCTGGTTATTATTTTTTGATTTTGCTTTGTTTGTAATATTCGAATTTAAGTTAGTGATAAGGAACTTTATATTCTGTTTTAATGAAATATAGATAAGTCATTGGACAAGTCAAGGTAAAAGGTCATTTTAAATCGTATAAGTAAATATCGTGTAAGTACGCTTGTACTAAGTTATTGCAGAATGATTAAAAATCAAGGGTTATTTGGTTGAGTATAGTAAGTACTAGAACTAGAAGTCATTTTGAGGTATTATTGTCTCAGGCACGTTCTGATGTACTACCGACAGCTACTGCAGTCCAGGGATGTATTCTACAAATTCACTTTAAAAAAAATTAAAAATCGTCTCGAAGCTAACAGACTTAAGTTTGGGATCGCTCTTAAAAATCTCTTAAAGGATTTGTAAAATCATAAAGTCTAAAATTAAAACGCCGAACATAATTTTTTTTAATTCGCCTGACCGCCGTACGGTACAGCAATAAGTAATTAATAAATAATTTCTCTGTGCGTAAAGCTGAACCAAGAAAATTGAACTTTTTACAGGTTGTATAAAACTAAATTTACGGATTCTGTCGAGAATCCGTTTATTTAGTTTTATTCAATGTGTAGTGTTCGCGTAAATTTAAGAAATCATTATTTTTACAGGTTGTTTGTGATAAATGATAATGCTATCAAATGGTTCAAAATACCTTTAATGCGGTATATTTAAGGCTAATTTAAAAAAAAATCAATAAATGATGTTTATGTTCTGTTTCGAATTAATTTGACCTTTGAAATGAGTTCGATGTACAAACCCTATTGTTTGCATTATATCGTCACTTCCGATCGTTTAATTGTTTCAAACGTTTGGCAACATCGCGCTCCGGTTTCACCGGACGCAGCGTATTTGTCGGCCGACATTTAGGACGCGAACTTATAAGAGAAAATAGGGCTACCAGCCGTCGACAATTGGCAGAATGTCAAATCTCCATTATCTGTAATAATAATATCGAATCTGAAATAAGTTAATTTAGAAAAAATGGATAGTGGAAGTTAAAGTCGTATTTGATGTGAATATTTATATTAACATCAAATACGACTTTAAACGTTTTAACGTTTCAATAATATATCATCAACATCATTACAGTCCTTTACAATTTCACTGCATTGGTAGGTATTCCATGGATGCTATACAGAACCCTATGTCTTCCATGTTTATTTTAAGACTCTGTTAGAAGATACTATTGAGTATTTACTATTATATATTGATTATTTTAGTCATTGAGCATAATACCATAGAATAGAATAGAATAATGTTTTATTAAATATAGATTACATATAATTCTTATTGAATGCCATTTTTTTACTTTACCACTGGTTCGGGAAAAAACCTCTGTTCTGGGAAAAACCAGCAAGAAACCCAGTGGGACTTTATTTTTACATAATTTGTTTTGGAAACAGCTTGGAAGCGACCACCTCATTCCCAGGCGTTATTATCAAATATGTATTCATTATATTATTGTAATAACTCGTTTTATACAGTTTGGTTTAATAAAATATTTACATGTGGCAATAGAGAGACCTTGTATATTTTCTGGGACTTTGTTTTAATAGCGTATACATTGCCCCAAGAATAAATCACTGATTATGTGGAGTCGAGAAACTGGTATCACTAGGTTGTGTTTGTCCCTAGTGTTTACAGAGTGTATGTCACTTTTTTGCACTAAAACTACCTTCGTTTTTGTGAATACATTAAATTTTCATATATATACCTACAGGCCAAACGTAATATGTTTATTTCTTTAAAATTTGCTCTGACAGAAATCTTGGTTTTAGGTTGTAAATGACTCTCTTCTGTTAAAACTAACGTATATAGTTTCTAAATCAGCCGCATTTACCCAAAGCAAAATCTCATAATCCTTAAACCTTATCTAGCGATTCTGCCATAATGACTATGTCGTCGGCAAATCAGAAGTGAGTAATTTGGTCGTCGTTGTTGCTGATCCGTCTTACAAATAATGAATACTATTCTTAAACTTTTTTTTTGTATTCTTGTCCCTTTTGTATCTGGCAACCCTAAAGATAAAGTCGTTTCTAATGTTGACTGTGTTGAAGAAATGTCGGGAGAGTTAGTTACTTTTGTGGAACGTTACGGTCAGTGGTTGTAACTTGTAACCGGACGGTGTAGGATAGCTAAATCTATCTGGTGGGAAACTGTAGCTGAGGGCTTTTTATAGGTACTTCATAGCTAAGAACCTAATGTTAACAGTTATATATACTTTGTACCTGTCATATCGATATACATAGTTAACTGTTTTTTTTAATGTTTAAGGATTAATTCTCACATGCTTACACCTACACTTTAAACACTATAGTTTCATTACGAAGGGAAAGTGGGATGTCAATCAGGTGTAAAATCAAGTGCGTAGTCAAAGGGGAATGCCCACTCTTCATAGACACTTCGGCCATGAGTGCCCACATATAAAAGCATATAGATATGATAATATGTAATTAAAACAATGAAATGGTAAAGGAATTGCTTTAAAAAAAGTCGGGGTTTTGAAAATATTTGAAGTTTTTATTTTCACAAATGCAGTTTTTTTAACAACTATTTTTATCGATTTTATCGCGTTTTATTTCTTTGATTTTTAATTCCAGACGTTTCGGGTGCTTTCCAGCACCCATGGTTACGGCAGACTGAGATGACCGACGTCCCAATGTCAGTGTTAACCCGGAGTACCTTCAGATTTTTAATTTTTATTTATGGTCCGATCTACAGAATGAACTTACTGTGTCTTGAAGTCTTGCAGTGGTATGCTTGGGTTTAATTTTAATTTCATTAATTACAGGGTCCTAAGCAGGTGGTAGTACCAAGCCTCCTTCTCTATTGAAAAAAGAATTTATATATTAGATATTATATAGAATTTATATAATAAAATACACTTTACGACTAATAGTGATGACTTGCAATTCTAGCCCTAAGTAAAGATCAGCTAGGGCTTAACTTTATTCCTTTCATAATGCTGCTCCTCTGGTTATTACAGAGTTCTATCCGGTAGCAACCATTAAATCTTATATGCTCACCATAATAGTAGCGAGCTTGCTTTAATTGGTATGTGACACAGGCAATTAATATTAAGTCGCTGTAAGTTAAAACAGGAAATTCCCTAACATTTTAAAGTCTTCATTTATATTTCTAAAGTCTGCCTGCCCTAGCTCTATTTAGATTGTTTTCCCTAGCATACTCAGAAAAATCATTATTTGTCTCCATATTTTGATGAACTATTTCAAGTATTTGAGCCGCATCATCCCTGTCCCTTATTTTTGTGTGGAATTTATTAACTGTAGCAGAAGCCACATCAGTCTATCATCAAATGTGTAGAAGTCCTGTTAAAGTAATTTTGATGAAATATTTTAAATTCAGTTTTAAAAATGCCATTCACGACCTCTACTACCCATATCGACACATAGTCACGGCTCTGGATTTATTAGCATATCTTGTCATTAACTGAGATTCACCATCTGCTGGAGACATTGCTGCGACCCTTAGACATCCACATCTATCCTCGATTACAAATCAAAATGCTGATGCGTTGTCACCCGTGAGGACTAAGATCATTTTCTCGTTTCCAGTAAAAATGGTCTCCGGTTCTCTACACTCACTATACAAAACACAGCAGCATTAAGCTACTATTTCAAGCTGGTATTCTGTGAGAGGGTGGTCCTTCCCCAGTCAAGCCGACCCATTCATGCTACAACTATACTTCTAATATAACTGCAGCATGGCTCTACCAAGTATAACACACATACATAGTAATTGTCACTATGTATGTTTGTTATCGCAAAATGTAGTTAATCACAAAAGAGACAAACTCGCAATGCTGATGGAACTGTTACAACCAGGTAAAAAACATTGTGCTTTTAAAAAATTAGTTAGCAGTACACTGTGTGATGTATGATCTAAGCTTTGTTGTTCTGGGTGCAATACATTACTCACTTCAGATTGCAACGAGGACGGACTAGATGATTCAGATGGTTCCCGTTCTGCAGTTGAACATGATGTTATTCTATCAGTTCATTGCCAGCAATTATGATATACACGGCATGACAACTGAAATAATGTAAAATACAAAAAATGAAGTCAAAGTGAAAAAATAAAAATAAAATAGATTTGTTTATTTCAAACTCAAATATAAATAAAATATTTATCAAGTTAAATGTTACTGCACAAGGACGGATTTAATGCCCTATATTATTTAATAATTAAGGCCTGACAGACTACCAGCAGTCCAAAAACAATGAAAAATCAACTGTCTCCTTTCTTGGTAGTTGATAAAACTGGTCAATCTCATAAATAAGCTAGTATGTTTGTCAGATATAGCTAGGGCAGATGTGAAAAAATAAAACAAGTTCTTGAGTTGATATACAATCAGTGTAAAAACATGTATAATTATCAGATATATGGATCACATTTAATAAATTGAAAAATGTTAAACACTTACCTCACGTAGCGCAAATAATTCCTCACGTAGAAAATCGAACCCAAACAATGTGTGTGATCTTATTCTCATAAGTGTCAGTGCCACAGCTGATGTATACATGTTCAAGACGAACTATTGGTGCATTTTGCGAGTGCCACACTACACGTTCACTGTACTCGAAACTTGTACCTAATAAAGAAGCTACAATTATTATATTGATATTATTCAAGTAAACTCAGTTATAAAGCATTTCTTAGAGGAAGACATGCCACATCGTGATATGTACCAACTATTTACCTGCTGTGTTCGAACCAATTGTTGAGAGATCAACAATTGCATTTTCCAACAAAATAAAATAACACGATACTAACACGCAATTGAATTCTTGTGACATAACAGTGACAGCGGCCTACGTGTCAGATCCGATGTTGCCACTTAACTGTCATAAAATCTATGAAATGATATCGATTTTTATTCGATTAATAATATTATAAAAAGAATAATCTTTGACGCGTTTTAAGTTCTGCACGCTTTTTAAAATATAATTTCCTTTATTTATTGAAACTCTATTTCAAATGTATTTTTAAGAACAGTTAGCTTGTGCTGTATTGTTTTGTTATGCTTTAGAGAATTCGTGGTAAATCAGCTGGAAATTAACTTCTTGAATTATCATAACATGATTCCATTTTAAATGTTATGTTAAAAACAGATAAGAATAACAGTTAACTTGTGCAGTAGCGTTTTGTTATACTCTAAAGAATTCTTGGTAAATCAGCTAGTAATTCGCTTGTTTAATTATCATAACTATAAATGTGAAGGTTGTCAATGAATTCAACCGAGCCTATAACAACGGTTGTTTTAGTTTTTAACGGTTGACTGCCGCTTTTGATGACTTGAAATGGATAAAAACCTATTTTGCGCAATAAGTTTTTTCTCTTTGGTAATGAATAAACCACAGAAACCCCCATAATGTATTATAGTCCTTTTTTTTAGATACAAGTAGCACATTTTAAAGAACCGCAAAAACAACTTTGTTATTTATACAAACACTATGAAAAACAAAATAATTTGTTGCTGGCGATAATGATAGTGGTATTTTGACTCGATTTAAAATATATGCTTGTTACTACTGAACTCTTCATGGGCCTGCGAGTCCGACTCGCACTCAACCACTTTTTTTCAACATTTAGTTTTATTCTAATAAATAGTGTTTTCGTTTAAGCGGAGCTCTTTTACTTTAGATTTATTACCTCTTTATCTATAATAATCAATCTGAGTAAGTAAAGTGTGTAAATACGATTCTTAAATTGTAAAAATAATAATTGAATTTGAACATCTTAGGTAGGTATTTAGTTTTATTTATTTAGAAAATATTAATCTCACAATCATTTATTGTAAAAATATAAATTTATCACACAGCGAACGCCCTCATTAGCAATGTAATGGTGAAAGAATTTTCAAAATCGGTCTAGTAATTTTTGAGATTAGCCAAAAAACGTATTCATTGAAAGTAGCGCCCTCTATAATAAAATTAACCCTATATTGGATATCAAAAATTATACATAACAATCTAGTGGTGAAAGAATTCTCAAAGTTGGTCAAGTACTTTACGAGTTTAGCGAATAAAATATTCTTTGATAGTAGCGCCCTCAATAATAAAATGCATCCTACGTTTTAAGCACCATAGCAAAAAACGATTCAACATAGCCTAACCCGCACACACATTAAAAACATAACCATCCTTTTTCGTCTGTAGTCGGATAAACAATTGGTTAATAACGGTTGCGTATCGACTGCTTTGGATAAATATCCATTGTCAACGGTTATTTTAAACCTATATCATAACATCGTAATAATTATCGAAAAATTATATAAGCATTGTAATAATGACACCATAAGTAATCGATCGAAAAGGGGAATCGATTTTTTTAATGATTTTTGTGATTGGCAACATTTTTTATTTTATTCACAGACTAATGAATTACGTATTTACCTAATTTTATTTTTATCTTTTCGGTACTTTTAATTTGTGCAAAAATATTCCCATTGTTTTAGGATAAATGAATACCGCGATTTATAACCATAAATAAAGATATATTTTTTTAACAAATGCACATTGTTGGGCGTTCCATGGCCTAATATGGGCATCTCCCTTTGTTTTTATTTTTATAGAAGAGGGGGCTAGCGCGCATGCGGCTCACTTGATCGTAAGGGCTCCCACACAAAACTGCGATGCGATGCGATGCGATGCCGCATCGCAGGAACTTGCGATGCGAATTTCTGCGATACGATTTTGTGCGGCAAACCGTTTGGTAGGGCAACCATACCTTCAAGTGTATTCAGCCGTATTGGACGTGTTTTTAGGAAGCGTAAGATGGATCGCAAAAAGATTATTGCACTGCTGTTATTGTTAAATAGATATAAAAGAAAAAGAAGATTCTGGTTCATCCATTTATTACGATTATGAACTCGGATGGGAACTATTTTACTCGAAAGTATTATGGGTTGAGAACTGAAGAAGATAAATTTTTTGAAGATAATTTTCTTAATAAATTTATTTTTATAATGTTCATCACTTGTGTCCGAAAGGACGGGGCGCTCCTCAATTAAAGATATTAAAAAATCTACATCATATTCCGCCATTCTATAAATAAAGAAGGCGGCGCAGGCGCCGCGCGTCTTTCTCTAAAGCTGTCTCAGAGCGGACTAAAAGTCTTTTAAAACGGGGCGTCACCAAGTATGACGTAATATCGCAGGAATGCGCGATGCGAATGAGATCGGACGTTCTTGCGGTGCATTCGTGCGAGTTCGCAGATATTTGCGATGCGATGCGAGTTCGCAGTTTTGTGTGGGAGCCCTAAGTGACTACCGCCGCCCATGAACAACCGCAACACCAGGGAAATTGCAGATGCGTTGCCGGCCTTTTAGAAAAGAGTAAACTCTTTGCTTGGAGGTCCCTAAGTCTTAATTTATACGAGTCCGGGCCACGTTGCAGCTGTTAAAGATCACGCTCTCACAGAGTACCAGTGACGAGAACCAAACCACCATATTAAACTAGTAACTACACATTTCATCCTTTGAGGTGATAATGCATCTGGATTTTTGTAGTCGAGGGCAAGCTTCTTAATCATGCAGGTTCGGCCTCATATAGTTCTCATCTCTGCGCCGGAGGACCCCAGTATCAGCCCTTTCCACTTGATCGCGGAACGGAGAGTATCCCGAATCGTTGAGAACCAAGTTCTTTTCAATCGGCTTCACTGGTCTTGCGAAAAGACGTTGCATCTCTGTGTTTCTTCTATCGCATATATCGTGTGGAGTGCTCGGAGTGCTGAACTACACCGTCGTACACTGCGACAGAATTCGAAAATTCATAATGATTTCTTATATGTTAACCAGTACGGACTGGAAATCGAAAATTCATCTTCGGACCTGCAAGAAAAGAACGCACTCCTTTCTAAAAGACCGCCAACTCACTTGCGATTGCCTTAGTGTTGGAGATATTCATAGGCGACGAGGATCACTTACCATCCAAAAAGACACGGATAGATTTAGAGTTGCCTATGGATCACAGTGTACTCTTTTAATTACGTACACTGTGTGCTCGTTGCACCCTCACATGTACAAAAAGGCTAGAAAAACACAATGTGACACAAATATCTGTTACATAACGGTGTTCGTTTAATAATAGTATTTGGGGTTACCCAACCATTGCTCTGTGTAAAATTTAATTCCATTTAATCGGTTCGAAAGACAGGAGCTAATTATGAACGGTGGAAGAAAAACACGGGAGTCATATTTCGGACTTCCGTTCTGCTTTAGGTGTACTTGCGTTCTGGTATTTAAGGGGAAATATAACCTCAAATGGCTTAGCAAGATCCTCCGTTATGCCGAAAGTATTGCAGCATTAATTTTGAAATAAATATATGGTAAAGTTGAGGATTAATGTTCAGGTTTATGTTAGACGAAAACACGATTCCGTAAAATTTTCTCGATAGAAAAAAAATCCTAAGCTACCTCCAAAATAAACAATAAACCGCTGTTATTAATAAAATACTTTAAATAAGATCATGAAACTTTGCATACTAACTGAACTAACTATAAAGCAGTGCTTATGTTATTTACTTTTTTTAAAATACTATTATTTTCACTGTAAAAAGAAATTACCTAAGCTATCGGCGCGTAAGCTTGATTCCTGTCGCCATGTTAGTATCGCTCCGGCTTTTGAAGGGAGAAGTTGTGTCGCTTACGATCAGAATACACGTTACGCAACAGGAAGACGTAAAATTAAAATGGGAAATAACCGTTATAAAAATAAGAAGCGACTGGGTTGGCGTTAAGAAACAGGCATAAATATGATAAACCTAATGAAATAAGTATCTAACGACCTATCTACTTACAGTATTAGTGATTACAAACATGTCGGTACATAGCATACGACGCGCGGGGAAGTGGGGGCGAAATTAGAATTTGAGCTGACTTACTCTAACCTCTTAAATACTGGTAACCTGAGATGCATTGTTTTTTCTAACATCACTCAATTCATTGTGACCTATGAAGACACAATAAGATAATTTTAATTTTCTCCTACAGGCTATCTATTCTGTCCTATTGGTATTTTGCCTATAATTGGGCGTTTTCACTTTGGCCAATCACGATACCGATCTGATACCGAAAGACATTATCGGTAATACATATATACTACTACTAAACGCTTATCATACTGTATTTCATGTCACTGATATTGGTGCTGACATAATTTATAATATTATCACACTGTTTTATATTACTTTAATATACTCGTATCATTTATCGTATTTATATATAGATTAAAAAATCGTATTTAGATTATCTACGATCTTAGGGACTCTTAATTTTATAAGCGCTCGTCTTAAAATTTCATTACACCTGCGCGAATCGTGTGTGATCCCCGCCGACACTTGCGAAATTGTAGTATTTAATGAAATATTAAGTTCCGATTTACCATGTTCTCGGTTATGAAGGAAACGTGAAAAAATCTGCATAACTGTGTTATAAAAAATCTCGATGACCTGGCAGCGTGGCGGACTCTTACCTATATTCTGGCGTATTTGAATAGTTTACGATTATATCCTAAATTTTATGTCATGATTTAATTCTACCAGAACACTAATTGCCGTTAGATGGCGATATAAAAAAATCCATCCCGTAGTAAGTCCAGCTCCGAAAAATAATAATTATTTCTATAGCAACTATTGCTCACTGGCGATGCTGAATTCCACCTATACACCAAAGCTAAATAGGCACTGAAATTTGGGCAAACGCTTTAAAGAACCACATTTAGGTTTAGCGAGTAGGTAATTTAGTAAAGCCCTAGCAAGAAAGTACGACGTAAATAAACTTTGAATCTAAAATACTCATTAAAGTTTCTTTAAAAATAATTATTTCTTACCGTGACCGTGGGTGCTGGAAAGCACCCGAAACGTCGGGTATTAAAAATAAAAAATAAACGCGATAAAATCCGTAAAAGTAGTTTTAATCAATAAAAATAATTAATTTATACTTCAAGTAAAAAATAAATAATATAAGCTTCACGCAAACGTAACTGCTACCTAATTAATTTGCAAATATAAGTCATAACAAAGGCATTTATTAAAAACTATTTTTATCCGGAGAAAACACGTTTTAACTAAAATTTGGTTTTAACTATAACATAGGAATACATTTTATAAATAAATAGTTATACATTTTATAAATAAATAGTTATGCAATTCCTTGACTGACCATTTGTTTTTTTAGTTTGCGATGAAAGTTTTACACTTGAACGAATTCGTTCAAGGTTTTACAGTTTCAACTAACTTCTCAAACTCAGCAAACTTTTTGGCGTTTAGGATGGCTCTTTAAAGCGGTAGCTGTGCAGCCTATTTCTGAGTATATTTTGTCATATAATTATATCTGGCTGCTTAATCATCAATCTCAAAATAATAGTTCCAAACAGGACTTGTTTTTGGCTTCATGATTGCAATTAAATTACACACAAGACTTAAATTACTAAATTAACTAACTTATCTTCACGCACAACGCTAACGGGGCAGCCAAAGAGAACAGATCGCCAAGTGTCACGATCCTTACATAGCTCTTTCGCTTCTTTCAGGTTCATTATCTTCTTCATACATGCACGTCTAGGTATCCGAGTACTCTTGACCTCTTCGAGTAATTTGCTCACATGGTCTTCTAAAGTTAGTCTCGGTCTACCTCGACACCTTTTAATATTTACTTTCGCGCTATATATTTTCTTCAGCATTCGGTCTTCACTCCCCTATTAATTTTTGTGATAAGATCATCTTTCAATCCTGCCATATTGCGAATCTCTTTGTTTCGCTTTCGGTCGGCTTTCGATCGCATCTCCACTGCATTTAACTTGCTTCTTCTGGCATATCCAGGTTTCGCTGCCATATAACAAAGTCGGTACCAACACTGTGTTATGTATTGCAAGGCGTGCACTCTTCACTATGCCTTGCCTTTTGACTAACGCATTCAGAGCACCAATGACTTTGTTGACGCGTGTCCGCGTGTCGCTGCCGGGAACAAAAGCATCTAAATCACATCTTCCATCCCGGCTGAAAGCACTCCCCAAGTATACTTGGGGAGTATACTAATTAACTAAAAATACAATAAATTTATTTATGTGGATGCGTCGCTGAGTTCCGTTTAAAATTCCGTTATAAAACTTACTGAAACAGAAGCAGAAACGGATGTTAAAAACCATGCAGAACTTCCGCAGTTGCGGAAACAGAAATAGAGTTCTGTTGCATCACTAATATAATGGTATAATGGGGATTCCAGAAAGATTTCGTTTTCGCAAGACTCGCGACAGTGAGCAGCGCTAAAGGTGCGAAATGTGCAATATTCAGTTGTTAACCCACCAGGTGGTTGGGTTCACACTGGCTTTTCAGGCATTCTTGCGTTAGACACCATGTTAGATATTCAAAGCTTACAAGATAAGATCGGATTTAGTCTCGAAACATCTAAACTCGAAAATCAAAAGGAATTTTTGTTTTGAAAATTGTTGTTGATGTTATTCAAGTCGAGGATCCGCCGTTAAAAAAGTCGGCTATGTTATATGGTAGAGCCATTTTGCATCTATATTATGGTTGTAGTACAAGCAGGTCTTTTGAACCGAGTAAGGACCGCACTCTCACAGAATACCAATGTAAAATAGCAGCTTAAAGCTGCTCTGTTTCGTGTGGTGCACGTAGAGAACCGGAAAGCCTTTTTACTATTAACGAAACATTCTTAGTCCCCAGAAGGAGTAAAAATGCATTTGAATATGAATTCTTAATCGAGGATAGATGGACCACAGCATCCACCTACAGGTTGATCTCTGGTTTCGATGATGTTGCTGTTAGCCTATTTGGCTCTTACAGAATAATCGGTCTCTTAAATTGAAAAAGGGTTTTACTGAGTCGAACTGATCACTACTTGCGTAACGATGTTCGCCTACGTCAGTTTAAAGTGCACGTAATTGAGTTATCTAACGGCCGTCCGAACAGGGGGGTGGCGGGTCACCAGCTCTAACGGCTAACTCGTATCGTTCGATGTTCTGGGCGGTGAGAACCGACCAGAGACGCGTGTGTACGGTGTGTACGCGGTGTGAAGCACTCACCTTATTCTAAAAAAATCACCATTATACGCGCTTTGCTTAGCATAGTGATGCAGTTTTGTACTATATTTAAAGGTATAGCTTTTATCTCTATCGCAAAAGGATACTAGCTGTGTTTTGTTACACTACGAGTACATTATAATAGGTTATTTTGTTGTTTTTCCTTTTTCGTAACAACGTTCTAATTTGTAACTAATTGGTTTTTGGATTAATTCTATGTTAGTAAACCTCGCCAAAAATAATAATATGAGTATATATTTCATTATATTTTATATATGTGAATAATATATGTTATATATATATATATATATATATATATATATATATATATATATATATATATATATATATATATATATATATATATATATATATATATATATACTAGCTTGCCAGGCAGACGTTGTTCTGCCCTTTTCGACGACCCTTTGTCATGTCCCATTAAAAATCCATAAATTCGCAAAAAAATTGGGCATGGGCAAAAAAACTATTCTATCTCTCAAGTTGGACCAAACTGCACACGGTGTTCAATTTGATCAAAATCGGTTAAGTAGTTTGGGAGTCCATCGCGGACAAACAACGTGACACGTATATATATATATATATATATATATATATATATATATATATATATATATATATATATATATATATATATATAAGTATTAAGTAAGTATTTATCCATTTTGTATTATGTATTGTACTGTATTAATCCCAACCAAATGAGAAAAAAATAAAAATACCCTAGAATATTAATGTCTTTCAGACCGATTTCGGTCACGGGGACCAGTCTCAGCGGATATACTAGCCATCTGCGCAAGACAAGATTATAGTGCCCAAGTATATGTACAAGCACAGGTGCACTTTCTATACTCTCACTCATATTCTAATGGGTCGGTAATCTGACAGGACCGGAGAGAGGTTAGGCGCAGGACGTACGGCTTTATTACGTAGTACTATTATTTATTCTGTGGCTTTACGCCGAAACCCGCCGCGCGAAAACGCCGCCAACTGCCTGACCCCGGGCTGCTACTGAGAATTAATTGACAGAAAAACCTAATAACTGATTTTGACCCGACCCGGGATTCGAACTCTGGACCTCATGATCAGCAACCGCGTTTACGACCACTAGACTAAAGAGGCAGTTAAAAAAATCCCCCATAGTGGGGTTTGCGATAATCGCAATGCTAAGATGAATTAGCGATCCTATTACAAGACGTCTCGCAGTTGTATCGTTCTGTCGTAATAATTGATTGCATTCTCCCCTTAAGTCTCTTAAAACCCACAGACGTGATGGAGTGATGGACTCTTTTACATCTCTATTATTTTAAATATTCCGCTTCATATTTTTACACGACTGCCACAAAAGGAGAGTAATGGTTATCGAATGTATTTGTATTGTATATATGTATGACTGTCTATTTACCTATTTGATAAGCTCTAACGTTTGGGGTGTTCTTAGATGCGTCTTAGTTGTCTAAGTAACATATGATATAAAATGTTTCTGATTTCAAAACACTATTTCACGCAGTCTGAGTTTTTTTTAATATTTTTTTTTAGCCATGGAGCTGGAGAGATATGGTTTAGCCATGGAGCTTGTTTATTTTTGTAATTATTTTAAAAGGTCTTGTAAGTCAAAGCATTATAGTGCTAATTTAACGAGATGTTGATGATGATTGTTATTGCACTAACTAGTTTCATCCGGAAAATTCAACATAGTTCGCGTAGTGTATATATTCTTTGATACAGTGCTAGTGATATTAGAAATCATAGTTCATCAAAATCGGAAAAGCGTTGAGTGTTGCAGTCGTATACGCTTTATATTTCTCTTATTTCTTCATAAAAATAATAAAATATTCGACGTTTTCTTAATTATATCATAATGGTTCATGTTTATTTCGAGTTTCTAAGACGACACATTTCAATATTCGGAATTGAATCATGTTGTATGGCCTAAAATAATTGTTCCGGGTCTGAATATTTGTCCTTGTACACTTTATGTAAACCACCACCACTATACTGGTGAAATACCTACTGTGAGGGATATTTAAAAATAAAAAAGCGGCCAAGAGCGTGTCGGGCCACGCTCAGTGTAGGGTTCCGTAGTTTCCCGTCCGTCACAGTAAGTGTTCCCACTTATGAGTTTGTACAAAACTGTTGTTTCCATCCAAGTTCAAAATAATTTTCCTAGAAAGTCCTTATAAAGTTCTACTTTCCAGATTTTTTTCATATTTTTTAAACTTATGGTTCAAACGTTAGAGGGGGGGGGACACATTGTTTTTTACTTTTGGAGCGATTATTTCCGAAATTATTGACATTATCAAAAAATGATTTTAGTAAACCCCTATTCATTTTTAAATACCTTTCCAACAATATATCACACGTTAGGGTTGAAATTAAAAAAAAAATCACTTCCCACTTTACATATAGGGGGGCTACCCTAATAAAACATTTTTTCCAATTTTTATTTTACCACTTTGTCGGCGTGATTAATACACATATTGGTACCAAATTTCAGCTTTCTAGTGCTAACGGTCACAGAGATTAAGCGAGGACGGACAGACGGACAGACAGACATGGCGAAACTATAAGGGTTCCTAGTTGACTACGGAACCCTAAAAAAAGAAGAAGAAGAAGATATATAGAAAAGCAGGAATAAAACCCGAACAAGTGTAAGACTAGCGTCCTAAGGTTTCCGTATAAACTTTATTATGAATGTCGATAGTTTATCCATTTTGGAAATTATAGGAAATGTAAGCACCGAATATTACTCTAACGTAAAGGCAAGTTGGATCAAAGGACAAACTTAATTTTGCAATGGCAAAAATACTCCACTATGCATGACGGTCGATGCTCTAATTGCAAATTATAAATATGTTTGTAATTGCATTTGATTGCTTTGACTTATATAGATCCTCTAAGAGACTGTACACCTTAGTATTTGATATTAATTTCGACTTGATCCCTATATATGTTAACCCTTATCATCCTGTAGGTGCCTTAAGGGGCAACAGAGGGAGGAGATGGGCAGCAGTCTTCCTACTGATAAATAAAAATTAAAAATGCGGTTGTCAACCCGCTTGACAAGGTTGGCATCTATGGTCTATGTTCAGCCGTGGTCTTTAATGGGCTGTTTCGGTAACGGTTATAAAATTTAAATTCACCTAAAAAGATAGTTTTCATTACCTGCTGAAGATGAGAATATGCTCTAGCGGCGTTCGAGCGGGCCGTAAAAGAGACGTATGAGACTTGAAATTTGGTTCAGACCCATGAAACTTTGTAAAGATGCGGGTAAAAATGCTCTGTGAAATTAATTGATAGTAAAAACTTTAACCGTGGAAGTAGATGGCTACTTATTTTTTGCGTTCGGTAGTTGAATCATCGCTGAGGATCTGATATTTTTTTTGATTTTTTTTAAATCCATTCACTCTTCCTTTAGTAAATGCACTACAGTAGCAGCCACAACACCAATAGCATTTGTTTTTACTTCCCGTGCAAAACAAGTGAACCTACGGGTCAGAATTTTTTACTGCTTACTGGGTTTTGGTTACTTAATATAATTTGTTGTAGAATAGTTAGATCTATTTCAATGGTTTCGTAACGTATTCATTATTGTAGTAATATGTTTTAGCGTCTATTATACAATCGAAATTACAATATCTGCTTGAGTTTCTTTAAGTGTGCTCATTGTATAACTTTATTGCACTAAGGCCGTTTTTTCCTTGATCGTCAAGACAGCCATGCCGAGGTTTTATCGTTGTCAATTACCACGTAATTTTTTTGAATTATTGTTCACGTTGCAATCAGCGTGGTATGAGACACTTATATTTTGTAAGAATATCGTCAAGTAAAAAATTGCGTCGATACATAAAGAAACTAAAACCTCAGCGTGTAATACTCTGCAAGTTTACGAGCATATACTAAAGATATTTTATTACTACAAGAGATCGTTGTTGTCATTTGATAACAATGCATCATAAAATGTCGCAAGGCGGACACATCGCATAGCTGTGCGCGTGTCAACTAATGAAGAAGTCTTCATCGATAATACATGTATACTGAAAGAAATCTCTATTGCTTAATGTGCGCTCGACATGAACTCGCACGCAACTTTTTCTCCTTAGTCGTTAATATTTTATAGTCGTTGTCGTATCTTTATGTGTTAATCTTAATATTTTTTGTTATTCAATTCATTGTCTATTAGTTAAATTCGTTTTCCTTTACCTTATCCTAATTCGTTTATGATGTAATTCTTAAAGCTTCAACAAGTTTTCTCTCAATTCAGTGAGAGCGATGGCTTAGTACTAGACAAATTTTAAAATAGTAATTTAAGTGTAATAACCAATCGATTTTTTGGTGATAATTTTTTAGATAAGATCATATTATTTAAAAAGAAAATAAAATATCATAACCGTAATACAGTCATTAAACCAACTAACTCACCGTCCGGACCGACGCGTATATCTAATCTTTTGTTTTTTGTTTGTGTCATTGTCCATTAGCTCTTGTGTAAATACGTCCACAATGAGTTCAAGCAAGATAATTGTCAGGCCACAAGCAATTAGCATTAGCTTATTGAGCGCCCTGGAACTGGGTCACGTCGGGCCGTCGGTATCTTAGTGCTTGCGTGATGGGCGAATTTTGGAAAATGGATACCAAGAGGGTTATACGAGCGCTCGGAATCGCGTTTACTGCTTTGGTAATTCATTATTTTATTAAATTTATTTGTATTTTAATATATTAAAAAATTTCTAGTGATTACGTCATTTTGTTCACTTATTTGCAAGTTTCAATATTAAAACAATAGTAGCATCCGTTTTGCCTATAAAATGTTCTTAAAAGTTTTATTGTAATATTTAAGATTAGATTTTTAAGACTTTTCTGTTTTGTTTCACTTTTTCTTTCCTTTAATTATTTTTTTATCGATCAATTCAAAAACGATCCATTGTCGAATAGCGTAATTTTGGTAGGATTGTGTACATTGTACAACTGTTCTTATTTTGTCAATTGAATGTGTTTTTCCATACAAAAACAAAGATATTACGAAGGAATGAGGATTTTATGAATGAAAGTTAGAGACAGTGTTTACCTTTTCAGTTTTACGGTGTGGGAAGATTTTTTTTATAGAAGAGGGGCAAACGAGCATACAGCTCACCTGATGGTGACTACCGCCACCTGTTGTACAACTGAAACACCTAGGGAATTGCAGGTGCGTTGATAGCCTTTTAACGAAGAGTAGGCTCTTTTCTTGAAGATCGTATCGGTCCGGAAAAATAGCTGGTGGTAGTCGATTCCACAAGGAAGTTGTGCGAGGAAGAAAACTTCTTGTAAATCCTGCAGTAGTGGACCGCCAATAGTTCAACTGGTATGGATGCTATCGCGTTTTTTGTCGTGATTTGCGATGGTGAAACTGAGCGGCTGGAATAAGTCTGAACAATTTTTCCGAGCACACCCCGTGGTAAATGTGATAAAATACGCACAGAGATGAAATAACATCTCTTCGCAATGCCAGTGAGTCAAGTCGATCAGAAAGAGCTCGTTCGTCGACAATTCGAGCCGCTCTGCGCTGGATGCAATCACATGAAAGAAGCTGGCACCGGGGAGTCCTGGCCCAGAGATAGCCGACACAGGCCGACTCATCGATTACGTCTAAAATGGCTACAGACTCCGTGCTACAACAGGTCCCATCCGCAGAGATCGTGATGCTTGGTGATTTTAACGCCCACCACGCTAGATCTGTTTATGAATTTGCTTCGGCGTTTGGTCTGACACAACTGGTTACCTTGCCTACGCGGATCCCAGATGTGGAGGAAGATCATGTACTTTCCTATTAGACCTTCTAGTGGCCTCTCATCCGAACGGATATCAGGTCTCCGTTGATGCCCCTCTTGGCTGCTCTGACCATTATCTGATCCGGAGTATGGTGCCACTCACGATCCTATCGCGGTTGCGTTATGCAGGTTGCCGCCGTGTTTGGCATTATAGGTCGGCCGATTGGGACGGGATGCGATCTTTTTTTGAATCCTATCCTTGATCCCAGCGTTGTTGCTGATTCTGTCGCTGATGTGGTGCTACAGAGAATGGAACTTTTTATTCCATCATCTGTGGTACCTATCGGAGGTATCAGAACTCAGCCATAGTTTGGTCGCTCCTGCAAAATTGCTTTACGCCATAAGCAGTAGTGCTACCAGGCCTGGGCTCACGTATCGACGTCAGGCAGAATTGGCGAGAAATTATTTCGCCTTCTTTCTGGAACACGTGCATTCTGGTCTCTCGCCGAGGCTGTCCAGGAGAATTTCTGTTAGTTATCTCTTCCATCTCTGCACAGGGAGGACGACTCACTGGCCCATGCCGCAAAGGATAAAGCCAATCTGCTGGGCTCTCTCTTTGCGTCAAACTCGACTCTTGAGGACGGAGGGTACACACTGTCGACCATCCCGCGGTGTGAGTGCTCCATGCAGGATGTGCTGCTTATCCAACGCTCAGTGTGCAAAGCACTCCTCTCTCTGGACGTCAACTGGCCTGATGGCGTCCCTCCCATTGTGCTGAAGATGTATGCTCCGGAGTTGGCACTGGTTTTATTTAACGCGTCTTTTCCGTACTACTACTCCCTAGGCGTAGTTCCAAAATCATGGTAGACAGCTTTCGTGCACTCGATCACTAAAAAGGTAATCGATCTGATCCGTCTAACTATAGGCCTATCGCCATCACCTCCTTGTCCTCTAAAACAATGGAGTCCGTTATTAACAGCCAGCTCACGCGGTACCTTGAGGATCACCAGCTGATTAGTGACCGGCAATACGGTTTCCGTCGCGGTCGCTCGGCTGGTGATCTTCTGGGCTACCTACCTCATAAATGGGCGGAGGCAGTAGAGTCCAAGGACAAGGCGTTAGTTTGAACATGGCGAAGGCCTTCGATCGGATCTGGCACAAAGAGCTTCTTACGAAGCTTCCTTATAATGGGCTTCCCGAGAAATCGTGCATTTTGGATCACCAGTTTTCTTGCAGATCGGCGCATCAAGGTCGTAGTAGACAGTGCATGCTCCGATTACAAGCCCATTAACGCTGATGTTCCACAAGGTTGCGTACTATCACCAACGCTGTTTCTTCTGCATATCTATGACATGTTGCTAACCGGTAACATTCATTGCTATGCGGACGACAGCACTGGTGATACTCTTTACACCGGTCGAGCCAGTATTTCTCGGGAAAACGTCGTTGAGTACCGAGACAAACTTGTGTCTGTAGTTGAGACTGTTAGTTCGACAAAACTCGCGATACCATTCATATCATCTGGATGGTGGTCCACCACTGTGCGATTTAAAAGAAGTTTTCTTCCTCACACAACTTCCTTGTAGAATCGACTATCACCAGAGATTTTTCCGGACTGATAGGACTTAGGGTCCTTCAAGAAAGGAGCCCACTCGTTTTTAAACCGCCGGTAACGCATCTGCGATTCCCCTGGTGTTGCAGTTGTTCATAGGCGGCGGTAGTCACCATCAGGTGAGCCGCCTGCTCGTATGCCGCCTCTCCTATAAAAAAATGCAGGCGGTGTGCCGGCAAGAAATACTGTCCTGCTCTGCTGAGCACGCCAAGCTTTTAGAGGTCAGTTTGGCCTTCTCTTCCAAGTGACCACTAAACTGTACGTCATTCGATATGTCGACGCCGAGGATCCGATACCGAAGCAACACCTATATCAGTACAATATACAATGGCTGAAGCAACACCTATATCAGGATCATTTATTTGCTATTAGATATGTTTAAATCTACTCTTAATGTATTAAAGTGCTAATGTGTTCATATGTGAAAAGTTAGGCTCTTAATTCTGTATAGAACAGTAGGTACACATACACTTACACACACACACACACACACACACACACACACACACACACACACACACACACACACACACACACACAGTACAAACCTATCAAAATATATAAAGGTCCAATACACGGTGACTTTCTGGGTGAATATCTCAAAACTTTTTAACGCTGTCTATATTGGTAGACGTTTTTAAGGTACTAGCGCGTTCTACACATCTTGTTCCGTAAAGATCAAAATTTTAGAAACAGAATCAACAGCTACCATCACTAAGACGATCTTTCACAATTAAGCACAGGTATAAGAAGTTTCTTAATAATTATTTCTTTAGTTAAAGAAATAATTTTTTCACTACACTACTACGTGATACCTACTGTAAAATTTTATTAATATCGTGAAGATTATGCTCAGGGCTTTTTTGAATAATAAAATCTATGAACATTGAAGTAATATGTACTTACGTACTAGAACAGCTATTTCAAACAAAACATGTGCGCTACCCTGTGTTCGCGCGGTTGGTTTTTTATCATAGAATAAACATAGGTAGAATGATCAGGAGGTATAATAATATAATATAATAATATGGGTCAGGAGGATAATAGATTGTATTGTTAAATAGGTAATTTATATCGAGAACAATTTTCAAATTTTGTCATTTATTTTGTATATTATATTCGCTTATTTAATATAATATTACATAATAATATATCACAATTACATTTTAGTAATATTTTTTATCTGAATATTTTAAAAGTAAGTAACTATGTCAAATATAAAAAAACATACTTATTTTAAATTAGAATAAACGTCGTTCATAAATGCTGGCCACGCGAGAGTTAAAAATGGACGAATTTATTCCACTTTGACTTTGATGTGGAAACCTAAAAATAATATAAAAGAGTAATGAGCTGATTTAAATATAAAAAATTGGCCTAATTATGATAACTCATATATGTTTCTACAAAAAAATGTGTATAATAATATATTCGTCATATACTTAAGTACCCACAGAAATGTCGCATCTGAACAAATTAATTTCATAATCTATATTACATGACACAATATGGCGTCTTAGGAATAATTTGTTTTATTATTAAGTTATAATAATTTTTTATTGATTAAGTATCTTATTAACCGATGAAATTATTTTAAATTAGAATAAACGTCGTTCATAAATGCTGGCCACGCGAGAGTTAAAAATGGACGAATTTATTCCACTTTGACTTTGATGTGGAAACCTAAAAATAATATAAAAGAGTAATGAGCTGATTTAAATATAAAAAATTGGCCTAAATATGATAACTCATATATGTTTCTACAAAAAAATGTGTATAATAATATATTCGTCATATACTTAAGTACCCACAGAAATGGCGCATCTGAACAAATTAATTTCATAATCTATATTACATGACACAATATGGCGTCTTAGGAATAATTTGTTTTATTATTAAGTTATAATAATTTTTTATTGATTAAGTATCTTATTAACCGATGAAATTATTTTAAATTAGAATAAACGTCGTTCATAAATGCTGGCCACGCGAGAGTTAAAAATGGACGAATTTATTCCACTTTGACTTTGATGTGGAAACCTAAAAATAATATAAAAGAGTAATGAGCTGATTTAAATATAAAAAATTGGCCTAATTATGATAACTCATATATGTTTCTACAAAAAAATGTGTATAATAATATATTCGTCATATACTTAAGTACCCACAGAAATGGCGCATCTGAACAAATTAATTTCATAATCTATATTACATGACACAATATGGCGTCTTAGGAATAATTTGTTTTATTATTAAGTTATAATAATTTTTTATTGATTAAGTATCTTATTAACCGATGAAAAGTAATACCTTGGTTTTTACTGACATTTCTTTAATTATTTGTGCAATATCTCAGTACACACGACGGCATATTTTTATCAAGAGATTTTTTTTAAATCAACACAACACGTGACAACTCTACGTACGTGTCGCCTCTAGTACGTAGTACATAATAGCTCAATGTCTATGAAGAGGATATTTGCAGCAATAGAACTATCACTGATAAAGCCAAAAGAAAGTTCAATGAACTAACAACCGAGAAGAAAAAAAGGTTTTTGACCAGCCGCCTTGAGTTGTGAGAGCAACCTCCCATTTAGTTGGAGTGACGACTTGTTGAAACATGCAGCAACTCGTTGGATGCAGGTAGCTCTGTGGCTTCGAAACAATTTGTGGTAGAAGCCTATTATCATGACAGAAAACGGCGTTTTAATTAATGCGTTCCATTTCTCGAACACGTTTTGTTTAATCTCTTATCGTAAAATATGAGAAGCAAACTGTACTTCGTTAGCTCTCCTTTCACTGTACCCACGTTTGGTTGCTTAATAACCAGAGCGTAAACAATGAATTGAATGAAGAATTATCTTTAATTCAGCGTTGTTTATTGTTCTGATTAATTCTTAACATGTTTCATTTAAAAAAAACTATTTAAACAGGATATGTGTGTTGTGTACCAAACTCCATCGCCTTAAGTGACTCATCGCTTGTTTTATTACGTGTCATTACTAAAACTGTTTAAAATAAAACTGAACAAACATAGCATATTATATATGCTCGGTTTAATAATCGTTTACAAATTAATATTTTTAAAATTGTTTTAAATAAAGCGATAAAGTAAAGAAAAGCCAACTTATGCCCCGGTGCTGTACAGGCCTGTTCTCATTAGGTACTGAGAGGGTTATGTAGCAGTTTTTTTTTTATATAGAATAAGGGTCACAAGCGAGCACACAGTCCATCCGATGTTAAATGGATGCTGTGGCCCAAAGGCATCTACATATTATCATCACCGATCAAGAATCAAAATGCAAATGCGTTGTCACCCCTGACTCCTGAGGACTAAGATGAAATGTCTTGTATCTAGTAATAAGGGTTTCCGGCTCTGTACACTTAACATATGACGCACATCATTAAGCTGTTATTTTACGCTGATATTTTGTGAGAGCGTGGTCCTTCCCCTGTTGAACCGACCTCTCCGTGCTACAACCATAATATAGCTGCGGCATGGATGACATGGAGAACATAACGTCAACCTCACTAGTGTTTTTACCAGAGATGCCGCGAATAGTTGTTATGGCGAATAGTCGAATACCGATTACTCGCCATTCCTCGTGGCGAATAATCGAATACTCGCTATTATTATTCCAAATAAAAAGGAATACACGAAATTTAGAATCAAGAAGCGTGAAATTTGAAATTTTGACCAGTGACCAGTGGAAGATTATTTTCATTACCCAGTTACCTAAAGAAGATGCGTTGATTCAACAAACTGAATATGTCGATAATTTAAGAAAGACGTTGTTAGAAAATATGGAAGCCCGTTTTTACGAAACGTCGGGAATTAAAAATAATTAAAATTAAACGCGATAAAATCCGTAAAAAATCCTTCTACACTTGAAAGTCCATGATCAGCAGTGGACTGACTGCTATAGACTGGAGTAATGATGATGATTATAATCTATAAAAATCTTAAGGAATATACCAATTGCGACATAGTATTGGTATTATATATTGATATATATTGAGTGATGACCTGTAAGAAATGCAGGAATTCGATAAACGCAGGTGGCTCAGGACCGTGCTTTGTCGCCATTCCTTGCAGGAGGAAATGTGTACGATCTGCTGCGGACTTCTGATGGGCTGTGATGAATATGATAGCAATTAGCTTTCTTATCAATAGTAATATTTCTTACAGCTATAATTAAACTTTAATATAAATCAAGTTAACAATTTAATTGAAGCCTGTAATTCAGCTGTAGCTGTAGTATAATAAAACGATGTTTGCATTTACTAACTAGTTAGTACAGCTATCTTCTGTTTTAAATCTACATTGTTAAATATTAATTGAAGATATTTTATTTTGTTTCTTATTATGAAAATTCACAAGAAAATTATTATTCAAAAAAGGACAGAACACCCCTGACTGCTATTAGTTAGAAACTGACTTACATACCCCCTTTTCAAGCTCTGCGCAGTCGGGTGTTTTTTTTAAATTTATATTAAAGTTTATGAATATATTTTAAAGTTTATATGTTGAAACTTTAAATTTCTTTTTACTTTGTGACCGGTAGAGAATCTCTCAGGCATTGAGTCCATTCACGTAATGTATGCGGTAAAGTCAAGTCAAATAAATAAAAAGTCGTAAGTGGAACTACCTGAATTCTATGCCATTTTTCACTGAAAGTAGTACAATAGTTGCAATATTATTTGTAGTACCAATAAACCTCATGCTGAATTGTGAGGGAACCTGTATGTCTAAGACATTAAAATAATATATCGATAACATGCGATGTCCGGCATCCTGCACTGGAGCATTGGCAGTATGTGCGGCAAGAGATGGTTGCTTGTAGGTTGTAACTTTATGTATATTACAGTTCTACATTGGACATTGTGTACTGCAAGGTTTGTGCATGCTGGCCCACGCGTTGGTCTGAAGTGTCAAGTCACAGTTAGGGTTGCCACCATTTGTTTAATAAATATAATATCTTTCCCAAAAAAATTGCAAAAATATTGTACTTTTGAGAAATTCAAGAGAAAAAAGTACACATTTATATTAGTAGTATAGTTGAATAGGTCGGCTCGACCAGGGAAGGACCACGCTCTCACAGAATACCAGCGTAAAATAGTAGCTTAATGCTGCTGTGTTTCGTATGGTGAGTTTAGAGAATTTTAGACGCGTTTTACTGGATTCGTGGCCTTCCATCTTAGTCCTCAAGGGTGACAACGCATTTGCATTTTGATTCTTAATCGAAGTTAAATGTAAAAACTACGTGCCACAGGAGCCACTTACCAACGGGTGGACTGTGGTGATTGTTTATCACCCTTATTCTATAGAAAAAGTCATTTTTCATCAATCTAACGAAATATATAGGCCGCCACAATACAACAATTTTTTATATTTGCTTGTAATCTATACGTATAAAAAACTTAATTAAAGCAAGAAAAGTCATATTTTTAATAACGCGTAAGTATCCGAGTTAGCAGTTACTTTAATAACGTAATCAATCATTTCTTATATTTACGCGAACACTGAACATTAAATGAAAGTTCCAATTAGGAATTAAAAAGTTAAATTAAACGCGATAAAATCCGTAAAAATTAGTTTCATTTAACTTTATTAAAGTCTTTATAACAGTTGTAAGTATATATACCTGTAAATGATTCCTCGACATGTCCAGTTACCCAAAAAAAAATCGGTATGCGCATTGACACCGCAAAAAGCTCAAAGTTATTCAGCCGACGCGAATGAATCTGGAACCTGTTTTAAATAATTTGTGCCTACACTTTCATTAGCGTTGGCGGATAGCCCGATGTGGCACGCTTCCACGGAATGCGGTTTTTTGCAATTGCAGGAACTTGACGGGTTTCATCACAGTTTCCATTACTGTTATATGTCTCTTTGCGTCTTTAATGCGAAATTGAAAGTTGAATCGCAATCAATCTAAACTCACTCCTATTTTTAACACATAAAACAAGTTTTCAACCGCAGATTTAACCGGACGCTCTCTAGAGATTAGATGTCACCTGTCTGTCTTGTTTACTTACTCGAGCAATCATTTGCAACTGGATTAATAATTGCTTTCATGTTTTATAGTCCACACCGCAAGTCACGTTCAGTCATTATCACTTACAGTTTATGAGTTATTTAGATAAAATACTCTATACCTTAAAATTAATTGTCTAATATAACCTTTTTATTGTTTACAGGTCCGACGATCTCTCAAACTTAGAGGCAGACGCAAGGAAAAGGAGAAACTTCCTTCAGGTATCACAGCTGACTACACTGCCTCGTTATTTGCACATCTTGAGCAGGATTCAAATTATTCGAGTTATCCAATTATTTCAACTTCAGGCTCCAATTCCAATCTCAGCGACGAAAATAATCATCTTTCTCCCGGATACCCGACTCCGCATAATAATTGGAACAAAAAGGAAGGGGTTCTACAATCAGACAGTTCGGAGACTTCTTTAAATTCGTTAAACAACCCGAATAATGCAAATAGCAGTCCACGACAAGCACAAAATCTACCCCCTATACCACCGCGACCACCGAAACGAGGCATCTTAAAAGGTCCACGTCTGAGCAATACTAGTTCTAATTCACAAGAGAACAGCGTTCACAATACTGACACGGTTGACCATATAAATGGCCAAGATTTGAACGTTGTAGCTCGAAATACGCAACAAAACGAAGTGATTTCATACAGAATCCCGCCGTCTAAGAGCACCTCGTCTAGTGACGACATGCAACAAATACAAAACTTTACCAAAAAAGTAATTCATAGTCCGGTAGAAAATCAATATAAGAACTATAAAAATAACCCAAATCCCTCAATCACTACTCAAGACGTTGATGATATACCAAAGACAAATGGCAATAGCTATCAAGGCGTGACTTCGACGTCACCAAGCGCTGATTCCTTGACCGATACAACAACAAACTCGTCGTTTGCCACTCCACCATTCTCCACCTCACCAGTGGGTGAATCTCAAGGCTTTCATAGATGGTCAAGAACAAGTACGTTCGACGATGTATACTTGCCTTTACCCGCACTAAAGCCGTTGCAATTACCAAAACCCAGAGTACTGACTATACAAAGGCAGAAAGCACCCCGAAACGATTTTGGATTCAGCCTCCGACGCGCTATGGTACAAGAGCGAGTTTTTATAGGTGACGTTAAAGAATTGACTGGTCATGAAGAAAACGGTCTCACTAACGGTGAGGGCAAATGCAACGGTAATTTTATGATTTCCAAGTTGACACATAAGGCTGTGATTCTTGCTGAGCCTGGCTCTTATCCAGGAGCGAGTGAGACGGGACTACTTCCTGGTGATAGACTTATCGAAGTGAACGGAGTAAACGTAGAGGGAAAGAGTAGAGAAGAAGTGATTGAACTAATCAAGGGGAGTCAAGATTCTGTTACCGTTAAGGTGAGCATAATTTTAAAATTAGTTTTTTATCTTATTAGTTAATTCATATTTATAGCCTATCAAAGTTTTACTGCTGTACATAGACTACCCTCATAGATTACCTTATAGGGGGAATATTTGCCATAGTTGCCACGCTTTTTTTTAAATTACTTTCCATATCCTGTTTAATTTCCCTCTGTCGCCTTCTACTACATCAACGGGATGAAATAGGTAGTAGATTATCTTACGCCGACACTACATGTCATCTAATGGCACATTAACCCTAAATGATTAGTTCGACAATTCCGTCTAATGAATTCGAGGACTGGCGGATACCCCTCCTCTTATAGTCCCACTAACCTCGCAGTTATCTGGGCCGAATCTCGGAAGATGCTCACGGTATTTGCATGGGCCTCATTCACGCGTGAACTTCCTTGACCATACATATTATTTCGTCTATTTCTTGACCCAAATTGGCGTCAATTCTCCCCCTTTTGGGGCTGACGGCACAATTACGCGTAGGCCTTGGGTCAATCCTTTCTCCAGCCATTCGGACCTTCTTTTGCTTCTTGGGCCAATGATGCGCAATCTCTCGCCGCCTAGAACTGAAGAAAGTACAGGTTAGTGCAGGCGGTTTTCCGCTAGATAGACGATCTAATAAGACATGAAGGTTGGAGGTGTATCATGGCCGACTTTTAGGGGAAGCATATTTTTAATTTTTATCGGTGGATTCGCGATAGGCTGCAGTGATGATCTTAAATCAATAAATCTTTTACTTAAAAGCTAAGAATACCGTAAGGCTATAAAACTACTTATTTTGACGTGTTTGTTTATCAAAGAAATAATAAATCAATATATTTCCATTATAGATGTGGCTGTGTGGCCGACGACCTTAAAATGTTGATGTTTTAGGAAAGATTGATTTGTTTTTAATAGATCGTTAGTTACGTTGTAATATTAATAATTCAGCGTGTTGGTTGCTTTTCACGCGGAAAATGTACCGTTAACCGCTGACCTGGGCTTTAAACGATTTGTTCTATTATTAATATTCTTCACGTTAGCGTAATTGTAATTCACTTAGTGGTTAACAATATGTTTTTTCACTTACTGAATAAATTGTTTTAATTTAGATACAAAATTCACTGGAGTGCAAATCCTTAACAAGCGAATTTAACAGTTTGTATGCAAAAATCTTATAGGGAAAAGCAAAGTATTTTTTCCATAAGCCTAATGAATGATTTTGTACCTGGTAGAGCCACCCTGCAGCTATATTATAGTTGTAGCACGAATGGGTCGGCTCGACCGGGGCAGAACTAAGCTGTCACAGAATACCAGCGTAAAATAGCAGCGTAATGCTTCTGTGTTTCGTATGGTAAGTGTAAAGAATCGAAAACCCTTTTTACTGGAAACGACGCGTTCCGTCTTAGTCCTCAGGGGTGACAACGCATTTTTCATTTTGATTCTTAATTGAGTATAAATGTAGATGTCTATGGGCCACAGCATCCACTTGTTATCAGGTGGACTGTGTGCTCGTTTGTTACCCAATGCTACAAAAAGGTACCTATTTTACTATTGTATTACGTAACAAAAGCAATTAATTTTTATTTCACTTCTATGTGGTGTGAAGTGAAATAAAGAATAATTAATTATACCGCGTGCTACCGGACAATCGTAGTCAATTTTTCTTATCTGAGTGAGGCTCACAGAAAATGTACCATAACACACAAGAACTTGTAACACACGATAACACACTGGAATTGTGTAACACACTGGAAATGTTGTTAAGCTTGATGCACATAAAGCAATAAAAAAATTGAATTTCAAATGAAATACGATAATATATAGAATTATTTATTTAATAAAACAATTTAAAAACAAAGAGATCAAAATTTGTACTTAGAATTACACAATCGTATTATTTTGGCATTATTTGAATATATATATATATATATATATATATATATATATATATATATATATATATATATATATATATATATATATATATATATATATATATATGTATATGTTATATATACCTACTTGTAAATATTCTACTCAAAATAAACCTTATCGCTAGGATCAGCTAAAAAGTATTCTTTTGGTCGTTTTATGTTTTGTGTTATTTTAACCTGCTTAACTATTAAATCTTCAGTTACACTGTCTTCATCTTTTATTTTGTGGATTACAAACTTTAGCTCCGGTTTTTTAATGGTTTTCTGAAATCGTATGGTAAAATAAGATTTTCCTTCTTTTTTAAAATTGTCTTCCAAGAATCCTATGTAATACTTCCACGCGGTTCTTTGATAATACCTTACAAGTACAGTGTCTTTGAAAGATAGCCTCCAAATGTCTGTATAAATTTTTGATGTCACTTCCGAGTCATTTTTTGCATTGTCAAAGTTATTTTCATCATCCTGCAGAGTCGTAGCAATCACAGATTGTCCAGCTAAATTAGTTTTAACTACTCCCTGATTTTCATTAGAAAAAATGTTTATTTCTCTTGTGTCTTTACCAGTGTATGTATTTTTTTATCTTCATGACTTGATTGTTCTATTTTTTCTCTCTCTATTTTACTTGTGTCTGATATTTTTCTTAAATTTGTAACGTTCTTCTGTTCTTTCAATTGATAATCCATATGATCCAGATAATCATCATCTGATAAGATATCATCTGTAATGTGATACTCTTCATCAGAAGTATCATGCAAAGAAATCGTCATATCTTCGTCTGTACTGCTCTCCTCTTCCGTTTTAATTTTCTTATTTGTTTTAAGGTGTATGTCTTTTATTTTTCTTTTCTTTGAACATTTCTTCATTCTGTCGTGAGAATTTTCTTTCAAACTTTTGCTAGCAATGTCTGTTTTGAGGTTTATTTGTTTTAAATTGAATGGTCCATATTGTCTCAAATTAAAATAAGACCTGTTTTCTTGAGTATTTTTAATGTCAGCTAATACTGTTATAGACGTTTTAGACGGAATAGATTTTTCATTTAACATTTCTGTTTGCTTTAGCAAGTGCGCAGATTTCAGATTGTGACAGTCGCAAAAACCTGGTCTACTCTTTTCGCAGAAGCAACTTAAACAACGGTAGGAAATAGAGTTAGCTGAGTCAACATTGTTAATAATCTGATGTATTTTCATCGTGTTTGGTACTGGTACGAGTTCTACTGATTCGTTTAGCATGGCATCTTCAGGTATAAAGAAAAGCTGTATTTTGGTTTCAGATGCTTGTAAAAATTCATAAGCTGTTTTAGCGTCAGGAACATTTGAACGATAAGCGACAATTGAGTCTAATTTTCTTTTAATGGCTCCCCCTACACCATCAGCGGCTCCTTTACCGTGTGACGCTTCGTAAAAATTCCACGTGGAAAATGGAAAGCCCAACTCTTTTGTCAGTTTTGCGAAATAATAAAAGTTTTTCTTCTGTCGGTATTGTACAGTTGGGCCATCTGAATAAAAATGAATCCCGTCTACTTTGGGTAATTTCTCCTTGACCAACTTAAGCACAGGTAAAATATGTGCCCAAATGGCATCTGGTCCGTGGTCTTTGTTTGGACTTAAACTTGCAAAAGATTGATGACCTTTTTCGGTATATAACAGTCCCCCAGTGTGGAGACTGATCTGTTGTCTGCACCCATCAAAATGCATGGCTTGTATTTCAGTGGCTAATTTGCAAGAATAGTTTTCCGAAAAATCGTCGTGTAGAACGACAGGTTGGTCATCTAAATTTTCTATGCACTGCCGATATTGTTTGTACGGATGCACAATATTGTAGGAATGGATTTTGAAACTTTGCAGTTCTTCTTGAAAGGCATCTAGGAGCATTTTTAGCGAACCAATTTTTTTTTTCTATGACTTTTTTTTTCGTAATCTTTGTCACATCACAAGTTTTTTTGGATTGTATTCATGAGATTTCAAAATCCATTCATCCCATGAAACATTATAGTTTAGATCTTTTTCACCCATAGAAAAATCAATACGTTTATTTTTGCAAAAATCACAGTCTCCGTAAGCACATTCCTTTGACTTTGAAGAACATACAACCATACTCATTAACTCATCAAGATCTGTTGTTGCTATTAATCCAATTGACTTCAATGACGTGGCTTTCATTTGTAAATTTTCGTGCCTCTTGCAAGCGCAAGTTTCTCGTTTCTCAGCTTTTGGTGGTAATACATAAAAGGGTCTGTACCTTTTGAAAGTTGAAAATGATAATTTTCCTCCTTCTTCTCTATATTTCTGATATAATTTATGTAGAGTGGCAAGCAAATACTTTCTTTGTTTTTTTTTGTGTCTTTACTTCGTTTTTCCCTGCTGTCATCCTACTCACATCATCCCTTTCATAAAAGTTTCTTAACTGTGTCTGTATTAATGGGCTTTTATTTTTCCGTTTAGTGTGACGAATTTTTCCTTTAAGACCTAAATAGGTAGCCATCTTAGTTTTCATACTGTATTTATTAATGTTTTCACTTTTGGTAAAAACATCTTTAATTAATCGTTTTCCTTGAGTTTTTTTTACTTTTGTAGCTGTCTTTTATAGTGTCCACTATTACATTATGTTCTAGCAAAACTTTTTTCACGCTTTTTCTTTCTTCAGGTCGATTACTAGGTAAATTTTGGTCAATGTATGCGCACGTTTTCGAAACGGGGGTCATTTGTTCAAGGGCTTCATCTTTTTTGGCAATTGGGCTTGACCTGTCTTCAAAGCTACGAATCATTTGGTTTTTCTCCTCAATAATTTCAAGTAACTTTTTATTTTTTTCCATAGAACGGTTTAATCTTTGCCTAATTTTTTCAACAACTTTTTTTTTTAATTCCTTTTCTAGCTTTGTGTTTTCATTTTTCAGTCTATAAATGACCCTTCTATTATAATTTCTCTTCAGTGTTAAAATTTGTCCATGTCCTTCTAAAGGCACTACTTCAGGCTTAGGTTCTTTCTTACTTTTCTTCTTTCTCTCTCTCCACTGCTTTCTTATGATTTCTTGATCAGATAAAGAATATTCTGCTATTCTCTTTCTATTTCTTTTTGTTTTTTCTGCATTTTGTTTTTGCTGCAATTTAAATTTTTCAGGATTTACTTCTTTCAGCCGTTCTCGATAAAGTTTCTGCCTTTCTTTAGGTGTTAGAGGCATCTGTAAAATCAACATAAAATAAAAATAAAAACCATGAATGCAGTTATATTTTACTTTTTGTTGTATATTAAACTTTTTCTGGTTTAAAAACCCAAAAATAGCCTACTTTAAACAACAAATTTATATGGGACCAGCCTGAAGGCATTCTCTATTCACCAAAAAGTATTTTTGAAATTGGTCTACAGAATCTGGAGAATCGCGTAACATACATACAAAAGAAAATAGAAAATATCAGTTGAATTGAAAACCTCCTCCTTTTATTGACACAAAACATAAATATTTAGCTTTTTCTATACCTAAGTATTGCAATGTGAACTAAGCTTTATACTTTTCACGTGTGTTACGTCACACAACTTTGTAACACACGCCACATACGTGAACAAACACTCGTGAAGAACATAACCTAAAATTCAGGTAGCATCTTTACTTGCAAAGCAAATCCGTAATAAACTGCATTATTTAGGAATATTTAATGTCTCTTTCAACTATATATATTACAAAACAACTTAATGTTATTACTTACCTTGCAAAATTATTTCCAAAAGTCTTTAAAATCCAATGACGAAAAATAACACACACCAAGTTCTGCCTACTGCCCGTAAACCAAGATGTCTGACAAAACACTGACGTTTCATATTGAAAGTTATAGTGTTGCTATTGTGAAAAAAATAGATGACGGGTTGCTATTGCTTCTACCTAAAAAGCTGCTATGTAACACAGTTTTTGTAACACACGTGAATCAGATGGAACACATTTGTTTATTCAATCGTTTTTTAATTATTTTTTTACTAGTTTTATTACACTTATTATTAGAACAGTAGTTTTATGCAATTACATTTAGCATAACATTAAGAAATCACGATACTTTGTTCAAACGATGAAGTAATGAAGAAAAAGGAAATGTACTACGCATGGACACATTTTATTTTTCTATGAAATTACATCTCACCTACTTTTTGTACCAATTTGTTTTTGCTTTTATTAAAAGTATTCACAATTTAAATCGAGTAATATTAACAAGCGAATAATGCCCAATACAGAAAATAATCAGATTATTTACAAAGAACTACCAAAAAATATATTATATATTCTTGAATTTTGGCACGTGAAAAATATGGACGAAGTACATTTTTTGTGAGCCTCAACCATCTACTCTCACTTTAATAATAAAAGTAAATATTCAATTTAATTATGTTTAATACCTAGTATTGTCCATAGAAATATTTAGGTATACTAGAGTAATTTATTTTGGTAACACATAAATAAATAAAATATAAATACTCGTAAATTATAATATCTGTCAAAAATTAAAAATGATGACAATCGTGAGTTTATGAATGAGTAGGTGTGTTTTATTATTTTTTATAGGAGAAGGGTGACAAACGAGCACATAGTCCCACCTGATGGTAAGTGGCTACATCTATCCTCGATTACGAATCAAAATGCAGATGCGTTGTCACCCGTGAGGACTAATATGGATTGCCTCGTTTCCAGTAAAAAGGGGCTCCGGTTCTCCACATTCACCATACGAAACACAGCAGCGTTAAGCTGCTATTTTATGCTGGTATTCTAGGAGAGCGTGGTCCATCCCCGGTCTAGCCGACCCATTCGTGCAACAACTATACCAGTAACATAGCTGCAGCATGGATCTACCACGTATAAATCCACGTATGGATCCATCGAAAAATACGTGAAATTTCCTAGTCTAATACTACCTAAAACCCGCTAAGGTGATGGTTTCCTTACTCTTACCATCAAGGCATAGTTAGTTTTGGGTTTAATCACCTTCTTTTTAAGTTGATATCGTTTAATAGCTAACTAAATGTTACTGTTTCTTGGATGTAGCGAGTAATTGATAAGTTTAGCAAAGACAAATATATACAGTTAAAATTTTATCTACGAACAAGACATAGTCATTTATTATTGAATGATACTCGTATTATTGGATATTATTCATTTGAAGTATGGCCTGCTAGTAATGAGCCATTTCACTTTGGTCCTCGGAACTGACAACTCATATGTTCACATTTGTTAGAATTATGGAAGTAGGTATCCGTGTGCTATTGTGGGTTAACATCAATGGTTTTTGCGTTTACACTAAATAACAGATAAAAAAGAAGTTAAAATAATGGATAAAGGAAACGCATATTATATACAGGTACAACCAATAGCAGAACTGTGCGAGTTGTCAAGGAGACGTGCGGCTGATGGTGTCGAGGTGGAGCTGTCAGAGAGCAATGTGAGAGGAGGCACCCTCAGTCGGTCCGGGAGTCGTCGCTTCAATACGACACAGGTATGTATAGATGTTTATGTTATAATAACATAATGCTTTTGAAAGAGAGCGCTTTTCTGAATAATAACTGGAGAATTTAAGCCAAATATGCACAAAACACAATGCAATTTTAGTTTTTTTACAGGTAAAATTTTTTAAATCTATAAATTATAGCTATGAGGTCTGTGGAACTGTTTACCACCGGCGATTTTTCCAGACCAATACGACTTAGGGGTCTTCAAGAAAAGAGCTTACTCCTTTCTAAAAGGCCGGCAACGCACCTGCAATACCCCTGGTGTTGCAGCTGTTCATGGGCGGCGGTAGTCACTTACCATCAGGTGAGCCGCATGCTCGTTTTCCCCCTCTTCTATAAAAAAAATCTTCGCACATGCATCACCATAACAATACACTCGCGTACTTAGCGCTGAAAACGAGTGACTTCCGCACAGACAACGCACCGGTTAAGTTTTTGGGTCACCCTTTCAGATTTGGTTTGGTGCCCTGTGACTTAATTGCCTGAAAATCAGCTGAAAGGGTTACAGTTTTTATCGCCGGGTCGTTAATTCTTTTATACACCGTTTTATCACCGACTTCAGAATGTTAAATTAGTTTATTATTTTTATATTATATACTTATTCTTCAAGAAAATAAAATAAAATAAATTTAAAAAATTAAGAGTCCACAAAGAGGCCATAAAATCGACACCTAAGGGTGGAATAATAGGGGTGAAGTTTATAATAGAATAGAAATAAATTAGATGACATGGCATTTTATTCATTGCTTTGAGCTTGTGATATTACTTAGTTCACTGGAAAAGGATAAAGAAAAGTAAAAATCTTCAAATGAGTATCGTAAGAGGTGGCTATGAGATATGTCAAAAAAATCTTACGGCATCCGTTGGGTGGTGGTATACAATCACGTTCACATCGGACGTAAAATATTCAGACGTGCGACGTACAGTAGCCTCCAAGACTCTAGAGGTCTTGACTACGATCATCAATTTTTTACGTGGTAGAGCCACGTTGCAGCTATATTATGGTTGTAGCACGAATGGGTCAGCTCGACCGAGGAAGGACCACGCTCTCTCAGAATTCTCAGAATACCAGCGTAAAATGGCAGCTTAATGCTGCTGTGTTTCGTATGGTGAGTGTAGAGATCCGGAGAAGCATTTTTACTGGAAACGAGGCGGTCCATCTTAATCGAGGCGTTCAATCAAAATGCAGAGACGTTGTTACCCCTGACGACGAAGATGGAATGCCTCATTTTCAGTAAAAGTCTCCGGTTCTTGACACTTACCATACGAAACACAGCAGTATTAAGATGCTATTTTTATTGCATTTTATTCTGTGACAACGTGGTCCTTCTCCGTTTGAGCCGATCCATTCGTGCCACAACTATAGTATTGCTGCACAGTGGCTCTACCACAATGGCTGCCACAATCTGGGGCTGGTCTGATGAAGAAGGGCATTAAAGTGATAAAGGACTAAACAGTCCACCAAATGGTCACTGTTTCCTACACACAAAGAAGGCTACCTTGTTGCCTTTTGAGGGCCATGATGTACGATGACGCTGGTAAAACTACGATGCAGCTTTATTGGTGATTTTGGATGTATTCCAAATTAAGTTCTGTTTGAAATAGGTCACTTGAAATAAAGATTGTTGGCTCGCAGTCTCCGTATTTCCGAGATACTTGGCCAAACTTTCAAATCAATAAAATATTCGGTTTTATAGATTATGTGTATTTACAATAGAACTTGATAATAGTGATGAACTAACGAAAGTCTTATAAAAAAGATAGTAAAAAATCATCTGCTAGGTTGTTTAATTAAATACCATCTAGATAGGTTGGCACTATTTTCTCTTTTCTATTTCAGCTGCAAAGTATCAGCGAGCCCGCTGTTGTATTACGATCTGATTCTTATGGAGTGTTCGTATAATTATAAGTGAGGCTTACTACATCTTATTTCTCAGAAATAACGTATCTGTGACTTTCTTTGTTTGAAGTGCATTTCGGGTTTCTATAGATTACAATAGCTATTTAGCATCAACTAGACGATTAGCTTTTTTAAATTTAATGGTTTAATTTTTTTAAATCTTTTCTAAAATTGAGAAATTCAGACATAAGATTCTGAAGCGCTAGCTCGAGCGAGTTCGGTTTGATTGTTGTTAGGGTTTCCCTAAAACTAAGACTACAATCATTTTTGTCAAGAAGGGTTAGATGTATCAAGTTGAAATTAAGGGGAAATATAACCTCAAATGGCTTAGCAAGATCCTCCGTTATGCCGAAAATATTGCAGCATTAATTTTAAAATAAATATATGGTAAAGTTGAGGATTAATGTTAAGGAATATGTTAGACGAAAACACGACTCCGTAAAATTTTCTCGATTGAAAAAAAATCCTAAGCTACCTCCAAAATAAACAATAAACCGCTGTTATTCATAAAATACTTTAAATAAGATCATGAAACTTTGCATACTAACTGAACTAACTATAAAGCAGTGCTTATGTTATTTACTTTTTTTAAAATACCGTTATTTTCACTGTAAAAAGAAATTACCTAAACTATCGGCCTCTTGAAGCGTGATTCCTGCCGCCCGGTCAGTTTCGCTTCGGCCTTTGAAGGGTGAGGTTGTGTCGCTTACGATCAGAATACACATTACGCAACAGGAAGACGTAAAATTAAAATGGGAAATAACCGTAATAAAAATAAGAAGCGACTGGCTTGGCGTTAAGAAACAGGCATAAATATGATAAACCTAATGAAATAAGTGTCTAACGACCTATATACTTACAGTATTAGTGATTACAAACATGTCGGTACATAACATACGACGCGCGGGGAAGTTGGGGCGAAATTAGAATTTGAGCTGACTTACTGTATCCCCTTAATAACAAATACTAAGATCTACAATCCATAGAGGTGCAAAAATTCAAGCTTCTAAGTCAACGCAATCAAGAGATTCGGTCATTTATGTCACTAAATACGGGTGACAAACAAGCACACAGTCCACCTGATGGTAATTGAATGCTGTGGCCAATAGACATCTACATCTACCCTCGATTAACAATCGAAATTCAAATGCGTTGGCACCTCTGAGGACAAAGATGAAAGCCACGTTTCCGATAAAAAGGGGCTCCGGTTCCCTAAGCTTCGATACGAAATGCAACAGCATTAAGCTACTATTTTATACTGATATTCCGTGAGAGCGTGGTCCTTATCTGGCTGAACCGACCCATGAGTTTGCAAGTATCGACATGACACTCGTAAACTCACTTATCAAAATAGTACATAATTAAGTTTATAGGGAGCTCTCAGATTATCTCAGGCTTATTCGCACTTGTTCGGTTCCTTAAGTGTAATGTTTAGAATGTATGTAACGTATAATCATCACAGTATATATGGTATAACGTCTGCTAATCTTTGTATTTGTTCCGTGCCACGAATAGTCCGAGATCACTAGACTTTATAGGTTTTAATAGGCATGAAATTCACGAGACCTAAGAACTTGTTTCCCTTATGCCGTCAGCAGAAAGATCCTAACCCTAAATAAACCGTTACTTATAATGAATGAATGTAGCTCTGGAACAGCGTTTATGGACAACAAAATGTCGTTCCTTCACTGCTATTAGTGAAGTATCGCGCAACTTTTAGACGGCTTGATTGTTACCGCGTGTTGTGACACCGTATCATTGCGTAATCGGGTTAAATCGATTGTCTGGTCGTCTGGCATGTATAGACGTAAAGATTTTTTGGCGAAAATAATTGAAGTACTTTTTGTCGTATCATTTTCGTCGTATCTGTACCATTCTGAAGTAGTGACTTAGTTTATATTAGAAAGTAATATGGGAGTAATTTTTAACTTCGTTAAAGTTATGGATTTCGGCCCGACTTTAAGAATGCTAGTTTTCATCAGATCTCTACGTTTTCAGGTTCTAGGAAGCTGTTCCGATTATTTCCGGCTGGACGTTCGACCATGTGTGTGTGTGTGTGTGTGTGTGTAAATTGTATGTAAATCAAATTTTGTCGTACGATTTCTTTAGAACGAATCAACCGACCGAGGTGAGCGATACGGATTAGATTTTGTCAATCGGTCGGTCTACTAATCAACTCCAGACATCACAGCTAGTTTTTGTACTTGAAAAACTGCGTCAAATTCCGCCAAGTAAGTTATAATCAAACGACGCTTTCAAAAATTGTAGCTATTTAAAAAATTTAAATAATCGTTAATGGATGTAACTTTTGGTTCGTTCTTTGTTCGTCGTTAATCAATAAATGATTACGATGAATGTATTATTTATTGATTAACTCAAAAATCAAGCAATTGAAAGATATTCGAGCGTTTCAAGCTCGAAAAAAGTGGGAAGTTACAGGGTTGGCCTACCGGTCAACCGCTTTTCAGATTTTTATTTATATATTTATTTCAACCGGTTTCGTATATATTCACAAATAAGGGCATATAAATATGTCAATGACATACTCATCATATATCAATGGACTTACGCGCTCACAGAATACCAGCGTAAAATAGCAGCGTAATGCTGCTGTGGTTCGTATGGTGTGTGTAAGGAACCGGAGACCCTTCTTGCTGGAATCGAAGCAATAGTATATATAACTTAATTAGTACTCAGGGGCGACAATGTATTTGAGTTTTGATTCTTATTTGAGGATAAATGTGTATGTCTATGGGGCACTGTATCCACTTACCTTCAGGTTTAGTCACTTACCGTCTAGTGTCATATCTAAATAAATAATTAACATAAATAAAGTGCCCATATTTAAATATTGGGCTTGTTTTTTTTATGAAAAAGAAAACAGATTTCCGCTACGGACGATTCGTGAGACTGTTGAAATTGAAATAAAAACCTTAATTCAATATAGAAAATAGCTAGGAGCTACTATATTTATTTATTTATTAAACTTCATACAACACGATGTATTGGCAGACTTAATTCCTGAGGCTTCTGTTCCAATCAACCTTTGGGTGATGCACAGATAAAAATATGAAGTAGTTTAGTGTGAGTGTGAGTAAGTGACCATGTTACACTTCAAGATATTCTGAGCTCATACTACGCAGATCGGACAAAAATAAATTATTAAAAGCTAAAGGTAACCCAGATTAACAATGTCATCAGCGGAACTAGCCATGTTGACTTTCTACAATCGCTCGCACCATTAGAAAACTATGAAAATGAATGGGAATGACATTTCTCAATACTCAGTCACATGGCTTAATTGATTTCAGTCATTTTAACTCCCCCTAAGACAAATTGAAAATTTTCAAAAATCGGGAAGTTATTGTTTTTACCCCGTTTTTCGAAAATTGAGTTTTCATCAAATCTTGACGTTTCGAGGTCACAGGAAGCCACGCCGACAATTTTTCGATGGTGAGTGTGTGTGCGTGCGTACGTGCGCGTGTGCGCGCGTGCGTGTGTGCGTGCGTGCGTGTGGTGTGCGTGCGTGCACGTGCGGGTGCGTGTGTTTGTAAACCTCTTATAACTTTTGAACGACTTGACCAATTGAAATGAACTAAGCGGATTTCCAGTGTTTCATAAAACTTAGATTTCCTATGAATTTTAACTAATTCGCCGGTAGATTTTGAGAAATCTCAAAAATAAAAATTAAAAAAAAAACCTTTTTTTGGAATGATGAACTTTTAAACGGCCTTACTGGAAACTAATCAGCTTTTAACCCTGCAAAACCACGTCGATCGCCGCCGGTCCGGTCAAAATCGGTTGATTCGTTCGTAGGATATCGTTAACGAATACTTTTGAAAAAATTGGTTTTTTTTTAATTACTCCGATATTTCATATTCAACGTCATAATTTCGTGATATTTGGAATACTTTGCATTTTAAATTATCGGGAAGTTCCATGGATGGCTTGCAGGGTCAAGCAATTTTTCTAACATAAATTATTGTAAATATACAACTTGGCTAACGCTGCAGGACGTCAGACTCGTGTCTCCCGTGACCATGGGTGTCGTAATTGAGTAAAGCAATCGAGACATCAGCAATTTGAAACAAAATAAACGCGATTCAATCCGAAAAAATATTTTATTTACTGTACAGTATTCGCATAAATGTTAGAAATCTCTATATATAAAAATCAATTGCTGCCGTTAGTCTCGCTAACTCGAAACTGGCTTCACCTATTCTGAGTTTTAATATATTGTAATTTATTGTGTATGTTCGAGTTGGTCCCTGGATGGTTTGGATTCACAACAGGACCCGTTCGGTGGCGCTGTTGTCGAGATCCTGAAAACGTCATCCGTGCGACGCCGTGGCGGATCGCTAGTCATTAATATATTCGTATTTTGCGTTATCTTGCGTTTCCACCATCGTAAACACTACACTGCTAAATATGGGGTACTTTTAAAATTCGATGTGACCTATATTAAGTATGTGGTATTTCCGCTATCTACCTCGGGTCACAAGGTTATTCTGGCTCAATATCGACTTAGCATCACATGCACCTAGGATGAGAGCTTGAAATACATTTTGAATTAATTGAATTTATACCTCCATTCCATCCATTCATTACTGCGTATGAAAGTCCACTGCTGAACCTAAGTCTTCTTCATAGATTACCTTTTAGAGGGATTTTGCTATAGTTGTACACTTGTAAAGCGGATTAGCAACCGAAGTTTTTTAATATATTGTATTGTTAGCAAGAAAAAAATTCAAATGCTACTCATCATCTGTTTGAATATTCCTCTCTCGCCTCTTGCGACACCCGTAGGACGATATGGGGTAGTAGGTATTCTTACACAACTACACGGTTCCTATTAATGTATACTTGCTATAACTTTTTTTTCATTCAATCATCATAGTGTTCTACGTGATAATAACTTATTCGTGTATATAAAACTGTACGTTATTTCGGAACTAACATTTGGAGAAATCAATTGACAGCGCAAACGATGATATATTGTTCCCCGCACGCGGGACAATTACGGACCCTATTGCTCAGAGCCTCGGGCTGCTGCCGTGACTCACACTTGTGGATTGGGGAAGCTTAATTGAGTGGTCTCTATTGGTTACTTGAATAAACTTATTTTTACACTCTTGAACTTCAACTTAAGACCTCTCTTCAGTTCTTTTGAGTATAATTTAATATACTCCTAGGGAGCTTATAGCTACTACGTTACCTAGAACATTGGTATTTTTTACACACGAAAATAATCATAGCATCGTTTCTCAATCAGCGGGGTGCATCACATGCAAATAAATTGTGTATTTTTAATAGAAGTAATGGTAACAACCGGACACAACCCATCTGATGATACCTAACTAAATGCTTCGCCCTATAGACAACTATACTAATATGGATCTACCCCAAATAGTTCCTCATAGGCCTTGGCTTAGTTGCCAAGTTTATCAACCGTAATATTTTATTATTTTGATGTTTTTATTTGATGATGCTGCTGCCCAACTCTTGGATCAGTTTCCTTATGTCGCCGCTTATGACACTAACGGGATGATATGGGATATTGGATATTTTTACACTGTCACTACCTACACGGTTCATACATATAGTATACGTCGATCCTCTATAACGAGTTAACTAGTAATAGTAGACCAACTTATAAAATGCACTAGGATTAGATAAAGTTCGTTACAACTCCATAGAAAATGACCTAAAACGCTGCATTATAACTTTATAATGTTATTGTAAACTAAGAAATAAACATTCAATGAAGAAACAGACATGTACACACAAACAAACATAAATGCATTACTACTATATCTTTATTTTTTCCTATGCGGGATAGGCTGGGTTAAATCTCATTCAAAGTATTCATAAATCATATAGCCTCATACACTTTAATTGGTGATACTCTTGGTTTACACGGGTGACCCTCAGGATAATTTAGGGCAGTCACAGTTTACGGAAAGGTTCGTCATGTTTTATTAAATAAGGGTGACAAACGAGCACACAGTCGGTATACATACTGATAATAAGTGGACGCTGTATATACCCTCGGATGAGAATCAAAATACAAATGCGTTGCCGCCCCTGAGCACTAAGATGGAATGCCTCGTTTCCATTAAAAAGGGTCTCCGGTTCACTACACTCATCATACGAAGAAACAGCAGCATTTAGCTTCTATTTTACGCTGGTATTCGGTGAGAGCGTGGTCCTTCCCCGGTCGAACTGACTTATTCGTGCCATAAACATAATATGACTGCAGCATGGCTCTACCAATCCTTCTGCTGTGGAGCCGTCGCATTGTGATGATTATACAAATGCAGTGTGGTTACATTATTTTTGGCCATATTCTTCCCTTTCGCCCCAATGCAATACTAATTTTTGAAGTTTACGATATAATTGTTAAGAGGATAGAATAGAGTAAGTCAGCTCAAATTCTAATTTCGCCCCCACTTCCCCGCGCGTCGTATGCTATGTACCGACATGTTTGTAATCACTAATACTGTAAGTAGATAGGTCGTTAGATACTTATTTCATTAGGTTTATCATATTTATGCCTGTTTCTTAACGCCAACCCAGTCGCTTTTTATTTTTATAACGGTTATTTCCCATTTTAATTTTACGTCGTCCTGTTGCGTAATGTGTATTCCCCCTTCAAAGGCCGAAGCGAAGTGACCGGGCGGCGGGAATCACGCTTCAAGAGGCCGATAGTTTACGTAATTTTTTTTTACAGTGAAAATAATGGTATTTAAAAGAAAAGTAAATAACATAAGCACTGCTTTATAGTTAGTTCAGTTAGTATGCAAAGTTTCATGATCTTATTTAAAGTATTTTATGAATAACAGCGGTTTATTGTTCAGTTTGGAGGCAACTTTGGATTTTTTTTCTATCGAGAAAATTTTACGGAATCGTGTGTTCGTCTAACATAGTCCTTAACATTAATCCTCAACTTTACCATATATTTATTTCAAAATTAATGCTGCAATACTTTCGGCATAACGGAGGACCTTGCTAAGCCATTTGAGATTATATTTCCCCTGTTTTTTATTTTGTTAGTTATATTGTATTGTTGAAGTAAGTTGTTGTGTAATGGGCAATATTTAAATATCTAATAGAATATTAAATGAAAATAATTTAAGAATCTACTTTCGTGGATTTCCTTTGAACAAAAGTACTGTGAGGAAGCTCTTCGAAATATAATTGAGAATGTGTAAATTATACAAATATTAATAAAATTTGAATAAAACTTTACGGTATCTATAATTACACATATGCATAAAACCTTTAAAAAGGATTAAGTGGCCAGTAATATATAATTTTATAGTACATACATTTCACATGCGCATAAAAATTTCTTGACTATATATATATATATATATATATAATATATTATCTTATTTCTCTATCGTAAGTAGCTCGTTAGCTTTGACTTACATTATTCTGCGAGCTAGGCTGCATAGTGCATACCATCCAGGCTCACGCGACAGTGGAACTGTCAAGTATACTTCGCGGCGTTATTGTGCGAGCCAAGCCTGTATCCAATCCATCATAGTTCCTCATACCCATCGGTAGCCGTAAAAGGAAATTTCAACCAAAGCATATGGTGTTAAGAGCGATAATAGCTTACGATTGTTAGACATTTATGATACCGTGAAGTGATAAGGACTATAATCTACCTACTGCACCTCAAACATTTTATTGCGTTCATGTGGTTACCTCTCCTATGAAGTTGATGTTAGTTACGTGGTTTTAACCCTAAAGATAGAGAAGTGAGGATCAGAATATCGTTCTTTTTTATTTAAAAGTGCTGTTTATTTCGGTCTATACGGTGTACTTAACAGATGTGACTTGATTCGCTTGAAACGAATCTTGTCAGCTTCGAGTGAAGGCGTAGAGAAGCCAGCCACAGGATGCATTTCGAAGTAATATGCCTTAATTCCTCTCCCTCTTTTCCGCTATTTCGTCATCCATGCGGTCGGCGCGTCTTATCCCTTTTGATTATTTTATAATTTTATAAAATAAAGGTGGCAAACGAACACAGAGTCTACCTGATGGTAAATGGATGCTATGACTCATAGACATCTACATCTATTCTCGATTAAGGATCAAAAGACAGATGCGGTGTTTGTTACCCTTGAGGTCTAAGATGGAATGCCTCGTTTCCAGTAAAAAGGGTTTCCGGTTCTTTAAACTCATTATACGAAATACAGCAATATAAAGCTGCTAATTTACGCTGGTTTTCTGTGTGAAAAGTTGTGAAGCGTGATGATGATATGGTGGCGGACCACCATATCATCATCACGCTTCACATTTTTTTTAACTTGCTACGTGTTGATTCAGGTCTCGTTTCAAATGGAGTGAGTATTAGGGTATTCGCTACATCCAATGCTCTTACAATGCAACTTAATAGGACTTACAGGCAATTATATTAAACATTGCTGTTACAAACGTCTGACATATTATAATATGAATGTGACCTGTCAAATGTCATATCACTAAGTAAGTATACATATTAATAGTTTTTCCTAAATTTGGAATGAAGACGCGGACGAATCAAAATAAATTTTGTAAGGAAATACGAAGGTCGTTCGCCACTCCGAAGGTAGAGGGTAAGACTGCAGTGGGGCGGCGAACCGTGATACCCTGTCTAGACGTCACACCCTCCTGTAAATAAACTAACCCTTATATAACCTTCGGATTCGGATGGGTCGTTATACCGTAACAAAATCGAAAATATCAATTAACGTTCATTTTTGCAGACTATAAGTGAGTTCTTATACGCATAAATACGTTAAAAAAATTCTAGCCGGTGACAACATTTCATCAAATGAATATTTGTACCCACCGCGTGATTCCGACGTTCGTGAAAGGTGCGTATTTTTTATACAAGAGGGAGCAAATGAGCATGCGACTTACCTGATGGTAAGTAACAATCGTCGCCCATGGACAACTGCAAAACCAGGGCAATTGCAGGTGTATTGCCGGCCTTTTAAATACGCAAAAGCCGGCAATCGAAGACGTATCATGTACTGCGATCGTCGACTCGTCTACGCAGCGTAATAATTAATGAAAATCCGCCCTACAACGAGAAAGCGATATTTATCAGCTGATGGAATAGAACAAAATATAACATAAACAGCCTAACTTTTTAATTTCACTTGAATATTTCCAAAATATATGGAGGCATTTCCAAAAATGTAGTAGTGTCAAGTATTACTTGAAAGATTTGCCCATAATCACCACGCTAATTTTTTTTTTATTGGATTAGAGTGACAAACGAGCACACAGTCCACCTGATGGTAAGTGGATGCTGTGGCCCATAGACATCGACATTTAATCTCGATTAAGAATCAAAATGTAGATGCGTTGTCACGCTTGAGGACTAAGATGGAATGCCTCGATTCCAGTAAAACGGGTCTCCGGTTCTCCACACTCACCATACGAAACAGCAACATTATGCTGCTATTTTACGATGGTATTCTGTGAGAGCGTGGTCCTTCCCCGGTCAAGCCGACCCATTCATGGTACAACCATAATATAGCTGCTGCGTGGCTCTACCATGTATAAAAGGTATTTGGGTAAGCGCTCAATCATCTCCCTTGTATCATTATATCTTTATCTAGTCTTCGAATTTGGGTATCGTTGACACTGGGCTGCAATATCGAAGCTTTTGTTGCTGTGGTCGCATTTGGTTTGCGAATTTAAGTACATTAAAAATCGATGACATAATCTACGGCCTAATTGGCCGATAGTGTAATAAAGGGCGAGAAAAAATTACTTGAATTGGTGCATTAAAAAATTACTTTTGGTGAATTGGTTGGTACTTATGTTGTAGTGGTGTAAGAATATCCACTATCCGATATCATCGCGTGGGTTTCGTAAGAGGCGACAGAAAAAACAAACCTGGTGATGGACAGCGGCGTTTTCCTATTAACAACTAAAAAATAAAAAAACTAGTCGCCAATTCGACTGCCAAGCTATGACAATTTTTTTTTTATATAGAAGAGGGGGCAAACGAACATGCGGCTCACATGATGTTGCCCTCAATGTTGCAATATGCCATCTATGAGGAAATTTACAGCGGGGGTCTAAGTTCAGCAACGAACTTTTCATAGGTCGTTACGGCTTACGGTTAACAGTAGTAGTGCATGCAAGTTAACGAAATTCCATATACCTAATATCATGATAATTATGTCCTATAAAATACGTTTTGCGTTAGCATCTAACTAAGCAGAGAAGACTAGACTAGCTAAGCAGAGAAATATCATAAACACTCATGCCTGTCATACAGAGGGGTAGGCAGAGACTACAGACTTCCATTTAGCACGATCTTGACATACCTCTCTCGCCTCTTCCACATCCATATACCGACACATACATGCTCGTCGGTTAAGGGTACTCTTAAATTGGCCCATTTTTAATATTTCGCCAATTTGGTCGACAAACTTTCGCCTAGGACGTCCCTTTCCGACTCTTCCATTCACTTCTGCAACATATATTTGCTTTGTCAGTCTTTCCTCATTCATTCTTTCTACATGACCAAACCACTGAAGCATTCCTTTCTTAATCCTGGTCACCGCATCATCTTGCAAACCAAACTCTTCTTTTATCACACATTTTCTCACCATGTCACTCAGATTCAGCCCTAACATACTCTCATACTCGTATGTTAGAAATAATGCCATAAAAACATGAAAATATGTATACATAAATGTAAATATAAAAACACAACATATATATAAATACATTGAAAATATATTACTACAATAATGATCGTTCGCTTTGCAGTCATTCAATATTGATATGGGGGAGTAAACATCAATTTTAATTAGCCGCTGTGAGCCCATTGTATGTCGCATTATATTGTAGATGGGATGAATTGAAGCGTCTGGATGATTTTTCCGTAATAAAACCCAACAAAAGAATACAGGAAAACTCAATAAAGGAATTGTTTTTTTTTCACATTAAAATAATCTCTTACCAGGTCGTCGCTCCCTCTAGTGGTACGAGATGCAGGAAGCCGATAGATGCAGATGGTTCATAAATAACGTAGTTTGTAGCTTTCCTTTGGGGAGGCCTATGCTCAGCAGTGGACTTGTGATGTGAGCTGTAATGATAATGATATTAATAACTGAATACTACCGAGTAGTATATATATATATATATATATATATATATATATATATATACTACTCGGTACTACTATAGTACTGTAAATACGTAATAACGGAAAATGATTAGAAATTTTAGTGATAAAAGCCTCAGCGCAACTGTTATACAAATGGGTCGACTCGACGGTGAAAGGAACACCCTCACGCTCACAGAATACCAGTGTAAAATGGTAGCGTAACGCTGCTGTGTTTTGTATGGTGAGTGTACAGAAACCGGGATCCTTGTTGTTGCTAATGAGGCACTTCAACAGTACAAAAAGGGGAACCGCATCTGCATTTTGTTTTTCATTCTAGATAATTTAGTGCGCTCGAACAAAGCTCCACGCTAAAAATTATTTTATGACCGATTGAGGATATTTCACAAAATATAAAACATATTTATTTTGTCGAGACTTATGGTGCATATCACAGCTAGGCTAGGATTCAATCGGTGGCGCTGTAGTCAAGTTATTAACAAATACTATAGGTCTCATGGATCAAAATTACTCATATTCACAAAAGTTCAATTCCAAATAAGAAAATCACAAAATCGGGACCCAGCGATTACAGCGTGATTTATTAATAAATGATTTTTTTACATTTACATTTTCATTGTAAAAAATTGGTGTGTGTCGATCGTATCAAACGAATCAGTTTGTGGCTCAAAAATGGCTCTATTTATCAATAATAACAATTTAGCAAAAATAATATTTAAAATAATAAGGAAAATATGAATTATAATTATAGAATATATTATAATATGGTAATATTATTTATTTATTGTTCAATATAATTTTCAAATTTTGTGAAAAACTATTCCTGTACCTTTTTCCTGGATTTAGAATAAAATGTTACATGTGTCGGTTAACTTTTACATGTGTGATTGTTAATTAATAATACATGTGTAAGCGTAATGTACAAGTATGTGACGTACGTACATGTATTATTAATTACATATGTAACATATATGTGTAAGAAATTACCACATGATTTCTTATTAATAAACGTGAAAATTAGATGTAGAAACAACAAAAACATATACAAACAGAAATATATTTACAATAATATATCATGTCTCAGTTATTTAGGTAATACATTCCTTTATTCCAATAAGTAAATAACGAAAAATTTGAAATAAAGAAGTCTATTAGGTTTTATTAAGCTTCACGAATTGCAAAAAATCGATGCCTTAGTATAAATCCTAAAAGTTTTCTGCTAACTCAAGCCCCACTTAACAAAGTTTCACTTTATTAAGTTGATGACAATGAATTACTAGAATATTTATTACATATTTACTTGACATTTTATTTACAAATATTACTCACATAAATTATATACAAGTACCAACAATTAAAGTTGACATTAAGATTAAATCTTAAATTTTTAATCCATTTCTAACTGAATAATCATTTGTCATCCTAGCACATAATTAATTACTTTGAGAAGAAAGCCAACCTGTGGCAATTAAAAAAATTTATCCACTGTACATCATCTTCGTAATTACAGTCTTTCAAAACTCCACTGCTGAATGTAGGCCTCACCCTATAGATTGCCTCAAAGAGAGGATATAAGACAAAATTATATTACTAAGTGGCGTAGGAATATGTACCACCCCATATAGTGTGGTTGTCGTAAGAGGTGAAACAAGAGATGGGCGGCGTTATCTTCCTGATAACTATCAGAATAATAAAAAAATTGTGGTTGCCAATCCGCCCCTCAAGTGTGGCAACTATATATATACGTGTGGCAAATATTACTGTATATGATTTACAAAGACCAATTTTAGTAATGTGTAATACAAGAACAATTAAGAACAACAATTGTTTACAAATGTAGAGGGACATGAATTGATAAATTAATAATTTCACAAAAGAACCATTCATTACTGCGTCATCTTAAATGTGTTATACAAATTGTGCTCAGTCATATGCAGTACAGTGCTATAATATAGCTTAACTGCATTTGACCATCACTCCAAACCTAACAATTCAGTAGGTATATTTGAGGAAGCTGAGATGAGGATAGGTATACATGACCATCAATCGTTTGTACAATATATATCCTTAAAACATTTGATGATAATATGTAGGATCAACTTGGGCAGGGGTAAAAACAGGGGTAGTCATAAAAAATATCCAAAATCCTATCATTGGTGTTTAAACGCAAATGTTAGGTTGAACTTCATACCAGCAGTTGTTGATATGTGTATATTTACTAGCTGTCTAGACAGACTTGGTTCTGCCCTTACCGACCACCCCTGGTCCTTATAAAAACTTAAATTAACAATAACAAATGTTAAGGGTCACTTATTGGGATAACACTATCCTATCTCTCAAGTTGAAGCAATCAATACACATTTACAAAATTTCATTAAAATGAGTTAGTGGTTTCGGGGTTCATTGTGGACAAACAATGTGACATAATTACATACTTTTTATATTAAGATAATCTAACCAGACCTAAAAGATAATTTCGGTGTTAGAACCTTATTAAACTTAATCATATTTAGAAAACAAGCCAACAACAGTTGTTTTAAGTTTCATGGTAGTCAAGTTATGGTTTTGCAGCAAGGGGAATCCATCACTAGCACGTGTGTTGGCATATTTTAAATGTACTACAAATTTCAAATTTTTCTGACGTGCTGGTATCTTCACTACGATTTCTTTCATCAGTGAGTTTGTAATAATTCAGGCAACCAAATCAAAAATTTAAATAATAAATTTAAGAGCTACCAGTAAAATTTTAATTACAATCAATTCCACTAGTATCTTGGGTTGTATATACATACTATAAAGAATAGAATTCTACCAATATCAATTTGGGAACTGAAGAAGTTATTTGCAATTAAAGTGCTAATTCAGTCTCACATCTCCTATGGTAAAGTCCATTATCGTATCGTAAGTAACGTAATCTCCCAAATTCTCATGAAATTTGCCTCCACTCTATAAAATTTTAGTGTTGTTTTTGTACAGTCAAATGATGGTCTTTAATTAGTTACAAGAGACGAAAAGTCTACTTTGTGTTTGAAGATACAAAAACCATGATTTGTAATACAAATCATACACATTTTGCACACTATAATAATTTTCCTTTTAAAGTGTTTAGTCCTATCACACTTATTTAATCATATAGCTAAAACCACTTGAAATTTACATATTATTCTGAAAATTTTTGTCAAAACTTTGCATTTCATATTTGGCTATAACATTGCAGACTTCCATTTTCACTTTTGGAATTAAGTTTGGTTGTAATTTTTTAACACTAGCTGCCATGCTTCTGAAGAATACATCAACTTCATTTGTGTTTTCCTTAAGAACTTTCTCTATTAACTTATCTATAACTTGGGACCTTTGTTCAGGAGTTTTTGCGGTTTTTGGGTCTTCCACATATCGCACATAGGTTTTAGGCCCATTCATAATTAATGGCTTTGGAAGTATCTTAACTGGAGGTACATTTGTAGGAGCAGGCATATTTCTCTTTCTACCAGCACCCCGTCTGCTCACTTTCTTAGATGACTCCCCAGTATTCTGTTCCACCTTTGGTAATATTTTAATGAAAGCATTCTGCTTAACTTGAGTCTCTTGTGGACCGTCAACAACTGTAATCTGGAATATATATAAAGGAAATCATTATTATCTTATTCTTGTAATGCCAGCAGTACTTCAGTTAGTGCTTCAGTTGGTGACATAAGAAATTATCAACTCATCTCATACCATGAATGTTATAATTTACAACTTGCAACTTACATTTTTATAAGAGGCTTAAGAAAATTCCATGAGGCATCTAATGAATGGGTAGTACATCATCCATTTTATATTTATAACAAGTGGAAAATACAAAGACTGATAGGTATGAGATGACACTGTTATTACAAATTTATTATTGGCTAATGAGGGTCTCATTACTGTTCTAAGTAATCACTATGTATGGTCACTGTTGCCCGTGTGTTTTCCATAAAAAGGACAATACAGGTTCCAAATATAATAGGCAGAATATTAAAGATTTATTGCATTGCAGAAATATATTTGAAGTTTAGTAATTTTTTTTTCTATTCCTGGAATAATTTAATTTATTATTTATTTATTGCCACCTAATTTCTTAGACTGCAACTACTGTCCAATTCTACTGACAGTATTGTAAATGGTCACTATTCTATTATACATGGTAGAGCCTTACTGCAGCTACATTATGGTTGCAGCATGAAAGGGTTGGCTCTCCCAGGGAAGAACCATACTCTTACAGAATACCAGCGTAAAATACCAGCTTAATACTGCTGTGTTTCATATGGTCATGGTGGTCAGTGCAGAACCAGGGACCATTTTTACTGCTAGCGAGGCATTTCATCTTAGTCTTCATGGGTGAAAATGTATTTTCATTTAGATTCCTAATCAAGTATAGATGTAGGTTTTTATGGGCAACAGCATCCACTTACCATCAGGTGGACTATGTGCTAGTTTGTCACCCTTATTCTATATAGCCTTGGATAGACAACAATTATCAGCCTGGACATTTTATATCTGATACTACAAGATTATTGGGATTCTTGCACATTAAAATGTTGATTTTCATAGCAACATATTGTATTTGTGCTATTTAATAAAACTTATTATCATTTGCTCTTGCCTGGTGATGTCCCAAGTCATAGCTAATAAATATAATTGAATTTTTTCCCAAATACAAACTTTCACATTTTAATACAATCTTTCATATTACAGAAGTGTAGTTTAGTGATATTATTAAAGCTTACCTCATAGTATTCCTGATTATCGGTAATAACTTGCTCTGAACCCATTGATCCTAAAATTGTCTCCTCTTCTATTGTTTCATTATCCATTGTATTGGACTCCTTTTCAATATCTTCTGAATTATCTAGTATAGTGCCAGCTAAGAATTGCAATTTCTCAAAAATGTTGGCTTTCGTCTTGTGTATAGTGCCCAATCGCATGCTTCTCATGAAGCCATCACGGAGGCCACGCCAGCGTTTTTTGCATTCTTCAACTTAAATAGAAGACAATGATATTTACGAAAATGTATAGTTGTACACAGTTTTTATTTCAATGGAGGATTTTTGTATCTAACTGGGGGACTGCTTTTTGGGTACAGGATTGGCGGATTAGTTGTTCTAAGTACATAAATTCATACCTTTCAGTTCCAAGTAATAACCAGCTCTCATCTATTTTGATTTGCTATTTATATTTGGCATCTACACTATCGGATATATATACTTACAACATGCATTATGACTATCATATTGCTTTTCTTTATTAATCTCCTACTGTAATTCCTTTGTAATTTATTAAGATTAGGTAATTGCATTTTAGGTATATTACTTTTAATATTTATTTGTGAACTTTTGAGTAATACCTCAAACATAAAATAAGACAACAAAATATGTACACTTTACCTTTAATCAATTATTTTTTGTCAATATTCACATTATTTTAAACTAAGTTTTTTCTAATTAGAGTACCGCGCTCATTTCAAATCCTTTTTAGATATAAAATAGGTTAATGTTTGGCAGTAACAAATAACAAATACATAGTTTGTACGCTCTGCAGTTATGTCATGCAGCACAAGGTGAACCAATACACGTAGTACGAGACGTCTTACCTGGTTTAGACAGGGCTTGAGCTATTTCTTGCCATGTTGTTTCTCGAGCGAGAATATTCTTCCTTGAGGGGTCGAAATAATTATATAAACATGTCTGTGGTTTCACTAATTCAACGAGTCTCTCGTCCTCTTCTGTAGTCCATCCGACGGCGTTCAATGGCATTTTCAACTTCCCGTTTTCGCTTGCGTCACAAAGCCAAAACAAAATGTCGGCCGCCTATCATAAACGAAAATAGCTGCGCTGCGCAGCACGACGTCACAACACAGTCGTCGTTTATTTAGGCTGTGGTGTTGCCAACTAAAGTATTTATTTGGATATTTAGGTAGGCAATAGGAATTATTGCTCTATAAAACAAAAATATATTATGCTATAGCTTTATGACAATTTTCACTTTTATTATTGTACATATTGTACAACTTTTATTATTACGTAGAAAAATTTAAATTTTATTACCACTTACTATAATGTATGCATAAATAAGTTGGTATAATATAAATAAAAGTAAAATTTGGTAAAATTATTTTTGTCCATAACAATAAATTTTAAATACCTACATCTAGGTTTGTACCACCTAGCACCTGTTACAATTAAATCCTTTAAAATAAATCTTAATATGAGAGTAAATTATTAGTTTTATGGACGAATGTCAAATTATTTTTTTTTTCAGATTACTAAATTATTAATGAAAAACTAAATACTTCTACACTCCAAAAGCATTAATGCTTTACATCGCCACCTCTTGATTCGCTAAGAGTTAAATAAATGTTAAATATAGTTCTTCCTCTGCACAACAGATGGCGCGCTAAATGTATAATGTTATTTTTTATTTTTTTTATGTAATTTATTGTTTTCATTTTATCTTACTTTATTGTGCTTTACATCGTCATCTCTTGATTTATTAAGACGTTAATAAATGTTAAATATAGTTTTTCCTCTGTACAACAGATGGCGCGTTAAATGTAATTTATTTTTTACCGTACTTATAGCACTGATATAAACTGATATAATATAATGATATATATAAAAAGAACAACTTGTTTTTTTATATTACATGGTTAAGCTATGAGTCTATGAGTGTTGATAACTTAGAGTATTTATTATAGTTTCTTTATACATACTTTCAGGTTTGACAGAACCATGGAGCTTATCTTTTATTATGTAGGTACGTGAGGGTTCACCTAATTTTTTTGCGGGCTTTTATAGACTGTGCTTGCATTATCAGTTTACTGACAGCTATAAAGATAACGTTTGTGTTCTGTATGCGTTTTATATTTTTAATTTTTAACAATTACAATAGTTAAACAATTTCATAAAAGTAAAAATACTGCAACGTACAATTTTGTATAGTCGCTATGAATCTGATGTATGTATTTCATAATCTCAATTAATGTCAGATACACCACAATTGAAATGTATTTATGTAATACATTCTAAAACTTTAAGTATGTAATAAATTATTAGTGTTGAAAATCGGTTAAATGGCGAAGCGCCTGCGCTGTGATAACAGCAATAATTCACTTCGTGTTAATAGATATAGTCAATGATTGCAGTTTAGCTTGGAGAGCGATTACCTAATTATATTAGTATGGATTTCTTGGTTCGAACTTCGTTCATTATTTATGTTTATACACACAAAGGCGCTCATTATATCCAGACTGTTAGAAATATCTGTATTTGGATAATATAATAGCGTGGTTTTCCTATATCACGTATGTTGTTTCGTTTCGCCAAATATCAAATTCCATGAATTGAAAATGCAAACAGCGCACCAAAGACACTAGATCACAGATTAAATAATGTTACTAGCTAGACTTCTTTTAGGTACTGCGACATGACCATAATAGCCGCTAGCTACCTTGGGAACGTAGGATTTATAGCAAATCCTTCACGAGGCAGAACGCTTTATCCCTCATAGTAGTGAGTTGTTGACGACCAGATGAAGAAGAGCTAAGTCGCTACATGTGCTTATCATAATACATTATACATAGATTACTTACATCCAATGATTTTTTTAAGAATAGCATCATTTGTACATCTATGCTTATAAATGTTATGATGCTATGCTATGATGAATGCTATGAGAGACGAGAATGGCTATATTCTGAATGATGAAGTTTTGAGTTTAAAGAGATGGAAGGAATATTTTAAAAGCGTGTTTATGAGTGAGGAGACAACGGGTGTACTAAGTGGAGTAGAAACACCGAAAGAAGAGGGAAGAGGTAGCGAGATAAGTATAGATGAAATAATGAAAGCAATGAAAAGCATTAAAGCAGGTAAGGCTGCCGGATATGATAGAGTTTCACTCGAAATGCTGAGGGCTGGAGAGGAAGTGGTGGCAGGCCTGCTTCACACCTTGTTTAATTTATGCTGGGAACTGAAGCGGGTACCGGTAGACTGGTGCAAAGCCGTAATGGTCCCAGTATATAAAGGAAGAGGGTCGCAGCAGGACTGTAAAAACTACCGTGGCATCAGCCTTCTTAGCATTGTGGGAAAACTGTATGCTAAGGTACTGATTGAAAGGGTCATGAAAGAAACTGATGGAAAAATTTGGGGTCTGCAAGCGGGATTTAGAAAGGGAATGGGATGTACAGATCAAGTCTTTTCCATGCGCATGATCGCGGAGAAGTTTCTGGCCAAAAACCAGAAGGTTTTTTTGTGCGTTCATGGACTTGGAAAAGGCCTATGACAGAGTGGATAGGGATTTGCTATGGCAAACACTGAACTCATTTGGGTTGAGCGCTGGCTTGATACGGGCATTGGAGTCTCTTTATAGGGACTCTAGTGCTTGTGTTAGGATCAACGGGGTCTACTCGGACTGGTTTGACATCCATAAGGGTGTCAGACAGGGCTGTGTGGCTTCCCCGTGGCTGTTCAACCTATTTATGGACAGTTGTTTGCAAAATTTGAAAGTTGAAGAATGCGGATTAAGAATGGGTGAGTTAACCGTCAAATGCCTTTTGTACGCCGTTGATCAAGTTATTCTTGCGTTGTCGGCGGCCGAGTTGCAAATGATGGTTACATTAATGAACGGATCATTAAAAGAAAGGGGTATGAAAGTGAACGCAAGTAAGACGAAGGTTATGGTTTTTGAAAGAGACGAAAGTAAAACGATTTGTGAAATAAGAATAGAAGGTGAGTTGATCGAGCAAGTAGATGAGTTTGTATATTTGGGCTGCGTATTTAGCAGAGATGGGAGATATGATAATGATATAGAACGACGAGTGAATGCGGGAAGCAGAGTAAATGGGGCCTTGCACTCTATTGTGAAGAGTCAAAATGTGTCGAAAAAGGCACGTATGGCAATTCACAATGCTGTGTTGGTCCCTACTTTAACGTATGGTAGTGAAAGTTGGGTGTGGCAGAAGAAGCACGAGAGTAGAATAAACGCAGTAGAAATGCGGTCTTTAAGGAGTATGTTAGGGCTGAATCTGAATGACAGGGTAAGAAAGTGTGTAATAAGAGAAGAGTGTGGTTTGCAAGATGATGTGGTGACCAGGATTAAGAAAGGAATGTTTCGGTGGTTTGGTCATGTGGAAAGAATGAATGAGGAAAGAGTGACAAAGAAAATTTATGGTGCAGAAGTGAATGGCAGAGTCGGAAAGGGACGTCCTAGGCGAAAATTTATCGACCAAATTGGCGATTTATTGAAAACGGGCCAAATTAGGAGTACCCTTAACCGACGAGCATGTATGCGTAGGTGTATGGATGTGAAGGAGGCAAGAAAGGTGTGTCAGGATCGTGCCAAATGGAAGTCTGTAGTCTCTGCCTACCCCTCTGGGTGACAGGCGTGAGTGTTTATGTGTATGTGTATAGTGTCTGTTTATAATATTGGTATAATTGGCTTCTATCTTCGGAATGACTGAACGGATTATGGTGATTTTACGAACAGATATAGAGCAATGCCAGGAAGTTTAATATATATTTTTAAATACTAGTAATGTTATTAGATACAGTACTAATATTCCCTGTAACCACTCCTGTTAAGCTTAAAATGCTTGTGTTAGAAGTAGTTCACGACAGTAGTCGAATGGCGGATTCGAACGAGGACTAAGATGAAATGCCGCGTTTCCAGTAAAAAGGGTCTCCGGTTCTCTACACTCACCATAGGGAACACCGCAGCATTGAGTTACTATTTTACGCTGGTATTCTGTGAAAGCGTGGTCCTTCCCTGGTCGAGCCGAACCATTCGTGCTACAACTATGCACTAATATAACCGCAGCATGGCAGTGCAGTTATATTAGTAGTTCCTTTAAAGGTTTCACTTCTACTGCGTGTGAACTGCATACATGTTTTTTACTTTACTTTTTACTTATATTTAAATTGTAATATTTATTTTTAAAACGTTTTCATATTTAAGCGTTTTATTTCCATTAAGGCCGGGAAAAAATCAACATAGTTATACTGCTCTCAGAAACTAGAGTAGCATAAAATGGAACGTCCGCGATCCACGACCTTTAGAATTCGCGGTACGCACGCTGCCAATAGGCTACTGTGGCCATATTTTAACTGAAAAACTTGAAGATTTGTTTAGTATATATGAAAAATTGATAAATTAAATGGCCCTTAATTCCCTTAAATCTAAAGAATGCAACATTATATATCCTACCCGCTAAATCCGGGTAAGCAGCTAGTCTTACAGTGTAATTATTAATTAGTGTATCATATATGCAATTATATCAATGCTAACCTCATAATAAATAAACATAAATCAGTACACGCATGAGGCGGTACTCAAGATCTAACCCACCGGTTGCATTACGACGCTTAATTATTATTACACACGTGGGATGTACTCAACTGTGAGAAGTATATTTATGCATCGAATTATTATGAGATCCGATCAAAGTAACCAGACGTTGTTTTATTTGTGTATAGATATCGCTTAATAATAATTGAGCGGTGCAGCGTTTTGAGAAATCCTGCAGACGCTTAATGAAATATTAAAAAATGCGATATATTTTTGTCACAGCATACTTTTATTAACAACAGGCAAAATGTTCATCAGGAAATGAATAAAAAATTAGAGATTTATTTATTTCCAAAATTGAAATAAGATTTTCTAAAAGTAAACCTGGTAGAGCCAAGCTCCAACAAAATTATGGTGGACCGGGGTTAAACCACGCTCTCACAGAATACCAGCGTAAAATATCAGCTTGATGCTGCTTTGTTTCGTATGAGTGTAGACAACCGGAGAAATTTTAAACTGGAAACGAGGCATTCCATTTTATTCTCCAGGGATGATGATGCATCTACATATTGAATCTTAATCGAGGATAAATGTAGATGTCTATGGGGCTCAGCATCCATTTACCATCAGGTCGTCTGTGTGCTCGTTTGTCACCATATTCTATTAAAAGTATGAAGTCCTATACTAGACTTATTTTATATATATATATATATATATATATATATATATATATATATATATATATATATATATATATATATATATATATATATATGATATCCAGACCTGTGACGGGGGCAGCGTCAAATGCTGTGAGACGTCTATTACTGCGATATACAATCCGTTTGCCAAGCAAATCCTTCTGTACCTATGAAATACACACCCTGAATGAACGTTCACCCTGAAGCCCTGAACGCTGATATGAAATGCCTCGTAATGAATGAAAAAGGTCTTCATCCGATTCTGGTCACTACAGCGGCGTTGTGTGACGTGTCGTCCGCTTCCCTTTAAAATGTCGAGGAGGGTGAGGTCTGCCACATGCGTCATACTTGCGAACAGGTGCAGCTTGTTGGGGCCGATTTACTCGAGCTCGCAACACATTTATTACCTTTAATATTACATATTTTTTATTGTTTTTTACTTTCAATATAGAACATTATTTAATTGATAGAATCAGGCGTTACTTTGCGGAAATCAATTATAATAAAGATATTAATAGTTACTTTGCAAACATCCGCTCAATTAAATGATGTGTCTTACCTAGTTTGAAGAGCACCTCCCGCCCTCCTTTAATTACGTGCACTAATACCGCCATCACTAGTCCCAGCACCACTACTCCCAACACCACTATTCTAGGAAAGACACACCATCGACGATAATACGTGTTTCGCCTCTACATGAGGCATCTTCAGGTGATGTAGACTCTACGGCGGCGGTCAGCCGATTTATTTGAGGATATATATGATAGATAGATGATTAGTACACGCAATTGAGGGAGGGCGGGAGGTGCTCTTTAAACTAGGTAAGAGACATCATTTAATTGAGCGGATGGTTGCAAAGTAACTATTAATATCTTTATTAGAACGTTATTTGCTCTGTCATACTGTTTTTCCGCTTTTAGCAACAAATTCACAACGCCGCAAAATATACAATCGATACTGTTTACACTCAAAATATTAGCCGTTACGCTATTCACCAGCCGAAGATTCTCAATTTAAATTTACAAATAGAACGGCTCGTTACTCTCATAATGTAACCATCTGTTACAAGGAGATGTACTATTCTAATAAATTTCTCCTAATTAAAACGCTTCAAGCATATCTAAAAATCACAAATAGATTATATTAACATGAGTGTCTTATGCTTGTTTTCTAAAATAATTGTACATACAGAAAATGGGAACACATAAGAATTAGAAGGTGCAAATTTTTTAAATACAATAAAATCTATTTTAGCCTTTTTAATCTACTGCCTGATAAGAAGAATGTATCAACTAACATGCTGTATACAACTGTTACAAATCTTTAGAGATTATGGTTAGCATTTTAGAATTAATTTACAGCACTTTTTAGCCAGAGCCTATTTCGTTTATAAAACAAAACTGGGCACAAGAGAAAGCGGTGAGCTGAAGTTAGGGAAATTTGGAGTAGGGCAACGGAACCGAAGGGGCCAGCAGCTGGCCGACTTTATGGAGAAAGAGGGACTCTTTATGATGAACTCTTTCTTCCAGAAGCGGCCCCACAGGAAGTGGACCTGGTCGAGCCCCGACGGTTCGACAAAAAATGAGATTGACTTCATTATGACGACCAGACGCCAACTGTTCAGTGATGTCTCAGTGATCGCAAGGGTGAAAACTGGCAGCGATCACCGAATGGTTAGAGGCACACTGAACCTAAACGTTAAGTTGGAGAGGTCTCGTCTAATGAAGTCAACGCTCCGTCCCCCTCGTGCTCTAATCCAGAATCCCGAAAACTTTCAGCTTGAGTTACACACACCGCTTTCAGTGCCTACAAGATTGCAATGCAGTGGACGATATGAATGACAAGCTCGTGGAAACTGTCCATGCGGTCGGAGCTAAGTTCTGCAAGACCCGCCGCAAAAGAACACAAAAACTCTCCGATCACACTCTTAATCTCATGGCTGTTAGACGGGAGATGAGGCTGCAATCGTCAACAGATTTGACAGCATACAGGCAACTGAACAGAGATCTCCAAATGCATGCGGCGAGACTTACGCAACTTTAATACTGCTCGTATTAAAGAAGCGATCGAGCGGAACCAGGGCTCCAAAGTCTTTGCCAGAGATCTGTCTGCCCGTAAGAGCCAACTGTCAAAGCTGAAGACTGAGTGTGGCAGCATCGTTTCCGGGACACCTGAGATTTTGAGTGAGATTGAGAGGTTCTATGGGCAGCTGTACACATCATCGTTGGAGCCACACGCAAGTGTGAGTAACGATCCAAGAGCAAGTCTTATCCGACACTATTCCGATGATATCCCGGACGTCAGTCTAAGCGAGATTAGAATGTCTCTCCAGCACCTTAAAAACGGCAGGGCCCCCAGGCGAGGATGGAATTACAGCGGAGCTTCTGAAAGCGGGTGGAACACCTGTACTTGAAGTCCTTCAGAAGCTCTTCAATTCCGTCCTCCATGGTGGCACTACTCCAGAGGCGTGGAGCAGAAGTGCGGTGGTCTTGTTCTTCAAGAAAGGCGACCACGCTCTCTTGAAGAACTACAGACCGATTTCCCTTCTGAGCCGCGTCTACGTGCTGTTTTCGAGAGTCATTACGAATCGTCTCGCACGCAGACTCGACGACTTCCAGCCTCCCGAACAAGCCGGTTTCCGAAAAGGCTTCAGTACCATAGACCACATACATACCCTGCGGCAGATTGTACAGAAGACTGAAGAGTACAATTTGCCACTTTGCCTGGCGTATGTGGACTATGAGAAGGCCTTTGATTCCGTCGAAATTTGGGCGGTGCTGCAGTCCCTTCAGCGGTGCCAAGTTGACTGTCGGTATATCGAAGTGCTGAAGTGTTTGTACAGTAGGGCTACGATGGCTATCCGAGTACAGAACCAGAGCTCGAAACCTATCCAACTGCAGAGAGGTGTAAGACAGGGTGACGTTATATCCCCGAAACTCTTCACCGCTGCTTTGGAAGACGTTTTCAAGCTACTGGACTGGAAAGGATACGGTATTAACATCAAAGGCGAGTACATCACTCACCTTCGATTTGCCGACGATATAGTCCTTATGGCAGAATCGCTGGAGGACTTAAGTACTATGCTCAATGACCTCAATAGTGCCTCCCAACGGATAGGTCTTAAGATGAACATGGACAAAACAAAGATCATGTTTAATGTCCATGTCACACCTATGCCGGTAGTTGTTGGGAGCACTATGCTCGAAGTTGTTGACGAGTACGTTTACCTGGGACAAATAGTCCGACTAGGTAAGTCCAACTTCGACCGAGAGGTCAATCGACGGACTCAACTCGGCTGGGCAGCGTTCGGAAAATTACGACATATCTTCTCGTCAGGTATACCTAAATCTCTAAAAACTAGATTGTACAACCAGTGCGTGTTGCCAGTGATGACTTACGGATCCGAGACGTGGTCCTTCACTGCTGGCCGTATAAGGACGCTCAAGGTCGCTCAGCGAGCTATGGAGAGGGCTATGCTCGGAGTTTCTCTGCGTGATAGACTCAGAAATGAGGATATCCGCAGTAAAACCAGAGTGACCGACATAGCCCAACGGATTAGTAAGCTGAAGTGGCAATGGGCCGGCCATATAGCTCGAAGAACCGATAACCGGTGGGGAAGAAAGGTTCTCGAGTTGCAGCCTCGTACCGGTAGGCGTAGTGTAGGGCGACCCCCCACTAGATGGAGTGACGACCTGGTAAGATATGCAGGAAGTCGATGGATGCAGGTGGCTCGGGACCGTGCTTTGTGGCATTACTTGGGGGAGGCCTACGTTCGGCAGTGGACTTGTGAAGGGCTGTAATGATGAATGATGATGACATAACGACAAAACTTACGTTACCATCCAAATCATCTGGATGCTTGGAGGTCCACTACTGTACGATTTACTAGGAGTTTTCTTTCTCGCACGACTACTTTTTAGAATCGTTTACCATCCGCAATTTTTTCTCACCGATACGACTAAGGTAGCTTCAAGAAACGAGCTTACTCCTTTTTAAAAGGCCGGCAACGCCTGCAATTCCCCTGGTGGTGCAGTTGTTCATGGGTGGCGGTAGTCACTTACCATCAGGTGAGCCGCATATTCGTTTGCCCCCTCTTCTATAAAAAATATCGTTGTTTTCCTAAAATTTATCGAACCATCTATAAGTTCCTAGTTTTGTTAGTATGCATGCACGGCGAAATGTAGTCTGTACTAATTAGTACATGAAGACATCGGTGTTCGGATCCCGCCTTTGAAGGTAACTCAAAGCATTTTCCAAAATACAATAATTTTGATGTAAAAACAATCATGGACAGTGTAATTTTATGCAGTGGTTGTGATCATTGTGTGACACCTCATCGCTTTGTAATGGCTTAAAATATTTGAAAGCATTTAGGATGTGTATTTATAATATTAGATAAGTAAAATGATCCTTTTTTATGGAAAATAATCGGAATTCTTAAAAGACGACCGTTTTTATTACCACGTTTCCAGTTCTGATCTTTGTTTAAACTTTAAAGCTGGTATTCAGAGTTAAATTAAAGTCCAGATAGATATTATCGTGTTTCTGAATACCATCCTACAGATCTAGCTTATCGGGAAGTTAGTTTAAAATCGTTTGCAAATTTGTATCGAATAGAAAAACAAACGAACAGGCAGACGAGAAAGTGAGTTTATACTGAATTGTCAACCAGCTACCCATGTTTTAAGTTTCAAATGAAGCTCATCGGTAAGTTAGTAAAAATCTGCTGTTTTACCAAATTTCGTCAAATTTCACACGGAAGAAAGGTAAATAAATGTTGTATTGTCTATATTTTGTTATGCCATGCCCAATTGACAACGTAAAAAAGGCGGACGTAACAAAAACGTCTAACTAGTCGCTGGGCATGTGTTTCGAAGTTTGATTTTGTTTTCTTCATCTAAATCGTGAGGTTGGACCATACTATAGTGCCTCTTCTTCGGTATTTCGAAGTTTTTATTATAAAATTTAAGGTTTAAGGGTCAATTTTTTGGTTTGTCGGGGTGCTAATTACAAAAATAGCATTTATTTTGAAATCCAAGATGGCGGTGCAATATTTTATTGAATAGACAAACAGAGAAGAAAGCGAGTTGCAAGACCCTAAGCTGTAATTCAGTATTAGAAGAGTTTGTTTCTTTTTAGTTACCAACCTGCACTGAATTAACCTAATTCATTTATATTAAAAAAGGTAATCAAATCACCGATTGACATTTTTTATTAATTTATACGAATGATGATATGCATATTAACACGGAGTAGCAGCAGTGAAATCCAAACCACCCGACAGATCGATTTATAGGTGCGACGGTATATTAACATCGAATCGGTCGGTCGACCGGAACATTAGGGTGGCGATCGCTCGTCTGTGCTTCCGCAATTTTAAACGTGGAGCTTCCGACTTAAAAATAACATTTGTATTATTTCTTCAAGTCGCAATGTCGTTTACACTAGACATGCATATTTGATTCTTTTGTAAGAATTAGTTAGTAAAGATCTAAATAAAGTATGTAAAATATACATTAAATTTTTTTCTATTGTGTAGGGCTCCTTTAGTGTATCTGTTTATAGGAGTCTGTTGAGTTGACTCTCTTATAAATTTCTGCCACCACCCAGCAGTGGAATCATTGATGCGTTTCGGTTAGGAAAACCGTATCGTAACCGTATCAGGCATTTCATCTCAGTTCTCTGAGGGTAACACCGTATCTGTGCTTCTTTGCTTAAAGTCTAATATCTACTTTTCAAATAACTCATCTACTTTTTAATTCTAAATCAAGGATATATGTAGGTGTTTAATGGGCCACAGCTACCACTTATCATCATCATCATCACTGTCAGGTGGACTGTGTGCTCATTTGTCACCCTTATTTTTTAAAAAAATCATCACCTGATGAATTATGCTACTGTTAGGAACTGCTTGCCAATTGAAGTTGGGTCAATTTTTTTAAGTTTATTTGTTCTAGTGTTCTTTATCCTCTCATTCGTTATATTTTATTTAAATTATTTAGAAAAATCAAGAACTTATTCAATTATTATAACACAATGTGTACGGTGCAATTTTTGTCCGTAATCACGATATTTTTTTCAGCCGCGATTTAGAATCGCAATATAAATCACTATGCGAGCTTATACAATTTAGGGATTTAAGGGTTTTAAAAAAAGATATTTAAGGTAAGTAAGCATATTGTTGTTTGGTACATATGTTGCTTACTACATTGTTTTTCTCATAGATTTTAGACCATTTGCCGAATTACATCGTGGTTTTGTTCGCTCTAGTTACGGGAAGAAATAAGTACCTAGATTAGACATACACTTTTCACTGGAATCTTAGAATTGTAAGTAAGCAGGTAAATCAAGTTGTTGTAATCGTAAATTACGCGCATTGTCATTATTAGTGATGGTTTTCAGTAATTGTGGTATTTATGAATTATGACTCAATTAAAGCCGCCAGAATTTGCTCGTTCAGAACCTGTTTAGACATTAGCGCTTATAAATACATGTATCGTATCGTAATATTATTGTTAATAGTACCGTAATAGAACTTAATTCTTACACTTATTTTTGTGTGATTTAAATAGTTTTTAGCTCAGTCTTAGATTTTAAACAGTGGCGTAGCAACCGGCACTCTCTCCTCTGCTTGCTTTCGTTTGTGGAAACGTCAGTCTGAAAAATAGTTCTAACTCAATACTTTTGATTTACATAGAACGTACCTACTGGTAATGATGTAGTGGCGATGTGAGAATATCCAGTACCCCATACTCATATCGTCCCGTGAATGTGGTAATAAGCGACAGAGGGAATAAAACAGGAGATGGGCAGCAGCATGTTTCTGATCACAACTCAAAATCATAAAAAACTGGAGTTGCCAATCCGCCTGCCAAGCGTGGCAACAGTGGCAAAATCTTCCCCATGAGACAATCTATGAGGGAGGCCTATGTTCAACAGTTGACTTTTATAGGCTGTAGTAGATACTGTTTTTTTTTAAACTTTTCTAAGCCAGCACTTAGCTGCAATCCCACCTGATGGTAAGTGGTGATGTAGCTTAAGATGGTAAAGCGCACTGGCTTAACGAAAACCTATTCACTCTTGCCTTGCAGACGCCCACATTGTGATCGGATGGAAAGACAGACGCTGGCAACTTATTCCACTCCTTCGCTCTGCGCATGACGAACGACGTAGCAAAGTGTATCTGTGACTGTAGTGTGTCTGTAACTGTAGCATTGAAAATTCTGAAAATGTAAATAATCTGCACACACTACTTGCCAAGGTGTAGGTACCTATTTAAATACATTTTTAAATAATATGAAAAAAAAAGGTTGTTTTATCATTGTTTTTAAATACGAAAATGAAAGAAAATTAAGAACGACACTTCTGTAACCCATGCTACGCCATTGACTCGAACGGAAGCTCACGAATAGGTCGAGATTTTGTACAAACAACTTAGTTTTAAGATTTGCGTTGTAAGACTTTACATCGGTATGTTTTTTTATTTTATTCTACAAACCCCCTGATGATAAGTGACTACTGTGGTGTATGGACGGCCAACATCAGATTTTGAGGGCTATGATGAAATGCCTCACATTCCGTAATCATATTGACTTTCTTATCGATTACACTGGAATATAACACTGCCGCTTAGAGCCGGAAATAGCTAAAAATAATGGTTACGTATCAGTCTATTGGTAGATGGTATAATTTTTTTTTATAGCAATAAAGGTGGAAAATGAGCAACACAGTCCATGGAAAGGTAATTAAATGCTGTGACCTAAAGACATCTACATCAATCATCTTTGGACGAGACTCAAAATGTATGTGTGATTGAATAAAACTATTATTTATGGATTTTATCGCGTTTAATTACCATTTTAACTTATTTTTATTATCACGACGTTCCGGGTGCTTTACAGCACCCATGGTCACGAGGGGGGGGGGGGACTGAGATGTTTGACGTCCCAATGTCAAAGTTAGTCCGGCTACCTTCAGTTTTTGAATATTAATTTTTGGTCCGATTTACGCAAAACTAGCTAATGGTATTATGAAGTTTACAGTGGTATGCTTGGGTTTGGGTTTAATTTTGTTAATTATAAGCCGGACTGACATTGGGTCGTCAAACATCTCAGTCCCCCTGTGACCTTGTGTTCTGTAAAGCACCCGAAACGTCGGGATAATAAAAATAAGTTAAAGTGGTAATTAAACGCGATAAAATCCGTAAATAATAGTTTTATTCAATGTGTAGTGTTCGCGTAAATATAAGAAATCATTATGTTTGTGTGATGTCACCCCTAAAAATAAAATGGAATGCTTCGTTAGCAGTTCAGTAAGAGTCTCCGGTTCTCGTCACTCACAATAGGAAACATCTGATAACATCTGATGGTTATCGTTAGAGGCGTCAACGTCATTAAAAATGCTATAAAATCCTATATGCTTTCAACAGATGGCGGTAACGCGAAGCGTAAAATATCTGAAAAATCTCTTTGCTTCCAAAAGATGTCGTTATAACCATCTCGATCCTACTCTTTTGCCGTGTGTGGCGATTCTAGCAAATCATCACTGCAGCGCGAGACGTCTGTGTTTATTAGTAGATTATTATATATTCTTACGTGGTAGAGCCATGCAGCAGCTATGCAATTTTATATTATTTGCAATTATTATATAGATGTACGTAGGCGGTCCCATAATGAATTGGCCTAACTATGAACCAATGAAGGAAATGAAACGAAGCCAATTTTATTTTTCAATATAACCACCATGAATACTAACACACTTCTGACATCTGTGAATCAACATCTCTAAACCTTTATAAAAATAATCACATTTTTTATCCTCAAAATGACTGAAGACGGCCGCCTGCAACTCTTCATCGCTTGAAAATTTTCTTCCTCTTAAGTCCCGCTTTAAATTTGGAAATAAATAATAGTCGGACGGGGCCATGTCTGGACTGTAAGGTGGATGTTGAACTTCTGTGAACCCGCATTGACGAACTGCATCCTTCGAAACACCAGCGGTATGAACAGGGGCGTTGTCATGGAGCAACAGGACACCTTTAGACAGCTTGCCTCTTCGTTTTTCCTTTATCTTGTCTCGTAATTTATATATTAAAGAAGCATAATATTCGCCGTTCACGACTGTATTACGTTCTTTAAAATCCACCTTCAAAATGCCTTGAAAATCCCAAAATATTGTGCACATCAGTTTTTTAGTCGATTGTTGCACCTTTGCCTTTCTAGGGGACTTTTCACCCTTATAACGCCATTCCATTGACTCGCGCTTGCTTAGTGGATTATAATACAAGATCGTAGTTTCATCACCAGTCACTAGCCGCTCGATCACAGTCTTTGGATTTTCGCCACAAAGATCCAAAAACTCCGAAGCGCAGCGCACTCTTTCCTGTCTCTGTACCGCTGAAAGAAGTTTCGGTACCCATCTTGCACTCACTTTTTTCATGTGAAGATGTTCATGGATCGCGCGATGAACGGTACTCTTAGAGAGCCCAAGCCTTGCTGCAATTTCTCTGATCTTCAAACGGCGGTCACTCAGAACCTCCTCTTCGATAAGAGCAATCGTTTCGGGAGTGAACACTTCCACAGGTCGACCGTCGTGGCCAAAGTCTTCGACGGTTTCTCTCCCGAGGCGAAACTCTTTCACCCAATTTTTCACTGTGCTATAGGAGGGGGCAGACTCCTTATACACGCCATCCAATCGTTCTTTTATTTGGGCAGGGGATAAACCTTCTTTAAACAGAAACTTTATGACACTTCGATACTCAGTTTTCGACATTTTGAAAAAATACGCGACTCTCGTTATTCAAATGCCTGTTAAACTAAGACTAGGCATTTCATGTCGATGCATGTTTCTTATATTAAGTGCACGATAAACGTACTATTTATTGCAACACAACATGTAGCGACATGTCGCGTTGAACTATATCAGGCCAGTTCATTATGGGACCGCCTGGTAACACGAATGGGTCGACTCGACCGGGGAAGAACTACGCTCTTACAAACTTCCAGCGTAAAATAATTGAGAACTGTAAAAACCGACTTTTCACACTTGAAATGCGATGGTCTAGATTTGAAGCGACAAGTTTTATTTCGGTTTATTTTTACGATATCTGTGACAAGAAAAATTAATATTTATTTCACTGTATTTCACTTCCTTCAGTTATAGAGTGCTATGACGAATATGGGTGTGCACGGACACTTACTACTATATATTTAATTTTTTTTATCTGTGTCATTTGCTGTCGGGTTTTATGTTAAGGAAACAAGGGGCTAAAAGAAGATAAATATTTACTAAATGACCATACTTACAAGGCTCATTTAAATGATGGTTTTCTTATGGTCGGTTTACATTTTAGTATTGAGGAGAGGAGAGAGCATTCATAAAAACTTGTATACATAGTGTTTAGTGATTAGTTGGTACTTCTCGCTTTAGTGCGATCCTCTAATAGAATTGTTTTTGCTACACGCTTTATAATTAGCTTGACCTGTATGTATATTTGTATGTATGTGTGAATGCATTGGAATTTTTTACTTTATAGATACAGTACTTCCAGACGATTGAATAATCCTAAATTTTGTAGACTTAATATTAACCTATGACAATACAATAAATTCATGACTATGATACTTCTATGATCATTGTATAATCTAGTATTCTACTAGGATCATCATGTACTTATACGCTTTGATTAGCTTAACCTTTATGACGCCTGAATAATCTGAAATTTTGTAGCCGTATTATTAACTGATAAGTGTATATAATAATAATTCCTATTCCAGTTATTTGTTCACTATTATCTACACTAATATTATAAAGAGGAAAACTTTGTTATTATATATTCTAGTATTATTCATCACAGCTCATCACCATTTTTTTAAACTTTTCTATTACTTATTTAAATTTTTTTTCAACGACCAGAACCATGTACCTAATGAAATACCTTACGTTTGTTACGTTTGTATATGTTAGGACTGCAGGTGTGATAAAAACCGCTAGATTTGAACGTATGCTTAAAAAGATAAGATAACACATTTCCTTGTGAAAGAGTGTTAGAAATTTCCTAAAAATCATATCTCGTTTTATGTAGATATTTCCACGCCTGTAATCTTGAGGTGTTAGCAGTTTTTTATGAGGAGTATCACAATATTATTTATAGCGTATGAGAGGGTACTCCACTATAGTCGTACAGCAACATTAGTAAAGTAAAATTAATGTTATAATACTGGATAACCTTTTTTACCGTTTGGAAAAATAGGCTGTAACATGTGAACGGAGTAGAAGCCAATGGCACTGATATTTAACAAAAAACAAAAATGAAAATTAAATAAAATAAATAAATAAATTAAAACCTATCGAAATTCAAATCATATCCACCTTACTTTACGAACGGCAATAAAACAATACATTTAGTAGGTATGAGGGGGATAAGTCGCTCGCGTCCGTAGGCTTTGACCACCTGTCCCTAGGCCCACCCTACACGTGTCCCCCGGGTGGTGCTAAATGAGCGATAAGCCGATACCACAGACTCGGCTCCACGCCGTAGTAGCGGCGTTAAATATACCATCTCATTTCGCACCATGAGGAATCGAATTAAAGAAATGGCCCCGAGTTCCCGGCGCCCTTTTAATGGGGCAGGGGTGCGAAGAATCTCCGGGAGGAAAACCGGCGACGTGGTTCCCCAACCGTTACGTTCTGTCTCCCGGAGAGGCGAAAAGTGGATTGCAGAGGCCCGTCTGGCTACGTTGAATGTATGTGGGGCAATGAATGATAAAATGGATGAAGTATGCGATATGATGTATGATAGAGGAATAGATGTGTTACGCGTAAATGAGACGAAAAGGAAGGGGAAGGATGTCACTACACATGGCATGTATACCGCATACGCATACTGGCCTGGTGTAGACGAGATCGAGCGGGCATGCCAGGTAGTAGGTATCATCCTTTCAGAAAGAATGGACCAATGTGTGAAAGAGTATGAATGTGTAAGCCCAAGACTGCTATGGATCGAATGAAAGTGGGCTTAAAGAAGTTGTTTGTGTTAGGGGTCTACGCCCCAGACATGTCTAAGCCCACTTATATCCGAGAGCAGTTTTGGGAAATGGTAAGGATGGTGTTAATGAAGTGTAAGGGAAATGAAAATATTATTATGCTAGGAGATTTTAATGAAAGGGTTGGGGTGAGGAGGCTTGGTTGTGAAAGGATATTGGGAACGTTTAGTGATGAAAGTATAAATGAGAATGGTGAAAGTCTCCTCACCGTATGTATGGAAAAGAATCTTTTTGTGATGAACACTTGCTTTCGCCACAAGAGGATTCACATGTATACTTGGGAAAGAGGTGACGATAGAAGCATGATAGATTTCATAATTGTGGATAAAAGATTGAGGGGCGCAGTGGTAGATACGAGGGTTTACCGGGGTTCTAACGTAGGAACGGATCATTATTTAGTTTTATGCCGAATTAATGGTCTATTCAGGCGTTGGCGCCATCGATCGTCTGTGTCTACCACTGCGTTACAGCGTATTAAAAGTGGTTTGGATGAATTATGTATGAAGGAGTTAGACTTGGAGAATATATGGCAAAATGTAAAGAAAGGTTTAGTGGATGCAGCTACCAAAGTATGTGGTGTTAGTAAGAGAAAGAATGAAAGGAAAAATAATACGTTATGGTGGGATGATAAGATACGTATGGAAGTTGAAGCAAAGAAGAGAGCATGGCTAGATTTACTAGCAACAAAGGCTGGTAATTCTAGCGGTACGAATGGTGATATTGAAAGAAAAAAGGCAGTCTTTAGACATCTTAATAAGAGAGTAAAAGAAGTAGTTGAAAGAAAAAAGCAAGAAAGAATGGCTAAGAATGATAGAAGAATATCGGATAACTTCCAGGCAAATATTAAAATGTTCTGGAAACTTGTAAGAACTGCCAAGGGACATTCAAAACAGCCTATGATGAATGCTATAAGAGACGAGAATGGCTATATTCTGAATGATGAAATTTTGAGTTTAAAGAGATGGAAGGAATGTTTTGAAAGCGTGTTTATGAGTGAGGAGACAACGTGTGTAGTAAGTGAAGTAGAATCTCCGAAAGAAGAGGAAAGAGGTAGCGAGATAACTATAGACGAAATAATGAAAGCAATGAAAAGCATGAAAGCAGGTAAGGCTGCCGGATATGATAGAGTTTCACTCGAAATGCTAAGGGCTGAAGAGGAAGTGGTGGCAGGCCTGCTGCACACCTTGTTTAATTTATGCTGGGAACTGAAGCGGGTACCGGTAGACTGGTGCAAAGCCGTGATGGTCCCAATATATAAAGGAAGAGGGTCGCAGCAGGACTGTAAAAACTACCGTGGCATCAGCCTTCTTAGCATTGTGGGAAAACTGTATGCTAAAGTACTGATTGAAAGGGTCATGAAAGAAACTGATGGAAAAATTTGGGATGTGCAAGCGGGATTTAGAAAGGGAATGGGATGTACAGATCAAGTCTTTTCCATGTGCATGATCGCGGAGAAGTTTCTGGCCAAAAACCAGAAGGTTTTTTGTGCGTTCATGGACTTGGAAAAGGCCTATGACAGAGTGGATAGGGATTTGCTATGGCAAACACTGAACTCATTTGGGTTGAGCGCTGGCTTGATACGGGCATTGCAGTCTCTTTATAGGGACTCTAGTGCTTGTGTTAGGATCAACGGGGTCTACTTGGACTGATTTGACATCCATAAGGGTGTCAGACAGGGCTGTGTGGCTTCCCCGTGGCTGTTCAACCTATTTATGGACAGTTGTTTGCAAAATTTTAAAGTTGAAGAATGCGGATTAAGAATGGGTGAGTTAACCGACAAGCCTTGCCTTTTGTACGCCGATGATCAAGTTATTCTTGCGTCGTCGGCGGCCGAGTTGCAAATGATGGTTACATTAATGAACGGATCATTAAAAGAAAGGGGTATGAAAGTGAACGCAAGTAAGACGAAGGTTATGGTTTTTGAAAGAGAAGAAAGTAAAACGATTTGTGAAATAAGAATAGAAGGGGAGTTGATCGAGCAAGTAGATGAGTTTGTATATTTGGGCTGCGTATTTAGCAGGGATGGGAGATATGATAAGGATATAGAACGACGAGTGAATGCGGAAAATAGAGTAAATGGGGCCTTGCACTCTATTGTGAAGAGTCAAAATGTGTCGAAAAAGGCACGTATGGCAATTTACAATGCTGTGTTGGTCCCTACTTTAAGGTATGGTGGTGAAAGTTGGGTGTGGCAGAAGAAGCACAAGAATAGAACAAACGCAGTAGAAATGCGGTCGTTAAGGAGTATGTTAGGGCTGAATCTGAATGACAGGGTAAGGAATTGTGTAATAAGAGAAGAGTGTGGTTTGCAAGATGATGTGGTGACCAGGATTAAGAAAGGAATGCTTCGGTGGTTTGGTCATGTGGAAAGAATGAATGAGGAAAGAGTGACAAAGAAAATTTATGGTGCAGAAGTGAATGGCAGAGTCGGAAAGGGACGTCCTAGGCGAAAATTTATCGACCAAATTGGCGATTTATTGAAAACGGGCCAAATTAGGAGTACCCTCAACCGACGAGCATGTATGCGTAGGTGTATGGATGTGAAGAAGACAAGAGAGGTGTATCAGGATCGTGCCAAATGGAAGTCTGTAGTCTCTGCCTACCCCTCTGGGTGACAGGCGTGAGTGTTTATGTATTATGTATATTAGTAGGTATCTTTGACCTTGTCACTTCGCAGGGTCACAGGCTCAAGGGCAAAGGGCAAAACAATTGTAAAAAAATTCAAATGTTTCATTTAAATATTTTTTTTGTAAAATATCAGTGTCATAGGCTTCTACTCCGTTCACATGTTTCACCCTATTTTTTTCCAGACGGTAAAACAGGTCACCTGTATACGCGCCATCGCTGGTCACAGACCTCCTCTCATTTCTGAGAGGGTTGGTGAGCAATTAGTCCACCTCGCTGGTTCAGTGGTTATTTGCCTTGGTTTTAACGGTAATTTTAACAACATCGCTTTATAGTATATTTTTCTAAAGAATAAACCAACCAATTAAAGTGGTCGTCTCGATCGGAGCAGGACAAAATACGTACGCTGTGTTTCGTGTGACGAGTACCGCAGTCTCTTTTTAATTATAACGGGACATCTATTAGTCCTGAGGGGTGACAACGCTATTTGCATTTTAATTTAGCGCATGCGAAAAGCAGTGCAGGTACTGCTGCGTTCCTGTTGTAGGATATAGAGAGCCAGTACATTTACTGTGTACAATTAAGCTGTGAGGGATTACATCTTAGTACTCAGATGTGACGTCACTGAACTGTGACTGTGACTTTCAGGATACCAGCGTAAAATAACAGCTTAATACTGCTGTGTTTCGTATGGTGAGTGTGAACCGGTGAACCGTTTTTACTGGAAACGAGGCATTCCATCTTAGTCCTCAGCGGTAACAACGCATCTGCATTTTGATTCTTAATCGAGGATAAATATAGATGTCAATAGGCCACAGTATCCACTTATCATCAGGTGGACTGTGTGTTCGTTTGTCACCCCTGTTCTATAAAAAAAACCCGGAAAAAATATTTTTTTCCAGACGGTAAAAAAATCACCAAGTGGTTAACGGAGATAAAACTCGAGATGGTATATTGCACTGTCATAGCAGCGTAACAAACCCCTATTTACTTTTGCCTTTAAGAGACCCAGATTTATAATTCTTACGAAGAAACAACAACCTGCTTCCAAGTGCTGTCTGAATTGAACTCTTGTTTAGCTAAGTGGACATTTCAAACAACCATTTTAGAGTTATTATGTTTCAATTCATTCATAGTTATAACATTAAACGATGCGATTGAATCCTGATCCAAAATATCGAATGATGTATCTTTTCCATAATCGAAATTGATTTTACCGTGTCGAAGTATCTAGTGCAGACATAAAGGTTAGATGTTAACGACGCACGCACCTCTAACTGGATGCGATTGCCACCGGTTTTGCCTACGTAAGTTTACTTAGAAAAATATGACAACACTGTTAACAGTAAATCTTGCTTTATAAAAATAAATTACTTTATAATCAGTTTTCACCGAATTAAAAAAATCTGAAAGTTCTAAATTCGATGCGTGTTTATGTATGTTCACCGATTTCTAGGACACTACTGAAACGAATAACTAATTCGTTTCAGCAGTGTCATAAAAATCGGAATCAGAAATTGTTTTTTTAATTAATAAGTCCCATAAAAGTTTAAAGAAACAATCCATCCCTAATGGTGGAAAACTAGGGAATGAAGATTGTAATGTACCTAACTATTTAGATTAAGTTCTAGATGTTACTTTGAACTTGTGATATGTCTAAAGCCACACAGAAAGATAATAAAAATTAAAAATATGAACTTTTAACAAAGTGTAAAAGTGGATTTCAGAGCTTCTGAAGAATTAAGACTTCGACTGATATTACCGGTATATGACGAGTGGCTAATGCTTTCCTCTAACACCGCAATTTAATCGTATTCAACTTTGAGGCTAGTTCTTGTCACAGGCCTATTGTTTTAAATAACTTGAAATGTTAATTTTGTATATTAATACTATGTTCGATAAGCAATCATAATTCGTAATGTATTGCGAATTGGTCACATAATTTTTCTAAGCTGTGAATTTACGATATTCTTTTAACGGAGGCGGTGAACGCAAAACTTAAATAACATTTTACGTTATGTTTTGGTGGGTAATGGGTATACACAACACTATACAGTTGAAATCCGAACGGCGAGAACTGCGCACGCGCGTGTCGTTTTGCGCGCCTAGAGTTTGAAATTAGCGGAAAATAATAGTTTTTTTTTGGTTTTGACATTTCCTAGAAATATTTCCTCGTATGTTTCTGGTGTTAAGTGACTTGTTTTGATATTGATGTGAGTTGTGTAAGCGGTGCAATATCAGTTTTGGTAATTTATATTGGAATTGACAACTTATTTAGTTGTCAGTGTTGTCAACGGTTATTGATTGTTCCCTTGGAGCTCTGACAAGATCTGTTGATTATTTTGTTAAGGAAAGCATTACTTCATCTCTTAGTTATTAATCTGTGTTACTACTATTTTTGTATTTTTACGCATATTTTATAATTTAACTGTCAATAACTTTAAAATCAACATTGTCATAAGCAATGTCAGGGGTATGCTGCAGTTATATTAGTAGTATAGTTGTAGCACGTATGAGTCGGCTCGACCGGGGAAGGATCACGCTCTCACAGAATACCAGCGTAAAATAGTAGCTTAATGCTGCTGTGTTTCGTATGGTGAGTGTAGAGAACCGGAGACCCTTTTTACTGGAAACAAGGCATTCCATCTCAGTCCTCACGGGTGACAACGCATCTGCATTTTGATTTGTAATCGAGGATAGATGTAGATGTCTATGGGCCACAGCAACCACTTACCATTAGGTGGACTGTGTGCTTGTTTGTCACCCTATCCTATATAAAAAAAGTTTAACTACAAATTTTTAGTTTTGATTTATATTTTTATCGAATTTATGATTATAAATAGAACATAAGTTTGGTTGGAATTTAAAATGGTTGCTCTTTCAAAAACAAAACTTAAATAGTAACAAATTGAAAATAGAAAATTTGACCGCAAACAAACCACAAACATATGGCTGTGATTGTGAGGTCTTTAAATTGATAGTTCACTGCTGAACATAGGCCTCATGCAAGTAATTCCAAAAATCACGGTAGGGAGCCACTTGCACCTATCGTCTTACCAAGTCGTCATTCCATAGAGAGGAGCCTACACGCGTTTGCTGCCGTCTCCCTGAAACCTAAATATCGTATAATGTCCGTATTAAAAATAATTGAGTTGTGTTGCGATTATAAATTTAAAGTCTAAGTTCACAAGTCCTTAAATGAATATAAGAATGAAAAATACATTAAGGTTACATGCTACGTTCACGTTTGACACTAAGTTTAATTTTGTAATGTGTGCCTCATTCATTGCATAACAGTTAACTGTTTAATCACCATAGCCGAGATTATGATAAGGAGTTTTGCACTATGCGAGTCAATTTGTACGGACTCTTCTGCACTATTTTTGTCATGGAAAATGTTAGTTTTATTCATGCTGTAGGGTTAAACAATTTATGTGATGGTAAGTGGATTTGTTTCGATTCTCATTTAAGAATAAAAATGCAGATGCGTTGTAACCAGGGTTGCCAATATTGGTTTAAATTCCCGGTCTAAACTCAAAACGAATCCAATTACTAAGATAATAAGTAGGTACAAAATATATCGCTTTTACCTACGATAAATATAGTTAACCTGCTTTTTTTCATTAGACGACTCCGTGGCGCAGTGGCTTAGCAATGAGTGGCTGCGCTGGGGGTCGCGGGTTCGAATCCCGCACGGAACAAGTATTTGTATGGCCTACAAATAGTTGTTTCGGGTCTGGATGTCTGTCCTTGTGCAATTTCTGTTTGTAAACTGCCCCCACGATACAGGAGCAAATCGTAGTGTAGAGGTAACGTTTTTAAAAAAATTAATTAAAAAAAATTATAATTGCTTCTGTTGCTATTTGGAAACTCAATCTCAAACTCAAATTCAAATTAAATTTGGACCAAATAGGAAAAATCCATTTGTTCTAAATTTAATTTTATCTGAAGTTTGGTTTTGGCTATCGCCAGGGATAGACGGTTTTGGTCTTATATAAATTAAATAAAAACCCTGTTCACAGAAGGACTAAAATTAGTTAACACTAAGCAATTACTAATTGGTATGGACAGAACAAACGTACGGCGTGACGACACGTTCTCCATGCAACTCGAACGGCCACCAGACTGGACACTGCAATTGTATATAGCGCGCGTTCTATATAACGTTCTCTACTGAAGCTTTAGAGAAAAGGGAACTTTATAGAATAAGCGACCTGACCTGAAATTAAACTACTGTAGACTACCGCCAACGTCCAACAAATAAGACTATAGCTACTCGTATATATAGGTCTCTATCTCTCTTTGATGTCTGTTTTATAGTATATTCTTTACATACGTATTGTATGTAATTGAGTAATTACTGGCTGTCGACACTCTTCAAACTGGAAAAGTAGTGGATGCACCTGCTGCATAAATAGGTAAATGCGTTAGTGCTTTCCCCTACGAAGCAAAAAAGATTTTATTCTCCTATATATAAAAAACAATTGCAAATGAATGTTTTTTTTTGTGTTCATTTGAGTCCCCAGGATGTTTTAAAAGCTAAATTGGACGCGGTAGGTGGCGCTATTGTCGAGATCCTGAATAATCATCAAATCTTACCTTTTTTATAGGAAAAAGGTGACAAACGAGCACACAGTCCACCTGATGGTAAGTGGATGCTGCGGCCCATAGACATCTACATCTATCCTCAATTACGAATCAAAATGAAGATGCGTTGTCAGCCTTGAGGACTAAGATGGATTGCATCTTTTCCAGTAAAAAGGGTCTCCGGTTCTCTACACTCACCATACGAAACACACAAGCATTAAGCTAATATTTCACGCTGATATTCTGTGAGAGCGTGGTCCTTCCCCGGTCGAGCCGACCCATTCGTGCTACAACTGTACAATTAGCATAACTGCAGCATGAGTTTTTCTTGAGTAGTAACAACGCACTTTTATTAGATTGCAACAATATTTTCTGCGTAGGTAATAGCTTCTGAGTGCTTGAAAAATATGGTTCATCATCGTCATCGATACTCTGAACTTAGATACTCTTGTTATATGCTATGCTTGACTTTAATCGTACCAACATATTGTTTCAACACATAACAAACATTCAACATTTAAATGCAGCTAGGAAGGCTTTGCATATGTGTTATTTGGAAATATTGTTCACTACATACATATATAACACATTACGCCATTGTCTGGATATCTCCTTATTGCTGATTGGGGTCCGTCCTTAACTAAGGCTTATACTCGTATCGAAAACGCAAAACTTTCTTTGATCTTTGTTCGATTCAACAAAGTTTTTTTTTAAATTCTGTTAATAAAATCAGGCGTTACTTTGCGGAAATCCATTATATTAAAGATTTTAAAAATTAATTTACTATCCGCGTGACAAAATAAAATGATGTCTTACCTAACATATAATTTTATATTATTACACGTATCTTAGCCAAATAATTTCGAGATCTTTTTTTTAATTCCACCAGCTGGCAAAGGGCATACAATTTACTTATACTCATCTAAAATTTGCACTGAACTATATTTTTTATTAGTTATTTCATGAATGTACATCGGAGGTCCATTTAGCGTTTGCCAATATAGATATTACTTAATAGATATTTATTATTATAGTACATACATGTATATAAAAATTAATCCATTAGAACAGCGACGAATTCGATCCAGGAATGTCCAGAATGTAACTGTGCATCTATAAAAGGGATTGGAGTCGAACGATGCGGCTCGTGCTGCGACTATTTTAGTAACGTTGTGGACGGACGTCTGCTTACCGCGGCGGGATGTAATATGTCTACTGATGTTAAATGGGATTTATAGATTATTGCGTTATATTTCGTGCTGTGTGTGAGTGCTGAGTAGGTACTCATGGGAATTGTTCGGACTAATTCCAGCCGCCATATTTCGCACGTCGCGACATAATTCGCGATATCATCCATACCATCTGTATGGTCCACCACAGTGCGTTATACCAGAACTTTTCTTCTTCGCACAACTTTTTGTGGAATCTGCTGCCACTAACGAAGAAGAGCTTCCTCTGTTTATAAGGCTGTCAACGCACTTGCAATTTCCCTGGTATTGCAGTTGTTCATAGGCGGCGGTAGTCACTTTATACATTTATGCACAAGGGCAGTGCTAAACATAGGCCGCCCCCTAAGAGATACCACAAAATAGGATCTTGAGATCCATTCATCGAGTTCCTGCATGACTTATCAGAAAGTTACTCTATCCAGTGGGGGGGGGGGGGTATCCTAATTATACTTAAAAATTTATTGTGTACTAGCGACCCGCTCCGGTATCGCGAGGATCTATCAATGTGGCGTCATTTATATTTAAAATGATCATCAAAGTCCATATCTTGCCATATCTCAAAAATATCTCCAAGTTTTTCTGATAATATAACCTACATTACTCCTGGTATATTATTCAATTTATTCGTCAAGTTTCATTATAATCGGTTTAGAGATTGCGAAGATTAGCACAGGCAGACAAAAATTTAAAAAAATAGTTATTCGTGTCTAATGAAATGCAAATATAGCCCTTAGTTATTTTATTATATGTATAGATATAGATAAGAAAACGCATAAAAAATACTCAAAATACTCGTATCTTGATGCTTCGCGTAGATCTCGATGAAGAATACGCTAATTAGTTAACAAGGATAATCTATTCCTGCCGTTATGCTATCATTATCAGTTTATAATAAACGATTGTAGGGTATTGTTATCTTCATGATTTTGGCCACTGTTCACAATATTACTTTAAGTTACTACAATACGTGGTAGAGCCATATTGCAGCTATATTATGGTTGTAGCACGAATGGGTCGGCTCGACTGGGGCAGGACTACGCTCGTACAGAATACCAGCGCAAAACAGCAGCTTAATGCTGCTGTGTTTAGGGTGACATAGGTAGATAGGGTGACAAACGAGCACACAGTCCATCTGATGGTAAGTGATTGCTGTGGCCCATAGACATCTACATCCATCCTCGATTACGAATCAAAATGCAGATGCGTTGTCACCCGTGAGGACTAAAATGGAATGCCTCGTTTCCAGTAAAAAGGGTCTCCGGTTCTCTACACTCACCATACGAAACACAGCAGCATTAAGCTACTATTTCACGCTGGTATTCTGTGAGAGCGTGGTCCCTCCCCGGTCGAGCCTACCCATTCGTGCTACAACTATACTACTAATATAACTGCAGCATGGCTCTACCACGTTCTAAATGATCGGAGAACCTATCCACTGGATACGGGGCATTCCATCTTAGTCCTCGGGATGACAACGCACCTGTATTTTGATTCTTAATCGAGGATAGATGTAGATATCTATTGGCTACAACATCCACTTACCATCAGATGGGCTGTGTGCTTGCTTGTCAACCTTATACTATAAAGAAAAAATAAGTATTGGCACATGACATTTTGGTCTATAAACATAAAATTAGTTGACTACGGGTCTCTCCATGTGGTGGAACTTTTCCTTCGGTCTGGATAGTTACCATCACCAGACCGGAACACGGCATTGCTAGCACGGCCGTGTTCCGGTCTGAAGGGCATAGAGAGTCAGTATAATTACAGACTGTGAGGCATTCCACCTTAGTCCTCAAAGGTGACAATGCATCTGTAGGATTCCTTGTTTATGAAGCCTTTGAGTATTCAACCAACGAAGCAGTAGGCACTTTCATCAAGTAGACTCTAAGGCCCGCCACATACATACGGAATTCCGTTTGCGATTCGGGATTCCAAACGCAGTAAGTCCATATAAAATCAATGACCCGTCACACCTACGGTAGTTTTTCGTATGTAATTTTGCGGGCAAAACGCGATTCTGTATGTGTGTGGCTGACCTGTTCATTCCGTTTCGGAATCCCGAAACGGAATTCCGTATATAGTGTGTGCAGGCCTTAAGTTCGTTTGTCACATCAGATTTATAAAAAAAAAACACATATCTGATCTTAGTTTAGCAATGAACCATCGACTTTATTCTGTCAGATTGGTCAGGTTCTAATAGAAGCACCAACGAATGTATCATATAAAGTTTTTATTTATATAAGTAATTGATTTCAAGATAGTTTCTAATAGATCGATAAAATATATCCACGTAAAGGTAGAAAGTAAAGTAGCATAAGACATAAGTGTCGCCCGTTTGTTGGAACAGGTCAGATGGTGAAACGGTAACGGTTTCTAAAAGGTAGCATAGTATTTCGATATATTATGCAGTGCTTGATGGACACAAAAATGTTTGTTCAAAAATTTCACTGCACTCGAACGTCGCCCACTCCCTAGGCGGTATCGTGTGCATTTCTCATTTAAATGAGGCCGGTACATGCCCTTAAGGCTCTGGTACAGAGGGAGTGATACTTGCTATTTTGTCACACCTTGCTGTATTACATGGAATTTTTATAAAACTTTTATTCAGTTATTTCTTACTTTCTCTTCAAGACAAGAATTAACTGACTTTTACAGGCTAACGTTTTTAATGTTATTTAAATTAACATTTCGTAACAGTTTCTACCTAATATCCAGTTAATTTTGTTCAAACGTTGGCTTATATTTATAAAATAATGATATAAGTATCTCAATTAATTTTATTATTTATTCGAATGCACACACAAAATTTGCTACGTATCGTATTAGAGCCATGATGTAGTTAGTACTAGAGCTGTAGCACGAAAACATTGGCTTGATCGGAAAAGGACAACGCTCTCATAGAATATCGGCGGGTGTTGGCTGCTTAATACTGTTGTGTTTCGTATGATGAGTGTAGAGAACTAAAGATTATTTTTGTTCGTAACGAGAGTATTCCATCTTAATCCTTAGGGGTGACAACACACTTGCATTTTGCTTCTTACTCGGTGTTAGATATTTATAGGCCGTTTGTCACACTAAACACTACTGTTATAAACAAGCAATAATACCTATGGTAAAATTACACTTTTAATAGAAAAGTAAAAGCTGACTTTAAAGAACTAAACATTTAGAAGTCGGTGCTAAAACATAGTGTATAGTAGAATTAAAGCCTCGACTTCTGAAGCTTTTATATGGAAATTATTTATTTCATTTCATTCTTTTTTGACCCTTAGTTGACTAAAGAATATCACATGTTCAAGATCACTAGAACGTCGTGTAAATGGTTACATTAAAGACTTCACCCCTATTTTCCATCATTAAGGTTGGATTTTCTTCTCTAAGTTTATATGACGCCGTCCCTAAAGTACTTATGTATATTAGTAAAAAATAAACAAAGTAAAATTAAAAAGTCCTTTTTTGAAGTCGATAAAGAATTTGAAGGTTGTGGAGTGAGAGAAAACTTTTAAAAATTTAGCGTTTTTGAATAGTGATTATTGCAAAATCTATTTGGATAGTCAACAATAAATAGCGGACAACACGTCTTCTAATTTAATTGTGTTCGCTACGCGCCTGTGTAACCGACTGGTAGCTCGCGTGTAGTTGGTTGGCTGGTAGCTTAAATGAAAGGTATATTTCAGTCAGTACCAGTTAAAATAAGCAATTCTGTAAACTATTGTAATAATAATTTAAGTGCTTACTGTTTACTTTAATTTTTAAAACTGTTATTTTTAAATTTAAACACATTTATTATTTTGACATCTCGGAAAATGTATTTTTGATAACTCGACTATTATGTTGTCCTTAGACTGTGACTTTGAATTCGTATCGTGAAATAAGTAGGTATTTGGCTTTAAAATCAAATGTTAGAATTGTATCTAGTAATAATTTGATATTATGAAACAAAAACAATCATCAATCATCATGCGAGAATTAACAACATAGCCGCCATACCTGTCCCTGACCGTGACTCGACTTTTAACTCTGAAATCCGCTAACACGCAAATAGAACCTTTGACAGCATTATATCAACTAAAGTATCTAACCAAGTTATATAAAATTAACAGGCATATTTTTTCTATATAGGTCACAATATTAAAATAAAATTTAGACAGTAATTTATTACCGTGTAGTGGCTAGTGACGATGTAAGAAGGTCCACTAGCCCATATCATCACGTGGGTGTCGTAAGAGGCGACAGAGGGGAAAAAATTAAGCGATGAGCAACTGCGGTTGCCAAAACGCTTGCCAAGCGTGGCAACTATGGCAAATATGCCCTTTATACAATACTACAATATATGTGGGAGACCTATGTCCAGCTGTGACTTTAATAGGCTGTAACGGTAACTTTATAATATGTCCTTCTTATACATGTGAACAGAAGATGCAGTTTTTTCCTACTTTCCATTCTAAAATGGAATATAATTATTTTTAAATTGATTATGAGGCGAGCTATGGAGAGGGCTATGCTCGAAGTTTCTCTGCGTGGTAAACATAGAAATGGGGATATACGCAGTAGAACCAGAGTAACTGACATAGCCATGGGATTAGTAAGTTGAAGTAGCAATGGGCCGATCGTATAGCTTGAGAAACCGACAGTCGATGGGAAAGAAAGATTATGGTAATCTCGTGCCGGTAAGCGACCCCCCTGCGGAGCGGGTGGAGCGACGACCTGGTGAGACATGCAGAAAGCCGATGGATGCAGGTGGCTCAGGATCGTGCTTTGTGGCATTCCCTGAAAGGCCTATGTGCAGCAGTGGATCTATAAATTATTTAGAGCGTAATGATTTCTTATATTTACGCGAACACTACACATTGATTAAAACTACTTTTACGGATTTTATCGCGTTTAATTTTACTTTTAAACATTTTTGTTTTTAATTCCCCACGTTTCGGGTGCTTTCCAACACTCATGATCACAGGGGACTGAGGTGAGTGACGTCCCGATGTCATTATTAAACCCGGAGTACCTAACCATAAACAATAATTATTAAAAAAGCTGAAGGTACTCCGGGTTTAATAATGACATCGTCGTTGTTGGACGTCAGTCACCTCATTCCCCCGCGAGCATGTGTGCTGGAAAGCACCCGAAACTTCGGGAATTAAAAAAATAATTAAAAGTTAAATTAAACGCGATAAAATCCGTAAAAGTAGTTTTAATCAATTATTTAGAGCGGTTAAATTTATTTACCGAAGGTTCAGCTTTAAGTAGTCTAATGCAATAATGATCAAAATTACTCAAAATCACTGAATACTTTCAATTGAATTAAGAACTGAACTAATAAAATTTACTTATATGCATTTTAACTTTAAAAATAATTAAAGGTAATTTGCATATCCGCTATGCTACGCTACGCTACACCTTGCACGTGTCCCACCACAAAGTGGGCGATCTTTTTCTAAGATGTGCTGAAACGGTCATGAAATATTACCGTATTTAATTGCCTAGTGAAAACTACGCGTATAATGAAATTATACTATAATAATTACCAACAACTGCTCAATACGTGGTTGCTGGGAGCGAAAGTGTAGGCGATTTGTGGAGGCGGCTTTGTTTTCACTTTGTGCAATCTTCGAGTGTTAATATGATATCTGTTAAAATAAATATGCAAATCTCTTCATTGGAAACTACGTAACGTTTTTCCTACTACGTTTTATAAGTAAGCTAATGAGTCTATTGTTGTATGTAGGCATTATATTAATTGAATTAATATCATACCTATATACATCTTCATTTTCTTTAAATACTTCAGCATCGTCGTTTCCGGCTAAACTTAGGTGCATCAGCATTCCGGCTTTTAGCCGTAACATATGTTTTAAATATATTTTTAGTAACAATTTTAACTTTGACAGCTTTACTCCTAAAATTTAAGCGTTTCTTAATTTATCGGATTTCTCTCTCTTTTCTCGGAATGATAACTTTTTATAGCAATTGGGTGACAAACGAGAACACAGTCCACCTGATGGTAAGTGTATGCTGTGGCATGTGGAGATCCACATTTATCACAGAGGACTAAGATGGAATGCCTCGATTCCAATAAAAAGGGTTTTGGTTCTCACCATACGAAATACAGCATCATTACGCCTAAAGAGATTACATCTAAAGACAGACATTAGATCTAAAGAATGAAATGACCATTAATGGCAACGACTTTAGAATGGTGTTTGTGGAATTTTTTAGTAGAAATGAGTGACTAATGGCGTATTATGTATATGCTCTATATTGATGGTAATTTTTAATATCTTACGTGGCTTGTCAACAACTGGTCTACACTTGTACGTCTTAGTGGTCGATTAGTCACACAGCTTGCAAAACACGAGCACGAAGCTGGTTTAATGTAAATCGCCAGAGTTCCTACAAAACGATCAGGCTGTATTCTCAGCCTTTCCGCTAAGGCGTTAAGGTATTGTCATAAACATCACGACTGTGTCGGCGCTCGGAATACAAAATAGAGGCATTGATATGTTGGACTATGCTTGGACGATAAGCAGCCTGTTCCGTGAATTATATGTGGCGTTGTGTTAAGTCTTATGGATTAATAGGGACCGATTATGTATGGATTCTTGCGATCCTTTATTTGTTTACCAATAACAAGGCTAAGATCATGATCACGGGGGGTATGGCCATGGGTGCGGTATGTAGCATTCGAAACGTCGGGAATTAGATAGTTAAATTAAACGCGATAAAATGCGTAAAAATTAGTTTCATTTAATGTGTATTGTTCGCGTAAATATAAGAAATCATTAAGGCTAAGACCATTAGAAGTATAATTTAAGATTTTATTAATAATTTACTAACGGCCGGCTAGAATCATATAATAAATGTAATAAGATAATTATTAAAATAAGTTGGTTAAGATAACTTTACAAAAGTTATGAAATCCGATATCTTTACTATAGATAGTCATTGAAGTATTGCATAGCGTAAAGCGACAGATTTCAAATTATAATTTACTTGAAATTTTGCATCATAATTGACAAATAATTTTGTATATTCTTGCTACATGGTCTAAGAGCTAGCAACGTCTTCGAGAGAGCATTTCAGGTAGGCTAGGTTTTAGATATATGTCTTCGCTCTTACTCTGCCGGCCAGAGCATACGAGCTAGCTGGTTAGCGGTGGCGGTTAAGTACATTAGTGCGCATCGTACCTGTAGAGCTAAAATAACTAGGGCCGAAGCAGATGCAAAGGTTTTTTGCTGGCATCATAAACGGAGCGGAGTAAAAGTTTAAAGTCATAACTATCTTTATTTCAACAAAATATTCAATCACATTACCGTTAAAGTAAAAAGAAAATTTTAAATTTTTTTTTCTCAATTGCTATTACAAAAGTCCGCGCTTTTGCTTTACATGTATTTTCCGATAGACAATTCAGAGTTTTATTGTTTACAAACCTTGTGTGCATTGAGCTACAAATATTGTCAAAAAAAATAATTATGTAAATTGGCCTACGGGTTACGGAGGAGATAGATTTTAAAGAATCTTTTTCTTGCGCCATGGAAGCTCCGCTCCAATAATTATTCAAATTAATATTTTAAGAATGACATTATTTTTAATTAAATTTATTTAGATTTTCAAAATATAAATACATTATTGCCAAACTTTTTTATCATTGCTTACCATGTGTATAAACAGTTACACTGCCTGAATTTCACTTTATAATAATTAAAATTAATTAAATCACCGGTCTGGTTTCGGTTCGGTTGTCTGCAGCGGTGTATGTCACTCACACAATGAAATGCAGCATTATTTATGCTGTAAACGTTGAGTAACTAGCAAATTGCAAGTCCGTCTCATTGTAAGTGATTATTGAAGTCCACGGACACCTGAAACCATTTTCAAACAAAAAGGCAACAGATGCGTTGTCGCCTCTGAGGACTAAGATGAAATGCTTTTTTATACCTGGTAGAGCCATGCTGCAATTATATTAGTAGTATAGTTGTTGCACGAATGGGTCGACTCGACCAGGGAAGAACCACGATATCACAGAATACCAGCGTAAAATAGTAGCTTAATGCTGCTGTGTTTCGTATGGTGAGTGTAGAGAACCGGAGACCCTTTTTACTGGAAATGAGGCATTCCATCTTAGTCCTCACGGGTGACAACGCATCTGCATTTTGATTCTTAATCGAGGATTATGTAGATGTCTATAGGCCACACACACCACACACCACAGATGGACTGTGTGCTCGTTTGTCACCCTATCCTATAAAAAATGCTTCACAAGCTTGTAATTATACTGACTTTTACCTTTTTAACTTACGCTTCAGACGGGAACATAGATGTGCAAGCAATGCGTTTTGGCTGCAGAAAAATGTAAGACACTGTACCATGTACTGTAGCAACCTAGACAGACTCTTAGGCTGAGGGGTCCTACCAACTAGAACCTAAGTCCTAGGTTATTGAGTTGCGTTGTTTTTACGTGGTAGAGTCACGCTATAGCTATATTGTGGTTGCAGCAAGAATGGGTCGGCTCGACCGGGGTAGGATCACGCTCTCACAGAATAAGAGCGTAAAATAGCAGCTTAATGGTGCTGTGTTTCGTATGGTGAGTGTAGAGAACCGGATACCCTTTTGCTGGAAATAAGGCATTCCATCTCAGTCCTCAGCGCTGACAACGCATCTGTATTTTGATATTTAATTGAAGATAAATATAGATGTCTACGGGCCGCAGCATCCACATCAGGTGGACTGTGTGCTCGTTTTTTCACCCTTGTACTATAAAAAAATGTTACAATATACTGTTATGTTTTGTTGCTGTGAGAAAACAGTATGTACTATCAAAGCATATAAAATTTTGACTTGTTGAATAAAAATTAAGCTCTTCTTTTTTACAGTGGTACATAAATTATTCAAAGTATCTACATATTCTATAAATATTTAACTACGCACAACTACTATTTGAAACTTGTTTGAAGGATATAACATGATTTTTTGAGACGTATGCGAAGGATAACGACTTTAAAATTTTATTTACAATCGTTAATCGATTATTCGATATTTCGCGTCATTGTTAGACTCTGTTCCCACAGAGACGGTACAGCAATTCTGTTTCACGTTGCGTGTTTAAATTGCACGCTTAAACTTTAATCCATTATTTATTTCATCGATTTAATTATTATTTAAGTAATAAATTCTTTCTATTAATTTTTAAAACATTTATTACTCTTATGTTGGTAATATAGATAATTTGCTAGATTATTTCAAGATATTATTTAGAGTTCTATATTAATAATGTAGTCTAGTTCAATTAATCATTTCCTCTATGTATGACATTTTCATTCTGGAAGAAGAGGAAGACAAGTTGCGCTGGCATATTATTGGATTATCCCATTGAGCTATTATGTACTACGTACTAGAGGAGACACCGCATTCAGCTACTCTGTTCCACTCAACTGCGGTTCATGCACTGCACTTTAATCAGTCACTCGCTAGGCGCTTGTAGAGTTGTCACGTGTTGTGTTGATTTAAAAAAAATCTCTTGATAAAAATATGCCGTCTTGTGTACTTAGATATTGCACAAATAATTCAAGAAATGTCAGTAAAAACCAAGGAATTACTTTTCATCGGTTAATAAGATACTTATTCAATAAAAAAGTATTATAAATTAATAATAAAACAAATTATTCCTAAGACGCCATCTCGTGTCACTGAATATAGATTATGAAATTAATATGTTCAGATGCGACATTTCCGTGGGTACTTAAGTATAGGACGAATATATTATTATACACATTTTTTATAGAAACATATATAAGTTATTATGATTTGGCAAAAATTTCCATGTTTAAATCCGCTTATTATTCTTTTATTTTATTTTTAAGTTTCCACATCAAAGTCAAAGTAGAATAAATTCGTCCATTTTTAACTCTCGCGTGCCCAGCATTTATGAACGATTATTTACAACATTTATGATTCTAATTTAAATAAATATATTTGTAATTTAAATTTTATGTTAATAAGTTTTGTTAAACATACATTTAGTACGTTTTTTTATATTTAACATAGATACCTTTTAAAATATTCAGATAAAAATATCATTAAAATGTAATTCTGACATAATATTATGTAATATTATATTAAATTAGCACATATACAAAATAAAAAACAATTTAAAAAATTGTACTCGATATAATTAACAATACAATATAAATAAACAATTATTACATACTGACCATTCTACTTACGTATAATCTATAATAACAAAAACTGACCGCGCAAGCGCAATGCGCGTTTATACCAACTGCGCATGCGCGACTCTACTATTACCGCGCATGCGCGAAGACATACGAGTAGTGCACAATTTTTGTTTGGAATAGCTTCTCTAGTACGTAGTACATTATAACTCAATGGATTATCCGAAGTCCGAAGAGAGGGGGAGGACACGGTAATCTTCGAGTCCGGCAACTTGTTCTATCACCGGGAGCGCAACCATCTGTCCCAAGGAGGTGTCGGATTTATCGTCCACAAGTCTCTCGTCAACAACGTTGTAAAGATTGGGAGTGTGTCGACGAGGGTCGCGTACCTGATACTCAGAATCACCAAACCGTATTCGCTGAAGCTCGTACAGGTCTACGCACCAACCTCGGCATATCCCGATGAGGAGGTGGAGGAAATGTATGAGGATATTTCTAGAGCCATGCATTCCTCCAAAACCCACTGCACGGTGTTGATGGGAGACTTCAACGCAAAACTGGGCACAAGAGAAGGCGGTGAGCTGAAGTTAGGGAAATTTGGAGTTGGGCAATGGAACCGTAGGGGTCAGCAGCTGGCTGACTTTATGGAGAAAGAGGGACTCTTTATGATGAACTCTTTCTTCCAGAAGCCGCCCCACAGGAAGTAGACCTGGTCGAGCCCCGACGGTTCGACAAAAAATGAGATTGACTTCATTATGACGACCAGACGCCAACTGTTCAGTGATGTCTCAGTGATCGCAAGGGTGAAAACTGGCAGCGATCACCGAATGGTTAGAGGCACACTGAACCTAAACGTTAAGTTGCAGAGGTCTCGTCTAATGAAGTCAACGCTCCGTCCCCCTCGTGCTCTAATCTAGAATCCCGAAACCTTCCAGCTCGAGTTACGCAACCGCTTTCAGTGCCTAGAAGATTGCAATGCAGTGGACGATATGAATGACAAGCTCGTGGAAACTGTCCATGCGATCGGAGTTAATTTCTGCAAGACCCGCCGCAGAAGAACACAAAAACTCTCCGATCACACTCTTAATCTCATGGCTGTTAGAAGGGAGATGAGGCTGCAATCGTCAACAGATTTGACAGCATACAGGCAACTTAACAGACAGATCTCCAAATGAATGCGGCAAGACTTACGCAACTTTAATACTACTCGTATTAAAGAAGCGATCGAGCGGAACCAGGGCACCCGCCGCAGAAGAACACAAAAACTCTCCGATCACACTCTTAATATCATGGCTGTTAGACGGGAGATGAGGCTGCAATCGTCAACAGATTTGACAGCATACAGGCAACTGAACAGACAGATCTCTAAATGCATGCGGCGAGACTTACGCAACTTTAATACTGCTCGTATTAAAGAAGCGATCGAGCGGAACCAGGGCTCCAAAGTCTTTGCCAGAGATCTGTCTGCCAAAAAGAGCCAACTGTCAAAGCTGAAGACTGAGTGTGGCAGCATCGGTTCCGAGACACCTGAGATTATGAGTGAGATTGAGAGGTTCTATGGGCAGCTGTACACATCATCGTTGGAGCCACACGCAAGTGTGAGTAACGATCCAAGAGCAACTCTTACCCGACACTATTCCGATGATATCCCGGACGTCAGTCTGAGCGAGATTAGAATGGCTCTCCAGCACCTTAAAAACGGCGGGGCCCCAGGCGAGGCTGGAATTACAGCGGAGCTTCTGAAAGCGGGTCGAACACCGGTACTTGAAGTCCTTCAGATGCTCTTCAATTCCGTCCTCCATGGTGGCACTACTCCGGAGGCGTGGAGCAGAAGTGCGGTGGTCTTGTTCTTTAAGAAAGGCGACAACGCTCTCTTGAAGAACTACAGACCGATTTCCCTTCTGAGCCGCGTCTACGTGCTGTTTTCGAGAGTCATTACGAATCGTCTGGCACGCAGACTCGACGACTTCCAGCCTCTCAAACAAGCCGGTTTCCGAAAAGGCTTCAGTACCATAGACCACATACATACCCTACAGAAAGACCGAAGAGTACAATCTGCCACTTTGCCTGGCGTATGTGGACTATGAGAAAGCCTTTGATTCCGTCGAAATTTGGGCGGTGCTACAGTCCCTACAGCGGTGCCAAGTTGACTGTCGGTATATCGAAGTGCTGAAGTGTTTGTACAGTAGGGCTACGATGGCTATCCGAGTACAAAACCAGAGTTCGAAATCTATCCAACTGCAGAGAAGTGTAAGACAGGGTGACGTTATATCCCCGAAACTCTTCACCGCTGCGTTGGAAGACGTTTTCAAGCTACTCGACTGGAAAGAATACGGTATTAACATCAATGGCGAGTACATCACTCACCTTCGATTTGCCGACGATATAGTCCTTATGGCAGAATCGCTGGAGGACCTTAGCACTATGCTCAATGACCTCAATAGTGCCTCCCAACGGATAGGTCTTAAGATGAACATGGACAAAACAAAGATCATGTTTAATGTCCATGTCACACCTATGCCGGTAGTTGTTGAGAGCACGATGCTCGAAGTTGTTGACGAGTACGTTTACTTGGGACAAATAGTCCGACTAGGTAAGTCCAACTTCGACCGAGAGGTCAATCGACGGATTCAACTCGGCTGGGCAGCGTTCGGGAAATTACGACATATCTTCTCGTCAGGTATACCTCAATATCTGAAAACTAAAGTGTACAACCAGTGCGTGTTGCCAATGATGACTTACGGATATGAGACGTGGTCCTTCACTGCTGGCCGTATGAGGACGCTCAAGGTCGCTCAGCGAGCTATGGAGAGGGCTATGCTCGGAGTTTCTCTGCGTGATAGACTCAGAAATGAGGATATCCGCAGTAAAACCAGAGTGACCGACATAGCCCAACGGATTAGTAAGCTGAAGTAGCAATGGGCCGGCCATATAGCTCGAAGAAATAATCAAAGAAATCAACTTAATCGTTCTTCATACGAAAAGGATAAAACTGTATTATGATACTGATGAAACTTAATTCATATTATTTTTTTCTTTTTCCCTGCGTATCTAAAGTCGAATTTTTGTTTTGTTGCAAAGTTCTGAAGACTTCATAAAAGTCACCTAATTTATTTATCCATTTTCCAATAAGATATTTACATATATATCTTCAAATTGCATTAGGCCGTATCTCAAAACATTAAAGCATTACTAATATCTTTAACATTTTAATTAATTTTATCCAGGTAGACTAAAACCATTTTTTTTCATAAAAGCATTAGATTATGCTTAACTTATTGCTAAAATTTCATATCAGACGTCTCGGGATAACAGGAAAATTTTGTCCATCGTCCTACCAAACCGTCTGCGTCTAAGTATATCTACGGCCGATTGGGCGTCCCGTCCTCTATAAATCTTAATGTCGACGCTTTTATTTGTGATTCGACTTAACTCGTTAATTGAGTTGCGTTGTTTATTTACATCGCTGCGGGACGACGTACACGCGATATCAGTAAGGCACCGAGCGATGACAAGGATTAATAGTCTATCATATTTTTTGTTTATTTATTGTTTTGTTTTCGCGTTAATGTATATTAAATGCTGTCTATTAAAAACCAGACAAACTATTGTTTTATTGCATTTTTAATGATATTGTATATTGATTTTTTATTCATTAAGTATAGAAGGAAATTACCAGTGCAAAAAACATTAAACTGAAGGGGTACTATTTTCTTTAAGTTGTATAAGTTCAATGGTTGTTCAATTTTTTGATGAGTTCTTTGCTTATCCTGAAATATCTTTTATTTCTCTTGTGTAAAAGATTCTTAATAATTTCTTATACTCTCATTACTTTAGAAAGCATGGTATATCAGTACTTATGTCACTGAATACCGAAGTAGCGATAATTGAAGTTCGTTTTTAACTGGTAGCAAGGCATTCATCTTATTTAGGTTTAGTATTTAATTTGGTTTATGTAGGTCACTATGGGCCACTACATTCACTTACCAACAGTTGGACTGTGTCACATTTAGTTGTACAAAAATTCACTTGGAATTATTTATAATATGAAGTAGGTATTGTAGCCGGTTAAGAGCGCAAAGAAGTTATATTAATCCACATCATCTACGCTTCCATGTCGCTTCTAACCACATTTTCGTCTGCAGCACGTAGTAAATCATACATTCTTAGAATCCATTCATATATTAGACGCCACCACGATATCGTCTGTTGAATAAATTAATTAAAAACTAAGTTTTTGTAAACTGGTCGACGCAACGCTCAAACGAGGATCGTTTAATCAGGTTTTATATAGTATCGTCTTTAATTTTCTTTTTTAAAAGAATATGTGCCTTATATCTAAAAGCTTTAAGTTGATTAATAATTCATCATCTTAATTTTAGAACATTACAATTCCATAGCAAAGACCTACACTTCTCGACATAATCCTCCCCAAAGAGTGGCACAAAACACAACAACAAACACTGCTCTGAGTTTTCTGATTCTCCTTCACTACCATTAGGGAATTTTATTTCATGTGTAGCTTGGCGGTGCTATGAGCGACAAGCACAAACTATTGCTGCTTCAGCTTTTAATCCTTAGGGCTGTGTTTATTATTTCGGCGATAAAATTTACAATCATAAATCATTAACGTGGTAGAGCCATAGTGCAGCTATATTAGTAGTATAGTTATAGCACGCACTACGCTCTCATAGAATACCAGCGTAAATTAGCAGTTTATTATTGCTGTGTTTCGTGTCGTGAGTGTAGGGAACCAAAGAAAATGGGAATCGAGGCATTCCATCTTAGTTCTCAGGGGTGACAACGCATCTGAGGAAAAATGTCTATGGGCCACAGCAATCCACTTACCATCAGGTGGACTGTGTGCCCGTTTTTCATCCTCATTCTTAAAAAAAACGCTGAAATCATCTAGGAAACTTCTTTATTATACATTTAAAGTCCTCTGCTGGACCTGGGCCGCTCTTTGTAAAGAGGATTTGCTTTATCATCACGGGATTTTATTTATCATCTGTGGGCTGACGATCGCAGTACCAGAGACGTGACGTATCGCATCTTTGACGCAAAATTGCATCTTTTGGTATTTTACACTTGTCGTAAACAGATGGTTATAGGGTCGTCTATCGGAAACCATAAGATCTTTCTATAATTTCCCACAGTGGCTTCGTACGACACGCAGGGGAAGAAATGAAGTGATGGATTCTCTTATACCGGCACTACAGAAAAATTATTTCATCATTATCATCATTACAGTAATTCACAAGTCCACTGCTGAACACAGGCCTCCCCAAAGCCAGAAAGCACGGTCCTGCGCCACCTGCATCCATCGACTTCCCGGGGGGACGCCCTACACTTCGCCTGCCGGAACGAGGTTGCCACTCGAGAACCTTTTTTCCCACATCGCTTATCGGTTCTTCGGGCTATATGGCCGACCCACTACCACTTCAGCTTACTAACCCGTTGGGCTGTGTCGGTCACTCTGGTTCTACTGCGGATATCGCCATTCCTAAGTTTATCACGCAGAGAAACTCCGAACATAGCCTGCTCCATAGCTCGCTGAGCGACCTTGAGCTTTCTCATATGGCCGGCAGTGAAGGACCTCGTCCTATTATTTTATTAATACTTTTTGTTAATTATTTCTTTTTATATTTACGCGAACACTACACATTGAATAAAATTACTTTTACACATTTTATCGCGTTTAATTATACTTATATATAATTATAATTAAACGAAGTTAAATTTTTTGTTTAATTACATTTATTTATAAGTATAATTATACTCGATAAAATCCGTAAAACCAGTTTCGTTTAAATACCTTTTGTTACGCGTGATTTCTATCCGTTTTTAGGGTTCCGTAGTCAACTAGGAACCCTTATAGTTTCGCCATGTCTGTCTGTCCGTGTGTCCGTCCTCGCTTAATCTCTGTGACCGTTAGCACTAGAAAGCTGAAATTTGGTACCAATATGTGTAACAATCACGCCGACAAAGTGGTTAAATAAAAATTGGACAAAATTTTTTATTAGGGTAGCCCCCCTATATGTAAAGTGGGAAGTGATTTTTTTTTAATTTCACACCTAACGTGTGATATATTGTTGGAAAGGTATTTAAAAATGAATAGGGGTTTACAAAGATCATTTTTTGATAATGTCAATAATTTCGGAAATAATCGCTCCAAAAGTAAAAAACAATGTGTCCCCCCCCCCTCTAACTTTTGAACCATAAGTTCAAAAAATATGAAAAAAATCTGAAAAGTAGAACTTTATAAGGACTTCCTAGGAAAGTCATTTTGAACTTGGATGGAAAGTCGGAGCGCCTGCTGCGGGGCGTGCAATGTTGCACGCTCCATGTTCGCGCACGTACCCACTACCGGGAGCAGTTGCAGGAGCGCGGAGCGCTGTAGGAGCGCGAACATAATGGACACACCTTTAAACTCATAAGTGGGAACACTTATTGTGACGGACGGGAAACTACGGAACCCTACACTGAGCGTGGCCCGACACGCTCTTGGTCGGTTTTATTGATTTATTTACACATCAATATGATGTTATATTTATTCCATAATTTTAGCTGAATAAAGATTACGTTTTTGTCATGAAAGATATTCGGGTTGCAGTATCACACAGAGAATTCTATTTCCCGATATGAGCCAACTCAAAATTCAAAACCAGACTAGACTAAAATGTTCAGCACTGGACTTTTAATAGGCTGTATAGACGAAACATGAAAAAAAATTACATATTGACTTTGATAAATCAGAATCTAGACGTCGTTGTAATTACCGCGACATTGAAGACGTCAGAGATAATCATAATTTTGATAAAAACTATTATTATCTCTGACGATGTAATTTTTTACCTTCCTGGCCTTGATCTTGTATGTTACATGAACCTTTTTATAAAAAGTTATATTGCGCGTAGGCCTTTCCACTTTTTAAGTGCAACCCACCTCTGCCTTGTTCTGCTAGATTTATTAATCGAGTAAGAGTTGCGATATTATACTCGTATCATTATCAGTTGGTAAATCACACAATATAATATGTAGCTTATGAAGCAACTTAAAGAAAAACTTATTATTATGATCACCGAGTCCGTCTTTTCACTGCATATACTCTTACATTATTTTACACTTTTCTAAAAAATATGAACTGGAGAAAGTAGATGTGCCGGGTGTGGGAGTTACTCCATCGTCGCTGTAGCTCTGTACACTGTGACGTATTCTTCATTAATTAAACATATTAGATTGCGACAGACATTATAGTTATCATTTCTAAATATGTCGCATACCTCTTTCATCATTATTAAATTAATTGTACGGATTTTATCGAGCTTAACTAGTTTATTTTTAAGACGTGATGTTTCGACTACTATACGGCACCTAAGGTCAAGAAGATTCTACCCAAAATATACAATATTCAACGAGTTGTTAATTTAATAACAGGAATCATTATTAAAGTAATAATTTTGTAAACTGTCCCCTCTCCATTCTTATTCTTATTGGGAATTTTCAATTATTTATTGCGGAATTAAGATTACAGTATTCACCACTTACTTTTCGGTCCGGATACTTTGTGGCTGAAACAGATGGATTTCTGCCATCTGTCAAATGTCACGCGATACCTACGACTTACCAAGAAGATGAGATTCCTTAGTGTTTATTTACGTCGTTACCACACAGCACAGTCAATAATTTAAACAGGTATCTTCGATATCAAGTTAATCATCACTTTTGTCTTATGATTTTATAGACTCTGCTTTCGGATGTAATGCAATCTAACGTTTGTTACAAATCAAAATCCCAGAAATGTTTGTCATAGATAAAACAAATTTTGAACAATGGTAGATTAGGATCAGTTGCGCTCCGGATATATTATACTATATACATAATTTTCTTAAAAGATTTTGTTTTTTATATTTTTAATGTTACATATATAATATATAATATCTACTAAAAATTACAAGGGATCAATCCCAACCTTTTTTATTAAATCATCGCTAAATATTACCATCTTTTAGGTCCTTAAAATCGTAACAATTAATTGAAATTGTTTGATATGTTTTAATACACAATGTTATTAGTATGGATCACACATATAGATTTTGTGTGTATTCCACAAATTGGAGCTTTTGAAAAAAAACACACGAAAATTTTGTTTTTCTCTCCTTTTCCCAAACACTGACGGCAAGGAGCTTTATGTTCACAGACCAGTTGTCGCGCCTCAGGTGGTTACCGGTCTTTGGGTATTATTGTTCCGGATTTAATTATTTATATGCTGCGAAAGGTTTGAAATTATAACTTTTCTATGCTGGCACGACTGAATCATCGAAAGTGCCAATATTTTTATGAAGTCTCTTTGTACTAAGTTATTGGAAGCTAATCTGGTTTTATGGCTAAAATGCAGGTGCAGGTTGCATAGTCCAAAATTCGCTGTGAAATTAGTTATATTGAATTTTCATCTTCAAACTTAAGTTGCATTGATAGCGGGCTGCACAACTGAATTCAGAGGACTTTTCCTCCTCTCCATAGTCATTTTGTTCGGAATGAGATCCATGTATGTTTACTTTTAAAAGTCTTCTGTTTTTAAACATTTTGGCCCCTATTTCTTCATTGAGACATTTTGTTATTTTCTACGGAAATTTAAAGTCCATAGCCAATGCACAGCACTCATTCTGACACCTGTGAGTGTTACCCGCAGCGACAAATGATCGTTCGAAGATCAAAGTAGCAGTAACGTCACAAAACGCTCACTTTATTAGTACTAAGCATTATGCAGAGTTCTGGGCTCGATAGACCCATTAATAAGCGACTGCTAAAGTATTAAAGTTCACATGACGGTAAGTGGCTACAGCAGCTCATAAATACCTGCAACCAACTTCAAAAAAATAAGGCTACAGATGCCTTGTCACCTCTGAGGATTTTTTATAGAATAAGGGTGACAAACGAGCACACAGTCCACCTGATGATTAGTGGATGTTGTGGCCCACAGACATCTACATTTATCCTCAATTAAGAATCAAAACACAGATACATTGCCACCCCTGTGGACAAGATAGAATGCCTAGTTTCCAGTAAAAAAGGGTCTCCGGATCTCTACACTTACCATACGAAACACAGCGGTATTAAGCTGCTATATCACGCTGGTATTCTGTGAGAGCGTGATCCTTCCCCGGTCGAGCCGACCCATTCGAGCTACAACCATAATATGGCTGCAGCATGGCTTTACCACGTGTTACCTACTGACTGCTATCATACTGTCTTTCTCTGTATCTAAACTTAGACCAGAACACCGCGTTATTAGCACTGCTATTAGGCACACAGAAATAGGCTGGAGAGTGAAAAAAGAGTCCTACCCTAGATGCTAGTTGTAGTAAAAGTGTATTTGAGGAATTAAATTCGATGGTATGTGAATGCCGCCAACTTGCATTGGGCTGTCTCGACAGCATGCATGGCATGGCATACTCTTTGCTGCTATAAAAATTTGTAATTCGGAAGTGGTCTGAACTCGGCAGTGGGACACGTATTAATTAATTTTGTGCATGAAATATCTTCCATAAATAAATGGTCAATTATAAAGTTCAAATGTTACATGGTTACGTCATAGTCACGTGCAGTTACGTCTAGGATATCGTTAAGTTTGTACATTGATTATCCGCCTGTCAGATTACGCCCGTTAAGTTATTTTGAATTCAGTACATTACCGTTGTCTCTGAGGAGCTAGTTGCGAGTCACGCATTATGTATTAGCACAACAGTGGCATAACTCGTTAATCCGACTTTCAAATGTTTCCATTGTTGCAATTAACGTATTTTCCACATTGGCTACATATTAAACAATATTTAGCATCTTTATTTCAATGCGAAATGCGATATTAGGTATTGCTTTGATGTGCAGTTCCTGTATTATTTTTAACTTAATGGTTATTTTTTATCATCATCATCATTACAAATCCTCTGCTGAACGTAAGCTTCCCCCAAGAAAAGCCACACATTTTTATTCAGTTTCGTATTACTTCCTAATCCTAATGAAAGCCTTTTATCAATTTAATATTAATTCCTAGTCAAAGCCTTTTATATTTTATCGAGCCTTTTATATGTCCCTGGATATTAAATGATTACAAGGTTTACGAATAAAGAAAATCTTGTGTGTTTAGCACACTTTCTTCATTAAGTTTTCTATATCTTTTCTGTATTACGAATATTGATTCAAACTTATCTTTTCGCGTAAGTGCTGGAATTAATTTTCTTAAATTCACTCTCTAGTTCTCGTATGAACCCTTAAAAAGGCAGGCTCTACCGAGTTTATAGTTTAGGAGCTCACTAGAGTTCCGGTATCGGTTGTCAGTAATATAACGATAGCACGTAATGTGACTTATGATAACGTATATGCTATATTATTTCTTATTGTGCATATATGTATAATAGAGCCAATGTGGTCTTATGTAATTACAATTTCGATATTATCGAATGGGTGGGATCTGAGTCGCTAGACGAATTTGCATTGAGATGTTGGTTAACTGTTAACACACTCAACCGTACTGGCTGGTTCTTATTGTGACTGTTCTATACTTTGTATTTAAAATCTGTCTGGTTACGTACAAGATAATTGTCGGTTATTAGGTATTTATGTGAGCGGATGCTTAAAATTTTATGCTTAAATTACATTTATATGTAAAAATAATAATTTTCATTTAAAAACAACATTCTTGCGTTGTTTTACGCATATTTTATAGGTGTACCTTATTTGTTATTTTAGATTCTTATTGATGAAACAAAATCTTCACAAAAATACTTTTAAGTCGGATTACTAATACAAAACTTTAAAGTCTGACTTTTAAGTTTTAACACGTGGTAGAGCCATGCTGCAGCTATACATATTTTGGTTTTAGCACGAACCGTCCGGCACGACCGGGGAAGAACCACGCTCTCACAGAATACCAGCGTAAAATAGCAGCTTAATGCTGCTGTGTTTTGTATGGTGAGTGTAGAGAACCGGAGACCAGTTGTACTGAAATCGAGGCATTCCATCTTAGTCCCGCATCTGCAAATTGATTCTTAATCGAGGTTAAATGTAGATGTCTATAGGCCACAGCATCTACTTACCATTAGGGGGACTGTCTACTCGTTTGCCACCTTTATTCTATTAATAAAAATAGTAGGTGAGTAGGTAAGGTAAGCATGTGTACTTTGTAGCATTTTAGTTTAAGCCTGAAAACTTTTTAACTCCATATTTTACATACATGTGAATGATAATACATTCCATCAAAGTTCTCGCGGAAATAAAAATAAACTTAAAAAAACCGTCTTATAAAACTACTAATATATAATAATATATTTATTTTTTAAATCTTTAAAATCCTAAATGAACACCTTAAGGTAAAAGAGGGTACATAGGGCAGACTTAATGCCATGTGACTTTCTCTGCCGGTCTACCCTGGGTGCCAAAGACAATTGTTGGCAGTTGCGAAACATAATACATAAATTAAGTGTACATATATTAAAATATATATACATAGTACTTACATACACAACACATTTAAATATACGTACATATAACATCTATACAGGCTGTCCCGTAACTCAATGTCAAACGTATATTATTCAAGTAAAAAAGTTTGTTTAAAATTAAGTCCCTTTGGAAGTAAATATGCAATAATATTCTTTATGAAAGATAAGTAACAAGTGTTGCACCATTTTGAAAACTTTTTTAAAACAACTTGCCTATGTTAGTATAGTAGTCGTCATAGTTGTGTTAAAACCTTTTTTAACCATGACTTAATTAAACTTTATTTTTTTGTACTAAACTCACAATAATGATTATTTGATTTGTGACTGTAATCAATATGCATAGTATCACTTAACGTGGTGGTAAAGTAACATGGAATGTTTTTTTTTCAAGAACTGTTACAATTTGGTTTATCGCCCCGTACCCGCTTGACGTTGAGTGTCGGGACACAATTATACGTACATATATATATATATATATATATATATATATATATATATATATATATATATATATATATATTGTGTATACGTCATATACATGAATATATAAATTAATAAATATTAGAAAAAAAGCAAAATGTTGTCAGTTAGCAATTGCCCTCAGGTAATGAGGCTTTAGAATTACTTAGAAGGAGTTTTTACTGTTTGCATTCTTATTCATTTCTGAGGAGGGTGTTCCTAAGATGTATGTTCCAAGATATAGTTTTTGATGTCGGAGACAGAGATTTTGTCTAAATTGTTTTTTTTTTTTAGTTTTTGAAGTCGATTTTTACTTTTTCAAGTTTTTTTGTACACTTTGAATGGAATAAGAAATATCTCAAAAGTGAGGTAACAACTAAAATGTCTAAATAATTACATAAAAACTTCATTTCCTATTTCCCCATCCTTAGGGGTGAATTTTTTTACTAAAATTATTTTAAGTTCCCCTGTAAAATTGTGGTCATGCTAGACATATTAATGTGCGAGACTGTGTATTTAGGCTTTGTTTACATACGGTTGATGCCTGTCGTGCTTGCTAAGTGCGTTTAGTTGTAGTTCAGTCGCGAAGTCAATAATAGAATGCGTGATTGTCAACGCAGATATTATATACGACCTACTATTTTATCAACTCTATTCGTATTGTGCCATTTGTTAGAAAGTGTGATACAATTTCTGTTTAGTGTTTATGTTACCCTCGGATGTTGCAATTTAGGGCTGCCTTAATCTGTAAGGTTGATGATACGGATACGGATACGGATGATACCACCGAATCTTTGTCATTAATAAAGGTTTTATTAGAAAGTTGTATTATTTGTCTTTAGTGATATCTACTTTCTTCGATGTCAACACAATTTGTTATTTAATAGTTCCAGTTCTTTCACCCTTTTTTGGATCAATCACCCTCATATCCTTCTTTTATCTTTGTTTTATTAGGTAATTGATTTCGTAACCCAAATTTCCTGTATTTGTAATTTGCAATTTAGCAAGCATGTTTTGTTATTAATTATTAAATATAGTAGTAACTATAATAGTCACACAGGGTCAGAGTTTTTTTTACGTGGTAGAGCCATGCTGCAGTTATATTAGTAGTATAGTTGTAGCACGAATGGGTCGGCTCGACCGGGGAGGGACCACGCTCTCACAGAATACCAGGGTCAAATAGTAGCTTAATGTTGCTGTGTTTCGTATGGTGAGTGTAGAGAACCGGAGACCCTTTTTACTGGAAACGAGGTATTCCATCTAAGTCCTCACGGGTGAAAACGCATCTGCATTTTGATTTTTAATCGAGGATAGATGTAGATCTCTATGGGCCACAGTAACCACTTACCATTAGGTGGACTGTGTGCTTGTTTGTCACCCTATTCTATAAAAAAAAGTGTTTGAGGTTTCTCGTTTACCGCCCTTGCTTTTGAAAATATGTCCATCTTCCTGTCAGTTTAGGGAGGTACCGTAGTTATTATGAATTATCCGTTATCCATTAAAGCCTATAAAAGTCTTCTGCTGAACATTGGCCTTCTTCATAGATTGCTGTTATCAGGACGATGCTGCTGCCCATCTTCACCCTCAACCTTTGGGACGATACACTGTAGTGGATATTCTTACAACGCCACTACACGGATTATATTAAACATTAAATTTAAAATTTGCTGTCATAAGATAAATAATTAAACGAACCATAACTGTACTATATAGAAGTTTTATAATTGCTTCATTTTCCCGTTACAATTATAGATAGAAGCACTTTTTTATAGTCATTATTTCCGAAAACACTTACACTGGTCGTTCTCACGATCAGGTGCGCGAGAGCTGATAACAATCGTTCAAATGTTTACGCTCAGATAACTGCATTAACGGATACCCAGGGAGAGGCTATCGGCGTTAAAAGATTACAAATATCCGCAACTTTAACTATCATATTATAGTTAGTGTGGTATATGATGCTTATCCAATGTTTACAAATATTTTCACTTCTATATTTATGCTGTTAAATATATGTCATAATTAGTGTTTTTAAGAGTAAACATAATTGTAAATCGTACATAAACATTTGGATTGCTTTTAATTAAGATAATAAAACTTTATTTCAAAGTGTGATTATTTCTTCGTATTTTATTTTATACTTTATTCGTGTTTTCCTTAACTTTAAAATACTATGTAAGTTGCACACGTACTTTAAATCTAGGTATTGTAATTTTTAGAGGTCTTACCTTAACGTGCAACTGCATACCTGATTTACTTACATTGGCGACCTATATTTTCCTACGTTCTTGATTTCGTTCTAGATCTTGTCAGAACTTCCAATTTCTTAATACGCTCTGAACTATATTTTATCTATACTTAACCGTTTGTGCATTAATTTTATGGTTGATCATATCTTTTATAATTTGTACCGTTGGCACGATTCCAATAAATAACCGTTTTGATAGATACCTGCGTGGTCAAGAAAAAAAACTCAAACTATGACCTCAGAACATGTCATATCCTGAAAGCGAATGCACGCTTGATGTTGATAACTAAGTCGAGTGAAGAATGTTTCATATCCAAAGTACGTTTGAACAATCTCTGCGCTGCGGCGACGATGTTTCGCCTAGTGGAAACAAATCATTAGCGACTTTGGCTAAAATACATAAACATTGTACCGGAAAAGCGCATGCCCATGGCTGTCTTGACAACAAACATAACGCTATCGTCAAATCTGATTCAAATACAAGCATACAATCCAAAAAATCATCCCGCGGTGAATGTTTTATAGAAATAAAGGAAGCAAAACCGGATAATAATTTTCCAAGTGGTAATGGCTCTTTCACTAAAAGTTTTAGTAACAGCACCAGCTCCTATGATGGCCACAGCGACACTGATTCGGAGAGCACATCCAGAACTCGCCCGGATCATAAAACCCCAGGTGCAGCTGGTGAAAGATTGTTTACTCAGAACACGAAAGCGTCGTTGATGAAAACAGCACGCATGAGGTATGCAGACGACAGCGTTTTAGCATCACTACACGACGAAGTTGACGGCGAGAAGTGGAAACAAACGTTCAACAGAACTCCATCGAGATCTAGCTACAGGGAAAGAAAAGCTGGTGTTGTAACTATTGAAGAAGTAAAATCGAACGGACTGAACGATGATGAAATAAATGGAGATGACAAGAAAAAGGCGCAACCGCAAAACAAAATTCAGCCCCACAGAAGAGGTTCTTTTGGAAGTAGTCCCGTTACTGGAAAAAACACTTCAAATGGTAATAAACCTCCGTGGAGAGGTGCTAGTAAAAATGGAAAATCTACAGAGTGTTTTGTACGATCGCCACCTCTTCGTGGCAGTGTTAAAAAGAAGAAAATCGACGGAGTTCCATGGCGAAGGCTGTACGAGTTTTCGCTGTGGAGAAAGTGCGGAGTGAGTTTTGCTTCCGTTGGGGCGGAGACGGAGCGTGCACTTTTACGCCCGTGGAGCGAGATGTCTTCGCAGGAATCGCCTCCACCTATTACGGTAAGTCAGGCATCAATCAGCGGCCGAAGGCAATTCTTTGATTCAAACCTTATTTGGCAGTTATGGATTGTTTCCACTCCTTGTTATCGGCATGGAGAGCACGATTTTGAACATTGTTTTACCTAACAGGCAGTAGCGCGATCATGCGCTTTATTACGGCCCCTGTTCCTTTACCGACATGCTTTTTATGTTATAAATGGTTTAAAGGGTTCGCTATGAAAGTGGAGTTTCGTAATCTTATCTTGCCAGCGAGCGGGTTGACTCGCCTTTCTTTGCACTCAAAAGTTAAGGATATTCCTAAATGGTTTATTGTAATATTTGCTTAATGAGAGATAAACTTACATTTTAGCTTTGTTATTTTTGAAACATAGTTACAGAAAAGCAGCCCCCTTTCGCTCTCAAGCGGTCGACGTATTAATATAACATTATCTGATTATCTATAAGAAACTATGCTCAGTATATAGGTATAAATTAAGTTGCTTAAGTGAACACGCAACTTGCTTAATTAAAAATCGGACTACTCTGTAAAAAGTTGTGCGTGGTCATACATAAAAAAATATATACGCGTCGACTTGAGTACCTCCTTCGTTTTTTTGGTCTGTAGAAAAGGCAAAGCGGTACGATGTCTAATGTTTTTACTGCGAACTGTATTCGAATCAGCATTTCAAGAATCAGACTGAACTATGCAGGTTATTGCATTGTAATGTCCATATTCTCTAAAAAAATTACGCGTCCCAACCCGCTAGCCCAGCGTGCCAACTATGGCAAAGGGGGGATCCCTATGAGGCAACATATGGAGGAGTTCTATATCCAGCAGTGGACATTGATATGCTGTAACAGTAATGTAACGGTCCATATTCTAAAAAAAATGTATAACTTGGACTTATAGCCATATTGGGATTTCAAAGTCATTTCGCAAACAAAAAATTCGTAAGGAGGATATTCGAAACAGATAAAGAGCCATTGACATAGCCCCATAGATTAATAACTTAATAAGCTAAAAATAAATGGCTTAAAGAACCGACAACCGACTTTTGCTGTGACACTGTGTGACAGCCTCGGACCAGCGAGTGCCAAGCAATACAGCCCATGATGATGTAAAAACCTGATGAAGTATGGTGAAAATTGATGGATGCAGGTGACACAAGGCCTAATGTTCTTTGTTAGTCTAAGGTAGTCTGTGGGGTGAGATAGTATTCGCTGTGGATTTAATCAATTATAGACGTAATTATTATATTTATCTAAACTTAAAATAAATTTAAATTGATTGTGCAAGCTTGTTTCCTAAATATATATTTAATACATTTTTAATGTGTCTTTTATAAATTCAAAATGGCGAACGCAAATGACCTTTCCAGATCAGCCTTGAACGTGATTTTAATACCTCTAAAATTTTATTGCCATTAGCATTTCGGGCGCCAGCGCTACAAAATTGCAGCAATGTCAAAAGGTCCGTTTACATGTCATTAATACAAATAGATAATTTATTAAAAAAATATCGTCCTGGCCTCTAAAGTTAATATTATTATACTATTGTTAACTACTCGCTACTATCATAGAAACATGTTTTTAATGATATGTTATTGCCATGTGCCATTTTAATATTTCAAGACCTTTCCAAGAACGCGCTAGCTGAAGCACGGTGTTCTCTCTGATTTGGTATTTTATGATCTTACTGACTCATAATAGAAAAAACTGAAAAGGTTATTTGAATAAAAAAATCGTGAGTGCAATTAGTTTAATTTAAATTTTCGAGTTTTTAAAAAAATACTAAAATAAGGGCTCGAAATAATAAATTTTCTCAAAAAAAGTGAAGGAAGGGAACTTTAAAAAAAAAACGAAAAAAAGTCGGACCGAAGACAGGACTCGTACCAAGGTACTATGATTTCAAGACCGACCGATATCCCAATTGATATATATATATATATATATATATATATATATATATATATATATATATATATATATATATATATATCTCCCATTTATTATATCATCATCATCATCATCATTACAGCCCTTCACAAGTCCACTGCTGAACATAGGCCTCCCCCAAGTATGCCACAAAGCACGGTCCTGAGCCACCTGCATCCATCGACTTCCTGCATATCTTACCAGGTCGTCACTCCATCTAGTGGGGGGTCACCCTACACTACGCCTACCGGTACGAGGCTGCCACTCGAGAACCTTTCTTCCCCATCGGTCATCGGTTCTTCGAGCTATATGGCCGGCCCATTGCCACTTCAGCTTACTAATCCGTTGGGCTATGTCGGTCACTCTGGTTTTACTGCGGATATCCTCATTTCTGAGTCTATCACGCAGAGAAACTCCGAGCATAGCCCTCTCCATAGCTCGCTGAGCGACCTTGAGCGTCCTCATACGGCCAGCAGTGAGGGACCACGTCTCAGATCCGTAAGTCATCACTGGCAACACGCACTGGTTGTACAATCTAGTTTTTAGAGATTGAGGTATACCTGACGAGAAGATATGTCGTAATTTCCCGAACGCTGCCCAGCCGAGTTGAATCCGTCGATTGACCTCTCCGTCGAAGTTGGACTTACCTAGTCGGACTATTTGTCCCAGGTAAACGTACTCGTCAACAACTTCGAGCATAGTGCTCCCAACAACTACCGGCATAGGTGTGACATGGACATTAAACATGATCTTTGTTTTGTCCATGTTCATCTTAAGACCTATCCGTTGGGAGGCACTATTGAGGTCATTGAGCATAGTGCTTAAGTCCTCCAGCGATTCTGCCATAAGGACTATATCGTCGGCAAATCGAAGGTGAGTGATGTACTCGCCATTGATGTTAATACCGTATCCTTTCCAGTCCAGTAGCTTGAAAACGTCTTCCAAAGCAGCGGCGAAGAGTTTCGGGGATATAACGTCACCCTGTCTTACACCTCTCTGCAGTTGGATAGGTTTCGAGCTCTGGTTCTGTACTCGGATAGCCATCGTAGCCCTACTGTACAAACACTTCAGCACTTCGATATACCGACAGTCAACTTGGCACCGCTGAAGGGACTGCAGCACCGCCCAAATTTCGACGGAATCAAAGGCTTTCTCATAGTCCACATACGCCAGGCAAAGTGGCAAATTGTACTCTTCAGTCTTCTGTAAAATCTGCCGCAGGGTATGTATGTGGTCTATGGTACTGAAGCCTTTTCGGAAACCGGCTTGTTCGGGAGGCTGGAAGTCGTCGAGTCTGCGTGCGAGACGATTCGTAATGACTCTCGAAAACAGCACGTAGACGCGGCTCAGAAGGGAAATCGGTCTGTAGTTCTTCAAGAGAGCGGTGTCGCCTTTCTTAAAGAACAAGACCACCGCACTTCTGCTCCACGCCTCTGGAGTAGTGCCACCATGGAGGACGGAATTGAAGAGCCTCTGAAGGACTTCAAGTACCGGTGTTCCACCCGCTTTCAGAAGCTCCGCTGTAATTCCATCCTCGCCTGGGGCCCTGCCGTTTTTAAGGTGCTGGAGAGCCATTCTAATCTCGCTTAGACTGACGTCCGGGATATCATCGGAATAGTGTCGGATAAGACTTGCTCTTGGATCGTTACTCACACTTACGTGTGGCTCCAACGATGATGTGTACAGCTGCGCATAGAACCTCTCAATCTCACTCAAAATCTCAGGTGTCCCGGAAACGATGCTGCCACACTCAGCCTTCGGCTTTGACAGTTTGGTATTTATTATATATATATATATATATATATATATATATATATATCCTATACCTTTAAACGAGCAATTCTGGTATATATATATATATATATATATATATATATATATATATATATATATATATATATATATATATATATATCGGAAATATAATCGGAATATATAATCGGAATCTCGGAAACGGCTCCAACGATTTTCATTAAAATTTTGTGTGCAGGGAGTTTCGGGGGCAATAAATCGATCTAGCTAGGATTTATTTTTAGGAAATGTCTTTTTGTGCGTGTTTTTAGGCAATGAAAAACTGCTACAATATCGTTAGAATAAGAAGGTACATTTTGACTGTTTGTTGATGATTACAAATAGCTTAATTGGTATATTGGGCGATCACAAAATCGTTGTACCATGGTTCGAGCCCAGACCGACCGACCGACTTTTTTAATTTTTTTTTAACTTTCTTTCTTTTTTGAGAAAATCTATTTTTTCGAGCCCTTTTCTTAGTATTTTTTAAAATCATGAAAATTTAAATTAAACTAATTGCACTCATGATTTTTTATTCAAATAACCAGTTCAGTTTTTTCTATTATGTCGCTAATCAAAAAATATTATTCGTATTTCATTAGTATGTAATTTGTATCTAAATATAATTTCCAAAACACACGAATTAAAAAATACCGAGCAAAGCTCGGTCAACCGGGTACTATATATATATTTATTTATATATATATATATATATGTATATATATATATATATATATATATATATATATATATATATATATATATATATATATATATATATATATATATATATATAAAGATAGCAACTCACGAGGAGAAAATACGATTCTGTAGATTCTCTTACAAATATCTTAACAAATATTGTATTCAAGCCTGCACAGAGATTTAAAACTCCAGAAACTAGAATATTGTGATTTAGGCATACAGTGGACCCCCGGTAATCCGACAAACGTTTTGTAGGGCAGTGTCGAACTATCGAATTTGTCGGATTATAGAGTACTATCTGAGAACACCTATAGTGCGGATTTTCTTACAAAAGAGTACCTCGTAATTCGAGAAATTACAGATACGACGATAAGATTCTGTATGTTATATATGTATGTATCTATATGTACTCTCAAGTAAAAATCATAATTCATTGTGTGTCTCAAATTTAGTAAATTATGCAACACAATAGAGAGCTTACGTTTTATTATAAAACTATCTTGACAGGCAGACGTTTTTCTGCCTTTTCGATGACTCTTTGTCATGTCCTATTAAAAATCCTTAAATTCGCAAAAAAATTGCGGGTCACTAACGGGCAAAAAAACTATCCTATCTCTCAAGTTGGACCCAACTTTACACAGTAAGCAAATTTGATTAAGATTGGTTAAGCAGTTTAGAAGTCCATCGCGGACAAACAACGTGACACGTAATTTATATATATTAAGATTAACATCATTATTGCTACAGAACATACAAAAAATATGCAATAACTTTATATTAGGAAATAATTGTGTGTAAACAAACGAATACACATACTAAAATAATCAAAAATTATTAATCAATGAATTTAAGAAGCATGAAAATATTCATTTAAAATATTTTAAATTATTCAATAATAAAAAATAGACCATGTCGGATTATAATAGATGCCGAATTAGACAGGGTCCGGATTACTGGGGGTCCACTGTATTTTGATTTAAATACCTTTGATTTCAATGTTGATACATATTTTTGCTTATAACTAAAAGTCGTATGAGATAGAAAAAATACCCGATATTTTAATGTACAAGTTGAAAATGAACTCATTAATAAATTAAAATCTTTAGTTATTTTCAAAATTGTTTTAGCCAAAGTAATTAATTACTACATTACTAACGAAGACGCGATATCATTTAATAGTTTGAGACATTACACAAGAATGTTGTTTGTTAACACTTATTAAATTATTGACAAAAATTACAGAAAATAATTTGTTTGCTAAACAAATTGTCATCAAAATATACATACGATCCGCGTCATTCATAGTGTCGATATTTGTGTCATAATATAAGTTGATTAAAGATAAAAATATACAAATTTACTTTAAAATATATCCACACAGTGACGGACTGTTGTGATGATGATCGTCTTCATTACAGCCTCTCATCAGGTCGTCTAATTGGGGGCAATGAAGATTTTGAAATAATTTATACTATCGTACCTTTGCCTGCATAATAGCGCGACGTGACTGCGTGGGATAAATATTAGTTTTGTTGGTATTCGTATAGACAAGGAGCTTTCTTTGGGTCACCTTTTTTCTATTTGAGGCGAGATCAGTGTCTTAAAAAAGCTGTGAAACGAAAATGATAAATCCAGATGCGCAGAGGAGAACTGAATTCGATCGTTATTGTCTCTAAAGAGTTTATTAATTTCAACAGTGCCATATTACTGTTACAAATAACAACTTCTTCTAACCTGATAACAAAACTTTTACACACTCCTCAATCCAAAACTAACATGGGGTCATATGCCCTAGTACCGCGAATGTGTGACGTGACACCTATGATTCACTCTGTAGCTTGTTGCCTATAGTCGATATTTTTCATGATACTTTCCCTAAATATAGGAAAAATGTAATAAATCACTATTATAAATGATTTTGAGTGATTTAATTATAATCTAATATCCACGTTCCTTTCAGCTGTCGCTTGGATAAATGCATTATGTTTATTGTCTCAATTATATATTATTTCTTGTAACATATAAGCTATTGTAACTTTGCTGTCTTAATTTTTATAGTATTTTGTAATGCTGTGTCACCTTATCATACACATTACACATACATTATCATACGTGTGCACATATCAGTCACTAGTTTAAGTATATTTTCAATGGTAATGTGTGCACTGCTGGTGTCCTATGAATAAATAAATAACCTGATGAAAGTCGGACTTGGTTCTTTCACTATTACCTACACTATTCCGTTCGTTCGTTAATTACAGCTTATCAAAAGTTCAACTTTTGCTTGCAGCAGTGAACCTAGTGCCTAGACCTGTGCCTCCACCATAGATAGCGTCGTAGTGATGAAGTTTGTCTTAATTGCCACGCTTGGTAGTTAGGATGGTGACTGCAATTTTTTCACTATTTTAAGCTGTTATCAGGAAGATGCTGCTGCCTATCTCGTGGCTTGTTCCTCCCTGTCTCTGTGTGTTTTGTGTGTGTTGTTTGCGTCTCTTACGACATCCACAGGACGATATGCGGTAGCAAATTCGCTCATGCCGCCACTTAACGTATATATGCATTATTACAAGTTAATTACATTGTAATCAGTGAACACATACATAATGTATAATGTGCCTTGAGAAAGTGAACCGGAATGTTTAAGCCCACTGCTCAGTGGGCTTAATCATTGTGCTAAATGTCAGCCAACAATGGAGTGTAGAAAGTTGGGGGTGCGTGTTATTTACCAAAGTATTTGGACAACTATATTTGATAATTTTGGGCAAGGGTTATTATATTAATATGTGTAATAAATATTTTTATTTTCATTAAAGTGACTGTGAGCGACACGGACATAATATATTGAAATGTCTTTTTAAACCCTCGATACAAACAGAAGGGTGTGTGTTATATGTTTAACGTGTGATAAATCTGTGTCTGACTGTGGCCTCGTAGCTCCCAAACAGATGGTTTTGATTTAGTTTTTTTTTGTTACAAAGGTGACTTGATCGACAGTGTTCTTAGCTTTAATTCAAGAAAATCTTTTCAGCCGTTTGTAGATCATCAGTTCGTTTTGTTTCGGGGTCTTTTAAAATTTTCAATTTAAGTTATTGATATTTATTGAATTATTTCAATTAAGGTTTTAGGTTCCCCCACTAGATGGAGTGACGACCTCCTAAGACATGCAGGAAATCGATGGATGCATTTGTCTCAGGACGGTGTTTGTGGCGTTACTTGAGGGAGGCCTATGTTCAGCAGTGGACTTGTGAAGGGCTGTAATGATGATGATGATGATGATGATGAAGGTTTTATAGTAATCGGATGAATAGTATAAAAAAGCATACAGGACAAACAAAGAAACATTCATGTTTGTATATATATAGACAATCGAGAAATAACCAAAGATATTAGATTTTCTTAGAAAGATCGTTTTTTCCAAGGATGAGCTATATTATGTGTGCGTGATTTCACTCTGTGTCAATATATTCCGAATTTAACCGGAAGTTATCTACCCACCCATGCTCGACGTAACGCTTAAGAGATAATATCAAACGCAACCTCTGATGCAGTGTTAGAGACAAAAAGACGGACGCAATACATGTAACCCGGCAAAACTTAACTTATTGTTTTTGGACAGATGTTGGCACCTACTTGTATTTAAAGTAAGGCTCGAATTGCTAGCTGCTTCAACTACAATTCCGTGTGGGTGGAGTTAAACATAACAATGTATTAGAATAAATTATTACTAACGTGACGTGTTAGTATTTATTAAGAGATGCTGCTACTGCAATTAGAAGGGCGGCAACATAAAATACCATTTTCAAGGACGGTTAGTCTCCAATTATTTTGTCACCTACACACTGAATAGCGATTGTGAAATATTATTCGTAGAGGTGTGATGATATGAATGCTCGCAGTTGCGTACATACGATACCAGTTTCACGGCGGTTATATGCTATGATCGCTAGATATAAAGCTATTTTAAAACGTTTCAAGATCGTGCCTTATTTAAAATGCTCAACTATAAATAAGGTGAAACAGTATGAAGCTCTAAAGTTAAAAAGTAAAAATGTTAAGTATCAGGCCTCTCACACTACAGACGCTGGTCCCCGTCATCGATTCAGATTTTCTTAATAACAAAACATTTAATACCAAATAGGGTAAGTAAGTACATTAGTAGATTAACAGATGCAGTAACACTTGCACTTCTACTACCGTTGGTTCCAATGAAATTTAAGATTTTATAGCAATATACAAGTATGTAGTAACTATCACGTAAAGGCGGTGAACGAATACGTCCGATAGAAAGCTTGCACCTTGAGACATGCCTGAAAATAAATAAAAGATTGTGTGGTCAGCTCAATTCTGCCTAATATTTTTACTACTATGTTTTATAAATCAAAACCCTTACGGAAATAGGACCGCTAGTTAACAGTGGGATAAATGTTGTGGCATATTGTTAAATTTTTTCCATATAAATGTTAAAGGTCAGGTCAGACCTTGTGTGCGACTTTTACAGTACGTACGCAGTAAAATTAGTGGAAGGAATTTGTATTCTAAAAGATTTATTTCTTTTGTTACTCTCAATTAGCGTTATATAAAATGACTTGATTTAGTTTCGTTTTAATTACTTAATAAATTTGATCTGATGTGACACTATGAAGTGATTTAAAAATTCTAAGTGTGCAAATCTCTTACTAAGAACGTTGTTTTAAAATTACCTATTGTTGGACGCAATTATTGATTTTGTTGAATTATTAAATCAACTTTTAAATTTTTAATTAGCATGCTGTTATTATTAGATAGACCTATACATGTAAGTATTATGAGTGTCATTGAGCATAGTGCTTAAGTCCTCCAGCGATTCTGCCATAAGGACTATATCGTCGGCAAATCGAAGGCGAGTAATGTACTCGCCATTGATGTTAATACCGTATCCTTTCCAGCCCAGTAGCTTGAAAACGTCTTCCAATGCAGCGGTGAAGAGTTTTGGGGAAATAACGTCACCTTGTCTTACACCTCTCTGCAGTTGGATAGGTTTCGTACTCTGGTTCTGTACTCGGATAGCCATCGTAGCCCTACTGTACAAATACTTCAGCGCTTCGATATACCGACAGTCAACTTGGCACCGCTGAAGAGACTGTAGCACCGCCCAAATTTCGACGGAATCAAAGGCTTTCTCATTGTTCACATACGCCAGGCAAAGTGGCAGATTGTAATCTTCGGACTTCTGTACAATTTGCCGAAGGGTATGTATGTGGTCTATGGTACTAAAGCCTTTTCGGAAACCGGCTTGTTCGGGAGACTGGAAGTCGTCGAGTCTGCGTGCGAGACGATTCGTAATGACTCTCGAAAACAGCACGTAGACGCGGCTCAGAAGGGATATCGGTCTGTAGTTCTTCAAGAGGGCGTTGTCACCTTTCTTGAAGAACAAGACCACCGCACTTCTGCTCCACGCCTCCGGAGTAGTGCCACCATGGAATTAAAGAGCCTCTGAAGGACTTCAAGTACCGGTTTTCCACCCGCTTTCAGAAGCTCCGCTGTAATTCCATCCTCTCCGCCCGGAGACTTGCCGTTTTTAAGGTGCTGGAGAGCCATTCTAATCTCGCTCAGACTGACGTCCGGGATATCATCGGAATAGTGTCGGATAAGACCCGCTCTTGGATCGTTACTCACACTTGCGTGTGGCTCCAACGATGATGTGTACAGCTGCCCATAGAACCTCTCCATCTCACTCAGAACCTCAGGTGTCCCGGAAACGATGCTGCCATACTCAGTCTTCAGCTTTGACAGTTGGCTCTTACTGGCAGATAGATCTCTGGCAAAGACTTTGGAGCCCTGGTTACGCTCAATCGCTTCTTCAATACGAGCAGTATTAAATTTGCGTAAGTCTCGCCGCATGCATTTGGAGATCTGTCTGTTCAGTTGCTTGTATGCTGTCAAATCTGTTGACGATTGCAGCCTCATCTCCCGTCTAACAGCCATGAGATTAAGAGTGTGATCGGGGAGCTTTTGTGTTCTTCTGCGGCCGGTCTTACAGACCGATGCGACCACATGGACAGTTTTCACGAGCTTGTCATTCATATCGTCCACTGCATTGCATTCACTGGCACTTCATGGCACTGAAAGCGGTTACTTAAATCGAGCTGAAAGGTTTCGGGATTCTGGATTAGAGCACGAGGGGGACGGAGCATTGACTTCATTAGACGAGACCTCTCCAACTTAACGTTTAGGTTCAGTGTGCCTCTAACCATTAGGTGATCGCTGCCAGTTTTCACCCTTGCGATCACTGAGACATCACTGAACAGTTGGCGTCTGGTCGTCATAACGAAGTCAATCTCATTTTTTGTCGAACCGTCGGGGCTCGACCAGTTCCACTTCCTGTGGGGCCGCTTTGGAAGAAAGAGTTCATCATAAAGAGTCCCTCTTTCTCCATGAAGTCGGCCAGCTGCTGGCCCCTACGGTTCCGTTGCCCTACTCCAAATCTCCCTAACGTCAGCTCACCGCTTTCTCTTGTGCCTAGTTTTGCGTTGAAGTCTCCCATCAACACCGTGTAGTGGGTTTTAGAGGAATGCATGGCTCTTGAAATATCCTCATACAACGGATAGGTCTTAAGATTAACATGGACAAAACAAAGATCATATTTAATGTCCATGTCACACCTATGCCGGTAGTTGTTGGGAGCACTAAGTTCGAAGTTGTTAAGGTGATACCTCGAAACTTTGGTGGTTTTTCTTTTTAACATATTTTTTAATTTTTATAGATTACTAACCAAAACTTTGGTATATGATTTTTGACTATATGATCTTGGATTGCATAAAAGGAAAACACGATATCATGTAATTTTCTCGATAGAAAAAAATTGCAATGTAGGCGCTAATTATTTACATTTCTCGATGACACCACAATATTCTTACGAATAATTTCATGGAATAATTTTTAAGGCATATTAAATAATCATATCTAAGTTTTCATAAAACAGTTTTTTAATCCATAACGAAGTTTTGTTAAAATAAATAAAAATGTTGTTTGGCGCTTACTTAGTTTTTTTCCGAGCGCTTGTTCGGTATGGCTATCTCATAATTTGTGTACTGTGAAATCATTGCATCACTTTCATTTTGACACTCCCGCAGTCGTCCGTTAGCTTCACCGACAAAGGAATAAGCCACGCCCCCCAAAACTTCGATTCATTTTCAAGGTATCTTCTTAAAGAGTACGTTTACCTGGGACAAATAGTCCGGCTAGGTAAGTCCAACTTCGACCGAGAGGTCAATCGACGGATTCAACTCGGCTGGGCAGCGTTCGGGAAATTACGACACATCTTCTCGTCAGGTATGCCTCAAAACGTGAAAACTAAGTTGTAGTTGATGATGATGACATTTGGAACTTAGACGTGGTCCTTCACTGCTGGCCGTATGAGGACGCTCAAAGTCGCTCAGCGAGCTATGGAGAGGGCTATGCTCGGAGTTTCTCTGCGTGATAAACTTAGAAATGAGGATATCCGCAGTAGAACCAGAGTGACCGACATAGCCCAACGGATTAGTAAGCTGAAGTGGCAATGGGCCGGCCATATAGCTCGAAGAACCGACAACCGTTGGGGAAAAAAGGTTCTCGAGTGGCAGCCTCGTACCGGTAGACGAAGTGTAGGGCGACCCCACACTAGATGGAGTGACGACCTGGTAAGATATGCAGGAAGTCGATGAATGCAGGTGGCTCAGGACCGTGCTTTGTGGCATACCTTGGGGGAGGCCTATGTTCAGCAGTGGACTTGTAAAGGGCTGTAATGATGATGATGATGATGATTATGAGTTTAAAGGAATTCCCATTTCCGGACGTCTGAATTATCTGATTTTTTGCAGATGTATTATGAACCCATGACAGGAACTCCTCAATAGAATCTCAGTTGGTGATCAATGCGGGTTCTTTAACTTTTGTTTATATTCTTATTTAAAATTCTTGTTTATTTTGTTCCAGGTAATAACATCGTCTTTTTCTAGCTGCACTTTAACGATAAGTATTGTTTCATCATGGTGTTTTCTCGCTTTACTTATTTATAATCTTTATTTACCAAAAAAAGTAGTACAAGATGAAAAGCCGGATTTAATGATAAAAACATTCTCTGCCAGAGAAATCTCATTTATTAGTATTTGCATTTGCATTTTAAATATCACAATAACTTTATATATGTGAGATATTTTCGTATAGCGTATTTACTGAATAAATATAGCCGTGTATTTGTTCTGTGTCAAAACATTTTGATTTGAATTGGTTACGAGGATATCAACGAGACTAATAATGCGAGAAAAATAATGTAGATTAATCGAGCATATTACATGTATTCGCTCAAGATTTTGTTATCCTATCATACCACCTAGACTCGTAGTGTTTACAAATTAGCGCGAAGATGGTCTATATCACCGGTACTTCGGAGTTAGTGAGAGTGGACCATAGTTCCGAATGACACGACAATGCACGAACCCTTCTTTTTTATAGAAGTAAGGGTGATAAACTAGGGTGATCAACGTATAAAGCACAATGGATTCTAGACATGAACCTACTTTTTCCTCAAAGACTGGCATAGTACCTGCAATTTATTCTAGTATTGCAGACTTTCAAGACTGGCGAACACTTACCATCTAGTCATTTCTTTATGAAACACGTAATACTTTTTAATTTTTACTGCTCTGGAATCTTGCATTTTTATCTACTTTATGTAAATCAATCAGGATAGTGTTGCCGCCACAAAAAATTAAGCATTATTAATAATAATTCTAATGATAGGTATAAATGAAATATTAAAAAGGAAATCACATCCTATTAAGCAAGTTATTGTTATATGTTATTGCATTTATAAACTACATCATCATTACAGCCCTTCACAAGTTCCTGCTGAACATAGGCCTCCCCAAGGTATGCCACAAAGCACGGTCCTGAGCCACCTGCATACATCGACTTCCTGCATGTCTTACTAGGTCGTCACTCCATCTAGTGGGGGTCGCCCTACACTTTGCCTACCGGTAAAAGGTTGCCACTCGAGAGCCTTTTTCCCCATCGGTGGTCGGTTCTTCGGGATATATGGCCGCCACATTGCCTCTTCAGCTTACTAATCCGTTGTTCTATGTCGTTAACTCTGGCTCTAATGCGGATATCCTCATTTCTAAGTTTATCACGCAGAGAAACCCCGAGCATAGCCCTCTCCTTGGCTCGCTGAGTGACTTTAAGCGTCCTCATACGGTCAGCACTGAAGAACCACGTCTCAGTTCCGTAGGTCATCACTGGCAAACGCACTGGTTGTACAGTCTCGTTTTCAGGTTTTGAGGTATACCTGATGAGAAGAAATGTCGTAATTTCCCGAACGCTACCCAGCCGAGTTGAATCCATCGAGTGACCTCGTCAACAAATTTGAGCTTAGTGCTCCTGAACAACTACCGTCATAGGTATGATATGTACGTTACACATGATCTTTGTTTTGTCCATGTTCATTTTAAGACCTATCCGTTGGGAGACATTATTGAGGTTATTGAGCATAGTGCTTAGCTCTTCTAGCGATTCTGCCATAAGGACTATATCGTTGGCAAAACGAAGGTGAGTGATGTACTCGCCATTGATGTTAATGCCGTATCCTTTCCAGACCAGTAGCTTGAAAACGTCTTCCAATGCAGCGGTGAAGAAAAGACATATCGGTGTTACTAAATTAATTAATTTTGTCTTCCAAAATAATAAATAATAAAAAATCCCTTCTAAATCTAAATTCAAGTTAGTTTATACGAGGGTGGATTGAAAAGTACTCGGCCTAACCAAGAAAATAAACACATACTAAATCAGTTATATTTTTATTTTTCTACATAATCACCATCAAGTTCAATACACTTTTGCCACCTCCCCTTCCAAGCATTTAGACCGTTGAAAAAAATGATTCTTCCTTAGAGTCAAAATATGCGTCTACAGCTGCTTTTACCTCGTCGTTTGTCGAAAATCTTTGACCTCCCAAGTGCTTTTTTAGGTTAGGGAACAGAAAGAAGTCTGATGGTACCAGATCAGGTGAATACGGTGGTTGCGGTAACAGTTTAAAGCCACAGTTGTGAATTTCAGCCATTGACTGTACTGACGTGTGAACACGGGCGTTATCTTGATGAAACAGGACTTTTCTTCTGAGCATGCCTCAACGTTTTTCTTTTATTTCCTCTCGTAAACGACGTAGTAAGGTGCAGTAGTAATCAGAGTTTATAGTCTGACCCCTTTCAAGATAATCAATCATAATCACACCTTTCGAGTCCCAGAATACTGAAGCCATCACCTTATTTGCCGACAAAATCGACTTACCCTTTTTAGGGGGTGGTGAACCAGGTCTTCTCCACTGTTTTGATTGTTGTTTTGTTTTCGGTGTACAGTAATGAACCCATGTTTCGTCCATAGTAACAAAACGATTCAAAAAATCATCTGCATCGGCTTCAAATAACTCCAAACAGTCGCGTGAAATAGTCAATCGCGTCCTTTTTTGTTCAACTGAAAGCAGTCGCGGAACCCACCTCGCAGACACCTTGTGGAAACCCAACTCGTTGACAATGATGTTTTGAGTTCGTTCATAAGAGATGCCTATAATCTCGGCAACCTCTCTAATTTTTAATCTGCGGTCTCCCATTATTAAATCAAGTACTTTTTTAATATTTTCGTCAGTAGTTGACGTCGAAGGCCTTCCAGAGCGGGGTTCATCTTTCACACTCTCTCTACCACGCTTAAATTCTGCTATCCATTTTTTGACGGATGAATATGACAGAGCACAATCGCCTAATGTACTGACCATGTCATCATGGATGGCTTTTGATGATAGCCCCATCTTATGGAGGTACTTAATGACGGCACGCTGCTCGATTTGCTCCATTCGCGGAAATTATGTCCGATTACTTTGTTAATAAATTTATAAAATCACAACTAATTATCGCACACGTTTCGAACTTCACACAATGAACTAGTCTGAACTGAACTAAATAATGTGGGTAGATTTGATTTTTAGAATTGAATGGATCTGTGTTAGGCCGAGTACTTTTCAATCCACCCTCGTATTTGCTACATACTTCTATTGATTGATATATGATTTATATTATAAGGAGTAATAGTAAATATAATAATAAAAAATAGAAGTTTAAAATTTGTTTCATTAGACAACACTGAATCAAAGTGAAAAATTATTTAAGAAATATGTCCGCCGGATTGTGCATGTGCTTATTTCTTGTAATTTCGTATTTTTGAGTGTTTTATCGTAATTGCTTTTGTATAGCACAAAAAATAGGGCTCAAGAATGTGCTTTAAGGTAAATTTTGTAATTGGTGCAGTGACAAATATAATAAGACTTATAAAATAATATGTTAATTTCAACCAAATCAAATATTTATGTTGGTTTGTAGTAAGTTACTTTCTACATTATGTGCAGACAACATGGACTTTTACAACATTTAACGTTTTGTTGTTATTTTATTTTCAAAATATCATCTTGTTTAAAACTGTGAAACAAATATGTTAACAATACTGAAAATCTTTCCTTTTGTCTAAGTCCTACAATTTATTGAGAGTGTTTATGCCGATTTCTAAGTAACGTGTTTTTATTGTTATTTAGAAATCGACAAAATACTTAAAGATAACATTGTGAAAGGAGTAGTATAGAGGTAATAATATATATATTATAGTATCTATAGTTATGTATAGTTGAAGTAGTAGTAAATAAACTAGCTTCCAGGCGGCGCTGTTGTCGCGGCCAATTTTTACGTTACAGATTCTTATCTATTTCCGTATATACATTCTTATCTATGAGATGAGTCGTATGCTCGCCTGCCCCCTTTTCCATATACAATCTAGAATGTAAATGTTAAAAAGATTTATAGGGTTATAAATTTATAATCAAGAGATCTTTAATAGTTTAACAATTTCGCTTTCCCGTGCACTACATATAGATCATTGTTGTATTACTATTTTGTCTAAAACCGGACAGTGAAAGAGTTAAACTTCTTAAAATATAAGATTATAAAGAAGTGTATATTATATAAATATGTAACGTCATAAGAATAAAGAAACCGTTTACGGTTTCTTTACTCATGTGGTAACGTGTTGGCACTACTCGAATATGTATGATCTGTAAATAGTATCCGTCAACAACTGTTAAAGCGATACTATCGAATTTAACCGACTCAAATTCGAATAATTAATTTCAAAACTGTCAGCCATAGGGCGTGATATTCTTATGCGCAGATCATTACTTAATTTGATTTTTTTTATAGGAAAAGTGTGACAAGTGAGCACACAGTCCTCCTGATGGTAAGTGGTTGCTGTGGCCCATAGACATCTACATCTATCCTCGTTTGCAAATCAAAATGAAGATGCGTTGTCAGCCTTGAGGACTAAGATGGAATGCCTCTTTTCCAGTAAAAAGGGTCTCTGGTTCCTCTACACTCACCATACGAAACACAGCAGCATTGAGCTGCTATTTGAGGCTGGTATTCTGTGAGAGCGTGGTTCTTCCCCGGTCGAGCCGACCTATTCGTGCTACAACTATACAATTAATATTGTTGCAGCTTGATTCTACCACGTAAATTTTTTTAATTTGATGATCATATCAGCTTTGAATCGTGGAAGCGCAAACCACAAGAGGGATGATAAATCGCGGCTTGAATCAGGTGCGTTGATCTATGCGAAATACTTGGAAAGATTTGCGTCGGAGATGCCAGCAGCCGATATTGGCGCGCTTCATTTATATTCCTTTTTCATTGGATTCGCAACACACGTGTGTGTTAACATACAATGCCTTGAGCGTCTTTCTGTAGCCTTAGCTACCGGGTGGAACATGCCTAACGATATCTCTGGATTTATCGCTAATGCATAATTTCAATTCGCTTATCTGCATGGTCCTGCCTTTAATGACTTGTTACAAAAATTATTTTCGCCATGTTCTACGTTGTATCGATACCTTTTTTTTTTTGCTTGTTTATGTTTAGAAAAATGTGGATGCGGCTTATGTCATGATTAAAAGTTCAAGTCTTTAGACGTCCTTCAAACGTAATATTTTTGAATATGTTTTGAGTAGGTCGACTAGTTAAAGGAATTATTACTTCTTATTATAAAATCTCAAATCGTTTTTTGCGATAGAAACTGAGCATTTTAATTATAAACCTTCGTGTGAAGGTCGTACTTCTATCGTATAAATTTGACTCTATTTTGCTTTAGTATGAGTTTTTATGTAAATAAAAATATTTTAGGGTATTATAACAGATAATCATATTGTTATAGACCATCAATGTACACAATAGATTAGAAATAATTTAAAATTAGTAAGTTAACAACAATAAAATCGCATAATGAAATGAACATGCCACATAGGGATAAATGTTTGTTTATATGGCATTCAGAACTTTTAGTTCTACTTGAACATTCAGTAACAAAAATTCGTGTGGCGTTTATGTTTACAGAGGAGGGGTTATTCGGTATTCTGAGATGAATAGACGTTGGTCACTGGCAAAAAGTATTTCTACATAAATAAAAATTATAGAAATGTCGGATTTTGGAACATTGTGTGGAGGAGCTGGAATCAGGCCCATTTGTTTGCGAAGAGGTATACAAACTTCTTTTATATTTCTTTGGTATATAAAAAACAAAACTACGAGATTATTCTGCCGTTGAACTGTATAAATGTTTTATTGCTATAATTTTAATGAAACACGTGCATCGTTATCAACTATCAGTATTCATCATACGACGTCGATTTCCGGGATCCACCGACCATTTCCGTCGGTTAACCGAACGCATTTAAACAGGGTTTCGTTTTTACAGGCACATATTTTAAAATGGAGGGGTTATCATTAGTGTATGGCGACAAGAAATTCTAACACGTCCCTTCTTCCTGCCTTTGCTTTATGTGTTTTCCAAGGGTATAGCCGACGCGTTTAGAGATATTATCTACCGAAGATATTATAACACCTTTGAGTATCGAATTGAATCTTTATAATGGGCATCTGAAACATGCCTCGTCTTTTTTTATATTTATTAAATTCTAATCTAAGTCATAAATTATAATATTATAAGTATAAAAGAGAAAGCAATGAGAATTGCAGCCGATAGCTAGTGCAGCTCATTTTGATTCAGTTGTATTTTTTGTAGTCAAAAAGAAGACAATATCAACTTACGTAGTGAATGCAAAATTTGCGTTTACTGTCTTATTGACAGAGTTTTCATACTATTTTAATTGCCTATGTTTTGATTTGTATATAAGTATATATTCGGTTTATATAATATATCCTCACGATGTTTTCCTTCATGGCCAAGCACGTGGATATCACCACCTGAAATGCAATTCACTTTTTCATTTTGCAACATTTTCGCAGATTTCCTTAAAGTATTTTCCTTGACCACTAAGAGATTGTTTGACACTTGGAATTAGTTAAAAGAATGAGTGGTACCAGCACTGGGATGCGATTTCGAGATACTTTTATATATAAGAGCTCTCTTCTTCCTAATCTTCATTCGCCTGTGGAAGTCCACAGTTGGACGGCGTCCTGTCTCGCTGAGGGAGAATTCGCCTTTATAATCACACTTAGTAGGTGGATTGATGATCGAAGTACCCTCTATCCTTTGACGTTACGCCGCGACGCCGTTCTGAGTATTTTAGCACAGTGCATTGTAGCGATTCCATGGTATCTGTTCGGAAGGTATAAGGTCTTTCTGGCATTTCCCATAGTAGCATCTTACGTCACCCACAGCACGAAATAGGAATTCTCTTACAGCGACACAACACTAGAGTATTATTATCAGAAGTTTCAACTGCACTAGAGGTTTTATCCATCTGTCTTTCCGTCCGATTATCATATAAGTGTCTTTAAGGCAAGAGTTAATAGGCTAAGTCTGCGCTTTATCATCTTCGGGTGCATCACCACTTACTATTACGTGGTAGTGATCAAGCACTGGCCACATTTAAAAAGAAATATCGTGGTATCGAAATGATCGTACTGTCTCGCTAGGTGGTCCTTTTCTAGCTAGGATCCCATCTGGGTAGACATCTACATTTATCCTCGATTAATAATCAAAACGCAGATGCGTTGTCACCCCTGAGGACTAAGATGGAATACTTCGTTTCCAGTAAAAAAAGGGTCTCCGGATCTCTACACTCACCATACGAAACACAGCAGTATTAAGCTGCTATTTTACGCTGGTATTCTGTGAGAGCGTGGTGCTTCTCCGGTCGAGCCGACCTATTCGTGCTACAACCATAGTATAGCTACAACGTGGCTCTTCCACGTGAGGTCTTTAAAGTTTGTTGAAGGCATCCATGAGCTGCAGTAACAATTTATTATCAAGCAGATGGATATAGATAGCTTGCGCGCTTGACACTTCCAATTTAGAAATAAAATGAAATCTCACCTGTAGTCTCTGTAAATTAAAATTAGTTGCAGGTGTCTATGTGCTGCTGGTGCTGTAGCCACTTACAATGACATGAACTTCTAGTTCGCTTGTTACTTTACTGACATAAATTTATATTTTCGGTACTAGTTCGTTACTCACGTTGATTGCATAATGAGCCGCCACTTTTCCACTTAGTCGGGAACGGGGTGCAATTTGGAACGCTTCGCACCGATTACCGCAGCTGGCAAATTGTTTTAACGATCCCTTTGTGGAACATTGGGATAAAATTTGTTTGTATGTTGCGCAACAGTTCCTTTTGTTCTTACCGTATTAAATCACACTAGGTTGTTTTATATGGAATGCATTTTTCCAATTCTTGCTCGATATATGAAACATACAAGAAATAATCGCTTATTAACTAGGAATAAATTGAGTTTTTTATAGAATAAGGGTGACAAACGAGCACACAGTTCGTCCACCTGACGGTAAGAGGATGCTGTGGCCCATAAACATATAAACATCTACATCCATCCTCGATTAAGAATCAAAATGCATACGCGTTGCCACCTCTGAGGACTAAGATGAAATGCCCCGTTTCCAGTAAAAAAGGATCTCTGGTTCTCTACACTCACCATACGAAACAACAGCATTGAGCTGGTATTCTGTGAGAGCGTGGTCCTTCCCCGGTCGAGCCGACCCATAACCTATTCGTGTTGCAACCATAATAATATATAGCTGCAGCATGGCTCTACCACGTACAATAGTGTGTTTAATATATTATTTAATCCTTCAAGCGCCATAAAATTCCCTTGCAGTTGCATGCGCCCGGCAAATTCCGAGCGGTTGCATGCGACCGCACCCACCTACAGCACTTAAAACTATTAAAACTTATATTTAGAGACAACTTTTCTAAGAAGAAGTTTAGCATAATAAAATCTATACAAAATTCTCTATCTTGTGTCTTGTCTAAACAAAAGTCAGGTTTTACTTTATTACAAAAAAAATTATTGTATTTTGATAACAAAAAAAAAACATACCAAGCGAATGTCGGCAGCGTAAAAATTACAATTATTATTTCAATATATATTACTCGAAATTATTTACGCAAAAAGATCAAAAACTTTCATTACAATTTTATAATAAAACACTAGAAAAATTCAAAAATCTACACAATAACGTTCACGCGAAACTGGCGTACGTAATAAACGTAGAATATGATAAAATAAACGTAGATTATGAATAAATATGAATATTACGCTAACAGTTTTTTTTATGGCACTAGAGGATAGAGTATTTCATATTGATTATATAATGACAAACTTCTTCATAGAAAAGTTGTCTCTATATATAAGTTTTATGGGGTAAACTGCTGTGGGTGGGTGCGACCTCATGAGACCGCTAGGGATTTGACAGAATATGGCAGCGGTCTCATGAGACCGCTAGGGGGTTGAGAGGTTAAACACATCGATTGTCGATAATTCGTCTTTGCCCAGTTCTTATTCTTATCCAAGTGCGCGGCTGCAAAAACGGACCATGTTTTACACGTGCATTTTGAGCTTCATAGATTTTAATTCGTCTTTTCTAAACCGTACAGTATATCCAACAGCCATATTATTTCTGCCCCATTAAATATGAGAGATATGCAAGACCATGTCGCTACTCCCTATCATTAGTGGAGAAGTACCTTTGTCTCGTCATAAGGGCGCTAACCCCCCATTAAGTCTTACAATGGTTCTGCAATGATACTTTTTACGCATCCTTCAAAGATGCCTACACGTATCCTTATTATATACTCGTATATTGTTTTATTATTATTATTGTTAAATAACTATTTAATATTAACATTCATTATATTATATAAACATACACACATTGAATGTGGAATACGGCTATTATAATTGTTTTTATTTATTAATTGATTTTGACATTTAATTTATTATTATAGGTAATATAAATAGCACAGTTGAATTTTATTAAATTATTTGAATCATTTTAAATTTTATTAGAATTTTATAATGTCATTTATTTAGTAGGATGGCATTTCATTATTACCTATATTATTATAAACATTATTTATTATTATTATTTTATATTACTTAGAAATTTATAGTCGGGGAATTATTTAAAAAAAATGGACGAATGCACAGCTTTAGCGGACAAATAAAATCTCATCAGCATATCCAGATAATTATAAAAAACAATTTGACGGCTCCGTTGCGCAGTGGCTTAGCAATGACTTGCAGCGCTATTTGCAGCGGGTTTGAATCACGGAACAAGTATTTTGTCGCTAAGGCCGCAATAGGGCGAACCTAGATTTTTAAAAAAATACAGGAGAGCAAAAACACATTTATTTTTCCCCGTACAAATTTTTTTTCATCCCAAAAATAGAATATTAGACTTAATGGAAAACTACAAATACGATTAATTTTCTGATGAAATAACGCTAGTAATCGAGGAATAATAAATTAATGTTTTCTTGCTTTCCTGTAATTTTTAAAAATATTAAGATTCGCCCCTTTGTGGCGTTATCGACGATTTGCATGACTTACAAATATTTTTTCCGGGTCTGGATGTTTGTCCTTGTGAACTCTATGTATGTATGTAAACTGCCCCCCACGATACAGAAGAACTCTTCAATAGAATAAAAAAAAGATGAAAGAAAAATAAATCCTTATCTTAACGACATCTGAGAATATTACGAGGAAATTGTTGTATTATTTTTAGATCTTTGAAGTCAGCTTCTTGTTAAAAGTTTTATTTTTTGACTCTTTAGAGTGGACTAAGAAATATCACAAGCTACACGTAACAACTAGAATGTTTAAATAATTCACATTAGAAACTTTGTTTATTCGTTAACCGATAGAGGAGAATTTGTTTCTCCACATTCTTTATGAGAGTACCCAGAAGTATAACTTATTGAACAAAATATTATTATAAAAATTGGTTCACAATTATTATCAACTATTTCGCGTACCACTCATACATTAAAAAACGAACACACTCCGTTTTTAAGTAAGTAAAAAATCAAGAGCCGATAAATAAAATATTATAAGAGAGAATTTTATTGCTCCAAAAAAGCAAGTTTTGTCTCACCGTATATCAAACAATTTTATTGTCATAATTCATCGTAATGTGCTTTATGACTTATGAGTTATGAGGCAATCTAGGGTGAGGCCTATATTCAGCAGTGACTTTTGATAAGTGTAATGAATTAATGAATTTAAAAAAAATCGTACTTATCGTGTGGTGGCAGCGTAGGAGTATACATCACCTTTTTATCTCATGAGTGGTGGTCGTGGGGAATGTTAGGACCTTAGGCTTTCAATAGACGGCGGTACAACAATCTTAAAGGTTTGCAGAAAGCATTAACCCGCGAGAGGTCTAAAAAAGGTGAGAGACGATTTAAGTATATTCTTCCCGCAACTGAAGTGGCCAATGTCATGTCATGTCCCACGTGTGTAGTACTGCTGTAAATATTCTAAGATAATAATTTTGAATGTTAAGCAATAACTGTTTTAATAGCCACTTAATTAGTTGTTTGACAACTGGGTAGCGCAGTGGCTAAGCGTTTAAGTGCGGCGTTGCGGGCCGCGAGTTCGAATCATACACGAAACAAGTATTTGCATCATCATCATTACCGCCTAACATAAGTCCACTGCTGTACATAGACCTGACCTAAGGAGTGCCACGGTATTTGTATGGTCTGGGCTCGTTCTCGTGCAATTTATATTTATACAGTGCGTCTACTGGAAAAAAGCCATTTTACTTACTTACTTACTTACTTACTTATTGTCACGCACAATCCCTAACGGGGTAGCCAGAGAGAACAGATCGCCAAGTGTCACGATCCTTACATACCTCTTTCGGTTCTTTCAGGTTCATTAACTTCTTCATACATGCACGTCTAGGTATCGGAGTACTCTTGACCCTCCCCTCTTCGAGCAATTTGCTCACATGGTCTTCGAAAGTTAGTCTCGGTCTACCTCGACACCTTTTAATATTTACTTTCGCTCTATATATTTTCTTCACCATTCGGTCTTCACTCATTCGTTCAACGTGCCCAAACCATTGGAGTACGCCCCTATCAATTTTTGTGATAAGGTCATCTTTCAATCCTGCCATATTGCGAATCTCTTCGTTTCGCTTTCGGTCGGCTATGGTAACACCACACATTTTACGAAGAGATCGCATCTCCACTGCATTCAACTTGCTTTTATGCTTCTTCTGGCATACCCAGGTTTCGCTGCCATATAACAAAGTCGGTACCAACACTGCGTTATGTATTGCAAGGCGTGCACTCTTCACCACGCCTTGCCTTTTTACTAATTCATTCAGGGCACCATTGACTTTGTTTCCGGCAGCGACACGCCTATCCACATCTAAATCACATCTTCCATCCCGGCTGAAAGCACTCCCCAAGTATACAATTTCATATATATATATATATATATATATATATATATATATATATATATATATATATATATATATATATATATATATTGCATAATTAAGAGGAATGGCAATGTCCTCATATTATCATCCGGAGGGTGTCGTGAGATGCGACACCTTTTTTTTAAAGGATAAGGTTGACAATGGAGCACACATTCCACCTCATGGTTATCGGTTGCTGTGGTGCATAAACAACTACATTTATCTTCGATTACGAATAAATTTGCAGATGAGTCAGCCGTGATGTTTAAGATGGAATGCCTCGTTTGAACTGAAAAGGGTCTTCGGTTCACTACACTCACAATACTAAACACAGCAGCTTTAAGCTGCTATTTTACGCTGGTATTCTGTGATAGCTGCTCTACCAAGTGTACGTTCTGATAATAACACTAAATTTGAAAAAAAAATACTGCCGTTAAAAGCCCGCCAGCCAAGCGTGGCAACACAAGCAAATATGAGACAGAGGATGCCTATGTTCAGCCTTGGACTTGATCAGCAATCAACGAATGATGAATGAATGATTGCTTGCGTCGCTGAGACGCGTACCCCACGCTTCGAATAGATTGGCTCCCTGTGTACCGTAAACTGAAATAGCACATTTATTGCACTGTTCCTAAGCGCGGCAGAAAAAAGAGTACCCTAGCGGACTTAAGAAAGAGAACGCGCTTACACGTTATCTCTGGCTACTTCATTGATAAAACCATTAGATTGTAGTTATAATTGTAAATAAAGTTAATATTTTCATTAGTGATCGATTTCGTAGCGGAAAGTGAATATCTTTAAGTCGCTTACCAACAACATATTTTTTTACAGCATAGGATGACAAACGTCAATGATGGTAAGTGGTTGCTGTGGCCTATAGACATCTACATCTATTCTCAATTACGAATCAAAATGCAGATGCGTTGTCACCCGTGAGGGCTCAAATGGAATGCCTCGTGTCCAGTAAAAGGGGTCTCCGGTTCTCTACGCTCACCATACGAAACACAGCAACATTAAGCTACTATTTTACACTGATATCCTGTGAGAGCGTGGTCCTTCCCCGGTCGAGCCGACCCATTCGTGCTACAACTACACTACTAATATAACTGCAGCATGGCTCTACCGAGCCGCGGTAGCTCAGATGGTTAACGTTCTCTGTAAATATAACAGAACGCGAGTAACCCGGGTTCGATCCCCGCCGGCACCAATGAAATTGTTAATTACAATTTTAAGTGCTGATTTACTACGTGCTCGGCGGTGAAGGAAAACATCGTGAGGAAACCTGCATGTCTGAGGAATAAGAAAAAAAATTATTTCGAAGACATGTGAAGTTCGCCAACACGCATTAGGGCAGCGCGGCGGACACTTCATTGCCCTAAAACCCTCTCAGAAATGAGGGGAGGCCTGTGCCCAGCAGTGGGTCGTATATAGGCTGTAACTTTACTTTACTTTACTTTATGGCTCTACCACTTAAAAAAAATTCTACATTTATTTTACAATATTCCTAAAGACAGACATATTAAATTACTTTTATTTTTGAATATTATATGTAACATAGTACCGTTACAACCTTATAAAGTCCACTGCTGAGCAGCCTTATACGTAGGATATTTGCCACAGTTGCCACGCTTGGCAAGCGGGTTGGCAACCACAGTTTTCTATTTTCAGTCGTTGGTAGGAAGACGCTGATTCTCATTTCCTGATTTGTTTCCCTCTGTCGCCTCCAACGACATCCTCAGGATGATATGAGGCAGTGAATATTCTTACAGCACCACTGCACGGTAAGTAGTGGGTAGGTGTTTCGCAATTATTTTAGTGAAGATCACTGTAGCCTTAAATTGACAATACAACGGTCCGTAAAACGAAAAAAACGTTCCATCCCTAAAATAAGATTTAACCGTTAAATTTTTAGTCAAACTTTTCGTAACGTAAACATCTAATTAATAAGCTCAGGAGATAAATACACGTTCGATTAAGCAGCGGCCTATTTCAGTATCGCCTTTTACAATTGTTCGGAGCGTGTAACACTGTCGTAATTTATTTAAGACAACCGGATCTGTCTACGCGGGACCAGATAACATAGTCTGGACACCGGTATCCCCGAGTAGTAATGGTGTGGCAACGCGTTGCTAATGTTGCGTATTTTATTTGTATACGTTGCACAACTACTGTCAGATGTTGCTCATGATGGTAGAATTATGGAATAATTGATTTCGAATTTGAGAAACCCGTTAGTAATGACTAAGTAATGTTCTGGTTTTACTATGAGTTAAAGGGCCGTGGTAGGTCATGTGTTAGGCGTTGAAACTTATTTCTTTGAAGTCGGTTTTTACTTTTTATCTACAAATTCGTGATTGTTTCCCATAGTTGCCACGCTTGCAAAGCAGTTGGTTAATCGACGGATTCAAGTCAGCTGAGCAGCATTCGAAAGATTACGACACATCTTCTCTTCAGTAATACTTACCCCCGAACTTGAAAACAAGATTGTGCAACCAGTTCGTGTGGCATGTGGATGTGAGGCGTGGTCCTTCACTGCTGGCCATATGAGGAAACTCAAGGTCGTTCAGCGAGATATGGAGAGGGCTATGCTCGGAGTTTCTCTGCGTGATAAACTTAGGAATGAGGATATACGCTAAAGGGGGGAAGAAAGGTTCTCGAGTTGCAAACTCGTACCAGTAATAGGGCCACCCACTAGATAGAGGACCTGGTAAGATATGCAGGAAGACATTGGATGCAGGTGGGTTGGCACCATGATTGTAGGGAGGCCTAAGTTCAGCGGTAGATTTGTGAAGAACAGTAATGATGATGATGATGATGTACAAATTCGGTTTTTTTATTGAAATTGTTTAAATAACTGAGTTCACTAGTTTGAATTAAATAAATAAATAACGTTAGTAGGTATTTAATACTTTAAAGTTGAAAATCTATGTACATTAAGAAAAGCGAAGAAAATATTAAGAACGTTAACGTCATAATATGTACAAATTCAGAGTTACCTATGTAAGTAATTAAAATAATATTTTTTTAAATAATTTAAAAAAAAACGTGTTCAATTTGATCGGACAAACAGACAAGAAATATTTATTGAACATTACGATATTGAATCGTGGATAAAACTGTCTTTTTAAGAACTAAAAATAAGATTTTCTATTAACAAAACATCATAAACAATACTTAAAATACCGACTGTATTGTAAATAACCTTGCGTCTAACGTAAACGCGTGAGTTCTTCGTGTCGTTCATATTGTAAATTTACATATTTACATATACATTGGAACAAATGCGCTCAGTAGGTCATCTCTAAACTGCTCGTGTCTCCGAGACACCTGCTAAGTAATAAAAATGAAGCTGTAAATGCTTCTATGTGCATTTGTACTTGTAAAGGCTGCACCACACTTAAATTGGTGCACGCCGTGTAAGGATGTGGTTAAAAAGAAACAAGGATTATACTTTTGCTTCTGTATGGGATCATACAAAGATATTTAATGCTTAAAACAAAGTGATATTTGACATTTTGAAGTTTCTCTTTAGGTGAATGTTGGAAATACATTAAATAATACTTAATTAATTTTAAAACTTGAGAGGACGATATTTAATTTGCGAATTGCAAGAATTGTTTGCTAATGGGTTGTGTGTTAGAAAAGGAAATGGTAGATAGGTAAGGGTAGGCCTTTATTGACCCCTGCGAATAATTTGCATTTATGTTTTTACGAGATTAAATAGTAACTGAATTGGTGATTTCTCTTTAAATTTAGATGCGCTTTGCGTCAGCGGTCTTGAAACCCATAATTTTGGTAATTTTTGTGATGGTTCTGTCAGCTTTTTCAACTCCTATGGTCTAAAAGAAAGGCATGGACCATCTTGCGCTGCCAATCAACGTTAAAACTCATACTGCAGCATGAATTATTATTTATTTCTAATAATATAATATTGTCCAATAATAATATCGTATATCAACTCCCTGCATATTTTATTAGGTATACTGCCTCTTTGGCTTAGTGCTCATAAGCGCGACTACAGATCCTGTGGTCCCGGGTTCGAATCTGGGGACCACACGATTTGGAATCGCGGCAAAAAGAAAACTCTGTAGCAACTCGGAGTCAAGAATTTTTACACCCGTATCTCGGAAAGTACGAGAAGACGTTGGTTGATAGTAATCTCTCTCCGATTGTGTCGGATTACCGTCCCATAGGTATATCAGAGTGCAAATGGACTTGCGCACACAGTCGTACATTGTAATCCTGCCCTGCGCAGTGGCAAATTTCGTTCACGGCGATTAGTCGTTAAGTTAATCCGGACCAAAATACGGTCTGAAGGACATTATTGTTATTGTTAATTTATTAGGTCTTATGGACTGACCATCTAAATTCTAAACTGCGCTTGCCAATATGAATGGAAATACTTTAACCAGTTGTTCGTTCGATGAGTTGAGTCCACAACGTTATTATTACTATTATATTCGCTGAATTGATTGTGATTCTAAGTACTACGCAAAATTAAGGTTCATTGAACGTATAAATTATCATTACACAACTGATGCATTTCAAGTGTTTTCGATGGACTACACATCGCATACTCTCCTTACACACAAGTGTGGCTAGGCTCTAAGCGATCCTCGTTCGGTTAGCGGTCTGTATTGGGAAGTTTCTGGGCTAAATATAACTGTAATTTATGGCACTTTATTTCATAATGTTAAAAAACCTGGATTTTAAAACAAAAACATAACTTATGCGATTTTTTAATTTAGAAAATATCATTACACCGCGTTAAGAACTCATTTGACTTACCACTGCTTGAAACGAGCCTTATGAAGAAACGCCGGCTAGCAACATTATTATTCAGTAGCGATAGAGGTGAAGTCTTTAATGTACTATTTAGACAACATTCTAGTTCTTTGTTGGACTAAGAAATAACAAAAACTTTTATGAAAGGTAAAACCCGACTTCAAGGAACTAAAAACAATAAAATAACTTCCAACATCAAGCTTTTTAAAATCAAGTGCTTTAACCGTTCGATATACTATGTCTTAACCACATTTTGTGTCAAATGAATTATACAGTAATATATTAGTACAGTGTAACATATCAATTATTAATTTTAGGGCATTTCATACCAAAGAAATTTAGCACTAATGTTTTGACAAAAAAGTTTGTATATAATTTTTCGATGTAAAGAGTTCCTGCCATAATCTTAAATATTAGCGATACTACAAATGGACAATCTTCTTTATGTATGTCACGTTTCTTAGGTTTACATAATCGTATATTTTACGAGCTTAAATATATCTGTAGGACATTACGCGTGCTAGGCGATAACATTTTACGATTTCACTATCTATATTTTCCTACATAATGCCTGCAATGCAGTCATTCATGAAACCTTACTGTTTATCGATCTTGTCTTCTAACATATCTTCGGTTATTATTTATACAATTTAGCAATAGTTCATAAATTTGAAGGTTTTATGTGAAATTAGTACGTGGAAGTAATTTGATTATTGATTAGCTTTAAACAAAGTACCTACATTTCAAAAATCATAGCGTAGGTAGCCTCAATACGTGAAGTTTGTAACAACTTCCTATTTCTTACCCATACTTATACAATATCTGGAGTGGGAGCTGTAGTTAAAAATTGTACGACATATTTAATTTGTTTAACGTTGACGTAGTTGATACTTAATTCAGTTATCAAGATCTTATTATCGTATAATAACAAAATGAATGTCTATTAAAAACTTAAAGATAGTACTTAGTAGTTTAAAGTAGAAGTAGTATTCTGAAATATAAAATAAAGTAATCTTAAATATAATTCAGTACTTAGAAATATAAGTAATACTTAAAAATATATACAGGTACCTAAATTGAAAAAAATCTGCTTGAGAGTGCTTATTTCCTTTAAGACAGTTTAGTTATGATCCGAGATAAGTTAAGGTATAATTTTAATGTACATTAGGTCACCATCTCCTCATTTTGGAGTTGTAAGGCTATATAAGATCTTTGTCTTCAAATATCAGCTGCTGGCCGACAGGCGGGGTCCTGGCTCTGCACTAACCTTCCAACTTGTCTTTTTAATAGGAAGTGAGTTTGATAGGAAGCGTAAGCCCGTTTTTAATGCGTGCGTAAACCCGCTTCACGTACCTACACAGTTTAGTTATGTCGAAAACGCACCCAAAAACTTCATGGAGCCATCATCCCCGCATATAGGCATGGCTACAGAGACGCTTACGCACACATCCGCGGTTCCACCAGCGCCGACCCTGTCTTGCTTTCTTCTTTTCTCTTGCCATGGACGCCTGCAACTAACTTCAAACAAAGGCAGCTATAGATGTGTTTTCATCTATGGAAACCTTTTGTGGCCACCTTCTTTTGAACAAATATTGTATTTTTTCGATAAAAGATGCAAAAATTAGTACTTTCGGAAATTTTGGAAAAAAGTGCACGAGTTAGTTTTAAACATTATGTATTACCATATATATATATATATATATATATATATATATATATATATATATATATATATATATATATATATATATATATATATTTTATTGTTCTTTGCTATGGCCATCAATGTCAATCAACCTTTTAAATAATTATAGGAATCTGAGCAATTTAGATTTATGTAATGACTCATATTAAATTAATAAATGCTCTATTTCTTTTCTCTTTCATTTTACGTTCGCGACGGAAAAAATCTTTCCGTGAAAGTTACTTGTTCCAGATTTCCATTCACAGTTTATATAAAAAAGCCAGACAGTTAAAGTAGAGATAAAAATATAGTACTTTTCGTGCTATATTATTTTTCTATAATATATATATATATATATAGTACACTTGACCGACATATAGTACGATTACTATATATTATAGTATGGGTGGCAACCCCTCGTGGAAACTAAGATGGAATTCCTCATAGCCAGTATCCTGGACCTCTATGCTCTTCAGACCTGAACACAGAAGGCTTGCACTTTTGTGGCAAAGATAGCCACGGGTGTGGTTCCTACTCAGACTCCTAAACAGAAAAGCAGTCCTATCACCTTATATGCAAGCGAAAACAATCGCTGCGTACTCACGTAAGGACTTTCTAAGGACCGAGTAAGAATTGAAGTAATATTTATAACCGTTCGCGCAAAATAAGTAAAAGAGGCATTAATAATTTTACATTAACTGATTCGTCACCCAACCATTGTCTAAAATATCGTATCCAAAGCTGTACACACATTTTTGTAATTTTTCTACTTTATGGTAATTTACCTTCATTCCATTAATTTGCAGTTTTGCTTTTATTACACACAAATTCAATTGATTGTACGGCGGATGAGTCACACACAAGATTTGCCTTGCAGGTGGTCTGGGTTGCAGTAATTGCTAACGATCTATTGATATTCGTACTACGCGCGATACTACCATTAAACTAACATTGTGCTAGTTTTTCTGACGCTGTCAAGGCAAAGCCAATGTTCACATTTTGAGACTTCAAACATATTTTAGAGTATAATTGCGAAATATAGAGTTCAAACTAGGGCTTCCAATTCCGCAGCCTATCATCAGTCTCGATTTTAGCAGAACAAACATTTTCAGTAATCCGGAATCTCAATATTGGCCCGAGAAATAGCTCCCGGGGTCTCCACACTTGTAGGTGATATCACTTTTAAAGCATATATTATAAATATAAGATATTCTTCCATTGAACCTTCAGATTCATAGTTGGACATTTCTTTTTTATAATAGACCCAAGTGGATTAGCTATAGATGGTGATGAGCAAACTATAGTAAATGCTGACGATATAGTTGACTTCGTGGAAAATTTTTATGAATACCATACCAGTACGTCGACATACGACACTTATGAATGGTCGCGTGTATTTTTCTCTTCAGTCCTGCAAATCCCGCGCGATTTGCTGCATTTACTATTTTACAATCCCTGCATTACACGGGACTGGAAGAGCGCAGGATCTCGGTGCACCGAGATCTTGTTCTTAAATATGTAATATTCACTGAGTTTACGGGCAAGCAGGCTGGTGGTTAGCTGCTAAAGTCTAACTCATGTACGAATAACAGTGTATCTAAAATTCCACTGCTGAACATAGGCCTCCCTATAGATTGAATCATCTGCAAAGTAAGGAATTGGTTTGTGGTATGCTTCCAAATTGGCTTCTATGTCAAAGCATTTCCTACTTGAGCTCGAGCTACGTGAGTTTCCTACCATATATTTCAATATGAGTTGTTAGGCGACGGCTCTTAATCTTAAAATTCAAAGAGCTATTAGTTATTAATTTGGTACAAGCCCAAAGCGACATTATATTGAAAGATGTGCAAATGAAATCGTGGGTGGTCGCTTATGTGTATTATTACTACTAACGTTATGCGTTATGCGTTATAGAAAGTTATATTGTAAATATTGGCGTCAAGCATCATTTACTTTGTCTCGTAGAATTTTGTTTGGATATGTATTTTACCAGTTTCGCACATTTCCTGCTATACAAGTATGCAACTGAAGTTATCAGCTTCTGAAATCAGACAGAATGTTCTGATTTATGGACATATTTATATATTACGTTTATTTTTTCGTAATGACCTCTTATATATTTTTACGCGAATACTACGACGTTGAATAAAACTTATTTTGCAGATTTCATAACGTTTATTTTCATCTTATTTTTATTCCTCGGTTTTTCGAGTGCTTTGCAGCATCCATGGCTCAAAGGGCTACCTAAGGAGAGCCGAGCCACCTTTAGCTATTAATCATAAAATTTGTTACGATGTAAGCAGAATCAGATTACTATCGTATCTTGAAATCTTACAGTGGTATGCTTGGGTTAAGATTGAATATTATTAATTACTAGATTCCAAGTATAAATTTTTTTTTTTAAATTTTGTGACAGGTAATTAGCGTTCTTTCGCTAAACTTTGTGTTCTGGTCACAAATGCCATACTTGTATATGGTCCAGAGGCCAGAGGTGTAATGGACAGAAATTGAAAAGGTTCAATAAATACCGGTACGGAACCGGCATTTAGCGTTTAAAATATTATAACCAGAACTTTAACCGAAACCTAAATAATCGGTATTTTGAAACTAGTATCCTAAAATCGATACCAAAACTTGGAATCAAAACGGAAATTGTATAGAAACTAAGTGAACAACCGTATCGAATGTGACTTACAAAAACCCATTCTAGCAGCGTGGTGAGTTCGAGAAAATCTTACAAGTGAAGCTTGCTATATGGCGTTTTCTTGAATATGCTATGCCCAGTTAACCGGTTATGAAGTTTAATAACCTCTATTAATATCATCTACTATTGAGTAACTTCAACTTAGCTCTTAAGCTGATGTGCATCTGTTATCTGTTATATAATGTGTAAATAAAGCATAGAAATGTTTACTGTGGTCTATTTGATGTAAAGAGACCCAGACACACTCATAAAATAAATATCATCTAGAACTTAAACTCTACCAAATCAATCGGCTAAGGAAATTTATAAATTTTATTATAAAACTACTTTTATCACTTTAATCACTGTGATTACATAACTTGTAGTATTGTTTTGACAATACATTATCCTTTTTAGGGTTCCATACCCAAAAGGTAACCAATGGGACCCTATTACTAATCCTCCACTGTCCGTCCGGCCGTCTGTCTGTTTGTCCGTATGTCAGCGGACTGTATCTTATGATCCGTAATAGGTAGACAATTGAAATTTTCACAGAATGTGTATCACTGAACAACACACAAAAATGAATTATAAATTAAAGGAGACTTCCCTTCTTAGGAACGTGTTTTTTTTTTGCTTTTTTTGCTCAATCTCAATAATGGCAATATTTAGACGCTCGAAATACACACAGACTTTGTATCGCTATATTCTACCTACATAAGTTATGAAATCATGTACGATGGTACGGAACCTTTCATGCGCGAATCCGAATCGCACTTGGCTGGTTTTTGTTTTCCATTAGTCCGTCAAAGTCAACGGATAGATATTTGGATATGGCCCTCTCCCGTTATTGGATTTGTCATATTAGCTGCATTTAGCAGGCGGATTAGCTGTCCGCAGTAACTGAAGTTTTGTATTTTTAACAAGCAGCACTAACGCTGGCATAAACGCGATTATTCTACTGCTATCTGTTGTAAGGTTTTTAAGATGGATCCTTTTGCACCTCTACGACATGGCAATATCCTTCACTTTTATATACCACCATACCACGCTAGCTGAGTACCTACCCGGCGCATTGCTGCCGCAGAAGAAATAGTTGTGGATAATATCATTTTAAATTTAAGAGTTATATTAGTTTTTATGAATAATAATAAAGGTGCTTTTATATAGCTTTCAAATAACTTTGTTGGTTCCATACGCGCGCTATCTACTGTAAGTCAATTGTTTTTTTTTTTATATAGAAGAGGGGACAAACGAGCATGCGGCTCACCCGATGGTAAATGACTACCGCCGCTCGTGCACAACTGTAACACCAGGGAAATTGCAGGTGCGTTGCTGGTCTTTTAGAAAGCAGTAAGCTCTTTTCTTGAGGGTCCCTGAGTCGTATCAGTCCAAAAAATCGCCGGTGGTAAACAATTCCGCAGAGAAGTACTATGCCTATAACCTTAGCGCAAGTACAAACAATTGGTTGACAAAGTTTAATCGCAATCAGATTAACGGTGTGGTAGCTAATAAAATGCGAACAAATAAACATTATTTTTGTATATTGGAGAGTATTATATTTAAAATTTATCTAAGAACAAAATACGAGCGTGAATTAACAGCTGCTGCTGTGCTTTTTATGGTGGGTGACAAGTATCGGAGACGCTTTTGACCGGTAACGAGTGTTTGAACTTTGTACTCAGAATGACTACGCATCTGCATTTTGATCATGAATCAGGGATAAATTTGGGTGTATAGGCTTAAGCATTCACTTACCTTTACGTGGTCAGTTTGCTCGTTAGTCACACTTACTGCTATAGGTAGTAGAGGAATGCTGCAGCTATATTGTGATTACACGAATGAGTCGGCTCGACCATGGAAGTACGACGCTCTCGCAGAATACCAGCGTCAAACAGTTTTGTATTGTGGCTGTAGAGAACCGAGGGCTTTTAATTGGAAACGAGGCATTCCATTTTAATTCTCAGGGGTGACAACGCATCTGCATTTCGATTCTTAATCGAGAATCGATTAGGCCATAGAATAAAAAGTGCACTTTTTAGAAGGTGGTCTATGCTTATTTGTCACCCATATTCTATCAAAATAATGATAATAATAAAATATTACAGCTCCTGTGGCTAGGTCGTTACTCACTATAATTTGCAATAAACGCAAATTATAGCGAGTAGTTAAAGGATAGCGAGTGCGTTTTTGTGCAACTCGAAACTATCTTTATAGCATTTACTGTTTCTTTTATATAACTATACCTGAGCTTCTAGTTGAAGCTAAGATTTTATGGTCGCTTTGGTTAGAAATATGTATCTATTCCGTACGATATAAATTCTGGAGAAAGCAGTGCTTTCAAATGGAAGGACGCTTAAAAACTCACATGTTCTAACGTCCACACTTACCATATCATTTAACTACTTGGAATAGTTAAACCAAGTAATAGGTGCGCCAATTGTTTAGTTTAAAAATTCCAAGTGGTAATAATAACAAGTGTGAACGTTTGAAGTTCTATTATAAATTCTGCTATCTAGAATGTTCCTACTACCTAGAATGTGTTTCTTACTAATTCAGTATGGTAGGTAGGCTTGCGACTGTAGCTATGGTTTCGAGTAATTTAATATAAGCGATTGAAAGTACACAGACGGCGCTAAACATATGCAGCACAGCTTTCAACTTTATTTTTAAACGATTTTTCGGTGTCAGAAATAGTATAATGAATAATGATGCATTATTAAAAATAAATTGAAAAACGTATTGTTTCTAAAATCTATACTACTATCTTTCTATCCTATAAAACTGAATTCAAAGAAAAAAGATTTTAATGTTTTTTTATTTCTTCAGGCAAAATCCGAGGAGCAGTTGGCTTGCGAAAAGGAATGGCTGCAGGCGGGTCACATGTGGCTGGCGCACCGCGGCGGATTCACCGCCGTGGTGAGGGAGGGCGACGCGGACGTCGGCCGCGCGAGAGTTCGTGTCCTGCAGACTGGGGAGACCCTGGTGGCAGACGAGGATGATCTGGAAAAGGTTCATTGAATTTGAATTTAATATACTAATGGACACCACACACGGTCAGTTCAACTAATCATTCCAACTGATCAGTTCAAACCAAAACTGTTGATAATTTTTGAAATATTAAATTTTTGATATACTGATAATCATATATATATTGGAGTTTTATAGTATATAAGTTTATTTATCAGAAATATATCTAATATAATAATAAAGCAAAAAGAGAATGTAATAAGTAGTAATGTTAGCTCCTTAAATGCGGTTTTCTTTGTGTGATGTTTCTTGTATTTTGATTTATGTTAGATGAAAATCAGTTAAGGAGCTTGACTTAAAATATACCCCAGGAATTTCTAATAAGTATTCACAATAAAGGACACGCAACTTATTCTCCCAGTGTTTTAAAGGGATTGGAATAACGAAACTATAAGTTATTTAATGATGGATATGTGTGTATTTTTAAAATTTCCATTTGTCATTTTTTTGATTTCAGCTTTTTTTAAATAATTTGTAATCATTTATTGTTAGTTATCTCTTTTCCTGTCTCTTTATGTATCATTTAGTGAAGACAGAGAAAGAGAGAGAGAGAGTGTGTGTGTGTGTGTGTGTGAGAGAGAGAGAGAGAGAGAGAGAGAGAGAGATAACTGGGCATTATTAAATCGACGTTGATTTTTATGAGTAAGGCTCTTTATAATTAGACAGAAAGATATTAAATTGAACCATCATAGACCTTAAAGTTGCGTAGGATATTATAACACTGGAGTAACGACCAGACTAACTCAAATCCTAGATATTTCGGTGTGATCTAATTAATTTTGACTTACAATTATTATATACTGTGATTTGAGTTTCTGAAAAAAAAAAAGGTTTTCTGTCGGTCTTAGGTTATGACAATGAAACAATTTACCTGTTTGTGATTATAATATTAGTATTCAGAATAATAATAGGTTACTAAGAAACAGTTATTTTATGTAGCAAGTAATAATTAAGCAATGACCGAGCGTTAAATAAACATCAATAAATCATTCGTGATTTCGAAACGTTGAGATCGATCATCAACAACTTTTTACATAATATTTTTTTTGTAATTCTATCTAATGCGACCGGTTACTGAGTAAATTTACTTACAAATGACTTTTCGTCGACCATATTGCTTCATTTCATTCCCTTAGTCTTACATTAGTAGGTCACGAAATGAATTTAAATATCAAAAGCGAAGTTTGGTTAAAATTAATGCAATCAATCGACTTGTTTATTTTTAACTATAATATTTTATGATTTAGTTTTCTTTACCAGCCGGTTTTAAACTGTTTAACTGTAGTTTTCTAAGTTTACAAAGACATAAAATCAAGATTCTATTTAAGTTATGATAAATCATAATTTCAATCTACTTAATCAGTAATAGAATGATATCTAAATGAAAACTGATGTTCCAGGCCAACCCGCCTCAACTCGAGCGCTGCGAGGACATAGCTTCGTTGCGATGCCTCAATGAATGTGGAGCTCTAAACGTCCTCCGCTCGCGGTTCGCCGCTGGCCTGCCGCATGCCCGCGCTGGTCATGCGCTCCTAGTACTTGGACCACCGAGACGGACGGCGCCAATCTACACCGAAAAAGTAATTTTTTTTTAGATTAGTTAAAAGTACCTATACATCACTACCATGTAACAACGGTGTGAGAATATTCACTTCCCTGTATCATCCCTGGGATTCGTAAGGGGCGACGGAGGGAAACAAATCAGGAAATGAGCAGCAGCGGCTTTCTAATAACGACTAGAAATGAAACAACTAACCCGCTTGCCAAGCGTGGCAACTATGGCAAATAAACCCTATGAGACAATCTATGAAGGAGGGCTGTGTTTACTAGTAGACTAAGATTCGATCCGTATAAACGGATGGTTGGAAGGACCATGTCAGGTGTTGGGTTTTATTTTAGAAGCTTTTTTTGTAGAATAGGGTGACAAACGAGCACCCAGTCCACCTGATGGTAAATGGATGTCGTGGCCCATAGACATGTACATATTATATACTCAATTGAAAATTAAAATGCAGATGCGTTGTCACCCCTGAGGACTCAGATAGAATGCCTCGTTTCCAGTAAAAAGGGGCTCCGGTTTTCTACACTCACTATGCGAAACACAGCTTTAAGCTGCTATTTTACGCTGGTATTCTGTGAGAGTTTGGTCCTTTCCCGATCGAGCTGACTCATTCGTTCTACAACTATAATATAGCTGCAATCTAGCTCTACTACGTATGAAATACCATGTGAGGTGATATCTTGCATTCCCTTTAGAAACTTTTACAAACAAATTGGGATGATAGATTCTATGAAGTCACCATCATTAAGTTACCATTACGTATACTTAAACTTTGTTTAGGTGGCAGCCATGTTCCGTGGCTGTCGTGCAGATGATATGCCTCCTCATGTATTCGCCGCTGCTCAATCCGCTCATAGGTGTATGCTGGCGTCGAGGCGAGATCGTGCTATTGTTTTTCTTGGCAGGTGAGTTATTTTTTTATTTCAAAGAAACAAGTTATTCAAAAAAGTCCTTGGATGTTTTTGATGAGGTTGCGTCCGTATCCCGTAACTTGACTACTTCGAATTTTTGCAATATTCCTATATTTTGTAAATTATGGCAAAGACAAATAAAATCACTACACATCATAAATTTCATATTTTGTATAGCAATGCTAAAAATTTAAATTTATAAAGTCGGTAATAGGCGAAAACATAAATATTTTTCGTAAATAATGACATAATATTAACATACATATATATTAAATATAATTTAATATTATATTTAATATATATGTGTGTGTGTATGTATATATATATATATATATATATATATATATATAATGTTTAATTTTATGTATATATACTTACATACTGTTTATATATGTATATATTTGTACGCTTATATATGTATGATTTTATATATGTGTATATATGTATATGTATATATGTATTGTACATACTTCTTATTACACCTACCTCTTTTATCTCTGCACTACTCTAAGGTAGACTGGTAGATAATGCCTCAGGCATTAAGTCCGCCTATATACATCTAATGTGTATATGAAGTTAAATAAATAAATAAATAAATAAAATAATATGTTTAGCCCGTTTGTCACTTTGAATATTACAAATGTTTCTAAATGCTCGCAATAAAATATTTTATTTCGGTATCGTATTAAATATGCTTTGTTTCAAAATCCTAATCAAGTTGTAGAAACGAATAAATTAAAATTATAAAACATATCAAATAATAATTCAGAAAACTTAAACACATTGCTACTTATACGAGTATTTATTTACATAGCAGCTCACCAAGTGGTATTTTGAGGAACTATTAAATAGTATCGGTTTATTCAGTGACCATTATCTAACATCAACGTCCTTGCTGGTTTATTTTTAGTTACTAAGTTAACGATAGCGCGCATGAATTTGCATAGGACGGTTTTGTAATAAACTGCGATTTATTTTCATTGTCAGATCAAAGTCATTTATGTAATCATGTAAATAGTATTTGGCATACAAGTGCGCTTTACTCCGAATTTAATGTACGATCTACAGTAAAACTACATTATTGACAGAAAATTGTGAAAACAGTGATGTACGGTAAAGAGTCTAGAAATGAATGAGAGACTAGAAATGAGGATGCACGCACGCACGCATACACTTGATACATAACTTTAGTTTATGTGCAATTTAGTTCAAACAAACTTTCCGAGAAAATCGTATGAGGTTCTCAACGACTAATTGCTATTTATTATAAATTGTGAATTTATGATATTTATATCGACATTAGTAAAATCTTCATTCACTATGACTTCTTTGATAGTTTCTGTAAATGCGTGTACGATACCATACTTACTTACTACTTACTTTACTTATCGTCACGCACAATCCCTAACGGGGTAGCCAGAGAGAACAGATCGCCAAGTGTCACGATCCTTACATACCTCTTTCGCTTCTTTCAGGTTCATTAACTTCTTCAAACATGCACGTCTAGGTATCCGAGTACTCTTGACCCTCCCCTCTTCGAGCAATTTGCTCACATGGTCTTCGAAAGTTAGTCTCGGTCTACCTCGACACCTTTTAATATTTACTTTCGCTCTATATATTTTCTTCACCATTCGGTCTTCACTCATTCGTTCAACGTGTCCAAACCATTGGAGTACGCCCCTATCAATTTTTGTGATAAGGTCAACTTTCAATCCTGCCATATTGCGAATCTCTTCGTTTCGCTTTCGGTCGGCTATGGTAACGCCACACATTTTACGAAGAGATCGCATCTCCACTGCATTCAACTTGCTTTTATGCTTCTTCTGGCATACCCAGGTTTCGCTGCCATATAACAAAGTCGGTACCAACACTGCGTTATGTATTGCAAGGCGTGCACTCTTCACCACGCCTTGCCTTTTTACTAATGCATTCAGGGCACCATTGACTTTGTTTCCGGCAGCGACACGCCTATCCACATCTAAATCACATCAATCACACGATACCATAGGTTAAAATAATCTAATGTTTTTTTTTATATAGCGTTGGGTGACAAACGAGCACGCAGTCCACCTGAAGTGGATGCTGTGGTCCATAGACATCCACATTAATCCTCCATTAAAGATCAAAATGCAAATGCGCTGTCACCCCTGAGGATTAAGATGGAATAACTCGATTCCGGTGAAAATGGTCTCCGGTTCTCTACACTCACCCTACGAAACTCAGCAGCATTACGCTGGTATTCTGTGCGTGATTCTGCCCCGGTCGAGCCGACCCATTCGTGCTACAACTATAATATACCTGCAGCGTAACACAACACACAACTTAAAAATATCTTCCTTTAGTAAAATTAAATACTTTTGCAAATAGATAGCTTCACTGATAGATGGAGGCCTTTTTACCAGCTTTTTGCGGCCGCGTAAGCTGCAGCGATTCAAGACATAAGTACATCATTTTAACTCCTGCCTATACTTACCGCGCTGGGCAGAACAGTTATTGAGCGTCTGGGCCGATACTCCCACAACAGCGATGCCGCTTCTCTTCACCAGACTTTAAAATTGGAGTTCAGCGTATTTGAATGGTTTTTCCGTCATTGACCGACAGAACCTTCAAATTTTCTGCTGTAAACTTTAATATGAGTTTCACCATCATCACGCCTTATATTTAATGCAGTATAGATTATATTATCAAATAGAAGTATTTTATAAGTATGTCAATTTGTGTGGAAATTTATAACTTTATTTCCATAAACGTTCGTCTTATTTAAAATACCGCACCTAAAACAACTTAGGTTCAAGGTTGTTTAAATTTGCTTTGTTGTGATTTTATTGCTATTAGGCAAAACTAGTTTTAGAAGCTAAACTTTATTATTAAAAAGTAATGCAGAATCACCAAATATTAATATATTATGGTGATAGTGATAGCTATTAAACTGGAAAGGATATATTATACCCGTATTAACATCTTTGGCCTATACATCATACATTGGACTTGCCGATTAAATAGTCACGTTTGCAGGATTACCTTATGATATGCTTTATGACGATGTGTATCCCAACGGATATCAATCGACGGGAAAGATATGTCTAATGGCAGCCTCGTACTGTCAAGCGCAGTATCTGGCGACCCTCCACTAGATGGAGTGACAGCCTGATGAATTGCCTGCAGGTAGTCGATGGATGCAAGTGTTTTAATCATAAAATACTATAATAGACAATAGAATGGCTGTCAACCTTATATTGTACGAGGATAGTCGTATTATCAGTTAATCAACTGATAATACGACTATCCTCGTACAAACCCGATTCGTTGCGTTGACATACGAATTTTAATACATATTTATTTGTAAATAACGTGCAATTTGGCATTTGCTAAATAATTTGCATACGAAATTTGAAAACGATTTTAACGTCAAAACACATCTCGTGTTGACATTTATAAGTGTGAATTGACGTTTTAGCGGCATTTTAGTGGCTACACGGGCTCCGCCCACTCCCCCGTTCTATTATGTATGTGTTATAGTATTCTATGTATAGTATTCAGCGGTGGACTTGTGATGGGTTGTAGTAAAGTAAAGTTACAGCCTGTATACCTCCCACTGCTGGGCACGGGCCTGCTCTCATTTCTGAGAGAGTTTTAGGGCAAGGAAATATCCGCCTCGCTGTCCCAATGCGTGTTAGCGAAAATCACATGTCTTCGAAATTATACATGATAGAGTCATGCTGCAGTTATATTAGTAGTATAGTTGTAGCACGAATGGGTCGGCTCGACCGGGGAAGGACCATGCTCTCACAGAATACCAGCGTGAAATAGTAGCTTAATGCTGCTTTGTTTCGTATGGTTAGTGTAGAGAACCGGAGACCCTTTTTACTGGAAACGAGGCATTCCATCTAAGTTCTCACAGATGACAAAGCATCTGCATTTTGATTCGTAATCGAGGATAGATGTAGATGTCTATGGGTCACAGCAACCGCTTACGATCAGGTGGACTGTGTGCTCGTTTGTCATCCTATCCTATAAAAAAAAGAAATATTTTTTCTTATTTCTCAGACATCCAGATTTCCTCACGATGTTTTCCTTCACCGCCGCTCACGTGGTAAATCAGCACTTAAAATTGCAACAATTTCATTGGTGTCGACGGGTGTCGAACCCGGACTGTGTGCTCGTTTGTCATCCTATCCTATAAAAAAAAGAAATATTTTTTCTTATTTCTCAGACATCCAGATTTCCTCACGATGTTTTCCTTCACCGCCGCTCACGTGGTAAATCAGCACTTACAATTGCAAAAATTTCATTGGTGTCGACGGGTGTCGAACCCGAATTCCTCGCGTACTGTGATATTTGCAGCGAGCGCTTAGCCTCAGAGCCACCACGGCTCTTGGGCTGTAGTGAGTGAGAGTAAATGAGTACGGAACTGATTGTTTCTCTTAGGTGCTTATGAATATGTTTAACAAATTTCAAGTTATTACCGTCATTATTTTATTAAGTTATTACTGTAATTTTAAAATTCCTCATTCATAATTACAGTATAATTACCCCAAGCCAAAAATTATTATACTTATCATTAAAGCCCATCCCTAGCACACATTGATCCACCCCCCATTATTGATGTACTCTAGCCTTCAGCAATTGAACAGGTATAATGTTATGTATGTTGTGTTTAAAATCATTAACTTCCCAATTTCGTCGTATCATCTATTTATTATTTTTTTATTATTTTTCTTTTATTAAGTATTTATTTATTATCTTAGTATATATAAATTAAGTGTCACGTTGTTTGTCCGCGATGGACTCCTAAACTACCTAACCGATTTTAATAAAATTTGTACACCGTGTGCAGTTTGGCCCAACTTGAGAGATAGGATAGTTTTTTTGCCCATGAGTGACGCACAATTTTTTTTACGAATTAAAGGATTTTTAATAGGACGACAAAGGGTCTTCGAAAAGGGCAGAACAACGTCTGCCTGGCAAGCTAGTACTATAGTATATTTCTTCTTATTTTCTTTTTAAAATGTTTTGCAGTTTTATTCCTAGATCATTGCCGTTAATTAATTAAATTTGATATTTATTAACTAATTGTAATAATTTACTTACAGATCCGGATCCGGAAAGACGTCGGCTATGCGCCATTGTGTTTGGTATTTAGCGAGCGCTTACCCAGCACAAGGATCCAAACTCACTGCAGATCGATTAAATGCAGCCTTTGACGTACTCCATGCTTTCGGTTCCAGTCGGTATGTTTACATATTTAATACAAGAGTTTAGAATAATTTACAAATTATAAGGAAAAAATTAAACGACTTGCTTCTGCCCACTTCCACGTCCGCATGGAAACGGAAGCACTATTTTCATATTCCCGCCAAACTTCTATTCTAGCGTGGTAAAAAGTAATAAAGAGTAGTAATAAAAAGTATGTTGTGTTAGTGAATTTGAAATCCTTTTCTTAATTTGCAGCACGAGCTCCAACCCACACGCCTCTCGGTTTGTGTCTTTGACGTCGCTGGATTTCGACGGCGGCGGTGCTCTAGTGTCCGCCTCTGTACAAACGCTTTTACCCGACTTCAGGCTTGGACAGTCGCCTTTGAGAGCGCTACACACGTAAGTACTATTAAAAAACTTGTATTTACATACATACATGAGTGTTGGATAAGAAGATCTCTCTAAACGGTAAACAGTAATGACACTTTTCAATTTTTATTTGAGAAAAAACAAAGAATTGCAATCCCAATATACGTATAATAAATAAACATTTAAACAGAAATTTATGTAAAATTTAATTTTAATTTGTTTTGCACATCGTACCACAACACACTTGATATTACGCAATATAAAGTTTTCAGCCTGAGAATTAAGATGGAATGCAGTACTCGGTTAATTAGGTCTACGGTGTTGTCATTAATTAAAAGTAGCGTAGGATATGATTTATCATAAACAGAACCGGCTTCGCGCTGTACCACGTATGTTTTATTTGTGCAATTTGTCTATGTAAACTGCCACTAGCATATTGGAAAAAGTGTGGCTAACGTAATATAAAAAAAGAATATAAGAACACAGGCTTGGCACTTAAAAACTATTTAGAACATTTTTATGACGTATCATACCGTTTGGCCGTGCCTCATTCGATATACGTGAGGTTTCGACATGTCCGTTGTGACAAAAATCATATACTCTCATTTTACAGTGGTATCTATTCTTATTGATTTGTACACAGGTACTGTACTATTTTATTAATATTTTGCAGGTTATTCCACGGCAGCGACGGGCGCCTCCGTCGAGAACTGCTCCTCGATCAAGCACCAGTTAATGCGCCCAACCCGTTCATCAGCTGCAGCGATAAAGCCGAAGCACCCGCAGAATTCTCAGCATTAAAGGAAGCACTTCAAGCGCTCTCCGTAACTGAGCCCGAGCAAGCCGTGATATGGAAGATACTCGCCGCGATATGCCATTTGGGGTGGTCGGGTGTTACCAAAGGTATTCAAATATTTTAAGACATTGGACCCGTCCAAATTTAATACTTTGTTTGCTACTCTTTGAACTCTACCGTGCGAGCTTGTCGACTTTTTCAGTGGCTTTAATACTTGAATGTCCGGGTCATGTGGGTATTGAAGCCATCTCAAAACGATCCTAGTCTCCAACTAGATTTGAGGTCACTAAATTTGATATCAGAGCTAGTAATATCGTACAGAATTTACCATAAGGTTGGCTGTGTGCTTATTTATCACCAGTGTTTAATTTAAAAAAAAACCTAGGTTTGCTTTTAGTAAACATGGAAACCCCATAAATACAAGCATACACACTTTTTTCTACTATTTTTTTAACAATTTGGAGTTTTGCCCCATTACTCCAGGTGAGTTTTAAAAAGCTGCGTATGCCTGTGAAGGATATGGAATATATTTATATGATGAATTTGATAACGTTGTTATATTTTTCTTCGAGCTGTGTTACAGGAAACATTATGAAATTATTAAAATTATACAAGATGGAAATTCGAATCTCTTGATACATTATCGTTTCTATCTTCCATATCTCACAAAGGTTCCGGTAACAAGGATACATAATCATTGCGTGTTCGTAAAAACATAAAAAAGAGTCGACTATATATTAATGAACAACTCTCAAGGGCAACTTTGGTGGCCATGATGTCCGCTGTATCCTGTTTTCAATGTCAACACAGTTTAGTATAGTAATGTTACGAGCTTGAGGTTCGTGACCATAAAAATTGCCGATAGAATTACCTAAATTAACACTTTAATTCACTTTACACTAATTAAAGTTAAAAACACTAATAATTGATCACACTGATTCACTTTATTCCGCTCCGAAGCTTCGCTTGTCTCGCCAACTTCAATACTTCCCCGATCGCATCTTGCAGCGCTTATAAATATAAATTAGCAACGAAATATCCAGAATATTCAAGTAAACACGCGCAGGGTACCGAGAGTTCGAGTTTAAACTTCAAGAAGTTTAGTTCTTCGGTTCGAGACTAGATGGCGCTAGTGCCGTCGACTTAAGCGTGTAACAGTAATCTTAGCTTGTACCTACCAAATAAACACCAACCGTAATTTATAATGTTGAGTTTTTAAACATTTCGTTGAATTGCATTGTGTTTTTTTTTCTTAACTGTGTGATATTTTATTGTGCTTTAGCTTGTTTAATCTTATATCGAAAGTACCTATAGTAATCACCGCCATGCGACGGTCAGTTATATGAATTTACACTAGGGACCAAGTATTTAAATACTGAGGGTATTTGTAGGAAATCCCTTACCGGCTAATAATACCCATTATGGGTTTCATTAATGTTTATTTGAAAAATTGTTGTTAAACGTACAAATTATTTATGGTCTTTCGAGCTCTCTAAACTGAGGAATATTATTTTTATTTTACTTATATGGTAATGATATCCCGTTCTCAATAAGCGCTGAATCGTAAATTTGTTGTGCAGCGAACGTTGGTTCGGGTTTGAAGTACCAGTTCGGCAGCAGCGGGTGCGCGAGCCGCGCGGCGCGGTTGTTGGGCGTGCCGGTGGAGGAGCTGGCTCGCGCCGTGTTTGTGCAGCCTGCGCCCGCGGCCTCGCCCGCCTCCGCCTCGCCGCAGCCGCCCGCCGCGCTCAGGTGCACTAGCTACGCATGTCAGTACCAGTTCGGCAGCAGCGGGTGCGCGAGCCGCGCGGCGCGGTTGTTGGGCGTGCCGGTGAAGGAGCTGGCTCGCGCTGTGTGTGTGCAGCCTGCGCACGCGGCCTCGCCCGCCTCCGCCTCGCCGCAGCCGCCCGCCGCGCTCAGGTGCACTAGCTACGCATGTCAGTACCAGTTCGGCAGCAGCGGGTGCGCGAGCCGCGCGGTGCGGTTGTTGGGCGTGCCGGTGGAGGAGCTGGCTCGCGCTGTGTGTGTGTGCAGCCTGCGCCCGCGGCCTCGCCCGCCTCCGCCTTGCCACAGCCGCCCGCCGCGCTCAGATGCACCAGCTACGCATGTCAGTACCAGTTTGGCAGCAGCGGGTGCGCGAGCCGCGCGGTGCGGTTTTTGGGCGTGCCGCTGGAGGAGCTGGCTCGCGCTGTGTGTGTGTGCAGCCTGCGCCCGCGGCCTCGCCCGCCTCCGCCTTACCGCAGCCGCCCGCCGCGCTCAGGTGCACTAGCTACGCATGTCAGTACCAGTTCGGCAGCAACGGGTGCGCGAGCCGCGCGGTGCGGTTGTTGGGCGTGCCGGTGGAGGAGATGGCTCGCGCCGTGTTTGTGCAGCCTGCGCCCGCGGCCTCGCCCGCATACGCCTCGCCGCAGCCGCCAGACGCGCTCAGGTGCACTAGCTACGCATGTCTGTACCTATTTACTACCGAGTTTTATCTAGATTAACACAGAACAAATTAAAAACCGATAACAAAAAACACAAAATTGATCAGTTTGTTTTCTTCACATTTATTGCTTTAAAGCACTCTCTCTAAACCACTGCCAAGTAGATGACAAACTAAGTGCCTGATTTTTTTCGTAAACAACTTATAATAACTGCCTATTTGCTTAATTGTTTTCTTGTTTTATAATTATACGTGACAATGATATAATGACTTGTGTTACTAAATTGAAAAACGTTTTCTGCTCTTAGAAATTCAAAAAACTTTCTTGTCGTTAGTAATTAACACAGGCTTAGAACTGTCTGAATATAATTTGAATTAATATATTTGGGTCGGCAGTCCAATATCTACTATATTGTTTATCGTCCTAGAGCTGTTTCGAAAATTCATCAAAATGCGTGCAAGCGTGTTTAACCCTTCAATCCCCATAAAATTCCCACACAGTTGCATGCGTCCGTCAAATCCTGGGCGGTCTCATGCGACCGCACCCACCCAGAGTACTTTTAAACCATTATTCTTCATAGTGAAGTAGTCTCTAAATATAAGTACATATTTATAGGTTAAAGTGCTGTGGGTGGGTGCGGTCGGATCCGACCGCTTGAATTTTGACGGAACATCGCCTTGGTCGTATCCGACCGTGTGCCCGTTGAAAGGTTAATTTAGGAATAAGCAATTCATGTTAATTGCTTTTTAAAATTAATTTGTTAAACTCCTTACATTTAAAAGAGCTGTTACCATTATATTCTTTCGTTAAAACTCCCGTCGCTAATAGTAACAGTGCTCGCAACGCGCATTTAACTCACGCTCGTGTGCAATATGGTTGATTTCGATCTATAAAAGTACAAAACAAACGCGCACCATTTTTTTTTATAGAATAGGATGACAAACGAGTCCGCAGTCCACTACCTGATGGTAAGTGGATGCTGTGGCCCATAGACATCTACATTTATCCTCGATTAAGATCAAAATGTAAATGCTTTGTCAGCCGAGAGTACTAAGATGGAATGCCTCGTTTTCAGTAAAAAGCGTCTCCGTTTCTCTACACTCACCTTACGAAACACAGCAGCATTACGCTGGTATTTCGTGCTACAACTATAATATGGTTGTAGCGTGGCTCTACCACGTAAAATTATTTAACAAAAGACCTCCTGTAATAAAAAAGCCGAGATAAAAATAATAATCTATATAAAAGTAAAGTAAAGTTAAAGCCTATATACGTCCCACTGCTGGGCTCAGGCCTCCCCTCATTTCTGAGAGGGTTTAGGGCAAGGAAGTGTCCGCCGCGCTGCCCAAATGCGTGTTGACGAACTTCACATGTCTTTGAAATATTGTTTTTTCTTATTCCTCAGACATGCAGGTTTCCTCACGATGTTTCCCTTCACCGCCGAGCGCGTGGTAAATCAGAACTCAAAATTGCAATTAACAATTTCATTGGTGCCGGCGAGGATCGAACCCGGGTTACTCGCGGTCTGTTATATATATATATATATATATATATATATATATATATATATATATATATATATATATATGTATATATATATGTATATATATATATATATATATATATATATATATATATGTATATATATAAATAAAATGCTTATACTAATCTATATATTTAAATAAAATTATTTCGCTTTACATCAATTTGAGTAAAAATAATGTTATGCAGCCAGTAACCAGACAGCTTTTACTACGTACTTATTATTTTATTACGTATATATTATGTATGAATAACATGTGTATTAATATTCTATAACATTTTTGAATATCACAAGTTGAATTTGGTAAAGTTACGCAGATGTGAGTAAGTTATCAAGGATGACAAGTGTTGTTCATAAGTGGTGGAGCCATACTGCTGTGACCACGCTCTCACAGAATACCAGCGTGAAATAGCAGCTTAATGCTGCTGTGTTTCGTATGGTGAGTCTAAAGAACCAGAGACTCTTTTTACTGGAAACGAGGCATTCCATATTAGTCCTCACGGGTGACAACGCATCTGCATTTTGATTCGTAATCGAGGATAGATGTAGATGTCTATGGGCCGCAGCAACCACTTACCATCAGGTGAACTGTGTGCTCGTTTGTCACCCTATCCTATAAAATAAAAATAAAAAACACTAATTTTCGGAAATGGGGTTAGCGTCTCCTGTTGCTACCATTAGGAGCCAGGTCAAATGATACTATATATTAGCAGCGTAATTGACTATAAAAGTTGCAGCTGGAATCCCATACAAGCAATTCAGCTAGACAGAAGAGGGGTGTCAGTATGGTGTGCTCCATACATTTTGAAGACGAAGACATTCGTCGTTTACAGGCAATGGCATGTTAAAGAAATTTAATGTTTGTTACAGAAATATTATGGCGCGTTGATTGTAGATTTTTAGCCGCCTTGCTCAGTTGATTGGGTGTTTGCTTATGATACCATTTTTTGAGCGGAATACGTCTTTCGTAGTTTTTAGAGTTCATTGGACGTAAATAAATAAAATTATCAAAATGGTCTATAAACAGGGGTAAATAAATATATAAAGCGAGACCATAATGAACGTTAAAATTCAGAAAAAATATATAGCTAATCTGAATCGCGGAACTTTCCTTCACCCGTGATCTTATACACACACTGCCTTCTAAGACTTAATAAGCAATTTGAAGTGCTTGCATCAAATTATTTGTTAAATATATAAAGATAAGAATAAGAAAGAGAGATGGAGAATATGTAATATATCTGTCGGTATTTTTTCAGAACTCCATCTCCCTCGAGCGAAAGGGAGGTACCGGGCTCGGAGGCACTGGATGCATTTGTAACTGGGCTATATAATGAGACATTTAACATCGTCGCAGCACTTATCAACAGGTAAGATATACTTTTACCTTATCTATCTTTATCACGCTAAAAATATCTCCTGTTACCGTTACAGCATATTAAAGTCTACCGCTGTACATAGGTCTCCCACATAGATTACATCATAAGGAGATATTTGCCATAGTTCCCATGCTTGGCAGGTGGGTTCGCGAGCACAGGTTTTTTTTTTATTTTTAGTTGTTATTAAGAAGACTGTCGCCTCCATGGAGGTTATAGAACAGGAGAACGATTGCCGTAGAAAATAGTGTCCCAGAAATGTGGACACTGTAAGTGACGCGCTACGATCGCTAAGTTCGGTCAATAAAAGTCATTTTAGGTCTATTTTTCCGATCAGATGCTAAACCACTTGCACATCCACGCACAATAAAATATTTCATTTTTGAATGTTTCTTTTTGTCAAAAATTACAAAATTACGGAGCATGAAAATTTTCTCACCAATGCTGCGGAGAAAATTTGTACATTATTCAACTAACTTCACCTACTTGTACTCATAAACAGCTAACTTCGCAGTCACTACTCACCGACGTCAGCGCCGCTGTACATTCTACAATTTTCAAGGACAGGCGGGCTATGCTTTAGTACGTAGCGATTCTCCTGTTCTCTAACCTCCATGGTCGCCGCTTACGATACCTACGGGATGATATGGGGCAGTAGATATTATTACACCATCACTACACGGCTCATATACGCGTAGCGGTTTTTTTTATCTCTTGTGATAGATGCTAATCTCCAACACGTCACCGTTGAAATACAGTTGGAGAAATTTTCATCTCTACGCATGGTTAATAAAAAATAAATTATAAATCCTTGAGTACCAATGAGTCCTTTGCACCTCTGTCCTTGTCCGGGGGTGTTTAAATGAAGTATTTAAAGAAATTGTTAAAATTCCTTTGACTCATTAAAGATAGCTAGTCCCTATCATCACATTAATTGTTGCTGTGGCCGCCTGGTCGATGAACGATTGCATCCGCTTTCATATTTCTTTTTAAATTAGAACACAGCAGTGCACTCGCAGTATTATAATCGTACACAACTATAGATTCCATCGTACTCCATCTTATTTAACAATAACGTATCCCAGCCCGCTAAGCGTGCCTAGTAAGCGACAGTGGCCGCTTTCCATAAGGTAGACTGTAATCACAATTATCACTGTAATGCCCTAAAACTAAGATAATTGTTCCAGGAGTCTGTCGACGTCAGCCAGGACGTCTGCCTCCATTCTCTTGCTGGATACGCCGGGCGCGGACAACCCGATGTGCTCTGGGCAGCAGAGCGGCGCCCCACTCTCAAAACTGTTATCTAATTATTTGCAGGTATTATTTAGTACGAAAATTAATTTATACATTTATTATTTAAGTTATCATTTTTTTTAATTCTCAAAGACACGGACGGCGGTTAATAGTGTTACGAGCTTGAGGTTCGTGACAATAAAAATTGCCGATAAAATTACCTAAATTAACACTTTAATTTACTTTACACAAATTAAAGTTAAAAACACTAATAATTAAACATACCAATTCACTTTATTCCGCTCCGAAGCTTCGCTTTTCTCGCCAAATCAACACTACCGCGTTCGCATCTTGCAGCGCCTATTTATATAAATTAGCAAAATATCCAGAATGTTCAAGTAAACACGCGCAAGGTACCGAGAGTTCGAGTTTTAAACTTCAAGAAGTTTAGTTCTTCGGTTCGAGACTAGATGGCGCTAGTGCGCCGATTTGAGCGCGTAACACTGCCCCCTCCTAAGACATGCTCGTCCCGAGCATTATCGGCCCCATAATAACGCGCCAAGCGATCCACATGGACGATCTTAGGAGTCCCTCTTGCGCCTTTTTGTAACGGCTCCGCAATGTCAAGGGATGTCCTATCCCGTGGTGCACCAACATTGTACAATTTCGATGCTCCTCTACTCCATGTTTGAGGTCCCCTCACAGCCGCACAACTTGTACATGTACGACACCAATCCTCCACATCGTCACGATAATGGACCCAGTAAAACTGTTCTCGGACCTTCAGTAGAGTTCGTTTAACTCCCAGATGGACTCTTGAACGACCATTATGGCACAGCTGTAGAACATTCGGCACTTTAGCTTTAGGAACAACCATTTGCAAACGACAGCTGTCTCTTCGACCATTGTCCTATTTACGGCACAGGACTCCATCCTGAATCAGCAAGCTGTCCCATTGGGCCCAATAGCTTTTCGTGGTTGAACTCATCGCTGCGACGTCCCTCCACTTAGGCTTGGTAGCACGGGCCTTCATCCATCCCAGAATCGGCTTGATGTTCGGATCTTCCTGCTGTGCATGTCGTAGGCTGTCCTTCCACCCGTTGCTGAGGTGGTCTGTCCTGAGCATCCTCACGGATACCACTTCCTTACTCTCTGGCCTACTACAATGGTTGCAATCTTCAGGACAAGGTCTTCTTGACAATGCATCTGCGTTGCCGTGAGATTTCCCGCTGCAGTGTCTGATAGTAAAGTCGTATTCCTGCTGCTGCTGGGCGGTGCTGTTAGCCGCACTTCCTTTCTGAGACCGTTCACCTCCCCTTCCTAGGGTGTGCTTAGGGCAGCTGGACCGAAGATGACCCCTTTCCCCACAGCCATAGCACCTAGGGCTGTATCTTTTGTTGCGGTCGCGAACTGTAGCTGCTGCACCCTCCCTGACGCGATGGGAACGATGATCCTGCCGCACGGCTTCCACTTCCAGTGCATGGGCCAAGGCGTCCTTAAGCGTCTCGTGGTGCCCGAGCCTCACAGCAGCTTTGACTTCCAGGTTGCGGATGCCGTCGATGAATGTCTGCACCAGGTTCCCTTCAATGAGCGCAGGTACAGACCGGTATGCTTTTCGCATCAGCTTCTCCACTTCTAGAGCCCACTGCTGCAGGTTTTCGTTGATGCGCTGCACACGATCTTTACGCTGCGCACGAAAGACGTGTTCCAGGTGAGCGTCGCCATATCTCGCCTCCAAGGCCTCAAGAAGCTGCTCGTAGGTCACTTTCTTACCGAGAGCTTCCAACACAGTTAAGGCTTGGTCGCGCAGGCCTAGGGTGAGTGCAGTCATGGCTTGGCTTTTATTCCAGCCGTTCGCCTCCATGACGGCCTCGAACTGGATTTTGTAGGCCAACCAGGAAGAGGTCCCGTCGAACGGCGGCACTTTGAATCCACGTAGCGAGGGTGTTGTAGCTACTACGGGAGCTGTTGTTCCATCCCCAAGTTTGAGGTCGTCCAGCGTTTTCTTCACGTCAGCCATTACGTTGTCAACCCGATTGTTTACTTGGTCGATTCGGGTTTCGGCCTCCAACAGGCGGTTGTCATGTTGAGCAACCTTATCCTTCACCTCCTTGATCTCCTTCCCGAAGGTAGCGTGAAGGTCCTTCATGAGGAGCATCTGCTCTTCCAACCGACGGGCCTGTTCCTCTTGTCCGCCCCGCAGCTGCTCTTCCAAACGACGGACCTGTTCCTCTTGTCCGCCCCGCAGCTGCTCTTCCAACCGACGGGCCTGTTCCTCCTGTCGGCAAGCTTGTTCCTGCAGCATCACCATCAGAGCACCTAAGTCAGGTGCTTCAGATGTAGGAGCTACTGACGGGCCTGCAGCCGGCGGCTGGCCCTCCGTAGTCTGCGGCGTTGCACCATCAAATCTTCGTTGGTCCGTCTCCTGCTGGCGTTGACTTCGGGTACGGACACCCTCCGTTTCCTCCTTAGGTAAAATCGGCATGATTTTATCCCACTTATGACACCAATTGTTACGAGCTTGAGGTTCGTGACAATAAAAATTGCCGATAAAATTACCTAAATTAACACTTTAATTTACTTTACACAAATTAAAGTTAAAAACACTAATAATTAAACACACTAATTCACTTTATTCCGCTCCGAAGCTTCGCTTTTCTCGCCAAATCAGCACTACCGCGATCGCATCTTGCAGCGCCTATTTATATAAATTAGCAAAATATCCAGAATGTTCAAGTAAACAAAACGCGCAAGGTACCGAGAGTTCGAGTTATAAACTTCAAGAAGTTTAGTTCTTCGGTTCGAGACTAGATGGCGCTAGTGCGCCGATTTGAGCGCGTAACAATAGTTTAGAGGTGTGAATTTCCTAGACGTGAACTACACGTCTATTACTTATTCATCGTGGTCGATGTAAGCCACGTGCGATACGATCGCAGGTAGGCTCGGATTCAGTTACAAACATACGGCCCGAAAACCAAGAGTTTTTTTGCACAATGTTAGCGTGGAGCCCTTCAGAAAAAAGACATCAGAGAACTGATGGAAGATAATATTATTTACCCCGGCTGGTTGTATGATGGCAGAGTTATGGGATTCTGTACCACTAGATTGCAATGCTTGAAAGTAAGGTTGGATTTTTTTAAGGGATAGGGTGACAAACAAGCACACAGTCCATCTGATGGTAAGTGGTTGCTGTGCCCCATAGACATGCACGTCTGTCCTCAAATTCAAATTCATTTATTTGCCAGAATGTATGCGTATAATAAAGTATAATCTTAAATTATGTCTAATGACCCATTTACATTCTACCACTTTATATGGTGTGTAAATATTTTATAGGTATACACGAAAAAAAAAATTTAAACAACAAGTGGGAATTCAATTTCGTACATTTATGATTAATTGATGTCAATATCATATCATTTAAGTAATATGTTTTAAAATGTCACATTGTGTAATGATTACTCTTACTTGTTAATGTCCATACTTTGAGGTTGTTCATAATTAATTAATTATTAGATATATATCAATATTACTGACTTCAGATTTATTTTTTACAAAAAGACATAAATTCATTTAGGTCGTAAAAACATTTTTCTTCTAACCATTGTATCAATTTTTTTAAATATGGTTAAAGGTAACTCTTTAAAATCGTGGGGTATTTTGTTATACACCTTTATAGCATTTACGTAAGAGTTCCCTTCATACAATTTGAACCTGTATTGAGGTAAATATAGTTTATGTTTATTTCCGGGAGCTAAATTTCGTTCAGTTACATCTATCTGCCTGTCAAAGTGTTCAGGATGTTGTTTTACAAATATGCATATTTCTTTAATGTACAAGCATGTTAATGTCAAGATTTTTAAACGATGGCTTACAGTTTTCCGTATACCCTGATTCATAGATTGTATGCACACATTTTTTTGTACTCTAAATACTTTTATTATATCTCCTGAATTGCCCCACAATAAAATACCATATGATAGTACTGAAACCTTCCCCAGTCTAGCCGACCCATTCGTGCTCCAACTATACCACTAATATAATTGCAGCATGGCTCTTACACGTATAATTAACGTGATTTTGAGAGAAGCTTTTACACGGTATATTTTAGTGCATGTTCAAATAAAAAGTGATAAAAATAGGTCATATTTTTAAGGAATACGAGGGTGACACTGAAAATTATTAGTTTTATTATATATATATATATATATATATATATATATATATATATATATATATATATATATATATATATATATATATATTCAAAATAGTGTCCGTTTACATCAATCATCAATACATCGCTGCATCCGATGGAACCATTGAGAAAAGTACTTTGCCAACTCCTTAAGGGTATTTCGACGGCATTTTGAAACGCAGCCACTGTTTCCTCGGCGTCCATGAAACGTTTTCCTCGAAGATTTTCTTTTATTTTCGAAAATGAATGAAAATCGCAAGGTGCAAGGTCGGGGCTATAGGGCGGGTGACCCTGTTATTCCACGTCTGACGTCGTCAAGTAGTCGATTGTTTGCTTGGCGGTGTGCGACGAGGCGTTGTCGTGGTGAAGGAGGATGCTACTGCGAAGTCGTTTCTGCCGAACTTTTTCCAAGACAAGTGGCAAACAATTGGTAGTGTATCTCTCTGCAGTAACTGTTTTTCGATCCTATAAAACAATTGTTGCGTAATGACCTGTTTTCCGTAGAACGAGGCCACCATCTTTTATCCCACGCTTCCACCTCTCTTCACTTTAAATCTTTGAACCAGTTCACGACACCAATCAACACGACGGAATTTTTGGGCCTCTGTAAAATTATGAGGTATCCACCGGGCACAAAGCTTTCTGACCGCTAAATGTTCATGGAGGATTTTGTGCACCTAATTCACACCGATGCCTAAGCTTGTCCGAATTTGCTGCTAAGTCACTCTTTTGTCAGTCTCTATCATACGCCACACAACACTGATGTTATCTTCAGTCGTCGCCGTAGAAGGTCGTCCCTCACGCAGATCGGATCGGTGAGATTAGTGCGACCAAGTTTAAACTCATGGAACCAGTTGTAAACTGTGGCACGAGATGGGGCTTCATCGTGAAAGGCCAATTGAAGTTTATCATAACTTTCTTGTCGTTGAATGACATTTGTCTGAAAATTTCCTCGCGTTAAATTCATGCTGACGTGACACAGACAATTTCCAATTTGCCGCCAAATCGTAAACAAATGACAAATTAATAAAATACATACACAATAATGTTGGCAAGGAGTTCCATTTTCAAAAGTTGAACTTATTTTTTATTATATCGTTTACAATTGGCCAGTTCTAAAAACTTTCAGTGTCGCCCTCGTATGTTTTTAACAGCAATTTTTGTTTTCATTTAATTTCATTATCTACTTTATTTTAAATAACAGGAACGATTACAAGCAGTGTTCCACGACGCTTTGCTCGTTGCCCCACGGGAAAGATATGCTCAAGAGGGAATTACACTCGATGACGGATCCGAGGAAGGTAAGTGGCATCCAAAAACAAGTATTTATATATTTGTATTTTCACAGTTATCTTACGGCATCCTTTTTATAAAAAAAAATTGCTGCAAACCTTGGGCACCTGGAAAGGATTTGTGTTTGAGAATTAAGGCCTTCACTAATGGAAGATATAGAAAATGTTTCTAGTTTTCCCTTTCTCCATTTTATTTATCTCTTCCCAAAACAATAAAAAAACCGGATATATTATATATGTTTTTGTTACAGTTTATAAGTCTACTGCTGAACATAGACCTCCCCCTTACCCCCTTAGATTCCCACATAGGGGGGATTTTGCCATAGTTACCACACTCGCCAGGCGAGTTGGCGACCGTTGTTTTTTATTATTTTAAGCTGGTATCAGGATGATGCTGTTGCGCATCTACTGTATGTTTCCCTCTATTGCCTGGTACGATGATATGTATATATGATTAGTGGATATTCCTACATCGCCCTTATCTTACACGCTAAGTATATAGATTTATTTTATTTTATGTTATTTTATTTTATTTATAACTTATCATTTGTATTATTCCAGATTGGCTTTCCGAAACAGTTAACCCTGGACCGATGGTGGAGTTACTGGACAAGTCTCCGCAAAATTCTATTGTACGAAGTTCCCAAGCCGACCTACGAGATTGCGACCGACGTGGACTGCTCTGGTAAAAAATATATACTACTACACTATGAAACTACTTAAGTCTACAAGACTTACTTAGTTTTCGTCTACAAAACTTACCTACTTTTATAGTATTGCCTAGTTTAATCTGGTTTAAAGTCCAACCGAATACAAAATTTTGTGGAAGGCAAATAATATCAAAGACACGGTCACTTGACTGCCTTGTTAAGTATGTACTTTGACTCTGCAATGGAACCATTCCCAGATTAATTTTCTTTGTTTTTATTTTACTGTTCAAATACTCAATACTCTAATACAAAAATACTAAAACGATACGTAAATTACAAAGTCTTGTGCTGTCTCTATCACTTTAAGTCAAAGTGTGATCTTAAAGTTGAGTAGCGTTTGAATATTTGGCCATTAGGTATTCTTATATTAAGAGCATAATAATTGATAACAATTTTTATTACAATATTTAAAAGAATTTACAATGCTAAAGTCAAAATACTATGTCTGAAGGGAAATCGTTTCCAACAAAAAGTGGAAAAAAAAACAGTATTTAGACACTCGTTTCCAACAAAAAGTGGAAAAAAACAGTATTTAGACACTGAAATATTAAAATATATTTCAGTGATATTGTATTTTACGCTTTGTCCCAAAGTTGACGGCGAAACAGCAGTCTAAAATCGCGAGAAAATGTAACATTAAGCGTTAATATCAGAGTTTCTGGAGTAAGATTTCTGATGCCGTTACTAACGACATACATAAATCATGACTGTTAAATGGTAAGGAAAACGGATTGAGTTTAAGTGGAACCCATAGTTAAGAAGGAGTTAAATTGTGCTTTTCGCCATAAAATATTTTCATGTTTTATACTAAATTGACAATATATGGATCTGAGATGTGGTTTTTAACTGCTGGCCATATAAGGGAAGCTCAAGGTGGCTTAGCGATTTTTTTATATTATACGGGTGACAAATGATAACACAGTCCGCCTGATGTTAAGTGGATGCTGATGGTAAGTGAACTCATCGCCACACCGTCTATAGCATAAAGTTGTGTAGTGATTTTATCTTGTGCTACCTGTAGTATTGAATCAGGCGTTACTTTGTGGAAATCCATTATAATAAAGATATTAATAGTTACTTTGCAAGTATCCGCTCAATAAAATAAAATTAGTGTCTTACCTAGTTTGAAGAGCACCTCCCGCCCTTCCTTTTCACGAGGCATCTTCATGCTCTCGAAGAGGCGAAACACGTGTCGTATTATCGTCGGTGGTGTGTCTTTCCTAGAATAGTGGTGTTGGGAGTAGTGGTGCCGGGATTAGTGGTGTCGGGATTAGTGCACGCAATTAAGGGAGGGCGGGAGGTGTTCTTCAAACTAGGGAAGACACATCATTTTATTTTATCAACGGATGGTTGCAAAGTAGCCATCTTTATTATAGTATTTATTTTATTTTATTAATTTAAAATAGCGTTTCTTCTTTTTTTCCTTTGTCAGCTCGTTAACGTCTACTACTGTGCGTCTCACGTTGTAGCAAGGATTTGCTTTAATAGATGGGCTATTGCTGTATAGTGGCTGCGTGAGAGGTTTCCCGTTTCGTCCCATGGGTATCGTATGAGGCGATTGTAGGAAATGTTGGAAAAGTCTTATGGCATCTGCTTGATGTATGTAGATCAACGCAGACGTAAAATACGCAGACCGGCGATGGGCACCAGCATCAAAGGTGTAATTGTCAATCTGCCGCCCAAGCGTAAAGAAATAACTATCATAGTTATATTTAGTCAAATATCTATTAGTAACTGAGGGGGGAAACATATTTTCGAAAGTAGGAATTTTTCTTATAAGATAGAGTGACAAACGAGCACACAGTCAACCTGATGGTAAGTGGTTGCTGTGGCTCATAGACATCTACACCTATCCTCGATTACGAAACAAAATGCAGATGCGTTGTCACCCGTGAGGACTTAGGTGGAATGCCTCGTTTCCAGTAAAAAGGGTCTCCGGTTCTCTACACTCACCATACGAAACACAGCAGCATTAAGCTACTATTTGACGCTGGTATACTGTGAGAGCGCGGTCCTTCCCCGAGCCGACCCATTCGTGCTACAACTATACTACTAATATAACTGCAGCATGGCTCTACCACGTTTGAAAAGTGTGGGTAAAGGAGGCAAAATAAGAGATTTAACATATAAGGATACTGAATGATATTACTTCTTATACAGGCTTCTTGACGAAGAATCAATGTATCCGGGCTCTTCGGATGATTCCTTTCTCGAGAGAGTGCTGTCTCACTACGGGCCGCCGCAACATACGCAATACCTCATCAAAAAGGCGCCCCATGCGAGGCAATTTGTTCTACAGCATTTGCAGGTAAATTTTAATATATTTGAAGCACAATACCTGTGATTTTTACTATGACTGAGGTGTATTTATTTTTTGTATATGACGAACCATTACACTGAGCCGATTGTGAGTGGATGCTGTCCGCCAGGGACAAAGATGTGTAATATCGATAGAAATTAAGATACAACACTTCTGTTTTCACCTAACCTATTGCTATTTCTAGTGCCTCGTCGAACGAGTCGACGTCCTACGACCTACAAGGTCTTTGTATTGTATGAAATAGTACATATTGTTCTTTACAAATTTCGCCGCTTCAAAAATATATAGACAAGGAAGTGTCAAAATCTTCAAGGATTTTAACAAAGGTTGACATGGCTCGGTAGGTACAGTACCACACATTGCTCTAACACTCTTTTTTATGCAATGAACGCCTTTTTTATGTCTGTGCTATTACCCTATAGGATGAATCCGTATTGCAGGATTGATTCAACGTAAGCAAAGTACGCAGTATGGGCTATACTTTTTACATATTTTATATGGCCTATTTTTGTTAATTTATAAATTGCAAACGAGAAACGATTGATTTTATTGCACACTTTTTCGACTTGTTGTTTCCAATCTAATTTTTGGTTAATTTCTATAGCCAAGAATTTCGATGTTATTGTATTTTTAAGTATTTGTCCTTTATAATTATTTTTATTTGGTGTCAAATTTTTTACATCATTAAAGTTAATAAAATTCGTTTTGTCAACATTATCAATTAAATTATTATTTCTAAGCCAGTTAATTTTTTAATTATGGTTTCATTAATGTAATTGTTGTGGTCATTTAATGTCAATTTGTTATGAGTTGTTACTATTACAGATTTATCAACAGCAAATAGGATACGTAGATACGTGGTCACATTTGGGAGATTATTAATATAAATCAGGAACAGAAGAGGTCCCAGTATACTTCCTTGAGGAACGCCAACTTTATTTTCCTTAAACTCAGATCTGTAGTTTGCCGCTACATGGCTAGAGTCAAGTTTTGCGATTTCGACTGATTGCATTCTATTCTGCAAATATATTTTTATCCAGATCAAAGCAGTCCCTCTAACGCAGCAGTGCTCCAACTTTGCTAGAAGTTCGAAAGCTTTCGACATATCAAAGAAGAGCGCTGTCGTATATTGATTTGTTGTTTTGTTGTGTAGGGTCTCGTTCACTAAGTCAAATACCGCATGTGTAGTGGATTTACATTTCGGAAATCCACATTGATTGTGTTTGAGTATATGATATTTATCAAAAAACGATGTAAGTTTTGCATGCATAACCTTCTCATACATTTTGGATAGGATAGGAACCAGCATATTGGGCTAGGACTTACTTATGAGTGTCTTTTTACCCCCTATAAATAATGGCTTCACCAATGAAAATTTTAATTTGTCTTGAAATATTCCAGTTACCATTGACTGATTTATCAGAAATGCTTAAACAGCGCCAAACAGCAATTACAGAAGCGATTACAGAAGCGTTTATTTGTATAATAAGTGTGACGAACGTGATACGAATAAGTGTCACACAGTACACCGTACCAGCACATATATCAAAATGCATATGTGTTTAAACAGTTAAGTGGTTCTAGAACACGATTTTTGTCACAGGGAACTAATCCGGTGTTGTACGATGTAACTGGATGGGTCAAAGCAAGCCGAGAGAATCCCGTCACGAAGAAGGCACATACACTTCTTCAGGAAAGTCAGAAGTACGTAATAGTTTTAAGTTGGGTATGTTCAGAAACATTTCCAAGTATACTGCCGAATACAAATGACGTCATTAATTGACGCAATATTGTACTGGTGTGCCGCCGCCATATTGTGTCGGATATCTGGCCATATTAAAACAATTTTTAATTGTGTGTACGCTGAATGAAGCATGCCAGAAATTGTTTTTATTTATTCAAATACAGATAATTGAAGAATAATTGCTGGTATCTCCATTAGGAGGATATAATGACTTTTGGAGCACAAAATGACAAAATAATCGCCAACACTTTTCCAATATGACGCAAATGTATTATGTCATATACTGTCAAATGTTTTGAAACGAATCACCAGTATGGCGTCGATTTATGACGTCATTTGCATTGGACAGTACACTGGGTTCTATTTTGGAACATACCCGTTTTCAGATTTATATATTTCCTTTTACTTATTTTAATATTTTAAATGTGCATAATTATTTGTTTTAACTTCATTATCAATTAAATGTAAAATAATCCTTGTATGTGTGTATGTGGATGCATGCGTACGTATGTAAGTGCATTAACGTGTAACACTCGGTCCGCAGCGAGGACGTGGGGCGGCTATCGTGTTGGGCGCGCGGTGCGTGCGGCGTGGGCGCGTGGTCGGCCGCCGTCGGTGACGCTTCCACGCTGCGCCGAGCTTCTTCTATACGACGAACTTTAACTTCGGGTAACACACTACACTTCTTTCTTTTTAACTACGAATTGTTGTTAAACAACATTCTGTTATCATCATCATCATCATTACAGCCCTTCGCAAGTCCACTGCTGAACATAAGAATGCCAGATTGCACAGTCCTGAGCCACCTGCATCCATTGACTTCTTACATGTCTTACCAGGTCATCACTCCATCTAGTAGGAGACCGTCGTACACTTCACCTACAGGTACGAGGCTGCCACTCGAAAACCCTTCTCCATCGGTTGTCATCCGTCATCCGTCGAGCTATATGGCCAGCCTGCATTCTCTGATGAATAATTGCTAAGAACTGTAGATAACAATTAAATAAGAATTTAAGAATGTGTAGCTTGACACGGATATCTTATACATTTAACGACATACGCTACCTTTGTTTACAATTTTATGCAAGTTTTAAATTTCTTAAAATTTTAACAAGTGCACAAGTATTCTTTTTCAAAGAAGAAAGGTGGCAATGAGTGCACGGTTCACTTCTGTCATCCATTCATAACCTAAAATTCAAAAACTTCGACACCCCTAAGGGCTACCCGCTGGGTTTTTTTCGTTGTTATTGTAATTTATACATTTAGACGACACATTCGCCAAATAAATGAAACGATGAGTGACTAATTATAGCTCGATGAGTTTTTCAAGAGATATCTTATTCAGCTCCGAACTTTGGTTACTTGATATTTAAATTTAATTATTCAGGAACAGCGGGTATGAAACGCCGCTCGACAGCCCTGCAAGCAAAGTTCGTGGCTGATGGCGTAGTGGATACACTAAGACGCTGCGGTTCCGGAGGGGTGCAGTTTGTATGCTGTCTCCTCACCAACCAACCTTCCGATATGGCCGACGATGTTAACGTGCCGTTGCTTCGGTCCCAGGTATATTTTTCTTTTTTACATTTGGCAAATTTAGAAAGTTTTAGTGATCTTTGTTTAGAATTTGCTTTAATCATCATCATCATTACAACCCTACAAAAGTTCACTGCTGAAAGTAGGCCTCCGCCAACAAACGTCAGATCCACCTGCATCCATCGACTACCTGCATGTCTTACCTTGTCGTCACTTCATGAAGCAAGACCGCCCTACACCCTTACCCTTACGAATCTGCCACTCGAGAATCTACTATTCCCCACTACTTGTCGTTTATTTGAGTTATGGCCGGACCACCGCCAGTTATCGGCTCTTGGTCACATCAGTGAGCGAAAGCCTAGAATTTGTTTTTTAAAACTTTCAAGGAAAGAACGTAAATTATAATATAATTATGTTTATGAAAAACGCAATAACTTTATTCTATTGTTCAAAATGTAAGAATAAAACTGAACGCCTATTTCGATAAAACAAAACTTAATCAAAAATCGACTAAAGAAATTAAAAAATAAAATAACTTCTACATAAGACAGTGTTTAGAAGAATTAAAACCCCCAGCTTGGAAGATTATTATGTGGAAATTATTTAAAATTTTTAAAATTCTTTTGCAGTTGTTCAAAGTCGGCTTTAGTTTTTTTCATTAATATTACAAGCTCAAAGCAGCAACTAGAATGTCGTATATATAGTTACATTAAACACTTCATTCCCTATTTTCCACCCTAAGGTGTGGCATTTTTCTCCAAATTGTGATAATAAAATATTCGGGACCACCCCTGAACTATGACCTATTTAATAAAGAAATAATCATTAAGATCGATTTAAAGCTGGCGATGATATAATCTCCCCCTTTTCTTAAGTCCGTTAATAATAAACAACCTAACACTATTTTTGATCTGAAGAAATCAAAGTCGGTTGACGTTAAAAGTTATTTAAAAAGTCATTATTGTTTCGTTTTATAAATATAGGCACTTCTGTTGTGTATCTTCTACTTCTCACTTTAACTACCATTTTTATGTTTTATATTCATGAAATCTGAAGTTTGTTTCCTTTTTAGTTTCGCGGATTTCAACTGCTCGACGCGGCCAGACTGTACAAGCAAGGGTTTCCTGAACACATGCCGCTTTCAGAATTTGCAAGAAGGTTAGTTATAGATTAAAAGTTTATGGATCATTTAGTTTGGCGTATGAAGGCGATTTAATGAAATGAATGGTGGTGAATCAGTTCAACTTCTTGAAGAAATCAACAATATCGTGATGTGGGCTGACTATCGTAAGATTTGACTATGGGAAATGTCGGAAAGGTTAGATAGAGTAAGAGAATTAAAGAATATCATTAAGGTCTTTCAAAGTGGATCGAAATGGATTTTTGATCCTCTTGGATGAATCGAAATAGGGAATTTTTTAATAAAAATTTTTTGAAAGTCTACAAAAAATTAGTAACAAAAATTGCCAATTGAATTTTCATGTAATTGTACAATTAAAATGGTATTTCTACAATGTAAATTCAAACGCTAGTGACGTCATTATATCGCTTTACTACCGCCACCGCACGGTGAAATGATAAACCACTCATGTTTACGTTGTCAAAATTAAAAAATGTCCTTCCATAATACAGGTTATACGGTAGAACTTACAGAGGGTAAGTCGAAAACCTCGTCAACTCAAAAAAATGTTTTGTTCCCTTTCTTTCAAGCCTCAAAACTTCCATAATTCGCTTCGATCAATAAGTGCTATTGATCGAAGATAACTCGAAATCTCAACCCTCTTAATTATATATAATAATATAACCTCTGAATTATATGTCAGTTGCGTACATATATTTTCCCTCCGTAACTCGAAAAAATAATTTGGACCTCTATATCGCGAATGTATGATTTGACAATTTGAAACTTATTACCTTCAGGAAAATTAATGTAAGTTACCGATTTTAAGAAATTGCCGACAATGTACGTCATTGTTTCTTAAAAAACAATGTAAGAGTATACAATAAATGGGATTACTAATTCTATGAAATGATAAAGGAATTTATGGCCTCAAAATTAGTTAGAATGAATAGTTTACCACCAGCAATTTTTCCGGACCGATACGACCTGGGGACCTTCAAGAAAAGAGCTTACTCCTTTCTAAAGGGCCGTCAACGCACCTGCAATTCCCCTGGTGTTGCGGTTGATCATGGGCGGCGGTAGTCACTTACCATCAGTTAGGCCGCATACTTGTTTGCCCCCTCTTATATATAAAAAAATCTACAAGTACACCCTCTACAAGTATTAATCCTCGAATATTTCCTTACAAAATCCGCCTAAGTCGCAACCATTTATAAGTCATAAACTCCATAAATCGAAATTTTTGGTGTCTCCTTTGAAGTTCGACTTATACTTTATATGATTTGTTATACACATGGTGATCCGAATATAGAAAATACAAAAGTATAGCATGATCGCCATTTGCTCAGCCTCAACGGATATAATGACGTCACAAGTCGTTTTTTCATTCAAAAATTTTCCAATGTTTTATTAATAAGTAAAGGTTTATTATTAAGTAAGGTAAGGAAGTAGATTTAGCCACTTAGTGACATACAGTAACATAGACACTTCTATGTTACGGTAACATAGAAGTAACCCTCTGCACATCAAATAAAAAATACTAAGCGGGTTTTTTGTTACTCTACACAATCAAAACTTTAAGAAAATGGTTAATATTTTTTATAAGGTTGTTATGCCAACGAAAAAGTTTGTTTAATAAGTTACAATATGCACAAACCTTATATACTTATATACTATCAACGTTACCAGTAACATCAAAGTTATATAGAAGTAACGTTAAAGCGCGATTTTTCAAGGTTATAAATAGACATAACTCGACATCGATGTAAATTTTAAACGTAAATACACTACCATGCTTGTATTATTTATTCGTCATTAATACTATTATAAGATGTGTACAATAAAAACTGATATTTATCTTTGAAATCGTCAAATTTTACTGACGAAAAACACCTTTGACAGACTCCAGAACCGAGAACATTGCATCTTTTCTTTTTTTGTGATGTCTGAATACTTGGTGTTGCCTATGCATTTACAAAACACTACGAAACTGTGCTGCTATGCTTTTTAAGGGAAAATTTTGTTAAAGACACGAAAAGCACGATGTAGTTAGCTTTACATTGAGACGTTTTAGATAGTCACAAATTAATTTAAGGTTCATTACAAACAATATAAGTTTTATAGTGTAAGTGCCAAAAAGACATCATGTTTTTGTCAAATTTGGGGGTCTGGATGAATTTAACTCGCTGTTTTTCTTTATGTACAACTTACATAATTTTAATAATATGGTATAAGAGTTTAAGAGATATATAACCTAATTAAAATACCTTCATTACAATTTACCCAATATGTTTTTGTTGGTTGGTTGGTTTGGTTGGTGGTTTGTTTATGTTTTTTTTATAAGCCATCAAAATATGAAAATATTTTTTCTTCAAAAAGTTGCAAAATCGACGGCCTTACAAAAAAAAAGAATTGATTATAAATATAACTTATCTAAATATAATTAAAATTAATTATTTTTTCATTTATATATAAATTTGTGACAAAAAAATTAATGCAACTTCTCTCTATTTACATATACATATAATAAGAAAGATATTTTACTGATCCCGACACTGTTACTAATTCACTTATAATATAAATTAAAGACTTCTTAAAAGGTAATGTTGCATCGTTTAACTCGAATTATGTGGCATTTTGCAGCACCAGCCCGTATATGGAAGTTTTGGACTTAATGGAAATGCGTACTTAGACTCTTAACGGAGACCCGAATCTGGTTAAATCTTGCCAGCTTCGAACACAGGCGCGAATTAGCCAGCCTTTCGGTTTTCTAAAGGTCGCATTTCAGAGAGTGTACGCAGAAATTTCCTCCCTCTCCCTGCCATCATGGGATAACCAAACCAAACGGTTTGCTACATCGTTCGTCATGCATACAACAAAGGAGTGGAATAAGTTGCCAGCATCTGTCTTTCCATCCGATTACAGTGTGGGTGTCTTCAAGGCAAGAGTGAATAGGCTTTTATTAAGTCAGTGCACTTCACCATCTTAGGCTACATCACCACTTACCTGATGGGGTTGCAGTAAAGCGCTGGTTTGGAATATTGAAAACAGATAAAGAGTCGGAAGTTCTTTATGCCAGGTCTTCACTAACTGTTTTATCTCCAGGTATCGACTCTTGGCCACGTCAGAGAGTGAAACCCCCGAAAACACTCAACAGACCGCGACGCTATCAGACCGGCAAATAGTGGATGATATGCTGCTGGCGTTAGACCTCGACGTCACCAGCTACCGGCTTGGCCTCACTCAGGTAAGTGTCACTTTTTTGACAGCTGACTGAAACGGCGTCTACGTGCGTAACAGGTAAGTGGTATTTTGAAAGTTAAGAGAAAAATTGGTGTTTCTATGTTTTCGTTACCTACATAAAATATTTATCACTATACTCTTTGCGTTGTCGCATGGTGTGCGTGTCACCTTACGGTTTTAAAGATATAAAATCATATATTGCAAACACATTACATACACATCATTATTATTTGACAACGTCATTTTACCTTATAATGCTTTTGTTTGTAATAATATAGGTATGTGATAGATCTGGTTTGACGTGCTTCAAAATCACGGTTCGATTATTTCAGCGAAAGAAATAATGTATTTGTCTAAATCGCTGAAATAAACAAGTGATAAGTATCATGTTGAATATATCAGGTTAGATATTTGATCTTTGTTCTAATTGGGCTGAAAAAAAATATAGTTCATCATAATATGACGGTCATTGTGAGTAAGTGTTTTATTGATCCATCCACTGCAATTTGTGGAAAGAGTGTACGTACTAATATCTGCAACCAATAAATATATTTTATTGTTACCGTGTAGAGGCGGTGTAATATCTACTACTAGTAATAATATATAGTAATATCTACCGTAGATGTCGTAACAGGCGGCTGAGGGAAACTGAAATAGGAAATGGGCCACAGCATCTTTCTCATAACAATTCAAAATAACTGCGTTTGCCAAGCCGCCTGTTGCAACTATGGAAAAATTGCCTTTACAAGGCAATCTATGGGGGACTAATCTACGGGGGGGGAGGGGGCGCGCAACTCGGTGACATTGAGCAGCGTCAATTTTGCGAAATTACTTGTTCTGAAATCGTTAACTTATCTTGGAAATGTAGTAGCGGCGAATCTTTTTGTTTCCGAAAAGCCTATAAAAATGAGATGTTACAACATGTATGGAGCCTCGGCCAAGTCCTTGTATAGTATACTCACAATTAGGGACGACACATTTTAAACGATTCTCAACTGTCCAATTATTCTATAATGGCTTTGTTTGCTGGTAAAGCACAGGAAATAACACTTGAAATTGCAATACACAACAAAAACCCGTCACGGCGGTAAGCTGTCAATGTTATTGATTAGTGACGTTTGACATGTTTATTTCACGTATTACGATATATACGACAGTTCTCTTTCCTATGGTCAATGGTGGTTTACTGTCGGTAAGACACCACGTTGAAAGTCGATAAAATGATTGATAAACATCAATTGTTTTCCACGACAGGATACTTTTAAATGAATTATCTGTATTTTTCCAGAATTCTTCAGATTTTTCTCTTTTTTGAGATAGTGTACATAGACCTAGCCCATTTTGAAACATCTGCTTTATCTGATTTTTTTAAATTAATCTGTGCTGGAAGACTTCTTATATTAATTGTCTTACCTTGGCACTATTTTATGGATCATCTTTATAAAACACTATTTAACTACCAACCTTGGAAACTTTACCTCGTGAAACCAAGGTGAATGACTGCAGATTTAAACATTTAATAAATTGAGGACATGTGAAGTTCACCAAAGCGCGTTGGGTTAGCGTGACGTAGCGGTATCGTCACATCCTGCCCTAACTTCGGAAAAAAATGAGAAGAGCTGTAGGCCTTATATCTTAAAGTTACAGACTATATACTTACGTCCCACTGCTGGGCACAGGCATCCTCTCATTTGTGAGAGACTTTTAGGGTGAGTAAATGTCCGCCGCGCTGCCGCATTGGTTGTTGGCGAACTTCATACGACGTGCCGGCGGGATTCGACCCCGGGTTGCTCGCGCACTGTGAAATTTACAGCAAGTATACTGTGAAATTTACACTGAGCTACCACGACTTATGTTTTATTGGTTTATTTATAAAAGAATACTAATATCGCTATTAATAGCGTTACTAGTATTCTTTTATAAATAAACCAATTAACTGAAATTAAATTAGTAATACTTCTGTTAACCGTTTTAAGAAATCCTAAAATGCCTGTTTCAGGAGTATTTCACGTCAATAGTCGAATAGCGGTTTTAAACCTACGACTTTTTAGTTTCGTTGTCCATAGCCTTAACAATTAGGCTACTCCATTGCGGTAGATTGTTCGCTTACTTTACTTAGAAACTACTTTGTGTTTTATTTAGAGTAGATAATGTAGACTACATTATCTTAATTTAACATTATCTTGCTTTATTGGTCCATGTTTTATTTGGAGTAGATACAGTCTCTGAGGTCATTGCTCTGTGATTAATGCAAAGATAACATAACATAATTTTCTAATCGCTATTACGGCGCATCGAAGTGCTAATGCGGTTTTAACAACCGTGCCTTTACGTAACGTTGAGTGTGACATAATTTCATACTCAGACAGCTGTATTGAATGAAATTGGAGTACACGGTAGAGCCCTTTCACGATGATTTTATGTTAAGAAATTGTAAGTAAAAGTGAGTGGATTTACTGTTACATAGCCTTAAATAACGCCTTCACTTGTTACCTGAGTAAAAAAATCAATTTTATATTGGAAACTAGCTCTTACCTGCGACTTTGCCCGTGTGTAATTCAAGGTTTTAAATTTATTGCGTGGAACACTTATATTCTAGAAATAAACAGTAACAACAAATACGAAGAAACTGATAAATCTTGTGTTTTAAATCATCCGTTTTTAATTTATTCTGGTATTATTCAAACCAAACTGTAAATGATTGCCAACTCTAAATAATCGATATCGATTTTTTTAAGAATCGAATAATTTACGTTCCCATTTTTTGGTTGACATGCTTGGTGCAATAAGTCTGACAGCTGTCAAAATATATTTCTTAGATTTGGTTGACTATAATTAAACAGTATATATTATTATCTTCCATATTTTAAACGATGTTTCCACAACTATTTCTTCTGCGGCAGCAACGTGCTGTGGTATACCAGCTGGTATATATATATATATATATATATATATATATATATATATATATATATATATATATATATATATATATATATATATATAATACCAGCTGGTAAATAAAGCAAATGGGTGAAAAACTGATGCATATGCAAACCTCTTGTGCTACAATAGTGATAAGTGGTCGTCTTTTTATTTGCCATTGAAATGTTACGTAATAGATGTAGACGGCATTACAGCATCGCTATACATCAATCATCATTAGTCATGATTGAGTTCTACTATTCCAGCGTCCATAAATTTTGGTTATCTATTTCTGGAATTTTATGATAAATAGATTTGTTTTCATATTAGGCATTGAATGATTTTGGTTGCCGTTCACTAACTTGTGTGGTATGGTACTGTTCCGGCATATGACCTAGAAATACGGAACTAATCTCATCGAAATAGAGGTTAAATTTGCATACCGTTTTAAAATTATTGAATTACCGGTTTTGTAACAAAAGAAAGTTGTATTGGAATACTTTTTTAATTGAATAAACGTGATTAATTGTTTATTGCCTGCAGTGAAAGGTATACGCGCTTTATCAATAGCGTTTTTCAGACTTTATTCTATACCATTTACCGACGGGTCCGTATACTCATTTGATATCTTTACAACAGCATAAATGCCGTGCATAAGCATACTAATATAGATATAGCAGTATGAGAGTTGAGGAAAGACCGCTTAGGCGTTAGTCATCATAGTGTTGGACATGTAGACTTCGACCACTACTCTGAGCGACTGTTGACTCTTTTTTTTTACAGGATAAGGGTGACAAACGAGCACACAGTCCACCTGATGGTAAGTGGTTGCTGTGGCCCACAGACATCTACATCTATTCTCGATTACGAATCAAAATGTAAATGCGTTGTCACCCGTGCTGACTAAGATATAATGCCTCGTTTCCAGTAAAAAGGGTCTCCGGTTCTCTACACTCACCATACAAAACACAGCGTGAGAGCGTGGTCCTTCCCTGGTCGAGCCGACCCATTCATTCTACTACTAATATAGCTGCAGTATGGCTGTACCGCGTCTAAAAACTAAAAGTCAACTACTCAATTGATCAGACTAGGGCATAAGCTTGCTTCGAAGAATGGCATCGAGGCATTTCATTCATGTAAAACTTTTTTTGAGCTCCCTTATAAACGCCTAGAAGACTTTTGCCGATTTAAAGAATAAAGACTTTAAACAAAGAAGTCTACAGTTGCACTGCCACCTCCGAGGACCAAAATGGAGTGCTTCACACCCTGTAATTATACTGGTTTTCTTTACCCTTGACACCAGAACACAGCAGTGTAACTGCTATTTATATACCCACTACGACACGACGGACTCATATGCAGAAAAGACCACCTAAAATATATTGAAGATGGGCCTAACTTAACCGACGAACATGTATACATGTATAGAAATATATTCCTCAGAAGGTCGTCTAGACAGAAAAAATGTTTGTAGCACATCATAATGTGTAAGATATTTACTTTTTTTTGTTTTTGAAGTGGGTTTAGCTAATTTTCGTTAAGTTTGAGACCAAGGAACATCATACTTTCAAGGTAAAAACTAGGATTTCATCTAAATATTTACATTAAAAATTTCGTCCTCTAACCTTATAATAGACCGACCTAGTAAACGGAATCCTAGGCAAAAAAGTCCTACTGCCTCAAGACTTCCTCCATGTCTTAACAGATCGTCACTCCATCGATCATAAAACCGCCCTACACTTCGCTCACCGGTACAAGATTGAATTTTTTTTATTTCCCGACGTTCCGGGCACTTCACGGCACCCGTGGTCACGGCGGGCGCTGAGGTGTTTGACGTCCTGATGTCATAGTTAACGGTAACGATACCTTCAACTTGTAATAAATTTTTAGTAACATCAGCAATTACCGACAGTACAGAAAGACCGATAGATGACATAACGATAACATTACCGTATATGGCATAACGCTTGGAATTTTGAACGTTGAAACTTGTGTATTGACTACTGGGGAAATAATATGAGTCGCGGAAATGTTTTCAAATTTGAAATGTATGTTTTTACGGCTCCATATTTTGTCCCCCTCTATTCACATTATAATATGTTGTTTTAACTTTAGAATTTTAATAACTATGAATTAATAGTTAATAATAATTAATAAGTTTGTTGTTACCCAAATCTTGATGTTTAAATAAATATAATATAATAATTCAAATATTCCTCATCCCTTAAAATAATTGAAATTATAATTATACAATCAATACGAACATAATTAAAAAATTGCAATGGTATTGATTCTTTAAAACATTTAAAAAAACATGTCAAAATAAAGCCCTTTTGTTAACTTATAATTGATTTTTATACGATCCAACGTTTAAATTGATTATTAAAAAATAAAAAAGAATCAATTGCATTATGACAGTTGATATTTCGGACAGTAAAACGAACAAACATGTACTCCGATAATACAATGTAGTAAACAAAGCGAGACGTCCGCCCAGTGAAAGTATCTTATGTAACAATTATCTCCTACGTTACGAGACCGCAACTTCTTGATGCTTGGGCGTAGGAAATATAACTAAATTATTATAATACTGTCATATATATTTTTCATAACTTAAAATTGTTCTTTGTTAATTATTTTTATTTTAACATTGTTAATGTATGCATATTGCAGTTATTTTCTTTTATTTTTGTCTTCGTATAGTGAAATACCGTTCTATCTTCTTTTTTATTATCCCTTAAAAATACACAGCTGGACTTGGGCTTCCCAGTGTAGGGAGTAGCCATAAAGCAACAAGGGCCGCCATCGTATCGAACGGAAGTGGTCATACGCAGGCGTTTCTCTGTGCCAAAGAATACGTCCAAATTTGACACAGCGGCCCTATGCGTACAGTAAAACTAGTTGAAATCGCTATGCTAACTGGACTAAATTTAGTTGCGCGACTGAATCGCCAAATTTTTCAAGTCTTTGCTGCAAAAAGAGACCTACCACGTTAAATTTACATAAAGGTGGCATTACATTTTATACGTAAGTAATTCTTAATGTCATTAGTTCCACTTTTTTATGTTAAAATTACAATAATAACGATCCATAGTTTACATAGTTACGGTCATGTTGTTACGGATTTGTTTACCAACACATGCCGCTCGCCCTCATACAATATGCTATTCGGTCGAGCTACTGATCCGAGTCCCGAAAGTGGCAAAGACATATGGTCTAAATAGCCGTACCTCTCGTGCCTCTCGTCATATAATCATTTTTGAGAATATGTTTTCTGATTTATTTTATATATAGGTACACGGTTATTTTCCAATGAGAAACCAAATTTTAAACCTAAATTCAAATATATAAATAATGACTATACCGTTATAGTGGTTTTTGAAAATACAAGTCAATAAGGCTTCTACTTTTATTTGAAACTGTCTCAAATTGAATGTGATTTATGGGCAACATCGTTTTTGCCCACCGATCGATTCTTACGAATGTGTGCGTGCGGAGTATTCAGTTAAAATAATGTATTACCACGTATTTTGAATTAAAACGATAAAAAGGATGGAATGTTTGAGAACTTTTTAATTAATTTTTTTTTAAACTTTTGCCTATATTACTTATTTTGACCTTACCTTCTCTGCAAATTTGGCTGATTATTGCAAAATAACCCTGTATGGTGAGCATTATTATAGTACAATTTAATATTAAACTTGCGTTAAATTAAATATAATACAATAATAAAGAGTATTAATACATTATATTAAAATTACTAATTGTGAACCACGACCATATTGTTTTTTATTTATTTATTACAGGTTTCCTAAAGATCAGAGTTAAAGCGATATATGGATATACTTTTGTAATAACAGGCTTACTTACCAGGCTTTAAAAAGAAGCAGTGTCATTTGCTCAGATCATTTCCAGACTTCTGACTTTCAAGTGTTGGCGAACAATAGAAGGCGATTGTTCGAGAGCACCAAACTAACTTTAATATCACACTGTATTTGTTCCATAAGTTTTTTTTTAATCATGGAGAAGGCAACTAGCTCACATTCAAACTGATAGTAAGTAAACTGTGGTCCATGGATAATTACGATCTAACGTACAAGGCCAACAAACCGATACAGATTGTAAATGCAACCCTGGGGACTAAGATGTAAAGCACCGTGCGACACGTAAAATTTAGAATATGTAGTATAGTGTAGTGTGTGGTTTGGCAAAAAAAGGTAAATCAAGATTCTAGATTCTAGACCCATCAGTTATGATGACAAGACTATTATCTTACGATGCCGTTAGTGCCACTCCCACTATTCCTGACACGTTGACAGTTTCCTTTTAATAGTTTACTGAAGATAATATTATGTTTGATTAAAATAAATAGGAACATATTTATCAAATAGTAATTTCTACTATTTTATTATTGAGATTGAGTAAGCAGCACAGAAAGATAATAACGGAATAATAGAGGCTCAAGCTCAGTCTAAGTAAATATGTGACGATTACAATTCGATTCCCACCATTGCACTTACACGAAAACAAAAAAAAAATGCGGCAAAAGCTGTATTATCAGAAAAAAAAACATTAGAGGCTCCAAGCTAAAATCTTTTTTATAGAGGGAAGTGGCTAGTTTTTAAAACATTTTTCAGAATCTGAATGAAAAATCTTTAATACGTAAAGAAGAACGGATGGTTCTTGGAAAAATTGGTGTTGAAGAAAAAATAATTAAGTAATTGAAATGGTTTGGATGTTAACTTATATTTGACTGATTTTCCTCTATGTGCTTTGTGCTAGTGTAATTTTAATAGAAATATTTACAGCGATCTGATCGTCCTCATTATCTTAAACATCATTATTGTAACCGGAAAACGGAATCTTCCAGTACTAATGTAGAAAGTATAATTCACAACAAGTATCAACTTCTCGCAAGCGTTGTATTTAGAGCCACCATGCACGCCAAAAAGATTAAAAATCGATATTATGCAACGGCACGTAACAGATTACGTAAATAAAGCGCACTTCCGAACAGGCCTCACCGACCTTCTTTTCCTGTCGACTTTGCCTGTACTCGGACGAGGTAAGTGTTACTCGTCCCCGATTACTGCAATGGGATGTGTAGGTAATAACTCTTATGTTAAAATTTCAATTGTAGGTTAAATCATGTTCCGTTAGTGTTCTTTTAAGTGGAAATGCTGATGTAATTATTATATAAAGTTACACATTACACATTAACAAGTTTTATCTAGTCCTGCCGATAAAATTTCTGTGTTTCTGCTATTGATTACTAATCCATCTGTAATTAAGTAATTTCGTTATTTAAAAAATATAAAATTGTCTCAATTGTTATCGGATTGGACTTGTTACGCGAATGTCCCATTCACTTGGAAATTTGTGAAACGGAACGTCTGATTATATCTTATATTGATTAAATGTGGGTTTATCTTCAACGTAAAATACTGAGAATTTATAAGTCAGTGTAAGATGCGGTCAATCTTAGCAAACCATGTTCTATCGATTGCTACAGACTGAAATCTAGAAACATACATAAACACTCACGCCTGTCACCCAGAGGGGTAGGCAGAGACTACGGACTTCCATTTGGCACGATCCTGACATACCTCTTTCGCCTCCTTTACATCCATATATCTACGCATACATGCTCGTCGGTTAAGGGTACTTCTAACGTGGCCCATTTTCAAAATATCGCCAATTTGGTCGATAAACTTTTTTCTAGGGCGTCCCTTTCCGACTCGGCCATTCACATCTACCATATAAATTTGCTTTGTCACTCTTTCCTCATTCATTCTTTCTACGTGACCAATCTAGAAACACTTTATTAACATCATGACTATACCTACAAAAAATACTAACATTTAGGAAATATGTTGTTGTATACTGATTTGCTCATCTTGAACGTTCATAATAATGTAGGATTAGTCATACATCCTCTTTATCGTTAGAATATCTAAAGAACATAAGTCCAAAAAAACCACACCTTATTCCCATTAAAATACAAATATATATGTTCTATACACACATATATATATATATATATATATATATATATATATATATATATATATATCTCTTCTTTATATATATAAAGTACGTGTCACGTTGTTTGTCCGCGATGGACTCCTAAACTACTTTACCGATTTTGATCAAATTTGCACAACGTGTGCAGTTTGGTCCAACTTGAGAGATAGGATAGCTTACATTTCAACTCATATTCGCAATATTATTTTATTCCAAATTATATTTGTATATAATTTGACAGTCACAATACATACGCTTTCAAGCGCATTGACGCATGCGCAGTACGTACCCGTACTGCGCATGCGTCAATGCTACGTTTGAAACGGTTCCTTTAAAAAAAGTCTCAATAAAGCAATTTACATTTTTGCAATACGTTAGCGATGACATGTTTTGTCAAAATTACAGGAATAATATTTTGATTACTTATTTGTGACATCTGTATTTTTTATTCTTTACAATTATTTAAAAAAATAAAATGAAAACAAAACATATAAAAACGTCACGGACATTCTCCTTCTCTCTAACCTCCATAATTTACGTGTCACGTTGTTTTTCCGCGATAGGCTCCTAAATTACTTAACCGATTTTAATGAAATTTGCACACCGTGTGCAGTTTGGTCCAACTTGAGAGATAGGATAGTTTTTTACGCATGAGTAACCCACAATTTATTTTTTGTGAATTTAAGGATTCTTAATAGGACATGACAGGGCCGTAGAAAAGGGCAGGACAACGTCTGCCTGGCAGGCTAGTATATATATATATATATATATATATATATATATATATATATATATATATATATACTTGTCTCTGAACTGTGTTATGCTGTGTTGTAGTCGTAAATAACATTATGCATTCATTTTAGTGAACGATACTAATATAACTTGACCAACGGTTCAAAAGGCAAGCTAAGCCGTCGACTGGTATGTCGAACGGCATAGCATGCATTTCTTTTATAAAATGAAAGTATCAATCGGACTCCCAGTCTACCTCATGGTAAGTAATTACTGCAGTCCATGCGATCCTGTAGCCATCTTCGTCTGCAATCAACTCCAAAATTAAATAAGACCATAGATGCATTGACATCTCTGAAGACTAAGATAGAATGCCTTACAGTCTGTAATTGGACGTAGTTACGCAAAAAAGATCCAACCCACAGTAAGGTCAAAAAGAAAGTTATGAATTCTTTCTTTTATAGATTTAAAGAAATTACAACAAAATCTCAAAAAGAGAAGGGAAAGAGATGCACTATCATTAAACACAGATATGTTAATGATAGTGATTTTTTATTCAAAATATGTTTCTACGTACTGTACGAAACTTCTAAGAATTCAAATGTCAATATTTTAAAAGTAGCTTTTTGTGGGTTGGGTCCTTTTTGCGTAACAACATCCAATTATCCTGGCTTTCGCTATTTGGCGGCAGACATTGGTATCAGGGTAATACGTGCCCAGACTGACTTCCGGGCGGAATAAGAGTCTTACCACCTATTTATAATACGTGGTAGATGCCATGCTGCAGCTATATAGTGGTTGCAGTACGATTTCATCAGCTCGACCAGGGTAGGACCACGCTTTCACCGAATACCAGCGTCAAATAGCTACTTAAAGCTGCTGTGTTTCGTGTGGTAAGTGTAGAGTATCGGAGACCCTTTTTACTGGAAACAAGGCATTCCGTCTCAGTTCTCAGGGCTGGCAACGCATCTGCATTTTGATTTTTTATTAGAGATAAATGTAGATGTCTATGGGCCACAGCATCCACTTTACATCAGGTGGACTGTGTGCTCGTTTGTCACCCTTATTCTATAAAAAAAGTGTACTCACATTAAATAATTTACAAAACACTAGCTGGCTGGACAGATTTTATTCTGCCCTTTCAGAAGATTAAAAAAATATTGTGGGTCGTTTATCGGGATAAAAACTATTTGAACTCTCAAGTTTGAGTAAGCAACATCAATTTACAGAATTCATTAAAAATGGTTGAGCCGTTTTGGAGATTACCTTGACACGGGATTTTTATATCTTAAGGGGATATAGTAAGTCAACTCAAATTCTAATTTCACCCCCACTTCCCCGCGCGTCGTATGCTATGTACCGACATGTTTGTAATCACTAATACTGTAAATAGATAGGTCGTTAGATACTTATATCATTAGGTTTATCATATTTATGCCTGTTTCCTAACGCCAAGCCAGTCGCTTCTTATTTTTATTACGGTTATTTCCCATTTTAATTTTACGTCGTCCTGTTGCGTAATGTATATTCTGATCGTAAGCAACACAACCTCTCCGTTCAAAGGCCGAAGCGAAGTGACCGTGCGGCAGGAATCACGCTTCAAAAGGCCGATAGTTTAGGTAATTTCTTTTTACAGTGAAAATAATGGTATTTTAAAAAAAGTAAATAACATAAGCACTGCTTTATAGTTAGTTCAGTTAGTACCTATGCAAAGTTTCATGATCTTGTTTAAAGTATTTTATGAATAACAGCGGTTTATTGTTCAGTTTGGAGGTAACTTTGGATTTTTTTTCTATCGAGAAAATTTTACGGAATCGTGTTTTCGTCTAACATAGTCCTTAACATTAATCCTCAACTTTACCATATATTTATTTCAAAATTAATGCTGCAATATTTTCGGCATAACGAAGGATCTTGCTAAGCCATTTGAGATTATATTTCCCCATAAGGCGTATTTTTAGAGTATGCAATGATGGTTATTGTTAGAATCTGTAAAAGACACTATCTCAAAATCGATTATAAGTACGAGTATTTCATACACCATGATAAAGAGCTTCCGCGATACTTTTGGTACCCAATTTCGATTAGCTCAAGAAGAGATTCAAGATTGTATCGAAAATGACGAGCCATTGGAAAGTAAAGGTAGCTTTATAGATAATAGATCGAAGTATCGATTTTCGATTGTGTCGTAAAGAAAGAAACTCAATCTGCTTTTTTGCTGTCGAATAATTATTCTTTTTTTTAAATATTACAGTGTAAACAGGTGATGATTTCGTAGAAACAGTATTCGAAATAGCTTAGTCAGAGTTATTTTAAGTTCCGGTTACACATTTATCTTAATGGTAAATCTGTTTTTATATTAAAGGCGCTATGATCATAATTATGATGCCGTATTCGAATATACTGTAACTGTATAAGTGCTCTTGCTTTTTTTGTTTCTCACACATGCAAGTTTTCTTGAATAAAACTATTTTTACGGATTTTATCGCGTTTAATTACATAGTTCTAATTCCCGACATTTTAATCCGACGCTACTTTCCCTACGATGTTTTCCTTCACTCCTGTGCACGTGATAAATCATTTAAAATTGTAATTGTTGTGTTGTAGGTAAAACAAAATGGAATTTATTTTTTCAACGTAATTAAAAACTGGACTTTATTTCTGGAGTTTTTTTTATAGGATAGAGTGACAAACGAGCACACAGTCCATGATGGTAAGTGGTTACTGCGGCCCATAGACATCTACATCTATCCTCAATTACGAATCAAAATGCAGATGCGTTGTCACCCGTGAGGACTAAGATGGAATGCCTCGTTTCCAGTAAAAAGGGTCTCCGGTTCTCTACACTCAACATACGACACACAACTCTACTACGCGCTACTACGCACTACACTTACGCTGGTATTCTGTGATAGCGTGATCCTTCCCCGGTCGATCCGACCCATTCGTGCTACAACTATACTTCTAATATAACTGCAGCATGGCTATACCACGTATAAAAATTGATAAATTAAATTTTAATTTCTAAAATACTCCTTGATATGCTCGTATTTCCTAATTATCAAACTTATTACCCTTTCCCTTTTTATATTGAATTATCACCTCTCAATCTAGTTGTAAGTATAACATACTACCAAAATGACCTTATTCAGAGGCGAACAAATCAAAAATTTCACCTTTACCTTGTGTGGTATGATTTTTTTAAAATATTTATAAATACGAAGCGTAAATTATTTGTCTTTATATGTACGCTGTCGAATGTTTATTGCTCATTACTTAACGAATCTAGTACAGTTCAACTTGATATCGCCGCAAATCGGTCTCATTATAAGAAAATCGGTCCGTTTGGTTTTCAGATATTTCAATAAATTGTTTTGTAATTACAAGGTGAAATGGAACTGTGCACGTTTGTTTATGGGGGGCAATTGTTTTTTAGTGTGATCAGATTTCATTTTAATTAAAACGAGGAGAAAGGTTGAGGTCTTTTAAATGGATACTTATACTTTTTTTACATATTTTTAAAATGCTTTAATTTACTGTAATATCAAAAAGAACTTGTTTTCTTAAGGATCTGGATATGCTGATTTTTAGGTCGGTTCAACACATTTCTTTTATATTGAATTCCTATGCAATACAAATTAATTTAATGTTCGCCCGCTATGTGCGCACTTTGTGTTTATTTCATTCTAGAAAAAATCATTTTTTAAGAGGCAGGTAATTCCAATATTAGACAGCGTCAGTTAAACTTTGATTTTTGTTGTTATAAGAAATATTATCACAATAGACCTTTCATATGGATGAGCTTTTTTATCGTCTGAAAAAAAAATTGGGTGTAACATGTGAACGGAGTAGAAGCCTATGACACTGATATTTTACAAAAATAGAAGTAAACGTTGCAATTTTTTTAACAATTACTTTGCTCTTTGCCCTTGAGCCTGTGGCCCTACGAAGTGACGAGGTCAAAGATGTCTAACTTTTTTATTGTTTTACTGCCGTTCGTTAAATAGGGTGGATATGATTTGAATTTCGATAGATTTTAATTAATTTATTTATTTAATTCAATTTTTTTTTGTAATATATCTGCACCATATGCCTCTACACCGTTCACGTGTGGTGCAAAATGGTCACCCAATATAATAAAATACCGTAAGTTAAAGTTAAAACTCATTATTTGCATTATTTAAAAGCTTTACTATACATTACATTTAATATAAACTGTCGTATGTATATTATGGCATAAGATGATTTATTACGTCAGCCGATAGTGGCGGAAAAGGGAATGCAGCTGCAATATCCATACTATGAATGACTAAGCAGCTTTTAAATGTGAAGCTTCGTAAATGAAATAATGTGATCTCTAAACCTAACCAATAAATTCTTCTGGATAGAGCCGCTAATCTTATCCGCTAAGAAGACGAAACACGTGTCGTATTATCGTCAATGGTGTGTATTTCCTAGAATAGTGGTGTTGGGAGTAGTGGTGCTTTGATTACTGGTGACAGGATTAGTGCACGCAATTGAGGGAGGGCGGGAGGTGCTCTTTGAACTAGGTAAGACACATCATTGAATTGAGCGGATAGTTGCAAAGGAACTATTAATATCTTTATTTTTGTAATGGATTCCCGCAAAGCCTGATTTTTATCATTGTCTTTCCTTTTCCAGTAACATTAAACGACATTGGGTATAAAGGTGTTGATAAATTTAATATAATATAATGTTACGCGCATAAGTCGACGGCACTAGCGCCATCTAGTCTCGAACCGAAGAACTAAACTTCTTGAAGTTGAAACTCGAACTCTCGGTACCTGGCGCGTGTTTACTTGAATATTCTGGATATTTCGGTGCTAATTTATATTTATAGGCGCTGCAAGATGCGATCGGGGAAGTATTGAAGTTGGCAAGACAAGCGAAGCTTCGGATCGGAATAAGTGAATCAGTGTGATTAATTCTTAGTGTTTTAAACTTTAATTAGTGTAAAGTGAATTAAAGTGTTAATTCAGGTAATTCTATCGGCAATTTTTATAGTCACAAACCTCAAGCTCGTAACAATAATATAAAAACAGTAACTCTCACGCCTGTTACCTAGAGGAGTAGGCACGATCCTGACACACTTCTCACGTAACTTTCATATACAAATATGCCAGTGATAGTCTTAATTTGGCTCATCTTCAATTTGTAATGGATTAGGTCAATAACTTCCGTCCAGGACGTCCCTTTGCTCACTCTGCGACTCACTTCTGCTTTGTCACTTTCTCCTAATTCATTGTTTTTACGTGTCTAAACGACTGAAGCATTCCTTTCTTAACCCCGGTCACAACTTTCTGCAAACCATTCTGTTTTTTTTTATCACACTCTATTATTCAGTCACTCCTAATATAACTCATAATGACCTCATGAATATGAGTTTTTTCTAGTTATCATACTCTATAGTTATTATTTACCTAGCAATGCGTAGCGTCTATTTATACGTGTCAGAGCTTCGTCATCTTTTATTTTCGATGGCGAAGCTATGACACATGTACGATGGCCACCGAACTGGAATTTGTTGCTGTTTTGTGGTATTATATGTATGTTATGGGCTCAACTTATTATGAGTTATTAGCTTATTCCTCTAGATTTTACAGGGGTGACGATTTATCTGTATGTCCTTTTCTAGTCTAGGATAGATGTAGGCTGACGTTGACCGCATCTTCTACTTAGATTCAGGTGAACATCGCCCGCGGTTTTTGAAATTCTGTTTGTAATAAAATGACGTTATTAGTAACCGGATGGGGGAAAGACTAACGCATCCAAACCCTACCTTCGTGCCCATGAAGTTATATTTTACCTCTAAGTATTTTTGATTATAAAATAGAAACACGAAAGACAACGAAGAAAGAATTATAGTATCACTTTTCAAATGTCTATTTGTTAAAATTATTGAAAGACATGGCGCCACTACTCACTTACATTCCCTTAGCAAAGGAATATGTTTTTATTTATTTTGAGAATCCTTTAAAAAAATTCAAAAGCTTTTCAACTTAAAAACTGATTTAAAAAAAAAGTAAACTTACGTCTGTTCTAAGGAATTAAGCATTTTGCATACTACTAAATTCGATTAAAATCAGTTTAGTGGTTTAGCTGTAAAAACGTATCAAACTGTATCTGAGTTACTTTCGAATTTATAATAATAGAATGGATATCGGATAGCGAATCATAAATCACCAAGAAAATTATATATTCCGGTATGTAATAATACCTTAAAGACTTGAATTGCTACGAGCTTATGATCGTCGTTCAGTGACAAGAACAACGTAATAGTACTTTTTTTCATTCCATTGAATGCATTATTTTCAGCCTAAAGGACTCTGTTATATGCACAATTAACTATTTAACTCAGTAAGCGAAAAGAAAGCTGAAGCTGACTTGTGATCGGCGGACAATTGATCACTTCGGATTCCATTTAGAGTTGACCTATACATCGCTGTCAAGTTGGAATATTTGTTCGTATCTCTATACAAAAAATCTTACACCATAAGAAAAGGTTTGTTTCTCTTTTCACAAACTTGTCGTATTTAAAAACAAGTTTGAAAGTATCATAGGGCCTCTAAGATAACCTCGCTAGCCGAGATTCTCAAGATTCTAATGAAAGTTAGTATTTTTAATTATTGGACATCATATAAATCCGGTTTCTACGCCAGAAAAAGTAGTTTCGTTTTTATGCAGTTGATGATCGTTTATCATCGACGTAAACGTTTTATTTTTTGGGGTCACACTATTGTAAATTGGTTTCATATTTCATGTGAAAATTATAATGAATGAGTATTGTATGCACAGAGATACGTTTCGGTCGCTGGTTGCAAATACACTACGTGATATCATACATATGGTTTAATTAAAGATTATCCCGATACTCGCGTTATCTTATACAACATGCGAAAAAAACCCTGTGGTTCCCGTTAAGTGTGTTATCAAAATCAGTATCCAAGCGTATAGAAATAATTCTTTTTCAAAAAAAAAAACAAATTTAAAAAAATTGATTATATGAAAAAAAAAATAATTTGCAAATTGTATGTGCTCTAACTCACACGAGTATCGGTAATGCGGGGTCTTTGACAATCCTTTTACACTTCGGTCAATGCCGAGATAATAAAACCACATACAATTTGTAACACTCATAAAAATGTAATTTTATAATGATTTCTTATATTTAACACTATACATTGATTCAAACTACTTTTACGGATTTTATCGCGTTTATTTATGTTATTTTTAATACCCGACGTTTCGGGTGCTTTCCAGCACCCATGGTCACGGGGGACTGAGGTGACTGACGTCCCGATGTCAAAGTTAACCCGGAGTACCTTCAGCTTTTTAATTATTGTCGTTGGTCCGATCTACGCAGAATGAACTAACTGTGATGAAATTAAAAAACATCCTAATTTCAATAGAGAAGCAGGCTAGGTGCTACCACCTGCTTGGGACCCTATAATTAATAAAATTAAAACTCAATCCAAGCGTGGTATGCTTGGGTTTGGGTGCAAGACTTTAAAAAACAGTTAGTTCATTCTGCCTAAATCGGACCGAAGACAATAATTAAAAAGCTAAGGGTACTCCGAGCTTACCAATGACATCGAGACGTCAGACACCTCAGTCCCCCGTGACCATGGGTGCTGGAAAGCACCCGAAACGTCGGGAATTAAAAATAAAAATAATTAAAAGTAAAATAAACGCGATAAAATCCGTAAAAGTAGTTTGAATCAATGTAATTTCTTTTAAATGACTGACAAATACACGGATACCTACTCAAAAGGTACCGACAGAATATATAGAATTAGAAGGTAATGTACACAGTGGGATTGCCTACTAGAGGCTACTCAGAGTTATAAACAAAATATAGGCCTGTAACCAGCAAACTGTAAAGCTACTACATAAATTCGTTCCACTACTGGGCACAGGCCTCCTTTCATTTGTAAGCATTCAGTTAGCCCAAAAATTTCTCAGACATGCGTGTACATAAATTTCATTACGATACTATCCTTGAACTTTGAACTCAAGGTAAAATATCAAGTAAAATTAAAATTAACACTCGTAACAACGAAGATCGGACTAGTATTTCTTGCGAACTATAACATATAGAGCTTAAATAAACAATTAATAAAATACAAAATTTTACTGAACACTTTCTAAATAATAGGACAAATTTTCTGCCTAGGCGTGTTTGGGGTACCAACCTCTTACATAACTTCCAACTGCAAGCAACAGTGCGAGCACTGCTGTGCTCCCATCTGAAGTGTACAAATTACCAATAAATTTACAATCTGAAAGACATTCCTTACGTGGTAGAGCTACGCGACTACTATATTATGGTTCTTGCACGAATGGGTCAGCTAGGCCGGGGAAGGACCACGCTGTCACATAATACCAGCGTATAGAGAGTGTAGAGAACCAGATACCCTTTTTACTGGAAATGAGGCATCCCATCTTAGTCCTCAGTGGTGACAACTCAAGTGAATTTTAGCTCTAATGTAGATGTTTATAGGCAACAATATACACTTACCATCAGATGAACCGCGTGCTCGTTTGTCACCCTTCCAGTTCATTCTGCGTAGATCGGACCAACGACAATAATTAAAAAGCTGAAGGTACTCCGGGTTAACTTTGACATCGGGACGTCAGTCACCCGTGACCATGGGTGCTGGAAAGCACCCGAATTGTCGGGTATTAAAAATAACATAAATAAACGCGATAAAATCCGTAAAAGTAGTTTGAATCAATGTATAGTGTTCGCGTAAATATAAGAAATCATTATAAATTTTTTTTATGAGTGATTATGTAATCAACAAACATTTTCTTATTTAAAGTAAATTGGGAAGTGTAAGCATAGCGTACGGAAATATTAACCAAGCAGTTTTGAAGAAGAACTGGAAGGGTTAAAGAAAGAAGGAAAGGTGAAAGCAAGAAGCTCTTTAATAAGTCTAACGCCAATGTTAGATAAAAATGTTTTAATAAGGGTTGGTGGACGCTTGGAATTGTCTAGCCTAACAGAGGACTCTAAACACCCTTTTATCATACCCAATAAGCAACATATTACTACATTAATTATAAGGGAAGGCCATCTTCGCACTTTTCATGGAGGAATCTTGCAGACTACGACGTTTATTCGCAGTAGATATTGGGTCATTGGTCTTAAATCAGCTGTAAAACATTTAATTCGTAATTGCACTGCCTTTGACTATTCAACCAACAAAGCCAGTAACCTACTAAAGGTTATTTGGCTAGTTGCTTATACTTTAGTTTTGCTTAGAAAAGGAGGTCAATATTAAAATTCCCATTATAAAGCGCCGTTGAAAGATATACGGTTATCTGTCACATGCCGTGCTATTAATTTTAATATGTTAATTTCTTGCTTTACGTCTAATCGACTAAATTAACCTTTAAGAGTTCTCAGTTTCATTGTCAACAGGTACATTACCTTATATCAATAATTACTCGTATGTTTTTACATATTACTTTAAGATATTGAAACATAATACAAGCCTTTTATACTCCATCGTTGTTGTAGTTAATAGAAATAACATTTTTTTTAATTTTACTGAAGATAGTTGTAAGGAAATGTCCACTACGGAACATAAGCCTTCCCCAAGGAATACCATAAATCACGGTACTGAGCCAACGGCATCCATCGACTTCCTGCATTTCTCACCTGGTCTTAACTTCATCTAATGATTGACCACCCTATACTTCTCTTACCAATACGAGGTTGCCATTTAAGGATTTTTCTTCCCGATTGACGGTTACTCAAACTATATGACCGGCCCATTCTCAGCTTACTGATCCGTTGAATTTTTTCGGTTACTCTGTTTCTACTGCAGATATTTTCATTATGAAGTCTTATCATGCAGAGAAACTCCGAACGTACGCCTGTTTTTTTAACTCACAGAGTGACCTTGAGCATCAAAATACAAGCACAAGTTTAACAACTTAGTGCAACTTTAATTTATTGCAATTATTACATTAGTTCATTATTGCTTACAATGAACGGTGCTTCAGATGCGGTAACCAGGATTAAGAAAGGAATGCTTCGGTGGTTTGGTCATGTAGAAAGAATGAATGCGGAAAGACTGATAAAGCAAATATATGTTGCAGAAGTGAATGAACGAGTCGGGAAGGGACGTCCTAGGCGGAAGTTTGGCGACCAAGTTGGCGATATACTATAAATGGGCCAAATTAAGAGTACCCTTAACCGACGAGCATGTATGCGTAGGTATATGGATGTGGAAAGGCGAGAAAGGTATGTCAGGATCGTGCTAAATGGAAGTCTGTAGTCTCTACCTACCCCTCTGGGTGACAGGCGTGAGTGTTTATGTATGTATATATATAAAAATACTTATATATATATATATATATATATATATATATATATATATATAGTTATATTGACTTTTTTACGCATTGTGGTGGTTGTAAAATAAATCTAACACCTACTTTTATCCAGTGGATTTCATTAGAAGCAACTATGGGAAATGTCAGAAAGATGAAGATAAAGGGCGTTCCATCTTAGTCCTCCGGGGGCACAGCATCCACTTACTATGCGTTTGACTGTGTGCTCGTTTGTCATCCGTATTTTTTTTTAAAATGGCATTGGTTAAATGCCTAAAACGGAGTTAGAAAGAAGTCTACCTGAAACTAAGATCGGCATTTATCTGCAAAGTAAAACGATAATGACTGATTCCTCTTAGAATGGGAGAGAACAGAGTTGCCATGTCCAGCAAGAGTTATTTACGGGCTATTGAAAAACAAGAGTAAGACATTATTTTGCAAACCTTTTACAAACAGCGCTATCGAAAGTTGTATGTACGGCATGAAAAACATTGAGCTCTTAAAATAAAAATATAGTACGTGAGCTTAGATCATAGAACTGTTGTTTCTGTGATCTGTGTACGTGAGGGTAATATAGTCTTCCGGTTAATATTGTTACGCCGCGCTCAAATCAGCGCACTAGCGCCATCTAGTGTCAGGAACGAGAGCGAGGGGAGCTTTGCAGTAAATGGCATCACAAATCTTTCGACCGACAGCGCCACCCGAAGAACTAAGTTTCTGGAAAATCTACACTCGAATACTCGTTGCCTGGCGCGCATTTACCTGAATGTTCGGGACGCTTCTTTGCTAATTATATAAATAGGCGCTGCAAGATTCGGAGCGGAATTAAGTGAATTAGTGTGTTTAATTATTGGTGTAAAGTAAATTAAAGTGTTAATTTAGATAATTTTATCGGCAATTTTTACTGTCACGAACCTCAAGCTCGTAACAATTGGTGTCAGAAGTGGGATAAAATAATGCCGATTTTACCCAAGGAGGAAACGGAGGGTGTCCGTACCCGAAGTTAACGCCAGCAGGAGACGGACAAGACGAGATTTGGTGGTGCAACGCCGCAGATGTCTGAGGGCCAGCCGCCGGCCACGGAAGCCGGTCTGTCAGCAGCTTCTACGTCTGTGGCACCTGACTTAGGTGCTCTGATGGCCATGCTACAGGAGCAGCTGCAGCGCGGACGAGAGGAACAGGCCCGTCTGTTGAAAGAGCAGCAGGAGGAACAGGCTCGCCGACAGAAGGAACAGGCTCGCCGACAGGAGGAACAGGCTCGCCGACAGGAGGAACAGGCTCGCCGACAGGAGGAACAGGTCCGTCGGTTGGAAGAGCAGCTGCGGGGTGGACAGGATGAACAGGCCCGCCGACAAGAGGAACAGGCCCGTCGTTTAGAAGAGCAACTACAACGCGATAAGGAAGAGCAGATGCTCCTCATGAAGGACCTTCACGCTATCTTCAGAAAAGAGATATGGGAGGTGAAGGATAAGGTTGCTCAACATGACAACCGCCTGTCGGAGGCCGAAACCCGAATCGACCAAGTAAACAATCGGGTTGACAACGTAATGGCTGACGTGAAGAAAACGCTGGACGACCTCAACCTGGGGGATGGAACAACAGCTCCCGTAGTAGCTACTACACCTTCGCTACGTGGGTTCAAGGTGCCACCATTCGACGGGACTTCTTCCTGGTCAGCCTACAAAATCCAGTTCGAAGCTGTTATGAAGGCGAACGGCTGGAATAAAAATCAGGCCATGACTGCTCTCACACTAGGCCTGCGCGACCAGGCCTTAACAGTTCTGGAAGCTCTCGGTGCGGAAGTGAGTTATGAGCAACTCCTTGAGGCATTGGAGACGAGATATGGCGACGCTCACCTGGAACACGTCTTTCGTGCGCAGCTTAAAGATCGCGTGCAGCGCATCAACGAAAACCTGCAGCAGTGGGCTCTAGAGGTGGAGAAGCTGGTGCGAAAAGCATACCGGTCTGTACCTGCGCTCATTGAAGGGAACCTGGTGCAGACATTAATCGACGGCATCCGTGACCTGGAAGTCAGAGCTGCTGTGAGGCTCGGGCACCACGAGACGCTTAAGGACGCCTTGGCCCATGCACTGGAGGTAGAAGCCGTGCGGCAGGATCATCGTTCCCATCGCGTCAGGGAGGTTGCAGCAGTTACAGTTCGCGACCGCAACAGAGGATACAGCCCTAGGTGCTATGGCTGTGGGGAAAAGGGCCATCTTCGATCCAGCTGCCCTAAGCGAACCCTAGAAAGGGACGGTGAACGATCTCAGGAGGGTAGTGCGGCCAACAGCACCGCCCAGCAGCAGCAGGGAAACGAGTAAAAGCCAGAACTGCGGGGCGGGTGCTGGCTGATGTTAAAAGAGCCCCAAGGATCTCGATCTCACAAACCCATGATGGGAACAGTCTAATCATCAAGGGCGAGGTCAACGGAATGCCGTGTAAACTGACCATAGACACTGGAGCCTCTCGTACGGTTGTTTTTTTGTAGAAGATTAGTTAGTTAGTTAGTTCCCAACTTATAAGTCAGTTCCTTGGGGACTCCGCATACAACCTAGAACGCATTAATTTGGTAACAGCCACCGGTCAGCGTATACCCGTCCGTGGAGAGAAGGAGATGGAGTTGAAGCTAGGCAACGTGATCTACCTGCATAATGTCATCGTGGCTGATATAATGGATGACTGCATCCTAGGCTTAGACTTTATGAGGAATATATTAATGAAATGTGGACAGGAGGAACTTTTTATGGAAGGTGCGTTACCAGGGAACGTGTGGGCAAGCTCACCGTTGTGTACTTATGGAAAGGGTAAACAATGACCTTCCATGGAAAGTAGCTCGAACCTTGGTCAGGACCACTGACATCTCAGGAGTACGTGTGCTGAACCTTTGCGACCGGGAACAGATTATAGAAAAAGGCACACTGGTTGGTGCTTGTGAGGAAGTGGATTGGTTACGTCAGTGCCAATATATATCGAGTGGGACCCCCAGCAAGGATTCAGAAACGAGAGTGACCACTCTTTTGGAAGACTGTCGCAGTGTTCTGCCCCCGAACGAATTGGTCAAGGCGAAGAAGTTGTTACTCGAGTACGCCGATGTATTCTCATCAAACGATGCTGACATAGGAAAGACTGGTTTAGTTCAACACAAAATAAACACAGGTGAAGAGTTGCCTATCCGTCAGCGGCCAAGACGATTGCCGGTAGCACGTGAAAAGGAAGTGGAAACCATGATTAAGGGAATGGTGAAGGATGGTGTTATTGAACCTTCATCTAGTCCATGGTGTTCACCCGTGGTACTGGTAAAGAAGAAGGACGGCAGCTTGCGGTTTTGTGTTGACTACCGCCGTCTGAACGACGTTACTAAGAAGGATAGCTATCCCTTGCCAAGAATTGACGACACGCTGGACATGCTTACAGGAGTAAAGTGGTTTAGCACGCTGGACCTAAAAAGTGGCTACTGGCAAGTTGAAATTGACCCTAAGGACAAGGAGAAAACTGCGTTCTCGACGGGAAAGGGTCTGTGGCAATTTAAAGTAATGCCGTTTGGGTTGTGCAATGCTCCAGCAACGTTTGAAAGGCTGATGGAACTTGTACTTACCGGGCTAATTGGCGACGCCTGTCTGGTCTACTTGGATGACATCATCATCGTGGGCCGTACGTTTGAGGAACACCTTAAAAACTTGGAACGCGTGCTCATGAAGATTAAGAGTGCCAACCTCAAGTTGAGTCCGAAGAAATGTTCACTATTCAAACGGCAAGTCAACTTTTTGGGGTATGTAGTGTCGGAAGAAGGTATCCGCACGGATCCAGAGAAAATCGCAGCTGTAAAGAATTGGCCGGTTCCAAAAGACAAGACGCAGGTTAGAGCATTTTTGGGTTTGTGCTCCTATTACCGACATTTTGTGAAGAACTTTGCAGATATAGCCAAACCTCTGCATAAGCTAACCGAGGAGAAGCGACATTTCTGCTGGGATGAAAGTTGTAACATCGCATTCCAGGAGCTCAAGGACCGTCTGTGCAAGACACCTATTTTGGGATACCCTGATGTAAGCAAAGAGTTTATAGTTGACACAGACGCAAGTGATATAGGACTTGGCGGTTGTCTCAACGTAATGGTGTCCAAGAGGTCGTGATAGCGTACTTCAGCAATCGTTGTCAAAACCGGAAAGGAACTACTGTGTCACAAGACGCGAATTGCTAGCTGTGGTAAAGTCGTTGCAACATTTTAGCAAATATCTTCTGGGACGAAAATTTCACTTACGAACTGACCATGCTGCATTAAAATGGCTATTGCAGTTTAAAAACCCAGAAGGACAAGTTGCGAGGTGGATTGAACTACTGCAGGAATACGACTTTGAGATCGAACATCGCAGCGGGAAATCTCATGGCAACGCAGATGCATTGTCAAGAAGACGTTGTCCTGAAGATTGCAAACATTGTACTAGGCAAGAGAGTAAGGAAGTGGTATCCGTGAGGATGCTCAGGGCAGACCACCTCAGCAACGAGTGGAAGGACAGCTTACTACATGCACAGCAGGAAGATCCGGACATCAAGCCGATTCTGGAATGGATAAAGGCCAGTGCTCCCAAGCCCAAGTGGAGTGAAGTCTCAGCGATGAGTTCGACCACTGAAAGCTATTGGGCCCAGTGGGACAGCTTGCTGCTTCAGGATGGAGTTCTGTGTCGTAAATGGGAAAACGTTCGGGGAGACAGCTGTCATTTGCAAATGGTTGTCCCTAAAGCTAAAGTACCGGATGTTCTACAGCAGTACCATAATGATTGTTCAGGAGGCCATCTGGGAGTTAAACGAACTCCACTGAAGATCCGAGAACGGTTTTACTGGGTCCACTGTCGAAACGATGTCAAGGACTGGTGTCGCAAATGTACAAGTTGTGCGGCTGTAAAGGGACCTCAGACTCGTAGTAGAGGTGCATTGAAGTTGTACAATGTTGGTGCACCATGAGAAAGAATAGCCATTGACGTGGCGGGACCGTTTCCGGAGAGTGAAAGCGGTAACAAGTATTTCATGGTTGTGATGGATTACTTCACTAAGTGGCCAGAAGTCTTCGCCATTCCAAATCAAGAAGCTTCAACAGTTGCAGATAAACTAGTTCATGAAGTCTTCTGTCGTTTTGGAGTACCTTTAGAAATTCACAGCGATCAAGGAAGGAATTTCGAGTCTCAAATATTCCAGGAAACTTGCCGAGTTATGGGTACTCATAAAACAAGAACGACTTCTTATCACCCGCAATCTGATGGAATGGTGGAACGATTTAATCAGACATTGGAGAGGTACCTAGCAAAAGTTGTAGACAATCGGCAACGAGCTTGGGACAAGCACATACAACCGTTTTTGTTGTCATATCGAAGTTCTGTTCACGAAAGTACAGCAGTGACACCAGCTTTCGCAAACTTTGGAAGGGAATTACGGCTGCCTGCGGACCTGATCACCGGGATACCACCCGATGCCCCACGCAGTATAACCGATTATGCAAATGACTTGCGGAACAAAATGAATGACATTTATGAGCACGTCAGACAATCGGGCCAGCAAATGTCTGAGAAAATGAAAACCCGGTACGACCGCAAAATGTACAATAAAGGGTTCAACGAAGGTTCATTAGTGTGGTTGCATAATCCAGTCCGCAGCAAAGGGAAATCTCCTAAGCTTCAAGCTACATGGGACGGCCCGTACCGGATTGTGACCAGGATCAACGATGTAACCTACCGGATACAGAAAGGCGCAAGAGGGACTCCTAAGATCGTCCATGTGGATCGCCTAGCGCGTTATTATGGGGCCGATAATGCTCGGGACGAGCATGTCTTAGGAGGGGGCAGTGTTACGCCGCGCTCAAATCAGCGCACTAGCGCCATCTAGTGTCAGGAACGAGAGCGAGGGGAGCTTTGCAGTAAATGACATCACAAATCTTTCGACCGACAGCGCCACCCGAAGAACTAAGTTTCTGGAAAATCTACACTCGAATACTCGTTGCCTGGCGCGCATTTACCTGAATGTTCGGGACGCTTCTTTGCTAATTATATAAATAGGCGCTGCAAGATGCGATCGACAGAGTTGAACTCGGCGACACAAGCGAAGCTTCGGAGCGGAGTTAAGTGAATTAGTGTGTTTAATTATTAGTGTTTTAACTTTAATTTGTGTAAAGTAAATTAAAGTGTTAATTTAGGTAATTTTATCGGCAATTTTTATTGTTACGAACCTCAAGCTCGTAACAATATGATCACTTTTTTATAACTCAAAAACTACAGCCTTGTTTGAATACATGACTTTGTGATAAGATAGCTCTTCATCGGTCAATCAAATAATAAAGGATGAAATGGGTGTTGCTTTATTGACGCCCTTTTGACAGTTTATATACACACCCGCACAATTAGCGGAACAGAAAAAAAAGTGAGGCTATGAGATAATAACGCATATATTTGACGAAAATGTTATTAGACACAAAATAACAGATTGATTAACATCTTTTAACAACGACTTTGAAAAGTCTTCGTTATTTTTTATTGAAAAATAAAGAAATTTGAAATAAGTGAAATTTTTAGATGATTATGAACCATCACAAAAAGTAAGCATTAAATGATTTAACAACAAAATTAAAGCAAAATTAATAACGAGTGTTTCCCCTTCTTGCTCTGATTACGGTTTCCATTCGTCTGGGCATGCTACAGATTATGTTATCGATGATTTCTTGAGGCAACCGCTCCCACTCCTCAAGTAATGCCTTTCCAAGTTCATTCAGATTGTTGGGGGGTGGCATTCTGGATTTAACCCTTCTTTTTAGCAAGTCCCAGACATGCTCTATCGGATTCATATCGGGGGAATTTGCTGGTCACTGCATCACCGGTATACCTACGTGGCTCAGATATGCCTGTACCGATTGTGCTCTATGAGCACGAGCATTATCTTGCATTAGAATAAAGTCGTCACCAATAAATGGGGCAAATGGTACAACATGTTCTTCTAAAATGTCTCTGATGTATCGATCTGCTGTCGTGGTCCCTCCTGTGACTATCACTAACTCCGTGCGAGCTCCCAAACATAACCCTCCCCAAACCATAATCAAGCCGCCACCGTAAGCCACTGTGTGTTCAAAATTAGACTGTATGTGGCGTTCTCCTTTGCGTCTCCATATTCGCTGTCTCCCATCGATCTGTTTTAAAAGAACTCTGCACTCATCAGTAAAGAGAACCTGCTGCCATTCGTTCAAATCCCAATGACGATGTTCTCGCGCATAGCTTAATCGGTTTACGCGGTGACGTCTCTCAAGTTTTGGGCCTTTGGCAGGTATATACGACCCTAAACCAACTTCTTCAAATCTCCTGCGAACTGTACGCTCACTTACTCGTACTCCTCGAACGTCTTCCAGTTCATTTCGAGCTTGTACAGCCGTTAATCGCGTATTCCTACGAACTCCAAGTTGTAAAAAACTGTCATCTCGCCTCGATGTACATCTTTTTCTACCTTGACCCCTCCTCCTCACAAGAGAATTAGACGATCTATACCGCTGGATGCTGCGATGAATCGTTGATACTGGTCGACGAAGCCTTGAGGCAATCGATCTGCAGGTATGGCCATTTCTTCTCATTTCATCAGCCCTAATGATTTCCAGTTGTTAGTTAGATGTTAAGTCAGGCATAATAAAGAGCTTTTAATAAATAAAATTGCCTATAGAATAACAAATTTATAAAAAAACCATTAAGTGCAATTTTTCAAAAAAAATTACAATTACGTAGTTATTACTCGAACAAGTTGACAAAACGTATTGTTCGGGAAAATAAAACAAATGAATGAATAAAGTGTATGTCATCTAATTTTCTATTTTCAAATTTGACAATAAATTAAAAAAATATCATAACTGGCCAGTTCCTCAAGTAAAAGATTTTAAAATCCTGCTTTTTTTGTGTTCCGCTAATTGTGCCAGTGTGCATATTATAGTAAATATTTTAGCCGATTTTAGTATGGTGTAGTGCAGTTAGTTTTTTTAAGTATACTTTTCGAAGTGTTCCTAATTTTTGCAAAGCTTGTTTGCTATTTTTTTCTTAATGTATTAGTTATAGCATACGGCATTGTGTTTTTGCCTCTGTCCTCCTCCTAGTTTTGGTTTTATAGGGCGACAAATCTTGAGGTGATCATTTTACCCTCATGTACCTTGATATAAATGTCCGATATGCATACAAAGTGGAGTATACAAAAAAGGAGTAACGTAATAACTACAGAATGCTTTGATATTCGTCTAGATGACATTTGTCAAGATTCATGCTTATAGCTCTGTTACGAAATTGTGTGACAGTTTTGTTTAGTGAATATATTACTTATTCTTATGCTTTCGCTTGCAATCTGTTTACGCATTGTAATTCTTTTAGCATATAAAAAGTGTTTTTTTTAAATGATATGTCTTCTTTTAAATGAATATTATCTTACAGTCCACCTGTTAGCACCAGTTAGTGACTACTGCGGTCCATCTACACCTTCAGCCAGCTTCTAGCAAAGTACACCATACAGATGCGTTGTCACCTGCGAGGACTAAGATGTAATGCTATACAGTTGGCATATAAATGAATAACGTGCTTGTTTAATTAAGATTTAAGTCAGTGTTCGATTTTTTTTAACAATGATATGTCAGTGCTTGATTTTGAGTTGCTGCCGCTTGTGATCGCTAGAGCCAAGATATGCAGAGGTATGCGCACTGCAACAAACTAACTTAATAATGTTATTGTCAACAGCCCACTTGATAGTAAATGGCTATCGTGGCTCATGCACATCTGCAAGAACTTTAATAAATAAATCCATTGGTGCTTTTTCACCATTATTTTACGTTTCCAACATTTTAGGCCAGTAGTTATCCTAACTTACTACTACTACCCTTCAACTCGGAATAATGTCTGCTTGAGTGCAGCAGTAGGTAAGAAGGGGGTTATGTACCCAGACGGACCCTAGGAAAAAGGAGTTATTTGATTGAACTATAAGCTTATTTTTAACCGACTTCTAAAAAAGGAGGAAGTACTTGAATCGATTTATTTTTTTATGTTAACTCAGAACTTTTTTCTAGGTGAAGCGATTTTGATCATTCTTTTTTTATTTGAAAGCTTCTCATGCAGGTGGTAAAATTAGGATGTTTTTTAATTTCACTAGCCTCACGTATCATCCTTGGTAGGAATCGGTGTTCTTTCACGAGGATTTGTGGTCTATCAAATCTGATATAATGGTTGGGGCCGTCTAGGATATGATCACAAACTGCAGACTTCCCGGAACGTTGATCCTTCACATCAGCTATATGTTCTTTTACGCGGGAAAGAACGAGATTTGATAGACCACAAATCCTCGCGAAAGAACACCGATTCCTACCAAGGATGATACGTGAGGCTATTGAAATTAAAAAATATCCTAATTACACATAAACAATAATTAAAAAAGCTGAAGGTACTCCGGGTTTAACAATGACATCGGGACGTCAGTCACCTCAGTCCCCCGTGACCATGGGTGCTGGAAAGCACCCGAAACGTCGGGAATTAAAAATAAAAATAGTTAAAAGTATAATTAAACGCGATAACATCCGTAAAAGTAGTTTTTATCATTGTTTTTTTTTTTCACAACATGCGGCTTATCTGCCATGATTTATTTTAACTTTCGGATTCATATTAGTAGTGAAAATATACATATTGTATAGAGCATCGTTAAAGATATCAATTGTTGCGTGAATGATATATATTTCACGTTTGTATTTGCTAATAAAAGTTTCTTTATTTTACTACTATTTTAACCGCATATCTCTGTTAGCGGTTCAAGTATTTTGAGTACGCTAATTTAGAAACTCCTTACCGGAACTCACAGTACGCTGTCGCTAAGGATATAAGCACGAATACTTTGTTGAAATCTTATGTCGTATGTATCCCTTAAATGTATTCGTCATATATGCGTATGTATATGGATGTGGAGAAGGCGAGAGAGGTTTGTCAGGATCGTGCCAAATGGAAGTCTGTAGTCTCTGCCTACCCCTCTGGGTGACCGGCGTGAGTGTTTATGTTATGTTATGTTACAAGTACTTACAAGTAACTTCCTTTTATTTTTGATATTTTAATTACTTTTTACAAATTTTAATGACAATAGTGCATAACTCTGAAAGATGAAAAAAGAAAATGCTTTGACTCTCGACTATAAATAATATAGTTAATCACTACGTTTTACTCGGCTTTTTATTAGGTTACTGTAAGCGAATTTGCGAAAATATATAATTGTTATTTCGAGAATAGATTTTATTTCAAACTCGATAAATCTAAAAACTTCTTATGTCTCAGAATTTTGCTACTTTCCATTTATTTTTCATGATTAGAGTCAAGTATCATCTCACGGTTCCAGAAGTTTAATCAATGGCACCTAACGACTTACACATATGAGATAAATGACTGTAATTCCACTTCAGTTGATATTACAATAATTAATTTACTGTCACTGTTATAAATTTATTGAATATTTATATCGTTTCAATTTGTAGTTTGCTTTCAATATCTTTTCAATAAAAATCTTCTGCTTATACTTAATTTCAGCTCTCAGTTTAATGTACTTTTTATTTATACTTTGACTTTTGGGATCGTTTGGCAAAAAATGTGTAAGAAAGATAATATTTACCGTACCGTGAACAGGCTAATTTGCAGTTCATTGTTTGCCAACCTTTTAATGATTCTATGATTACATAATTGTACGGCGTTTTTTTGTTTTTGATAAACGATTTTAGTAAGAGCTATTCTAAAATGATGTACGTCTCTTCTGTATGATCACGAACTCTACCGTGTGCAGTAATAGGAGTAACAGGGTATAATTATGTTAATGCTATGCTTTCTAATTGTACGAAGTCTATATGGTAAGAAAAAATATGATACAAGTACATAGTGTTTGTATATTCCATATTATTATTATTAAAAAATTAACACTATTAATTCTAAATTGTAATTAATTTTATATTGAATTTGTTATTCAATATCATCATCTACTTTTGAATTTAGGTCTCCCTCAAGGAGTTCTACAAAAGTTATTAATTTTGTAATTAATTTGAAATGTTTAAATGCAAAATGTTTAATTTTTCACCTAGAAATATTATGTACATCTAGATCTAAATGATATTATTACAAAATATTTCCATAATCTATTTTGCTACTACTATTTTTTTAACTATTCTTAAAAACCTAATTTTTTAATAAGCCATATTTTAGTTTTGTGTTGTCCAGTTTCAATCTATAATTATAAATTATGTGATTTAAAAATATAACTAAGCCCGTTTTTTAATGTTATTTATTATAAGAACAATGTAATTTAAAAATTAAATTTATTTCAATCCACTTTACAAAGAGAAAAGTCTATGAAGGAAAATAACGTATGCTAACATAGTGAACTTAGTGCGGTTCAGACGCTTCTTAAAATACTGAAGATCTTTTAAATGAGCAAACTTTATAACAGTCGGTATTTTCTCGTCTTTTATAAGTAGTTATAGAATCTGTTTACATAATTTATTGTTTGTTTCTTAAACATACCCGTATACGCGCTGATACCGACTGAAAAAGAAACTTGCGGTTGGCAGTCTATGGGGGAGACCTAGTTTCAACAGTGGGCCTTCGATGGGCTGTAGTGAAGGAATGTGGAGTTATCGAAAACATAAGGTCATAGCCACTGTGGTGTATGTTACTGATTAAGAGCGTAATGTTTCACAGCTGGCCACAGGCCTCTTCTCTTTTTTTTATAGGATAAGGTGACAAACGAGCACACAGTCCACCTGATGATAAGCGGTTGCTGTGGCCCATAGTCATCTACATCTATCCTCGATTACGAATCAAAATGTAGATAAGTTGTCACTCGTGAGGACTAAAATGCCTTATTTCTAGTAAAAAGGTTCTCCATCTCTACACCCAACACACGAAACATAGCAGCATTAAGCATTTTTCCCGGTCGAGCCGACCCATTCGTGCTACAACTATACTACTAATATAACTGCAGCATGGCTCTACCACGTATAAATTTTGAAGCAATTTAGCCCGCCGCGCATTTTCAGTGGGTATTACCGGTACTCACATGTCCTTGAAATATTCTATTTTACCTATTTCTCAGAATATGGCCCGTTCCGTACGGCGTTTAAACTAGTAAGCTGATTTATATGACTAAGCCATACATATGAATGTATTAATTTTAGCGATACATTTTGCTCTCGAAATCTACTGCTCGATAATATTTAACCTTTAATCACGGTTGTTTACGTTTGTTGTTGTGTACTTTAATGTCGGTCTATTGGGACTCCATGTTTGCCAGATTTTACGTGGCAGAACCATGCTGCAGCTATATTAGTAGTAAAGTTGTAGCACAAATGTGTCGGTTCATACGGGGTAGGACCATGCTCTTACAGAATACGAGCGTAAAAAAGCAGCCTAACGCTGCTGCGTTTCGTATGGTGAGTATAGAGAAACCGAAATGCCTTTTTACTGGAAACGAGGCATTCCGTGTTAGTCCTCACGGGTAACAACGCATCTGCATTTTGATTCGTAGTCGAAGATAGATGTAGATGTCTATGGGTCACAGCAACCACTTACCATCCAGAGGATTGTGTGCTCGTTTGTCATTGTTATCTTAAAGAATCAGTCCGTAAGATTTCACTGCTGGACGTAGCCCTCATCACTTGTAGGAAGATAGGGTAGGAATTGGCCTTAATTTTTACGCTTTGCAAGTGGTTACGATTTTTTAAAACTACAAAAAAATTACTGTCATTTGCCATACGTTAGAATTGGTTACTAATTTAATTTCCGCATTAGACTACGGCGCATATAATTCAAAAAAATATGTTTCAATTTAATCAGCATCAGTGTTTACTACACTATGTTTTTGTTGTCAACGAGTCTAATTGTTGGTTATCGAAGCATACAGTTCCAGTTCTCACGTTGCCAGATTTCACTTGCACATTGTCTCATAACAACTTTTTATTAGGCGTGCTCACGATATTCCCATCATAGTCAATTATTTTCAATTCTAACAATGTTACATTATTACCCTCTCAATTTTCCATATTCATACTTAAATATTATTAAGTAGTTTATTATAATTTAAAAGTAAATTTAAGTAACTTGTTAACCAGCACTACACACTGTATTATTGTGTACATTTATATATAACTAGCTTACCAGGCAAACGTTGTTCTGCCCTTTTCGACGACCCTTTTTCATGTCCTATTAAAAATCCTTAAATTCACAAAAAATGTGGGTCACTCATGGGCAAAAAACTATACTATCTCTCAAGTTAGACCAAACTGCACACGGTGTGCAAATTTGATTAAAATCGGTTAAGTAGTGTAGGAGTCCATCGCGGATATATTAAGAAGGTTATACTTTTATCACTCCCTAAAACTGTTTTATATTTTTATAATAAACTAGCGATCTGCCCGGGATAACACGGGTGATTACTGGATCTCGACAGCAGCGTTACCTACCGGATATAATTGGGAATCTAAACCCTCCACTCAAATGCACACAAAAAAGTTTCATTAAAATCGTTCGAGCCGTTTTCGAGATTTAGCGATATTACCGAATAGATAGGGATAGAAATTATTAATTTTTTTTACTATTAAATTAATTGCCAGTGGTATAAAACTCTTGTACTTTAAAGTTAAGTAACTAGCACAAGAATTTGCAGGGGCTATTAATATTTCCTTATTATATAGCGCAATGCGATATAGGCCGTTGAATCAAGTACAATTTTTCCAAAGCAGTCAGTCATGATATGCCTTCCCTCTCATTTTTGTAAAATATACGAGTAGCTCAGATTATGTTTGCGTTAATTGTATCTATAAGGCATCAACAAGATTTTCCTCGTCAAAGTCGGAAAAGAGTTACTATGGGTTTACCTGTGATAATAATTTAAAGTACACTTCGCCAACCGACCGGTACTAGGCTGCCACTCGAGAACCTTTTTTTCCCATTGGTTGCCGGTTCTTCGAGCTATATGGCCGGCCTATTGCCACTTCAGCTTACTAATCCATTGGGTTATGTCGGTTAATCTGAATTATAATAATCGTAAAAAAATGCTCCTTACTAGCACTAACATTTATACTTTTACTTTTTCATGACTGAATTTTAATGATGTAAAAATTTTTTTCGAAGAATTTTATATTTTTGTTTTTTATTATAATGGATTTCCGCAAAGTAACGCCTGATTCTATCAATTATAGTAAAATTCCATCAATTCTTTTGTAATCTACGGGTAAACTATTTATTAATCTGTGTCTACGGTAAATTTTGCACATAGTCCTGTTTTTATATTTAAGCAAACGTGATGATCGAAAGGATAAAAAGGTAAAAATAACGGGTCTAAATAAGCATTCTTTTGCACGAGTGGTTTGCTTTAACCTCCAATTTTAAAAAACTAAAAGTATAGCAAGCAATTTTGCAATACGATTGCGCAACGTGACTTTCAAAGTTTACCTGAGAATTATTCGCGCAAACGTTCCAACCTACTGGCTGTGTCATGGAGACACAGACAGAATATTATTCAGTACTAACTGTGCCCGGCTTACATTGCAATGCCTCTTTTCTCGTCCGTGACCTTAGAGTGCACGCGTACAATATCTCACTAAAGTTTCGTCGTAATCGGATAAACACACACAAACGAATATTATTTTTGTCAGAGAAATTCGTGTGCGCCACACACAACTACTCGCCAAAGTTTCCTCGTAACCGAATGAATGGTATAAGAACTTATGTAGGACAAACAAAGATATCTTCAATTTATAAATATAGATAGAGATTATTTTTTCTTTTTTTAATAATTTGAAATAAAAAACAATAAAATTAAGAAACTTTTTTGTTAAGAAATTAAAAAGCCTAAATGAAGGAAAAAAAGTGTATTAATGAAAATGATATGTAGAATTATTGTTTCAATCTCTTTATTAAATACACCCACGGTTTTCTATTTCCTTTCAAGGGATGCCTGTCTTCTCATTTTAGTAAAATATCATCATCAATAAGATTTGCCTCGTCGACGTCAGAAAAGAGTTACTAACTATGGGTTTACCTGTGGTAACAATGTAATGTAAACTTCGTCTGCCGACCGGTACTGGGCTGCCACTCGAGAACATTTCTTTTCTATCGGTTGTCGATTCTTCAAGCTATATGGCCGGCCTATTGCCACTTCAGCTTACTAATCCGTTTGGTTATGTCGGTTGGAGTTATATGTCGTTATTTCTAAGTTCATCCCGCAGAGAAACCCCGAGCACAGCCCTCTCCATAGCTCGCTAAGCTACCTGAGCTTCCTCATAAGGACCATGTCTCAGATCCATAAGCCGTAATCAAACTCAAAATCTGACATATGAAATGATTAATTCGCCTTGAAATGACAAATCAAACGCTATCAAACCACAAGATCTTTCAAGTTTTTATTTTTGTCGATTCCTATATGTCACACACCCCGATGAAGCTGTAAAACGAACTGGCTAGCAAATGTCTTATTTTAGGTGATGATATTTAATTATTAAGTTTATAAGCATGTATACGCACTATATATATGTAAGTTTGCAATACAACCAGTGCATGTTGCCAGTGATTACCTATGGATCTGAAACTAGCGTTACCTTACGCTTCGCCTGGATCCAGGTTAAGTTCTGTGTTGGTTTATTTAGATTTAAAATAATTGTATTTATTGTTTCAATTTTTTTTTAAACTAAGTTTTTCGGAATAAATACAGCCTATACCTCTGGCATTGCTATCTATCTGCTGCTGAAATTTCATTGCAATCGGTTCATGTAATTTAGCCCGGACGGACAGGCAGACGGACAAACGAACATTTTTAATTATTCATGTTGTTAATGGCATGAAAATAGCCGTTATAACGCGGTAAAGCCAAGTTGCCGCTATATTGTGGTTTCAGGTATAGTATGGATGATAAAGCATCTGGATTTTGTCTCATAATCGAGGATAGATGTAGATGTCTATGGGCGACATCCATTTACCTATGTCTATTTGTCCATTTATGGACTGTGTGCCCGTTTGTCACATATTTTTAAAGAAATTCGTGTTACAGCCTTTATAAGTTGTAGCGTGACTCTACCACGTAAACATGCTGTATCATGTCGATTAGCTAATGGACTATCTTTTAAATATGTTCTTCTTCTTATATAAATATAAATCTATTATGGAACCTATTTCCGTTTCTATAAATAAGAAAATAGAATTGACATGATCTAACTAACAACACTTATTTTGTTTATTAGTAGTTAAAAGTAAATATCATATAAGTATTGAGTTTTATAAAATTGCTTACTGACCTGTTTTATAACTTAAATTGAGATAATAAAATAGATAAGATTTAAACATATTAACTTTTGCATCGCAATATATTTATGAAGATGTAATGTATGTACATAAAAACATAAATAGCTTTTATAAGAATAAAGATGTTCATTTCAGTTCAGTTCAACGCTAGGAACAAACGTAACCTTGTAATACCAGTTACTAGACTCAACAGAATTAGTACTTAATTCATTTATGGGGCAATGTATACGCTTTTACTACAAAACCCCAGAAAATGTACAAATATTGTCATTAAACAAGTTTAAATGTTTTATTGAAGAAAAATTGTACAAAAAGAGTTATTATAATATAAAAGAATACATAAATGAAAATAACCTCTGGGAATGAGGTGATCGTCACCATGCTGGTTCTATAAAAATTAATTCAAAGATTGTACAAAATTAATTTATTGTAAATTAAAGTCCCGCTGGGTTTCTTGCTAGTTCTTCCCAGGACAGAGGTTTTTTTCGAACCAGTAGTAAATAAAAAAAGACTTTCAATGAATTTTAAAGTGTCTATTATGCAATAATCTATATTGAATAAAATCATTCATTTTATTTAATTTCATGTATTAGAGTACTTTGCTTACTGACCTGTTAAGTATATAATAGGCATGACTTTAACATAGAAAACGAACGTAATTTTTAGTTAATTGAGATTTATGTAGGCGGATGTAAGCTGCGATGTATAATTACCCTAAAAGGTGTAAGGCAAGGTGATGATCGTGACCACTCTCGACCGTAATTTGGAAGAGATTAATATTCTCTATATGGTTATATGGTACCTACTTACATTAAAAAAATTAAATTGGCAATTGACGGATGACAGCCTGCTGTAATAAAATCTAAAACGTCATCATCGACTTTATACTATATATATATATATATATATATATATATATATATATATATATATATATATATATATATATATATAATTGGTACGATCCTGACCCACCTCTCTCGCCTCCTTTACATCCATATACTTACGACATACCTGCGTCGGTTAAGGGTACTCCTAATCTGGTCAATCTTCAATATATTGCCAATTTGGTCGATAAACTTTCTTCAAGGCTCCGAATCTGCCGTTCACTTCTGCAACATGCATGCCAAGAAATAATTTAAGTTTTTTATGTATAGTTACTTAATAATTTAATTAAGCGTATTTAAGATTAATTATGATAGTTACAAGATGTGTAACATATATAAAAAAACAATTAACTAGTTGTCAAAGGTTTGTATTTTTGAATTAGGCAAAAATGACCGAGGTCAACTCGTATTCACGGCTTTAATGTAAATAAGTTAAATAAAAAACCTTGTCTTGGGATTACGTGAAGGGGCGGCATCGCTGCGTCTTAGAAGCAAGAGCGGACGTTTGGCCGGTGCTGTCAGCAGTCTCATACCGTAACCCGCTCGGATCGCGCGCAGCGCGCACTTTCGCTATCGAACGCCTCGTACTTCCGCCGTTTCCTTACTTCCGACTTGCGGGTTAGAAGGCTACAAGGGTTGTTGTACCCGAGGGAGTTATAAGTCTGCCACTTATATACTTAATTATTAGCTTCTACGATTCTTCTTCTTAATTTTGACAGTTATTATTAAATAATAATCAGACCCTTCCTAATCTTCGATAAGCTGTTTGTTTACAAACATTTAACTATATAGTACATTAAATAGTTAGTGGATTTACTTATTATAGTGTCAGGTGTTTCCAGATTTAGAACTGGAAAACGTAAACTTCCTCTGAATATTCTTAAATTCAGTCTGTTTTAGAGACCAAGTGTTCATCCTCGTACTGATAGGAGTGGACGTTGTGTTGATTATACAAACAGGAGTACCAAGGTCAATTCATTGGTGCAATATTTTATAGTAACTGCTACGCCAAAAGCAAGTGTCAAACTTGTGTCCTCGAGTGGTCCTTTTCCATTGAGTGTAACTGTGCAAGTGTAAAGCGTCTACTATGTTGGTGATCCTGGCCTTCATTGGTGTCCGATTTGCTCTCCATGTGTCCAGGCAGAGTGCCCGCTCTCTTGCGGATGAGTGCTACACCAGAAAGTAAATACCTTTGTTTATATTATTTACACTAACCCGTTACATGTGGTACGTTCATACTCTACTTACATTTCTCATTGCGATAGGTACATAATTATATAATATAAGGGACCATTTTTTTTCATTAATTCAAAGAGATTTTTTAAGTAAACGACTGTTGAAAAAACATTGTAAAGTTAGGATACGGACCGTTCGTCGGCCGGTTTAAGTTACATCTTAAATTTTGGCTACTACTATTGAATATGTCTCTCTGAAACAAGAGCTTCGAACAAGCTTTTCATCTAAAATTTCCATGTTTTGTCTATACAAATTTCATGGTAGTAGATAATTTATAAATCTGACGGTTCCGTAAAGTTTATTTTTAAGGGTTTTTACTTAAAGTTACATACAATATTTTCCAACTGAATTCATGTTTTCTTTATACCCAAATCATTTTAATTAATTTCTAAATTGGTTTTATATTATTGAAGTATATATATATATATATATATATATATATATATATATATATATATATATATATATATATATACTACATATTTTATATTTAAAGGCTTTAATTCAATAATTTAAAGTTGATAACAATTTATAGCAAAATCAAATACAAAATAAAAATATACTACAAAAGTTTTACTCGAGAGTGTATTGCATATGTGACCGAATAATGGTAGACGATCTGAACCAAATTGCACAGTGTGAATGAGGTGCAACAATAATAGTGTGAGAATCAGCTTTAACTTTTAGTACGGACGATTATTCGAAGTAACGCATTGCAGCTAGCAAATTCTTGGAAAGCCCTATATCAAGCTTGTGAAGACGACGATATTGATGAAAATACAAATAAAGAACGTTCAGTCTAGAAATACAAATTTACTGCCGTAGCCATTATTGTGACAATCTATCGAACATTTATTAATATGCGTCTTGTTTAGTTGATATTTGCATTAAAAACTTCATCTTTCTTTTCCACGCTAAGGGTTGGTATTTTATTGAAAATTTATACCACCCCTAAATATAACTGAATGAATAAAAAAAAACATTAAAGTCAGTTCACAATTGACGAAGATATGTGTAACATAACATACATACAAAAAAGGATGTGCAGTCAAGTTGTGAACCTCCTCCTTTTTGAATTCGGCTAAAAATTGAGAATAAATATAAACTGATTGCATTTAAGTTATTAAAAAAAGAAATCATTTGGTACATTGAATTTGGTTTGAAAAAATGAAATCAACAACTTATTTTTTTATTTCATTTTGTACTAAATTAATTTAATATACCAAATTTTTTCGTATTCATACTCCTAAATTGTCATCTGATTCTGAATTATGTTCAAAATTCCAAGTCCCATCGGGAAGTGCTTGAAATTCGAGTCGCAAAATACCATCTGGAACGGCAGACAGTCAGACCAACAACAAAGTGACTAAAAACGTGGTAAAATGAAAGTAAAAAGTCAAAATATACATAATGCTCGAGTTGGATGTGGCATAAAAATTTTGAGAGTAAAATTAATGACGCAGAAATGCGGTCATTGAGAACCATGTTAGGTGTAACGTTGAATGTGGGAAATTGTGTGATAAGAGGAAAGTTTAATTTGCAAAAAAATTACCAGCATTGACATCGACATTTGGACACGTAGAAATAATGAACGGGGGAAGTGTTACAAAGCAAGTATATGCTGCTAAAGTGAGAGCACGTGACACCCTAGACAGAAGTTTATCGGCCAAATTGGCGATACATTACAGATGAACTGAAATAACGGTAACCTTAACCGACGAGTATATATACAACATGTAACATAATTAACGCACTTTGAGAAAGTAGTTTGTTCAGAATCGTTTACTGAATCGATTCCTATCATTTTTAATATAGGTAATTTTTTTATCCCGAAATAATTGAAACTACGTAAATTACAGTCACACTAAATCTGTACAATCAAAACAAACTGAAATGGACCGTAACTTAAGGCAATAAGACTTTTAAGAGTGCAGTTATATTTGTATTATTACTAATTCTGTCGTTCATAAAAATACAGAAAAATGAACTTTATTTCAAGCACATTAAAATCTTTGCGTTCGTGGATTTGTACCGTGACCACAACATTCTTCCGGAATTAGTATAACTAATTTGATAAATAATCAGTGCATACAAATGTTTATCTAAAAATTCGGTGTATGTATTATGATTATAACATAATATACTAATTGGGGTGTCTGAGGGTGTGCGTTAATTATGTTACATATTGTGTGTATATATATATTAAAGAAGCGACAATGGTTCAGAATCATGTCAAATGGAAGTCCGAAGTCTCTGCCTACCCCTCTGTGTGACAACCGTAATAAAAATTATTAAAAATATAGTTACAGATAAAACATGAAATTAATTTTTGCGTATACTTTTCTAAAACACTATACGGTTAAAACCCGCTTCGCATTGACACACAAACATATTTTAATCGTATAATTTTCAAATTATTTATTTCGCCGCGTTCATACGTAAACTTGAAAAGTAGGTTTCTTGTATACTATGGCTAGATTTAAGTAATTTAAGTCGATCTACTTAGTTCGTTAAGATCTAGACTGTTACAATACTTAAATTTAAGAAATGCAGTGCAGAAATGCGGAGAGCTCGTTCTTATATTTTTTTATTAGAGGTCCCGGGTTCAAGTGTCGGGTTGGTTTTTTAGACCGGAGTCAGGAAGTTGGCGTTGTGTTAGCCCCGTACCTAAAAAGCACGTAGACGTTGGTCCTGTGCCTGATCTCATTCGTGTTAGATTGCCGTCGCATCGCACTATGAGAGAATGCACCAGTGCTTGAGCACGCACTGAAACCAAGTCCTGCACAGATGCCTAATCTCCTTTGAGACTGGAGGTTTGATCGAAATTCGGTCTGGAGGATATTATTATTGTGACTGCAGCACGAGTCGGTTAGCTCAAACGGGTAAGGACCATACTCTCACAGAATACCAGCGTAAATTTGCATATTACTGCTTTGTTTGTCCTATTACAAAATGTGGCTTGATAGTCTAGGGTTTAAACTTTAAACTAACATTTAAGATTATTTCTAATTAAGTTCCTTAGATTCGACGCCACTGTGGTGGACTTGTAATATTCTTAGTGTTAAGTTTAGGATAAGTTTTCGCGTATAGAGACTGGTAGACAAAAAATATATTGAAATAATACTAGTTTTAACGGAATTTATCGCGTATATTTAACCTTTTTTACCCGACGTTTCGAGAGCTTTACAGCACCCATGGTCACGGGAAGGACTGAGATGTTCAACGTCCAGCTGTCATAGTTAACCGCGGTTACCATAGATTAAAATTTTAACTTTTGTTCCGATCTACACAGTATGGGCTTATGGTATCATGGAGTCTTGCAGTTGTATGCTTGGGTTGGGATTTAATTTTATTTATTATAGGATCCCAAGCAGATGGTAGCACCCAGCCATCTTCTCTATTGAAATTAGGATGTTTTTTGATTTCAATAGCCTCGCGAATCATCCTTGGAAGGAATCGGTGTTCTTTAGCGAGGATTTGTGGTCTATCAAATCTGATGTAATGACGGGGGCGATCTTGTACATGTTCACAGACTGCAGACTTCCCGGAGCGTCGATTCTTCACATCAGCTATATGTTCTTTGACGCGGGTTTTAATTGATCTTTTAGTTTGTCCTATGTAGGAGAGACCACATTCACAATCAAGCTTGTACACTCCTGCATCTTGCAGAGGGACGTTACACTTGACTGATGGTAAAAACTGACCAATCTTCTTCGGCGGCTTGAAGTATGTTTTGATGGAAGCGCGCTTCAAGATGTAGCCAATCTTGTCAGTGACTCCTCTAACATATGGCAGTACAGCAGGTACACGCTCGACTGTGGCCGGCTTCACTCGTTCTCTGTGACGTAGGCATGGGACCCGAAGCTTGTTGTCATGCAAAACTTGCTTGACATGTTGGAGCTCGGCAGCCAGGTGTTTACTGTCACAGATCCCTCGTGCTCTCTGAAACAAAGATTTACCCACGGTAGCTAACTGTGAAGGATGGTGGTGAGAATCACCGTTTAAATATCTATCTGTATGGGTCTTTTTTCTATACACAGTATGGCTCAAGGTGTTATCAGGATTCCGAATTACTAACACATCTAGAAAAGCTAAGGAATTGTTTGCCTCTAACTCCATTGTGAACTGAATTTTAGAATTTATTGAGTTGAGATGGTCTAAAAATGCAGTTACTTTATCTAAAGGTAGAATTGTGAAAGTGTCGTCTACGTACCGCTTGTAGAATCTTGGATTTATGGGAGAAGTAAGCAGGGCTTTCTCCTCAAAGTCTTCCATGAATATGTCGGCGACAATGGGAGATACAGGTGAGCCCATCGCCACACCATCTATTTGCTTGTAGAACTCCTCCTTCCACAATAGGTAGCCAGATGTAAGGCAGTGTCTGAGTAATACTGCATATTCTGCGGGCATGTTGTTTTCTTCCAGCCTTCTAGTTACAATTGAGATGCAGTCTTCCACAGGTAAGCATGTAAACAATGACTGCACATCAAAACTGACCATAGTTTCATTGTCTGCCAGACGTAGGTCTTTAATCTCGCTGACAAAATGGTAGGAATCCTTTATGTGTGCTCTTGTTTGTCCCCTGAGCGGTGAGAGTATTTTCGCTAAGTGTTGAGCCAATCTGTAAGTTGGTGAATCGATTTGGCTCACTATGGGGCATAATGGAGCATTGGGCTTGTGTATTTTTGGTAACCCATACAACTTATGTGATTTAGGGCACGTAGGTATTATCCATTTTACGTCCAGATTTAATTTTTCGGAGTGTTTCTTTATGAGGTCACTAGTTGTTTTTAGTGTGCTATTTGTTGGGTCGTTTTTAACCTTTTTATAAGTACTTACATCCGACAAAAGTTCTTGTATTTTAGAATTATAATCTGACGTATCCATGACCACCGTGGCGTTTCCCTTATCTGCGCGGAGAATCGTAAGTTCTGGTTTATTGCGTAGGTTCTTTAACGCTATAAATTCGTCTCTGGGAAGATTCGGTTTAGGCACTGAACATCGACGTAACATAGACGAAATGTCTTGACGTATCGCCTCCAAATCTTCTTTCCGCATATTGTTTTTAAATAAACAGTCCTCGACACTACAGATAATTTCTTCGTACTGTAATCTGCTAGGAGTTATAGCATAGTTTAGTTTAGTCCTTTGGATAAAACCTTTATTGTTGCATCATCCAGTGTTTGTTTTGACAGATTATAGAACGCGATTAATCTATGATCTGTGTTTGTCAATGGTTGCTTTTGGTTCTGGCATTGATTCGGATGTTTGACATTTGATTTGGCCGTTAATTTTTGATATTTTTCTATATGTTTGTTTTTGCATTCGTTATATTTACTAATTTCGCGTTTATTTAATGTTTCCATGCAAAAATTATAATCAAACGTCGTTAAAACTTTCTTTAATTCACTGGATGATGTGTCTATGGATTTATTTATGTCATATAGATCGGAGCGTTTTTGTTGGATTACCGCCCGTAACAACTTTTTACTTGCCTGATTTAAGATCTTAGCGCTTCCTCGAATGTCCTTTTTGGTGGATATTTTGACACACGTAGGAATGAGATTATGGTCTCGACATCTCTTCAAGAAATTTAAGGCTGTTAGATATCTTGCGCGCTTAGTCTTTAGATCTTCTAATCGGCGTATTTTATTTGCAATTACCAGTCCGTACTGGTTTACATAATGATTTCTTATATTTACGCGAACACTACACATTGAAATAATACTAGTTTTAACGGAATTTATCGCGTATATTTAACTTTTTTACCCGACGTTTCGAGAGCTTTACAGCACCCATGGTCACGGGAAGGGCTGAGATGTTCAACGTCCAGCTGTCATAGTTAACCGCGGTTACCATAGATTAAAATTTTAACTTTTGTTCCGATCTACACAGTATGAGCTTATGGTATCATGGAGTCTTGCAGTTGTATGCTTGGGTTGGGATTTAATTTTATTTATTATAGGATCCCAAGCAGATGGTAGCACCCAGCCATCTTCTCTATTGAAATTAGGATGTTTTTTGATTTCAATAGCCTCGCGAATCATCCTTGGAAGGAATCGGTGTTCTTTAGCGAGGATTTGTGGTCTATCAAATCTGATGTAATGACGGGGGCGATCTTGTACATGTTCACAGACTGCAGACTTCCCGGAGCGTCGATTCTTCACATCAGCTATATGTTCTTTGACGCGGGTTTTAATTGATCTTTTAGTTTGTCCTATGTAGGAGAGACCACATTCACAATCAAGCTTGTACACTCCTGCATCTTGCAGAGGGACGTTACACTTGACTGATGGTAAAAACTGACCAATCTTCTTCGGCGGCTTGAAGTATGTTTTGATGGAAGCGCGCTTCAAGATGTAGCCAATCTTGTCAGTGACTCCTCTAACATATGGCAGTACAGCAGGTACACGCTCGACTGTGGCCGGCTTCACTCGTTCTCTGTGACGTAGGCATGGGACCCGAAGCTTGTTGTCATGCAAAACTTGCTTGACATGTTGGAGCTCGGCAGCCAGGTGTTTACTGTCACAGATCCCTCGTGCTCTCTGAAACAAAGATTTACCCACGGTAGCTAACTGTGAAGGATGGTGGTGAGAATCACCGTTTAAATATCTATCTGCATGGGTCTTTTTTCTATACACAGTATGGCTCAAGGTGTTATCAGGATTCCGAATTACTAACACATCTAGAAAAGCTAAGGAATTGTTTGCCTATAACTCCATTGTGAACTGAATTTTAGAATTTATTGAGTTGAGATGGTCTAAAAATGCAGTTACTTTATCTAAAGGTAGAATTGTGAAAGTGTCGTCTACGTACCGCTTGTAGAATCTTGGATTTATGGGAGAAGTAAGCAGGGCTTTCTCCTCAAAGTCTTCCATGAATATGTCGGCGACAATGGGAGATACAGGTGAGCCCATCGCCACACCATCTATTTGCTTGTAGAACTCCTCCTTCCACAATAGGTAGCCAGATGTAAGGCAGTGTCTGAGTAATGCTGCATATTCTGCGGGCATGTTGTTTTCTTCCAGCCTTCTAGTTACAATTGAGATGCAGTCTTCCACAGGTAAGCATGTAAACAATGACTGCACATCAAAACTGACCGTAGTTTCATTGTCTGCCAGACGTAGGTCTTTAATCTCGCTGACAAAATGGTAGGAATCCTTTATGTGTGCTCTTGTTTGTCCCCTGAGCGGTGAGAGTATTTTCGCTAAGTGTTGAGCCAATCTGTAAGTTGGTGAATCGATTTGGCTCACTATGGGGCGTAATGGAGCATTGGGCTTGTGTATTTTTGGTAACCCATACAACTTTGGTGATTTAGGGCACGTAGGTATTATCCATTTTACGTCCAGATTTAATTTTTCGGAGTGTTTCTTTATGAGGTCACTAGTTGTTTTTAGTGTGCTATTTGTTGGGTCGTTTTTAACCTTTTTATAAGTACTTACATCCGACAAAAGTTCTTGTATTTTAGAATTATAATCTGACGTATCCATGACCACCGTGGCGTTTCCCTTATCTGCGCGGAGAATCGTAAGTTCTGGTTTATTGCGTAGGTTCTTTAACGCTATAAATTCGTCTCTGGGAAGATTCGGTTTAGGCACTGAACATCGACGTAACATAGACGAAATGTCTTGACGTATCGCCTCCAAATCTTCTTTCCGCATATTGTTTTTAAATAAACAGTCCTCGACACTACAGATAATTTCTTCGTACTGTAATCTGCTAGGAGTTATAGCATAGTTTAGTTTAGTCCTTTGGATAAAACCTTTATTGTTGCATCATCCAGTGTTTGTTTTGACAGATTATAGAACGCGATTAATCTATGATCTGTGTTTGTCAATGGTTGCTTTTGGTTCTGGCATTGATTCGGATGTTTGACATTTGATTTGGCCGTTAATTTTTGATATTTTTCTATATGTTTGTTTTTGCATTCGTTATATTTACTAATTTCGCGTTTATTTAATGTTTCCATGCAAAAATTATAATCAAACGTCGTTAAAACTTTCTTTAATTCACTGGATGATGTGTCTATGGATTTATTTATGTCATATAGATCGGAGCGTTTTTGTTGGATTACCGCCCGTAACAACTTTTTACTTGCCTGATTTAAGATCTTAGCGCTTCCTCGAATGTCCTTTTTGGTGGATATTTTGACACACGTAGGAATGAGATTATGGTCTCGAAATCTCTTCAAGAAATTTAAGGCTGTTAGATATCTTGCGCGCTTAGTCTTTAGATCTTCTAATCGGCGTATTTTATTTGCAATTACCAGTCCGTACTGGTTTACATAATGATTTCTTATATTTACGCGAACACTACACATTGAAATAATACTAGTTTTAACGGAATTTATCGCGTATATTTAACTTTTTTACCCGACGTTTCGAGAGCTTTACAGCACCCATGGTCACGGGAAGGGCTGAGATGTTCAACGTCCAGCTGTCATAGTTAACCGCGGTTACCATAGATTAAAATTTTAACTTTTGTTCCGATCTACACAGTATGAGCTTATGGTATCATGGAGTCTTGCAGTTGTATGCTTGGGTTGGGATTTAATTTTATTTATTATAGGATCCCAAGCAGATGGTAGCACCCAGCCATCTTCTCTATTGAAATTAGGATGTTTTTTGATTTCAATAGCCTCGCGAATCATCCTTGGAAGGAATCGGTGTTCTTTAGCGAGGATTTGTGCTCTATCAAATCTGATGTAATGACGGGGGCGATCTTGTACATGTTCACAGACTGCAGACTTCCCGGAGCGTCGATTCTTCACATCAGCTATATGTTCTTTGACGCGGGTTTTAATTGATCTTTTAGTTTGTCCTATGTAGGAGAGACCACATTCACAATCAAGCTTGTACACTCCTGCATCTTGCAGAGGGACGTTACACTTGACTGATGGTAAAAACTGACCAATCTTCTTCGGCGGCTTGAAGTATGTTTTGATGGAAGTGCGCTTCAAGATGTAGCCAATCTTGTCAGTGACTCCTCTAACATATGGCAGTACAGCAGGTACACGCTCGACTGTGGCCGGCTTCACTCGTTCTCTGTGACGTAGGCATGGGACCCGAAGCTTGTTGTCATGCAAAACTTGCTTGACATGTTGGAGCTCGGCAGCCAGGTGTTTACTGTCACAGATCCCTCGTGCTCTCTGAAACAAAGATTTACCCACGGTAGCTAACTGTGAAGGATGGTGGTGAGAATCACCGTTTAAATATCTATCTGTATGGGTCTTTTTTCTATACACAGTATGGCTCAAGGTGTTATCAGGATTCCGAATTACTAACACATCTAGAAAAGCTAAGGAATTGTTTGCCTCTAACTCCATTGTGAACTGAATTTTAGAATTTATTGAGTTGAGATGGTCTAAAAATGCAGTTACTTTATCTAAAGGTAGAATTGTGAAAGTGTCGTCTACGTACCGCTTGTAGAATCTTGGATTTATGGGAGAAGTAAGCAGGGCTTTCTCCTCAAAGTCTTCCATGAATATGTCGGCGACAATGGGAGATACAGGTGAGCCCATCGCCACACCATCTATTTGCTTGTAGAACTCCTCCTTCCACAATAGGTAGCCAGATGTAAGGCAGTGTCTGAGTAATACTGCATATTCTGCGGGCATGTTGTTTTCTTCCAGCCTTCTAGTTACAATTGAGATGCAGTCTTCCACAGGTAAGCATGTAAACAATGACTGCACATCAAAACTGACCATAGTTTCATTGTCTGCCAGACGTAGGTCTTTAATCTCGCTGACAAAATGGTAGGAATCCTTTATGTGTGCTCTTGTTTGTCCCCTGAGCGGTGAGAGTATTTTCGCTAAGTGTTGAGCCAATCTGTAAGTTGGTGAATCGATTTGGCTCACTATGGGGCGTAATGGAGCATTGGGCTTGTGTATTTTTGGTAACCCATACAACTTTGGTGATTTAGGGCACGTAGGTATTATCCATTTTACGTCCAGATTTAATTTTTCGGAGTGTTTCTTTATGAGGTCACTAGTTGTTTTTAGTGTGCTATTTGTTGGGTCGTTTTTAACCTTTTTATAAGTACTTACATCCGACAAAAGTTCTTGTATTTTAGAATTATAATCTGACGTATCCATGACCACCGTGGCGTTTCCCTTATCTGCGCGGAGAATCGTAAGTTCTGGTTTATTGCGTAGGTTCTTTAACGCTATAAATTCGTCTCTGGGAAGATTCGGTTTAGGCACTGAACATCGACGTAACATAGACGAAATGTCTTGACGTATCGCCTCCAAATCTTCTTTCCGCATATTGTTTTTAAATAAACAGTCCTCGACACTACAGATAATTTCTTCGTACTGTAATCTGCTAGGAGTTATAGCATAGTTTAGTCCTTTGGATAAAACCTTTATTGTTGCATCATCCAGTGTTTGTTTTGACAGATTATATAGATATATAGATCTGTGTTTGTCAATGGTTGCTTTTGGTTCTGGCATTGATTCGGATGTTTGACATTTGATTTGGCCGTTAATTTTTGATATTTTTCTATATGTTTGTTTTTGCATTCGTTATATTTACTAATTTCGCGTTTATTTAATGTTTCCATGCAAAAATTATAACCAAACGTCGTTAAAACTTTCTTTAATTCACTGGATGATGTGTCTATGGATTTATTTATGTCATATAGATCGGAGCGTTTTTGTTGGATTACCGCCCGTAACAACTTTTTACTTGCCTGATTTAAGATCTTAGCGCTTCCTCGAATGTCCTTTTTGGTGGATATTTTGACACACGTAGGAATGAGATTATGGTCTCGAAATCTCTTCAAGAAATTTAAGGCTGTTAGATATCTTGCGCGCTTAGTCTTTAGATCTTCTAATCGGCGTATTTTATTTGCAATTACCAGTCCGTACTGGTTTACATAATGATTTCTTATATTTACGCGAACACTACACATTAAAATAATACTAGTTTTAACGGAATTTATCGCGTATATTTAACTTTTTTACCCGACGTTTCGAGAGCTTTACAGCACCCATGGTCACGGGAAGGGCTGAGATGTTCAACGTCCAGCTGTCATAGTTAACCGCGGTTACCATAGATTAAAATTTTAACTTTTGTTCCGATCTACACAGTATGAGCTTATGGTATCATGGAGTCTTGCAGTTGTATGCTTGGGTTGGGATTTAATTTTATTTATTATAGGATCCCAAGCAGATGGTAGCACCCAGCCATCTTCTCTATTGAAATTAGGATGTTTTTTGATTTCAATAGCCTCGCGAATCATCCTTGGAAGGAATCGGTGTTCTTTAGCGAGGATTTGTGGTCTATCAAATCTGATGTAATGACGGGGGCGATCTTGTACATGTTCACAGACTGCAGACTTCCCGGAGCGTCGATTCTTCACATCAGCTATATGTTCTTTGACGCGGGTTTTAATTGATCTTTTAGTTTTTTTTTTTTTTTTTTTTTTATAGAAGAGGGGGCAAACGAGCATGCGGCTCACCTGATGTTAAGTGACTACCGCCGCCCATGATCAACCGCAACACCAGGAGAATTGCGGGTGCGTTGCCGGCCCTTTAGAAAGGAGTAAGCTCTTTTCTTGAAGGTCCCCAGGTCGTATCGGTCCGGAAAAATCGCCGATGATAAACTATTCCACAGAGAGGTTGTACGTGGAAGAAAACTCCTTGTGAAACGTTAGTTTGTCCTATGTAGGAGAGACCACATTCACAATCAAGCTTGTACACTCCTGCATCTTGCAGAGGGACGTTACACTTGACTGATGGTAAAAACTGACCAATCTTCTTCGGCGGCTTGAAGTATGTTTTGATGGAAGCGCGCTTCAAGATGTAGCCAATCTTGTCAGTGACTCCTCTAACATATGGCAGTACAGCAGGTACACGCTCGACTGTGGCCGGCTTCACTCGTTCTCTGTGACGTAGGCATGGGACCCGAAGCTTGTTGTCATGCAAAACTTGCTTGACATGTTGGAGCTCGGCAGCCAGGTGTTTACTGTCACAGATCCCTCGTGCTCTCTGAAACAAAGATTTACCCACGGTAGCTAACTGTGAAGGATGGTGGTGAGAATCACCGTTTAAATATCTATCTGTATGGGTCTTTTTTCTATACACAGTATGGCTCAAGGTGTTATCAGGATTCCGAATTACTAACACATCTAGAAAAACTAAGGAATTGTTTGCCTCTAACTCCATTGTGAACTGAATTTTAGAATTTATAGAGTTGAGATGGTCTATAAATGCAGTTACTTTATCTAAAGGTAGAATTGTGAAAGTGTCGTCTACGTACCGCTTGTAGAATCTTGGATTTATGGGAGAAGTAAGCAGGGCTTTCTCCTCAAAGTCTTCCATGAATATGTCGGCGACAATGGGAGATACAGGTGAGCCCATCGCCACACCATCTATTTGCTTGTAGAACTCCTCCTTCCACAATAGGTAGCCAGATGTAAGGCAGTGTCTGAGTAATACTGCATATTCTGCGGGCATGTTGTTTTCTTCCAGCCTTCTAGTTACAATTGAGATGCAGTCTTCCACAGGTAAGCATGTAAACAATGACTGCACATCAAAACTGACCATAGTTTCATTGTCTGCCAGACGTAGGTCTTTAATCTCGCTGACAAAATGGTAGGAATCCTTTATGTGTGTTTGTCCCCTCTTGTTTGTCCCCTGAGCGGTGAGAGTATTTTCGCTAAGTGTTGAGCCAGTCTGTAAGTTGGTGAATCGATTTGGCTCACTATGGGGCGTAATGGAGCATTGGGCTTGTGTATTTTTGGTAACCCATACAACTTTGGTGATTTAGGGCACGTAGGTATTATCCATTTTACGTCCAGATTTAATTTTTCGGAGTGTTTCTTTATGAGGTCACTAGTTGTTTTTAGTGTGCTATTTGTTGGGTCTGTTTTTTTGGGAAGTCTGCAGTCTGTGAACATGTACAAGATCGCCCCCGTCATTACATCAGATTTGATAGACCACAAATCCTCGCTAAAGAACACCGATTCCTTCCAAGGATGATTCGCGAGGCTATTGAAATCAAAAAACATCCTAATTTCAATAGAGAAGATGGCTGGGTGCTACCATCTGCTTGGGATCCTATAATAAATAAAATTAAATCCCAACCCAAGCATACAACTGCAAGACTCCATGATACCATAAGCTCATACTGTGTAGATCGGAACAAAAGTTAAAATTTTAATCTATGGTAACCGCGGTTAACTATGACAGCTGGACGTTGAACATCTCAGCCCTTCCCGTGACCATGGGTGCTGTAAAGCTCTCGAAACATCGGGTAAAAAAGTTAAATATACGCGATAAATTCCGTTAAAACTAGTATTATTTCAATGTGTAGTGTTCGCGTAAATATAAGAAATCATTATGTAAACCAGTACGGACTGGTAATTGCAAATAAAATACGCCGATTAGAAGATCTAAAGACTAAGCGCGCAAGATATCTAACAGCCTTAAATTTCTTGAAGAGATGTCGAAACCATAATCTCATTCCTACGTGTGTCAAAATATCCACCAAAAAGGACATTCGAGGAAGCGCTAAGATCTTAAATCAGGCAAGTAAAAAGTTGTTACGGGCGGTAATCCAACAAAAACGCTCCGATCTATATGACATAAATAAATCCATAGACACATCATCCAGTGAATTAAAGAAAGTTTTAACGACGTTTGATTATAATTTTTGCATGGAAACATTAAATAAACGCGAAATTAGTAAATATAACGAATGCAAAAACAAACATATAGAAAAATATCAAAAATTAACGGCCAAATCAAATGTCAAACATCCGAATCAATGCCAGAACCAAAAGCAACCATTGACAAACACAGATCATAGATTAATCGCGTTCTATAATCTGTCAAAACAAACACTGGATGATGCAACAATAAAGGTTTTATCCAAAGGACTAAACTAAACTATGCTATAACTCCTAGTAGATTACAGTACGAAGAAATTATCTGTAGTGTCGAGGACTGTTTATTTAAAAACAATATGCGGAAAGAAGATTTGGAGGCGATACGTCAAGACATTTCGTCTATGTTACGTCGATGTTCAGTGCCTAAACCGAATCTTCCCAGAGACGAATTTATAGCGTTAAAGAACCTACGCAATAAACCAGAACTTACGATTCTCCGCGCAGATAAGGGAAACGCCACGGTGGTCATGGATACGTCAGATTATAATTCTAAAATACAAGAACTTTTGTCGGATGTAAGTACTTATAAAAAGGTTAAAAACGACCCAACAAATAGCACACTAAAAACAACTAGTGACCTCATAAAGAAACACTCCGAAAAATTAAATCTGGACGTAAAATGGATAATACCTACGTGCCCTAAATCACCAAAGTTGTATGGGTTACCAAAAATACACAAGCCCAATGCTCCATTACGCCCCATAGTGAGCCAAATCGATTCACCAACTTACAGATTGGCTCAACACTTAGCGAAAATACTCTCACCGCTCAGGGGACAAACAAGAGCACACATAAAGGATTCCTACCATTTTGTCAGCGAGATTAAAGACCTACGTCTGGCAGACAATGAAACTATGGTCAGTTTTGATGTGCAGTCATTGTTTACATGCTTACCTGTGGAAGACTGCATCTCAATTGTAACTAGAAGGCTGGAAGAAAACAACATGCCCGCAGAATATGCAGTATTACTCAGACACTGCCTTACATCTGGCTACCTATTGTGGAAGGAGGAGTTCTACAAGCAAATAGATGGTGTGGCGATGGGCTCACCTGTATCTCCCATTGTCGCCGACATATTCATGGAAGACTTTGAGGAGAAAGCCCTGCTTACTTCTCCCATAAATCCAAGATTCTACAAGCGGTATGTAGACGACACTTTCACAATTCTACCTTTAGATAAAGTAACTGCATTTTTAGACCATCTCAACTCAATAAATTCTAAAATTCAGTTCACAATGGAGTTAGAGGCAAACAATTCCTTAGCTTTTCTAGATGTGTTAGTAATTCGGAATCCTGATAACACCTTGAGCCATACTGTGTATAGAAAAAAGACCCATACAGATAGATATTTAAACGGTGATTCTCACCACCATCCTTCACAGTTAGCTACCGTGGGTAAATCTTTGTTTCAGAGAGCACGAGGGATCTGTGACAGTAAACACCTGGCTGCCGAGCTCCAACATGTCAAGCAAGTTTTGCATGACAACAAGCTTCGGGTCTCGTCACAGAGAACGAGTGAAGCCGGCCACAGTCGAGCGTGTACCTGCTGTACTGCCATATGTTAGAGGAGTCACTGACAAGATCGGCTACATCTTGAAGCGCGCTTCCATCAAAACATACTTCAAGCCGCCGAAGAAGATTGGTCAGTTTTTACCATCAGTCAAGTGTAACGTCCCTCTGCAAGATGCAGGAGTGTACAAGCTTGATTGTGAATGTGGTCTCTCCTACATAGGACAAACTAAAAGATCAATTAAAACCCGCGTCAAAGAACATATAGCTGATGTGAAGAATCGACGCTCCGGGAAGTCTGCAGTCTGTGAACATGTACAAGATCGCCCCCGTCATTACATCAGATTTGATAGACCACAAATCCTCGCTAAAGAACACCGATTCCTTCCAAGGATGATTCGCGAGGCTATTGAAATCAAAAAACATCCTAATTTCAATAGAGAAGATGGCTGGGTGCTACCATCTGCTTGGGATCCTATAATAAATAAAATTAAATCCCAACCCAAGCATACAACTGCAAGACTCCATGATACCATAAGCTCATACTGTGTAGATCGGAACAAAAGTTAAAATTTTAATCTATGGTAACCGCGGTTAACTATGACAGCTGGACGTTGAACATCTCAGCCCTTCCCGTGACCATGGGTGCTGTAAAGCTCTCGAAACGTCGGGTAAAAAAGTTAAATATACGCGATAAATTCCGTTAAAACTAGTATTATTCCAATGTGTAGTGTTCGCGTAAATATAAGAAATCATTATAAAAAAATATATTGTTTTTATTTCTGAAAATGTCATAATGATATAATTAGGTTTCATCTATTTTCTATTAATGTGGCTTGTATATCTCGTTTTTTAATCTACATTATTAGTTAGTTGCCAAAGCCAAAATATACTTTATGTATGTATAGTGTCATTAGTGGTCTATATTCGATCAACTGTGTGGAAACAACGCTAAGTATTTGTTTGCATAATTTGTTTTTTTGTACTTTTTTCTCGTGCAGGGAATTGAAAGAGGTCTAAACTTATTTAGCCATATAGAAAAATGATGTGTATATGTTCGCTTTATATTACCTGCCATAATGGCAATATGGCAGGTAAAATAATATATACACTATATTATAGGTACACTACGATGTAAGCTTGATTTCTCTATTTAATTACATATACATTAACAATTTTTTTACTCTATTATTAAAATATTGAGGGATGTAACATAATTATTACGCCTGTCAAAGCCACCTTGATGATCCACCTCACTTTATTCGCACAACTGAGTTGCATAAGCCATTACTTTTGTTGCATACAATCACATTTACTTGCTTATTGCATTTTGTTTTCTTATCAAAGCATTAAAATCGATTTTTTTAATGTTCTTTTTTTGAAAATATTCCAATAATATTATTTTCTATTGCATAAACTAAGATAAAGTCGCGGGTTATTTTTTTGTTGGATTTTCAGACTGTATGATTACATTTGTTACAAAATTGGGTTATATCGAAGGGAATAACAGGCAACTTTTAACATAAACTGTTATTACAAAGAAAGTTCACAAACCTTATTTTATGCGTAATACATTCAAATCAATTGTATATTTCAAAAAAGTGACCATAATAGTACAGGATTCTGTTTTTTTTTTTATAATGTACACACTAGGACAAGGCTAAGACATGCGCTTGTATAAACTCGTACTTAATATTTCTTACTTTATACGAGCTCTATTTTAATTATAATAGATTGGTTCTGTAGTAATATTTCTGTAGTATGTTGACGTATATTACTCGAAGTGTCATGAAAAATAACACGTGGCAGATACCTTACCATCGTCAATATTACCTTTACCATATATACCTTTGAGGCTGGGGGTCAAAACCTTTCCAATCACTTAGTAGGTTTGCTGTATCCACCGAGCTAGACAGCAGGTTACGTGTTAAAATCGAAGTCGACACCTTTGATCTTAAAAATGCAGAAAGAGGCCAATATCCAACGGCGGATTATTACAAATTAAATGATAAAGGTGTTAGATAGCTCAATAATTTGAGTAGCTTTTAGGCACGTTGATCCAGAACTACAATTTGCTAACGATAAAGTTGCACCCTCTTTGCGTGTATCTCCATCTTTTCTCTTACTTATTAACTCATTCCTTCGGATACGAAGATAAAAGTGGCGTAGGAAGGTGATCGCTTCCAAGCTATTTCTAAAATGATTTTAGAATGGGGTGACTGTCTGTACAAACGTCTTGTCAATTGTAATATACGTTGTCTTAATGACACTATATGTCTTGGCATTAGTTTATATTTTCCATTGTTCGGAATATTTAAGGAATAATAGGATAGCTAATAAATATTATTTGCTATTTTATCAACTTTAAATAAATATAATAGAGTTTAAGAACTGAACCCTAATCTTTATGTTACGTGTCACAAAATCTTTAAAACAACTTTTGAGAACCTTGATGCACTGACTTTTAACGAATCAGTATAAAAGGGCGCTCCGAGGTTAACTCAAAACTCGCCACATGCCTCCGGTATTTATATTATTGCGAAATTACCAAATATCAGCGTTTAAGTGTTGATTTCAGACGCACCTCGAGTGCATATTTATTATTTTGATTCCTTTATAAAAACGTGGTTTCATAAAGTACACGAACCCGGTTTGCTCGCGTACTATTAAATTTAAAGCGAGCGTTAATCATCTCACCACGTGCACGGCGTTGAAGGAAAACATTGTGAGGAAACCTGCATGTCTGAGAAATAAGAAAAAAAATACACGCATTGGGGCAGCGCGGCGGACAAATCCTTGCCCCAAAACCCTGTTAGAAATGAGCGGAGACCTGAACCCAGGAGAACGTATATAGGCTGTAACTTTAACTTTGTTTATGTAGTACACCAATATGATAAACTTTGCTTACTATTGGAGTCCCTGCCTCCTGACATTTCTGGAAGAAGATTAAACAGCCAAGTATTAATCACTTAGCTTGTTTGGTTAGTTTCCACATATTCGAAACGTATTTGCAGTCGACATTTTGAATTATAATTTCAGCGATGCTATAAATAATCATGATTGTCAAGGTCAATTTACGACGCAGTTGCCTATAGACTCGGTGAAGACTTTTAATAAGAGGCTTATAGGTGACATTAATTTTGTTTAAAACCATTCTTGTCAGTCTCGAGCATAGGCACATCCTGACAGGGCCACCATGTAATGACGTCATTAAACGGGACAGCCTTTATGTTACAAGTCCTGTTTATTACTGACTTTACAGGCTCCCAATCCGCGAATTAGACACAATAGTTAAACAATTGAAATGTTCATAACTATATGATTCATGAAACAGGCAAAGGGTTAAATTTATAGTAGGTATTACCTTAGTGGATACCACGTACCACACCACAAAGTAGCCATACTCTCGGTATTCTAGGAGACAATCATTTTAGAGAGGTGCGCGTAGTTTGAAAGATTCGCTTATAATTAACAAAGAAGTTATAGTTTGGGGATCAGCGCTGGAGTCACATATGATAAACCATGGACATTGAAAAAGATTATTACTCAAAATCTTATAGTTATTCTCTAAAGAAAGATAAAAATACCTGTGGTTAATAGTTAAATGTAAGGAGAAATTTTAATATCTTAAATATTTATCATAAGTATAATTATAACATTTCAGGGTCTACCTTGATTTACGTTTCGTCGCTCTCTAATAAAAGTATGTTATAGTCCTTTCTTTGTTTTGATATGAGGAAGCCGACTAGTATTGCTGCCCTCCATCGTAGTATTTCTCGTCTCTAAACCGTTGTATACAGGTCGCACGAAAAGAATTGAATGAATTATTATGTCATATTCTATCATAGATCGCTAGTTCTCTTTTTTTAGCTAAGTCTATGGGAGTGCAAGTGAATTTTAACTGTATTTATTTATAGTGTTGGTTGAAAGCATGGTTTTAAAACTGAGTTTGATTGAAAAGTTAATTGGAACCCTATGCGTTCGGCTACATTATATAAGCAGCAGTAGTATGCTTGAATTTAGATTGAATTTATTAATTCATGGTTCTGGGTGCTCAAGCATAGTACGATAAAAGCTGCAACAATACACTGGGAGCACACATTCACGCAGGAAGAGCATCCGAAAAAAATTGTATTATTTAATGCGTAGTGGTTCGTTCGTCAACAATCATTATTAACTGATTATGTACTTATATACTGCGAGCCGAATCGCACCTTCGGTTCAGCTTCTTGAACTATGAACTGAACTGCAGTTCAAGAAGCTCAGTTCTACTATTTAATGCGTAGTGGTTCGTTCGTCAACAATCATTATTAACTGATTATGTACTTATATACTGCGAGCCGAATCGCACCTTCGGTTCAGGTTCTTGAACTATGAACTGAACTGCAGTTCAAGAAGCTCAGTTCTACACAATGTTCATAATGTGTCATACACAAAGTTCAAAAATGTTATTAAACTAAGTTTGTATAAAAAGGGTTATTATAATATTAAGGAATTTATAGATGATAATAACCCCTGGGAAGGGTGATCGCTACCAAGCTATTTCTAATTTGTCTTGTGTTGTTGATTGTAAACATGATCGTAAGCTATTATTAAAAAAAATAAAAATAGTCCCGCTGGGTTTCTTGCTGGTTCTTCCCAGGACAGAGGTTTTTTTGCGAACCAGTGGTTAATTAAAAAAATGACTCAATAAGTATTTTTATAATCTACATTGAATAAAAAAGTTTCTATTTCTATTTCTATTTCTATTTCTACTATTACGTAGTGGTTCGTTCGTCAACAATCATTTTTAACTGATTATGTACTTATATACTGCGAGCCGAATCGCACCTTCGGTTCAGGTTTTTGAACTATGAACTGAACTGCAGTTCAAGAAGCTCAGTTCTACTATTACGTAGTGGTTCGTTCGTCAACAATCATTATTAACTGATTATGTACTTATATACTGCGAGCCGAATCGCACCTTCGGTTCAGGTTCTTGAACTATGAACTGAACTGCAGTTCAAGAAGCTCAGTTCTACTATTACGTAGTGGTTCGTTCGTCAACAATCATTATTAACTGATTATGTACTTATATACTGCGAGCCGAATCGCACCTTCGGTTCAGGTTCTTGAACTATGAACTGAACTGCAGTTCAAGAAGCTCAGTTCTACTATTACGTAGTGGTTCGTTCGTCAACAATCATTATTAACTGATTATGTACTTATATACTGCGAGCCGAATCGCACCTTCGGTTCAGGTTCTTGAACTATGAACTGAACTGCAGTTCAAGAAGCTCAGTTCTACTATTACGTAGTGGTTCGTTCGTCAACAATCATTATTAACTGATTATGTACTTATATACTGCGAGCCGAATCGCACCTTCGGTTCAGGTTCTTGAACTATGAACTGAACTGCAGTTCAAGAAGCCCAGTTCTACTATTACGTAGTGGTTCGTTCGTCAACAATCATTATTAACTGATTATGGTACTTATATACTGCGAGCCGAATCGCACCTTCGGTTCAGGTTCTTGAACTATGAACTGAACTGCAGTTCAAGAAGCTCAGTTCTACCATTTATCGAGTTACCCAAGTCTAAACTGTGGAATTTTGTTTTGGCGCTTTGTCACCTGCTGTACCAGAGCAACGATCATTTATAAATAAAATGCTAGTCGTCAAATGAGATATTGCGGCAAACGAACGATATTGCGACACGTAAGTTATACATACCGTATCAAATCTCAATTGTTTCTTTGTGAAACCAAAGGATATACTTTGTGGTATTACTAGACTAGCTGTTTCTCGTAAAAAGAAAAAAAAATTAATACACTTTCAGATGATCTCGTAATGTAACATCTTATACAGTGTGTCTATGAACTATGAGTAATATGTAGTAGTTCACAAACGTTTTTTGTGAAACACTATAAGTACAGGCAGGGAAGTCATGAAGTTTTATTTAATTCTTATTTATTGTGATAACAAAATAAGAAGATTTATAAAGCTTTTGCGTAATAATTGAAAACTTTTGCAATTTTATGGTACCTTTACTCAATTGTGACCACGCCAGTCGACACCTGCCATCAATCTTACCGTACCTCTCTGTATTTTAAAATGCCTGTCAGAATTTTTTCTTTTACTCGTTGACGTATAACTTTTATGCACTATGTTCTTCTATCAAGCACGTCTCATATAGTTATTGGCGGTAAATGGATACAAAACCAGCTGCAATTTGAAATTTTGTTATAGTATCTCGTTGTGGTCATTTAATGCTCATTGTCACTTTTTTTTAATTCTTTAGAAATGTTCCATAAAATAAATGTGCAATAAAACCAAAAATTAAACCACGAAACTGAACATTGAAATTAATGAATGTCCCGTTTTCTATAGCCATTATTTACTGACAACAATTTCACAAAATTCCGTTGATCAATGATTTCAAAAGGATAGTAATATATAAGTCAATACCGTTGATCCTAAAAAGTCTCGAGGAAAACCAACAGGAACTAACATTTTTACAACTACAGGTGTTTTATTGAACAATATATTAAAATTAATTTCTTGTCGTAAACACTGCTTATCTAAATCAAATGTTTACCGGTAGAACACCAATAGACTGGGAACTGCGTCTTTTTTTTTACTGATGATATTATACATATAAGAAGTTTTAACCAACATGTTATTGTTTTCTTTACGAGTAACTTGTAGATTCTTAATAACGTCCTTGTAATTGTTATATTGTACCGGTTTTACCGCGTGACTATTACATTTATTATTTACAGTCAAGGATCCTGGATTGATTCTAGCTTTTTTATAAAATTGAAATGACAAAGAAAGTTCATCTGCTAGTAAGTAGTAACTGCGGCCTATGTACACCTGCGACTAACATCAAACAGAAAGGTTTAGGTCTCCGCATAATACCACAAAACTTGGTTCTGAGCCACCTGCATTCACCAACGACTTGCATATCTTACTACCTGTGCCATCGCTATGGCCGTGCTCCGCTGCATACTGTACATTTTACTTTTAAAGCGTCAGGTGGCCAGCTTTTTCGTCCATACAGGCGCCCCGTACAAGGATACGGACCGTATCACACTAGCATAGAGACAACGCACTTCTCACCTTGATCCCCCTGTATTGGGCAGCAGTCTATGCACAGCACCCTATCAATCCGGGGTACAGGTGCACAAAGTGTTCTTCAAAAGCCCCAACGATTATTTAGGTGGAGGCTTCAGACACATCCACGCGGTCGCACGTGTCGGGTGGTTCACTGCCGTGTCGTAATTAATGAAACTATAGGGCCTCGGTCTTGTGAGGCGCTATTTTTAATCTCAAGTCGTGGATTCTGGCGACGATGATTTCCGCCCGCCGAGCTCCTTGGCCCTTCTAAAGGCCCTTCGAACCCGTCTGGCAGCCACCAAAGTATCGTTGGCATAGTTAACGATATTTAATCAAGCGGGTAGGTCAACGCGCAGAGCCGCATTATGAGCGGGGTTCCACAGTAGCGGCCCCAGCACCGAACCTTGCGGAACCCTACCTTTAATCTCTTTTAATAAAATTAAATTTTCTTTTTTTTCTTAACATCACGTACAGGACATCTCAAGTATAGGATGTACCTGTCGCATAAGTAGTTCCCGATAACTACTTGAAGGTAGGGGCACTTGATTGTGTGCCAGTGCTCTTTTGATTGCCTCCCACGGTAGAGAGTTAAAGGCGTTGACACTTGCTAACAACTTTAAACAAAGAAAACTATATACATTGTAACTAATTAGTATTAAGATGTAAAACATCGTAGCTTCTATTTATATAGGTTTTCTATACCCTTCAGAACAGAACACAGAAGTGCAGATACTGCCGTACGTCGGCAGAAATAGGTAAGTCGTGCCCACACAGGCTGGCTCTTGGGTAGAAATGAAGTCCTACCGCTTATCGGAAATCAAAAGATCTTGATTTTCGGATTAAAATATATCTTGTTCATCCCTGTCTTTTTGCACAGCACCTTTGCCTCCTGATTTTATCGCATGGGTTTACATGGGTTTACAGGATTAGATTATGTGAGTACAATAACTATTTCTGTATTTTCTGGATCCGATTATTAACCGATACGTTTGGCAAAACGGTATTAATCGTATTATTAAATTATTTATCGTATAACGTTTTGTCAAACATCATTAATCGTATTGTTAAATTATTTATCGAAAGAAGGTTGTTTATAACGTATCATAACCGAAAACTTCCACCAAATGGCTACAGTGATATAAGTAATAAGTATTAGTATGCTGAATCTATTATAGTTCTGTTACCAAATTAATTATGCCGTTATGGATACATAACATAATCATAAAGCAGTTTCATGAGACTATGAAATAAAAACTGTAGTTTAAATAATATTAGTTTTTACGGATTTTATCGCGTATATTAACTTTTTTATAAACACGACGTTTCGAGCACTTTACAGCACCTATGGTCAAGGGGGGACTGAGATGTTCAACTTCCAGATTTCATAGTTAACCGCGGTGACTACAAATTAAAATTTAAAATTTTAATTTTTGTTCCGATTTACACAGTATGAAATTATAGTATCTTGAAGTCTTGCAGTTGTATGTTTGGGTTGGGATTTAATTTTATTAATTATAGGATCCCAAGCAGATGGTAGCGCCCAGCCATCGTTTCTATTGAAATTAGGATGTTTTTTGATTTCAATAATCTCGCGAATCATCCTTGGAAGGAATCGGTCACTACATCAGATTTGTGGTCTATCAAATCTGATGTAGTGACGGGGACGATCCTGTACGTGTTCGACACTCGGGGAAGTCTGCAGTCTGTGAACACGTCGCGTAATTATAAAAACACTGTAGTGCTATCGTGTTTATAATTTGTATGAAAATTTAAGAATATGTTTTCAATTTTAATTAAAATAATTTAATCTTAGCGTAAATCGGAAAAAATGCATTAGTCACTTTTTGTTTTATTTTACTGCCCCGCTAAAATTATTTCAGACTTCACTATATTTTATACTTTCATAATTTAAAATATAATACGTACTCGTTTAAGTTTTAATTTAAGACACATCATGTTGCCTTGTTTTACTTTCTCACTTATCGCGGTGTCAAACTTTCGTACGAGTTGTAAATGTTTGTGATAACTCTTACGTTTTGGTAATGTTTTGGACAGGCTTCTTTAGTTGTTTGTGCGTGAGGTCGCACAGTTGCCTATCGCGTACATAGATCGCTCTCTTCGCGGGAATAAGCGAATAAGTCTAAGAATAAGTAAGTAAGGTAGGTCGCACACCCGCTAAGTATCATATAGAAGTACTTAATAACTCGTATCCATGTCAATGGTGTCGACAAACATTATTCTTTCTACTTTATAACGTCTATTTCTCTTCCGTAAATCATTTTTATGTTTCGCATTTTATACTGAGGTATAATTTAGTATTGGTGTAGGTAGGTAAGATTGGAATTTACACAGTGCGACTCGTAAGGCGATCGAGAAATAATAACAACTAAGTTGTTTGTAGATGAATTTGTACTAGATACGAATATTGTAGGGCAATCCCCTATTAGATGGAATGACGACCTGGTAAGACATGCAGAATAAGTGCGGGTGGCTCAGGACCGTGCTTTGTGGCATTCCTTGGGGGAGGCCTATGTTCAGCAGTGGACATGTGAAAGAATGACGATGATTATAATAATATATATTATCAACAAATAAAACAAATTGAGTATAAGTCATCGCCGAGCACGCCTTAAATCAATACAAAATTGCAACTAATAATTTCATTGGTGCTGGCGGAGTCGAAGCCGGATTATTCACGTACATCGAATTTTAACGAGAGCGATAATTTTATTAGGTCTCCTCCAAGAAATGTCACAAAGCGCAGTCTTAAGCCACTTGCATCCATGGACTTGTGAAGAGTTGTAATGATGATGGTGATGATATTTTTATTTATATTTTAACTTATTTTGTGATGGTTAATTTTATTATTTTTTGTCAATTTTCTACACTTGTGTTATTTTTCTCTATAGACTTGATTAAGTTATGTAGCTAGCACTTGTTATAAATAATTATTTAATGTTTTTCAATTATGCGTCTAATGCCCAAATACTCGAACGCTACTCAATTATAAGATGCCGTTGAGTCTCGTGCTGTCCGTATTACTTTAAGTCAAAGTGACTGTGACACGACGACACTTAACAATATCTTAAAATTGAATAGCGTTTGAGTATTTGACCATAACACTTGTAATATTTACATAATTATTGTTTTAAAAAAATCCATTTCATAGCATTTGTTCACTTTGACCGTGTAGTAGTGGTGTAGAATATCTATTACTCCGTATCGTCTGGTGCGTATCGTAAGAGGCGAAAGGGGGAAACACTCCAGAGGGGCAGCAGCATCTTCCTAATAACAACTAAAAGTAAAAAGTTGCGGTTTTGCACTCTCCTGCCAAGCTTGGCAACTATGGCAAGTATCCTATTTGTTAACCGTTGCCGTGCTAGCCTATGACCCAATCTATGGTCAAATAAATAATACTAGTTTTTACGGATTTTATGTAAACATGGGTGCTGTAAAGTGCTCGAAACGTGGGGAATATAAAAAAGTTAATATACGCGATAAAAATCGTAAAAACTAGTTCTATCTAAATGTGTAGTGTTCTCGTAAATATAAGAAATCTATGTTCAGCAGTAGACTTTTTATTGGTTGTGACCGTAACCATGCCTTAACTAATTTCAGCGCTTTCATGATTTAGATAATGACCATTTCCGGCAAAATAATATTAATAAGGATTTCCTGCTTCTCTAAAGAACAACCGAGAAATGGTTTCAACTCTGCTCCCTAAAGAAAAATGACCAAGATGTTTTACGAAAACCGCTTTTTATGTCCAAAATCACTTTAGCGCTTTCTGTTGATCTAGTGCGTGTTTCGTTACGAGTATTCGTTATTTAATTTTTTTTTGACAATCATAATAATATAAGAATTTATTTAAGAAAAAAAAAACAATGTAAAATATTCATTAATGTGGGTAGAGCTTCTTACTTGAGAATGCCGATTACATTTTGATGATGTTTTTAGCGTTTACGAAAATTGGTCGCTATATTTATTGATGTTTGTTTTATAAGTTAACTGGTCCGACATGCGTTACAATGTCTTTTTTGTGAGAAACGTCACGCGAACAAGTACTCGAATGACAGCTCAAAAGTTTCTTCGGCCTGCGATGAATAGTGCAGCAACGCATATGGGGCAATAGCAATCACTAATTTTTAACCGATTTCAAAAAGAAGGAGATACTAAATTATTTTATTTTGTTATTTTTTATGGGTATTGTGGTTTCATACTATTTGAGTGCTTTGTTAATCATGGCTAAAAGACAGTCTTAACACCTATTCGTTTAAACATAACATGATTGCATGATGTTAACAGAAATAATGTAGCTGTATAGCGGAAGTTTTTTCAATTTTTTTTAAAAGACCTGATATTTTCAAAATAGTTTATTGGACATCAAAAGTAAAATGTTATTTATATCAGTCGTATGCAACATTTTCATAATCACTTATATTTGTATTACCGTAATTTTCGTTATTTATCGTATATTTTTTAAATATACCTTAATCTTAATATATTATATAAATTACGTGTCACGTTGTTTTTCCGCGATGGACTCCTAAATTATTTACCCCATTTTAATCAAATTTGCACACCGTGTGCAGTTTGGTCCAACTTGAGGTATAGGATAGTTTTTTGTCCATGAGTGACCCACAGTTTTATTTTTGCGAATTTAAGGATTTTTAATAGGACATGACAAAGGGTCGTCGAAAAGGGCAGAACAACGTTTGCCAGGCAAGCTAGTTTTATATATAGAGTTTGAGAAAATGTTGAAATTTTCATATTTACATTAATTCCACGACCGTATTTTGTATTGACCTGTGCTTTCTGATTAATAAAAATTAAATTAGCAGGTAAATTACATCATTTAGATGTTACCCGGCAAGTTACGGCGTCGTCTTTATAAGGGGTGTGATGATAATAATTGACAATGATGATTAATCTGATTGTCAGGGTTTTCGTGTGGGGTTTACGGATATAACCACCGCGTCGTACGACCAATATATGAAATCCTGCTCTGATGGCTTACATCATGTCATTCTAGGTTAAATATAGTCTAATATAGCATATATTAGTCATCGCTATTATGATCATAATAAACATTTGGTTTTAAAATATATAAAATACATTTCCATGGTTACTTTCTACTTTTCGAACATAAAAACGTTACTACGTTTCGAAACATAAAAATACTGTTATTGTAAGATGTAAAATGTTGAACGTTACACTTGTTTTAAATTCATTCCTGTTTAAAATTAAAATATATTTTTAGTTAAGTAGAGCCTTACCTGGAATATATTAACGGTAAATAATTTTCATCAAGATTGAAAACCTCATATTTTCTGTACTTAACACCATACAATATAGTACATTGCACTAAGTTTTTTTTCAACACTGGAATATATTTATTATATACAACAACATTTTGTATTTTGAATGAAATACAAAATATTTAAACGCTAACCCTGGTTAAGACGATCCCTGAACATGTTCGTTCACATGCTGCAGACTTCCCGGTGCGGAAGCAGAAGCAGAGCTACATTATGTGAACATGTTCAAGATGGTCCCAACCATTACATCAGATTTTATAGACCATAAATTCTCGCAAAAGAACACTGATTTCTACTAAGGATGATTTGTGAGGCTATTAAAATATAAAATGAAAATATCCCAATTTAATTAGTGATTAGAGAACGTGGCTGGTTGCTACAATGTACTTTGGATCCCATGGTTGACAAAAATAAATCCAGACATAAGCACATAACTGAAAAATTTCAAGCTTCCATATAATTCATAGCATTCTTCAGTATAAAATAAGTATGCGTTTGATGCGTAGATTTGAAAAAAAAATTAAATAATGAAGGATAGCTGTTTCGTGGACTGAAGTGTTTGAGTTCATGATTACTATAATGTCATGACGTCAAACACTTCAGTCCCTTTGTCCCTCCTCTGTGACCAATGGATACTGAAAAATGTCTAAATGTCGCTGGGAAATATTTATTAAAATATACGAATAATTTTATTTAAAAGCGATAAAAATTCGTAAGAAAAATTTAATCCAATGAGTTGTATTTGCGTAAATATAAGAAATAATTGCGCAACATTTTGTATTAATAAGACAAGCATTTATTTGATGTATACTTAATGTGCTCGTTACCTTCTCACGAAGGCAAATAATGAGGCTGTCACGAACTATACCCTCGTCTTTGTTTTGTACGGTAATTGCTTACAATGATTAAGCGACACTTTTTTTTGTTTAACCAAAATGATTGCAAAAATTTCTGAAACATGACCCTGAGCAAAACTAATAATGGTTGCAACTTACATATATCTCACGGAACGAAAAGACTTGGCCAAATGTTTGTTGAAATTTTCTATTATATTTTCACATATAAATAGTATTGAAGTGTCCGTCTGTAGTAAATGTTGAAATAACTGGTTTCTGCATCAACCAAATTAGACATAAGTAAACATTTTTAAAATTATTGCTTGTCTGCCTGTGTTTGCTAATCTTTGGAGTGGCTGAACCGATTGCAGCGAAACGTTACGAACAAATAGAAAGTAATGCCGGGCTATATTTTATCCGAAAAACTTGAAGTTTTTGTTCGGAAAAAACGATTGTTGGCGATGCGCCTATATTAATAGGACATGACAACATATATCTAAAAAGCAAATTATCAAGCAATAATATTCCAATAAGAAAATGCTTAGTTGAATCTTAAAGAAATATCGAATTAATGATATGAAGGTCTTGGGTTCGACTCCCGGGCCGGATTAGTTTATCGTTTTCTAGTAATGTCTCTTAATAAATTCATATAGGGAATTTTTAAGATATAAATTATGTTACCGGATTTGTTCCCCGGTTGAAATCATCTTTCCAATGATGTTGATTTGAAGAAATATTAAAATAAAGTTAGAGACCGGATTTGTTCCCCGGTCGAGATGATCGCTGTGCATAAGTAGAATTAATGGAAATTAATTGCATAAGTATTGACTTATGCAATTAATTTTTGTTTGATATGTTTTGTATGAAAACAAATGCCTATTTTCAATGTATTGATTCATGAAATATTTTGTCTATGTTATCTGATAAGAGACATGATAACTGATAAGAATCTGATTAGAAATAGTTTTCAACGTTTGAGAATTGTGTAGAATCAGTTATTCACCTAGTATTGTTGATATTAGTGTATACTAAACTTTCCATTTTTACTGATAGTCGATAGCCGTGCAAAAGTTAGTTGTTCAAATAGTGTGAGATCATAGACGCACGCTAGCCACGTACATAGGAGGCCAAATATGAAGAAATTTAAATATTTGCAATTTCAACAATTTATGTAAAAATGACTTGTAAAATATTTCAGATTGATTGTACGTGCAAAAGAGGTGAATTCTGTGTTATTTTTATGTGAAAATTCCGGTGAATAAGTGAAATAATGATAGTTTTGTGTAAGAAATTTAAAAGTGTTTTAATAGTGAAATGTATAGAGAAAATATAAATTAAACTGTTGTATTGGTTAAGATATGTATAATTTCAAGTGGAAAACATTGTTTTAACTTTCTATGTTAAATATTTAAGAAATTTCAACTTTGAACATGTGAGTAAAATAGGCATATTTTGTTAAATAAATAAAAGGTTTTTCGTGATATGAAAATGTAATGTATATCGTAGTATAGATATTTTTTGTGCTATCTTTATAAGTAAATTGTATAAATGTATGTCTTATACAAATAAAGTTATTGAGAAAACCGTGAGAGAGTGATAGAACAAATTGATGTAATTGAGTTGCGCAAGCGCACGAATGGCGCGGCTCACTTTCGCGTATAGCTCTGGGGTAGCTCAGTAAACGAGTTTTCTTGCAATTGGTTCGGAAATCGTTCGGGAATCAGACCAGCAGTCAATAAGAAGAAGAAAGAAAAAGTGTAGGGAAGTGATAGGGAAAAGTAATTACTCTCTCACGGAACGGTTTGAAGATAATTGCTGTTTTATTCTCAAGGAATTCGTCCCTCGAAATAATACAGTCCACCTCGAAGAATTAAGGCGTTGGGACCGGGACGACTTCGGAAGACCCGTAATCCCCGCCTGAACCTATTTTCTGAAAAGGAAGAGGTTATCGCCCTTGTGTGTTACTCCGTTGCGGAGATCACATACGTTGTTCCCGAACCCAACGTAGGCGTTATAGGAGGCCGGATCGAGAGAAGCCTCGATTCCCCCCTTCTGTTTCTTAGTTGAACGTTTACGCACCCCTGGTTCCTTTTCAACGATATATTAATTATTTATTATTAAATTAATTAAAAATAATTTTATAAAATAAATGGTCTTTGACTATCTCAAATTTAAATAACGCAACATAAATAGATCCTATTTTATGGATTATGGGTGACAAACGAGCACACAGTCCACCTGATGGTAAGTGGATGCTTTGGTCCATAGACATCTACATTTCACCTCGATTAATAATCAAAATGCAGATGCGTTGCCACCCCTGAGGACTAAGACGTAATGCCTTGATTCCAGTAAAACGGGTCTTCGGTTTTCTACACTCAACATACGAAACACAGCAGAATTAAGCTGCTATTTAACGCTGGTATTCTGTGAGAGCGTGATCCTTCCCCGTACGAGCGGACCCATTCGTGCCACTACCATAATATAGCTGCAGTGTGACTCTACCACGTACTGGGACTTGCTAGCCTCCAATATTTTCAGCAGTAGCTGTTCTTAGTTATAGCTGGCCGTAGGAGACACTTAAATTACTTAGATGGTCACTACAACGTTATGACGAAATGCAAAAAAAATCTTTACATCACTGTATAAAATAAAGTTTGTCATATTATTTTCGTTGCATAACCCTGATATTTAACATCGTAGATGTGAAACTGACCTTAGCCATAAAACACGCTTCCGATTTCGCAATAATCATTAAACGTTAGACAGCTTCGTTAACTAGTCTCATCATGTGAGGCTGAATTAGCACTGTCTTGTGAAACTTTTTAACTATCCATACGTTGCGAGTCTTTGGTATTTTCTTTAATTACGACAAGATGATAGGAAGATTACAAATCAAATACCTAATAGGCAGTTGTTTCGTAACGTAGAAGTTCTCAACAAATATCAAGGAAACGCAGCCGTTCTTAACCCCTTTAACGCAGGGAGTAGTAACAGGATTGTATAACTTTAGTTTATTACGTAAAAAAATACTTCTCGTAGCTTCTTAGTTTGTGGGTATGCCATTTTTATTGCTCTATTGGCGAAATACTCAAACGCTACTCAATTTTAAGATGTCATTAAGCCTCGTCGTGTCACAATCACTATGAGTTAAAGTGATAAAGACAGCACGAGACTTAATGGCATCTTCAAATTGAGCAGCGTAAAGATTGGTAACAAATAGTTACGCCGCTGTATTCTGTTCTGAAAGGTTCTATTGCCTACCTCAGTATAATAACAATCTGTATAGCATACCATCTCAACCTTTTCGCTGTCCCGTGCACTAGGTATAGGGTATTGTTATTGTCTTATTATTGTGCCTCCAAAAATCCACAGAGGTGACAGCGCTTCTGTCTTTAGTCTTCTTTGTTTAACGTTGGTTACAGGTGTCTATGGGCTGTAGTAATAGATACTATATGCAAATGCAGATGCAGCCTAGTACCAATAAACGAAGTGAAGGCTTGCATTCTACTAGATGGAGTGATGATTTATTTATTTACAAATTAGTACATATAAAGTAGGTGAACTTAATGCCATATATATATATATATATATATATATATATATATATATTATCTATGTCAGAACAAATATGAAATATAATACGGAAATAAGAGCTGTGTTAATTCAACCTTGCAACGATTTTTTTCACAAATGAGCTTGTTGGGAGCTTTTTTAATGACAAGAGGGATGTCGTTCCAGAGTCTGATGGCCGTGAGTGCGAAGAGTGAGATAAATAACCAGTACGGTGTAAAGGAGTGAGCAACTTAAGATTAGCCGAAGAATTGAAAGAACAATTATGAGAATTTCCTAGTTATCGAAATTTGGATTTCAGATACTTGGAGCACATGGATCGTTCAGAATTGTGAAAAGGGTGCAGATTATTCTAACATATATGCGCTGACGGATAGGCACCCAGTTTAGCTGAGTACGAAAAGAAGATGCATGGTCGTATTTACGAAGACCATAAATATATCTGATGCAGTTGTTAAACAGACGACCTAATGTATGTTGAGTCGGGTCTGAGCAACACACATCGACATAATCGGTACAATAAGTGACTGTACAAGTAAAATCTTGGTATTGGTGGGAAGAAAGTTTTTAAATCGTTACAGAGATCGCAAATGATCCGGTGAGATATGAAGAAAGTCGATGTACGCAGGTGGATCAGGATCGTGCTTTGTAGCAATCCTTGCGGGAGGCGTCTGTTCAACAGTGGACTAGTGAAGAGCTGTAATTATGTTTATGTTACAAGTGTACGGTTATAGACAAAGTGAGCATATTTGCTTTCCGTTACCGCCACATTAATGAGTTCACGTCAGTTGCACGTTGGCGTACAATTTGTGCTCATTATCTGTCTTAATTAATCAGAATAAACCGGTTTAAACATAGATAATTTTTTTATTGATAGACATTTTATCAGTATATTATCCTTACATTCTAAGTATTCTCAGCTTTGTACCAGTAATCTGCCTAAATATAAAACGTCGAAAAAATTTCATTTAGATTAATTTATGAATTTATATGTTTTGTTTTGAATCTGCAGCTAATTTCGCGAATACTAAGTGGTAAGATTAATTTAAGCCTAGTAGTCCGTCGGGGTGGTTACCACGCTTATTTCGATCTGAAGGGTAAAGAGAACTAGTATGATACCATGCAGTGAGCCTTCCATCTTAGTTCTCGGAAGTGACAACTTAGGTGGCCGTTAACTGCAGTAATCACATAGCATCAGGTGCACTGTAAGTTCATTTGCCATTTCTGTTTATGGAAGATGTTTCTGACACTACATAGAAAATCCTTACTCGAGCTCAAGGGCACCTGCAATCTACGTGCAACAAACTTTGAGTATTAAACCATTGGTTAAATACTCAAAGCCAACAAAAAAGTATTCAATAGCGTTGTCACCTTTAAAGATTGAGTTGAAATAGCTTATAGCCTATTATTTATTAATTACATGGGCTTTCTTAATCTCTACACCGTAATACGCTTATAATCGTGGTAGCTCAGGGGCTAAACGCTCACAGTAAGCGACCAACCCGGGTTCGATCCCCGCCGGCACCGATGGAATCGTTAAATGTTAATTGCTGATTTACCAAATGTTCGGCGGCGAAGAAAAGCATCTTGAGGGAACCTGCATGTGTGAGAAATAAGAAAAAATATATTAGGAAGACATGTGAAGTTCGCCGATACGCATTGGGGCAGCGTGGCGGATCTCTCATTTACATTGACATTTCATTACATTCTTGCCCTAAAACACTCTCAAAAGTAAGAGCAGGCCTGTGCCCAGCAGTGGGACGTATATAGGCTGTAACTTTACATTACTTTACGATTATACCTACTATCTCTCTTTCTAATATCGGCATAAAAAAACTAAATCATGCATTAATTGTACCTACCAAGCCAAATCCCTAGGCATAAAAGCAAATAAATACAAACACATTAAATGTATGTGCGTACACGTTTGCATACGTTCACGTATTATATAATGCTCAATGTCAAAGTAACATTTAAATCGAATGGCTGAGGTTGCGACCTCGCGATAACAGCCTATTGATCAGATATTTCATTGTAATACATTAAATTAAAAGACGTTTTCTTGCTATATCTATTTATTTATTCTTAAAATTCAATTCTATCTAATTTTACGCATTTAAATGTTTTTGCTATTATGATAGAATAGAGATTTTTAATTTTATGGAAAAAGTAGCTTTCCGTCGGGCTTTGCCTGATTCAAGATTTAAGAACAAAGATTATTTATTTTATAAATTTTTCGTTTTTGCTAAAAAAGTTTAGTTTAGCCGAAGTTTAGCCTGGACAGGTAGACAAAACACAATTTTAGAAAGTATTTATTTATTGTTTAATGCCACGAAAATAATCATCTGAGTTTAATAGAAGCCAGTTACATCAATATCACACACAAATTTTTCCATTTTACTTAATCAAAATCAAAAAAGATGCGTTGTCATCCTTGAAGACTATTTTCTTTTTTTGGTTCTCTACCTTCACCACACGAAACAGCAGCATTAAGCTGCTATTATTCCCTGGTATTCGGTGGTTCGGAGTGAATGAACGAATGAAATATACTTTATTGTACACTAGAAATACAAAAGAGAGAAAAGAAAACATAAATTATTTAAAGGTACAATTGGCAGCCTTATCGCTTAGAAGCGATCTCTACCAGGCAACCATCGTAGAGGACAAAGTGATCGAAAAAGGGTAAGGGTGTACGTAGGTTGTTGGAAAATACACACGACATAAGTACATTTTAAATACAGAAGTATAGACATACATATACGAGAGCAGAAAGGATTAAACAAGTAAGGAAAAATAAGTTATATATATATATATATATATATATATATATATATATATATATATATATATATATATATATATATATATATATATATATATATATATATATATATATATATATATATATAATATAGTATATTTTTTCTAGAGGATTTTTTAATAGGAAGAGGGTGGTTCTTACCCGGTCGAGACGATGATTCGTGTTCCAACCAGCATATAACCGCATCGTTTCTGTACCACGTTAAGATATATATAGTTACCGCCAATCCCTTGAATTACCAAGCTGTACTAGTGAGTACTTAGCTCAAGGATGTTGCTTAGCCGGCGCCACTGAATTTATTTTGCGTCATTTCAGCTGTTTGTTTTATCTTATGCCCAGCAGCGAGGAAAAACAAAGTGAGAAAATTTGTGCGTCTGAGAAAATCTACAGTTCGCACTGAAATAATATAGTAGACTCTTCTGCTATATAATCCTTTCAGGAATTAAAGGAGACCTATATCTAGGTTTAAGATAATTCGTACTATTCACATAGGTATTAAATATTCGTATAATATCGCTTGTTGATTCAGACATTTGCTTTGTGTCTTAAGCTTTTATTACCATTTTTTTCTGATTGTTATCTCGACATGCTTTTTCGATTATTAAATCGATTAATTTATCGAATCGTGTTATTACTACATGCGATTGCATCGTCGTTGAACAATCTGAATGAGAGGTTCATGACGGTCGGCTCTTCTGGTTTATAATCCTTTCACGAATTTGAGGTGACTTATCTACATGTGATTATTACTATTTATCTATATATAAAAATCACTCGCGTCCGTTAGTCTCGCAAAAACTCGACAATGGCTTGACCGATATTGATGATCTTTTGTCTGTATTTGAGTGAGTCCCTGGATGGTTAAAAAACTTAGTTAGACCCGGTAGATGGCACTGTTGTCGAGTTACAGAAATAACCCGTGCAAATCCGGGGCGCATCGCTAATAATATATGAGTATTGATTCAGATTCGCTTTGCACTGTAAGCAATAAGCTTTTGTTTCATTTGATGTTGTTACCATTTTTTTTCCTGATTATTATCTGGACATGCCTTTCAATAAATGTATCGATTAATTTAGCGAATCGTGTTATCAATCTATGCGACTGCATCGTCGTCGATCAATCTTTATGAGAAGCTCAAGAGGGGGCAAAAAGAAAGAACACTTAACATATTTTATTTATTTATTATTGGTTATTTATTACCGTCGACCCGCCCCGACAGGCTACACGGTAAGGTAAGGTCTTTAGATTTAAAGAAATCCTTAACGTGCATTTAAATAAATTTTTAATATCACAAAAAATCCCAAGTTTTCGGACAAAATATAGCTTAATAAGTCTTTCCTACCTGTTTTTATCTATATTTTATTTTGCTTCTCTAATTGAGATAATCAGCAAAAACTATTTAGTTTTTTAGTTCTTCCATGTGTTTCGGATAAAATACAACCTAGATTACCCCTGGCGTTGCATTCTATCTGTTCGTGAAGTTTCAACATAATTTAGGTATTCTGTTATTTCAAATTTTAGCTAGGACAGACAAAAATTTTAAAAATGATTTTTTTTTTAATCACCTTCTGTAGTTATGTTAGCTTTGACAAGTCAAAGGATTAGTAAGCTGAAGTGGCAATGGGCCGGCCATATAGCTCGAAGAACCGACAACCGTTGGGGAAAAAAGGTTCTCGAGTGGCAGCCTCTTACAGGCAGGTGAGGTGTAGGGCGACCCCCCACTGGATGAAGTGACGACCTGGAAAGACATGCAGGAAGTCGATGGATGTAGGTGGCTCAGGACCGTGCTTTGTGGCATACCTTGGGGGAGGCCTGTGTTCAGCAGTGGACTTGTGAAGGGCTGTAATGACGATGTTGATGATGAAGAAAAGTCTTAAAAAGTATTTCATTTGAGAAAAATATTATACTATTGTTATCACATGAGGAAAGTCTTAAAAATATTTATCAACTATGATTCACGGTTTTCACCGATTGTCAATGTTTACAATCTTTTGGATTGTAAGCTTTGCGTTTGGATCGTAAACATTGACAATCGGCACTTGCTAGGTTAGTAAGCTCGGTTGCATAATATTTATTTATTGTACTCTTAAAAATATTAATAAAATTTTAATAGCACTTGATTTTCAGCCTTCTTTTGCTGTTAACGTATTAAAAATTACAAACTTATTAATGAATACAAAATACATTCTCTGTTTGTAATGCCATAATAACATTTTTTTAACTAAATGTATATGAAGGTATATACGGTATATATACTAATATATAAAAGATACTATACAAAAAGAACAATTTTGAAAAAAAAATGTTTGTTGTTCTTTTTGGAATTGCTTGGGGGAGGCCTTTGTTCAGCAGTGGACTTGGGATTGGCTGTCAAAATAAAATTAATAAGCCACGGCGAAGAAGAATATGATGGATGGTTTCTATTTACCGTAACTGAACCTTGTACGGTGAATAGAATATAGTACGCTCTCGCTTTAATCGCGAGTTCACGAGACCCTTTGACTCGAGCGCAAAAAATCGACACGCTTCCGAGAGCGCACGAGGGCCACGAGACGCGACGCGACGCGACGAGAGCACCATGTACACACTCGTACTCGGCCGGTCTCGTAGTATCTCGACGAGCGTGTACAGCCGCCATAAGATAATAAATAATTTCGCCAATAGCAATAGAAGTAGTCGTCTAATAAACTTTTTTCAATCTTAATCTTTTTAATGGAGATCTGCTGTCGATTGTTTACACAACTAATAGGTACTAGTTCAACGGAGAAAGCACTCCATTCGCGACCGGTTACGACACATCGGCTGACAATGAACGCCGACTACTCCAACATGAACGATACGATAACAAAACTTAACCGATAAACAAATACGGCAGTAATGCAAACATATAATGGCGGTTGACATTAACATAAAACGTGGTGGAGAAATGCTGTAGCTATATTAATTGTATAGTTGTAGCACGAATATGCCGGCTCGACCGGGGAAAGACCACACTCTCTCAGAATACCATCGTAAAATAGCAGCTTTTCTGGAAACGAGGCATTCCATCTTGGTGCTCAACGTGATAACGCGCCTGCATTTTGATTCGCAAACGAGGATAGATGTAGATGTCAAGGGCCACGGCAACCATTTACCATCAGGTGGACTATGTGCTCGCTTTTGAATTTACTTCACTTTACGAAAACTTTTGGCAGCACCACACCATACGAGACGAAAATATGTACCTACCCACTTTCTTTAAAACTAAATTACCTACAGGTTGTTGAGTATAGTATTAGAAATGAAGCTATTTTACTACCTAATGCCCTAAAAACCATAAATAATGTTGACATGTTATTACGTTTAAAATCTATTTGATTGGTGAAAAGTTTCTATATATTATTACATTGAATTTAGTATACAGAAATAATGCATGCGTTATTTAATTATTAATTAATTCAAGACATTTTGAAGTAAACATGAATAATTTTCATTAATTTTATTTTATAATTAAGTTTTCCCACACAATGTATATTGTTTTTGGAATAATTGGCTCTGACTATGACCATGACTAATTAATGAGGGCATTACGAAATGGCAATCTACAACACTTATTTTGTGCCAAATAATACTGAAAAGTAAATAATACATTAGATTTATATTTTCTAATGAATGCATTTTATTAACAACATTATCATAAATTTGAAGTATTTTCATCATATGTGTAGCTAGATGAAAATTAAATCTAAGAAGATTAATGAGAGCAAGTGGATGAGTTTGTGTATTTGGGATGTGTATTTAGCAGGGATCGTAGATATGATAGGGATATAGAACGACGAGTAAATGCAGGGAATAGAGTGAATGGGGCACTACACTCTATTATGAAGAACCAGAATGTGTCAAAAAAGGTACGTATGGTAATTCATAATGCTGTGTTAGTCCCTACTTTAATGTATGGTAGTGAAAGCTGGGTGTGGCAGAAGAAGCACGAAAGTAGAATAAATGCTGTAGAAATGCGGTCTTTAAGGAATATGCTAGGGTTGAATCTGAATGACAGGGTGAGAAATTGCGTGATAAGAGATAAATGTGGTATGCAAGATGATGTTGTGACCAGGATTAAGAAAGGAATGCTTCGGTAGTTTGGTCATGTAGAAAGAATGAATGAGGAAAGAGTGACAAAGCAAATTTATATGGCAGATGTGAACGGCCGAGTCGGGAAGGGATGCCCTAGAAAAAAGTTTATCGACGAAATTGGCGATATTTTGAAAATGGGCCACGTTAGAAGTACCCTTAACCGACGAGCATGTATGCGTAGATATATGGATGTAAAGGAGGCGAAAGAGGTATGTGAGGATCGTGCCAAATGGAAGTCCGTAGTCTCTGCCTACCCCTCTGTGTGACAGGCGTGAGTGTTTATGTTTATGTATTAATGAGAAGTATTGCATTTTTCTATCTCAATAAAGTATGTAATTAATAAAATGTTTTTGTAGCTACTTACTTTATATATTGTAAAAAAAGTTGGTGATGAATATCTAAATAGAGGATTAAGGATTCGTCATGATGAAGAATCATCATTACAGCCTTTCACAAGTCCACTGCTGAACATAGGCCTCTTATTAGGAATGCAATGAAGCACGGTCCTGAGCTCAATAAAGTATGTAATTAAGAGAGAATGAATGATGATGATGAAAAATGAAATTGAGAATGTATACTTTATGCATGTGTTACCAGGTCGTCACTCCATCTAGTCTATCCTTCTTATCTTAAGGATCGTTTTGAATTAATTCACTATTCCCATTCGAAAGTTCTCATAATAGCAAATTTATGGACAGGTCTTTTAGTATCCAAGCAGTCCGTCTATGGAATGGCCTACCTCTGTCAGTGAGACGCGCCCAGTCTTTACCTGCTTTTCAGAAACTTGTACACAGTCACTATCTTAATCTTTGAGTTCGTGCCATTTATATATGTAATATACATTCGTATTTTTTTTGTATTTATTTGTTGTTTATTTCTAATTATATTATATAAAATATGGATATTTTTATAAATATTGTTTCTGCATCACCAAACCACACAATTTACTATTTTTTGCGATTCTGTCCATCCAAAGGTTGTCTGGAAGAAATCGCTTTTAGCGATAAGACCGCCCATTGTAACACTATTTTTTTTCTTCTTCTTTCGTTTATGTATTGATTTGGTGTACAATAAAGAATTATCTATCTATCTATCTACGCCATTAACTTCGCCTGCTGGAACGAGGCTGCCACTCGAGAACCTTCGCCAGCTCGAAGAACCGACAACCGATGGGGAAAAAAGGTTCTCGAGCTTGTTTATGATTAAAATAAATGTATGATTCAGTTTATTTTATTAAAAGAGATACGGAGTGGAACACAGCAGTTATCACAATTAAAATACTCTTATTAAATAACTTTCTGTCAGGTCACAAAGTGGTTGGTTAAACTTTCGCCTTTTATAAACTCTGCTTGATCAGATAATATGGCCGAGCTCTCTTTCATTATTTCAGTCATTTCTGTAGTGCATTTAAATAGTCGAAAGTGATACGTTGTTACGATTTACGACATTAAATATCAAATAATCCGTACACGCCTAATTTTCTGTTCATTTTACACTTTTTGTAGAATTTCACGATTTCCGTATCATTAAGTAGCCAAATTGTACTGCATCAGTGTAACGTGTAAGATTTTATATAACATATGATTCTGAAACCCAAAATATTTTATATTTAATGAAAAGATTTAGCATTGTATTTTCTGCATCAGGCCCTAACGGATTAGCCATAGTGCGCCGATTTCGATAAGGCTCCATGTATATTATCTTAAATAAGGTGTGTCTGCCCTATTCGTATCAATATATAGTATACATACAAAGATAACATGTAAAGACGGTGTAGGACGTTACTGATTTCTTTTCGTGGGTGTCGTAAGGCGGCTATGGGCAATTTCCGGTTGTGATTCCTCAGATTAGATGTCGGATTAATCATCTCATCTCATCAGACATAAAATATCCTCTGAATTGGAGCAGCGGAACCGACCTATCGCCTGCCAAGCGGGACTATTAAAGCTGGTCTTCCTATAAGGGAGAGGTCCATATCTAGCACTGGAATTTTACAGCTTAATGATGTTGATAATGATAATTATATAAGAACTTGTGCTTATGTTTCACAACCCTTATAGAACCTTTCTTAATCTTCTGTTGACAGAGGCCTTTCAAGAATGCCACACCAACATACATTTTTGAGTCATCATTTATAGGTGTGTTTTTTCTTTAATAGAAATATTTGAGTCGATGGAAAAACATTATATTTTACTAATGCGATTGATTATTTAATGTGCCAAATAAATTTAAATTGAGATACGACGTTATAATGATGAATATCGGCTTGTCAATATAATCGCGTCAGTCAAATCTTTGCTTTTTTATATTTTGTATCCATTTGTAATTATTTTTTTGCGGCACATATTTGTTAAGAGAGCCGTGGTAGCTCAGTAGTTAACACTCGCTGTAAATTTCACGATATGCGAGTTCTGATTTACCATGTGTTCAGCGGTGAAGGAAAACATCGTGAGGAATCTACATGTCTGAGAAATAATAAAAAAAATATTTCGAAGACATGTGTTCACCAAGACCGCATTGGGGCAGCGCGCTTGCACTAAAATATCTCTCACAAATAGGAGAAGGCCTGTGCCCCCAGCAGTGGAACGTATATAGGATGTAATTGAAACTATACATTTGTCGAATCACTTAAATATTTCTTTTACAATCGTCCCGTACACCATCCTCGCATGTACTGAATGTCTTACAGAGCTAATTACGGTGATCTGCGCATTACAGCGGATTATAGTTAACGAATGTGTACGCGAGCACGGGTGTTCTTTTCCCTTATGCTTACGGTCCGACCGATGTGACGGCAATCCGACACAAATGGAGGGAGATCAGGGGAGGACCCAGGGCTTTTCTATCTGAGGCTCGGGCGTGAAACACCGCTCACTTCTTGGGATTCCAACCCGGGACCCACATATCACCTTATAACTAGACCGACGAAGCAATCTACTGTATGTGCAATGTGCATATAGTGTAAACTCTATTCAATTAGTTGTATATCGACTCGAAGTGTCAACATGTTAAACACATCCGGATCCACATACGGATAGTAGGATACGTAGGGGATACGGTTCTGATGACTTACCAACCTTCCAGTAGCCCTTATTCTGATAATCCGTTTTGACTATAGACGTTCTGTCATATCACATGTTCTGTCACACACCGCTTCGATTAAGCTATATTTTCCACTTTTCATTTAAAATAAGTTACCTCGATCTTATTTTAAAGGAATAAAAATAAAGTACCTCACACTAGAGCCGTGGTCATTTACCACGTAATCGGCGGTGAAGGGAAAACATTGTGAGGACCGGTATGTCTGAGAAATTATAAAAAAGTTTTTCAAAAACATGAAGCCTGCCAACACGTATTGGGGCAGTACTGGGGATATTTACTTGCCCTAACACCCTCTCTGTTAAATGATGCCTGTACCCAGGAGTGGGACGTATATATAGGCTGTAAACTTTTTACATCTTGCTAGCGGAATTTCTCCTGTATATAATCAAGGTGTTTTACATTACATCTAGTACATAAATTGCACAAGGATAAATTATTTGCAGGCCAACTCAAATATATTATAATGAAATTTATAGCCCAAGCCAAATGCTAATTACTGTGCTACCGGGCGTCAATATTTATATTCTATTGTCATGGTTTGTAATGTAAAAAGTAACGAACGTCCATACGTTAAAATCAGTGCAAATAAAACAGCCAGATCGCGGTTGGAAGTTACAAATTAATACTACCAAAGTAGGTACATACTCTCACTGTTTGATTGTTATCACGAAAGCGTTAATATGTGGTGTTTGTAGAGGTCGGTACACGTACCTTATTAACTTAACGCGAAATTGTTTTTCCTCATTTGTTGATAATACGTTTGGCGTAAATGATAGAATTTTGAAATTTACTTTTATATACATACTAGCGATGCGCCCCGTCTTCGCACGGGTGATTTTCTGGATCTCGACAACAGCGCCACCTACCGAGTCCAATAGTTAATCTAAACCATTTTCGAATCAACTTAGTCACACACACAAAATTTCATCAAAATCGGTCCAGACGTTTAGGAGGAGTTCAGTTACATACACACGGACAGAAGAATTTTAAATATTAAGATAAATATTTGCGCAACTTTACTTATCCAAGTGACCTTTCAAAAACGCGACTAGAACCTGTTATTATAATATTATGTAATACTGCCTCGTTGGTCTAAGGGTTGTAGTAGTGTGACTGCTGATCATAAGGTCCTGGGTTCGAATCCCGGGTCGGGCCAAAAATTAATTATTGAGTTTTTCCGTCAAGAAACTCTCAGTAGTTGCCCGGAGTCAGGAAGTTGGCGGTGCCTCAGCCCCGTGCCTCGGAAAGCACGTAAAGCCGTAGGTACTACGCCTGATCTCTCTCCGGTCGTGTCGGTTTACCGTCCCATCGGATTATGATAGTGAGGGAATAGTAAGTGCACCTGTGCTTGCGCATACACTTGGGCACTATAATCCTGTCCTGTGCCGATGGCTAGTCTTCGTTGAGGCAGGCCGCCGTGGCCGAAATTCGGTCTGGAGGACATTATTATGTAATATAATAAAGGCTAACATTTTGTTGGTTTAATAAACAAGGTCGCAAGTTAAAGTAAATTGAACATGTTCATAATTAGGTAGACCTTTGAAAAAAGTCGCATACTTATTGTTTTCTACTTAACTCATTAAACAACAAAATTTTTTTGAAATGTATAAAAGTGAAATTTCTAGTTTTACCGGAGTCACACAGAAAAATCACTACCCCATATTGTGGGTAACTGAAGCAGGAGACGGACACGCAGAAACATCTAATAATAGCTCAAAATCACTACCCCATATTGTGGGTAACTGAAGCAGGAGACGGACACGCAGAAACATCTAATAATAGCTCAAAATCACTACCCCATATTGTGGGTAACTGAAGCAGGAGACGGACACGCAGAAACATCTAATAATAGCTCAAAATCACTACCCCATATTGTGGGTAACTGAAGCAGGAGACGGACACGCAGAAACATCTAATAATAGCTCAAAATCACTACCCCATATTGTGGGTAACTGAAGCAGGAGACGGACACGCAGAAACATCTAATAATAGCTCAAAATCACTACCCCATATTGTGGGTAACTGAAGCAGGAGACGGACACGCAGAAACATCTAATAATAGCTCAAAATCACTACCCCATATTGTGGGTAACTGAAGCAGGAGACGGACACGCAGAAACATCTAATAATAGCTCAAAATCACTACCCCATATTGTGGGTAACTGAAGCAGGAGACGGACACGCAGAAACATCTAATAATAGCTCAAAATCACTACCCCATATTGTGGGTAACTGAAGCAGGAGACGGACACGCAGAAACATCTAATAATAGCTCAAAATCACTACCCCATATTGTGGGTAACTGAAGCAGGAGACGGACACGCAGAAACATCTAATAATAGCTCAAAATCACTACCCCATATTGTGGGTAACTGAAGCAGGAGACGGACACGCAGAAACATCTAATAATAGCTCAAAATCACTACCCCATATTGTGGGTAACTGAAGCAGGAGACGGACACGCAGAAACATCTAATAATAGCTCAAAATCACTACCCCATATTGTGGGTAACTGAAGCAGGAGACGGACACGCAGAAACATCTAATAATAGCTCAAAATCACTACCCCATATTGTGGGTAACTGAAGCAGGAGACGGACACGCAGAAACATCTAATAATAGCTCAAAATCACTACCCCATATTGTGGGTAACTGAAGCAGGAGACGGACACGCAGAAACATCTAATAATAGCTCAAAATCACTACCCCATATTGTGGGTAACTGAAGCAGGAGACGGACACGCAGAAACATCTAATAATAGCTCAAAATCACTACCCCATATTGTGGGTAACTGAAGCAGGAGACGGACACGCAGAAACATCTAATAATAGCTCAAAATCACTACCCCATATTGTGGGTAACTGAAGCAGGAGACGGACACGCAGAAACATCTAATAATAGCTCAAAATCACTACCCCATATTGTGGGTAACTGAAGCAGGAGACGGACACGCAGAAACATCTAATAATAGCTCAAAATCACTACCCCATATTGTGGGTAACTGAAGCAGGAGACGGACACGCAGAAACATCTAATAATAGCTCAAAATCACTACCCCATATTGTGGGTAACTGAAGCAGGAGACGGACACGCAGAAACATCTAATAATAGCTCAAAATCACTACCCCATATTGTGGGTAACTGAAGCAGGAGACGGACACGCAGAAACATCTAATAATAGCTCAAAATCACTACCCCATATTGTGGGTAACTGAAGCAGGAGACGGACACGCAGAAACATCTAATAATAGCTCAAAATCACTACCCCATATTGTGGGTAACTGAAGCAGGAGACGGACACGCAGAAACATCTAATAATAGCTCAAAATCACTACCCCATATTGTGGGTAACTGAAGCAGGAGACGGACACGCAGAAACATCTAATAATAGCTCAAAATCACTACCCCATATTGTGGGTAACTGAAGCAGGAGACGGACACGCAGAAACATCTAATAATAGCTCAAAATCACTACCCCATATTGTGGGTAACTGAAGCAGGAGACGGACACGCAGAAACATCTAATAATAGCTCAAAATCACTACCCCATATTGTGGGTAACTGAAGCAGGAGACGGACACGCAGAAACATCTAATAATAGCTCAAAATCACTACCCCATATTGTGGGTAACTGAAGCAGGAGACGGACACGCAGAAACATCTAATAATAGCTCAAAATCACTACCCCATATTGTGGGTAACTGAAGCAGGAGACGGACACGCAGAAACATCTAATAATAGCTCAAAATCACTACCCCATATTGTGGGTAACTGAAGCAGGAGACGGACACGCAGAAACATCTAATAATAGCTCAAAATCACTACCCCATATTGTGGGTAACTGAAGCAGGAGACGGACACGCAGAAACATCTAATAATAGCTCAAAATCACTACCCCATATTGTGGGTAACTGAAGCAGGAGACGGACACGCAGAAACATCTAATAATAGCTCAAAATCACTACCCCATATTGTGGGTAACTGAAGCAGGAGACGGACACGCAGAAACATCTAATAATAGCTCAAAATCACTACCCCATATTGTGGGTAACTGAAGCAGGAGACGGACACGCAGAAACATCTAATAATAGCTCAAAATCACTACCCCATATTGTGGGTAACTGAAGCAGGAGACGGACACGCAGAAACATCTAATAATAGCTCAAAATCACTACCCCATATTGTGGGTAACTGAAGCAGGAGACGGACACGCAGAAACATCTAATAATAGCTCAAAATCACTACCCCATATTGTGGGTAACTGAAGCAGGAGACGGACACGCAGAAACATCTAATAATAGCTCAAAATCACTACCCCATATTGTGGGTAACTGAAGCAGGAGACGGACACGCAGAAACATCTAATAATAGCTCAAAATCACTACCCCATATTGTGGGTAACTGAAGCAGGAGACGGACACGCAGAAACATCTAATAATAGCTCAAAATCACTACCCCATATTGTGGGTAACTGAAGCAGGAGACGGACACGCAGAAACATCTAATAATAGCTCAAAATCACTACCCCATATTGTGGGTAACTGAAGCAGGAGACGGACACGCAGAAACATCTAATAATAGCTCAAAATCACTACCCCATATTGTGGGTAACTGAAGCAGGAGACGGACACGCAGAAACATCTAATAATAGCTCAAAATCACTACCCCATATTGTGGGTAACTGAAGCAGGAGACGGACACGCAGAAACATCTAATAATAGCTCAAAATCACTACCCCATATTGTGGGTAACTGAAGCAGGAGACGGACACGCAGAAACATCTAATAATAGCTCAAAATCACTACCCCATATTGTGGGTAACTGAAGCAGGAGACGGACACGCAGAAACATCTAATAATAGCTCAAAATCACTACCCCATATTGTGGGTAACTGAAGCAGGAGACGGACACGCAGAAACATCTAATAATAGCTCAAAATCACTACCCCATATTGTGGGTAACTGAAGCAGGAGACGGACACGCAGAAACATCTAATAATAGCTCAAAATCACTACCCCATATTGTGGGTAACTGAAGCAGGAGACGGACACGCAGAAACATCTAATAATAGCTCAAAATCACTACCCCATATTGTGGGTAACTGAAGCAGGAGACGGACACGCAGAAACATCTAATAATAGCTCAAAATCACTACCCCATATTGTGGGTAACTGAAGCAGGAGACGGACACGCAGAAACATCTAATAATAGCTCAAAATCACTACCCCATATTGTGGGTAACTGAAGCAGGAGACGGACACGCAGAAACATCTAATAATAGCTCAAAATCACTACCCCATATTGTGGGTAACTGAAGCAGGAGACGGACACGCAGAAACATCTAATAATAGCTCAAAATCACTACCCCATATTGTGGGTAACTGAAGCAGGAGACGGACACGCAGAAACATCTAATAATAGCTCAAAATCACTACCCCATATTGTGGGTAACTGAAGCAGGAGACGGACACGCAGAAACATCTAATAATAGCTCAAAATCACTACCCCATATTGTGGGTAACTGAAGCAGGAGACGGACACGCAGAAACATCTAATAATAGCTCAAAATCACTACCCCATATTGTGGGTAACTGAAGCAGGAGACGGACACGCAGAAACATCTAATAATAGCTCAAAATCACTACCCCATATTGTGGGTAACTGAAGCAGGAGACGGACACGCAGAAACATCTAATAATAGCTCAAAATCACTACCCCATATTGTGGGTAACTGAAGCAGGAGACGGACACGCAGAAACATCTAATAATAGCTCAAAATCACTACCCCATATTGTGGGTAACTGAAGCAGGAGACGGACACGCAGAAACATCTAATAATAGCTCAAAATCACTACCCCATATTGTGGGTAACTGAAGCAGGAGACGGACACGCAGAAACATCTAATAATAGCTCAAAATCACTACCCCATATTGTGGGTAACTGAAGCAGGAGACGGACACGCAGAAACATCTAATAATAGCTCAAAATCACTACCCCATATTGTGGGTAACTGAAGCAGGAGACGGACACGCAGAAACATCTAATAATAGCTCAAAATCACTACCCCATATTGTGGGTAACTGAAGCAGGAGACGGACACGCAGAAACATCTAATAATAGCTCAAAATCACTACCCCATATTGTGGGTAACTGAAGCAGGAGACGGACACGCAGAAACATCTAATAATAGCTCAAAATCACTACCCCATATTGTGGGTAACTGAAGCAGGAGACGGACACGCAGAAACATCTAATAATAGCTCAAAATCACTACCCCATATTGTGGGTAACTGAAGCAGGAGACGGACACGCAGAAACATCTAATAATAGCTCAAAATCACTACCCCATATTGTGGGTAACTGAAGCAGGAGACGGACACGCAGAAACATCTAATAATAGCTCAAAATCACTACCCCATATTGTGGGTAACTGAAGCAGGAGACGGACACGCAGAAACATCTAATAATAGCTCAAAATCACTACCCCATATTGTGGGTAACTGAAGCAGGAGACGGACACGCAGAAACATCTAATAATAGCTCAAAATCACTACCCCATATTGTGGGTAACTGAAGCAGGAGACGGACACGCAGAAACATCTAATAATAGCTCAAAATCACTACCCCATATTGTGGGTAACTGAAGCAGGAGACGGACACGCAGAAACATCTAATAATAGCTCAAAATCACTACCCCATATTGTGGGTAACTGAAGCAGGAGACGGACACGCAGAAACATCTAATAATAGCTCAAAATCACTACCCCATATTGTGGGTAACTGAAGCAGGAGACGGACACGCAGAAACATCTAATAATAGCTCAAAATCACTACCCCATATTGTGGGTAACTGAAGCAGGAGACGGACACGCAGAAACATCTAATAATAGCTCAAAATCACTACCCCATATTGTGGGTAACTGAAGCAGGAGACGGACACGCAGAAACATCTAATAATAGCTCAAAATCACTACCCCATATTGTGGGTAACTGAAGCAGGAGACGGACACGCAGAAACATCTAATAATAGCTCAAAATCACTACCCCATATTGTGGGTAACTGAAGCAGGAGACGGACACGCAGAAACATCTAATAATAGCTCAAAATCACTACCCCATATTGTGGGTAACTGAAGCAGGAGACGGACACGCAGAAACATCTAATAATAGCTCAAAATCACTACCCCATATTGTGGGTAACTGAAGCAGGAGACGGACACGCAGAAACATCTAATAATAGCTCAAAATCACTACCCCATATTGTGGGTAACTGAAGCAGGAGACGGACACGCAGAAACATCTAATAATAGCTCAAAATCACTACCCCATATTGTGGGTAACTGAAGCAGGAGACGGACACGCAGAAACATCTAATAATAGCTCAAAATCACTACCCCATATTGTGGGTAACTGAAGCAGGAGACGGACACGCAGAAACATCTAATAATAGCTCAAAATCACTACCCCATATTGTGGGTAACTGAAGCAGGAGACGGACACGCAGAAACATCTAATAATAGCTCAAAATCACTACCCCATATTGTGGGTAACTGAAGCAGGAGACGGACACGCAGAAACATCTAATAATAGCTCAAAATAATAAAAACTACGGTTGCCAACCCGCGTGCCAACCTTGGCAACTATGAAAAATTCCCCCTATGAAACAATCTATGATGGGGACCTATGTTCAGTAGTGAGCGGGCTCTAGTGGATGGATTACAAGTCCACTGCTGAACACAGGCCTCCCCCAAGGACTGCAAACAAAGCACGGTCCTGAGCCACGCACCCATCGAACTCCAGCATGTCTTATCAGGTCGTCAATCCTTCTAGTGGGAGGCCGCACGGAAGTACGACGCTGCCACTGGAGAACATAGATATCCATAAATCGTTATATTGTTAGCTTAATTACATAACTCAACGGCTCAATTAACAACATTTAACGTTACACACTACAACTATATTATAGTTGAATAAAACTATATTAAAAAAATTATTAAAAAAATAAGTTAAAAATAAGTTATCATACTCGATAAAATCCGTAAATATAGTTTTATTTAATCTGATGTGTTCGCGTAAAAAAACAATGGCCAAATAATATGTCAAATATTTTGGAGGCGTCTTGAGTTATTATTTTTAAAGGACCTATGTAAAAATATATTTTATTTTATCAAATAAACATCAAAACTAGTGAAAGCCAGAGTAAAAATCACTACCTCTTAGGAAACATAATTGATTATAATCAATTGGATATTATCACTTCCGTCACTTAGTGTGACCAGCTTATAGTTATTTCAGTTTAGTAGTTAAACATCATTTGCACTTCATCTTGTTGCATCTGGTTTAAGATAAAATAATATAATCTTATTGCATTTGTTATCATTTAAACAAAAGTTACATAGGAATATTTAGAAAAATATTTAGTATTTTCTTATATATTTTTGAAATTCAGATTGTTTATGATTGCTATAGCAACACAGAACTGTCAATTATGACAATATCTGGAACGGTAATATACCTAACAGCGAAAAATTATTAATTGAACATTAATATAAGATTAAATGATTAAAATCCTTTGGGTCAAAAACTCACTAATTGATAATAAAAATCCTGAACCATTTAAATGACATAACTTAATAAAACCTACAAATCTTCAAAGCCTCTTAACTATTATTTCTGGCTTCGTCGATAAAAAAAACCTTAGACAAACAATCTCATGGAAAGGTGGTGAATTGCTTTTGATAGTTTTGATGTAAAGACGCTTCCAAATTACATGAAATAGACGTTTGTATGGGCGTTCGCCATTGTTCTTTAAGAAATCATTATATTATAGTTGTAACACGAATGGGTCGGCTCGACCGGGGAAGGACCACGCTCTCACAGAAAGCTAACGTAAAATAGCAGCGCAATGTTTCATGTGGTTAGTGCGGTGAACCGGAGACCCTTTTTTACTGAAAACGAGGCATTCCATCTTAGTCCTCACAGGTTACAACGCATCAGCATTTTGATTCTTAATTAAGGGTAAATGTAGATGTCTATAGGCTACAGCATCCATTTACCATCACGTGGACTTTGTGCTCGTTTGTCATCCTATGATATAAAAAAGTGGTAATAAATCGGAAAATATCATAAAAATATTTGTGGAGTCTCCGAAGCCATAAAAAGTCAATCGATGTTCGTGACTCGAAACCACGGTGTATGTTTTGTAGGATGTTATTCTTCATGCGGTTGTAAACACGAATGAAGATAATCATTAAACGTGGAAAGCCACGCCAACTTATATCACAAAACGTCATAAGACATTCGTTTATTTATTATTTTTTGTAATACTCTAAATTATTATTTCACATCTTCAGAACTCTCAAAATATGTTTTATCTTGAGAGTTCTGAAGAAAATCCATGTGACTACAATTTTCTTCTTAAAATAATTAAGGGATAAAATGTAAAAATCCTTTTTTCATTAACCCCGTAGCCCTTTCAGTACACAGTGTTTTTTTTTGTATCTCAACACATTCATACTTAATCTGTAGAAAATAAAACACTTTGTAGCAAGAAATGTAACGGACACACTGTCATCTGAGAACTAATTACGATACGGTGTGACTAGTACTTTGTGAACCGGTGCTGTGATGTAACAGCTGTTCAACCTCACTGGAGACCGTCTGCTTATCGCTTCGTCACGATTTATATTATACAGGCTGATTTTTATTCAGTAGTCATGTATTATGCGACTAAGTTGAGAAGGCTTTTTTTAAATTATTTCTATTATAAAATATTTTATGGTCGGTTTAGAAGAATACTAAAAAAAAGTTAAGGATTCAGTAAGATATGTAAGTATAAGTATTTAGTCCCTTTATTTTATCGGTTTGTTGTGTACTAACTGGTTCAGTGCAATCCTATACAAATATCACGTGAGAAAGTGTCATCAAATACAACTATGTAATGTAATGTTTACTGATCACTGGCCTTTTGAGGAAATCACTCAACGAACAATAGGGAGCAAATTTCTCTGCAAGATAAAGTCCGTAACAGGGATATTTTGCAAAAGAGTAAATGATATAGCTCAGGGAGTCAGTGGGCTGAAGTGGGAAAGGGCTGACCAAATAGCTGGAAGAACAGAAAGGTTCTCGAGTGACAGCCTTCTGCTGCGACGCATTATATTGAGCAAACTCCACAAGATGCAAGTAACATCCAGAGTTCATGAGTTATTGGATTCACGTTACTCAGGATCGTGCTTGAAGCAATCTATGGGGGACGCCTAATTTAACGAATAAAGTTAAACGATAGTAAGTTTAAATTACTCAAACACATGACCTTTATTTTTTAATTAAAACCTAAAACGACTTCGAGCATCGTCGTATTTAGTTGCAACTTATACAAAACCACTATTACTGCTATATACTACCAAATTGAGGTCAAATTTTTACTATATGTTTTTTATGGTGAAACATAAGCTCATATTCACTATATTATAGTTCGTTGCTTTAGTGCCAAAAAGGGTAATCAAAAATTCTGGACTCAGTTGGTGGCATTTTGTTTCAAATATTAATAAATGTTTTGTATTGTAAAATGTCCTGAGTGAAACTTAACGCAAAACATCTGCTGGGCCAGCTTATAAGTCTTTCAAGTGAAATGTTTAAATAATGATTTTTACAATTACTTTCTTTTTGTCGAACGTTTGAACTTTATTGTATGCTGATTACAAAATGACTTGAACGTTTGTTTTTATCGATCCAGACTCATAAAAACACTTGAAGTGAGGGAGGTAGAAAGTTGTATGTATTCAATCGTTATTGTATGTGAAAAGTAAGCATTTTAAAACACTTGAAAAATAAAACTTATCAATATGTTAAACAAAACATTTAAGTTCATACATAAAACTAGCTAATGTAAACGGTAAAAATAGCTAACGTACCACATGTGACGGTGTTTATTACGAATGCAAATGCAAACCCGCCGCAACTAACTCCCAACTGCTCAGATGTACGACCGCCGCCGTGGATCTCACTATGCCAGAATGGGCCCACTATGTTGCCGCCGCCCTTTTCCTGTTGTGGCTGGTCGTCGGTCGGAGACGAAGCAGCTACGGATCGCCCTCCTCATGAGTCTTCTGTACGTAGACTGTTTTCTTAAATCATTGCAACTTTGATTTGTAAGGGAAGCTTTACTTATTCTTCATAACTTTTTCCTTTTCGGTATAAGCCTTTTATCAGCTGTCGAAAAGGTTTTATCAAGATTACACTAACTAAAATTTTAAAGATTTACTTTACAGGCTGGTTGGTGAGTGTTTGGTAATGCCTGCCTTGTGGCTTGGTAATGCTGTTTCATATCACCATCATCAATACTGCCCTTCTCAAGACCACCACTGAACAACGGCATCATGACGTCTGTGAAATTTGTATTTTCGTATGTCGATAAGACGACGAGGTAGCATCGTCTGTCTGTAGGTTAGTTTAATCTAACAATAAATTGACGTGTGCACAGAATTTTTATTTTTCAAAGAACTTTTATTTCCGATAGTGTGCGCAGGAATTGCATAATTTAATTGCTTCCTCTACCTTCCACCACCGGACAACCAGACGTTCGGCCGGTCTCAACCCTTTCGTTGTTGACCTACCACACATTTGAACCAAATGGCTTGCTACGTCGTTCATCGTGCTTACGTCAAAGGAGTGGAATAAGTTGCCAGTATCTGTCTTTACATCCAATTACAGTGTGGGTGTCTTTAAGGCAAGAGTGAATATTTTTTTATTCAGTCAGTGTGATTCACAATCTTAGGCTACATCACCACGCACCACCAAACCACCACCACCAAAAGACGACAAATGACTGTTTTAGGGTAGACAACAGCCTGTTAAAGTACACGTACCCTCCAAATGAAATACATCAGTGAAGGCACTGCATATGGCAAAAAAGAAAAGAGGATGGATCTTATCCAATTAAAGTTAACATCTTCTTTTCAATATAAATCTATGTTTATATTTTACATCTTTCCTTATTTTCAAGCTCAATATATGGAATTTAAAAGAACAGAAATTCAAAATTTTTCATTTAACTTAAAAAACATAGAGTATGTAAAACAGTAGACTTAGCATCTGTGCAATACACTTCTATTTAATTAATTTTTAAAAGGACATATTAAGAATATACCCCAAATACTTCCAGCTTGACTTTTTAATTTAGTCACGTTATATTTTAAGCTACAAAAAAGAATCACGCTGTATATGCTTTGAGTCAGTACGACGACCGCAATAGACGGTCGCATTCACTTTACGTCACAAGCTCGCAATAACTTCAGTCAGTTGTCTGCCGTCATCCGTAGAAACAAGTTGTCTTGTCTGATTTAAGGTAAAATGCTGAGGTTTTCTGACAAATAATACGCGACATAATATGTCGCGCACGCGACGTATGTTTCTTAGTTAATGATTTACGTTTATTAAACTTTTAGACGTGACAATAATATATTAAAAAAATACTATAAGTGCTTTTTAGTATGAGTACATTAAAATGATTAAAAATAGAATTTTCCTAATACATTAAGTTTATTATCATACATAAAGATAATGCGTGAAGAAATTATCTGCACCAAGCTTATTTATAATAACCAATTAAACAATTATTTTTGAAGGTTTTACCAACAATTGAATATATTGCTGCTTTCGTTGTAGCGTCCTCTCCTAGTGACGGAGCTGAACGCCTTCTTCTAGTATTCCATTCGTATCCCAGTAGCCAAGAGGAATCTTTTGAAAAAAGGTTTTTACTATTTGAAAAAAACGTGTTTTTGACACTGACTTTATTCTAACCTTTTAGCATTAGCTTAGTATTATCTACGAAATGATGGGAAGTTAGTTTGACGGCTCCATAGTTTGGTAGCGTCGCTAAAAAGCCTTTACCGTTGTAGGGAATATTTGCTTTGATCGTCATGCTTGGCAAGCGGACTGACGATGACGACCAGACGTCTCGCACCCAAGGCGCTGCTCCCCGTCGTTAGCCTGGAGTATATTATGAATGATGTTAATGAGATAGTAAACCGCCATGTATCGAAAGCCATCAAACTTTCCTGGCATGACCCATGTACATCTACACATATTCGATAGTGGTCTTTTTAGATTTAAAAAAAAACGTGTTTCTCTCAATACTTAATGTATTTTTAGTCCATGTTTATTTTTTGCTACGGCCTAGTTTCTAGTTAATATTATTATGCTGTGAACACTCTTGGGTTGTAGTTAATCCACACCAATTATATTATCAATTTGAGAACTGTATATATTCATTGAGGACTGACATAAGTGAAAACTTAAAACGTTGGAAATTCAAATGAGTCTGTTTTTCAAATCTATCAGCACTTCGAGTAACAACTATATACATTTTTATATGGTTTATTTATTAATAATCAAAACACATGATGTTCTACGCAAGCCCAGGACAAAATATAACAACTGAATGGACATAATAGTGAATATAAATTTGTATTATTACTTTTACTACTTAATTTCCAACATTATTTAAATTGTTTACATCATTATTATCATTAACTTCGACATTAGTTGAGTTATTCGTATCGCTGGAGTCCAAACGCCACACGGTCATACTTATAGCTGCAGATAAATATACTGTTAACATTAGCATATCAGTGACGCGAACTCATAAGATTTTATTCACCCAAAAATCGGCCAACGTACCTAAACAAGTTTTGCACCAAACGTAAGATAAAATTTCCTACAGACGTCTTTTAACGCCCACGGATTTTCTTACGTCGCGCGACGACACGGAAAACTTAAGCTACTGCTGGCATTAGATATCTTGGGTTAACTAACTTAAATCACTTCCGTTATCTGTTGAAATATTGCAACAATAATACAGAATTGACAACGGGACTATACTACAATAATTAATCGGCACTGTTATACTACAAGTTTTGTATTATAGAGTGATTTATACTTTTTTTATCGGATAGTGTGACAAACGAGCACACAGTCCACCTGATGGTAAGTGGTTGCTGTGGCACATTGGCATCTACATCTATCCTCGATTACGCATCAAAATGCAGATGCGTTGTCATCCGTGAAATTGTAAATGGAATGGAATGCCTTGTTTCCATTAAAAAGGGTCTCCAGTTCTCTACACTCACCATACGAAACACAGCAGCATTAAGCTACTATTTGACGCTGGTATACTGTGAGAGCGCGGTCCTTCCCCGAGCCGACCCATTCGTGCTACAACTATACTACTAATATAACTGCAGCGTGGCTCTACCACGTAAAAAGAATAATACAGAATTAACAACGGGATGATAGGGGGTCATTGTAGAAGCGTGCTCGTCGCGACCCCTGCCAGCCCTTTTCAGGGCTGCAATTCTACACAGCTGCGCACCCATGCGAACGAGGGTTAGGGCGTCCCCCCAAGGCGACGCACACCAGCTCGTCCCCGTTGGTGTGGAATGCAGCGCGCAAAGCGGCGATGGGGACCGCCACCCGTCACGCACAGCCCGACACGGCGGAAGGTGGAGGACGGAGTGCAGAGTTGGCACGTGGAATGTTAGAGGAGGCATGAGAGATAAGACGAATGAGTTGATCGAAATAATGAAAGAAAGAGAATTAGATGTCGTGTGTATGTCGGAGACCAAACGGAAAGGCAGTGGTATTGAAGAGCTCCCTGGCGGGACGTTAGCTATATGGTCCGGAGTCCCGGAAAGCGAGAACGCCTGCCAAGGAGTGGGAGTGCTGTTGTCGTCCCGGTTGGTCGATCTTATGACTGAATACAAGGTTGTGAACTCAAGACTTCTCTGGGTTCGCTTCAAAATGGGACTGACGAAGTTATTCCTTTTGGCTGTTTATGCGCCGGTAGCTTCGTCGTCCAGGGCTGAGCTGGAGGAGTTTTGGGAGAATGTAAGAGAAGTTCTAGATTTGGTTAAGGGAAACGAAAGAACTGTTGTATGTGGTGATTTGAATGGATGGGTAGGCATCGCTCGACCAGGATACGAGTCGGTGCTTGGAAAGTTTGGAGATAAAAGGGTTAATGATGCTGGCAAGCTTATACTGGCTGTATGCAAGGAAAAGGGTCTTCTTGTGACAAACACTATGTTTAATCACAGGAAGATCCATATGTACACTAGAGAAAGAAAGAATGAGAGAAGTATGATTGATTTGTTCCTGGTGGATGACCGACTGCGAAAACAGGTGATGGATACACGAGTGTTCAGGGGTGCTGACCTGGGAACGGATCATTATCTAGTAATTACTAGATTTAGGGGTTTGTTCGCGGGTTGGCGCCACCGGACGGCAGTAACAGAACCACAGTCGGTCTGTCGCATCCGAAGCTGGAAGCTTCAGGAAGCGGATACTAGGGACAAATATCACACGAGGGTAGCCGAAAAGCTTGACACCATCGATGGCAGGAAAGAATGTGTGGAGAGAATATGGCAGAACCTTAGGGATGGAATGGTAAGTGCAGCGGAAGAAGTATGTGGTACGACAAAAAGAGGTAGTAGTAAAAGAAGAGATGCATGGTGGAATGACGAAGTGAAAGAAGCTGTAAAAAAGAAGAAAAAAGCATGGTTAGACTACTTAGCCTCTAGTAACGATGAGCATATGAGAGAGAAGATGAAAGAAAGATATAAGCTGCAGAAAGTTCATGCGAAAACATTGATTGAGGAAGTACGTGAAAGGTGTAGAATAGAAGCGGACGAGAGGTTGTCGCACAACTTTAGGGAAAACTCCAAACTCTTCTGGAAAGAGGTTGGAAGGTCCCGGAGTGGTGCGACAGCTTTAAGAATGAACAAAGTGCTTTCGAGAACCAATGACGTCCTCTCAGAAAAATCGGACGTCATGCAGCGATGGAGTGAATTTTATAGAGAATTGTATGCGTGTCATGATCTTAGTGAAGGATCCGGGGGTGACGCCGTGACTGGCACGCCAGACACGGACCTCGATGACACTGAGGTCATCAGCATGAAAGAGATTGAACGTGCGATTCGAAGTTTGAAATGTGGTAAGGCTGCGGGACTAGACAGAGTTACTGCTGAAATGGTCAAGTACGGTGGGCCTCGCGTCTGGGACAGCTTTCATCTGCTGTGCAATTTGTGCTGGCGGACGGGAGATGTCCCGGATGATTGGCGATCCGCGGTCATTGTGCCTTTATATAAAGGTAAAGGTTCACATTTTGACTGCGGGAGCTATCGGGCGATCAGCTTGACCAGTTTAGCAAGTAAAGTTTATTCGAAGGTTTTGACACGCAGGATGCAAGAGAAATCGGAAAGATTCTTATGGGAGGCACAATGCGGATTTAGACCTGGAAGAGGATGCATGGATCAAATGTTTTCTCTCCGCATGATCACGGAGAAGCTTCTGAGTGTTAACCAGAGGATTTTCTGTGCTTTTGTGGATCTGGAGAAAGCATTTGATAAGGTTATAAGGAAGAAAATGTGGGAACTGTTGCCGGGATATGGTGTGGATGGTCGATTGTTAAGGGCTATGCAGTCACTCTACTATGACTGTAAAACCCATGTTTAGCGTCCAAGCGGGCGTAAAACAGGGTTGTGTCATGTCTTCCTGGCTGTTCATACTGTATCTCGACAGCTGTTTACAGAAGCTGAAAGATAGCTGTTTGGGTGTGAAATTGGGTGACATAAAAGTTAATTGTCTGCTGTATGCTGATGATGCAGTGCTTATTGCACCATCAGAAGCAGAACTGCAGGCATTAGTCACGTGTATGAAAGAGGAATGTGAAATTAAAGGTCTCCGTTTGAATGCTAATAAAACTAAGGTTCTGGTATTTGAAAAGGACGAAGAGAGAACGAAATGTGAAATATGGGTAAATCAGGAATGTCTAGAACAGGTAAATGAAATTGTATACTTGGGGAGTGCTTTCAGCCGGGATGGAAGATGTGATTTAGATGTGGATAGGCGTGTCGCTGCCGGAAACAAAGTCAATGGTGCCCTGAATGCATTAATAAAAAGGCAAGGCGTGGTGAAGAGTGCACGCCTTGCAATACATAACGCAGTGTTGGTACCGACTTTGTTATATGGCAGCGAAACCTGGGTATGCCAGAAGAAGCATAAAAGCAAGTTGAATGCAGTGGAGATGCGATCTCTTCGTAAAATGTGTGGCGTTACCATAGCCGACCGAAAGCGAAACGAAGAGATTCGCGATATGGCAGGATTGAAAGATGACCTTATCACAAAAATTGATAGGGGCGTACTCCAATGGTTTGGACACGTTGAACGAATGAGTGAAGACCGAATGGTGAAGAAAATATATAGAGCGAAAGTAAATATTAAAAGGTGTCGAGGTAGACCGAGACTAACTTTCGAAGACCATGTGAGCAAATTGCTCGAAGAGGGGAGGGTCAAGAGTACTCGGATACCTAGACGTGCATGTATGAAGAAGTTAATGAACCTGAAAGAAGCGAAAGAGGTATGTAAGGATCGTGACACTTGGCGATCTGTTCTCTCTGGCTACCCCGTTAGGGATTGTGCGTGACGATAAGTAAGTAAGTAAGTAAGTAACAACGGGACGTACTATGTACAATAATTAATCGGCACTGTTATACTAAAAGTTTTTGTATCATAGAGTGATTTATACTTGATTACAAAATAATCATGTTATCCTAACCCAATCGAATAAAAATCCGTAGTTACAGATATTGGACTCAAAAGCGATATCATAAATTAAACTTCTATGCAGTCACTGCCTATCTTCATGTCTACGAGTATAGTCGTAATATAATACCACAGTCTATAAATCCATACTTTATTTATTATACTGTGATAATACCGAGCAGACCCAGGGCTGATATAATTCATGACTCATTGAGCGATCATTGCTTCAGATATAAGAGAAATAATTAGAATAAAATAATCACAAGCTGACAAACCTCTTTTCAAATGTATAATTAGTACTTTCAATACTTCAATAACTAGTATTCGATTTCAATTTACTACCTACTACATTCATTCCTTTTGCCGTTTTCTTACGGCGGTTTTTTATTTTATTTTACCTATAATTTAGTCTAAAAACAAACACTTGGACCATTATCCAAATTGAGCACTAAATAAAGGCTAAGTAAACACACGTGTATATTACACGTTTGTTATTAAAACGACCTACATGTTACTGGATTTATATTAATTTTTATACATACTTATGTCAATTCCACAACACATTGAAAAACTCATAAAGGTATCTTAAGCTCTAAACAGTCATTTTACACCTAGAAAGTTAACGACACACTACCATGCGTTATTTATAACCTAGGACTAGCTCACGCTGGGGAAAAAATATATATCATTATATTAATACATATTTAGGAACTACTTCCTTTTCAATCAACGCGTATAAGTTCAATACCGGACGTGATCTCGTTGAAGGTTGGATTTATTATAATCGCCATGAGAAACTGATATAATAAGCGCTTGAGTTATCAAGCACACGTCTTTAGGGTCAATGGTCAGATGTTTTTGGAATCGTGTGGGCATTTTATGTCTGGCGATAACGAGACAGTAATGCCACCTATCGGAAATCAGAAGCCATTTCAGATGTCTGTTGGCACCCGTAGTCACTTCTAACGATATCTGATGGCAATCGAATCACTTACCCATCACCACATGACTTGAAGCTACCATCAATGTACAATTACATAGCTTGTCATTATCACACGTAAATATTTTAAAAATTGCATAAACTATACTACATTATATCCATCGATGCTGCACTTGTAGGCATAGATTTCCTCACCATTTTGAGACATTTTCGGAAAGAATAAGTGGCAATACGATATTTAAATAATTATCACTGATAATTATTATTTTTTATATATGATAGGGTGACGAACGAGCACACAGTCCACCTGATGGTAAGTGGTTACTGCGGCCCATAGACGTCTATCCTCGATTGAAAATCAAAATGCAGATGCGTTGTGACCCGTAAGGACTAAGATGGAGAACCTCGTTCCCAGTAAAAAGGATCTCCGGTTCTCTACACTCACCATACCAAACACAGCAACATTAAGCTACATTTTACGCTGGTGTTTTGTGAGAGTGTAATCCTTCCTCGGTCGAGCCGACCCATTCGTGCTACAACTATACTACTAATATAACTGCAGCATATGGCTCTTCCACGTATAAAATTTGTCCACATTATCGACGCCAATGTTTTACAATTTAAAATTTTCGTTTAAAATGTCATTATATTTTTATAGAATAGGGGTAACAAGCGAGCACACAATCCATCTGATGGTAAAACTGGATGCTGTCGGGCCATAGACATCTACATGTATCCTTGATTCACAATCAAAAATATAGACGCGTTGTCACTCCTGAGGACTAAGATGCAATGCCTCGTTACCAGTAAAAAGGATCTCCGGTGTTCTACACTCGTCATACTATGGTTGGACTATGCTTGGTAGGTTCAAGATAAAATTATTTCACTTCCATGAAGAATTATTAAAACTAAATATACAATAATATTTGTGTGATTATATGGCTTCACTTTATAAAATTACAATCAATTTCAAGGATCGAACAAAAGTTCGATCCTTGAAATTGATTCATAAAAATGAAGGATAAATCTTGTTTTTATTAGTGTTAATCTTAAAGTGTAGCTTTGAGCTGCTGTTTCATGGAAATTATATATTGTAAAATGCTATTCATACTTAATTTAGAAAAATAATATTGATAACCAAACAAAAAAACCAAACATAAAAGTCTCAAGCAATAATAGTAAGTAGCAGATATACTAGTAGCTTAATTGATAAATGCACCCTGCCAGATGTGATTATCAATGGCACATCAATTACTTATACTGAATCTGTGAAGAACTTGGGCTTAATTATTGACAATAGGTTGTCATGGGGTCCTCACATAATGGACTTAGGTAGAAAAGTTTATTATGCTTTCCACTCATTAAAACGTCTTCAAAGTTTTTTACCCTTATCAAGGAAAATCTCTCTTGTTCAAACCCTTATTTTGCCTATCTTAGATTACGCTGATGTCTGTTTTTTGGATGCCACAGAGGAGCAATTAAACAAACTTGAGCGATTACAAAATCTTTGCATTCGGTATATCTTCGGACTCAAGAAGTTTGTCCACGTCTCTAAATATAGAAAGCAACTCAAGTGGCTCCCGATCCGATTTCGCAAGAACACTCGTATCCTTTGTCTCCTTTTCAACATCCTACACAGCCCACATTTCCGTACATACCTCCGATATCGATTTACCTTTCTTAAATCCCCAGATACAGTTTGTAGATCTCACCTTAAAACTCTCTTAAAATTGCCATCCTTTAATACTCATTCATATTCCCGTTCATTCTCCGTACAAGCAGTAAGACTCTGGAATTCGCTTCCTACTCACATTCGAGAAATCAAAACAGTGACATTGTTCAAAAAACGAGTGGAAGAACATTATTTATCGCTGTCTTCTGTGTAAGGCCCAGTTTACATTTTGAGAAGTGACAAGTGCGAGTGACAACTGACAAGTGGCAAATGAGAAGTGACAAGTGCGTATTTTACTCCCACTTATCACGTCATTTGTCAGTTGCACTTGCCACTCGCACTTGTCACTTCGCAAAATATAAACCGGGCCTAAGTCTCAAATCTCTGATATATACTATACTGTTACAAATATATGCATGTACATATATGTAAGTATGTGTGTGTGTATATATGTTTATATATTTAATTATGACTTTATATTATATTTAGTATTTATGTATGTATTTGTTTAAATATGATATATTCATATATTTGTGTATATATATATATATATATATATATATATATATATATATATATATATATATATATATATATATATTTGAGCTGACGTATATATTTATCTTATACCCATATGTGTTGTAAAATAACAAAGTGCACACCTTATAATCATTTAGTAATCATATGTGTTTGAAACTGGCCTACTGGAAGAAATTTCATTGTGAGATAAGTAGAGCCTTTGTACAAACTTTTTATCATATGTGTTTGAAACTGACCTACTGGAAGAAATTTCATTGTGAGATAAGTAGAGCCTTTGTACAAACTTTTTATCTTATGTGTTTGAAACTGGCCTACTGGAAGAAATTTCATTGTGAGATAAGTATAGCCTTTGTACAAACTTTTTATCATATGTGTTTGAAACTGGCCTACTGGAAGAAATTTCATTGTGAGATAAGTATAGCCTTTGTACAAACTTTTTATCATATGTGTTTGAAACTGGCCTACTGGAAGAAATTTCATTGTGAGATAAGTATTGCCTTTGTACAAACTTTTTATCATATGTGTTTGAAACTGGCCTACTGGAAGAAATTTCATTGTGAGATAAGTATAGCCTTTGTACAAACTTTTTATCATATGTGTTTGAAACTGGCCTACTGGAAGAAATTTCATTGTGAGATAAGTATAGCCTTTGTACAAACTTTTTATCATATGTGTTTGAAACTGGCCTACTGGAAGAAATTTCATTGTGAGATAAGTAGAGCCTTTGTACAAACTTTTTATCATATGTGTTTGAAACTGGCCTACTGGAAGAAATTTCATTGTGAGATAAGTAGAGCCTTTGTACAAACTTTTTATCATATGTGTTTGAAACTGGCCTACTGGAAGAAATTTCATTGTGAGATAAGTAGAGCCTTTGTACAAACTTTTTATCATATGTGTTTGAAACTGGCCTAATGGAAGAAATTTCATTGTGAGATAAGTAGAGCCTTTGTACAAACTTTTTATCATATGTGTTTGAAACTGGCCTACTGGAAGAAATTTCATTGTGAGATAAGTAGAGCCTTTGTACAAACTTTTTATCATATGTGTTTGAAACTGGCCTACTGGAAGAAATTTCATTGTGAGATAAGTAGAGCCTTTGTACAAACTTTTTATCATATGTGTTTGAAACTGGCCTACTGGAAGAAATTTCATTGTGAGATAAGTATAGCCTTTGTACAAACTTTTTATTGTGATGTGTCCTCTCCCTAACTTGTGTGTACATAAATTGTGTAATAAATAAATAAATAATAATAAAAATAGTAAATAATGAGCAATCGTACAATTGTTATTGATTAAAAAATGTGCATTTAAAATGAAAATATATTGTAAATTTCGCTATCGATAAAAGTTTAAAAATATGCGTGTAAACAGAGCTTTATAAAACTTGTAGCACTAACGTAAAACGGCTAGTTATCGTGGAAAGTGCACGAATAATATGGATGGTATTTCCTGTCGTACATGAACGAACCACTCCCACATCTTGTGGTACATCTAACAATCACCCTTGGAAAGTTCTGTTATGGCGATAAACCACAATGTAACAACTACTACTCATAATTAAAAACGTAATTGTCCGTTTAATTTCTAACGATACATTAAACATTTTCATGATTGTTTCACACGTATACGATTAGAAAGAGATGTTTGTGATAGCGGCTTCCTAATAACTACAAGACAAAAAAACTTGCTAGTGCCCACTCGCTGGTAACTATGGCCCTCTTATGAAGCAGTCTATGATGAGGCCTATGTTCAGCAATGGACTTTGATGTCCTGTAATAAATTAGTGAATGAATTAATGATTGAATGAATTAACGAATGAATGAATGAATTAATGAATACCCCCCGTGACTGAGATGTTACATCTCAATCACGCCCCCCTCCCCGGTGACTAAGATGTTACATCTCAGTCCCCCCCCCCCGTGACCACGGGTGCTGTAAAGCACCCGAAACGTCGGGATAATAAAAAATAAATTAAAGTTGAATTAAACGCGATAAAATCCGTAAATAATAGTTTTATTCAAAACTTATTATATATAACTTTGTAATTGTAAAATAAACTTATATAAGATAAATAACTATAAAATCTTAAATTACACTTAAAGAGTAAAAAATCTATATTTTGTCTATAGGCGCGTTATACGTGGTAGAGCCATGCTTATATACGTGGTAGAGCTAAGCTGCAGTTGTATTAGTAGTATAATTGTAGCACGAATTGGTCGGCTCGAGTAGAGAATCGGATACCATTTTACTGGAAATGAGGCATTCCATCTTAGTCCTCGCGGGTGACAACGCATCTGCATTTTGATTCGTAATCGAGGATACATGTAGGTATCTATGTGTCACAGCAACCACTTACCATCAGGTGGACTGTGTGCTCGTTTGTCACCCTATCCTATATAAAAAAGGCCAATTTGTAATTTGTAGAAATCTGTCTTTTACCTTACGTGCCTGTATGTTTGCTACATTCTATCAATTTAGTCATTCTACAAATCTATCAATACTTATGCAATAAAATGAACAAGAAACTTTAAAGCTATTAAACTAAATACGTATCCGCTATGCGTTGTCTTCGGAACTGTTTAGTATGATTGCGCCAATTTATATCTTGTGCAGGGCTGATTTACACGCCCACGCCATCCTTTTCACTTCCTCTTTTAGGGCTCTTTGACTTGGTACGTCATGGCCGTTGTTATTGTGGAACAATTGTAAGGCAGTGTTACAATTGCAATAAAATATTTTCAGTTTCAAGCATTATGTTATGTGTATGAAAAAATTGTGAAATCAACTAGGTAATAAAATACAAATGTGTCTTACAGAAATTTACAACAATTTTAACTGCTATTAATATTATATTCAGTTATCGGAAAAAAAATATATAGATGCGTGTATGGATTTAAAAAAAAAAAAAAACAATTAACAAACTTTTAAAAGCTGAATATGAATATTTCGCTCATTTGTAATATGTACATAAAACATAAATACATAAACACTCACGCCTGTCACCCAGAGGGCTAGGCAGAGACTACAGACTTCCATTTGGCACGATCCTGACACACCTCTGTCGCCTCCTCATATACATACTCGTCGGTTAAGGGTACTCCTAATTTGGCCCATTTTCAATATATCGCAAATTTGGTCAATAAACTTTCGCATAGAACGTCCCTTTCCGACTCTTCCATTCACTTCTGCAACATAAATTTGATTTGTAATATTTTGTGTAAATATATGTTAACTAAATTGAGATGGACACAGAGTAGTGTAACATCTCATAATCCTCTCACGGGAATATCTAAACTGTGAAGTGAAAATTGTCCGTACGTAATTCAGCGCAAATTACGTCGTATACTCTCACCGGGAATCGAAGTCCACATAAATCAAAACACGGCGACAACTCAATTTGCTTTCGTATTTCATACGCCTTGAATTAGCATTATCCTTATATAATGTTGAAATATATGCGAATTTCACTAACGTTAGCATAAAACAACTAACTCTTTACGCATCTTAACGTAAAGTGTGTGTAGCCTTTTGAATTCTAAATGTACGAACTTAGCAGGAAGGAGTAGAAGTTTAAGTTCCTAGAAATTACCTCTAAGAAAGCGTATCTTTAATAAAATATGATGCAGTTCTTATGTGCACGATTCAAGAATAAATGTACCCATGCTTATTGTTATAGATACAACAACAAACGACCGTGATATGTCAAAATACTTGCTTTTGAACATTTTAGAGCCATGCTGCATCTATAAATATTATAGTCGTAGAATGAATGAGTCGGCTTGACTGGGGAAGGACCACGCTCCCAAGAGTACGATAAGTTTCTTAAGGTGAGTGTGGAAAACCGAACCCTTTTTATTATTAACCCTTTTTAAAATTAACATATTGTTTTTAAACGCATAATAAAAATACCATCAAGTGGAATGTGTGCTCGTTTTTTCCGTTATTATGTAAGAAAAATAGTCTTTGAATGTGTTTGTGGTTTCCGTATTTATTCAACATTACTCTATGGTTTTCGGGGGCAACGTGAATCGCGTTTTCCTTTCTTCACTAACTCTGTGCAGATTATGTTTTGGTTTTGGATACGGAACAATATATCCAACTCTCCGCATATGTGATGATTATGTATTTAAAATACAGCATTCAAGTCACCACTTCGTCGTATTGTCTATTATTACACAGTATCAGACAATTAAATGGAGTTTTCGATGTTTGGTTAAATAATAAGGTATGCATCAAGTTGAAAATTTAATGATGCGAAAATGTTCATGTAAAATATATACTAGTCCATTAATTGGTGTCTTATGTTCTATTAAATTATGGCATATCTATGGAGTTCGAAACTTCATGATGCATAATTGTTCGAGTCTATTAGCTGGTAACTATTTTGTCAACCTTTTAGTTGTTGCCGCGGAGGAGCATTTTCCACACAGACCATCTGTAAATTGCTAAAACCACGCTTAAATTTGTTTAATCAATCAAATTATGTCCTAACTTTGCTATTGAGAAAGGTCATTGGGAAAGTTGCAACAAGTCATAGAATGAAAATTTTCACGCGATAAATACTTGACGCTTTAAAACTAACTTAAAAACTAAGCAAAACATTTGTTTGTTTTAAGACTAAACACGATCCATGAATGTAATATTGCTTCAGATTTTCGAAAGTTCTTTGTTCTAAATTTTTTTGTAATGGTAAAAATAGGAATACTTTGTTATCAATAGTATTGCTATTTTTACCATTTCTAAAAAAATCTGAGGTCTGAGTAGGATGCTAGTATTAGATCCTATGGCTAAATACTTCGCGGTTGTGTTCTTAAGCTCATCAGCAAATGCACTGATGACAGCGTAGTTCAACGACACCACTTCGTATCCTCATTAATATTCAAAGGTAGCTCGATTCTACCTTTTGTTAGTATAGCTTTTACATATTCTATATTCTTTAGCTTGTTGAGGAATGGAGAGACCGGCTTAGAATAAATTATAATCTAATTATATTTATATTATTTCAGTACTATTTGGTCTATACTTAACTACATATACTTTACGTGCAGGATTTTGTGCATGTAATGATTTAAGTATTTAAGATTTAAGTAAATATATATATTTAAGAATTTCATAAATGTCTAGTGGTTGGCTATTCACGTTCCTCCGCTCCGAGTCAGAATCCGCTTTGAGTTCATCTCCTCTTCTCACGACCGTCATCTTCGTTCCACTTCCAATCTTTTGCTTCGTACTCCAATACATTCCTCCTCCTTCCTCAATAAATCATTTTCTGTTACAGCTGTACTCTTATGGAACCTTTCTTAGCGTTCCTTCCTTGCCTTTACATAATCAAAGTGCTCAGTCTCTTTTTTTCTTGGGAGACCTCAACGCTTATTACTAGGAACTCTAATATTTTCCTTCATGCTTCCCGTCTATACTTGTGTCTATCACACTTATTTTCAATTGGAATTATCTTGTGTTTTTTTTAATTAACTGTATGTATAATTTATGTTCACCTCCCTTTTGCCTTTTAATGTGAAGTCTGCTTGCTATGGTTGTCTGGACGAAATAGCTTCCAGAACGATAAGCTCTTATTCATAGATTTAAACTCTTTATTGCATTTAAACTTAAAGTTGTTACAATAACGGAAAACTTAAGAAGTACAAACTATAGTCATATTACTTTAAGCGATTTCTACCAAACAAATGTAATTTTATGTTTTGCCGGATAGTTATAGTAGATACTGTAAAGAAAAACTAATTATTAAATAACATTTATATATAAGTCTGAAAAGTTTCCGCCCTAACAAGGATATAAATCATTTTTCTTAAAATTATTTTTATTTTCCTACATAGTCTCCTGTTACTCTACACAGTTCTCCCAGCGATGCTCCCATGTCTCTAACCCGTCCAAATAGTATCTACTCGGCGTTTTGCTCTGCAAAATAATTATTCACGAAGGTGATTGCCTCCTTGAGTGACGAAAATTTCTGTCCTCCGAGCGCAATTTTTAGATGAGGGAATGAAAAGAAATCGGTTGGGGCTAGATCTGGTACATAAGGCGGATAGTCAAGCAGTTCAAACCGTAATTTATGGATTTTTGCCATCGCAACCGCTAAGGCGGCTAGGGTGTGAGACGGCGCGTTGTCATGGTTCAGAATTTTCTTTTTCTTAAAATGTGGCCCTTTTCTTGCAATTTCTGCCTTCAGTTTGTCGAGCAATAATGCGTAGTATGCACTTGTTATGGTTTTTCCTTTTTGAAGATGATCGATTAAGATAACTCCATGACTATCCCAAAAAACAGTCCCCATCACTTTCCCAGCCGAAAAACAGTTTTGCTTATTTTGGAGCCGGTTCCCTTTGTAGTCCACTGTTTTGACAGTATTTTTGTTTCGGACGTATAATGGTGTAACCAACTTTCATCTACAGTAATTAATCGGCGCCAAGACTTGAATTTATTGCGCCTAAACTGCCCCAACAGATCGTTGGAACTTGAAAATGTTCATTCGAACACGTTTTTGGTCTAATGTGAGCAAACGCGGCACCAAACTCGCTCACAGTTTTCTCATGCCTAAGTCTTGATTTAATAATTGACGATTTAGACATTTTCATAGCCTCTGCTATATCTCTCACTTTAACTTTAGCGATGTTATCGCCAGTAATTGCCCTTTTTGGATCTCCCAAACGTTCATCGTCTCCTAAGCTCTCACGGCCGCGTTTAAATTTGGCTGCGCAAAATTTAATTGTGTTAAATGATGGTGGAGAATCCCTATATACAGCGTCTAACTCATCTTTGATTTGCGTAAGCGTATTGCCTTTCAAAAGAAAATTATGACAGATTGATACTCAATATTTTCCATTTTCACAAAACTCACTCACACGACAGTCAAATAATAACTACGCGTCCAAAATGGCTGAAATTTTAGTGCGTTTTGGTCAAAAGATGCACAACTGCATTCACTTGGATTTATTGACGAGTGCTGCCACCTTCACGTTGAGTTTGGAAATTTTTCAGACCGGACAAATAATTATATGATATTTAATTAACATAATAAGATAAAAAAATATAATATATTCTATATGTCTCATATAAATTTGCATTTCATTCACAGAGAAAGTTAAATAAAAAATCAAGTTTTAATAAAGAGGTTAAATAGATATTTTAATAATTTATTATTATGCAAAAGTTAAACAATACTCCATCCAAGTCTGTGAAGTGTCGGATTTTTCAATGTTTAGATATTGTACTTTTTTTATAATATATTTCATTTAGTTTTGCTTTAATGTGTGTAGGATAGGAGTATATTATAGATTGATTAAAATTATTTAAAAATATTTATTAAACGTATTTATTTGTTGCCGTAGTCGGAATCAGCCTCGACACAGGCGTTATATATAATTATGCATTTGACTTCGTTGATTTTAACTTACGTTTTCTCGCTTCAAATTATGAAAGTCACTTTACTCTCAGATTCCAAAGCTACTATGCTGTTTAGCTACCATTTTTTTAAGTTTCATAAATGATTGACTTATGTGAAACATTGGCGATGTATTATGATAATCCGAGAGGGCATCACGCCGTGAAGTAAATTTGGAACTAGGAGTTAAACACACAATGTGTATTCAATGTTTCACTCTTCCTTTTATCTACATACATTTGGAGTTAAAGGTCAGATTAGGTTTTGCGAAGAGAAATTTTGTAAAAGAAAGTAAAGCATGTGACTTACATAGTAAATTAGAATGAATCATGGTCCTTTTTATACAGTTTGCGAGAATTACTATCGCACTTCAATGTTGCCTGCAGTAGAATAATAAGTGTCGTATAAACTTATATATCACATAATAAAGATTTTTTGGTTTTGAATAATAAAGTTTTCGCAAACGATATACCTATCTATACTAACCAAGTTTTAGTTTTTTACGAGGTAAGGCCAAGCTGCAACTATATTATGGTTGTAGCACGAAGGACTACGCTCTCACAGAATAGCAGCGTAGAATAGCAGCTTAACGTTGATATGTTTCGTATCTTGAGTCTAGAGAACCGGGAGACCTTTTTTACTGCAAACGATGCATTCTATCTTAGTCCTCAGGGGTGATAACGCATCTGCAATTTAGTCTTAATCGAAGATAAATGTAGATTTCCAGATGATCATTTGGACTGTGTGCTCATTAGTTACCCTTATACTATAAAAACATTTACCGCTAAATTTGTTTAAAACATATCTGATTACGGATCGCTAATGTCTTTAGTAAGAATAGAACTAATAAAGATATTATTTAAACGGTTTCTAACGAAAAACTAGCTAAAACACAACCTTTTGTTAAGCGCGTCCTGGAGACGCCATAGATAGATTTGTCGTCTCTGTGAAATAATTTACAGGCTGTATTAGTATACCAGGATATACATTACCTTAAACCACAGCCAGTGCACGTAGTGCTAGTGCTACTAGTCGACAGAAATGAGTTGGTAAAGTTAAAGTTACAGCCTATATACGTCCCACTGCTGGGCTCAGGCCTCCCCTCATTTCTGAGAGGGTTTAGGGCAAGGAAGTGTCCGCCGCGCTGCCCAAATGCGTGTTGACGAACTTCACATGTCTTCGAAATATTTTTTTTTCATATTCCTTAGACATGCAGGTTTCCTCACGATGTTTTCCTTCACCGCCGAGCACGTGGTAAATCAGCACTTAAAATTGCAATTAACAATTTCATTGGTGCCGGCGGAGATCGAACCCGGGTTACTCGCGTTCTATTTTATTTACAGCGAGCGTTAACCACTGAGCTACCACGGCACTGAGTGAGACACACACACACAATGAGTTGGTATCACCTATTAAACCCGCTTATGAGCGAAAGGTGTAGAAATAATAAGATATTATTTAATATCAAATTCTTAATAGCAAAGATTTAATGTAAAATAATATACTTTTTGTGATAACTGCACCAGGCGTTTTCACTTTTAGGGACGAAAATAGAATACCCCATACATTGTGATTTTTATCCTTACTCTTTGAATCAAAACGCAGCAGTGTATGCACTGTTACATTACAGAAGAAAGTATCACGTTGTGCTTATAAAGTAAAAAAAAAATAGAAAATTCATAGCCGGTATACGTCACACTGCTTAGAAAAGGTCTTCAGTATTCTAAGAGTGTTTTGGAGCAATTAATCCACCACGAGGCGTGTGTTCCAGCTTCAGTGCATGTTGGCGGGCTTCACATGTCTTCTAGATATTTTGATTCCTCAGACATGCAGATTTCTTCACGATGTTTCTTCTTCACCGCCGGGCACGTAGTAATTAAATTTCATCGGCACCGACGAGGAACAAACCTAGTTTACTCGCGTACTGTGAAATTACGGTGAGCTTATAGCCCATTGATCTACGGCTACAAAGTGCATGCGATGCTACACTCCCTTTCTGTCTTATGTCTTGACCTGTTTTCTTCTCGCGTTCGTTGTTAGAAACATGCGCACGTTCTGCACTTCTTTTTCATGCTAATGAAGTCAAGATAATTTCTAAGATAATTTTAATACATTACAGCATAAAAAGTTGGTTAAACCATGGAAGAACTTTTATTTTATTAGGATATTCCTTAGAATCTTCTACCATTTAATAACAATGAAGATTTCTGTGCGTATGGCAGTATACTGCGTGGTTCATCTAATATTTACCTGCATTCTGGATTCCGGGTTCCAGTAACAGCTGTGTACATATCACTAGCTTTTTAAAACGAAACACAAATAATTTTGTCAAAGATATAAAATGTTTGTAGCGAACCAATGAACCAATCTCAACAATAAATACTGCTATGTTAGGTGCATAGTGGTATAGTATAAAGAGTATGAAATATTTACCAAGTTACCAACTTGGTAAATTAAGTATACATATAAAACGTTATGTTTATACTTGCATATTTTCACTGTCATAGAGAATTAACATAATGTGTATTACGCAGTACCTTAATATTGTCTATAATTGTGCTATAAATATGGCAAAAAAACTTCAAAAAAGAGGATCATTAGTAAGAGATTTAGTTTATTTTTAAAAGTTATGAAATGCTTGACCAGGAAATATAAATGATATTAACCATATCCCCATCATCTGATTTAAAAACTATTTAAAAAGGGTGTTTATATGATACGTCGTATATGTCGTATTACTCCATAATAATTTAATAATAATATAAAATTGAAATATATTATACTCATTACCCTATAGTCAGAGAGCTTGAATTAGTTAAGAAGGGTTTTCTATTCAATTTCTATAATTTAAATTTGCTCCATACGTCCTAAACTGTCGTATAAACTTCAGTGCATGTCTGGATCTCCAGACATGCACTGAAGTTTATACGACAAGCGGAACTAAGAAATCACGCGAACGACTTTCTACAGCATCTTCCTCCCACGGATGTCTAACTGTCGCTTATTGAATGTATGAACGAATAGATGTTGAACTGGAATAAACTGAACACGCTTTATATATACAATCGGTGAAAAAAGTTAACATGTTCCCAGCGAAAGTCGATTGAGACGTCGCTTTAAACCGCTTAGATCATTTATGGCGCACTTGCTATAAAGTAATTGTAACCTGCATAGAAGTTGCTGCTGCAAAATGCCATCTAGAAAAGTCGGACGCGGTGAAAAGGCTTGTTGTGACCTTATTTTGGTTTAAATCAATCTTGTCAGTCTCAAGTACAGTCGCCAAGTAGCCAGCGTCTCGGTATTCTACAGAGTACATTCCAGGAAGTGAACGTAGGCATTACATGATTTAATTCGTCCCTTCCAGTTACAACTTTGGACAACGAGACGTTCGGCGGGTTTCCACCACATTGTTGTCGATATTCCATCACTTAATTACATTCGATATTGCATTCTAACCAAACTGTCGGTGTTCTTTCGCGAGAATTTGTGGTCTATCAAATCTGAGGTAATATGTATAAAATAAATAAAGAGAATAATAAGAAAAAAAAAGAGAATATAGACCACAAATCCTCGCGAAAGAACACCGATTTCTACCAAGGATGATACGTGAGGCTATTGAAATTAAAAAACATCCTAATTTCAATAGAGAAGGAGGCTGGGTACTACCACCTGCTTGGGACCCTATAATCAATAAAATTAAAACTAAACCCAAGCATACCACTGCAAGACCTCAGGACATAATCGGTTCATTTTGCATAGATCGGACCATAAACAATAATTAAAAAAGCTGAAAGTACTCCGGGTTTAACAATGACATCGGGACGTCAGTCACCTCAGTCCCCCGTGACCATGGATGCTGGAAAGCATCCGAAACGTCGGGAATTAAAAAAAATAAAAATAATTAAAAGTATAATTAAACGCGATAAAATCCGTAAAAGTAGTTTAAATCAATGTGTAGTGTTCGCGTAAATATAAGAAATCCTCTTAAAGATGTTAAAATTCACTAAAATTAACATCTGATGGATTTCCGCAATATAACGCCTTATTCAATTTTAATATAAAATTTCTCTTAAATTTATCGATGCCATTATAATTTTTACCATCTGCCACCCATTAAACGACTTCAGTAATAGAAAACAAACTAACTGTCTGCACATTTATTTCAAAATAATTACAAGGAACAGAGTTGTAATTGTTAATTGACAGTAATTTTACTTAACGAATGTGGTATTTGGAAATTATCGATTTTAAGGTCGCGGGCCTACTTCGCGCATTTCGTTAAGTGATTCGTTACAGACAAACATTTTAGCAAAAACGGCTGGTCCATCCACGCGGCCGTTTTTTATCGTACTCGATGCACGATCACTTTCGTTGAGTGAAAATTGTGCGAGTTCTTTTGTTCGTCACACAATGAGTTGTCAAACCTATATAAAAGATATATAACAAATAAATACCTTATAAATACGGATTATCTTATTGTATGATCAATGTAATTGCTGAATTGTCTATCTGGATTCGTAGGTTTCCCTTAGTTAGACTTAGAAAGTTGAATAAAGACAGAGTCAATTTAATTCCTTACCATAATTAGTATCCAATAAACGAAAAAGCATTACAGATACTTCCTAAGCATAGTTGTACAATATTGGTATATTATTTTAGAGCAACATTCGCTTCTTTTCAAATACTAAACAAATTTAACAGCTTTAAAGTAACGTAATATCTAGATTACAGTCGCCAATTTTTGCAAACCTACCGATTAATACAAATGCCTATTTCCAGCTTTGTTTCTTTTTATGGAATAGGGGAGACATACCAGCACCCAATCCACCTGATGGTAGGTGGTGCTGATACTTTGGCATTTATAGCTTAGCTCCCTGTGGTATGTAAGAGGTTCGGCGAGACGGAAGGTTCGTAGTGAAGGGAAAACGCGCTCGAAAAAGCCCTAAGGCTTAGGCTTAGCGTATTAGATTACATAAATACATTGTTTAGTGAAAATTCTTGATTTTACATGTCGATGTACTTCGAACGATTACGAAAAGTATCTCTAGTTCCTCAATTATGCAAATTTATCGCTGTTGAATTGGTTCATATGTACACGAAGATATAACATACCTGTTCTGACTCCAACTTACGTCATATTTGTTTTCTTAACAGATAGTCCCGCTTTACGCAACTACATTGTTACATGATGTGTTATGATATCACAAAGTATGTTAATATGTTCTTATAAACGTATAGTTGTTCATTTTCTTATTCGTTTTAAAAAAAACATTGTCCCAAAAACCGATCGGATCTGGTAAATCCTCGATCGATTATTATAGGCCGGTATAGACTTTGACAGCATTGAATTCGCGAGACAAGCGAATACTTCGAAGCGATACAGCTGCAAACTAAAGTAATCAGTAGTACAATTGTGTTTTATTATGTGAATGTTTTAAGTTGTAATTGGTGTTTTGTAATTAAAGTGTCAATTTTGGTAATTCAATCGGCAGTTTATTCTTTCACGAACCCCATGCTTGTAACAATATCTTAGTAATTAACCCCGAGATTTTTTGTATACAATTTTCCGAGATTTTTTGTATACAATTTTTTTTGTATACGAAATCGAAATTTTATCAAAAGCACTAAAGTACTGACCGTCTAGTGGCGATGTAAGAATATCACTTACCCCGTATCATCCCGTGGTAAGACGCGACAGATGGAAACAAATCTGGTGATGGGCGGCCACATCTTCCTAATAACGACTAAAATACAAATAAAACTGCGGTTGCCAACCTGTTTACCAAGCGTGGCAACTATGGCAAATATCCCTACTATGAGGCAGTCTATGGTGGAGGCCTATGTTCAGCAGTGGACTTCAATGAGCTGTAATGGGAATGGGAACTGAAGATTAAGTTAAAGTATCTTCCAAGCCTGTAATTATACCTACTTTGTACACTTCAACCCAATGAGTCCACTTAGGCGGAAGAAACATTGATCGAACTTAAGAACTCCTAGTCAGATATGAACTCTAGAACCACTAAATATTATACTTATTTGAAAACTATGCATGTCTACTATTCATACAGCTCATTCGCTTCTTACTATAAATACTAATTTTTAGTATAGGTTATTGGTAAATATCCGACTTATTTTCACATCTTGGAAATGCAGTGGCTTTGTAGTCAAAGCTGCAGGCCAGCCAAACGGTGGCGATTAATACAAATCCTTCCTGTAACGGGAAAGACCCGTTTCAGCCGTAGACTTTGACGAGCTATTGAAGAAAAAATTGAAGATAGACAGAAGAACATCTTTATAGAGATGCCGATTTTATGTAATTACTTAAAAGTTAATAAGTCAGTTACAGAATATATGGCCCAATTAAGGGTAAAGGCTCCTCTCGTTTGTAAGAGGGTTTTAGAGCAAGGAAGTGTCCGCAGCGCTATCTTAATGTATGTTGGCGGAAATTAAAATATTATTGGAATATACTCGTATATTTCAACCTTTCAATAGGCACCGCTTTCCGCTATTTCATTCTTTTCTATTCTAATACTTAAATGTAACGTGCACGTTACTGTTGCAAACTTACCTTACTGTTTAATTAAATCTGTGACTGCATTCTATATACACACGACTTTCGTCACATCCCGACGAGTCGATACTCACACGCTACCGCTTGCTTCCTGTCTTTTTAACTACATGATAACATGATGCAATCAGATTTCCCAGTTCGTTGAACTTATCTCGATTACCTTTCGATAATGTTTTAAAAATTATCGATTTAAATTACAAATGTGTATGATTGCTTCAGTTGCTCGAATAAACCATCGTTTTTTTTTACGTTATGCAACGTAAACTGATCTGACTACTGAGTCATTCGTCTTAGTCTTACTTATACTACAGTATATAAATCCATATTATTATACTGTACTTATACGCTACTATAATTGAATTATTAAAATTGACTCGCTAATTTCTGAGAATTTTAAAATGTTGCCAACAAATAATAATTGACAGATTAACTTAATATGCTGTGAATGGTAATTTCAAATGTTCAATTTTCAATAGTGTGTGGAGTGTATATCAAGGTAAAAAAGAATTCATTTCATAGTTTAAGTTAACTGTAATTCTCAAAAGAGACCAGCCGTGGGACGTGTATAGATGTATGACATATGTAATTTTAGTTAAATCTTCGTTACATATCGATACATCGATAAGATTTTCTGTGTCTCCTAAATACCCTTATCGTACTTAATTACTTTTCCAGGAAGTAATCAAACAAGTCCTATTTGACAAGTAAACATTTGCACAGGCGTATAGTGATTAAAGTTAGCGGTATTCGACGTACAGATGCTCAAACAAACTGCACAAGGCATCGAAATTTATTTTCTTAATCTAAAGGAGAGACAGGAATAATAATAGGCGTTATTATCATTTCCTTATACCGTACGATTAGCAACAACTACGTATAATCTGTGCAGTATCCACTACACCATATCGTCCCGAGAGTGTCGCGAGAGACGACATAGGGAAACTGAATCAGGAGATGTGCAGCAGCATCTTCTTGATAAAAACTGAAAATAATAAAAAACTGCGGCTGCCAACCCGCTAGCCAAGCGTGGCAACTGTGGCAAAAATACATAGATTGCATCAATATGAGGTAATCTTTGAGGGGGGCCTATGTTCAGCAGTAGACTTTTATAGGCTGTAATGGAAGAAGTTTAAGGGGATATAGTAAGTCAGCTCAAATTCTAATTTCACCCCCACTTCCCCGCGCGTCGTATGCTATGTACCGACATGTTTGTAATCACTAATACTGTAAGTAGATAGGTCGTTAGATACTTATTTCATTAGGTTTATCATATTTATGCCTGTTTCTTAACGCCAACCCAGTCGCTTCTTATTTTTATAACGGTTATTTCGTAAGCAACACAACTTTTTCTCCAACTTTCCCTCCAAAAGCCAGAGCGATACTAACAGGGCGACAGGAATCAAGCTTACGCGCCGATAGTTTAGTTAATTTCTTTTTACAGTGATAATAATGGTATTTAAAAAAAAGTAAATAACATAAGCACTGTTTTATAGTTAGTTCAGTTAATATGCAAAGTTTCATGATCTTGTTTAAAGTATTTTATGAATAACAGCGGTTTATTGTTCAGTTTGGAGGTAACTTTGGATTTTTTTTCTATCGAGAAAATTTTACGGAATCGTGTTTTCGTCTAACATAGTCCTTAACATTAATCCTCAACTTTACCATATATTTATTTCAAAATTAATGCTGCAATACTTTTGGCATAACGGAGGTTCTTGCTAAGCCATTTGAGGTTATATTTTCCCTTAATCTATCGGTTTATTATTTAATGAAAACCTCGGTTTCTAATTATTAGGTTTAAAAAAGAAGAAGGAAACGGGACGTAGGGGTAGAAGACTAATGATTTTCATCATTGGTTAGCAACCTATCATTGTCCAAATCTGATCGTAGGCCTTCCCTATAGTTTGCCATATTTGCCCCCCTTGGTGGGCCTGCAACATTTTAAGATTTTATCACAAAGTGGCGGCTGCCTATGTTTTGTTTCATTTCATATTGCCTATTACGACAGGTATAGATTTCGTTTTCTATTTCCATAGCATAATGTTGTATGATATTTTGCTATTGGACACGTGACTGACACCGAAATTATATTTGTTATACAGAAGAGGACCATAAGAGCAATATATGATTTAAAACCTGAAGAGTCGCTCAGACAAAAATTTAAAATTAATATTAATTTGTTATGATTAAAAAGTTTCTGTATGTGTTCCTATGGGATAGTTGATTCTAATACGCCGCTACTACACGACTACTGCTTAGTATACCAGTTTGGAGATTGATTGATGGTACCTCAGCTTTTTAGGCTTAGAGTATGCAAAAAAAATTCCATTAATATATGAGTCGTTTATCCGTGGACACAAATATTATGGAATTATGATCATATTATAGACAGAAGTAAATATTTTTGAAGTTATTTAATAAACATATAATTATATGTAAAAACCGACTTCAAAGAACTATAAAGAATATAATCATCGAAATCTGTTGACGTAGTAACAAATTATTCGCCTATATATTGTACCTACAGATACCGTTGAAGTTTGATAATTATTTCGTGAATTAAATGATCATAACCTCACCAAATATAAATAGAACCACTCTCGAAGTAGGTACCTCGTATCGTTTAAATCGAACGAGATGGCCAGTAAATAATTATCGCTGAATGTACATAAAAGTAATTCCAACAAATTGAGAAACCTCTTCTTTCTTGTCGTTTGTATTAGTTGAAAATATTTGGAACCCTGATTGATGTGTGAGCTACAACTTAATGAGATACGTAAAAAAATCAAGGTAAAGTCTCAGAGAGGAGAGTTCTGCTTTTCTGTCCCGTGCAGGAATTGAACCCGCAACATTTAGCACCGTAACCAAACTATTAGCCAACGGATCATGATTTCTTTACGCCTCCACAGTTACAAAACGATACACTTAAATACCTGCATTGACATAATACATTCGACGCAACCTTCCGGCAAACAGGTTACAGCCTCCTTACAAGGTGTGCCTCTTCTTATAGCGATCGTAGACAGCTTACACAACGGCCACACCTCATATGAGCGTTGTGAACTGTTCACTCTCCATATTATACACATGTACCTATCACGGAACCCGAGTGATATGTTTTGCTTAATCGTTACGCAAGAGAAAGGTTTTAACGATAGAAAGAACACTTATAGACTATCTACAACCAACCGATTCATACAAACAACTTCAGTTAAAGCGCCACCTCTAAGGGCTTAGATGGAATACCTCAAAGCCTGTAATTACAGATTAGAATTGAATAGAATTTTTTTATTTAATATATAATAATAGATGACAGTTATTATTGAAATTTATTTTTTACTTACCACTGGGTTTTTTTATAGAATAAGGGTGACAAACGAGCGCACAGTCCACCTGATGGTAAGTGGATGCTGTGGCCCATAGACATCTACATTTATTTTCAATTAAGAATCAAAATGCAGATGTGTTGCTATCCCTGAGGACTGAGATGGAATGCACGAGGCATTCCATCTCAGTCCTCAGGGATAAGTAATAATTCCAGTAAAAAGGGTCTCCGGTTCTCTACACTCACCATACGAAACACAGTAGCATTAAGCTGCTATTTTACGCTGGTATTCTGAGAGAGCGTGGTTCTTCCCCGGTTGAGCCGACCCATTCGTGCTACAACTACAATAAAGCTGCAGCGCGGCTCTACCACGTAAAAACGTTGGTTCAGAAAAAATCCTCTGTCGTCTAAAGAACCAGCAAGAAATACTGTGGAACATCGATTTTTATTTGCAAAGTAAAATTCTACAATAAAATAGAAGTTGTACGAATTACTTACAAAACCTCATGTCCGGAGGTTAATATAAAACTATGTATGAACAAACAAGAAAACAAAAACTATGTAAAACTATGTATTATTATCGACCATGTATTCCATGTATAATGGCTCTCTGTAACCTTCAGACCGAAACACAACAGTGCGCAATGCTATTTTGTGGCACAAATAGGTAAGAGTGTGATATCTAACCAGAAATACTCTTAGATAGAAAAGGAGTGGCCGTTAAACGAAAGCTAGTCAATTAATCATGTTGATGGCAAAGGGTTTTGGACGTAATTGTATAATAGAATCTTAAAAAAAATCGTAAGATGGAACACCTCGTTTCCAATAAAAAGGGTCTCCGGTTTTATTTATTTATTTATTTATTTCACAATTTATGTACACACAAGTTAGGGAGAGGACAAATCATAATAAAAAGTTTGTACAAAGGCTCTACTTATCTCACAATGAAATTTCTTTCAATAGGCCAGTTTAAAACACATATGATTACTAAATGATCATAAGGTGTCCACTTTGTTATTTTTACAACACATATGGGTATAAGATAAATATATACGTCAGCTCAAATACTTACATACACATATATATATATATATATATATATATATATATATATATATATATACATATATATATATATATATACATACAAATACATGAATATATTCATATTTAAACAAACATGAATACATACATAAATATTAATATAATATAAAGTCATAATTAAATATATAAACATATATACACCAAGAAGGATTTTTGTATGATGAAGTGGAACTTCAAGAAAAAGGTACTCAGCAGATTCAGAATAAGTTGAAGGGGAAGCAGAGATATGTTTGAATGGGTTTTCTAGTTTTATCATTCGAAACAGCAGCAAATAACTGCTATTTTACGCTGGTATTCTGTGAGAGCGTGGTTCTCCCCCGGTCGAGCCGACCCATTCGTGCTGCAACCATAATATGGAAGCGTGGTGGCACTACCACATAATAAAATATGAAGTATAATAAGTAGATAACACAGGAATATTATTATGATGTCTGTGGTAGATACACTCCATAAGCTAAGCGATAGGCCAGTCACTGTTAGTCATGCCATTAAATGGACGAATTCATATTTCGTGTCAATTAACCTTCTTTCAAATATGATGACCTTAACAGGACATGATTTTGCAATGATTCGTCCTTCTCGCCCCCATTAAATTTATTCATGTTCCATTATTATTTTACAAGGCTCTGCGTCTAAGAACGTATTCGTTACCTTGATGGCACTCAAATGCGACTATTTATAAAATTGAAAGTAAAAAATTAATAATCGAATTTTTTTCTATGTATGTAATCTTATCATTTTATTTATTTTTTCCACTGGCCACAATACGTTTTTAAACTTAAAAAAAAATATCTTCAATCATAATCGCACTAAAACGGATCACGATCGCAATAAAAACTGCCAATAAAGACCTTTTCGTGATAAAAATTATAATTTAATATCGAAACTTTGCGGAAATGATACTAAAATAATCGTGTGTTGTTTGGTAGTAACACTGTATTTATGTTTTTAATGTCGATTCTAGACTATAAATAATAATTAATAACGCAATCAGCGGAATAAAATTAAGGAAATTAAAATATTTAAATCTCGTAATATTACATAAATCGGTACTGGGCTTTGAACTGGTCGAAACCAGTTTCGGAGTCGATTACGATGATCAATGAATAATCCGTAACATTTGTCATAATTTGAATTTAATAACTATAATATGCGGGCCGATCGATCGGCCGGCATAAAGTTCAGTTTCAGTAATAATGATACTTGCTGTAATCTAGGTCTACTTAAGGCCTTTTACAGGCTAATAAATAATAAAATTTAAAGCATCAAAAGAAGCCTAAATTTAAAGTGTTAAGCTTCTTTATATTGTGACAAGAATATTGGCTGCATTTCCTTGCTGAATGATGGTGTAATTCTGATTTTGTCAATCACTATGATGCACTACGATTTTAAAAACAACCTTAACGTATCGTAACGTAACGTAAATCAATGTTATAGGATTTCTCAATTTATTTAATTAATTAGATTAAAGCTGGCAAAAAACAAACATTTTTTTTTAACACTTTTAACCTAAACATTTAAGCGAAGAAACATTTCATCAACCCATATTTCGAAGAGACGACGTGCGAATCATATACACATAATATTGTTAGTACTGGAGGTGGGCAAAGTGTATCATTTTTGCGATTGGAACATTTGCATCTCGATCACTGAAATGTTCCGAAGCACTGATATGTTTCATTTGGCTCATTTGGATCATCGACTCAAAAGATATAAAATACAGAATGTTACGAATACATTGAGTTGCGTCGCGGGCGTTTATTACTGACTGATTCAGTGAAATGTTATGTGGCAAGAATGCTGAATGATATAAGTGCTTAGGTTATTTTTATCATATATTTTGTTATTGTGATTTATTGTGTACCGTAATAAGGTTGTATATAAAATCGATCCTCCTTTATATTTTATTCAGACTTAGGACTGCCGGCTAGTCCTTAATTTATGGCAAGCTGGCGTATTATTTATGACGAAAAGGAAGAAAGTAAGTCACAATAATCACTACGCAAAGAAATCCTAAACAGAACTCAGTATGTTTTCGTAAACAGGCGCAAACGATCATAAAAAATTTGACAAGTTAGTGCCGGATCAACGTAAAAGGACAACTTGTTAATGTAAACATTATATGCAAAAGACGACCGTATAGTATTTGATACGTAAGCGCCTTAGTGGTAATTTTTACGTGCATGAATAACTATAGCTAAAATCCGTACGAGTTGAGTTATACACTTACATAACAAATGAGTTATCTCTTTCTGACCTGTATAGACTGTTATTATTTCGCGCGCTCACTCGCCACTCTCTCGCTTGTGGCTCAGTCGCCTTGCGAGCGAGACGCGTCGCACTAAATGAGCAAAGTAATGTTCCAGTTCCAGATCCAAATGATGCATTTGAAACATTGTTACTGAACCAATCTTTTGAAACACTTTAGTGATTCGAATCAGTGAGTCAGTTCCGTAAAGAGTTACACACGCCTAGTTAGTACGCTCGTGATTCGATCTTCACCAAACGTCCACTCAGCTGCTAACAAAATTAATTGCCAGTTGTTTATAGCAATGCAAAAAAATAATGATACATAAATATGGAAATAGTTTTATTAGTTTTAATAAGTAGAAAGCGGTAATCGCATCTCATTAGAAATCGAATACTTAATTACTTAACAATCTCAGAAATAGCTGCTAAATAGAAAATGAAATCCACCAACAGTTCTAGCCTTGTTTACATGCCTTACAAATCTAAATGACGAGCGCGCGGACTGTTAATCGAATTTGATGCAAATTATGCAATTTCAGTTTCTAGTGAAAGAGTGTTTAATTGCATTAGAAATTGATTGATTATGCCAAATTTTGGTATTTAACACAGTATGCCTAGATTATTTTACAATAGTTAAGGCATGATCATTTCATTCAAGAGGCTTCTGTTACCTTATTACAATTTTACCATACTATTTTCATGTAAAAAAATGGCCTAGCGCGTATTTAGACACACGTAAGGGTAACATTACAATATTAATCGATTAACGAATTCACAGTATTACAGTTCTAGTATTTTCCGGATTTTTAGCTGTATAACAATACAGCTAGAAATCTAAACATAAAAAGTTTAGGTTTGAATTTGATTAATTTTAATTTGTCATCATTATTATATAAGATACCGATTAATCGACACATGGTAAGTCGTACTCGTACATATGTATGAAGTACATGAAATTTGTTTATTTTACTTCTTGAAAATTGAGACTTCAATCGAAAGAATAAAGTTAATTTTTATCCCAATTGAATGAAAATGTGATAAACATTATAGATTATGATACTGTGACCCATTAGGATAGCTGGATAGAATTAAAGTATAAGGGTTCCGCTTATGAGTAGCGTAGTTGTAATAATTTCACACATTTTTAATATGAGCGATGGAGTAATGTGTATATAATTTTTAGAGATTCTATTACGGATCTTTTTGTTCTTGATTATTTTTGAAATCAAATGAAAACACTCTGTGTCCGTCACTCCATCCAATGCATTATATCTCGAAGCAGTCTCTAAAACATGGCTTTCGATATGGTGATTTCATATCTAATACTAACACAAAACTTCTTTATGCCCGTAATGAATATAACCATACTATCACTAATAATGAATGGTTATTATATTATGTAAACTATTTTTAATCTGACTAGTTACCACCCTGTAACTACATAGAGTTATTTATTAGTAAATCTTTAAGCGTTACTCGTAGCTAACTCAGATCTTTTTTCGACCAGAAGTAATATCAAGTAAAATCTATCAGCTTAAGCAGTTTCCGTGTTTATCCAGGCTGGATATTATTTCGTGAGAATGTGTTACACATATTACATATATAATTTTAAGACATTATACAATATATTTAAATCTATTTCTATTTCATTTCATATGGTTCATTACTAAACAATAATAAAAATAATAAATAAATAATAACAAGAAAAATAAATATGCATGTAAAATTACAGAAATAAAATATATGAAATAATAAATAATTTTACTGATATTATATTACGTTCTACTTGCACCGGGAGTAAATTAATGGTAAATATCGAATCTCGACTTTTTAATGCATAGTACCCGGTTGACCGAGCTTTGCTCGGTATTTTTCGCTCGGTTTTTTTTAATTCGTGTGTTTTGGAAATTATATTTAGATACAAATTACATACTGATGAAATATGAATAATATTTTTTGATCTTAGCGACATAATGGAAAAAACTGAACTGGTTATTTGAATAAAAAATCATGAGTGCAATAGTATAATTTAAATTTTCGTGTTTTTAAAAAATACTAAAAAAAGGGCTCGAAAAAATAGATTTTCTCAAAAAAGAAAGGAACTTGAAAAAAAAATTAAAAAAAGTTGTTCGGTCGGTCTGGGCTCGAACCGGGGTTTTACGATTCTGTGACCGCCCATTATACCAATTAAGCTATTTATAATCATTAACACTCCGTCAAAATTTACCTTCTTATTCTAACGATATTGTAGCAGTTTTTCATTGCCTAAAACACGGACAAAAAGACATTTTCTAAAAATAAATCCTAGCTAGATCGATTTATTATCCCCGAAACTCCTTGGGCACTAAATTTTATGAAAATCCTTGGAGCCGTTTCCGAGATCCCGATTATATATTTATATATATACAAGAGTTGCTCGTTTAATAGTATAGGATATAATATTTAATCCAATTAGGTAAGATATATGGCGTGATGAGTCAATGCCAACGATTTCAGAGATCAAGTTGACTTTGTCACAATGTGTTAATTAACGTCCGAGACTTGACGTTGTTAATTATGACCAATTCATATTCTTAGTTGTGTAGATGGTATTATGACGAGCTGCCCTCCAAAGTTTTCTCTGGAAGAAATACCATCAAAATTGTTTATTCGAAACATAAAGATAATAAAAGGTAAGTAACTATTACGCTAAACTATTACACATAAACAATGCAAAATTATGCTGTAAGTAATTTATACTGGCTGAAAATTGTTAGGAACTATTTTAAAATGACTGAAACTTTTCTTAGAATTTAATTTTAAGAATTATGAAATATCGAGGTATTGATAATATTTTTGTTGAAAGCTTTTGTTTCAATTAAGAACAAAGTGGCTGAATTATGCATTTTAAACTCCCATTTCACTTACATTTATATTAGCTGCAATCGATAATAGATTACAAAAATAGAAAATTTAAATTTTAATTTAAGTCTGGTTGATAATCGATATGTTCCAATTCTGTTTGTTGTTTACATGTTTATTGACGGTCGGGTAAATTAATATATTGAGCAATTTGTTAATTACAGTCATTATCGGCATCATGTTTTAAAATTGACATAGTTTATTCTAGAGAAAATTAAAAGATAGCATCGGCGTATGCTTGCACCCTCTTTTCTGTCAAGGAAGATCGCATTCGTATACGGCTTAGAGAACTCTCGTCAGATCGGTAATCCAATGCATAAAGGCGGTGTTTAGTGGGTAAAAGTCTCCACATAACCATGCAGCCGGCTGCGTGGTATGCTATGCGCATTGACCGCCTCCCTCCCCCGCTTTCCGGAGCGTTGCCCATAATTGCTTCGGGCGCAAAAAAAGTATGCTTGCAACTGCTACTGTTACATATATTTTGACAATATTTTTTTATTCATATGTTCCCGCTTGATAGCGGATAAGAGTATCCATCACCTCGTCGTTTCCTGAGTGAGGCGGTTAAGAGATATACCGAAAAGATCTTGTTGCTTCGAATAGATAGTGATATAACCATCTCGCGGCGTAGAATACTCAGACCGGCGACAAGAAGCAACCCCAAAGCTGAGTTAAACTCGCGTAACTAGGAAATCACGACATTATCACTATTATAAGACGTTTCATTAACGCTAAAATCTTATACCGGGAAATCCGACTGCGTTGGTTAGTTAAAACCCTTTAAATGGTAAGGAAGTTATTATAATTACTGGCTGAGTCTTAGTAATGAGAGGTGACAATTCAGCGGCGGCCTTAACTTTAAACTTGGTTGCAGTTTAGTGTATGTGGATGTCGGTTGGCCGTAGTAGCTACCGTCTGGCGAACTGTTCGCTTGTTCGTCACAAATGGTTAAAAAAATATGTCCAAATTTATTATAAGAAAGCTGCGGACATCATAGTCGTTTACATAATACATAAATATATTATCGTCAAAAAACAACTGATTTATAATTTATTGGTTAGTGATGAAATGGCCTTTTTATAAACACTTAGAGTTAGCTTATTTTTCTTGTTAAATATTTTATATTACGAGTTTGTATATAAACAAATTATAAATCTAATTAAGAATTGACAAAATGCGTGCGTAAAATATTATATCATTCGGTTTAATTGGTCACATAATAGCATAATGTACGTACACCTGATATATATTTATTTGTATGTCTTATAATCTCACTTGCATATACAATTTTCTAGCTCTAGTAATTTTGTTTATAGGATTTATATCAGTTTACTTGTCCTATATCACGCTGTGTAATGTAGCATAAGTTAGCGACAGCTGTTCGTAATTTATCTGATTTAGAATCAGAATAACCGTGTTCTTTTTTTCTTAACAAATTAGGTTACGACATCGTTAAGTTTTTTTACATTCCAATTGTTTATTCAACCTTATTCCAATTTACGAGTATTTACGACACCTATAACTTAAATTTTGGGGTTTATTAACAGGGTTAAGATTGTTGAAAAATACGTTATTTTCACAATCGTATTTCGGTAACCCTGTTAAATTTAATAGCTTATGAAATGGGTTGGTACAATTTTATAGAGGCATTATATCTGATCCAAAAAATTATCTGCAACTTTCCTAGACACAACTCGTGTACTTGCGTAACGTTCCTTTGCATCAAGACTACAAATTATGTCAACGATTGCCTGTATTGAATGATTGTTTAGGATGCGCGAGCACGTATAGCAAGTCGTTCACTGACATTGACTTTCTTATTGCCGCGAAGTTGATATCGCGAGTCGACATACGGCCGCCGCCAGCCACAACGCGCGCGCGCATCCACGCTCCGTCAAAACGAAAGCCCGCGCCGGGCCGCCGGCAATGCCCGCAGTGAAAGTGTTCAATATATTCGGCGGGCAGAAGTCATCTGAGAAGCACCCTGCCGCTCCTTCTGCGCACAATAAGGCTATGCAAAAACTCTACAGGACCTTTTCAGTCGGTTCCGAAAACTCGAGCGAACTCAATGGCGGGAAAGTGACTGCAATTGCCGCCTGTTTAGAGAAACGGATTGTTAGTGAATCCCTTGTGAAAAATCGTAGTGATAACGTGCAGAAAAATTCTCCTATTGTTGAAATAAGCAGTCATATCGCGACCGGTAAATTAGCCGTTTCTAAGAGTCAGCGTGTATATGAAAATGTAAACATACCAATTATAAACACAGGTGTAAAAAATAAATTGCGGGAAGAGACAAAAGGCTATTCATCGATATATGAAAACGTTACTTTTCAGGATAAGCAAAAAAAAGATAATAAAGACAGTGATGCTAATGAATCTAAATTAAACAAGGCTTTGGAATCTTTTGATAAAATTTTGTCAGAATTTTCTTCAAGTACTTCACTCAGTGCTGATGTTAATTACAGTAGTACATTTATTGTGCCTAAATTACAAAAATCTAAAACTTGTAGCATAATTGAATCCCGTTGTATTTTAAAAAAGTCTAATTCTGACCCGGAAAGTGACAATAAGTTACGAAATAAAGTGACTAGAAATAAATCAATTGATAAAACAACGAGCCTCTGGAATCTTGACGACATGAAAAGTAAGGAGTTATTATCTCCATTAATGCCATTCCCATCAATACAGAACGAAAAAAATAATGCTGATAAATATGCAACGTACAAAATTTCCTCAAAAAATACTTCCCGGTCTAACTGCATTAAAACAGAGGACCTAAAGAAGCTTGACGTAAAAACAAGAATTCTTAAAAAGACTTTGTCAAACCCTCCTTCAACGCCAGTTCCGGTTATTACGAAAACGAAACCAGTGCCAAAAAAGATTGAAAAGAAAATTAGCGATCCAAAGAAAATAAAACCAAAAGCAGTTATTGAAAAAACAAGAACGAGCACAGAATGCAAAGAAATGCCAAAATCACAAATGCAAAAAGCCAAAAGCGTATGGGAAATTGGAAATGAAACCGTAATTACAACCAATCTGGAACGAACAAAATCAACTACTTCTATCGCGGGCTCTCCCAGTAAGATCCCGGTGATCAGAAGTCAAATGTCGCAGAACAAATTCAGTAGCACAAGAGCGCTGTTTTCACCCACTCCTGTTGATCTAAATAATGTAGACCAAGCCAGAGAGTGTACTCAGAAAAAAAAGTCAACTGCGTCAAGAAAAACTTCAGAGAAATTCGAACCAAAGCAAATAAAACAAAAATCTCAGCTTAGTTTGAAGACTGATTCCAAACGACAGTGTGACAAAACCAAAAGAGAAATTCTCGACAAAAAACAAACCTCATCTCCAAAGTTATCGATAAGGAATTACTCTGATGAAATAAACGCAGTGCGAGCAAAGCTCCAAGAGAAAAAAATAAATAACAAAAGAGATCTAGTCGTCGCAATGCCAGAGGCTAAACGAAGTGGAAACGAACCAGAAGAAATCGATTCGACAATGTCACCTGTTAAGTATCTTGTGAAGAAATTGGAATATAAGACCGCTTTAGAATCCAAAAGTGAACCCACACAGTTTCTTAATTGTAAAGTAATTCCGGCAATACATAAGGAGGTGTGTGTGGCAAATACTACTTTCCATAATCACTTGAGCACACTCGTAGGCCGTCAAGTTAAATATATAGAACCGCGAGATGACACTAAAATATGCACGCAGATTGAAAAGATGGATTTACATAAGAACATTATGGAAAAGATTTCCGATACACACTCCGACTGCAGCGATGACTCGGGTCACGTTTCTAACGACGCTGGTAACGATAACGATGCTGTGTTCGATAACGTGCATGACTTGAATAGTGGTGTGGATGAAGTGGACTGTAAACTTTTTAAAGGACCCAAACAATTCGGGATAGAATTACCCGAGCATGCGAAAAGTGTGTGTCCCGTGCGGCCAGCGAGACGAGGCGGGCGGGGCAACGAGGTCGTTAGCGGTACTCAAGCCACCGACGTTCCGAAAGTGGACGAGCAGGTACGCGACACTATTATCATACCAATAAAAGCAGTACAGGTGCAATTTATCCTACCTGATGTTGCAAATTTACAACTATTCATATAATTTTCTAACTCGCGAATGTAGCACTCAACAACTTGTTCCCAGTATGATACGTGCGCGCTGAAACTGAGACACTTAATCAAGCGTTCCCTTATTCGATGTCATACTTATGTGAAAGACAGGAGGTAAGCTTGGATGCAGTGTTAGATATACGAGGACAACCACAACAACCATAGACTCAAAAATTTTAACATTTGTACAAATGTAATTTGTATGTTTGCGAAAATATTATCTCTACCTGGGATTCGAATTCAGTAGCATAGTATGGAGTTCTTCTGACTAATAGGTATACGCGGTCATCAAATGTCAAAATATTATCAGTTTATACCAATGATTTTAAGTAGACCATCTAACTTACACTGCTATATTGACAATTCAAATACAATAATAGCTACCCAAAGTTATGCAAGTGGATACTAACAGTAATTAGAAATTCAGTGCACATTAACATGCGCATACATGCGTAAATAATATCATGTCTCGATAAGAATTGGTCATCGTAAATTTTAACCAGTCCAAAGATCCCTTACTCATAGTTACATTATATGAATTTATTATCATTTTGTTAAAAAAATTAAAACCTTATGCTGGGTTCTTTTCACGCTAAAACATGAATTACGTGTTAGAAACTAACACAACAAAAGATAAGAATAACCATTAAAGATTTATTTTCATTTCTAATAGTTTTACATAACTGTTTCTTTCGCCGTGAATCATTTACTCCAAAATAATAAACTCACGGTGTTCAATATGCTAAAACGCATAGTCAGAATTTATGTTATGTAATTTCAATCAAAATTTTATAATAGAAATGTTCGATTTGCATATAAACTCATCAGTTATATAACTTCCGAGAGAATACGCTTCGGTTCCTCTATACCTTTTACGAATGCCGAAAGTTGTATACTAAAAGTTATTCGAATATGTATAAAGACGACTAAATTCTGCTGCGAGATTAGGGTTTGCGAGATCTGGTCTCGTCAGAGGAATTACCCAAGAGACCTTCTGCTTTGGTACCATTCCTTATCTATTTTTGCCGCCAAGCAGCAGTGCACCCATTGATTTGTTTCGGTTTAAAAGAAAAAAAAGTATTATAATTACAGGCTGACAAGATATTGCTTATGTGATATTAGATTTATGTATACGATTATCACGTGGTATTTATATTTAGGTACTCATAATACCCGCCCTCCTCGCTGGGCTTAAATTAAACTTAAATAGTTATTCTTTCAAAATTATTATATTCTACGATATAATTGAATTCTATGAAAAATTTTATTTGAATCCATCGATATGTTATGTATATGTAGTATGTAAAAGGCAAACATGCAAACAAATACAAACTTTTACTGTTATTTATAATACAATAATACATTACAATTGTAATATATTATGTTATTATAACACGACTAACAAAAAAATATTCAACAAAATTTCACTCATTACTCTGATCTCGACTGTTAGCAAAACACCTGTTTCTTTTTATTATGGTAATATAAAAATTGTGGTCATTGACTTTACATTACGCGACTAGTTCACCGCAGGGGTCATTATTACCACATTTTTGGGGACCATATTTAACGCTCGCACTTCCACTGAATTCCAAAATAATAAGTCTACAGACGACCTACTATGAAGTATAAGAATACTGCCCTAAACCAAAGAAAATATGCCTAAACTGTGTGTTAGTGGTTCCTAATCTTAATTTACTCTTGGTTTGGTTACGGGCATTCGAATGTTTGAGTCTGTTGCGCAATCGCTGCAAGTCAATAAATACATTTGTCCAAATTTCTATTTCATCAAATCTCTATTTCATCAAATCTCTAATGAATATCTATTTTAACTTTCTTACTTTGCAAGTAGATAATAAATTTTGCGTTAACTTTTTCTTATTACACATCCTTCACAAAAAACTTACTACTATGATGTTACACCTGCATATTGCATCAAAAACGATTGTATTTTCACTATAATTTGCTAGGATATATGTAACGAACATAACGGAATTTTTGCTGTTTAATGTTGCCTGTTTAAAAATGCTTTGTGGTGTTACTTGTTATACGATATTCTACCCTACCCTATCTCAGCTGATGTCATCTCGTCAATATTATGAGAGGCAAAGATGTTGTGACTTCCATTTCATAATTTTAATTTATAAAAGAAAGGGAGGGAAAAAAGGAGGTAAAATCCAGACCGGTCACGAGAAGTAGCATTAAAGATCCGAGAAATCTGATATTGCGGTCGTTAATCTACCTGCCAAGTAAAGCAATTACGATAAATCCTTCCTACTGTGGAAAAGGTACAAGTCCAGTTGTGAACTGTAAACAGCTCGTAACTGGTAAGGAATAAAAAATTATAACATTCTGTATTCCTTAACCTATTTTAACCGACTTCAAAAAGGAGAAGTTACTCAATTCGACTGTATTTCTTTATGTGTGAACTTTTTTCTAGGTGAACCGATTTTGATGATTCTTTTTTATATTTGAAACCTGGTGCTTCTCATGTGGTTCCATATTAGTTTGATCAAGACCAGTAGTTTTTAAGTTTTCATTAACAATGCGTATTTAATTGACTTCCACTACATCGGTGATCTTCTCATTTCATTTATATTAAAATTGACAAAAATTTTAATTTTAGCACTTGTGCTACACACACGCATATAAGTTTCGTATCTACAATGCAGCACTTAACTCTTAAAAAAAGGGCATTTTAATTGAACACGCTAATTTCTTTTTAAGTGTGTATTTAATATGTTTCGGATACTTCATTCCAAATTGGTTCCAACCTTACTTTATATCACAAGTACTAGGATCTGAGGAGGAGTAATATTTGTTTATGCCGATACTTACGGCATTACTTACAGTTAATCACAATGCGCTGTCGATAAAATCTTCTTACACAAGCGGAAGATGTCGAAGTAGTGGAAAAACGGTCTCAAGTACAATAATAATATTGATTTTGTTTTAGAAATAGATTCTACTTTATTTTAAACAATAAAAATAACTACAACTATAAATAGAGTATTGTATTTGGTTCTTTCATTCCAAATTTCGTAATTTTTTTACTTTTTACATCGTAGTGGACGTGCAGTCATTCGTCCTTTCTCAAATGAATAAAGCCTTTCTCCGAGGTCAGTAACAGCATTGTCTTGTTGTTTAATTCGATCCCCGTAATACGTGTGTCATAGTGATTTCAATTTTCCGGTCACGTAGGCAATATCATGTGCGATCACCGCCGTCAATTTCGATAGGCTCCGGAGCCTAGTCGATGCTCATCACGCGTCAGCTTTCCCCAGCGCGTGCGCCGATGAAAGCTACGAGTATGTCCTTTCTTCGGAATTATGTTTGGAATTCGTTGTCTTTTTGTTGCGGCTGACAATTTATTGCCTATCCTTGTGCTAGCTTTAATTATTAATTTGCCATTCATTGTTATGTCGCAGACACAACTGTATTACTGTATCAATGAAATGGCACTAATTTAGCTCGTTGTTTATATATTATTTATTTTTCTTGGCACTAGAAAAACATGTAATAGTTAAACAAAAAAATTACATAGATATTAAAAACTAAAGAAGCAGCATATTTCTGACCCACTGCTGAGTACATTCTTCCTTTCTTTTTTGATAAAACTTAAGAAAAAGCAAAATCCTCGGCATGGCGTAAGTGATGTTCGAATACTATGAAGTTTAAGGCAAACGCCCAGCCATCAGAGCTACTACAGCTCTGACACAATTCACAAATTCTTTTAAATTTGATTTTTGGATACATGATTTTATATATGATTAAATGTACGATATTAAATATATGATACGATACGATATTCATTATCATTACTCTTGCATCAACCTATATATCACATTTTTTGGATTTTTGTTCTGCATTGGGTGTTCAAAAAGGCAAAAATCGAGGTTCCCTAGTTATTTATTACGCAATACGAAAGTGAATGTTTCGGCGAGAAATATGATACACTCATTTCACTTTTTTTACTCAACAAAAGAGAGTATCCATCATTTCCAGTCGTTCATTGTGTGCTTTGATTGCTTTGCTAGTTATTTTTTTACGTATGGTTACTACTGATTTCTGTATTACCGTATAGTGCCAGTAAACAATTTCATCCTTTATCGAAAATAACTTGCGGTCTATAGTACCATGCGCTAGAATTTTTAATAAGTATTTGTTTCTTGCAAGTGCAAATAAATATAAACCGTATGTTTGATGTGGAAAGATCATTAATTTTTATAATTATGCAATTGCTTTAGCTCTGACTCTAGGTCTCTGAACTTACGTCTTATTATATCGTTGGAACGTCATCAGGTGCTGAATTGTTATCTATTATTAAATTGAAAGTCTATTATTAATACAATGATGATGTGATTGACTGGTGTAATTATTTATCAATTGTAGGTGTAATTTGAATACGTGGTAGAGCCATGCTGCAGTTATATTTGTAGTATAGTTGTCGGCTCGACCGGGGAAGGACCACGCTCTCACAGAATACCAGCGTGAAATAGTAGCTTAATGCTGCTGTATTTCATATGGTGAGTGTAGAGAACCGGAGACCCTTTTTACTGGAAACGAGGCATTCCATCTCAGTCCTCACGGGTGACAACGTATCTGCATTTTGATTTTTAATCGAGGATAGATGTAGGTGTCTATGGGCCACAGTAACCACTTACCATGAGGTGGACTGTGTGCTCGTTTGTCACCCTATTCTATAAAAAAAGGCTTTCTTTCATCTTTGTACTATATCAATTTATTTTTCTATTTGTGGCTATGCTTCCGCTTCGTATGATTATTATATTTTAAATGAGATTTTATCACGCCTTAAGCTGTTCCTATATTTAGCAACCTATTATTGTAAGTAGATGACGTTTTAATTGAATTTTGTTACATGCACAAGAGTTGTATAAGTGTAACTGTAAAAAGTGTAAAAAATTTAACTTTTAAAAGTTTTTCTTAGAAGTTTACATTGAATGACAAAGATATTTTGTAGAGACTTGCGAGTTAGTGTCGCTTTCTATTTAATAGGGCCTTATAGTTTTATGTATAAACGGTTATAAAATAGGTAACTTAAAAATGAGTAACAGAAAATGGTTGGCCGAGGTACAAATCGACACTTTTTACTACATATTTAACTCTGGTTTACCAGATCAATAACCAGAGAAATAAAATCTAATTGCTTACCTAAACCTTTCAACACGGCTTTCTAACTAGCGGCATAAAAATAAATGTAACTTTTCTAATATATTTTAACAAAAATTGTCGTAATTGTCCGTAGTTTTAATATTGTAAGTATGAATAAAATTATAAAAGCATTTTACAAAACTGTAGTCAAAACCAATAAATGAAATATTCTTGTAACTGTGCTATAAAATCTTCTCTCAAAATCTTCAACAGTAGGGACTTGTTAATAAAATGGAGTAGCTTTCCTGTCTTTCAAAAAGGGCAAACGTAAATTAAAGTTTTCCCTTCTAAATATAATTGATAAAAATTATGATTGTCACTTTGATACTTTCGATAGTACGCCGCGGCGACTTTACAGCAGCAACGGTAATGGCAGGAATTGAGGCGCAGGTGTCCGTCAGGTAATGACTCTCGTACTGACCTACAATTGAAAGCAGTGCGTGCGCCTACGAAATTAGCAGGCTGTGGCGCTGTAGCGATTTCGTGAAACAGCTGATTTGATAATGTTGGGTAGTGGTAGAGGATAGGGGCGGTAACATTTTTCTCACATATTTCAACCAAAGAGTTTATATACATATATGTCAATGTACTTCTCAGTTATTTAATTTAATATTTTTATTAAATAGCAAAAAACAGTATAATAAATTAATAAAAATATAAAGTATTAAGTATATATTTATTTTTTATTTCTGATCTATTTTTTGTATGTATGTGATATTAGTAGCATATCTCATAACATAACATAAACAATCATGCCTGTCATTTAGAGGGGTAAGCAGAGACTACGGATCATTCATCATTTGGCACGATTCTGGCACGTACGAAGAGTACTCTTAATTTGCCCCATTTTCAATATATCGCCAATTTGGTCGATAAACTTTCGCCTAGGGCGCGCTTCCGTTCACTTCTGATTCATAGATTTGCTTTATCACTCTTTCCTCATTCATTCTTACTTCATGAACAATCCACCGTAGCATTTTTTTCTTAATCCAGGTCACAATATCACCTTGCAAACCACACTTTTCTTTTATCACACAATTTCTTACCCCGCATTGTGTTTTTTATACGTGGGAGAGCCATGCTGCAGTTATATTTAGTCGGCTCGACCGGGGAAGGACCACGCTCACACAGAATACCAGCGTAAAATAGTAGCTTAATACTGCTGTGGTTCGTATTGTGAGTATAGAGAACCGCAGACTCTTTTTACTGGAAAAGAGGCATTCCATCTTAGTCCCCACGGGTGACAACGCATCTGCATTTTGATTTGTAATCTAGAATAGATGTAGATGTCCATGGGCCGCAGAAACCACTTACCATCAGATGGACTGTGTGCTCGTTTGTCACCCTATCCTATATAAAAAATTAGCTCTAACATACTCTTCAGCGTGACCGCATTTCTACAGCATTCAATTTTTTTAGCAATTCACTCTATAGCATTTATCAAATAAAATATTTGCAGTCGCGTCTGGATGCACTCATTTATCCAAACTAATCCTATCCGATATAACTCCCACTACTAAAAAAAACTGTCGTGAAATAAAACGAACCGTACGTTAATTAATGCGTACCTAGTTGGTTTTGCTTTTTGTTTTTAGATAACCTATAGGATTATTGTAAAAAAACTACAGCACAAAGCCTTTAAACGTCATTATTACTAAAGTCTATGTACTACTTTGCGAGAATATAAGCAGTTTATTAAGCAATTTTGTTAAACCGAGTTCAAAAAACGAGAAGGTTCTCCATTCGACGCGTATGTTTTCTTTTTATGTATGTCCACTTGTCCTCCAATTTATCGGTAAAGACTGAACCAATTTTAATGGTAATATACTCCTAATAAAAAATTCATCCCTAAGGGTGGCAAAATAAGGGACGAAGATTTCAATTTACCTGTTTAAGAAAAATGAAATTAAAAGCGCTTCTGTTTCCAGTAGGTAATCCTAGTTAATTATGATATCCAGACGCTAAACACTCCTCGTGATCATGAGTGCTGATAAGCTCTCGAAACGTCAGGAGTTAAAATAAGTCATATTAAATGCGATAAAATTCGTAAAATTAGTCATAGAAATATAAAAAAAATTGTTATATTAAAACTTGTTGTTTATAAGTGCAAGAAAACAAATAATTTTGCCGACCTTCGTTTTGCGCTTCCAACTGTGACCGCGTCACACGTGCATAATCGCCGGTTCAACTTCGCGATAACGCCATGACGTTGAATATTTAGTTTTCACGTGTGCGTAAACCTGCTAAACGATTTTATTTTCGTCTTGACAAAGAATTGAATTTGATTATTTATACTTAACTGTATAACACTAAAATAGAATATAAAAGTAAAAAGTGAAAGTTACAGCCTATATACATCCCACTGCTGGGCACAGCCCTCCCCTCATTTCTGAGAGGGTAATAGAATATAACAAATATTTATTCAATATAGAATACGATATTACTTAAGTAATTTAAGTTTTAACCCTGGTTCGGAAAAAACCTGTCCTGGGAATAACCAACAAAAAACCCTGCTCGTTATTAAAAAAAAAAATTTACATTATCCTATCCTATACCTTTAAACGAGCAATTCTTGTATATATATTTATATATAATCGGAATCTCGGAAACGGCTCCAACGATTTTCATAAAATTTTGTGTGCAGGGAGTTTCGGGGGCAATAAATCGATCTAGTTAGCATTTATTTTTAGAAAATGTCTTTTTGTCCGTGTTTTAGGCAATGAAAAACTGCTACAATATCGTTAGAATAAGAAGGTAAATTTTGACAGATTGTTAATGATTATAAATAGCTTAATTGGTATAATGGGCGATCACAGAATCGTAAAACCCCGGTTCGAGCCCAGACCGACCGACAGACTTTTTTTAATTTTTTTTCAAGTTCCTTTCTTTTTTGATAAAATCTATTTTTTCGAGCCCTTTTTTTAGTATTTTTTAAAAACACGAAAATTTAAATTAAACTAATTGCACTAATAATTTTTTTTCAAATATCCAGTTCAGTTTTTTCTATTATGTCGCCAAGATCAAAAAATATTATTCGTATTTCATCAGTATGTAATTTGTATCTAAATATAATTTCCAAAACACACGAATTAAAAAAAAACCGAGCGAAAAATACCGAGCAAAGCTCGGTCAACCGGGTACTATATTTAATTCAATTAAGAATGAAAACATTTAGAAACAGACTCTTCAAACATTGTTCCGTTTTACATTCATACTTGGCACCAAAAGCCTTATTTATTTAGTAACTCGACTCTGTTCGCGTAAAGACAAGGCCTTTCGTGAATTCTAAGATAAAGATGTTTTTGTTTTTGGATATCATTTCTTAATAATTTCAACACTATTACCTCATTAAAAAGTAGATCAGATGCCCTGACAACGTCCTAAGGTTCGAAGTAAGTCTACGAGAGCCTTCACCCTGCAGCGCTAGTGTGAAGTTGTGCTGATACACTGTGATGTGCTATGATGTATTTAGTTTTGAGATGCAATCTGTATAAATATTTTTATTTAAATTTTTTTTGCGTAAAATGCTCCAGTTTGGTTTCACCTTACGGATTTTATACAGTAACTCATCTAATAATGAGTCATTGAGATTTTCTGTTTAGAAATTGTCAGTAACAGCCCGGAGTTAGGAAGTTGTATTTCACCGTGCCTCGTAAAGCACATAAAAGCTGTTTGCTCCAGCGCCTGATCTCTCTCCGGTCATATGGGATTACCGTCAGATCGAACTATGAGAGTTAGGGAATAGAGAATGCGTGGCTATTCTCCGTTAAGACTGGCCGTAAAAACATTAATGGTTATTGTATACGCTTGTAAAATTAAACTTCCTCAAGTGACAAGGCAATGAGCACCTGGTATTGTCTAAAGGAACCGGAGAACGTATTGATGTTATTACATTACCCTAATATCACAACATTACCATCACTGAGGTTTCGTCTTTCGATATTTCGATTCGTTCGTTTTATAAACATAGAAATCGTATTAAACGACTGTGTTCTGTTACCTGCATAATATGATAGAATATTATCATTACTATTAAATACAATATGTGTGTATCTGCGAAAGGTTACCGAGTAACACTTGTTTAAGATGCAAATTATGCACATGTACATTGCTTCGATTTTTGATTGATTGCTTATTTAAATATAAAATATGTATAAATATTATAAGCGATTTCTTGTGCCCGGGGAAATCGAATCCGGATCGCTCGTATACTGTAAAATTTACAGTGAACGCTTAGCTCCCGACTACGACTTAACCTAACTCATGTTGTAAAGCAAGAATCATCAAAATCGTTTTGTTTATTATGTGCGAGCAGCTATGCAGGTCTAGTAAAATAGACCAGTATCACTGCGACCTCAAAGATCTATTGTGATCGCTGCTATTGCTATAGTTCACTGCTAAGACCTATGTCTTCAATGAATAGGAGTTGCTTAGCTGTGCGCAATTTTACTCTCCCTCTGTGCCGAGTACATAGCTTCCCAGATGAGTGTTACGTTTGCGCATTAAGGGTCCGCAAACAGTTAGGATGTGCTGAGGCTTTTCTTCCGTTATAGAACAGAACAGGCACATCCTTGATTTGGTTAGTCCTAGAATGAACATGTGCTTTTTAAGACAACAGTGTCCAGTTAGGGCTCTTGCCAGAATGCGCAATTTATTTTTATTTAATCCCAGGGCTTCTGAAGCTAATTTACGATCAAAAGCCCGGATTAAGGTTTAAGAATGTTTTAAGCCTGGTATCTCAGACCAGATCTTAAGTGATTTTTTGTGATAAAGCGTTTCAAGGGTCAATCGGGCATGGCTTCTTGAGATTCCACAAAATGGTTTGGGTCCAAATTGTGTACTCTTTGAACCCTTCCATTCGAGTTTGTCGGCAAGTTCATTGCCTACAATACCCGCGTGACCCGGAACCCATCTTATGACGACCCTGTTGTTACATACCAGGGCGTTTAGATAGTTCACGCAGTCTCCAACTAGTTTCGATTTCACTAAGTTTGATCTCAGCGCTAGCATTGCTGCTTGACTATCAAAGTTTTTATAAATTATACGGTTGGCGTAGGTTTTTTGCAGATTGATTTCGGCACACTGAAGTATGGCAGTTATATAGTACATAGTTTTATATCTTTAGTTATTTTATTTTTATCAGGTGAGCCGCATGCTCGTTTGCCCCCTCTTCTATAAAAAAAAGACACTGCTGCCAATCTCTTAGTTTGTTTCCCTCGTATCATCTGTCACGACACCCACGGAATGACATGGGTTTGTTGATATTCTCACACCGCCACTACACGCTGACGGTTTGTTCACGTATCATACAAAACACAGCAGTATAATGCTGCTAGTCGCTATTCGAAGACGGAATATGAAATTAAAACAGCATTATTTCAATGCCTTTTAAATCGCTCCTTTAAACGCAACGCGCTTCTAAACGTCTCCCAAAGGCTCCCTTCAGGATCCTTACTTACTAGAAGTGGTTAAAGCGAATATTAGTAAATGTTAACAGTTTTACTAGTATTAAAAAAAACTTCAGTTTTATATAAAAAAAACGATATGAAAAATATAATACGTAAAATAACAACATTGAAAGGGTTATATGATGACAGCGTTACGAAATCTACAAAAAAAATGAATAAAATGTATAATTTCAATAAACTCGGCCGGGGCAATCTTTTCTTTAAAAGAGTTAACATATTAAGTAACACGATAAATATTTACAGTGATCATGTCAGCGAGTTCCAGAATATTGAAATAATACTCGAATTCTACTCGAATTATGGTTATGAACGTACTTAAAGTATAGTACCCGGTTGACCGGTATTTTTCGCTCGATTTTTTTTAATTCGTGTGTTTTGGAAATTATATTTAGATACAAATTACATACTGATGAAATATAAATAATATTTTTTGATCTTAGCGACATAACAGAAAAAACGGAACTGGTTATTTCAATAAAAAATCATGAGTGCAATTATTTTAATTTAAATTTTCGTGTTTTTAAAAAATACTAAAAAAAAGGGCTCGAAAAAATAGATTTTATCAAAAAAGAAAGGAACTTGAAAAAAAAATTAAAAAAAGTCTGTCGGTCGGTCTGGGCTTGAACCGGGGTTTTACGATTCTGTGACCGCCCATTATACCAATTAAGCTATTTATAATCATTAACAATCTGTCAAAATTTACCTTCTTCTTCTAACGATATTGTAGCAGTTTTTCATTGCCTAAAAACACGGACAAAAAGACATTTTCTAAAAATAAATAATGGAGCCGTTTACGAGATCCCGATATATATATATATATACAAGAATTGCTCGTTTAATAGTATAGGATAAAAACAAACCTAACCGAATCCGGGTTGATAGTATTGCATTCATATTTTTACCGAGAAGCAGTTACGCTTTATGATGTTGCAGTTCCAGCAGTGTCTTCGTATTTAAATTTAAGATATACGTATGATCAACTTTTACTTACGTACATATATCAACTAATTTTAAAATGGAGAAACTGAAATGTAACTTCGTTTTTAAACTTAGATTAAGTTGGTGAATTGATTTCCTAATAGTAATTAACGGTAACTTTAATAAAGCATGTTACAGTTTAATAAGACCATACATCTTGAAATAATACTAGTTTTTACGTATTCTATCGCGTATATTTAACTATAAATACCCGACGTTTCGAGCGCTTTACAGCACCCATGGTCACGGGGAGGACTGATGTGTTCAACGTCCAAATGTCATAGTTAACAGCGGTTACCATAGATAAAAATTTAACTTTTGTTCCGATCTACACAGTATGAATTTATGGTATCTTGAAGTCTTGCAGTTGTATGCTCGGGTTGGGATTTAATTTTATTTATTATAGGATCTTTCATATATATATATATATATATATATATATATATATATATATATATATATATATATATATATATATATATGAAGATGCGTTGTGATGAAGGGGCATCCGGTTCACTACACAAATTGCAAATAAAATGTGGTGGAAAATTGTTATTCTTGACAATTATCGTAATGAATGTTTTGTATCTATTGCCGTTAACGTGGAAGCCACGTTTCAGTAATTACAAGAAGTTGCATTGTATAACGAGACAAAGTTCCGCAGAACAATCGGCGGACGTGCCTCGACAAACAAACAGCCTCTGCAAGAAGCGGTGCGCTCTAGTTGCATCGACGAGTGTATAACTGCAGATGTAATTTGCTGTTACACAGATGCATTTAGGGTTGACAGCAAGTTTACGCTACTATGAACTTCGATCAATAAATTGATTGAAGACTATGAAACACAATATTTTGTGTATTGCGTTGTCTTTCTTATAAATAAATAAAAAATAATTCGAATCTTCTTCTTCATTAACCCGTAAAAGTCTAGTGCTGAACATGGTAGAGCCACACTGCGGCTAAATTGTGTCTGTGGCACGGACAGTTTGACTAAACCGGTCACAGATAGAGGGAGAGAGAGAGAGACTACTGGCGTGAAATAATAGAATAGTATACCTGCTTAACCTGCTATGTTTCGTATGGTGAGTGGTAGAGAACCGAAGCCCCTTTCATACAGGAAACGAGGTATTCCATTTTAGTCCTCAGGGGTGACACCGCATCTGCATTTTTATTCTTAATTTAGGATAAATGTAGATGTTTGTAAGCCACAACATCCACTTAACATCAGGGGGACTGAGTGCTCGTTTCCCACCTTATTTTTTATTAAATAGACCTCTCTTGTTATAGAGAAGTAAACGCCTCGCTTGGCGCGCGAATATACGATCACTACTAGTACAACACTTCATCATCAATCCGCAGTCCGACATTTCACACTTTTCATTCGGTCGGGGCGAGCTTATTGCGTCTGGTGTGTACACGATGGTTGTTTTGTCATCTATCGAAAAGCATTAGATTTTTCTAGAATTTCTCAAAGTCGCCTCTTACGACAACCACAGGATGATATGGAATGGTGGATACTCCCACGCTACCACTGCACGACTTATAATGCGAACACTATGAAATAATGTTTGATTTGTCCTCCAACGTCTTATTTCTTCGCACTACTATTAACGCTAAGAAATACTGATAGTATTCAATATGTAGTGGATTAAATTATTTAAAATAAAACAGTCAAAATAATCAGACCGATGGCAAACGTATCGTCTAAGGGTATCTGGAACCTCTACACCAAACTACTGGTCAGAAGTGTTGGTAAAGAAACAATTCTTCTTTGGTAGGATGTTCATAACTAGCAGCGGCAGATGATATCAGAAACGTGCTAACCCTAAAGACATGACATGTTTAAGGTCAAGCGAGTTCAATTAGCTTATCGGCAGTTTTATTACGATCGACAGTTTGAATGTGTTTTGTTTTGTGAATGAACGGCTCGTTAAGTAACATAGTCTCAAAAATATGCATCGTTACACTTCTTTTTATTTATTTTGTTTTACAATTCATATACAAATAAACATTTGTATACAAATAGGAAATAATTTTTTTATCATCCCTTATAATTCCCCTGTTTGGCATAGGGTTACAATGATAGGTCCATTGCAAAGAGGATATGTTGCAATTTTTTGTCTCCTTCATTTCGTTCCTAATTAACATCTTACACACACGTCATACAACAATAAATATGTGGTTGTATTTCGACTGTTTTGTTTTGGTTTTTAGTTATTGAAAAAAAATTGCTACGGGTGAATATTATTGTCTTAAAAAGAAATAATTTTACTTACTATTACCTCATAATCGGTTATATTATATCATAGTTATAGAGTGAATGAAACCAGTAAATTTGTATCACGTGTCGTGATCCCATATTGGCCTGTTACGACATCCATTGGCCAAAAAGGAGTGATGGATTCTCCTACGCTGCTACCACACGTGCAAGCAATGTTATTCTTACGATAGTGAAGTTGCAGCCTTTAAACGTCCCACGGCTGGGCACGACCCTCTCATTTCTAAGGGAAGGGAGGTTTACGAAGCAATTAGTCGGCCGCTTCAATCAGGTGCATGTTGGTGAACTTTACATGTTTTCGAAACATTTTTATTTCTCATACATTCAGGTTCCCTCTTTATGTTTTCCTTCAAATCAAATCAAATCAAATAATTTATTTGTAAAACAGGTAAAAAGTTACAAACTTGGGGGAAAAGGTATGATAAGTAACACTATGTTTCGCCTAAAAATGCATACAAATATTGTTTATCATTATCACCTGGAAATATGAAAATAAATTTTTAATAAAATAATAATTTTAATTGTAATTGGTATGTTTAGAAATTACATACATAATTATCTTAATTATCAATTACATAATTCCTAATAACATAAAGATAAAAATATAATATATAAATCGGACATTAATTATTGTAGGTTCTAAAAACCATTCACCAACAAAAATATGCCTAATATTATTCTACGTTAGTGTATGCATAATAAAAAATAGTTAGTAGTCAAGAGTTACTAGTAAATTGGTCAAACCAGACGCGGTAGTCACTTGTAACATAATCATCTCGTTGGTAGCCGTGCATCAGGTGTCATTATGCTTGCCGTCCCAAAGTAGGACAAATTTATGAGCGAGCTGACTCTACAATGGACAGGCACGCTATACAGATGTAAAGTAGGCCGGTGGCGTAGGAATTACGGCATTTATTTGTTTTCATTATGTTTCTTTATTTACTTGTACTTAGTATGTGCGTTTACTATAGTGTGTTGTTTTAAAAGTACTTTTGTGTTTAGTTAAGTCAAATATAACTTTTGGTATTGCATAGGGGCCGTCCATTAATCACGTGAGATTCGAAAGGGAGATAAAAATCACGAAATATCACAAGGGGGGGGGGGAGGGTAGTAAGATGTGTATTTATTTTTTCGTCAAAAGCGCAATCTCTAAACCGAAAAGCGGCGTGTAATGTAATGTGACCTTAACACGCCTGTACATGTAAATTCATGTCACAAGCATAGAACCTAATCCGAGCAATAATAGTCTAGGGATGCACAATATTCGTCCTTCACGCATCCTCACGCGACTCGCGGCCTTACAGGCCGCGAGCCCTGAGTCAGAAAAAGCTGTAAGAGTCGCATAGACTAACAGCGAAAACATCTCTAAAATAGACGCGACGATTGATCGGTAGATCGAAAGAGATTTTTTGTGTAGTGTGCGATAATGATGACGCCAAGTGGCTTGATGAAACCGAGCTGATCTTCAACAAAGCACAGTGCCAGCAACTGACTTGCAAGATGCTTATCCAGTTGTTAGAAAAAAGTATTGCTAATCCGTGATCCGAGGACAATGTACATTAAATATGTTCATGTACCAGTACAATATATGTTTTTCGCATGATTACACCATTCCTTTAATATTATTTTTATGCCAGTCAAAAACAACCTGCAACCTTTTTGTCTAGACATTTTTATCATGGTTCATAATTTCAGAATAAAACTAGATTATACTTATAGGTAGGTACTAAAAATCACTCGTGACTTTGGGTGTGTGGAGGGGGGGGGGGTACTCTTAAACCTCACTACGTATCACCAAGAGGGTTGTTGAAAAACACTAAAAAACATCACGTGATTAATGGATGACCCCTTATTTTCAAACTATAAAACACCAGTTCAGCAAGTCTGCATTTCAACGATTATTCAATAATTTCATAAGTCTTAGTAGCAACTAATGAGATATTAGCGTTGTTTTAATACAATATAGCAGTGTTCGAGATTTATTACTCAGACCACAGAATAAAAGCTCAGGCGTAGAAGTGTCCTGATCGTGTCACCTTTGAACTGTAAATCAACGCTTAAATTATGATTAACCAGTTTTTATTTTCAGTAGTGAGAACAATAGGAGTACTGATTCAGGATTGACATTGAGTTGAATGATTTGCTTTCCTGCTCTAAGAAACTTTTTTTTTCGTTACTATAAAGTTTTTTAACAAAGTAAGAACGTTACGCGTAATGTTTATTGTATATTTGTTGTGTATGTTTATTATATATATTTAGGTCATTTAGGTAGTGAGTATTACGATCTTCTGAAGTAAAATCCAGAATTATTAAAATGTCCGTTCTGTAAGACTTTCATAAAACTAGCTATGTACTTTAAGTATGTTCATATACATGCGTTATAGTTATCTTCATCTTCTTCACTAGTCTGTACGAGTCAACGCTGTACATGGGTATATACTGTTGTACTTTCTAGTTCCATTTAAGATATTTTATGGGTTAATTGAGAACTCTAGAGATCTGTTGCTATATTTTTTATTTAATTTTTACGATACGAATATAATATACCTGCAATTTGGCTCGTCTACGTATAATATACATACATGATACATCTATTTATCTAATTTACTGAATTTCTTAGCACTTATCATGATAAAAATGTACCTGCAGTCTAGCACTTATTGTGATATAAATACAGTCCATTAACTTTTTTATGCAATTAATGCTGATTGTGTATTGTCTGTCCCAGATTATGTTCCGCGGCGGCGTGGTGGGCGGACTGGACGCACGCCGCGACGCCGCGCTCGCCCGGGTTCTGGTGCGCCTGCAGGCCAGAGCTCGAGGGCTGCTCGCTCGCCGACGTGCTCAGCGCCTGCGCACTCAGCATACTGCCGCCCGGTGAGTGGACGGTCGTGTTTGACCCCACGTCCGGATTTGTACGTATATACATATTTACAATGAAGGATAGGAGCCCGCCGTGGTTATCATTTTTCTATGATTGAAAGGGGATAGTGTAATCAAATTGTTCGATTCCTGCGTATACTCTTCAAAATATATCCGATAAAACACAGGGAGACTGCAGCCAGTGCTATCTTCATCATCATCATTACAGCTTATCACAAGTCCACTACTGAACATAGGCCTCCCCCAAGTAATGCCACAAAGCACGGTCCTGAGCCACCTGCATCCATCGACTTCCTTCATATTTTACCAGGTCGTACCTACACTACGCCCACCGGTACGAGGCTGCCACTCGAGAACCTTTCTTCCCCATCGGTTATCGGTTCTTCGAGTGCTTGGACTTATTTCTTGCTTTCGCTTTGTGCTACTTCAGGATTAGCAGTTAGTCAAATCAGAGTCGCCGGAAGCCTCTTGACACGTTTTTTTTACTTATTATATGCCAGTGCTTGAACACAATTTCACCTGGTGGTAAGTGGTGATGCAGCCTTAGATGGTAGATCGCACTGTCTTAGCGTATCAAAAGCCCATTCACTCTTGCCTTGAAGACGCGCTGATTGTATTGTATTGTTTTTCTGTATCAGCCCGTTTGGACCAGTAGTTAATCCACTGCCAAACAGACGTACGCTTTATGAAGGATTAGAATTTCTACCGGATTCTTATCCGAATTTCTTATAAAAATATGTCAATATTTAATGCCATGTTTTTATAAGAATTTCGGTTTCCCTATAGCTGCTCACACCATAGACTCAACGTCATGACCTTCCGATCAGTGTCGTCTACTCTCCACAAATCTCGTGTGCATACTCAAAGATGCTACTTCACCCAAAGCATTTTAACCAAATTGTGCGTAGACTATTTCTTACCACTTACTAAAAATATTTTAGACATAAACATTGAAAGATGACTTTTACGAAGACCAACATGTATTACAGACAATGTAGAAAAAAATTAACTTGTGTAAATTCAAGAAAGTTTGTAATTTACCGGTGAAACTATGCGGGATACCTCTGCTAGGTAGGTACGTGACCTGCGAGTGAGATTCACTGAATCGGTATGTCGCAGATAGAGCACGTAGAAGTGTCATATCTTCATTTCCCCTGTCATCGTAAAGATGTTATCGAGATAATCGCTGCCTTTGCAAATTTCAATTATATTCGCCCAAAGAGATGATCAGTGAGTTTCTTATATATTTAATAGCTGTAGAACAATAATAGTAAATTGGAAATTTCGAAAAACTCCAAAACAATAAGAGCTGGTGATCTTCAAACGGTAGTCACCTTTCGAAAAACTAAACCTAAATCGGTTTATCCGTTTTGGAGCTATGAATTGCCATAAACTCAAACGCTACTCAATTTTAAGATGTTAAGTCTCTTGCTGTTTCTGTCACTTTGGCTTAAAGTGACAGAGACAGCAAGAGACTTAACGGCATTTTAAAAGTAAAAGCGTTTGAGTATTTGATAAAGGTGACAACGCACTTAGAGCTTTCTTTATTTTGTAATTGTAATTGCTGAACCGGGCTTTTTGTTATTCTCAAGGGAATACCTAAGTTTAGCAGTGGAAATATAATGCGATACACTGCGATAGTTATAATATATAGTTCGTCTTCGGAACTTTACAGACAGGAGTTCATTGAAATGATTGAGCCGCATGATCTAAAGCAAGAGTTAAAAATTTATAGTCATCTTTACTTTTGAATCTTCAGCTTCCGATTCTTCAGCTTTATTCCGATAAAGCGGTGAAGACCGTTGTACCACAGCGTATAAAGTTTAAGAAAATGAAGACTCATGAAAAAATATGTCTACCCTCAGATGTGTGCAACGAAACGTACGAGCCTTCCTGGCTGTGCGCGACTGGCCCTGGTGGCGGCTTCTCGTCCGCGTCACACCGCTGCTGGCCGTCCACCGAACCGAACATAGGCTCAAGCAAGCACAGGTAAACGGAATGAAAATTTACTATATCTCGATAAATTTAAATTCTTGTTGTTATATGTCGTTTACTGTAACGGTAAGACTTCTCTTCTGCCCAGAAGCTTGTATGAATAGGTATCTTCTACATATTTCTACCGCTAAGCAACAATGCGTTTAAAGGGTATAGGGTATGGATCAGTGGTAAATGTACATGTACATTTGATTTTATTAAACAAGTACCAAAGACAAGTTTATGCGTAAATTTAAAAAAAAAATGGTCTCGAACTACATTTTCAAACAACTTATCATTAATGTTGTAACTATTAATATTGTAAATTGTTGTGCAACTATTAAAATATAATAATAGTATCTATTAATGTTGTATTTAATGAACTGAAACAAATCGTACTTTCTATAGGGAAATAAACAACTATGCACTTTGTAGCCCGCATAACGAAATTAGATCAATTATGCAATGACGGTTCACTAGTGAATAAATGTTTCCAACGTAATGTTGTATCAACTTTACAGTTATCACGCACATTTTACGTGGTACGAATGGATCGGCTCAACCGGGGAAGGATCACGCTGGCACAGAACACCAGCGTCAAATAGCAGCTTAACGCTGCTGTGTTTCGTATGGTGAGTGTAGAGAACCGGAGACCCTTTTTACTGGAAACGAGGCATTCCATCTTAGCCTTCAAGGCTGACAACACATCTGCATTTTGATTCGTAATTGAGGATAGAGGTAGATGTCTATGGGCCGCAGCAACCACTTACCATTAGGTGGACCTTGTGGTTCGTTTGTCACCCTTATACTTTTTTACACCTTAGATTTTTGTAGTAAAAATTAAAATCCTTTACTGTCACTGCTGTGTTTGTGGGATTATCCACCTCTTCACATCCGTCATGCTAAATCTTCTGCTACTTCCAAAAGACTTAAAAAAAATCAAAATACGTTTAACTACACTTATTATATTATATACATACTAGTATTCTGTCTTAAAACACAAATGAGTATATAAATATTTTCGTTCATCCCTCTACAATTATCTTTGTTAGCATCTACGCAAAGATTGTCTGGAAGAGATCACTTACAAAATCACTTAAACGATAAGACCGCCTGTTGCACAAATATAGTTGTGCTTATATTCGTATTCTGTATTTCAGTGTACAATAAAGACTTAATAAATAAATAAATAAAATTCATTAAAAATTTTATCATTTAATAATAATAGTCGCTGTTTAAACTTGGGTTTCAAAAAACGTGTGTTGTGTCCTTAAATAAACTATTAACCGTTAAGACATGTCTTTTTTGTGGAAAAAAAACTAATTATATTCTTAATAGGTGTGAAGATCCAATATATTTTAACAAATGATTTTCTTTTTCTTTGTCTTCATCAACCCCTAAAAGTCCATAGATATTCATGGGCCTCCTCTCACAATCTGCAATTTGGCAGGCGAATTAGCGATTGCAATAGCAGATGTCTCGCATCCCGTTGCTAGTTTGACTATCGAACCTCTGGTGTAAACAGAATTATTATATCGAATGTCTTGTGATTTTTCACACATTTCCCATGAATGAAATGGGATGATAGATTATATTAAACCGCCACCCTACAGCCATGTTAAATTGATAATATACTTTGCCGAAATATACTCAATTATTTTACGGTGTTATTCTTAGATATCCTTTTCATATTTGCATGTCAAATTTCTTTAAAAAAGTTATTGCTACACATATAAACTATAAACAAAAAAGACATACAAGTAAAAAATGGAGTATTGAGGAAAAACTTTCAATTTTACACTTTAAAATTTATAAAGCTAACTCATAAGTTATTTTTACGTACTACCAAAGTAATGTGAGCTATAGGTTTGCAATACCAGCATAAAATAGCAGCTTAATACTACTGTGTTTCGTATGGTGAGTGTAGAGATCCAGAGACCCTTTTTTACTGGAAACAAGGCATTCCATCATAGTCCTCAGGAGTGACAACGCATCTGCGTTTTGATTCTTAATCAGGGATAAATGTAGATGTCTATGGACCACAGCATCGACTTACCATCAGGTGGACTGTGTGCTCGTTTGTCACCCCAATTCTATAAAATAAAAGTCTGATTTCAGACAAATCGAATATATAACCAAATCAAATAATTTCAAAATATTCTGTCCTAAATTTCAAAGCATTACAAAAACGTCACTTAGTTATCTGTGTTATAAATGTGAAAAAGTTCATCCATTCTGTACTATTATCTAACGGTTATCTAACGTCTGACCTAAGAATGTTTTACCATAGTGAAATAAAATGGGACAATAAACTTTAGTCGTCTAGAGATTTTTTTTGTATAAATAAGGGTGACGGTGACGGTGGAACGGTGACGAGCACGCGGTCCACCTGATGATGGTCAATAGATGCATCCGGGTCCAGGTGCATTATTTTCCCTGAGATTTAAGGTGTACAAAAATGCAAGCTATATTATAGTTGTAGCACGAATGGGTCGGCTCGACCGGGGAAGACCTCGCTCTCACAGTATACCAGCGTCAAATAGCAGCTTAGTGCTACTGTGTTTCGTATGGTGAGTGTAAAGAACCGGAGACCCGTTTTACTGTAATCGAGGCATTCCATCTTATTCCTCAGTATTGACAACGCATCTGCATTTTATTCTTAATGGAGGTTAAATGTCGATGTCTGTAGGCCACAGCATCCACTTACCATCAGGTGGACTGTGTGCTCTTTTGTCATCCTTATTATATTTAAAAAAAAATCTTGCTGCAGCTACAATACGCTGCAATGTGGCTCTATTAAAGGTTAGCTAAATAAATGAACACGGAAATTATATAGAGAAAACAATAGTAATAAAAAAGCGGCTAAGAGCGTGTCGGGCCACGCTCAGTGTAGGGTTCCGTAGTTTCCCGTCCGTCACAGTAAGTGTTCCCACTTATGAGTTTGTACAAAAACTGTTGTTTTCATCCAACTTCAAAATAATTTTCCTAGAAAGTCCTTATAAAGTTCTACTTTCCAGAGTTTTTTCATATTTTCTAAACTTATGGTTCAAAAGTTAGAGGGGGGGGGGGACACATTGCTTTTTACTTTTAGAGCGATTATTTCCGAAAATATTGACATTATTAAAACATGATTTTAGTAAACCTTTATTCATTTTTAAATACCTTTCCAACAATATATCACACGTTAGGGTTGAAATTAAAAAAAAAATCACTTCCCACTTTACATACAGGGAGGCTACCCTAATAAAACATTTCTTTCCAATTTTTATTTTACCACTTTGTCGGCGTGATTGATACACATATTGGTACCAAATTTCAGCTTTCTAGTGCTAACGGTCACAGAGATTAAGCGAGGACGAACAGACGGACAGACAGACATGGCGAAACTATAAGGGTTCCTAGTTGACTACGGAACCCTAAAAAGGATTCGGTAAAATGATCGATAAAGTATACGTCATAAGTTTACAACTATAAGAATGCTATTTACAATATAACGACGAGTTACGAAAAAAATGAGAATAAGTGTTACCAACATCGAGGTACTATGTACTATGCACCTAGTACAATTTAGTTCAATGGTCGTCAACGAAAATTTTCGATATATTTTAAAATATATAGTCTATAACTGTAGCAAAAACACGGTTAAATGCCTTTTTAATATATTTAAAACATGCAGATCGCTATGTAGGAGCATGCTCTTACATCCATAGCTTACAGAATGTGTATCCTATGAAATATGTAAGCACAAACGACAACGTAATAGGAAATCGTAAATGTATTAAAATATTACGCGATGACGACGATGATAACAAGTAACAATCAAATGGAAACAAACAGATAAAAAGCAATGCCTGGATTAATCTATGCTATATTTTATCCGAAAATAATGGATTTTAAAAAAAAAAACGAAATATTTAATTTATTAAATAAAATGGTCTTTGATTATCTCTTATCTATTATATACTACTCAGTGTAAAAAGTATCGGGAATATGTCAATAAAAAGACCCGCGTAACAGAGGTCGTTCTAATTTTTTTACTGCATGTTGGTAGCACTGTAATGATTTAGCGCACAAAGTTTGAGCGGGATCTGTCATTTAATTTGTTTTAAACTACGCTTTTTGTTGGTCATAGTTTTGAGTTCTCGGCGATTTTTACAATGGAAAATATTGTTGAACAAAGAAAAAAGAAATTTGTCGCTGCCGGAAACAAAGTCAATGGTGCCCTGAATGCATTAGTAAAAAGGCAAGGCGCGGTGAAGAGTGCACGCCTTGCAATACATAACGCAGTGTTGGTACCGACTTTGTTATATGGCAGCGAAACCTGGGTATGCCAGAAGAAGCATAAAAGCAAGTTGAATGCAGTGGAGATGCGATCTCGAAACCCAAAAAACCGCGGCAAAGTCGCTCCAATATCAAGGTGATGCTGACAGTTTTTTTTGACTACCGTGGTGTGGTTCACTCCGAATTCCTTCCAAAGGGAGAAACAGTGAATAAAGAATATTATTTAGGCGTCATGAAGCGTTCGCGTGAGAGTATCTGCCGAAAACGTCCAGATTTGTGGCAACACAACTCATGGATACTGCACCATGATAATGCACCATCACACACAGCCATTATAGTGAAAGAGTTTTTAGCGAAAAATTCAACAAAAGTTCTCGACCAAGCACCGTATTCACCTGATATGGCTCCGTCTGACTTTTTTTATTTCCCAAGTTAAAATTACCACTTCGAGGAAAACGTTTTGAGTCGATAGAAGCCATAACAAAAAATTCGCTGAATGAGCTAAAGGCCATACCGCAAATAGCCTATGAAAAACGTATGGAAGACTGGGTGAAGCGTTGGAGATGTTGTATTGCAAGCGATGGGGCCTACTTTGAAGGCGATAAAATAAATTTAGATGAATAATTTGTATTTTTTGTTTTATTGACAAATTCCAGATATTTAGTACACAGAAGGTATTATGTAAATCACGCCACGTTGATAGATCCTACCCAAGCGGGCCAGGACTGGTCGCTAACAGGAAATAAAACAGATTCAATAAAAATGAAGTTAAAAAAGAAAACCGAAAGCTGAATTCATTAGTGCCATGTAGATGATATAGTTTTATAATATGAAGAAAAAGTTTTATTCAGTATAGCAGTACAAGACGGGCTTCTATCACTTAAATAAAGTTGTATCGATTGCTGTAAAATGTATTTATGATATATGCGCTCCTTATTTACATAACTTTAGTAGTAGTACTGTCTTTTTAGAGCCTGAACCTTAATAAATTGATGAAAACAACTTCCATTCAGCCACGCAGCTGGACTTATATAAACAGTGTAAAACGCAGAAAAATATAATGTAAACATATAAGGCATATAATGTTTTATTCTCATGTCATTTTATAGTTGAGACAGAATTTCAATAAGTACGAGTATATACCAAATAATTCCACATCTATTTTAAACATTTATAAATCGTCTGGTAGAGTGTTGACCTATCCACCTGACGCTGTTTACATAATTTGTAACTAGTTTTTGTTGTTTGTGTAGAGAAATCAGGCGTAGCCACAGGTTATAGCATCATGTTGATTAATTCGCATAATATAAATATTCAATGACATCATAAATGTATGTTTATTTAATGTTTACGTACTATGTTGTACTGGTGGAAAAAGAAATACATTTCTGTACATGTGTTTATTTGTTGAGAAATTTTGTTTGTTTACTTTACTAAGTGGTAGAGCCACGTTGCAGCTTTATTATAGTTGTAGCACGAATGGGTCGGCTCGACCGGGGAAGGACCACGCTCTCACAGAATACCAGCGTAAAATAGCAGCGTGATGCTGCTGTGTTTCGTATGGTGGGTGTAGGGAACCGGAGACCCTTCTTGCTGGAATCGAGGCATTCCAATTAGTCCTCAGGGGTGACAACTTATTTGCATTTTGATCCTTAATTGTGGATAAATGTGTATGTCTATGGGCCACAGCATCCACTTACCTTCAGGTGAACTGTTTGCTCGTTTGTCCTCCAATGCTATAAAAAAATATTACCTTTTCTATATAGTCCCTAATGTATTGATTTAGTGGTCTAAACCCATTTTCGCATTATTGTTTTTCTGATGAAACCGGTTTGAGGCATATCGGCTTGATAGTTTTAAAGTGAAACGGACATAGGTAGAAACAATTTTTGTGTTTTATATATTGTATATGACATTGATGATTAGTAGAATAATAAATTCATCCATCCATTCCATCGCGGCCTAAATAAGTCCACTACTGAACCTACCTCAAAGCCAATCGCAGTTTTTATAATTTTGGGTTGTTATCTATGGTTGTTATCAAAGGTATGCTGCTACCAAAGACTATTATATTCTCTATGGCTGCTACCCATCTCCTGTTTCAGTCTCCCACTGTCGCCTCTTACGATACCATCGGAAAGATATAAGTTAGTGAATATTCTTATATAGCCAATATACGGTTTACTAGAATGATATTTATATTTATACTGGGTGATTTTTTTACCGTCTGGAAAAATAGGTAAAAGGAATAGAAGCCACTGATATTTTATATATTTTTTTTATTTTACATTAAAATATTATGAAATTGATCTATCAATAAAAATACTACTAAGGGTACGTATTATTTTAATTTAGTTAGTTTTTAATTGTTTTAATTTTGTTGTAATTTTTTAGTACCCCGAATTTTTTTTAAATTAGTAGTATTTATTGGTAGATCAATTTCTTATGTTAATTTAAAATAAAAAAGAAATTGTAAAATATCAACGCCATAGGCTTCTATATATATTTCGGTCACCTGTTACACCCAATTTTTTTCCAAACGGTTAAAAAAATCAGCTAGTATATACTGAGATTACTTTGACTTTCGAGCTAATACCTCTATGCTAGCACATATGTACACAATTTCTTGTGACACTATGTCCTGTTAATTTAACGATGCTACTATTTTATGTTTTTTTTTTATTGTAGCGAAGCACTATCTAGATCTTTTTTATATATTAATACACTGTATTAAATAACAAACAATTCTATTCACATTACATGTATTTATGTATATTCCCGGAATACATCAGTAAGCTAATTATCATTAGTAACTGTACCGGGAGTAAAAACTAATGCGATGTTAATGCGCCTCGATACATAATGCAAGTTAACGGGTCTCTTGTGCCTGTTGATCGCGTGTGCGACGATAACGCCCCTGATTGATTCCCTAAGCTTAATTGATGGAAGAACTAATACACTTTATAATACGAGTTCATGTAAAAACTATGTTATTTTTACATAAACACTTTATTTTTAAGCGAATCTCGAAATCGTAATTTTAATACTCAAAGAAACTTCAAATTGTATATTTTTATGATATTATATCATGGCGATACACGTTTAAAAATATGATTTTCAGGACTCGATATAAAAATAAATGTGTTCGGTAATAATCATGCAGAAATACATGCTATATTTTTTAAAGAATAAGGGTGACCAATGGGCACACAGTCCATCTGATGGTAAGTGAATGCTGTTTCTCCATAGACATCTCCATTTATCCCCGATTATGAATCAAAATGCAGATACGTTTTGACCCTTGCGGATTAAGATGGAATGCCTCGTTTCCAGTTAAAAAGGATCTCCGGATCTCTACAATCATCGTACGAAACACAGCAGCATTAAGCTGCTATTTTACGCTGGTATTCTGCAAGAGCGTGGTCCTTCCCCGGTCGAGTCGACCCATTCGTGCTACAACTAATATAGCTGCAGCATGGCTCTACCACGTGTAAAATTTTATTATTTTCGTTTAATAGTAATGTTACAATAAACGCTGCGAAATCCGTAAAATTAGTTTTATTCAATGTCTTGTATTCGTTGAAATATAAGAAAATATTAACGTTTACCGTTTAATTTCAAATGGAAACATTTTACTAAAAATTATAAACGGCTATATAACTCCAATTCTGGCTTCGATGTATTGAAATCAAACCATTACGACAGCTGTTTGATGCGCTCTATTACTGCCCGGCTCCGCTGGTTTGTATTATGAATCAGAGAGGTTCGTGCACATGAGTATGTACGAGCGTGCCGTATGCAAATGATCATACTGCCTGGGCCTACTTGAAAATAATCATCATAGATGCATTTTACATAAATAATATTTTATCATTTAAAATTATTTAAAAATTTGGAACTTGCGTGGGTTTTAATTAAGGTGAAATGAGCGCCAAATGCAAATTTTTCAAACTTTATAGGTGCGCATTAAATTAATTTTTTGTCATTAAAAACTACGAATTCACCTTTTTTTTTTGAAATCATTATGAAAGTTAAATATTTTCCTTAGTGAATTACCCTTTGGCTTGACCGATTATGATGAAATTCTTATAGGCTCACCTGTATGGTTCTTAGCGATGGTTGAACCCGGTAGATGGCACTGCGTTCGAGATTCAGAAACTGCCGAACCGGATGGCGAGTTTTCGTATTAAAAATAACTCAAAAAACTCAAGATTAGTCGACTTAAATTAAGTTTTGTTCGTAAACTAATATTCGACGTAATGTTTATTGCAATAAACTCTTTTATCTTTAGCCGAATGATGTTTACATTGCTCGCGGAGGGCCATCCTAGCCACACCCTAACATACTGACTGGCATCCGGCTAAACCTAGTTATATAGCTATGAATAAATAGAATGCACCTACGTTCAACGAAGTATTGTGTAGTTTTAATCATTGTTTATTACGTACAAACCATGGACAATTGTGTCTTCCTAAGGGCAACTAAAGAATTAAAAAAACTGCAAGTGCACTATGGCAAATATCACCCAATATCAGGGGTCGGCAACCTTTTAAGTCGGAAGAGTCAAAAATTACAATTAACAAAATTTCAAAGTTTTTAAAGAGCCACAATTTTTTTCTTGCCAACCATAAATAGTACTTGTATAAATAAAGTTTTTTTAATAAATAAAACTTATCTGTTTATTCATAAGAAAAATGTATATTTATCCATTATATAAAAGTAGTATTTTTCACAACAAATTAGAATCTAATTTCTATTATTATTATCTACTTATTTATTTGATTATATATGTAATATATAATCAAATAAATAGATATATTAATAAAAAATTAAAATAATGAAACATTTACATATTTACATTGCTCAATTGTTTGTTTTTGAAGTAGGTACTTCAATATTCAATGGAAGCTTCGGCTTTGCATGGTTATTCGAGTGGAATATTTAAACTTTATTCAGTAACGTAACTTGTACTTAAAAAATAAAAAAGCGATTACATACTTTTGAGCAAACAAATTCAATGAGAGCGTCAGCTCTGTATGGTTTTAAAAAATTTGGATAAATTTGGCTCATAACTCATGTTAGTTGGCTTCTTACCTTACTCTTAGTGATATGCATGCAAAAGAACGCTTGCCCGCACGCATATTTCGATCGGAAGATAGTCAGCTTGCCAAATGCCAACTTCTTCCCCTCACTGTAGCAATCTTGAAGACTATTCCATGCGTCGATTATAAGTGCCTCAACTCGCGGCATTTCTTTTAAAACTGTCCATTTTTGTTCTGTTACCGATAGCGTTCAACTCCACACTGAATTTTCCACTCCACAAAGCTTTATTTTTTTAATCGATAAATTGCATTTCTAGAAATCCAGTATCAACTTCAAATGGCCCAGTGTGGATTTCGTGTGTGTGGGTGCAGTGAAAAGCGAGTACAAGTAGCTGAGTGATAGAAATGGTGGTTCAGAATGATTTTTAAATGTTTTTTTTTAAATAATTAATATTTGCGTATGGAACTAAAGAGCCGCAGCTTCACATCCAAAGAGCCGCATGTGGCTCGCGAGCCGCAGATTACCGACCCCTGCCCTATAATAATAATCTATGGGAGGTCAATAGTAAGTAATGGACTTTTGATAAGCTGTAACATTGAATACAATGAGTAATTCAGCTCATTAGTGATTTGTTTCATTTTAATTTGCATCTACATTTTTACCCGATAGGTCTCGGTTAAAATTAAGCTCAGACAGGGTGGAATGAAAAAAACACAAAATTAGCCTACGCTCAAAACTAAACCTAAGTTTAGGCTTTAATTTATTATGTACCTACACTAGCCTAGTATGATATATTTTAACTTCCGACGTACACATATATTTTAACATACGACAACACCCGTGGCAAGGGGGTGCTAATTTAAAGTTTTAAGCCTTTAAATTAGCATCCATAAACACTGTCAATAAAACTAGTTTCATTCAATGTCTAGCATTTGCGTAAATACATATAAGAATTTTTTACATCTCTTCATCACAATTTTGTTTTTATAACTTTTTCAACAATATCCGGCTTATATTAGAAACTAGTTTTTATTAAACTATTCCACTTCTTTTGCTTTAGTTAGTACCGTATAACGATAGAAAAGCAAATCTCATTATACGCGATACTAATCAAATTTTCCATTACATATAATCAAATCCCTTATTCCTAGTGTAAAAACCTATATCCTAGTGTAAAAGCAAATCCTTAATAGCATGGTTTATAAAGCTTCCGGGACACCCACCAGGATAGAGTTGATGTGTAAACCTAGGTAAATAATAACCCGTAATATTCCCTCTCGTTATTAATTTTCACATAACGCGTTTGCGGGTTACCGCACCCAGGCATAACTTGATGATGCGACTGCACTTCCTGCGCTAGGAATTACACCTGCAACATAAATTAATGTTTTATGCGAAGTATTGCCAGTATAGCTTACGTTTGTACGCGTATGTAACATATATCACTATGATAATTTATTCCAATATTCATGTAATAACACGCTGATTTTTCATGTAATAACTGTGATCTATTGAAGTAAACTTTAGGCAACGAAAAGGTACAAAATAAAACAAAAAAAGATATTTTTAATGATTCCATAAATAAACACTAAACAGTAAATGAAACTAAGTTATTACGGATTTTATTGTGTTTAATTAATTGACCTTCAATCGGTTCGTTCCCAATACGAAATTAACTCTAATACATTGAAACAATGAACATGAATTACTATGAACTCCAATTTTAAAGGGTTTCGCGTCTTGCTTCATACGTAATTTTTTTTCGTTCGATAGACTCCCAGTTGTAAGAAAAAAATATATATAGGTATATATTTTCTCGATGTCCCGTATTTGTAGTACTAACTTTAACGCAATCAATATTTCGAAAAATCTTACTAAATACTATTATGTTAAAGCTATAACGAAAACTGTAACTATTTAATTTTAGAAATTATTTGAGATAATCATCAGGTGGGTAGACTCGGAATCTTGCCTTGGCCAATTTTATTTTACATTGCATATTACGCAGCGATCATCAAGGAGCCATTGCACTGAGCAAGTAATTCAGTTTTTTTTTTAACATGTAGTAATATCCTGTAATAATGTGCCTGATGACTTCTTTGAAATCTTTACGACTTTATATAATTGCACAAATCTTCATGCCCGCGGTAGTGTTTTTAATATCGTTTTGTGACAAACGAGCTATCAGTACGCTTGATTATATAACATATAACATACTAAGCTCACAGGTGCGTTGCTGGTCACCTTTGAGGACTACGATTTTTTATACGATAGGTTGACAAACGAGCTCACAGTCTACCTGATGATAAGTGGTTGCAGCGGCGCATAGACATCTACATCTATCCTGGATTACGAGTCAAAATGTAGATGCGTTGTCACCCGTGAGAACTAAGATGGAATGCCTCGTTTCCAGTAAAAAGGGTATCCGGTTTTCTTCACTCACCATACGAAACACAGCAGTATTAAGCTGCTATTTTACACTGGTATTCGGTGAGAGCGTGGTCTTTCCCCGGTCGAGCCGACTCTTTCGTGCTACAACCATAATATAGCTGCAGCGTGGATCTACCACGTATAAAAGATAAAATGCATTACGACATATTTTTATTATTATTAACTGTTTTTTTTTAACTATTCAAACCGAAACACAGCAGTGGAAGTAAGGAGGGCTGGAGTGATCGAGACAGTCTCCTAATATCGGAAATGGTAGCAAAACTATTTGCTTTTGCTGCAAATAGAAATAAAAAAAATAGAAAAAGAAAAGAATAATTTGAATATTTCTTATATTGTTCAAATAACTCATTACAAAAATTACAATTTTCTTTTAAGAATGACATTAAAATGTTTCGAGTCCAATCTGCAAGAAAATCGTCAAGAATTGACTTTCCTTTAGCAGATTCACAGTTTCTGATGTTTGTAACACTTCTATCTACGTGCCGTGAACCAGTTATTTTTATTGAAAAAATTGAAGTGCGTAGTCGGTTTTATTTCTCATCACCAATCATCATTCATGCGAAGCTGACCACGAACGTGTATGGCGGTGTAGGAATATCCACTTCCTCATATCTTTCCGCGATGTCGTAAGAGGCGACAGAGAGAAACTGAGTCAGGAGATGGGAAGCAGCATCGTTCTGATAACAACTAAGACTGTTAAAACCTGCCACGCTTGGCAAGCAGATTTGGCAACAATTTTTTTCTTGATTCTTTAACTAGCAGATGCCGCTACCCATCTCGTATTTCAATTTGCCTCTTTCGACTCTTACGACACTCATGGTACGATATAGATAATAATAATAATAATATTCCACAACTATCACACAACGCCATCTAGTCCCAAGCTAAGCAGAGCTTGTGTTATGGGTACTTGACAACTGATAAACATACTTATATATATCTAAATACATAAATATTATAGATAAATTACACCCAGACACAGAACAATGATCGTGCTCATCACACAAACATTTGTCCTGGGTGGGAATCGAACCCACGACCTCCGGCATAGCAGTCAGGGTCACTAACCACTAGATCAACAGGCCAGTTATTGAGTGATTAATATGGCGATAAATATAGATATATATCTATATTTATCGCCATATTAATCACTCCATAAATTATTTTACTCAAAACACTCCATATTATGTAAAAAAATGGTGTAATTTAATTAGTGTGTTAACAACACTAATTAATTAATATTGTTTTAATGATTGTGTTAACATGCTACTCGTATAACAACAACATTTTAATGGTTAGTTTGTTTCCGTAACAATACATTACATACATATCTTAACTTTTTAATTAATTGTATATTTCAAGCTTCCAAGATTAATTTACATTTTTTACATTTATTATTTATCTTCAATAAACGGGATTTAAAGAAATAACCGAATTATCGAAAAATATAAATTAAAATAACGTTTTTGGAAATATCGAAATTTTTACTTTTATTGACCTGGTTATCTACATGCTACTAAGACATGAATAATTTATCATTTTTTTTTTAATTTTAGGCTGAACTGATTGTCATGGAACTTGACAAATAGATACAGAGCAATTCCAGAAGCTCTGTAGGCTATATTTTATCCGAAAAAAAAATTGGAGATATTTAAAAAAAAACGAAAAATTTGTTTATTATTTTTGATTTACATAATAAGATTAAAACAGGTCATATAATCATAATAATGGCATATGTTAACAACTCATAATACATTTATCATATAACATGTCGTTTTGCTTTGCAAGTGAATGAAGAAAAGAATTTAAACGCGTTGTAGATTTCAGATAATGTACTCACGCTACCGATACGCTCCACCGAACAACTCGATCATAATGGCTGTCTCTTACGCGCTTTCTTTTAAAATCATAATTCTATTGTATATACATGTGACGAAATGGACTACTATACGTTTCGAGATCTCTAACGAAATGAAATGAATGATTTATTGCATACTTACTACTACTTACTACTTATTGAAAGTCATTTTTTTATTTACCACTGGTTCGGAAAAAACTTCTGTCCTGGGAAGAACCAGCAAGAAACCCAGCGAAACTTTTTTTAAACATATTTCACTTTACAAAAAATTATTTTGTTCATTTTTTTGAGAATTTTTATAAAACCAGCATGGTGGCGATCACCTCATTCCCAGTGGTCATATTCATTGATAACCCTTTTTTGTACAATTTTTCATTAATAAAACATTTTTGTTTAATGAGACATTTTTTACATTTTCTGGGATTTTGTTGTAAAAGCATTACAATTGCCCCATAAATGAATTACTAATTCTGTGGGGTCTAGTAACTGGTATTACAAGCTTATGTTTGTTCCTAGTGTTTAAAGTGTGAACTTATTTATTCTTATGAAAGCTATTTAACTTTTTATGTACATATATTACATTTTCATAAATATATTGCGATGCCAAAGTTAATATGTTTATTTGTTTAAATTATAAATCTCCCGTATGGCTCTCTTTTGCAAAACTGATATTACTTCAATGTCAGCCGGATTACCCCATAGTAAGATTCCATAAGACATTACGCTATAAAAGTAACTAAAATAAACTAATCTAACTGTCTCAACGTTGGTGAGACTTCTAATTTTTCTTACAGTATATGCTGCAGAACTAAGTCTGCCTGCTAATTTAGATATACAATATGTAACGTAATTAATGCACACCCTCAGACACCCCAATTAGTATATTATGTTATAATCATAATACATACACTGAATTTTTAGTTAAATATTTTTATGCCCTGGTTATTTATCAAATTAGTTACACTCATTCCGGAAGAATTTTGTGGTCACAGTACAAATCCACGAACGCCAAGACTTTAACGTGCTTGAAATAAAGTACATTTTTATTTACTTTTATTGAATGACAGGATTGGTAACAATACACATAAAACTGCACTCTTAAAAGTCTTATTGCCTTAATTTACGGTCCATTTCAGTTTGTTTTGACTGTACATATTTAGTGTGACTGTAATTTACGTAGTTTTAATTATTTTTGGGATAAAAAATTACCTATAATAAAAATGATAGGAATCGATTCAGTAAACGATTCTGAACAAACTACTTTCTCAAAGTGCGTTAATTATGTTACATGTTGTATAGGGACCCCATTGAAGCTTCGCGTTAACAGTAATACTAAGAAAAACGTGGTATCCACAAGACTCAACTCTTACCCATTTAAGAGCACATAGGTTGTTGGAATGTTTATTTAACATTATGTATTGTAAATTTAATACATTTTGTCTTATTGCCATTTAAATTATTGGCGTTAAACCAATGTATTAATTTCGGTAGAGCATTATTTACATTGTCAAAATTAATTGACTGTCGTTTGAGTTTGAACATTAAAGAGATATCATCATCAGCAAATAATAATTTATGATTGTCCCCTATAAGATAAGCAAGTCATTAATATAGACTAAGAAAAGGAATGGGCCAAAAATTGAGCCCTGCGGAACGCCCATTGATACTACTGATCCGGAGGAACCTTTAGCATTGATAATAACTTTTTGAGTTCTGTTATTTAAATATGAAATAATAGGTCTCTGCTCATTAATGATAGTAAAAAATTTAATGATACTCTTAAAAACATAGAAATTGAATTAGCTGCTAATATTTTGTCGTACTTCAGATTATGCGGCTAGCGGGTGAAATTAATTGTTATAGGCATACACTGAATACTATACTATATATAAGGAAATTTCACTGTTTTTATGATTTTTATTAATTTCGTTTTTTGTTTTCCTTTGCAGGAAGAGTTGGAAACATTACGTGCGAAATTGGAAAAGGTTGAGGGCGAGCGTACTCACTACAAGAACGAAACAGAGAAACTTGAAACTAAGGTAAGATTATTTAATAAAATATCATAGTTAAATATTTTAATGACTAAAATCAAAGAAGCCTTTTCTTAGCAGTGGGACTTTTATAAATTTATGGTAATTATGTATCAAACTAAACGAAACAGCTGATGTCAAGTTGATGACACGGATCTAGCAGGGTTCTAGCTGCTAAATACCGTAATATTAGAAAACGTCTTTTCACTTTTTCCTTCAAGTTCTTATTTGTAGCGGACAGAGAGACTGAATTCAACTAAATTACGATAAACCAAAACACTTTGTCTTCATTACGTCACGTCACGTCAACACATTGTATCGTAAATATGAAATCCAACCTTACGTTGAATATTTCGATATCAAAGTTGAATTATAGGATCTTTATGTGCAGTCTTTGGGCACTTATTCCAAATTTTTTTTACCAGTAAAACACCGACTGGTAACTGTGACCATGAGTTCAAGTTTGTCTAAGCAGCTTAGTCTCGAAGTATTAAACATGTTAAGTATATAAGCTCAGATGAAGTAAAAAAACTTTTACTTCATCTGAGTATATAAGAAATCACAGAATCGAGCGTATTCAACAAAAGTTCACTCGATTCATTGCATATAAAGTTCAAAACTGTCCATACTATAAAGATTATAACTCTAGACTTTCTCATCTTGGAATGAGTTCACTGGCTGACCGACGAAAGCTTTTAGACTTAATGACGCTACATAAACTTCTACACGGTAAGTTAATTTCGCCAAGTTTACTGCAGCAAGTGTGCTTTAAAATCCCCTATCATATTCCTAGACACCCACTTATACTAATTTGTTCAATATTCCCATCAGTAGAACCAATTTAGGCAAGTTTTCTCCGTTAAGCAGATGTATGCGAACTTACAACAGCTTAAACAATCATGGCATCGACATCTTTAGCGACCCCGAACGTGAATTTAAAAGAAAATGTAAAGACTGTTACCTGCCTTGCCAGACTAATGACTCAAAATTATTATTTATTGTAATTATTACTGCATGTGTTACTTTGATTGATTAGTTTAATTCCTTTTTGTTTTAGAGTTTATATGTTGTTTAGGTTTTTTTTTTTCTCTCTTATATTGATGTATACGTCTGTAAAGACATATCCTTTATCTAAAAATGTAGTATTTTGATTGTAACAATGTCTACTGATATTGTCGATGGTGTATCTATTTAAATAAATAAATAAGTCTTTGCACAGACTACCGCCGTAGCTAAACATTTATTATTTCCAAGAAAGCCTTAAATACGTCACTGTAATTGTCGGTTCGTAGACTAAAATAGTAAAACCAGATTGAACGTTACACACGAACGTACTGTGCACTGAACGAAACATCTTTTTTGCAATAGCATAATTACAAATCTGTCTGGAATAAAACTTAAGTGGGCCCGCCATATTGACAGGCTCACGTTTATTCGAATGAAAACAGGTTAATACGACTATAAAACCCGACGCCTAATGAGAAACGAGGGCCGGTTTAAAGCCGGTGAGACAGCTAAAACAAGCAAAAAAAAAAAAAACGTTAAAAGATTTGTTTATATTTAGAAAAAAACAGTTCAATGTTCGCTCGATTTTATATACTGAACTTTTTGACTCTTAATAGCAAAAACATGCAAGAAGTTAACGTGATTGAAACTTTATGTAAATAAAATGTTTAATTGAAATCGACAACCACCCTGTCAATCGTGGCACCCAAATATTTCCCTTGATGATGATGGGGCAAGATATTGGGAGGCCTTTGTTCAGCAGTGGTCTTTAATAGGCTCTAATGATGAATAGAAAATGGAATTTTATCAATTTGACTTAACTTATCGTATTAGTGTTAACATTTTTAACACTCCATTACGTCCTGCAGTGACGTGGAATATTAAATTTAAAAATGTATAGTGGTTTATTAAATTAAAAAAGTGACTTTCAATAAGTATTATTTATAATTTACGTTGAATAAAAAGTTTCTGTTTATGTTACGCTAAGATTATTACGGTAACTGTGCGGTGGCGGTGTAAGAATACCCCATATCATCCCGTGGGTTTCTTAAGAGGCGAAAGAGAGAAGCTTAACCAGTAGATAAGTAGCAATATTTTCCTGATTACAGCTAAAAGAGAATATGGACCTGCGGTTGCCAGCCCGCTTGTCAAGTATGAGGTGGAAGTTTAAGCGGTGGACTTTTATAGGTTTTAATGATAATGGTGAGACTATTACGGTACCAGGTGTTTGAAAGTGCGGCAGTGAAAGGATTAGGGGGGATCTCCCGCCGGGCAAAGGTTTCTGCCCGGGGAGCGGCCAACACTCCATGTGATAGTTCGAAGCTATTCTATATATACTGTTTTTGATTCGGAACTTTGATAGCGCGATCTATTGTTCGATTTGTTTCGCTTGTGGCGCGACGACAGCGCCGCCACAAAAGCAACAAATTATCTCTTACCGTGGTTGTGTTCAAGTCTATAGTGGGAAATGCCAAATCTAAAATAACAGCCCAGCGACACGACGGTGCTGATAGCCACGTTGATTGCACATTCACATTACACTCAATATGTTATAGGCTGCCTCCGTCTGGGTTCGCAGTTTAAGGAATATTGGAAAGAATAGTGGATGTTATACGTGGTAGAGCTATGCTGCAGTTATATTAGAAGTATAATTGTAGCACGAATGGGTTGGCTCGACCGGGGAAGGACCACGCTCTCACAGAATACCAGCGTGAAATGGTAGCTTAGTGCTGCTGTATTTCGTATGGTGAGTATGGAGAACCGGAGACCCTTTTTACTGGATACGAGGCATTCCATCTTAGTCCTCACGCATCATCGGTGATAATGCATCTGCATTTTGATTCGTAATCGAGGATAGATGTGGATGTCTATGGGCCACAGCAAACACTTAACATCAGGTGGACTGTGTGCTCGTTTGTCACCCTATCCTATATAAAAAAGTCACTAACGTTACAGGCTGCTAGTCACACCAGCTAAGTCTTCAGATCTAACTTACCTATAGCTGTACTGCACATCTGATGCATTTTGTCGTCGGGTTTGTTTCGTTCTTCACTTACAATTGTAAAAATGTTTAATATGTAAAACACAGAGTAAACTTAGATAAGGTACAAACAAAAAATTTAAAATGTAATGACACAAGATCTTCTCATTTAAATGCTTCAGTACGCTATAGATGTTTATTTAAAATATTAAACGCCTGAGAAAAAACATTGAGCAATGTTGCGTAACAGCCACTCGAGAACTGAATGTAAAATTTGACGTAATATTTGGTGACATTGTACATTTAACACTGACCCATTATAGTAATAAATAATTCTCTAAGATTTTATATATTTGAAAATATATTACATTATTTTATTTGAAAGTTTAGTTATCTCTCGATTCGATTCATACATTTTTTTAAAAGAACGCTTTTGTAAAATATGAATTAAATTTAATTCTAATTTCTGAATATTAGTATATGAAAAATATTATATTCTAAAGGAAATATTTTTACAGACCTCGGTATTCCCGAATATGCATACAAATATAAATATATTATGTAAAGCTTTGCGTGCTCAGCACCGAGCACTATTTCATCAAGGCGCAGTTTCGGTCTCACATGGAATACTGTTCACATCTCTGGGCCGGGGCTTCCCAGTGCCTGCTCCTTTCATTTGATAGCATCCAACGCAGAGCGGTTCGAATTGTCAACGACCGAGCTCTTTCTGATCTGCTTGACTCACTGACACTGCTAGGAGATGTTGCATCTCTTTGTGTATTTTATAGCATCTACCACGAGGAGTGCTCTGAGGAATTGTTGAACTAATTCCTGCTGCTCAATTTCACCATCGCACATCACTACAAAACTCTCGATACCATCATACCATATGGATGATTGGCGGTCCGCCATTGTGCGATTTACAAGAAGTTTTCTTCCTCGCGAAACTTCCTTGTGGAATCAACTACCACCAGCGTTTTTTTCCGTACTGATACGACTTAGGGACCTTCAAGAAAAGAGCCTACTTTTTTTTCAAAAGACCGACAACGCACATGTGATTTCCTCTTCAATATTTCCGATAATTGTGACCTGTAGTAGTAGAGTAGTGTTTTGCTTGGCTGCATGTGTACCGATCAAATTTATTAAATAATTATCGCAATCAAAATAGCGACAGTAGCCTAATGGCAGGGCGCGGACCAAAAAGGTCGTGGGTTCGTATCCGCCATTCGTACTGGCGTGAACCACTTGTAACACAAGCAATTTAAGCTTACCATAAGTGATTAAGGGGAATGTTAGTAATGTTAATAGCATTGTTAATATTCTTTAAAAAAAAATCACAAACATCGCCAGGTTATTCTCTTCGCTTTTTCTTTGGCGAACTCTCGTTTAGTGTTCAGTTATCAGAGCAGCGTTCTTATAACATTGTGAACGACATCAAAATAAAAAAAAACTATAATATAAAACAAATTATTTAATGTGTCTTTAAAAAAACTTGGAAAACATAAATCAAAAATTGTATTTAAAATTTTGCAGTATTATAGACTACTCGACTTTTTTCTTTCAAATAACTTGTGTCCTTGTGTGTATGCCCATTCAATAATTTCAATTAACTATTAACGACTGTGAGCACAAATATTCTTGGGGTAGGACTATGTGCAGCAGTGAACTTGTGACGAGCTGTGATGATGGTGATGACGTTGATCCGTGTTTTTGTATTTGACCGTTTGCCGTTTGTTAAACTAAAGTCAATATCGCTAATCAAATTAGCCATAATCGATTTTCATGGTCTTAGCTCTGTACCATTAGCATGCGGATTGTAGTAATCGATGCGATAGACCGCGGTTATATTGTGTTCACTAGAGAGGAACACTCCGTCCTCCTGACATCTAACGAGCTGACCTTCACTGTCTTGTTTCCCTTGAGCTAAGCTGCCAGAGGTTATTTTCCTGTAAAGTTTTCCGAGCATTTGTGATTAAGATCCATCAGATATTGCCGGTACTGTATTGTGATATTTTCAAAATTAAAGTGAAAACGTGTTTATTTCTTTGATCAAATAAATGCATGTAAGTGATAAAAATTCTAATTTTCGTAAGAGGTAACGCTATTGGAGTAAGTTTTGTTAAAACCAATTTATTTATTTATTTAACACGCTGGAGTAAAAATGTAAACTTAATTTGAAATAACAAGTGGTGAAATTGAAATTTTGTTCAATCAATATAATAAATAAAATGAGAACATCATCAATTTTCTTAAATTCAGAGGTCAGATCTTTATACTGATAAAAATAATGGACCACATGTAAAGCACCATCTTTCAAATAAAAAAATAGTCATCAAAATCAGTGCACACATTAAAAAGTACAGTCGAATTGAGAACGTCCTCCTTTTTTGTAGTCGGTTGGAAATAACTATTATCGGTCGTATTAAATATATTTCGTCGTAATTCTATTCGCCGTATTATAAAATCGTAAAATTGCTATTAGAATTATATAGTAAAATCCAAACTAATCCATATAACTAGACTGCTAACTTCAAATGTGAAATATATTTCATATATCTAATAATAGTACTTTTATCGGCGACAGGATTTTGTTGTTTGTATTTGCAGAGCAGACATATATTTTCAGGGTATTTAGAGGCGTGAACTAAAATAATTTTACTTCTCATTACTTGGATACGATAAAATACACATCGGGCGGATGATTGACCGCGAGAAATGTCGGTCACTGGTTTTCTAGATAAACGCCTAGACGTAAATTGACGCCTGACCTAATAGCAATATTCTATTTATTTTGAAAAGTGCAGTGTTTTGCTTGTTTATAACTAGCGAAGAGGAAAAATATTTCAATATGTAAGCAATGTGCTGAAATAAATGTATCCGACATTCAAGACCAATCCCTTGACCGAGAGAACGTAAATACCTCACTAAAACACCTTCAGTGCGATGACCGACCAGGTGGAGTGAACGCGCGATGTACTTAGCGAATGGAATCATAAATTTATATATTTATACAGTATAATAATTATATAGTATTCGCTTACTTATCAAAAACTAAGACCACTTCTAGGTTACTTACGAACTTAAATTTGTCATCATGTTCGATTATTAGACGTATAGAAATAGAAATGGAAAAAATTATGAAAACTATAAATTATCGATATTAGGTATCGGTGGATTTTGAAAATTGCATTGAAGCGGAGATTATGACAAAGTTACAAATGCTGATTCCGTTACAGCCTATTAAATGCCTCCGATAAAGATTGCCTCATGAAACCGCAGTTTTTTGTTTTAAGTCGTTATAAGGAAGCCGCTGCTGCTCATCTCCAGATTTGTTTCCCTCTCTCACCTCTTACGACACCCACGGGTTAATATGGTACAGTGGATATTCTCACACTGCCCGTTGCAGTAACACGGATATACTTAGTTTGTCGACATTCAATTCGTATAGTTTAAATTGAAAAAATAGTGAACTGTGAAGCTTAAATGCCAGAAACAATTTCGATGGTCACGTATTTATTTAGATTAATAAAAACCTTATTTTAATTAATGACCACACCAAAACCATAAAACGTGAAAAGGAGACCAATACTACTATTGCTATGAAAATTGTATCTTATGCCTCAGTCCAACATCTTTGGTCTGAGGCCTATATAGTAATGCAGTAGCTACCTACATTTGATATATACTCAATTAAGAATCGAAATGGAAATGCGTTGTCAGCTTTTGTTTTATAATAATCGTTTAATGAAATAAGTGAAGGAACTATTTTAGAACAATTCCCAAAGTATGAGTCACATTAGTCGTTCAAAATACAAGAATTTAATTATTGCACGCAATTCAACTTTGCGTTTGAAAATGACAATAACAGAATTAAAATTAGACATTTTTTATAACTTAGAAAACCAATAAAAAATTAAATATATAATACATCTCAATTTTTCATGTAGTAACATACTACCTATTAATGTCTTTACAAAAACTTATTCGATGAAAGAACTGAAAGACTTATTTCAGAACGATTCTTAAAACATTAGTCACACTCGTCGTCTAAATTACGAGAATTTTCTTTATTATTTTATTACGCTATCTCAACATTTGTGGCGTCATGCGATATTTATAACATTTTTTTTCTTAGCAAAAACAAGTAATGCACGAGTTTTCATAAATCTGCTGACAAATTAATTTTGTTATTTTGTTTTATTTCGCTTTTAATAATTTTACACTTCAACACGTTAAAAAATTACTGGCTTAAAAGTCCATTACAAACTTTCACATTTACTATCTCATTCTCAGAAACAATTATAAGACAATAACAAGTGATGCGTGTAATAGAGCATGGGTTGAAATAACTCACAGAACAGTAACTGTGTAGTAGCCGTGTAAGAAATCCACTATACCATAACGTCCCGTGGGCATCACAAGATACGAAAGAACAGCTATGTCTTCCAAATAACATCTAGAGGCTAAAAAAAAGTACGGTTGCCAATTCTCCCGCCAAGCGTGGCACCCATGGAAAATACTCTTTTATTAGGTTTGATTTTCATCAATCTATGGGGACGCCTCTGTTCATCGGTGAACTGTGATGATGATGGTGGTGAAACAGTAACCAAATGATATCCTATAGGCGAATGCTGGACTACGACTATGATATCCGTATAATCCGAGGTTGTGCAGGAAATGTTATAATACATAAGGCACTCGCTTTTCCGACTTAATCGTGTCACACTTGTAGCTACCGTCGGAGGTATCTACTATCTATCAGAACTACTATCAGATCTAGTACCGACAACAAACAATTTGTGATATTGAGGCTGGCTGGGGTTCAAGTAATATTCTTTTGAAATATTTTTAATCATTGTTAATAGTATAATAGGTAGACGAACCCCCACTGAATGGAGTGAAGGCAATGGGTTTAGGTGCCTTACGATCATATTTTATGGTCGTGACATTTTTTGGGGAAGGCCTTTGTTCTGCAGTAAGGTGCTGTAATTGTGTTAATGATGAATGCTCATATTTAACGAGCAAAATTTTAGTCTCATTATAAATGATATTTTCATCATATCACCTTGACTCTTGGAATTACGTTACATGAACGATGACATTAAATGATTCATTTTTAAATACGCTCCTCAAGTCACCTCGAATGCATGTAGGTCATGTTTGTTTACCTAAAATTCTATAATTTCCGATCATATATTAGGGTGAAGGCAGCCTGAAATATATCATAAAAACATGTAGTAAACCGTGTTCTAGTCTAATAAAATAATCACCCATACCCACGTAGACATCTACAGATATAGATCCATGATAGCTCAGGGGCAAGCGCTCGTTATAAATCTAGCACATAAGCAACGCCGGTTCTATCCACGTTCGCACCAAAGAAATTGTTAATTGCAATTTTATGTACTAATTTAAATCATGTTCGGCGGTAAGGAAAAAAACAGATGAGGAAACCTACAGGTATCAGAAATTAAAAAAAATATATAAGAATGTCTTCTATAGGAATATTATTATATTCCATCTTAGAACGAGATTAGGTTATGAATTATGAAAACTTATATGAGATGATATAAGTTGTCATGACCTAATCTCATTCTAAACAGGATGTAAGAACGTCATCAGCGCAGATTTAATATTTTTGTTTTCTCAGTTTTATATATATACACACACATACATGTATACGAATTTTCATTTCCAAAGGCTACCTATGCAGTCTACATTTTCATTTTTGAATGATACGCTTAAAATGATTTAGTTTTGCTTGAGATGCGTGCTATCGGCCGCAGAGCTGTGCGCGCCCTAATTTCAGTGATTTACTTGCCCAGAAATATTCGTTGAGCTGGAAAATTGTCGCGTCTAAATCCGTCTTAAATTTCTTTATTACCAACGTTATTGCTTCAGTTTACAAACTTCATATCTTTTAGCTGGAATATTATTTAAGATATGATATTAAAAAGTGTAGTATAAGCAGACAAGGTAAGACCTATCATTACCGATCAGTGACATCATAGCCTGAGTCAAAACCTTACCTAGTCAAAACCGTGACAACTGATTTCAAAAAGTAATACCAATTGAAGCTATAGTTATGGGTGCTAGTTAATGGTACATATTAGAACAGGTTCTACTTCCGATTAGATTTAAACCAATGGACACTTCTTATTCGTATCTTTAGCTTCAGTCACATTACGCGGCGCAACGTATATATATATATATATATATATATATATATATATATATATATATATATATGGACAACCAATGGACACTTCTTATTCGTATCTTTAGCTTCAGTCACATTACGCGGCGCAATGTATATACTATATATATATATATATATATATATATATATATATATATATATATATATAATTTTTTTTTATTTGATAATTGTATATATAATATATATTATCCACGAAAATATATTTCTTATGACAATAATATTTTGTTCTCGATGTTACACATAATTTATAAAGTAAATAAGAGCAAAGGAAATCCGATATAAAGACAAAAGTTTTTAAACGTCGGCATCACACCAAAGCCAATCGAAATATCTTGCGAAATCGAACAGGCACAATTTTTATACCTCGTTGTAGATTAACCTACTGCTGACACACTGACCGACAAATCAATAAATTCGATGTTTAGTCTACACACGAACCGATAGGATTAACAGATATTTTGTTATATTAACAAAATCCAAATGTTGCTATTGACAAAGCCGTTCAGCTGGGCTCTCTCTTTGCGTTCAACTTGACTCTTGATGACGGGGGCAACACATCGCTGACCATCCCGCGGTGTGAGTGCTCCATGCACTAGTTGCTGTTTACTCAGACATGGAAGACAGCTTTAGTGCACCTGATCGCTAAAAAAGGTGACCGCTCAGATCCATCTAACTAGACGCCAATCGCTATCGCCTCCTTGTTCTCCAAAACAATAGAATCCATTATAAACTGCCAGCTCATGAGGTACCTTGGTAGGATCACTAGCTGATTAACGACCGCCAGTACGGATTCCATCGGGGTCGCTCAACTGGTGATCTTCTGGGTTACCTAACTCATAGATGAGCGGAGGCAATAGAGTCCAAGGTTAAACAGCGACGGTTATACAGCGGCCGTGCCAATATTTCTCGGGAAAACGTCGCCGAATACAGGGACAAACTTGTGTCTGAAGTCGAGAGTCTGGGACCGGGAGACGACTAAATCTAGTCCAGTTCAATCCCCACAAGACACGAGTTTGCGCGTTTACCACTACAAAGAACCCCTTCGTCGTATCTCCTCAATGTCAAAGCACTCCCTTTGTTGCCTTAGCCAGTATCGGAATACTCGGCGTCGCATATCGAGTGACCGAGCTCTTTCTCTGCTTCTGCTTCTGCTTGACCCACTAGCACTACGAAGAGATGATGTATTTCATCGCATTTACCACGGGGTATACTCTGAGGAATTGTTCGTACTAATCCCAGCCGCAGAATTTCACCATCACACATCGCGACAAAACTCGCGATATCATCCATACCATCTGAATAAATGGCGTTCCACAACTGTGCGATTTAAAAGAAGCTTTCTTCCTCGCATAACTTCCTTGTGGAATCAACTACCGCCAGAGATTTTCCCGGACCGATACCACTTAGGGACCTTTAAGAAAATAGCCTACTCCTTTTTAAAAGACCGATAACGCATCTGCAAATCCCCTGGTGTTGCAGTTGTTCATGGGCGGTGGTAATCACTTACCATCAGGTTAGCCGTACTTATGCTCGTTTGCACCCTCTCCTATAAAAATGGAGCTGGTGTATTCATTAAACTTCCTACATAAGACTACTCGGTTTTAAACCAAACAGTTTGTGTCGCGTTCATAATGCGTATAGCAAGTGAGTGGACTAAATTGTCGGCATATGTCTTTGCCATCTGCTAAAAATTACTATGTAAACAGTCAAGCACTGGTTATAACAGTTAAAAAGAATCAAAATATTAACCCGAGTTGAACTTCACACTGAAAGTATGTTCTATCTATCTGTTAATTTAAAAAAATGGGTACCTTGACTTTACGTGTTGTGTTACATACAACAAAAGTATAGTCATAGTCAAATTAATATAAATATAAAAATTGACACACACCTGATAGAAAGTGACTATTGTAACACATGTCCTCATAAATTAATATAAATATAAAAATTGACACACACCTGATAGAAAGTGACTATTGTAACACATGTTCTCATAAATTAATATAAATATAAAAATTGACACACACCTGATAGAAAGTGACTATTGTAACACATGTTCTCATAAATTAATATAAATATAAAAATTGACACACACCTGATAGAAAGTGACTATTGTAACACATGTCCTCATAAATTAATATAAATATAAAAATTGACACACACCTGATAGAAAGTGACTATTGTAACACATGTTCTCATAAATTAATATAAATATAAAAATTGACACACACCTGATAGAAAGTGACTATTGTAACACATGTTCTCATAAATTAATATAAATATAAAAATTGACACACACCTGATAGAAAGTGACTATTGTAACACATGTTCTCATAAATTAATATAAATATAAAAATTGACACACACCTGATAGAAAGTGACTATTGTAACACATGTTCTCATAAATTAATATAAATATAAAAATTGACACACACCTGATAGAAAGTGACTATTGTAACACATGTTCTCATAAATTAATATAAATATAAAAATTGACACACACCTGATAGAAAGTGACTATTGTAACACATGTCCTCATAAATTAATATAAATATAAAAATTGACACACACCTGATAGAAAGTGACTATTGTAACACATGTCCTCATAAATTAATATAAATATAAAAATTGACACACACCTGATAGAAAGTGACTATTGTAACACATGTTCTCATAAATTAATATAAATATAAAAATTGACACACACCTGATAGAAAGTGACTATTGTAACACATGTTCTCATAAATTAATATAAATATAAAAATTGACACACACCTGATAGAAAGTGACTATTGTAACACATGTTCTCATAAATTAATATAAATATAAAAATTGACACACACCTGTTAGAAAGTGACTATTGTAACACATGTTCTCATAAATTAATATAAATATAAAAATTGACACACACCTGATAGAAAGTGACTATTGTAACACATGTTCTCATAAATTAATATAAATATAAAAATTGACACACACCTGATAGAAAGTGACTATTGTAACACATGTTCTCATAAATTAATATAAATATAAAAATTGACACACACCTGATAGAAAGTGACTATTGTAACACATGTTCTCATAAATTAATATAAATATAAAAATTGACACACACCTGATAGAAAGTGACTATTGTAACACATGTTCTCATAAATTAATATAAATATAAAAATTGACACACACCTGATAGAAAGTGACTATTGTAACACATGTTCTCATAAATTAATATAAATATAAAAATTGACACACACCTGATAGAAAGTGACTATTGTAACACATGTTCTCATAAATTAATATAAATATAAAAATTGACACACACCTGATAGAAAGTGACTATTGTAACACATGTCTTCATAGAACTACTTTAAAACAAGGCACAGATGCGTTGCAACCCTACCGCTTAGATGAAACGCCTCCTAGCCTGTAATTATACGGGCCTCCAACCCTTTAAGTCGGAACACTGCAGTTAGTATAGTTCTGCTTCATTCATTCGTACAGCTGACCAATAATCCTCTGCTGAACGTGGGCCAGCCCTTTAGATTTCCCCTCCCTAGGAGCTCCCCTAAGCTACTTGTATTTGATAAAGTTGGCACGCTTGACGAAAGAAATACTTTCGTTTACAACGCAAAAATTGTCTGTCTGTTACGAACTTTCTTCTCAGAGATTCGATAATGTACTGATTTCACTCCGTAAGCTTTTTACAGTGTAAAATGATACAATTTTGTGATTTTCTATTTTAGCACAAAACATATTATCGAGTCATTTTATAAACGCAGCCGAAGAATTTTAATGTAAAACATATTGCCTCGTTAGTCTAGTGGTTGTAGTAGTGCGAATGCTGATCAAGACGTACAGGGTTCGAATCCCTGGTCGGGACCAAAATAAGCTCTTAGGTTTTTCTGCCAGAAAAATGGCTCCGTTGATACTGGCCGCCGTAAACGAAATTCGGTCTGGAACACATTGTTACATGTAATTACACGCGATTTCGCTACCGATGCGTCACTGTTACAAAATTATTAATACATACACCACATCGCACTTAAGATGTTAAAACAACACATTTTTAATATTAACAACAAAAGGTTATGAGATAATAGATATAAAAATTCTGTATCATCTGTTTGCTCTTGGAGCCTATTAAAAGTTCCATCGCGGAACAAAGGCTTGGTTCATAGGTTGCTTCGTTTTTTTTTATTTAGCCATAGTTGCCACGCTTGGTGATGTTTTTTTACTTTTCAGCTGATGCTATTGCCCATCTCCTATTGCAATTTTCGTCCGTCGCCTCGTACAACACCCACGGGTCAATATGCAAATAAAACACCTTTAAAATATTTTACATACATATATACTCATACTTTTTATTTCGCTTAGATTTTATAATTTAAAAAAAAAAAACATCGGATTACATTACATTGTGCTTCTACCTAGCCTACTAGATATTATATTGAACGAGTATTGCATCAAACGAGCGCATTGGCAGACTTCGGGACGAGCTATTTATTTCTCATCGGATGCAAACTGCCTGGTGTGAGCGTTCGAATGGCACACTTAGATGATTATCTCGGATCCCTTATGCGTTAGTTTGAGTTACGACTTATTTATCTAAATTACTATTAATATATCGTCAATATTGAGCTAGTTAGTTTTTTTTGTATCGTTACCCCTACACTAGGATTATCTTCTGTATCGTGGAGGCAGTTTACAGACATATTATTTGTAGGTCATACAATTACTTGTTCCGTGCGGGATTCGAACCCCCGGCTATCAGATAAGCCACTGCGCCACGGAGCCATCAACTGTCGTGAGTGAACAAAGTACGCAGAGAACGGGAAGATAGTAAAATAAACAAGGAAACGAGTTTCCGTTAGAATAACTATATAGGCAACTTTAGGCTTACTCATAACTGTGTAAACAGCGGATTATTTAACCTTTCTAAAATTAAATTAATTGAATGAAAGGCTGGATGAATCCACTTCCACTATAGATTTTTTTCCACAACGGAAGCGATCAAACGAAAAACTCGTCATGTGTTCATTTGCGATATATTCAGTGCGATTGCGTAACTCTGGTGGGAATTGTGGTTGACTTTCGTTTGATGTCAGACATTTGGTTTTGTTGTATTATGTAAATGTAACAGTATCGACTATACGTGAACAGATGTATTTTTGTGAAAACTTCTTTAGGCACGGTTTCGGACACTTTTGGGATGGAGAAAAAGCACTGAACTTGCGTGACCGCCACGCTCAGATACATTACATATATACATATATATATATATATATATATATATATATATATATATATATATATATATATATATAATACATATATATATATATATATATATATATATATGTATATGTGTATGTGTATTTGTTTGTATGCGTGTGTGCGTGCGTTCGTGCGTGTGTGTGTGTGTGTTTTGTGTGTAAGTGTGTGTTTATAGTTTTTTTTTATTAATATCGTATTTTAGGTTAAAAATTATTATTGTACATATTACATAATGAAATAACATAACATAGTCAAAGTCAAATATTTTTATTCAAATTGGTTTTTGTAAAGTAAAGGTGCGCGCAATTGTTGCAATAAACTCGTACTGCGGACTGCAGGAGACGTTATGAGAAGAGGCGGCAAGAAAGAAACAGATCATTTTCCCCCTAACCGTTATAATTCGATCATAATAGTATTTAATATTTAAGTAAATAAAGGTCTCAGGAAATTCGTTATTTCCACTAATTCTTATCTTTTTAATTAATCATCTAATTTATATCGTAATATCCTTTCTTTGTAAGAATTATTTTAGTGTTAGCTTATATCAGGCACAGCGATATCGAAGAAAAAACCAAATTGCACTTTATAGCTAGGTACGTATGGAAGAAACAAAAAAACGGGAAAACTAAATGTAAACCTCTTTTTTTAAGTTGTATAAGATATATAGAATTTGGAATTCCAAGTCGAATATGAGTAATAGAACTTCAAAATAGCTAGGCAAGTTATTAAAATAGTATACATACGAGTATATAAAAACTATATGTTTAAGATAAAAAATGGTTTTTACTTTAACTCAGTAGTAGTAAACATTTATCGCAAACACCAGCGATTCTTGGCAAAACGCTGGTTGTTTTTGCCAAACGTAGCAAATTACATGCTGCGTTTAACTTTTTCACCGTCTATTATTTCCTGGTGCGTTAATTTTTTTTCACGTCTGTTTTTTCCGTTGTGCACTCTTTGCCAAGAAAATCATTTAAAATCGCTAAGTGATATCTTAAAATAATTAAGCAAGTTCGAATGTCGTTTGTATTTGCGAAATACCGTATCGTACCGAATTTTTTGGAACAAAATGTAAATGAAGACTCAATTTCAGTTCAGCTTACTTCTGTTGGCTGACACTGTCTATAACCTATTAAATTCTTAGTCGGTCAATTTAAAAAAAAAAGCTTCGATAGCCTTTTTAATGGAATTTTTATTAAATTATGACAAAATTAAGATGATTAAATTATGACAAAATTAATATGATTACGGCTTAATTGCGATATTTAAATTGAATGATTAAGTATTATTGTCCATTATTATTCTGTATTCCATATAACATGTGGAAGATGCAATTACCTATATACATCAGGACTACAAACACCTCCGTTTTCCCCGTGATTATAAGTGCAGATATGCGTTGACAACAAAGAATATAAAAATGTAACGCTCCGTTACTAGTTGAACAGGTCTCGGCGGTTCTGCCTCTGGTTACTCGCCATACGAAACTCAGAAGCACTATGCTGTTATTTTACGTTGGCATTCCATGATCTTTTGGGTTTTTCCCCGACAAGCCGTCCCAGTCCTGTATCAGCCAAATACTGCTGATACGTGGCTTCAGCACGTATTATAATTTTTTAAAGCTTATTAAATTATTGCTATCGTTATTTTGGTATTATAAAGATTTGTGCTTGTTGTTTATTTATAATGGCAAGTTCAATTAATCCGGCAATTTGGCAAGGTTTCGCATCTGGTTATGAAAACAAGCTATCCATTACATTGAGATATGAATATTGTCGGTGTATATTTTGGTGGAAAACATTAATATACGGTAATTAGTTACAACATTAATATTTAAGTCACTTTGTTGTTTGTCCGTTTGAAAGCTGAAGATGACCTGGAAACTTGGTAAATTTTGAATATAGCTCAAATTCGGATGACATGATTAAAAAATTACTTTTTGACGGTTGACAAAAGAACTCACTTCTTACGTTGAAAAAATGAGTTAATTTTGATTAAATATATAATGTTTGAATTTAAATAAAAATTAATAATGTTAATTAAATTTTTTCATATAATTTTTAATTTCCATATAGCAATTTATGCCCGAGAATTTGTTCGTTGCCTAAAAATTTTGTATCTTCTTAAATCGTTATTTGTGATCAAATCGAAACGAAAATTAAAGTTGTCATAACTTAAACAATACTATTGAAACTACGTATTATACATAACACTTCATGAAAAATGTAAGAAATAGGTACCTTTATTATGGAATGACTGCACAACAATTATTAAATTAAAATTTTGTCCAACACAAAAAAATCATCAAATTTCTACGTAGTATGGTGCCTTTTTTACCTGGGAGTACTAGGTAACTATCACACTCAAAGCCTGTCCAAAGCTGTGAGACAATCAATCTTGTTATCTGCTCATGGTTCAGGATGACAAAGCACCTATAGTCTTGTTTTTTTGATATCGGTTGCAGGTGTGTATAGGCCACAGTAACGACTAACCACTTACCGTCACTCTGATAAATATAAAATAACGGTTATTATTTCAGAACCATTAAACACGACAATAAGTCGAATTGCCGTAAGAACTTAAGTAATTGCATGTTTATATTTGTTAAATCAGGTACACTAAAGATTTAAAAAAATTACATTAGACTCGTCTATTTTAAACCAATATTTCTATTTGTAATCATATAACCTCCAATAATTCCGGTTGAGTGCTAATGTACTAGCTTCACCGACTAATCGATATATTTTAAGATTCGCCATTTCAGTTTTAAAAATAAATCCCATAAATATATTTACTTATTACTCACGTCTAAGGGATTATCGCTAGATCTTGAAAAGAATTTGGAATTGAAACTTGGAATCTTATTGTTCAAAGAAATTTGTTGCTGACATGTTCGAAATTCTTTATGAATTAAGCGAGTCTGAAGCGAAGCCTGATGTTGAAACGTTGATAGACTGTTACTTTTACTTTTTAAAAAAATAAAACTGCGCTCTTTACTTTCTTTTTTTTTTCATTTTAAATATTAATTAAGACAACAATATTCTAAGCATATATTATGTCATAATTATTAATTCCTTTCGTTACATTACAATATATTATAAAATTTAAGTAATGCGTTGTTGCTGTTTTATCTTACCAACATTTTAACTCTCTAAAATCATAAAATCAATATAAATTTTAATTAAATTAAAATTTCTTAGCTCTCTAGCTTGAACTGTGTTTATCTGTGTATATATGAATGTAATGGTATTTTATAATTCAGTTTTCACCAACTTTCAGACGTATACATTTTCATAATTTACTATTATGATCTATGACCTAGGTAGTATTCTCACAAGAATCATCACAGCTTATTCTCGCATCATCATCAATGCATGTTGTGTAAATTTTTTTGGACTCTAATATTATGTAATTAAAGTTGACTTTGCTTTCCACTCCTGGGCAGACTTCTCAACAGCCCCCTCTCATTTGTAAGAGATTTCTAGGGCAAGGAAAAAATGTCCGCCACAACGCCCCAACACGCAATTAGCGAACTTCACATGTTTTCGAGATGTATATTATTTAATTTTTCAAATATGCAGTTTTTCTCAATACGGTTTCCTTCACCGCACAGCACGTACTAAATCAGCATTTAAAAATGCAAATTACAATACTTGCTTACTGTAAAATTTACAGCGAGCGATGAGCCCCTTAGCTACCACGGCTTATTTAATAATTTGTTATAATACCCCTTATTTGTTACAAAGACAAAAATAACTTTCCTTTTTTGCTGTTTCTAGTAAAGATTACATAATAATTTATGTGTCGTGTCCCTTTTGTCTTTTGAATGATAATTCATTTAATGTGGGATCGTAAAATTGTGAAGGTCCATCAGTCGGACCAGTTGCACTTCGAAATGTACGTCAACTAAAATAGTCGAGCGAGCGACCGTCCAGCGACCGAGTTAGCCGGCGCAGTGCGCCCGCGAAGCCCTCTCGGGCCGGTTCTATTTCCAACCGATGTCCCGACGCATCCCGATCCGCTCGCGACAATAATACTGCACGCGACGGTGAAATGGCACTGGACTTTCGTCGCGGGAAAAACTTTCGCCACTGTAGAAAACGCAAGTGCATCTAAGCGTATACAACAATGCCGCACGCACAAAATGAAGCCCGTACGAGAAACACCCACGGAATAAATGGTATAGGAAAACCACTTAAGCTTCAAATATCAGATAAAAAGTCAAACGGCACATTAACACCTACTTCTAATGGAGCACTATCGCCAAATTCCAATGGGCCTCTCTCACCACCCATTTTGGATGCGACTCCAAAGAAACCGCCTAAAGCACCTCCGAGTCGGCCCATCCTGCCAGTTAAAAAGTCTAAAACGCTGCCGATTAACCTTGAAGAAAAAGTACCGCCGAAAGTTTCGACGAGCATCATCAGTGGTAAAAAACTTTTGATTACCAAGCCCTTGAAAGAAGTGCAAACGATTCAACAGAATACTCCTGAAAATGGCAAATTAATACTGACTCGTTCACCAAGTCCCTCATACAAGAGGACCATGTCATTGTCAGTAGAAACAGGGTCTATCGCGGAGCTTGCTAAAAGGCACGGAACAAACGGCGGTATTCTAGTATCCCGTTCACCAAGTCCATCGTCTTATAGTAGTATAAGGAGTTCAACAAGTCAATATTCAACATGCAGTAGCAATGGCACCTTCGTACCTTTATCTAGATCGTCCAGCATGAACTCAACATTGTACAATAGAACCCCAACACCTCGTAGAATGTATCCGCAGTCTTGTGAAAACATCAATGGTGTTGACTTGAAAGAACTAAGATCTAAAGAACAGTCTCCAGTTGTGTTTGATGCTAATCTATCTTTTGTACTGGGATGCAATAAGCAGCCGATTCGGCAAAAGTTTAAGCCGGTAGCTGCTCATTTAGAAGAAGGGACGTCTTCCAACTATTTAAGCAATAAAATCGATAATTTCCTCAAAAGAACCGATCATGTTATGGACGAATGGCGTAGGCTAGGACACAAGGATGAACCGGATTTAGATAAATACTGCGGTGGTCAGAAGAAAAGGATTGGTAGATCCAAATCAGCAACTAATATCATGATTAAAGGATTTACATTATTTAGCCGCAGTGGTAGTAGAGCGAGTAGTGTTTGCAGATCTAACCGAGAAATTTCTGAAGACAGAACAACCGTCTCTGAAATGGACGAGGTTGGTGAATTATCTTCCACAAGTTTTACTGCGAGCATTACTTGCTTTCGAATATTTTATATAGCTAAAGGCAACCTATCTTATACTGTAAACTTTTCTTGGCCTTTCAAATTATAATTTTCCGAGCTAACGGTGGCGCTATATCACTTGCGTCCGTTGGCTAGTTATTAACGTGTATCGTGACTAATGCCAGAAATATTTTTATTCATTGTTTTTTATAAACCTCTATACCAATGAGTGAAATTCTTGGCCGTTTGTCATAGCAAAAAATCAACGTTGTCATTTAAACTAAAAGCGGAAGTGTCACTTTTACGAGGAGAGACTATAATGGTTACATAATTTGACACAAACGCGATCTTAAACTAAGAGGAAGCGTTATGTACATTTGGCAGCAGTAAAGCTGCAAGCAATGCAAATCACAGAAATGTTTGTTATCGACGAACCTCCCACTCGCGTCGTCAGTGCGTTCCAATTTTAAACCGTAACCTGCTGTTTGAAATATTACGAGCTTGTTATTAGACCGTTCAGAGTCGAGGTTGATGATAAATAATGCGTTAATTAAAACCTTTTTACACACTTAATATAATGGCCGTTGTTAGATTCAGATAAATTATAGAAGCTATAAATGATGCCTGTTGTTGTAATATACTTGTTTGTATCATACGACTTTAATGTGAAGGTCTTAAATTGCTTTATTCGTATTATGTTTACACTGTCTGTTACGGATTAAGGTGTCATTTCAATGCTCATTTTATTTATTCCACATATTCGTTAATTTTATTAAAATTAGAACGCCAACATTGACTACGTTTATAAATTATTTTATAAATTCTTTCTAACACAGAAAAACAGTTCAATTCTATTCACATAACATTATTATTTATAATAAAATAGTTATTTTTACACGAGACCGCAGAAAGCAGAAATAATTTTCGTCTAACACAATAAAACATTATTACACTTTGTTATATTTACAGTTGACTGTCTCGTTGGTCTAGTGGTTGTAGTAGTGCGACTGCTGATCATGAGGTCCTGGTTTCGAATCCCGGGTCGTGCCAAAAATCAATTATTGAGTTTTTCTGTCAAGAAATTCCCAGTAACTGCCCGGAGTCAAGAAGTTCAGGGAGAAGGCGGTGTCTCACCCGTGCCTCGGAAAGCACGTAAAGCCGTTGGTCCTGCGCCTGATATCTCTCCGGTCGTGTCGGTTTACCGTCCCATCGCATTATGAGAGTGAGGGAATAGAGAGTGTACCTGTGCTTGCGTATACACTTGGGCACTATAATCCTGTCTTGCGCCGATGGCCAGCCTCCGTTGAGGCTGACCGCCGTGACCGAAATTCGGTCTGGAGGACATTATTATATTTACAGCGAGAGAGAAAACCCTATCCGAAATGATGGGAGGCTTGTGCCTAGTAGTTGGACGTATATAGGCTGTAATTTTACTTTACTTTACTTTTTACACTTAGTTAAAATGTATGTGCTTCTATAACGAAGTTCTTATTGCCGACAGCTATCAGAATTGGGCGGTGAGTTAGCAGAGGAACGCGCGGCTTCCGCTTTAGCGACTGAGCGAGCTGACGCCGAAGCGGCTGAGAGGCTGAGAATTGAGAGGGACAACAGGGATTTGGTTGCTAATAATCAGCGGCTCCAGCAGGTAATTTCCATTGGATACTATCTTCTATTATAATAAGCGTTCAATCTGCTGTATAGTTTTCCCAAACATTGTTATTATTACATATTTATTTTTTTACCCAGTCCAATCTGCGGGTAAGTGGGTGCTGTGACACATAGACACCTCTGGTTTTCGTCGAGTAAAAACCATTATGCATTTTCGTTGTCACTGACTTAGATGGAATGCCTTATCTAACAATTAAAAAGTTCTCTGGTTCTCGTCACTCACCATACGAAACATAGCAGCACTATACTGCTATTTCACTCTGTTTTATGTGCAAGGGTCGTACTTCCCGCGCGAACAGATCCATACGTGGTATAACTACGTTGTAGCACGAATGGGTCGGCTCAACCAGGATTCACCGGGAACACGCTTTCTCAGAATACCAGCGTAAAATGCTGTGTTTCTTGTGGTGAGTGTAAAGAACCGGAGACCTTTTTTACTGGAAACGAGGCATTCCATCTTAGTCCTCAGGGGTGACAACGCATTTGCATTTTGAATCTTAATCGAGGATAAATGTAACTCTATGGGCCACAGCATCCACTTATAAGCTGGACTGTGTGTTCGTTTGTCAATTTTATTCTATAAAAAAGCGTCTATCAACCACATACGTAATATGTATGTACCTTATATAAATCCTGTAATGTCATCTCAGTGCGCCATTTATTCATAATGAGTACGTTACTAAAACAGCACTTAAAATCGCCCTAACAGAAGAAAGGTCACTGATAAAAGACGCAAACATAAAGTAGTTGAAACTAACAATAGAATAAGGCATTCTTTAATGCATAGATTTTTTCATTTTTTCATTCCTTTTCTGTATAATCAAGTCAATGCAATTTGGTACATGTATCCTTTAAAAATGGCCGATTGTAAAATGTAATTCGAACATGTTTACAAATTTTGTGATACAATGATACGGAAAAGTTGCTAATTGTTTCAAGTTAATTTACATCATAAGTAAATTAATGATAATATATTTTACCCAAATAGCCCTAATTAGTTGGTATGTTATTCATTCTATATAATAAACAGAAAATGTGTGTTAATGTATCTATTAGCACATACACCTGAGATACAGGTTTATCCTAGTTCAGGTGCCTGTTATTGTAAACTATTTTAAATTAAGACATTATTTGAATTAATTGTACTTTACTAGATTTTATTTAATAAGAATTTTTATTATTACTATACAATGCTATTATTCATACTATTTTATTCTGGCAAAAAATAAAAATACGATATAAGACATACCTTGTATAAACGTTTGATTTATAGACAGAAACTCAATGCTAAACCACGGAACCGTCGATTCGTTACAGCCTATCCATTGGAATATAAGTCCACTGCTGAACTGATTCTCCAATGGGGGCAACCTATATCCAGCAGTGGAATTTTAACAGGCCGAAATGATCAATAACATCATTTACTTTTATGATTCATATAATATATTTCAATTTCCATAAGTGACTGCTACTATATACTATCTTATGAAACTATTCGCGCAAGGCAGAAATTAATACCATACTTATTTCCGTTCTAGGCATCCGAACGTCTGGAACTAGAGCTTCTTCACTGGCGCTCGGCGGAGAACGGAGTAGAACCTTCCGACTCCGAGGGTTCAGAGGCGGAAAGTGGAATTGGCAGCGAGAAATACAAGCGTCGGTACGAACAGGCTCACAGAGAGTTGCAACTACTGCGTGCACAACTTCGACGGCAGCACGAGGATGACTTGGAGCAGCTTGTCACAGTTAAGAAGCAACTCGAGAAGAAGGTTTGTAACATTTCCTACAGTGCAATTAACGAAACTTTGTATTGACGGTGGAAGATTCTAACATCTAGTTGTGCTAATTTGTTCATAATATATAGTTATAAGTAAGTATTACGTTTTCGACTAAGTAATTTTTACATAATAATATTTTTCCATAGGTATATATAGGTATACATAGGTAAACGTCACAGTACGTTTGAGCTATGCTCTTATATAAATTATGGGTGCAAAAAATATTTGCATGACAATTTTAAAGATAATATAGGTTATTTTTAACGGTACCGTTTGGTGTGTTATCGGAATCAGTATCCAAGCGTATAGAAATAATTCTTTTCAAAAAAATCACGTTTAAAAAAATGTATTTTAATGAAAAAAAAATTATTTGCAAATTGTAAGTGGTTTTATTTCCTCTAACTCACATGAGTATCGGTAATGCGAGGTCTTTGACAATCCTCTAGCTCCTCGGCCAATGCAGAGATAATAAAACCACATACAATTTGCAAATAAATTTTTTTTCATTAAAATTAATTTTTTTAAAAGTTTTTTTTTGAAAAAAAATGTTTCTACATGCTTGGATACTGACTCTGATAACGCAGTTAACGGGAACCCACAGGGTTTTTGTTACATGTTGTATACATATATATATATATATATATATATATATATATATATATATATATATATATACATTATATTGTTAATAACAATAATGGGAATGACTTGTGTTATCAACATTATACAATCCTATGTTTCCAAGTCTGATTCTGAAGTGTTCTTAATTGTAAAATAAATCTTGTCTTACCGTTTGGCAAGAGAACTAGTCGTTAAATTTTATGTCATCGTATTTGAAACGTCTTATATTGGATCTCACCAAGCAATTTCATAGGGAATCTTGCTGCCATCGCAAGATTCCACTATAAACTATACGCTGATGTGTATAGTACAGTACATAAATATACTAAGAAAATAAACAAGAGTATGGTCAAGAGTTATAAAATCTTACGTTCACGACGTGATTTTTCTTTGCCCAATTTTCGAACACAAATACTCTAAATGTTATCACTGTTATACATACACTTGTAGACTCTCTCTTTTGCTTGTCTCTGTTCCACTAATGTAAACGAATACTCAGCAATCATTCTACTTGACTATATTATGGCATCGACTGCCAAGTATTGCAAAAATGCCAAATACCCCATTAAATTTAGGAGAAAAATATTTTGTGCAGACGTAACGGTTATAATAATGATGAGCTAAATACCAAACCAATTTTTTATACAGTTATAATTAGAGACTTAATATGAACGTATTGTGCAGAAATGATCCATCCCACAAACTGGTTAATATGATGATACCGAGGTTCAGTTTACATTTTTGTGACGTGGTAGAGCAACTTTGCAGCCGTTTTAGGGTTGTAGCACAAATGGCTTGGCTCTACTGGGGATGAACCACGCTGTCACATAATACCAGCTTGAAATAACAGCTTAACGCTGCCGTGTTTCCTATAAAACCAGGCATCCCATCTTAGTCCTCAGGGATAACAACGGATCTGCATTTTGATTCTTATTTGAGAATAAATGTAGATAGATGTCTATAACCCACAACATCCATTTACCATCAGGTGGACTGATTATTCTAAAAAAAATTCAAGACTTCTGGAAAATAACGAGTAATTCCAAAATCTAATTCGATTTTCTGTAAAGTGATAACAACATACCATAATAATATAAAAGGGCTTCTGCCACAAGAAAAATGCATTTATCTTTCAAATCTGACTAATTTCTTGTTTTTGTGGTTTCAAACTATTTTTGCGTAACACGATCCATTTTATGTATAATGAGTTAGATCTGGCCGTAACTACGCTGGTCCTGACCTCCTGTGTAAGCGCGCAACTTTTGGGCGCTATACTATGCTATACTATCCCTCGCGCAATTAATATCTCCCGGCACTATAAGAAAACCTTCGCCCGAATCGATTGGCGCATTTTCAGGAAGGCTTATCTCCAAAAATGATTTCAAAAAAGATTATTAATGTACTTGTAAATATAGTTGCTTTCGCTTTTAATTATTACTTTTTAATGATTAATTTTACATTAAACAAATTTCACTGCCGCCGCTGGTATGCTTATTTGATTTTTGGTAGATAGACTAAAATTGCTTTTGAATTTTGAAGCGACAGTAGCCTAATGGCAGGGCGCGGACCGCGAACTCAAAAAGTTCGTGGGTTCGAATCCGCCATTCGACTACTGGCGTGAACCACTCGTAACACAAGCAATTTAAGCTTACCACGAGTGGTTAGGGGAATATTAGTAATGTTTATAACATTGTTAATATTCTTTTTTTAATTACTAAACACTGATATGTACACTAAGATGATGTTAAAAATTTTGTCATTTGTCCACTTCTTTTAACCACGAAGACTATTTAATTAACAATACATTAATACATCGTTACATTCGAGTTTTTAGATCGTTTCATAAAAGTAGGGCACAACGAAATGTAGGATTTTATCTCAATGTGAAAATTTAGTTATCTCAGATCATCCTTGATCAAGTACCTACTGACACTGATAATGCCATATAGTTCATGCGTGATAGTATCTCTGATATCATATCCATAACACAGTTGAACATAGCTTTTTTTTGTTATTAACGTGTTCCTAATTGACATTTCACTATCAGTACCATTATCAAATTAACAAAACGCGCTCGTTTTAGTCAATAAATAAATAGTTCTTTTTAATATGTGCAAGTATATATGTGTATATGAGTTAGTGCTATATTTACGTTTTTTTTTATACCAATATATAACACTAGAATGCATTTAGTTATGGACTTAACCAATCGCTAAACACGACGAAATGATGCGACATTTAATGTTTTTTTTTTAAATAGTTTTATAGTAAGTCTGTATCATTGTATCTATTCTAATTTTAAAACTGAGTTATTGCTAAAGATAGACTAAATGAATCAGCGTGTAGTAGCATTATAGTTATAGAGTCGGTGATGGATGAAGACATTGAACAGGTCAGTGCGCTTTTAATTTGTAAGGACAACGTGGTCCGACGAATCTGAGAATTTATTGCTTTTATTCACTTGTTTGAAAATTTATTTGGCTTCTATCCAATCGAAAGAAACAACTGACCACTCACTGATGTGTTTTTGACGGTTTTCATTACAAATACAGATATAACTTCTGTAACTAAAATACTTGTTGATTTTTAGAAGTTCTTGTGATTTGACAACATTAAGAATTATAAAATAATTTTATCCTAACGTTCATTCATTGTTATTTACACACTTACATACTTGTACGAATTTGTTTTGAGAATTATTATCAGTATATTTCATTTAGGTTTATTATGAGGACTAAAATACATACAACATATAAATTATTTTACAGGTTACAACTGCAATACTTCAAGATACTATAAGCTCATTCTGTGTAAAAAGTTAAGAATTCTAAACTGAAGGTAGTCGTAGTTTATAGAATAAGGGTGACAAACGATCACACAGTCCACCTGATGGTAAGTGGATGCTGTGGCCCATAGACATGTACATTTATTTTAAATTAAGAATCAAAATGGAATGCCTCGATTCCAGTAAAACGGGTCTTCGTTCTCTACAATCACCGTACGAACACAGCAGCATTAAGCTGCTATTATACCCCGGTCTAGTCGACCCATTCGTGCTGCAACCACAATATAGCTGCAGCATGGCTCCACCACATAAGAATTGTATATGAATATGACATTGGGACATTAAGTACCTCAGCACCCCCCGTGACCATGGATGCTGTAAAGTACTAGAAACGTCGGGAATATAATATAAGTTAATATACGCGATAAAATCGGTAAAACTTAGTCTCATCACATATAGATCAAAACGGTTACTGGCCAAGGTTAGTCAAGGAGAATTTTAGACACTTTCTTTAGTTCACTTTTAAAACTAATACAGATGTTTATCCGTGGAGAGTGAGAAAGAATGTCTTTAGACTCTTTGCTCAAACGACTAAACATTTCTTTTGATTCGTTTTGAGTTAAAAAAAAATATTTTAAAATAAATGAAGAATTAATTACCTTCTGATTAAATTAATTCAATATATTGATTATGCGAGAAATTAAATTAAACAGATTAAAAGATCCAAGGGAGAAAGCTGTTTCAATAGAACATATAAAGTATGTAAATAACGATTTATTTATGCTGTGGATAGATTAGCACGCTCTGTTCTTCAGACCCCTTTTTATTTAAAACTCCTGTAAGAATGAGTTGCGCCTAAGTTCAGTACCAGGCGTACATAAATGTAAAAGATCTCTCGATGTGTTTTAAGGTACAAGATGCGTACGAAGAAGTCGAGGAGCAGCGCGCTGTTGCCGCCAGTTGGAAACGTAAACTGCAGAAACTCACCAACGATATGGCCGACCTAAGATCTCTACTCGACGAACAGGTAATCTGTCTCCAATTATGCTTTACACAAATTACGTATTTTGTTACTTTCACTTAATTAACATTTTATTATATTTCATTCTTCCTCATCATCATCATTACAGCCCTTCACAAGTCCACTGCTGAATATAGGCCTCCCCCAAAGTATGCCACCCTACACTTCGCCTACCGGTACGAGGCTGCCACTCGAGAACCTTTTTTCCCCAATGGTTGTCGGTTCTTCGAGCTATATGGCCGGCCCATTGCCACTTCAGCTTATTACTTATTACTTCGTCTTCCTCACCAGCCCGTAATTATCTACTGCTCGACATCAGCCTCTGTTGTTGTGGTGAGGTTATGGCATCGCCACGTCGATCGAGTCAAATCCTTTCTACAATCAGGCCGCCTTGTGTAACTCTTACTTGCAATAGACGAAGAAAAACGGCATCCCAACAAAAAATTTTGTTTTTATGTAATAAGAGTGACAAACGAGAACACGGTCCACCTGATGGCAAGTGGATGCCTTGGCCCGTAGACACCTACATTTATCGTCAATTAAGAATCAAAATGCAGATGCGTTGTCACCCTTTTCGGTCCTCCACCGGGACTGAGATGAAATTCTGAGACTGAGAAAAAAGTTCTTCGTTTCTCTGCACTTTCCGTACGAAATACAGCAGCATTAAGCTGCGTTTTTACACTGGTATTCTTTGAGAGCGTGGTCCTACTCCGTTCGAGTTGATCAATTCGTGCTACAACCATAATATAGCTGAAGCGTGGCTCTGCCATGTAAACTATTTATGCTATACTTAGTACTATTTATGCTGCCATAAATTACTAGTCCGCTCACCATAAGTGTACGCAACATTAATTACAGTGCATTATTTATTTTATTGAACTGCGTTGATTTGTTTCCGCAGACATGCCGCAACAATCTGCTGGAGAAGCGTCAGCGGAAGTTCGACGCGGAACTTCAAGCGGCCAATGAGGAATTGAAGCGCGAGCGAGCGAGCCGCGAACGACACGCGCGCGAACGCGACCAAGCGCTCGCAGACAAGTACGCACTCGAGCAGAGTCTCTCTGTGAGTGTACACACACACACGATATTATATTACTTAAGTATGTAAGTAAGTTCTTGTAAATGACGCAACCATTGGGGGCAATATCTGCTATTCAACGGTATTTTTAAATCCCTTCCAGCTTCCGTGACCATGACAACAGCTCATAATTGAAAAGAACTTACCATACCGTACCATAGAATACTATAATACATACATAATAGAACGGGGGAGTGGGCGGAGCCCGCGTAGGAACTAAAATGTCACTAACACGTCAATTCACACGTATAAATGTCAACACGAGATGTGATTTGACGTTACAAATTTCGCATGCAAATTATTTAGAAAATGCGAATTTGCACCCTATTTACAAATGGGTAGATTATTATTTACAAATGGTAGATATGTTTTAAAATTTAATGACTATTTTGAACATTAATCCAAAGTCTAAAATGTGTAAATTTACTCAGTCTGTCAACACAGCGAATCGGGTTTGGCGGCGCAAATCCTCATATAAAATAAAGTCGACAGCCATACTATTGTGTATTATAGTATTCTATGATACCATACCATACCTTACCATTACAGCCTGTCAAAAGTTGACTGATGAACATGGATTATAGATTACCTCATAGATGCCCCTATAAGGCAATTTGTCATAGTGGGTAAGCAAATGCAGTTTATTATTTTTATTCGGTTGTTATCAGAAAGATGCTGCTGTTCATCTCCTGAAACGAACCTTCTTCCTTACTCCTGGAACAAACTTGCACTGTACAAATACACATGGAATAAAGCTAATTTTACGGATTCTATCGCGTGTAATTTTAACTTTTTTTAATTCCCGACGTTTATGGCACTTTCCAACGCCCATGTTCACGGTGGGACTGAGGTGCTTAATGTTAGTTAACGAAGGCTACCTTTAACTTTTAAATATTAATTTTTGGTCCGATCTACACAGAACGAGCTTACAGTGTCTTGAAGTCGTGCAGTACGCTTGGGTTTGGATTTAATTTTATTAATTATGGGATCCCAAGCAGATGGTAGCACCCAGCCATCTCCTCTATTGAAATTAGGATGCTTTTTAATTTCAATAGCCTTGCGAATCGTCCTTGATAGGAATCGGTGTTCTTTTGCGAATATTTGTTCTCTATCAAATCTGATATAATGGTTGGGACGATCCTGAACATGTTGTACATGCTGCAGACTACGGAGCGGATACGTTCGTTATTTACGCCAAACTCTCCCCTAAAAGTTCTTACAACTAAATTCACTGCTCTGGCAGGCAGATATATGTTGGTAAATATGAGTGAGCTTTTTATACGAAGCTTGGATTTTCTAATTGCATTTTAAGCTTTAAATTACCTACGAAACTAAAAATACGTTTTATATAAAGTTCTCTCTAATTAAGCTTTTATCAGTAGCGGAAAGGAAGCGCTAACACCATTGACCCACGTGGTGTAACTATGGTAGCAAACAGGTCGAGTTCAATTATATACCTTCTGTGTACTAAATATCGGGAATTTGTCAATAAAACAAAAAATACAAATTATTCATCTAAATTTATTTTATCGCCTTCAAAGTAGGCCCCATCGCTTGCAATACAACATCTCCAACGCTTCACCCAGTCTTCCATACACTTTTCATAGGCTATTTGCGGTATGGCCTTTAGCTCATTCAGCGAATTTTTTGTTATGGCTTCTATCGACTCAAAACGTTTTCCTCGAAATGGTAATTTTAACTTGGGAAATAAAAAAAAGTCAGACGGAGCCATATCAGGTGAATACGGTGCTTGGTCGAGAACTTTTGTTGAATTTTTCGCTAAAAACTCTTTCACTATAATGGCTGTGTGTGATGGTGCATTGATTGAGTGCAGTGATGTCTCAGTGATCGCAAGGGTGAAAACTGGCAGCGATCACCGAATGGTTAGAGGCACACTGAACCTAAACGTTAAGTTGGAGAGGTCTCGTCTAATGAAGTCAACGCTCCGTCCCCCTCGTGCTCTAATCCAGAATCCCGAAACCTTTCAGCTCGAGTTACGTAACCGCTTCCAGTGCCTAGAAGATTGCAATGCAGTGGACCATATGAACGACAAGCTCGTGGAAACTGTCCATGCGGTCGGAGCTAAGTTCTGCAAGACCCGCCGCAGAAGAACACAAAAACTCTCCGATCACACTCTTAATCTCATGGCTGTTAGACGGGAGATGAGGCTGCAATCGTCAACAGATTTGACAGCATACAGGCAACTGAACAGACAGATCTCCAAATGCATGCGGCGAGACTTACGCAACTTTAATACTTCTCGTATTAAAGAAGCGATCGAGCGGAACCAGGGCTCCAAAGTCTTTGCCAGAGATCTGTCTGCCAGAAAGAGCCAACTGTCAAAGCTGAAGACTGAGTGTGGCAACATCGTTTCCGGGACACCTGAGATTTTGAGTGAGATTGAGAGGTTCTATGGGCAGCTGTACACATCATCGTTGGAGCCACACGCAAGTGTGAGTAACGATCCAAGAGCAAGTCTTATCCGACACTATTCCGATGATATCCCGGACGTCAGTCTAAGCGAGATTAGAATGGCTCTCCAGCACCTTAAAAACGGCAGGGCCCCAGGCGAGGATGGAATTACAACGGAGCTTCTGAAAGCGGGTGGAACACCGGTACTTGTAGTCCTTCAGAAGCTCTTCAATTCCGTCCTCCATGGTGGCACTACTCCAGAGGCGTGGAGCGGAAGTGCGGTGGTCTTGTTCTTTAAGAAAGGCGACAACGCTCTCTTAAAGAACTACAGACCGATTTCCCTTCTGAGCCGCGTCTACGTGCTGTTTTCGAGAGTCATTACGAATCGTCTCGCACGCAGACTTGACGACTTCCAGCCTCCCGAACAAGCCGGTTTCCGAAAAGGCTTCAGTACCATAGACCACATACATACCCTGCGGCAGATTGTACAGAAGACTGAAGAGTACAATCTCCCACTTTGCCTGGCGTATGTGGACTATGAGAAAGCCTTTGATTCCGTCAAAATTTGGGCGGTGCTACAGTCCCTTCAGCGGTGCCAAGTTGACTGTCGGTATATCGAAGTGCTGAAGTGTTTGTACAGTAGGGCTACGATGGCTATCCGAGTACAGAACCAGAGCTCGAAACCTATCCAACTGCAGAGAGGTGTAAGACAGGGTGACGTTATATCCCCGAAACTCTTCACCGCTGCATTGGAAGACGTTTTCAAGCTACTGGACTGGAAAGGATACGGTATTGACATCAATGGCGAGTACGTCACTCACCTTCGATTTGCCGACGATATAGTCCTTATGGCAGAATCGCTGGAGGACTTAAGCACTATGCTCAATGACCTCAATAGTGCCTCCCAACGGATAGGTCTTAAGATGAACATGGACAAAACAAAGATCATGTTCAATGTCCATGTCACACCTATGCCGGTTGTTGTTGGGAGCACTATGCTCGAAGTTGTTGACGAGTACGTTTACCTGGGACAAATAGTCCGACTAGGTAAGTCCAACTTCGACCGAGAGGTCAATCGACGGATTCAACTCGGCTGGGCAGCGTTCGGGAAATTACGACATATCTTTTCGTCAGGTATACCTCAATCTCTAAAAACTAGATTGTACAACCAGTGCGTGTTGCCAGTGATGACTTATGGATCTGAGACGTGGTCCTTCACTGCTGGCCGTATGAGGACGCTTAAGGTCGCTCAGCGAGCTATGGAGAGGGCTATGCTCGGAGTTTCTCTGCGTGATAGACTCAGAAATGAGGATATCCGCAGTAAAACCAGAGTGACCGACATAGCCCAACGGATTAGTAAGCTGAAGTGGCAATGGGCCGGCCATATAGCTCGAAGAACCGATAACCGATGGGGAAGAAAGGTTCTCGAGTGGCAGCCTCGTACCGGTAGGCGTAGTGTAGGGCGACCCCCCACTAGATGGAGTGACGACCTGGTAAGACATGCAGGAAGTCGATGGATGCAGGTGGCTCAGGACCGTGCTTTGTGGCATTACTTGGGGGAGGCCTATGTTCAGCAGTGGACTTGTGAAAGGCTGTAATGATGATGATGATGATGATGATGGTGCATTATCATGGTGCAGCATCCATGAGTTGTGTTGCCACAAATCTGGACGTTTTCGGCGGATACTCTCACGCGAACGCTTCATGACGCCTAAATAATATTCTTTATTCACTGTTTCTCCCTTTGGAAGGAATTCGGAGTGAACCCCACACCACGGTAGTCAAAAAAAAACTGTCAGCATCACCTTGATATTGGAGCGACTTTGCCGCGGTTTTTTGGGTTTCGGCTCGTTTAGGACGCCATTCTGAAGACTGTTGGCTTGTTTGCATGTCGTACTCATAAACCCATGTCTCGTCGCCAGTTATTATACGTTTCATAAAGGTCGGATCCGTAGAAGCTCGGGAAATCATGTCTTCAGCGACATGCTTTCGCTGCGCTCTTTGAACAAAATTGAGCTCTTTTGGAACTAGTCGAGCGGCGACGCGTTTCATGCCTAAAATGTCAATGAGAATGTTGTGGATGGACTTAAAAGATATGTTCCCCTCACTAGCCAACTCTCTCAGACTCATACGTCGATTTTCGAGCACTAGCTTCTTGATTTTGTCGATGTTTTCTTTGGTCGTAGCGGTTGAAGGTCTACCAGAACGAGGCAAGTCTACTACTACTTCTCGGCCTTCTTTAAAAGCCTTATACCATTCATAAGCCCTTATTTTCGATATACACGATTCGCCGTAGGTATTTCGCAACATTTTTAGTGATTCACCACATGAAATATCATTCGAAACACAAAATTTAAGGCACACTCTTTGTTCAACAATATTTTCCATTGTAAAAATCGCCGAGGGCTCAAAACTATGACCAACAAAAAGTGTAGTTTAAAACAAATTAAATGACAGATCCCGCTCAAACTTTGCGCGCTAAATCAGTACAGTGCTACCAACATGCAGTAAAAAAATTAGAACGACCTCTTTTACGCGGGTCTTTTTATTGACATATTCCCGATACTTTTTACACAGAGTAGTATATATATACTACAGAAATAATATATAATAATTGTATGTCCAACAAATGGGTTTGGATGTTTGTCCTTGTGAAATTACTACGATACTCGAAAAAATGCTAGTGTGGAGGTTACGTTTAAGAAAATACCTTTGTGCAATTCACACGCAGTAAAAGTGAAACCTTCAGAAAACTAAATTTGAACTTGAATGAAGAGAATTACGAGTAGGATAATTGTAGAGTTTAAGTAATTAAAATACAAATAAATTTATGTTGAACAACTGTGTGCTGTATTCTGTGTCATTTTCTCGCAGGCTAAATTCTATAGATGTATATGTTTGTTTGTTCTTTGTGTCGCTTTTTCGTTACAAACCACAACGGTTCAAAAGAAGTTTTCACTTCAAAAATGACATGAATATAATCTTTTTGTATTTTTGTGTGGCAGGAAGCTCGGCTGGAGCTCGAGCTGAAGGAGGAGCGTTTAGCTGCCGCGAGCCGCGAGCTGGAGGAGCGCGGCGGCGGCGGCGACGAGCTGGCCGCGCTGCGCCGCGCGCGCGCTGACCTCGAGCGCCGCGCGCGTGACCAGGAGGAGGAGCTCGACGACCTCGCCGGACAGATACAGGTCAGCATTTTGTTCCGTCATCTTCACCATCACTACAGTCGCGTGCTGGAGGAGGAGCTCGACGACCTCGCCGGACAGATACAGGTCAGCATTTTGTTCCGTCATCTTCACCATCACTACAGCCGCCAGCTGGAGGAGCGTGGCGGCGGCGGTGAAGAGCTGATCGCGCTGTGCCGTGCGCGCGCCGACCTCGAGCGCAGCGCGCGCGACCAGGAGGAGAAGCTCGACGACCTCGAAGGACAGATACCAGTCAGCATTTTGTTCCGTCATCTTCACCATCACTACAGCCGCCAGCTGGAGGAGCGCGGCGGCGGCGGTGAAGAGCTGACCGCGCTGTGCCGTGCGCGCGCCGACCTCGAGCGCAGCGCGCGCGACCAGGAGGAGAAGCTCGACGACCTCGCCGGACAGATACCGGTCAGCATTTTGTTCCGTCATCTTCACCATCACTACAACCGCCAGCTGGAGGAGCGCGGCGGCGGAGGCGACGAACTGGCCGCGCTGCGCCGTGCGCGCGCCGACCTCGAGCGCAGCGTGCGCGACCAGGAGGAGGAGCTCGATGACCTCGCCGGACAGATACCGGTCAGCATTTTGTTCCCTCATCTTCACCATCGTTAAAACCCATCGCAAACTCATTTCTAGACATAGGCCTCCATTAGCTCTACTAGCATTGCGAGAAATACGTTCCTGAGCCACCTGCATCCATCGACTTCTTGCGTATGAATTTTTTTTCTCTTTATTTGTATCACCAACGGATTATACACAATACTAACAAAAATATAATTCAACACGGCGACTATATGCTACGTGTTCATCTTCTTACAGTTAACAACAACTTACATAAAAAGCGAAGTGATTTTTTTTAAAGATAAGGAGACAGACAATAATAATATGCTAATAAGTATACATAAATAAACAGATTTGCTATAGCTACAGTTTGTGGATTTAATGCTTAGAGTCTATATAATATTAATATTAATATTAATAATAATAAATCTACTAATTTTATTGCATATTTCCAAATTTTTTTTGTATCAAATACTTAAATCTAGACAACGGTGTATACATTATGTCTATTTCTATTGAATTTTGATGTAACTTCGTATAGATTTGAATAACATACCAAATCCAAATTTAACACTTTCGCTGTTCGATTTGCAGACACAATAGTAAAACAATAGCAATGAAAATATGTGAGTCACGGGACAGGGAAAAGTTAAAAAAAATTGTAAACAATCGTTAAATTACATAATATGAATAAAAGGATAAAAACATAATTTTTGGAATACTTCTGTGTTGTTAACTCAAACGAATAATTTTTTTAAAGTTAAAAAGTTAAAGTTACAGTCTATATACATTCCACTGCTGGACATAGGCCTCATCTCATTTCTGTGAAGGTTTCAGAGCAAGGAAATTTTCGTCCCGCTGCTTCAATGCGTATTGGCGAACTTCACATGTCTTCGAAATATTCTTTTTTCTTATTTCTTAGACATGCGTGTTTCCTCGCGATGTTTTTCTTCACCGCCGAGCACATGGTAAATCAGCGCTGAAAATTGCAAATAACAATTTCATTGGTGCCGACTAGGATCGAACTCGGGTTGCTCGCGTACTGTGAAATTTACAGCGAGCGCAAACCATCTGTGCTACCAAGGCTACGTCAACTAATATACATAGCGTCACAACTGTACTCCTGAGGGATCAGATGAAGACCAAAGAGTTTACCACAAACATGGGATTGGTGATAACTTATGAAAGCTGGGTAAAAAACTAGCTAGCTAGCCTATCTCCTACGCAATTATAAATCTAATATCGCACTAGTTGCCTTCTACGTTATGCCAAACAATTAAAACAGTAGCATTGAGCTATTACGTACTACGTACTAGAGGCGACACTGCATTCAGCTACCATGTTCCACTCAACTGCGGTGCATACACCGCACATCAATCATTTACTCGCTAGACGCTTGTAGAGTTGACACGTCTTGTATTGATTTAAAAAAAATCTCTTGATAAAAATATGCCGTCGTATGTACTTAGATATTGCACAAATAATTCAAGAAATGTCAGTAAAAACCAAGGAATTACTTTTCATCGGTTAATTAGATACTTAATCAATAAAAAAGTAGGTATTATAGAATAATAATAAAACAAATTATTGCTATGACGCCATCTCGTGTCATGAAATATAGATTATGAAATTAATTTGTTCAGATGCGACACTTCTGTGGGTACTTAAGTAAGTATAGGACGAATATATTATTATACACATTTTTTTTGGTGGAAACATATATACACATTATTTTATTTTTAGGTTTCCATATCAAAGTCAAAGTGGAATAAATTCGTCCATTTTTAACTTTCGCGTGTCCAGCATTTATGAACGACTCTTATTCTAATTTAAATAAATATATTTGCAATTTAAATGTTATGTTAATAAGTTTAGTTAAATACACATTTAGTATGTTTTTTAAAAATATTCAGATAAAAATATCATTAAAATGTAATTTTAATGTAATATTATGAATATTATATTAAATAAGCAAATATAATATACAAAATTTAAATATTGTTCTCGATATAATTTACCTATTTAACAATGTAATCTACTATTACCTACGGATCATTCTACCTATGTTTATTCTATGGTAAAAAACCCAACCGCGCGAACACAGAGTAGCGCACATTTTTTGTTTGAGATAGCTGTTCTAGTACGTAAGTACATATTACTTCAATGCACGGTAGGCACATTCTTTAAAATAAATATATTGTATTGACAGGCGCTTTTAATTTTTGTTATTTAGCTTTTGGAGAGCTCGAAGCTGAGATTAGAGATGCTCCTAGAGCAACAACGAAAAGAAGCAAGGCTAGAAGCTGCCGCGCGGGACGACGAAATGGAAGAAACACGAGCAAACGCCGCCAAGAAACTCAAAAGTAAGATTTCTTTTCTTTGTCTTTGTCATAATGTAAGTGCCCGCTATTGGATATTTCGTATTGTAGAAAGGATTTTTCATAGTCGTCACACACAGCAGGCGGATTGGTAAACTAAGTATCGGATGCCTCTCACGCTAATCTTACAAGAGTTTAAACGAGATAATATACCGCAATATATTACCTTCCATAAGACCTTTCCCATAGTCTTACCTTACGACACCCACGCAGCGAAGTGTGATGATAGATTCTCTTACGAAACCGCAAAAGTAAGGTTTTTCATTCATTCTTCATTGCCTTCCCCATATGTTGGATAGTAACGTAGGGTTTCCCTTATTTGCCATAGTTGCCGGGCTGCTGCCCATCTCCTGTATTGGTTTCCCTCTGTCGATGTCGCCTCTTACTCTTACAGCAAACGCTTAATAGTATGGGCACAGTCTGACAACTGCTAACAGTCGCTCATCGAATACGTCTAGACGGAGCACTCCCGAGCGGCCTTTAAGTAGCTCGGGAGCTGTCCGCTAGGGTTGTCCTGTCACGCAAATAAAATGGTTCGCGCTACATGTGCGGTAAACAAAACTGTGATCGTCCTCATTTAGTAATTTTCGTTTGTCCTGATTTCATTTTATTTAATTTGTTTAAACGTGTAATAATACAAAATCAGTTTTTAGTTTTTTTTTTATTACTTCCTGTTCCGACAACCCTAGCATTTTATTGTGTAACATCAAACGCGATGACTGACTGTATGTTTTTTTACGCTTTGGTATGGGGTAGTGGACCAGTGGACTAGGATCCTCTTATACCTCCACTACAAGGTTAAAAGTAACATTCAAAACGAATATCTTTTAATCTTACCTGTTTAACCTATTTTTAATTGTGCTGCTTACCATCTCGCAAATTATTATAAAAAATAAGTGTTTAGTTTATAATTGATTCAAATTCTTATGAACGTCACTAGCAATACTACTGACGATATTTGTGTATGTGTTTGTGTTGAACATTATTTTAAACTAAACGTATTTCATTCCAGTGCTGGAAAGTCAGTTAGAGAGTGAACACGCAGAGAGGAGTCTACTATTGCGGGAGAGACACGAACTGGAGAGGAGATTGGCCGCACTGGAAGAGACCGCACGCGCTGAGAATCAGGAACAGGCGCAACTCGTTCAGCGGCTCAAGAGGTGACCATAGAGTACATTCGTTCATTCGGTTATTCGTTCACTTGGTCGTTTTAAATCATCATTTTATTTTAACTTTGCAAGAAATGATGTATGGTATTGTTTATTGGTCATAGAATGAGGAGCCTTAGCAGGGAGGATTTTTCGTAGTCACCTCTAAATCACCTCTTTCGACATCAATCTCTTTATATAACGTTTTAAAACTTACTTTTTTTTTAAGATAGAGTGACAAACGCGCACACAGTCCACCTGATGGTAAGTGGTTGCTGTGGCCCATAGACATCCACATCTTTGCTTGACTACGAATCAGAATGCAGATGCGTTGTCACCCGTGAGGACTAAGATAGAATGCCTAGATTCCAGTGAAAAGGGTCTCCGGTTCTCTACACTCACCATACGAAACACAGCAGCATTAAGCTACTATATTTTACGCTGGTATTCATAAGTAAAATTACTTGTGAGGAAAAGCTGAAAAATTCTGTACTTTCGGTAATATTTTTAATACATTCGAAAAAAACCTTTTTCTGTTATTTAGACTGTCTTACTAATAAATTTATTCATCAGTACATATAAATATCATTGACACTTCAAATGTCGGTAATAAAGAATACTTAGGTAGTTATTTACATGTCATTAAGATAGGAATAACCATTTGTAAAAAAAGATTGTCTGTCTTCTTGTATGTTAGATCGGGCTTATTTTGGCAAACAAATAGAGATCAATCCCAGAAGTGTAGAATACTTCAAGTTTACTGGATAAAATATAACCTACATTATATTTTATCTAATAAACTTGAAGTATTTTTGTGAAATCAAAATAATATAGAATTTAGTTTCCATTGAAGATCATCTATGAAAAATCTAACTAATGTCACATTAAATCTAAAGACTAGATGTTTCACTAAAGCTTGTATAAGTAAACAAGAAAAATGTTGAAGTCTTCTTCATTTGTTTCTAATTTAATATGTATGTATTGAAATTTAGTACATTATTTCGTGTACAGGGATCTCAAGAGGTATCGAGCTTTGCTCCGAGATGCTCAGACGATGCTAGAGCAAAAAGAAAAAGAGGGTGGTGCCAAAGCACAGATAAGACAATTGAAAAATCAGGCAAGTATTAACTTCATATATCTATTTTTAAAACGAATGTACGAAGTATGAAAACATTTATAAATAATGTATGAATCGTGTTGTAGTTAAGCGTTTAGTGGTACTGTAAGACTCCACTACCCTGTAACGTTCCGTGGGTGTCGTAAGAATTGGCAGAGGGAAACAAATCAGAAGATAAGCAGCAGCGTTTTTCTAATAACAAATGTAAATATAAAACTGCGGTTGTATATTCGCTTGTAAAGCGTGGAAATTTTGGCAAATATCCTTCCTGTGATCGAATGTATGAAGAAGTTCGATGTTCAGTTGTGCACTGTTAAGGCCAATCCTCATTTGCTGTTCACAGTTCCTTCTCGGTCCGATCTCGGTCTGATCGCGGTCTGATTTATTATATTATTGGAATGGGATTCGAGCGAAACTTGACTGTTGCGGATGAATGCACACACATATTTTTTATTTGATAATATTTTATCAGACCGAGATCGGACCGAGAACGAACTGTGAACGGCAATATAATGAGGATTGGCCCTTATGGTCCTTCGAGCCGGATGATAGCGTTGCTTTTGTGTGGAGCAGGTGGAGGACCTGGAGCTGGCAGTGCGTGCGGCGACCAAGGCGCGCGCGACGGCGGAAGCGGAGGCGGCGGAGGCCGGCGCCGCGCTGGAGGAGGCGACGCGTGCGCGCCACGACGCGCATGAGCGCGCGCTGGCAGCAGCGCGCGACGCACAGACCGCGCGCGCCGCGCTCGATGATGCAGAGGAGGAGGCTGCAGAGGTACGCGCTGCACCTACTGCCGATCCCCACTTTTGCTTTTTATTTTATTTTTATTTATTTATTTATTTATTTAGGTACACAAAACTGACTAACATCAAAACAAGGACAACATGAACGTAATGCGTGCAAATTATTTGGACGATTTGGGCGGTATTCCAAAACGTATGCACTTGATATTAGATAACAGTAACGAATTTAGAATACAAATACTTATGACCTAACCTAAATATGTATATAACGATTTATGTTGTAGAATAATTTAGAAAATTAAATGTTATGAAAACATTGTATTTACACCTGAGGCGTCAACCAACAAAAAAGATAGACGAAGCGCTGCTTACATTTTGAGTGATGTCAAAACCACGCAATCACACGCGCAATCAAGGGCAGATGTATTTCTTCTTTCTTTATTTATTAGCCTGTAAAAGTTCACTAGTGGACAAACATATCTATACACACCTCAAAATATGTTGTTGGTAAATTAATTTAAATACAAATGTATACATAAGTACGTATTCCTACAATAAGTTGAACTAGGTTCAGGCCTAACTTTTACGCCAGTTGAAATTTACACAGTACTTAGTCTTACTATTGTTAGTCTGAACTTGCGACACGTTATTCTGAACTTAACTGTAAGCATCGTTTATACTACACTATGCACTTACGGCAATAATATCACTGTCATGCTGAACTTTCGCGTCACAATGTTATGCACTTGCCTTGGGTACATTGTGTACGACGCTCGACACAAGTACAAATAATTGTCTCTGGTTTTTTTTTAAATTTACTTATTACACAAAAATACAGTCGGTTGTTCTTTGTACAACTTTTGCCAAACTGCAGGGCAGTTGGTTGGTGAATACATCACCGTCTTACATTTTATGTTCTGGTTTAACTGCTTGGCCATTTGCAATTTATTTAAAATGTAATGATGTGGCTGTAATATACCATAAAAATGTCCTCCAGACCGAATTTCGGTCACAGCGGCCAGCCTCTACGGAGGCTAGCCATCGGCGCAGGACAGGATTATAGTGCCCAAGTGTATGCGCAAGCACAGGTGCATTCTCTATTCCCTCACTCTCGTTATCCGATGGGACGGTAAACCGAGCAACCGAGCAAACCGAGAGAAATGAGGTGCAGGACCAACGGCTTTACGTGCTTTCCGAAGCACGGAGGTGAGACACCGCCAACTTCCTGACTCCGGGCAGCTACTGAGAATTTCATGACAGAAAAATACAATAATTGATTTTTGGCCCGACCCGGGATCGAACCCAGGACCTCATGATTAGCAGTCGCACTACTACAACCACTAAACCAACGAGGCAGTTAAATATCATATATGGTAAATATCATATATACCATATATGATATTTGAAAGTTTATATAATGGGTGCGTTTGGCAGAAAAAAGCGCTAGCAAGCGCTTGTAAGCAAAATGGCGATCGTAAGCGGTAAGCGCTGTCAAATCGTAAGTAGCTATTTTCCTCTAGGACACGATGTTAGTTTTAACCGAGGAACTTAACCTAATTTAAATATATTTTTTTAAAGTATTCATATTAAAAACTTACCAATCATGAATTTTTAATAACATGTATATGTCTATTCATGTCATTATATTACTTAAAACTAATATTGCAAAAAAAACAACTTATAATCTCTACTTCAAAACAAACAAATTAAATAAGCAAAATGGCGGATTGTGTCAGCGCTACTGAAGTAGCAATCGTGTCCTAGCCGAAAACTATTTTAGCGCTAGTAAGCGCTTGCTAGCGCTTTTTTCTACCAAACGCACCCAATGTTTAATAAAATGGGACAGTTACTGAAGCGTTAAGTTAAAATGAACACACAATCAGTGAATTCAGATTTATTGCGCACAACGTCATATTTAATTTTACTTTTGTCTTGTATTCGTTTGATAAATACATTTGCCAGTACAATTAAAAACAACTTCAATACATGTCAAAGTTTTCGCTTTATAAATGGTGTCTACTTTACTGTATATGGACTATTTCGCATTTTTTGAAAGTCGACGTTTACGTATTTTTATCTCAATCCTTTATCATAATGGTCATTATTCTTTGACCGGCGTGATACGAGAAAATTGAGAAAATTTGTCTTAATCACTACGCTTAGCGAACGAACAAACGTCACCCACCTTTGTGACTCGTAACCTATCTGGGTATTTACGTGTGACACTGCCAACGAACACCAAAAATTATTTATTTAAACGCCCCCATTTTACAAACAAAGTTTAACTTTGTTTACTGTTTTTTCGTTTATTCCTTTTTACCCGACGCCACAGAAGAAGGATAATGATTTTCAAAATTATGTTGTAGATAGTGTGTCTCTTTGGCACTTTCTGTGGTCTAAACGGCGTAGTACGTATGTAGTACGTATGTATTACCCGTGCAGTTAAAGAATGGGATTGAAAATGGCGTCACCTCTATTCGCCTCTCGCTCCTACATTGTCCTACACTGTAAAGTACTCCAAAAAAGTAAAGTACTCTGAAAACTCGGTACGATATGTGTTTTTCGTACGTTCTATAACTACAGTCCAACTTGTCATTGGAATCAAAGATAGCAAAATTACATAAACCACAAAAAAATATCCGTCCAGTTTTGATAATTTGTGAGCTACGACAGGTTTTGAGTTTTCTATAATATATATTATTATTGTAATTGTTTTTATTTTTTATTTTTTTTTATAATATATTTGCATGCTGTTGAGACATGAGTTTTAAAACTATTTATCGGAAGGCTCAGTTTTTTATCGGAATCGTTGAACCGATTGTAATAAAACTTTGCAAAGAAATGGAGGGTAATAGCAAGTGCGATTTAGATTGAATTTTATTCGAAAAATTAAGAAATTTAATTAAAATGGAAATATTGATAATTTAAAATAAATGTTTTTTATGAGTCTTAAGTGTAAATAAAGTTAAATTAATAGATGTCACCCAGGCGAAACGAGAGCGTTTCTTTAAATTAATAAACCTACTTGCTTATACAGTTGTTTTCAAATATTTTCCCATTAATAGAAAATTACCAATTAACTGAATAATATGACGTTATAACTATAAATCGTTATTAGCGGGTTTTGCTATTGGTACTGTGCATGTTGACGGTAGGGGCTCCATGAGCTGCTATTTATAACCCCATTCTTTATTCGTACGGGTTGTATACATCTGAATTTAGTCTTCATTATTTTTCACGCAGTCGAGTTTTTTAATTACTGTTTTAACCTTTAACTGTTCAACAAGTTTTTATTACTTGACCTGTATGTATGTACGTATGCAGTTTGACTTTTGGGCATCTCAATAATTTAAAATTGTACATATTTATCAAGTACCAGTGACAATAAAATAATCTGATCCGAGTGTGAAGTAGTATTGAGTAGCGGTATAGTGATTGGTGTAACAATATGAGTGTGCGTTGGCAGCTGCTGAAGAAGTACCGCAGCTGCAGCAGCGCGCTGTGCGCGGCGCAGGCGGAGGCGCGCGAGGCGGCAACGCGCAGCGACGCAGCAGCAGAGGAGGCGCGCCAGGCGCGGGAGCGCCTCGCCGAGCTGGCGCAGCGCCTCGCGCACGCCGAGGCCGGCCACTCGCACGGCCACAGTGAGGCCGAGCGCCGCCTCGAGCTGCGCAACAAGGTACACCTCGCCTTAACTACTTACCTTTCAACTGAAACTACTTTATCGACATAGTCGAGGAGTTTAGTACGTAATGATTTCTTATATTTACGCGAACACTACCCATTGATTAAAACGAATTTTACGGATTTTATCGCATTTATTTTACTTTTAATTACTTTTATTTTTAATTTCCGACGTTTCGGGCCCTTTCCAGCACCCATGGTCACGGGGCACTGAGATAACTGACGTCCAGATGTCATTGTTAAACCCGGAGTACCTTCAGCTTGTTTAATTATCGTTTATGGTGCGATCTATGCAAAATGAACTGACTATGTCCTGAGTTCTTGCAGTGGTATGCTTGGGTTTAGTTTTAATTTTATTGATTATAGGATCCCAAGCAGGTGGTAGTACCCAGCCTCCTTCTTTATTGAAATTAGGATGTTTTTTAATTTCAATAGCTCCCGTATCATCCTTGGTAGGAATCGGTGTTCTTTCGCGAGGATTTATAGTCTATCAAATCTGATGTAATGGTTGGGGCCGTCTAGGATATGATCGCAAACTGCAGACTTCCCGGAACGTTGATGCTTCATATCAGCTATATTCTTTTACGCGGGTTCTAATTGATCTTTTTGTTTGTCCTATATAAGAGAGACCACATTCACAATCAAGCTTGTACACTCCTGCATCTTGTAGAGGAGTTTAGTACGTTATTAAAAAGCAAGAATGTCACGTTTTCCTGCAACGTTTCACCACTGGGGCTGCATTATATTCATTCATTCATTCATTCATTTATTACAGCCGTTCACAAGTCCACTGCTAAAAGCAAAAAAATGCATAAAAAAGGAAAAAAATTAAAGGGAAGAAAACAAAGGGAAAACATATGTAAATAGTTTAATATATAGAGAAAATTTTTTAAAAGTATTTAACTATAAGAAGATACCCCTTATTCACAGTAGTCAAAAATTAGAAATAACATAGGTTTAAATAACATAGTTAATTTAAATATTCCGTGTATTGCACAAGCTAAACGAAATTACAACAATTTTAGTCTAAAAGTAATATGTTTGGACTACATTAATAGGCAGTATGAAAATTATTATAAAATATTTACAGACGGCTCTAAAGATTCAGGCGGAATCGGTGCAGCCTTTTTGACCCACATTGTAATCTTAGCTTACAATTTAAGATAGATAGTAGTATATGCATCATGGAGGCTGAGCTAGTAGCAATATGTGAAGCACTGTCATGTCGCTGCATCACTAACACAAGATAATATTGTGATATTGACAGACTCAAGAAGCGCACTCCAACACTTGGCTCGGTGCACCTTGGGTACACGAGGCACACCGATAGCCTACACCGTTCTGGATACTATACATGGGTTAACATTCAGGTCGAAATCGATAAAGTTGCAGTGGATTCCGTCTCATTGCGGCGTGGAATATAATGATCGAGTAGATATCTTGGCTAGACAGGCTATTACGGATGGCATCGAATACAACATGTTACCCCATTACACTGATTGTATTTGTATTATAAAAAGGCTATGTTACAACCTATGGAAAGAATATTTCGATTTACGTTCAAAAGAAAAGGGTATTTGGTACAAGACGGTACAGTCACATCCGCCTAAAATACCATGGATTGATAACCATAAGCTATCGCGACAGGATGCAGTAGTGATAATGAGGCTGCGTACTGGACACATTCCATCTAGAAAGTTTGCATACCTTATGAAAAAGGTCCAGTCACAGAACTGTGATCAATGCGGTGTTCCAGACGACCTAATGCATGTCTTGATGGATTGTGCCCACAACGCTGCCTTTCGTAATGAGAAATGCCACCACATTTTAAAAGATTTCGCTGATTGTAATATAATTTTAGCTAAGCCACATTCTGACGATATAAAAATATTAGTCAAGCTGTACAAGGTGAAGTTCTCGGATCGATCACTCACTTCTCAATGTGATTGATCTGGGAACTTTTCATTTTGCTTTTTGTAACTAATTGCATATCTTCTTCAACTTTCTGTAATTAATTTTTGATTTGAGAACTTTATAATGTAATAAGTTTAAGTATACCTTATGTAATTGTTTTTTTGGTGATGAATTAACGGAGCGACATATTCATATTGTGAATAAGCTCATTAATAAAGAATTAAAAAAAAACTATAAGAAAATATGTTAAGTAGTCTTAATGTAGTACATCTGGGTCACCGGTTTATGCTAATGAGCTGAAAAAACCTGGAATGAATTTTTTTTAAAAAGATATTCCTAAAAATGTTTTGCTATGCAATATCTCTGACCAGGGTCAGACATGGACGTTACACGTGATCCTTGTTTTATTCATGTTTATCTTAAGACCTATATGGTGGAAAGCACTATTGAGGTCATTGAGCATAGTGTTAGGATCCTTTAGTGATTCTGCCAAAAGAACTATATCGTCGGCAAATCTAAGGTGAGTGATGTACTCACCACTGATGTTAATACCGTATCCTTTACAGTCTAGTAGATTGAAAACATCTTCCAATACAGTGGTGAAGAGTTTCGAAGATATAACATCACCCTGTCTTACAACTCTCTGCAGTGGGATTGGTTTCATACTTTGGTTCTGTACTCGGATGGCCATCGTAGAATTACTGTACAAACACTTCAGCACTTTTATACACCTAGATAGTCAAATTGGGACAGCAGCACTGCCCAAATTTCGACAGAATCTAAGGCTTTCTCATAGTTTACATACGCAAGACAAAGTGGCAGATTACATTGCATGCATTTTGATTATTAATAGAGGATATTGTAGTGTGTGAGCCACAGTATCCACTTACCTTTATGGACTGTGTACTCCCTTATTCTATAAAATAAAGCACGGCACCTTATGTGAACCGCGTGCGCAGGAACTGGAGTCGTGCGTGGAGCTGGAGGCGACGGCGCGCGGGCGGCTGGAGGGACAGCTGGCACGCCTGCGCGACGCGCACGACGCACTGGCGGCCGAGCTGGCGGCAGCGCGCGCGCGCGACGCGAGCCACGCGGACGAGCTGCGCAAGCTGCAGCGCACTATCAGGTGACGCGTCTCCCTACTGCCACAGTCTAATTACTGCTAACAGTTGGCGCCCGAGCTCGCGGCTGATCTCTCGCGCGACGCGAGCCATGGTAACAGAAAAACTTTTTTCAATTAAATTAGATTTTAAATGATACTTATTGAAAGTCATTTTTTTGTTTAATTTACCACTGATTTGCTAAGAACATCTGTCCCAGGGAAAAATCAGCAAGAAACCCAGCGGGACTTTTTTGAAAACTAAATAAAAGCGTTGGTGAAAATTACGTCAGATTTCGTTAGAAAGATTTATGATATATAGATACACGTGAAGCTTATAAAAGCAAGTTAATAAATGATACGTTTATCCGTTGCGCAGAGAGCTTAAGGAGGAGAACGCGTCACTGACAGCGAAGCTAGGCGAGGTATCGCGTGCACGAGCGGCGGCCGAGGCGGCGGCGGCGGCGGCGGCGAGCGAGGCGGCGGCCGCGCGCGACGAGGCGCGGCTCGCCGCGCGCCGCGTGCACGCGCTGCAGGAGGCCATCGCCGGTGACCTCTCCAGCAACAACGAGCGCGACTCTGACAGGTGACACGCACTACACATTACACACTACGCATACGGAGTCGGTGAGGCAGCGGTCAACACTCAATAAAAACAAGTAGCATATGTATATGAACATGAAGAAATGATGAAGAAAGGTTCTTGAGTGGCAGCCTCGTACCGGCAGGCGCAGTGTAGGGTGACCCCCCACTAGATGGAGTGACGACCTGGTAAGATATGCAGGAAGTCGATGGATGCAGGTGGCTCAGGACCGTGCTTTGTGGCATTACTTGGGGGAGGCCTATGTTCAGCAGTGGACTTGTGAAGGGCTATAATGATGATGATGATGATGATATGTATATGATTGTATACATATATTAATTTATATGTATATGAACTAATATATGTATACAATCGTAACGAAGTACTTTACTGTTAAAAACTCTATTAAAACATTAACTTCATACGATTATAGACACGATGTTGATCTACTTTAAGTTCATTTTGCCGTACATTACTTAGTACTCGAACAATTCGTCACTGACGTATTTACCTCTTTGTGGCTTCAGCGACGAATTGTATGTGAAGTATTATAGAAGAAATATAAATAAACTATTTTTTTATTTCAGCGACAATGACAGCTACAGTTCTGACGAGTCAATAGGCACATTCCTGGCCAATCACAAGCTCAGTCCATCTGTACCATCAAGAAATAGTGTGCAGCTTGATTCACAAAAGTAAGATGCATAAAATTATTTGCATACATTTTAAAAATAACAAAGGCTATTTATTTATTTACTATATTATTTTTATGATCAGTAGTAAACAAATTCACCTCTGACGGGCTTGGCAACAAATACAAAGTAATGTAATAATAATCATAAATAACCTAAGCACAGAATAGCAATATTTTTACATAAAATTCATTTTACTGTGTTGACCCTTCAGTCCCCATAAAAATCCCATGCAATCGCATGCGTCCAGCAAATCCCGAGCGGTCGCATGCGACCGCACCCACCCTCACCACTTTAAACCATTAAAAGTTATATTTAGAGACTACTTTTCTGTGAATAAGTTTGGCATTATAAAATCTATACAAAATTCTCTATCCTGTGGTCTAAACAAAAGTCAGGTTTTACTTCATTACAAAAATATTTTATTGTATTTTGATAACAAAAAAAATACATACCAAGCGGATGTCGGCAGCGTGAAAATCACAATTATTTTTGTATATTACTCGAAATTATTTACGTAAAAAGATAAATTATATTCACACATTTATTTATAATAAAATGTTACTATACACTATACTAAAATACTAGAAAAATCCAAAAATCAACACAATAACATTCAGACGAAAATGACGTACGAAACGAATGTAGATAACAAATAAATATCCATAGACTGACTTTTTATTCTAGCCTAGCCTATAATGCCAAACTTCTTCCTAGAAAAGTAGTCCTTAAACATAAGTATTTATGAAAACACCTTAAACACTTGTAATTTGACGGAATATCGCCGAGGTCGGATCCGACCGCGTGCCCATTGAGAGGTTAACTGAATGAATTCTTAATTAAAAAAAATAAGAAAAACTGGTAATTTTAAACTGCCCAGGGCCCTATAAGAAAAAGACCTCCGCAATTATAACTTTTATAAAACCCTGTATCCATCGACTTCATGCTACTCTTACCTAGTCGTCCAACATTTCGTCGACCTACACTTCTCTTAACGGTACGAAGCTGCCACTCGAGAACATTTCCCATTCGGTTGTCAGTTTTTCGAGCTATATAGCCGGTCCATTACCGTTTCAGCTTACCGATTTGTTGCACTAAATGTCGGTTACTCTGGTACTACTCTGCGACTTCTTATTACGAAATCTATCTCGCAGAGAAACTCCGACCATAGCCCTGTACATAGATCGCTAAACGGATCTTGGGCTTCCTCATACGCCCAGCATTAAAGACCATGTCTCAGATCTATATATCGTCACTGGCAACACGCACTGGTTGTACTTTTTTGTTTTCAAGTTTGAAGGTATATGTGACAAGAAGATGTGTTCTTCATTGGTCCAGGGCCTTAAATCTGGCTTTGCAAATTATTAGCTTAATTGTTATAGATATATGTGGTGCAAATAGTGGTCCATCGTTAAAGAATCGATAAAACTGATAATTTATTATAACTAGAGATCAGATAATCGGATGCATAGTTACCTAAAGTTATTTTTGGCTAAAAAAATTATGGAAGCGGCTTCTTAGGAAATAAAATCCCGAGATTCCGGGATCGCATATATAATCGATGTATGCTTACTTTAAAGTTAAATTTTAATTTCCCATTCAAGTATGTGTGCTTGTAAGATGTAAGAGAAACGGTGGTGTGTGAAATAATAAAACATAAATTAATATAAATTTATTTATTCATTAAGGACATCTTACACAATATGTTTATGTTGTACACATAGAAAATGCATAGAAGAGAAATGAAAGATGGAAAATGTGTACAAGGGCACTTTGGGCAATATACATAAATAATTGTCATACAAGAATTAACGTCGCTCAAGTTATTGCATTGTTTTCCTTACAAGTAGCCATTTCATGCACTTCTTACATAGCTAATATGAAGAAAATAAAACTTACAATTAGTACATTTTGTACTTCACCATTAGTGATAGTGATATAAATGTGGAGAGGTTTGGAAGAGATCTATACTCAGCATTGGTTGGCTAAAGACTAAAGTAGAAAGGTTACCCCAGTAACAACATATTTAATCAATATCTATAACTATGGTTCGGTCACTGAAATGTGTCATTTCTGTATCTGTTTGTGTTGAACATGATAGTGTTGCCTCTGGTTCTACTGACTGTTCAAATCTTCTTAATTCGGAATTATTCAGAGAATTGTAGTATACAATATTAGTTTTATCGAGGTTATCGTTTGTTAGTCTATTTCTTTTCAAATTCAGGATCCATTTGTAGGTTGAAAGGGACACATCAAAATCAGGGTTTCAATCCGTAATTTTCATTTTGTTTATAAACGTATTGTTTGATGTCTGCTTTAAAATGAATCTTACGTCGTCAAATATTTCGAATGTTTCTGTTATAGGCAGGACACGTTTTTCTAATTTTGCAATTACAATACGTAAAATTTCGAAATACTCATATGTATACTCTAGATAATTCTTCAAATTGGGTTTAGCTGGTACTTCCCTAGCATTTGTAATAGATATGGCTTCGTTGCTATTCAATAAAGCTACAACACTCGATATTTTGCCCAAATGTTTGGCACAATAAAATGCCGTCTCTAGCCATGTTCGCCACCTAGTGGTTACTGGCTCTGGAGGCAAAGATAAATTTGGATGTAGTTTATTTAAAGTTCGTACTCTGTTGGGAGCTTTTAAAATATTTTTTTGACATTATTAATTAGAGTGTCAACAATACTGTAGCTTAACCGTATTGTCTCTGTTAATCTGTGCAAGGCGTGAGCTAAACACATAAAATGTTTCATATTGGGAAATGTATTGTTTTATATTTTAGCAGCCAGTAACATATACACTACGCTGTCACTACATAACATTTAGACGTCCTGCACTTTATTGTTGAATTTGTCCCGCTATAAGCTTTTGGACATTGAATCACAGATTGGGCCACCACACCTAAAGTTTGACAATTTGACGGATAAATCCGCCCCGATGAGTTTTTATTTAATGGTTTCACTGATAAAATTACAACATTCCATCCCTGAAAGTCGGTGGTTTCGTCTAAAGATTTCCATATCTTATTTTTTTGTACTTTATTGTGGATAAGTTTAGAGAGTACGAGAACGCCTTAATATAGCGTATCCAAATACGTGCATTTGGCGTTTAGGTCCAATATTGTAGCCACCGCGCTTACCAGACCTACATCCCCTGGATTTCTTTTATTGGGCTTGTCTGAAAGATTCAAATAACAACTATTGACCAATTGAGAACTAGAAATCATCTAAAGCGGGTTTGCTCGACGACTTAAACGGTCGTTTTTTCGACGTTACAGAGCGTGGTATAGCTGGGAGTGGGGACAATTTTGAACATTTGGTGTAATTTTTTAGTTTATTAATAAATTTGGTTTTACCTGATACCTGTCCCCTACATGTTTTTAGTATTGCTTGTTTCTTTAATGCTTTGTTCAAAGAAGTAACAGGTTTGGTCTAGATCACTCTGCAACATAAGTAACAAAAATTGTTATTTTAAGTACTTTTCAGTTAAAATTGCAATAACTTTCTTTTATTAATGAGACCTAGTAATAATAAAACCTTTGAAAATCGGTATTAAGTAGACATAATTTTAAACGAAACTGGCAGTTTAATAGAATTTAATACGTTTTGTAACGGTATTAACGCAACTAAAATTAAAAACAATATTTCTATGAAAATCTTCTGTTCTTCAATTAAAATTGGATATCTTTCTGTTAAACAATAGGACCCGTTATTGTGATACCATTTTGAAATTGGTATTAAGGAGACATTTTTAAATGAATGTTCAGTGCCCAGTGCATTATTTACAATACAATGGAGAAAATACATAGGTTACAATTGAGAAGAACTTATTTTTTATTCAAAAGCTTTAAATTTATGTGAAATACAATATTTTCTCACGATTGCTCTGAATACTGTGCATTTAGATTATTATTGATTTAAATTGCCATAAAAACTATTCAGCAGTAATTAACAGAAATCAAAATTAAAAAATAATGGTTTTTGATGAAACTACAGTAAAAACGGTCACAAGACAGCAAAGTAGCAAAAAAATACAAAAAGAAAAACGGGAGCCCTTGGGTTGAAATTATATGCTATAGTAATTTATATGTTTTATCGAATCCTTAACAGTAGACCACTATTTACGCCGCAACCTGTATGTATATAAATATAAAATAATAGTGTTAGATTTTTCTATTCATATACCTGGCGTTTTTTACTTTGACTGTTTTATTTATCAAATATTGATTTATTCTAATTGAGCCAGTGGATGAGTTCGTGTATTTGGGATGTGTATTTAGCAGGAATAGTAGATATGATAAGGATATAGAATGACGAGTAAATGCAGGGAATAGAGTGAATGAGGCACTACACTCTATTATGAAAAATCAGAATGTGTCAAAAAAGGCACGTATGGTAATTTATAATGCTGTGTTAGTACCTACTTTAATGTATGGTAGTGAAAGCTGGGTGTGGCAGAAGAAGCACGAAAGTAGAATAAATGCTGTAGAAATGCGGTCTTAAGGAGTATGCAAGGGTTGAATCTGAATGACAGGGTGAGAAATAAGAGATAAATGTGGTATGCAAGATGGTGTTGTGACCAGGATTAAGAAAGGAATGCTTCGGTGGTATGGTCAAAAAAAAAAAGAATGAATGAGGAAAGAGTGACAAAGCAAATTTATATGGCAGATGTGAACGGCAGAGTCGGGAAGGGACGCCCTAGAAGAAAGTTTATCGACCAAATTGGCGATATTTTAAAAATGGGTCACATTAGAAGTACCCTTAACCGACGAGCATGTATGCGTAGATATATGGATGTAAAGGAGGCCAACGAGGTATGTCAGGATCGTGCCAAATGGAAGTCCATAGTCTCTGCCTACCCCTCTAGGTGACAGGCGTGAGTGTTTATGTATGATTTATTCCTAAAGTTGATTTTTTCATATACATCCCGCTTCCTCAACTCTTAGATTGAACTGTCAACAAAGCTTCTAGCGTACATGTCGCTTGACGCAAGGCAAATCTTCATTTGTACAGATCGCAAACCCCCGAAGGCCGGCAGAGCCGAAGTAGTGTGGGATCGAACTCGAAGCCCCCGAGCCCCAGCAAGGAGACGTACGCATAACGCACGCCCGCGGCCGCGGGCCTGCTGACGAGCGCGCTGCCCATGCTGTGCGCCGTCTTCTGCTCGCGGCAGCGAGACCACCTCGCGCTGCAATGAGTGTGTTCACACACGTCACACGTCGCTCACAAACACTTGCCTGCACTCGATTCATCACTCTTCACACGATACTCTCATATAAGGATCTAACAATAATATACCATACTTAAACATGTAACCAATAAATAAAATTTGAAATACTTTACACTTAACAGCGAATCAGAGTTCATTTTAAAACAATTTATAATGAGTGGTGTTTTATGTTTTATCTAAACAATCAAATCAAGACCCTGGCAACATTACATTGATAGCGAGTACCAAAAAAAAATATCATTCGTGAATTGACGTTTGGACATTAGTGATGTTATTATAATTCCGGATCTTTACGCTCTGCCATGATAAGCTATTCGGATTGTATATGTAGATGCGTTTTCCATATATTTATATTGTATGTAACGAACAATTTAACAAAAAATATTTTTATCATGTCATTTGTCTAACGTTATCAGCGAGATGAAATTGAATTTGGAGAAACTAAAATGGAAGAATAATACTTCACAATACTTTTACAAATGGTGAGATAAAAACATTTTAACTTTAGAGTACATATATTTAATCAAGAATATTATACTGCTTTGTAGTTATTGGAAACATTTTAAATGTAATATTTATCTGCTCAACTTTAATAGAACAATAGTAAGCATTATATTAAAATTTTTGAGGCTTTACAATATTTATTACTTTACGGAAAATGCAAATGACTGACACATTTATTTGACATACATCTATACACAAGATGTGTTATCGATTTTACCAATAATAATAATAATGTATTATATGAAGGACAGATGGTGCTAGTGTTATCGCCAAGTTGAAAGCCACAAGGATATTATATGTAAACGATTAATGCATTCCAGAAAAGTATCCCTAAATACTTCTTGGCTTTTTATGCAAAGAATCGGATACCACTAGCACCACTGCACCATAATTACAAGGCCTGGACTTATTTATTTAGCTTAGAAGTATTTCTTAGGGAACCATCAATGATTTTGTAATTCATTGTTGCGCTGCGTGCATACACAGTCAGTATTTAGACGATATAGATATGGGTGTAAACTTGATATAATGTTAGGTTGATTGTTATTTAGTTAGCTAACTATTGTAAATAACTAGACGACAAACATTTTATTATTTAATTTGTAATAATTCGTGTGATCAGACTGTTATTCTATGATTTATTTGTTACACGAAAGTTGTTGCTTTTTTCGTAGACAATCAATACATATCTTATAGGTAGAAAAGGTTATAGAATTTCTTCTTGTATTCGCTTGTTTTAATTAGTAATTCATTAGCAAATATTATGTATTTAGTAGAATTCATATTCCACTTAAGTAAAACTTTTACAAAATAAACCTCATGTTATGTGTATGTACTATGTCTTTGTAATCGCAAGTATATAATAATATAATCTGTCTATAATTTATGTGTAATGTACGATAATGTGATGAAATGTTACTTCATTCAATATTGGTTGTAAAATGAAATTATTTAATAAAGTAACTGATATAATATATTCGCGCCCTTTTCATTATATATTATGTAATATTATAAACATAGTTCAGTAAATAACTATAGGCGTTCGCACGGACAACCTACATGAACTTGTTCTAGACAGTAAAGTATCATTAATTATAAAAACATGCCATGGAGTAACGAACTGAAATAATCGCTCCCACTGACGTAATAAAATAACTGGACAATGAAGGTCATTCTATTAAAGTCCACTAAGGAAACAGCTGGCGAAGTAGAATTTATTATCACTAATATCCACATCATCATCATCATCATTACTACCTATCGCAAGCCTATAGCTGAACAAAGGCTTGCCTTATAGATACGTGGTGTACGTGGTAGCAGCGTGGCTCACGCTGCACGTTGCAGCTATATTATAGTTGTAGCACGAGTGGGTCGGCTCGACCGAGGAAGGATCATGCCCTCACAGAATATCAGCGTAAAATAGCAGCTTAATGCTACTGTGTTTCGTGTGGTGAGTGTAGAAAACCGGAACTATTTACTGGAATCGAGGTAAAGCGCAATGTAAAAGGTAAGATGGTAGATGTCTATGGGCCGCAGCATCCACTCACCATCAGGTGTGCTCGTTTGTCACCCTTATTGTATAAAAAAAACCACAACGTGTCGGGCCACGCTCAGTGTAGGGTTCCGTAGTTTCCCGTCCGTCACAATAAGTGTTCCCACTTATGAGTAATGATTTTCCTGGAAAGTCCTTATAAAGTTCTACTTTTCAGATTTTTTGATATTTTCTAAACTTATGGTTCAAAAGTTAGAGGGGGGAGACATATTGTTTTTTACTTTTGGAGCGATTATTTCCGAAATTATTGACATTTTTTTTCATATTTTCTAAACTTATGGTTCAAAAGTTAGAGGGGGGCGGGACACATTATTTTTTACTTTTGGAGCGATTATTTCCGAAATTATTGACATTATCAAAAAATGATTTTAGTAAACCCCTATTCATTTTTAAATACCTTTCCAACAATATATCACACGTTAGGGTTGAAATTAAAAAAAATCACTTCCCACTTTACATATAGGGCTACCCTAATAAAACATTTTTTCCAATTTTTATTTTACCACTTTGTCGGCGTGATTGATACACATATTGGTTCCAAATTTCAGCTTTCTAGTGCTAACGGTCACAGAGATTAAGCGAGGACGGACAGACAGACATGGCGAAACTATAAGGGTTCCTAGTTGACTACGGAACCCTAAAAAGATGGCTGATCTATTAAATACTGTTACTAAACTTCTGCCTCAAAGCTGCGAGACGTTGGTACTGTGGTCACCAATCTACCTGCCAAGCAAGACAAGAAACATGGGGGAGAGGAGAAATCCTCCCTTCCACAATGGAAGAGGCACGTGTCCAGCCGGGGACTTTTATAGGCTCATGAGAAATAAGAAATACTGCTACAGCTATACAACTATGATGACTCCGTAGCGCAGTGGCTTAGCAATGAGTGGCTGCGCTAGGGGTCGCGGGTTCGAATCCCGCACGGAACAAGTATTTGTATGGCCTATAAATAATTTTTCCGGGTCTGGATGTTTGTCCTTGTGCAATTTATATTTGTAAACTGCCCCCACGATACAGGAGGAAATCCTAGTGTAACCTAGGGGTAACGTTTTTTTAATAAAAATAAAAAAAAATACTGTAATAGTCTGTAACAAAGAGCAGTATAAAGATATACGAAAAAGAACATATTATACACCTAAATTAGGTAAGTTGTGTTCACCAAAGTGATTTCAACCATTTACCACGAATATCATGAGAACTAATCAACTGCACAGGACATGGTACAGTGCTATAGTGCTATTCAGTGTCAGCCTGCTGCGTGGCTAGGGCTTGCAATATTCGATCAATTTCACTGTTGGAATATTTCGAATAGTTCTCGACATACTATTCGAATATGACGAATTTTTCTAATGCTTTCTAATTAAGGAACAGCATGTCTTTTAACTTATATATAGCACATAATTCGTGGATGTTTTTAGCACACTGACACTTAGGTAGAGATTCAAAAGAAAAATAAGACGAACATTTTTTTTAAATACTTATTGGCATAAATCACTTATTATCAGACAAAATTATTTAAAAATATGGTTCTCTTAAATGTTAAATTTAAGAGAAAAATAATTTAATCAACTTCTGCATCTCTTTTCTTCTATGAATGAATTAAATGAAATAAACTCTTCTATTATTATTCATCCACTAAAGTTAACATGTTAAAATTACAATAAAATCGACTTCTATTAGTAAACCTAAAAATAAGGTCAATCAAATAAGGAAATAAAAGTCAGTCTAGTGTCATCATTTAAGGCGCTACCAAGGTTGTTGCATGTCATTCTACATGAGACTGTGTGAGATTGTATGTTTAAGTAAATATGATCACCACCGTAACAAGTATATGTTGACAGAATTATTATCATTAAAATCACTAATACAACCCTCTAAGTTCATATAACTTCCTTTGAATGAGTTTTTCTGGAAACAGCCATACAATGTAATTATACGACCTAAGAGGGTTGATGATTATAATTCAGTAAATACATACTCATTATTGGTCCGTGAGTTAAGAGTGTACTGTGTATTGTAAATGTAACACTCTTAACTGAGTGCGGTAGCATCGTTTCCGGGACACCTGAGATTTTGAGTGAGATTGCAAGTGTGAGTAACGATCCAAGAGTAAGTCTTATCCGACACTATTCCAAAGATATCCCAGACGTCAGTCTGAGCGAGATTAGAATGGCTCTCCAGCACCTTAAAAACGGCAGGGCCCCAAGCGAGGATGGAATTACAGCGAAGCTTCTAGGCGGGTGGAACACCGGTACTTAAAGTCCTTCAGAAGCTCTTCAATTCCGTCCTCCATGGTGGCACTACTCCGGAGGCGTGGAGCAGAAGTGCGGTAGTCTTGTTCTTTAAGAAAGGTGACAACGCTTTCTTGAAGAGCTACAGACCGATTTCCCTTCGGAGCCGCGTCTACGAGAGTCATTACGAATCGTCTCGCACGCAGACTCGACGACTTCCAGCCTCCCTAACAAGCCGGTTCCAGAAAAGGCTTCAGTACCATAGACCACATACATACCCTGCGGCAGATTGTACAGAAGACCGAAAATACAATCTGCCACTTTGCCTGGCGTATGTGGACTATGAGAAAGCCTTTGATTCCGTCGAAATTTGGGCGGTGCCAAGTTGACTGTCGGTATATCGAAGTGCTGAAGTTTTGTACAGTAGGGCTAAGATGGCTTTCCGAATACAGAACCAGAATTCGAAACCTATCCAACTGCAGAGAGGTGTAAGACAGAATGACGTTATATCCCCGAAACTCTTCACCGCTGCATTGGAAGACGTTTTCAAGCTACTGGACAGGAAAGGATTAACATCAATGGCGAGTACATAACTCACCTTCGATTTGCCGACGATATAGTCCTTATGGCAGAATCGCTGGAGGACCTAAGCACTATGCTCAATGACCTCAATGGTGTCTTCCTAAAGGATAGGTCTTAAGATGAACATGGACAAAACAAAGATCATGTTTTTTGTCTATGTCACACCTATGCCGGTAGTCGTTGGGAGCACTATGCTCGAAGTTGTTGACGAATGCGTTTACTTGGGACAAATAGTCCAACTAGGTAAGTCCAACTTCGACCGAGAGGTCAATCGACGGATTCAACTCGGCTGGGCAGCGTTCGGGAAATTCCCACACATCTTCTCGTCAGGTATACCTCAAACTCTTAAAACTAAGTTGTACAACGAGTGCGTGTTGCCGATGATGACTTACGGATCTGAGATCGGAATATTCTGGAATATTCTGGATGTTTTCGTGGAAGAGCCCTATGTAAAGGCGCTGCAATACGCGATCGGGGAAGTATTGAATTTGGCGAGACAAGCCAAGCTTCGGAGTGGAATAAAGTGAATCAGTGTGATTAATTATTAGTGTTTTAAGTTTAATTAGTGTAAAGTGAATTAAAGAGTTAATTTTGGTAATTCAATCGGCACTTTTTATTGTCACGAACCTCAAGCTCGTAACAATTGGTGTCAGAAATGGGATCAAATCATGCCGATTTTACCGAAGGAGGAATCGGAGGGTGTCCGTACCCGAAGTCAACGCCAGCAGGAGACGGACCAGAGGAGATTTGGTGGTGCAACGCCGCAGACGTCGGAGGGCCAACTGCCAGCCACGGAGCCTGCGGGCCCGTCAGTAGCTCTTACATCTGCAGCGCCTGACTTAGGTGCTCTGATGGCGATGCTACGGAGCAGCTGCAGCGCGGACGAGAGGAACAAGCCCGTCTGTTGAAAGAGCAGCAGGAGGAACAGGCTCGCCGACAGGAGGAACAGGTCCATCGGTTGGAAGAGCAGCTGCGGGACGGACAGGATGAACAGGCTCGCCGACAGGAGGAACAGGCTCGCCGACAGGAGAAACAGGTCCGTCAGTTGAAAGAGCAGCTGCAGAGCGGACAGGATGAACATGCCCGTCAGTTGGAAGAGCAAATGCTCCTCATGAAGGACCTTCACGCTACCTTCGGGAAGGAGATAAACGAGGTGAAGGATAGGGTTGCTCAGCATGATAACCGCCTATCGGAAGCTGAAACCCAAATCGCGAAAGCTGAAACCCGAATCGAGAAAGCTGAAACCCGAATCGACCAAGTGAACAATCGGGTTGACAACGTGGTGGCTGACGTGAAGAAAACGATGGATGACCTCAAACCGGGGGATGGAATTACAGCTCCCGTAGTAGCTGCAACACCTTCGCTATGTGGGTTCAAGGTGCCACCCTTCGACGGGACTTCTTCCTGGTCGGCCTACAAAATCCAGTTTGAAGCTGTTATGAAGGCGAACGGCTGGAATAAAAGTCAGGCCACGACTGCTCTCACACTAGGCCTGCGCGACCAGGCCTTAACAGTTCTGGAAGCTCTCGGTGAGGAAGTGACTTATGAGCAACTCCTTGAGGCATTGGAGTCGAGATATGGCGACGCTCACCTGGAACACGTCTTTCGTGCGCAGCTTAAAGATCACGTGCAGCGCATCAACGAAAACCTGCAGCAGTGGGCTCTAGAGGTGGAGAAGCTGGTGCGAAAAGCATACCGGTCTGTACCTGCGCTCATTGAAGGGAACCTGGTGCAGACATTCATCGACGGCATCCGCGACCTGGAAGTCAGAGCTGCTGTGAGGCTCGGGCACCACGAGACGCTTAAGGACGCCTTGGCCCATGCACTGGAGGTGGAAGCCGTGCGGCAGGATCATCGTTCCCATCGCGTCAGGGAGGTTGCAGCAGCTACAGTTCGCGACCGCAACAAAGGATACAGCCCTAGGTGCTATGGCTGTGGGGAAAAGGGACATCTTCGATCCAGCTGCCCTAAGCAAACCCTAGAAAGGGAAGGTGCACGATCTCAGGAGGGTAGTGCGGCCAACAGCACCGCCCAGCAGCAGCAGGGAAACGAGTAAAAGCCAGAACTGCGGGGTGGGTGCTGGCTGATGTTAAAAGAGCTCCAAGGATCTCGATCTCACAAACCCATGATGGGAACAGTCTAATCATCAAGGGCGAGGTCAACGGAATGCCGTGTAAACTGACCATAGACACTGGAGCCTCTCGTACGGTTGTTAGTTCCCAACTTAAAAGTCAGTTCCTTGGGGACTCCGCATACAACCGAGAACGCATTAATTTGGTAACAGCCACCGGTCAGCGTATACCCGTCCGTGGAGAGAAGGAGATGGAGTTGAAGCTAGGCAACGTGATCTACCTGCATAATGTCATCGTGGCTGATACAATGGACGACTGCATACTAGGCCTAGACTTTATGAGGAATAATTGTTGTGTGATCGACGTTAAGCAAGGTGTTTTGAAATGTGGACAGGCGGAACTTTTTATGGAAGGTGCGTTACCAGGGAACGTGTACAGCACTAAGAAGATTGTTCTTCCGCCGAGATCGGAAACGATTGTTCCGGTTAGTCTTCCCCGAAACGATGAGCAAGCTCACCGTTGTGTACTTGTGGAAAGGGTAAACAACGACCTTCCAGGGAAAGTAGCTCGAACCTTGGTCAGAACCACTGACATCTCAGGAGTACGTGTGCTGAACCTTTGTGACCGGGAACAGATTATAGAAAAAGGCACGATATGTGGTACTTGCGAGGAAGTGGATTGGTTACGGCGGTGCCAATATCTATTGAGTGAGATCCCCAGCAAAGATGCACAAACGAGAGTGACCACACTTTTGGAAGACTGTCGCAGCGTTCTCTCCCCGACCGAATTGGTCAAGGCGAAGAAGTTGTTACTCAAGTACGCCGATGTATTCTCATCAAACGATGCTGACATAGGAGAAGAATTGCCTATCCGTCAGTGGCCAAAAAGATTGCCGGTAGCACGTGAAAAGGAAGTGGAAACCATGATTGAGGGAATGGTGAAGGATGGTGTTATTGAACCTTCCTCTAGTCCATGGTGTTCACCAGTGGTGCTGGTGAAGAAGAAGGATGGCAGCATGCGGTTTTGTGTTGACTACCGCCGTCTGAACGACGTTACGAAGAAGGACAGCTATCCCTTGCCAAGAATTGATGACACGCTGGACATGCTTACAGGAGTAAAGTGGTTTAGCACGCTGGATCTAAAAAGTGGCTACTGGCAAGTTGAAATTGACCCTAAGGACAAGGAGAAAACTGCGTTCTCGACGGGAAAGGGTCTGTGGCAATTTAAAGTAATGCCGTTTGGGTTGTGCAATGCTCCAGTAACGTTTGAAAGGCTGATGGAACTTGTACTTACTGGGCTAATTGGCGATGCCTGTCTGGTCTACTTGGATGACATCATCATTGTAGGCTGGACGTTTGAGGAACACCTTCAAAACCTGGAACGCGTGCTCATGAAGATTCAGAGTGCCAACCTCAAGTCCTCAAGTCACCTTGAGTCCGAAGAAATGTTCACTATTCAAATGGCAAGTTAACTTTTTGGGGTATGTAGTGTCGGAAGAAGGTATCCGTACGGATCCAGAGAAAATCGCCGCTGTCAAGGATTGGCTGGTTCCAAAAGACAAGACGCAGGTTAGAGCATTTTCGGGTTTGTGCTCCTATTACCGGCGATTTGTGAAGGACTTTGCAGATATAGCCAAACCTCTGCACAAGCCAACAGAGGAGAAGCGACATTTCTGCTGGGATGAAAGTTGCAATATCGCATTCCAGGAGCTCGAGGACCGTCTGTGCAAAACACCTATTTTGGGATACCCTGATGCAAGCAAAGAAATTATAGTCGACACAGACGCAAGTGATATAGGACTTGGCGGTGTGTTGTCTCAACGGAATGGTGACCAAGAGGTTGTGATAGCGTACTTCAGCAAGTCGTTGTCAAAACCGGAAAGGAACTATTGTGTCACAAGACGCGAATTGCTAGCTGTGGTAAAGTCGTTGCAGCATTTTAGCAAATATCTTCTGGGACGAAAATTTCACTTACGAACTGACCATGCTGCACTAAAATGGCTATTGCAGTTTAAAAATCCAGAAGGACAAGTTGCGAGGTGGATTGAACTACTGCAGGAATACGACTTTGAGATCGAACATCGCAGCGGAAAATCTCACGGCAACGCAGATGCATTGTCAAGAAGACCTTGTCCTGAAGATTGCAACCATTGTACTAGGCAAGAGAGTAAGGAAGAGGTATCCGTGAGGATGCTCAGGACAGACCACCTCAGCAACGAGTGGAAAGACAGCTTACTACATGCACAGCAGGAAGATCCGGACATCAAGCCGATTCTGGAATGGATAAAGGCCATTGCACCCAAGCCCAAGTGGAGCGACGTCTCAGCGATGAGTTCGACCACTGAAAGCTATTGGGCCCAATGGGACAGTTTGCTGCTTCAGGATGGAGTCCTGTGCCGTAAATGGGAAAATGTTCGGGGAGACAGCTGTTATTTGCAAATGGTCGTCCCTAAAGCTAGAGTACCGGATGTTCTACAGCTGTACCATAATGATTGTTCAGGAGGCCATCTGGGAGTTAAACGAACTCTACTGAAGATCCGAGAACGGTTTTATTGGGTCCACTGTCGAAACGATGTCGAGGACTGGTGTCGCAAATGTACAAGTTGTGCGGCTGTAAAGGGACCTCAGACTCGTAGTAGAGGTACATTGAAGTTGTACAATGTTGGTGCACTATGGGAGAAAATAGCCATTGACGTGGCGGGGCCGTGGCGTGGCGGGGCGGGGGTTTCCGAAGAGTGAAAGCGGTAACAAGTATTTCATGGTTGTGATGGATTACTTCACTAAGTGGCCCGAAGTCTTCGCCATTCCAAATCAAGAAGCTTCAACAGTTGCAGATAAACTAGTTCATGAAGTCTTCTGTCGTTTTTGGAGTACCTTTAGAAATTCACAGCGATCAAGGAAGGAATTTTGTCAAATAATCCAGGAAACTTGCCGAGTTATGGGTACTCATAAAACAAGAACGACTTCTTATCACCCGCAATCTGATAGAATGGTAGAACGATTTAATCAGACATTGGAGAGGTACCTAGCAAAAGTTGTAGACAACCGGCAACAAGATTGGGACAATCACATACAACCGCTTTTGTTGTCATATCGAAGCGCTGTTCACGAAAGTACATCAGTGACACCAGCTTTCGCAAACTTTGGAAGAGAATTACGCCTGCCTGCAGATCCTGATCACCGGGATACCACCTGATGCCCCACGAAGTATAACCGATTATGCAAATGACTTGCGGAACAAAATGAATGACATTTATGAGCACGTCAGACAATCGGGCCAGCAAATGTCTGAAAAGATGAAAACCCGGTACGACCGCAAAACGAACAACAAAGGGTTCGACGAAGGTTCACTAGTGTGGTTGCACAATCCAGTCCGCAGCAAAGGGAAATCTCTTAAGCTTCAAGCTAAATGGGACGGCCCGTACTGGATTGTGAACAGGATCAACGATGTAACCTACCGGATACAGAAGGGCGCAAGAGGGACTCCTAAGATCGTTTATGTGGATCGCCTGGCGCGTTATTATGGGGCCGATAATGCTCGGGACGAGCATGTCTTAGGAGGGGGCAGTGTTGCGCGGCTATGTTGACATCTAGCACTAGCGCCATCTGGTGTCGGGTAACAGAGCGAGGAGAGCTTTCCAGAAAATACATGACTAGTCTTTCAACCATAGTGCCATGTAGTATCGAACAGAAGAATTAAGCTTTCTGGAAGCCGCACACTCGAATTTTCTGCGCTTGGTCGGTTGGCGCGCGTATTTACTCGAATATTCTGGAATGTTCTGGATGTTTTCGTGGAAGAGCCCTATATAAAGGTGCTGTAATACGCGATCCCGGAAGTATTGAATTTGGCGAGACAAGCGAAGCTTCGGAGCGGAATAAAGTGAATCAGTGTGATTAATTATTAGTGAAAAGGAACGGGTTCGGGGTACAACTGGTTCCTTAAATCCTCGAAGGACTACTAAAGGAACCAGAGTCGGGACAGAGGGAGGTCCTTTCTTCCAGCTGGTTCAGTAGCGGATTTCCTAACCTCCTATGACACCTACGTTGGGTTCGGGAACAACGTATGTGAACCCCGTAACGGAGTAACACACAAGGGCGTCGACCTCTTCCTTTTCTTCAAAATAGGTTCAGGTGGAAATTACGGGTCTTCCGAAGTCGTCCCGGTCCCGACGCCTTAATTCTTTGATATGTGCCGCAACAGCGGCACAGTGGACTATATTTCACTTTTTAAGGTTTCCTTTGGAATAAAACAGCAATTATCTTCAAACCGTTCCGTGAGAGAGTAATTACTTTCCCTATCACTTTTTTCCTTCTTGATTATACTGCTGGTGTTGAACTATCCCAAACTTTCCCGAAGTTTCTCCGAACTTCCCCGAACGAATTGCAAGTTTTTTTTTGCGACGGAACAAATATGGGCAACCCTCCGGAAAGCGGGGAGGGAGGCGGTGAATGCTCATAGCATACCACGCAGCCGGCTGCGTGGTTATTTGGAGACTTTTACCCACTAAACACCGCCTTTTAGGAATTGGCTTAACGATCTGACTAGAGATCTCTAAGCCGTATACGAACTCGACCCTCCTTGGCAGAAAGGAGGGCGCAAGAATTGCAAGAAAACTCGTTTAATGAGCTACCCCAGAACTATACGAGAAAGAGAGCCACGCCCTTTGTACGATTACACCACTTAATTACATCAATTTGTACTATCACTCTCTCACGGTTTGCTCAATATCTTTATTTGTGTAAGACATACATTTATACATTTTACTTATAAAGATAGCACAAAAAAATATCTATACTATGATATACATTGCATTTTTATATCACAAAAAACCTTTTATTTATTCAACAAAATATGCCTATTTTACAACATATGCACCTAGTTAGAATTCTTAAATATCTGACATATAAGGTTGAAACAATGTTCTTCACTTGAAAATATAAATATCTTAACTAATACAATAGTTTAATTTACATTTTTCTTATACATTTCACTATTAAAAACACTTTTAAAAATCTTATCAAAACTATCAATCCAAAGGAATTTTCACATGAAAATAACACAGAATTCACCTATTTTGCTCATACAGTCAATCTGAAATATTTTACAAGTCAATTTTACATAAATTGCTGAAATTTTCAAATATTTAAATTTTACTTGTTTTGACCTCCTAAGTTAACGTGCGGCTATGAACGCTATTTGAACAACTAATTCTCACACGACTTTCACTTGTCGGCAAAAATGGCAATTTTAGCACACACTACTATCAACCAATACTAGGTGAACAACTGATTCTACACGACTCCCAAATTGTAGGAAATTATTTCCAACTAGAATCTTATCAGTTATCATGTCTCTTATCAGATAACACAGACAAAATATTTCATGAATCAATACATTGAAAATAGACATTTTGTTTTCATACAAAACGTATCAAACTCATATTAGATAATACTTATGCAATTAATTTCCATTAATTCTATTTATTCACAAAGTGATCATTTCGACCGGGGAACAAATCCTGGTCTCTAACTTTACTTTAATATTCCTTTAGATTAACATTATTGGGAAGGTGATTTCAACCGGGAACTGAACCCGAAAACATAATTTATATCTTAGAAATTCCCTATATGAATTTATTAAGAAAATATTACTAAGAAAACGACAAACTAGTCCGTCCTGGGAATCGAACCCAAGACCTTCAAACTATTAATTCGATATTTCTTTAAGATTCAACTAAGTGTTTTCTTATTAGAATATTATTGCTCGATAATTTGTTTTTAGAAGCTGTTCGTAATCGGTTAACTAATAAATTGAAATATTCTTATAGACGCGTCGCCAACAATCTCCCCCCCGTGCATCAGCACCATCATTTGAGAGGCGTCGCGGGTACCAGGACTATTATTCTATAATAGTCCTGGTACCCGCGACGCCCCTCGATGTAGGTCTCCTCAAGATACCTGTGCTAGTAATGACGTCAACCACTTTGGTGTGACCGTCTGGTCCCGGTAGCGTCCTATTAATCTCGCCTTTCGGCCACGTATTTCGTGGCAATGAATGATCTATTATCAAGACAATATCACCTTCTTTAGGTTCCATGAACCTTCCATTATTACCCGTTCGAGGTATTAAAGTAGGCATGTACTCTTTCAGCCATCTCGTCCTAAAATGGTCTGCTAACCTCTGGGCGGATTTCCAATTGAGTTGACCCGTCAGATGTTGCTCTAAAAATAATCCAGGTGGTCGATCACCACATGAGCGTCCGAGAAGAAAATGATTGGGTGTCAAACCGTCTTCAGGACTATCCACACTGAATGTTACCAGAGATCTGGAATTCACAGTATGCTCTGCTTCTAAAAGCAACGTATGCAGAACCTCCTCTCACGGGCTCCTTTCTTTGAGCTTAGCGGTCAACACAATTTTAATCGATCTTACTAACCTTTCCCAAGCGCCACCCATGTGCGGTGCTCCCGGAGGTATAAATTTCCATTTAATATATTTTCTAAATGACTCGTTTTTCATGCCCTCATAGCACTCTTCGTATGCTTGCAATAATTCTTTATGTGCAGTTTTGAAATTCGTCCCGTTATCGCTGTATATAACGGCTGGTTTTCCTCTTCTGTCGATAAATCGCCTCAACACCATTATCATTGACGCTGGTGTCAATGAGGCTGCTAATTCCAGATGTACTGCTCTGGTGGTCAGACACGTGAATAAAACACCCCAACGTTTTTCGTGTCGCCTTCCTATAGTCACACTCATAGGTCCGAAATAATCTACGGCTGAGCATGTAAAAGGTGGTTCATGATGAGCTATTCTCTCCAGAGGAAGATTTCCTTGTGGCACGTTCTGCGGCTTTGACCTGTATGTCCTGCACCACTGACAGTGATGTGACACACTTCGTACTACGTTACGCAAGTTCAAGACATAAAATTTTTGGTTCACCTCAATCATCACCGTCTGGTGATTGGCATGTCCAAAATGATGATGAACTTCTCTAATCATCATTATAACGATTTCGTGTTTACCGTCTAATACGACAGGTTTTCTACTTTTCTCAGTCAAATTAGACTTGAAAGGTAAACGCCCATTTAAACGGAGTAAGTTATCTTCTCCTATTTCCATAGATAATTTACTTAAACGTGAACTTTTGCCTGCTTTCAAGCATTTTATTTCCGAATGGAAACACTCGTCTTGAACGAACTTCCAAAAATAATAATTCAGCTCTTTTTAAGAGCGTTATGTCCAACGCGCCATCGGGTCCTTTAACCGACTTTGCTAAAATTTCGTTGGAACATATAACCGACTTTTCGGCTGTGTTGTCGGGTCCTTTAACCGACTTTCTTAAACTCTTGAATTTTTCTACCGCTTGTAAGGTGCGTGTAGTTGCCCCAAGGAATTTCTTAAATCTTTCTCTCTTGCTTTCTTAGCGCGTTTACGCCTTTCGGCGATTTTTCTTCACCCGTTTCTAAGCTATTTATGGTGTCCACTTGTTTGGGTCATAAATCGGGACTTGTTCTGAGGAATTCAGGTCCTTGAAACCAGCGATGACTTACATCGAAGGTGGAAGGAAAACTTCTAGTGGCGTCGTCTGCCACGTTTTGTGACGTCGGAACGCGATGGGTCATTCACATGGTTTACTGTGATCTTCGATCTCAACCAATCGATGAGCAACGAATGGTTTAAAAGCGCGAGGATCTGACTTAATCCACGCTAACACTGTACGTGAGTCTGTCCAAAATATTCGTTCGGATATCTCGTACTTGCTCTCTTCACTAACTGATGCAGCCAGTCGGCTGCCCATAAGAGCTGCTTGTAATTCAAGCCTTGGAATCGAAATTGGTTTCAGCGGCGCTACTCTTGCTTTTGCGGCGATCAGCGTAATCCGCCTTTCTCTTAGCTCGTCCGTGGTGACGTAATACACCGCGGCAGCGTATGCTTTTTCACTAGCATCCGTGAAAGTGTGTAACTCTCCCTTGCCGACGCCTTCAGCAACGGGTCTAGGTACTTCTAAATGACCTAATTTCTTCACTTCTGATATCCATTTACACATACACATACACGTGTAATTCGTGTGAAACTTCTTCATCCCAAGAGATGCCTGTCCTCCATACTTGCTGGATTAGCGACTTCCCTTGAATCGTTATGGGTGATGCGAGTCCTAAAGGATCGAAGACTGACATCACAGCGCTAGTTATCTCCCTCTTCGTAGGCGGTCGTAAACCTTCCATCACCTCTTCCGGTGTTTTACGAAGACTTATGGAGAAACTTATTATATCCCGTTTGATATTCCAGATCAAACCTAAAGTGCGTTCTGTGTGCTCCTTATCTCCTAGTGAAGCACTGTCGCTCTTATATTTATTCTCCATTTTACATAAAACCTCGGGTCGTTTGCTAGCCCGTCCCCTCCGTTGGAAAGAAGCACGTTTATGTAATTCATACATATCGTTTACTATCCTTTCGGCCGTCGTCACGTCGGGAAATGCCTGATAGTCATCTATATAAAAATTGCTTTCCGTCGCGGAAGCTGCTTCTGGTTAGATATGTGCGTTATCCTGCGCATTCCTATTCTTCACATATATAGTGATGCATGGTGATGATGCCGCTCCAAATATGAGTGACGTCATTCTATACTCTTCCGGTGGCGCGTCACGATTGTGCCGCCATAAGAATCGAAGGCTGTCCCTGTCTTCTTCCCGGATTTTCACTTGCAGAAACATTTCTTTAATGTCTGCCATCACTGCCACGCTTCCTTCTCTGAATCGTAGCAGAACGCCAAATAACGACTTCAATAAGTCCGGTCCGGTTAACAATGCATCATTGAGACAACGTCCGCCCGTCCTTGCGGCGGCGTCGAAAACTATTCTTATTTTCCTTTTTTGTGGATGAGTCACTGCGAAGTGAGGAAGATACCACGTGCGTGGGGAAATAAAAATATGGTTCGCTTTTTCTGCATAACCGTTAACGATGAGATTTTGAATTTGCTTCTTATATTCTTTTTTCAACTCGCTATATTTATCGAGCTTCTTTTCAATATTAAACAGGCGACTTTCAACCTGCGCTCTATTCGACGGCATGCACTCATTATCTGTGCGCCATAACAAAGCAGTCTCGTACCTATTATTAGGTATACGACGTACCGTTTTGTTCAAAATATTTCAAGCTCGTTCTTCTGGGTCATTCGTGGGCTTTCGCGCAGACACTCCCAGAGATTCCAAACTAAAATAATCCTTGATTAACTTCTCCATGTCCTCCTCCTTCTTGGTGGAAATGTGGTTAACAATCTTGATTGGTTTGATGCCACCCGATATGTGACCATGTAAAACCCATCCAAGTTTGGTGAGCGATGCTACAGGTAGGTTCTTACCTCCTGCAATTAATTCCCGAATAACTATGAGATGCCAATTGTCCTGGCCAATTAATATGGTAGGTCAGGACCTCTCATAAATCAACTCGTCCCTAATCTAAAATGAAAACACCGTTGCAATAATTCTCCACTTACTGACTGCGGAGAAAGGTTAAGTGACTTAATTGTTTGTACACTTATCTCTTCTAAGTCTTTCGAGAAAATGCCTTTTATTGACAGGCCTGTTGGTCTAGTGGTTAGTGACCCTGACTGCTATGCCGGAGGTCGTGGGTTCGATTCCCACCCAGGACAAAAGTTTGTGTGATGAGCACGATCATTTGTTCTGTGTCTGGGTGTAATTTATCTATAATATTTATGTATTTAGAAATATATACGTATGTTTATCAGTTGTCTAGTACCCATAACACAAGCTCTGCTTAGCTTGGGACTAGATGGCGTTGTGTGATAGTTGTGGAATATTACTATTATTATTTTAACGTTTAAGCGATACGAACTGTCGTCGTTAATTCGCTTACCACCTATGGCTTCAATACGTAATTCTTCTTTGCGTCCGCTAGGCGCTAACTTCTGAGCCATCCACTTCTCTATGAGTGTCATGGTTGATCCTTCATCCAGAAGAGCTGTGGTCTTGACCTTTCCTTTAGGTCCATACAACTCGACCGGTATAATTTTTAAATATGCACATGCTAGTGCATTCACTGTACTAACAGTTGCAATTTGAGCCTCTTTACCCCCCTCCTCCCCTTGCGGCGAGGTATTTTTATTGGGGTATCGATGTAGCATTCGATGATGTGCCATTCTACATCCCTCTACATCACATTTTTTCGCTCTGCACTCTAACCTCCTATGGTTAGGTAACAAACATTGGAAACATACTTTCGCCTTTTTAACCGCTTCCCATTTTTCGCGATTATTCATATCCTTAAATTTGTAACAACTCACTCTAGAGTGTTCCTTGTTGCATATAACACACTTATGTGTTACCCGACTTACAGGCTTATCCTTTGTTATCATAACCACTTGTCGTCGGTTGCGTACACACCCCTTTGCAGTGTGTACAGTTTGCTTCCTGAATTCAGGACGTTTCCGTTTTTCAGGCGCATTTTCATTGCTTAAGGACGTTCCACATTGTTCGCTCAATGAATTCAAAAATTTGGCCATCTTCTGTAACTCTGGCTCCAAAGGATGCTGAGCTCGATATTCGAACCATTTAAATTTAATCATACTTCCAAGTTTCTCCACTATACGGCTCACTAACTCCGGTGAGTATAAATACTGTGGTTGGTTCAACGCTTGTATTACAGCAACCACGTTCGTAATGCGACTTGCAAAAGAACCTATATTTCGGCAATCTTCCGCCAATCTTGGCATACGCTTTACATTCTCGATTTCGGCTAGAATGAGCATCTCAACCCTACCGAATCTTCTTTCGAGAGCGTTCATTATTTCTTCAGGTTCACACAAAGTAAACAACAATGACTTTACCGCTTCCTTAGCGGTGCCCTTTAATGTCCTCCTAAGGCGTGCGACATTCTGCACCCCTGAAAATTGGCTTCTTGTGTCTTCAAACACCGTTTTGAAAATTATCCATTCACCCGGGTCTCCATCGAAGACCGGTAATTCCTGGAGGAAATGAAGCTGGGAAGACTTATCTTTACCCGCTATCTTTATTGCACTCACAATCGCTTCGGTCAATTCTGACATCTCACTCGCGTGTGCTTTCTGTGCATTTCCTTGGTTGCGCTCGACCTCCGCCCCTTTGCGGCGTGATCCATTACACGCTCCCTTATCAGTAATGTCGGGTTGCGCTACACTAACCGGCGCGCTCATTATGGTCTGTTGAACCCAACTCTTTACGAAAGGTTCCAACTGAGTATTCCACTCCTCATCATCCTCACTCGAGTCGATCTCCTCTTCTCGGTTGAGACGTGCCAACTCCAATTGAAACTTGGCTAAGGCAGCATCTGCCTGTGCTCGTTCGAGCTCTGAGCGTTCGAATTTAATCCGCGCCTCTAATTCGGCTTTCAGCCTCGCCGATCGCGATGACCTACTACCTCTCTGTGACCCTTTGTCACTAGTGTGCCCGATTACTGTTCTTAACGACGCCGCTTCTTCGGTCCTTTGACCTACTTTTTCGACTATCGTTTCACTCCTGCATATAACGGATTTCTGTGCGGTGCTGGTCTGCGTACCACTGGTGTCCGTCCTGTTGCTTGTCGTTGCCACGGACGTCCCTGGGTCCCACGTGCATGTGGACGTATCGGTGGCGGCTCTACTTGAAGGAGTTGCCCCACTCGAAGCAGTAGCTGTGGTCGCTCCAGATGATTCCACCCCTTTAGCCTTTCTTGAGAGCCCTGTTCTTGTCCTGCTTCCTTCGCTCCTCTCTGTCTGGTCTTGTGCCTTCTTCATCTTGCAGGAAGGTGATTGTTGGCCTACAGTCCCTAACTGTCCCTACGGTCCCTACAATCCCTTACCTATAACCCTTATGCACCCCAACCTAACCCCACTACCCCTCCCCCCCTTTATCTCCCAACCCTACAACCCTACTACCACCCTAACAGCCCTATCAGCCCTATCAATCCTGGACGGGGCCTACTTTGGTGAGCCGTCCAGTGATGGAGTCGTGCAGGAATGGAATGGAGGAAAGGTTTAGGAACTGTCCCGCCAAGGAATATGACGAAACAGTCGAGCTAGTAGTGCAAGCGCAATCTCGCTCGAGAGAACTGCTCCACCCGAAGGTGTTGTGCCAGAGCCCGACCGGTTTGGCACCGTTAGGGGGTCGGGATGTATGCTATGCTCGCCGCCCAGTCGCCGGTGACGCCTTGTCCAGGCGCTCTCCTCCGGCCGCGATGCAGTCAGGTGCCCCCACGAGCACCCTCGCCTGGCAGCAGCAGCGGTGGATGCTTCTTCTTCTTTCTTGCACCTTAAGAGATGCTTCTTCTTCTTTCTTGCACCTCCGGACAGTGAGTGTGACCTCTTGATTTGTATCCAGCAGCCCACTTCTAATCCTTTGATCCGGCCCGAAGGACCAATTGAAAAGGAACGGGTTCGGGGTACAGCTGGTTCCTTAAATCCTCGAAGGACTACTAAAGGAACCAGAGTCGGGACAGAGGGAGGTCCTTTCTTCCAGCTGGTTCAATAGCGGATTTCCTAACCTCCTATGACACCTACGTTGGGTTCGGGAACAACGTATGTGAACCCCGTAACGGACTAACATACAATTACGGGTCTTCCGAAGTCGTCCCGGTCCCAACGCCTTAATTCTTTGATATGTGCCGCAACAGCGGCACAGTGGACTGTATTTCACTTTTTAAGGTTTCCCTGGGAATAAAACAGCAATTATCTTCAAACCGTTCCGTGAGAGGGTAATTACTTTCCCTATCACTTTTTTGCTTCTTGATTATACTGCTGGTGTTGAACTATCCCGAACTTTCCCGAAGTTTCTCCGAACTTCCCCGAACGAATTGCAAGAAAACTCGTTTACTGAGCTACCCCAGAACTATACGCGAAAGAGAGCCGCGCCCTCTGTACGATTACACCACTTAATTACATCAATTTGTACTATCACTCTCTCACGGTTTGCTCAATATCTTTATTTGTGTAAGACATACATTTATACATTCTACTTATAAAGATAGCACAAAAAATATCTATACTATGATATACATTGCATTTTTATATCACAAAAAACCTTTTATTTATTCAACAAATATGCCTATTTTACAACATACGCACCAAGTTAGAATTCTTAAATATATAACATATAAGGTTGAAACAATGTTCTTCACTTGAAAATATAAATATCTTAACTAATACAATAGTTTAATTTACATTTTTCCTATACATTTCACTTTTAAAAACACTTTTAAAAATCTTACACAAAACTATCAATATTTCACTGATCCAAAGGAATTTTCACATGAAAATAACACAGAATTCACCTATTTTGCTCATACAGTCAATCTGAAATATTTTACAAGTCAATTTTACATAAATTGCTGAAATTTTCAAATATTTAAATTTTACTTGTTTTGACCTCCTAAGTTAACGTGCGGCTATGAACGCTACTTGAACAACTAATTCTCACACGACTTTCACTTGTCGGCAAAAATGGCAATTTTAGCACACACTACTATCAACCAATACTAGGTGAACAACTGATTCTACACGACTCCCAAATTGTAGGAAATTATTTCCAACTAGAATCTTATCAGTTATCATGTCTCTTATCAGATAACACAGACAAAATATTTCATGAATCAATACATTGAAAATAGACATTTTGTTTTCATACAAAACGTATCAAACTCATATAAGATAATACTTATGCAATTAATTTCCACTAATTCTATTTATTCACAAAGTGATCATTTCGACCGGGGAACAAATCCTGGTCTCTAACTTTACTTTAATATTCCTTTAGATTAAAATTATTGGGAAGGTGATTTTAACCGGGGAAATGAACCCGAAAACATAATTTATATCTTAAAAATTCCCTATATGAATTTATTAAGAAAATATTACTAAGAAAACGACAAACTAGTCCGGCCTGGGAATCGAACCCAAGACCTTCAAACTATTAATTCGATATTTCTTTAAGATTCAACTAAGTGTTTTCCTATTAGAATATTATCGCTCGATAATTTGTTTTTAGAAGATGTTCGTAATCGGTTAACTAATAAATTGAAATATTCTTATAGACGCGTCGCCAACAATTAGTGTTTTAAGTTTAATTAGTGTAAAGTGAATTAGAGTTAATTTTGGTAATTCAATCGGCAGTTTTTATTGTCACGAACCTCAAGCTCGTAACACTATTTATTATTTGTAGTATTCGAAAAATTCGAAATGTTCGAATATTACTCTACATATTATTCGAATAGTATATGGGGCGAATATTCGCATAAAACGAATATTCTAATACCGAGCCCTACGTGTGGTATCATAAGAGGCAACCCTGAAAATTGCTAGAAAAATCTTGACTTCAGATAAACGGCGATTTACCATCTCGTTAACATCAGACATAAATACTCAAATTATAAAAAATAATATGAGCGATATATTCCTTGTTATACACTAAAATTAAAATTACAATTTAGTATTTTTTTTTATAGAAGAGGGGGCAAACGAGCATGCGGCTCACCTGATGTTAAGTGACTACCGCCGCCCATGATCAACCGCAACACCAGGAGAATTGCGGGAATATATTACAAAGAAAGGATTATACACGTTACAAAATTATCCCTACCCCACAATACAACAGATAAAGACTGAAAATTACTGCTTCACCGACATTTAGTCAATACTCTACCGGGATGACGATTGACTGCATAATGGTCGATGCCATATATAACCGTGTGTAGCCCGCGATTACGTCGTGCTCGATTGCGACGTTACTGTTAGTGGTACTAGTACATTATTACTCAATCCTAACTTAATAATATAAACGTCTATCATTTATTGAGACCTACATAACTTTTTGTTGAATAAAAATACATACATATGAGATCGACTTTAAGATCTTAATAAACATATAAAATAAAATATACTTGAGCAGTAAAGCGACCTATAAGCGCTACAATGATTTCAATGTTAAAAATTCGTCGGCTTTTAATAAAACACGAGTGGAACCGCGGGTAAAAGCTAGCCGTTGCATAATTTTATCTCACCACTCGGTAAATAATACGTAGCTTCATTTTAAATGTCATTTGTATCACAAACATTTGCTGGATTGCTTAAAAAAATCTTTAAAACCACATTTCAAACTCACAGGCGTCATATAACTAGATTAAGTCTGTGCCAATTCCAGCTAGAATTCTTATTTTTATCTTGTGTCACTAAACACAAACTGATGGTCTTTAAACTGCATTCAAATCAACCTCGGATATGGGTTGATATTATATTGTTAAAATTTTGTAAAACTACTAGCAACTAGTGTTTTGCGCTGAGCCCAGGTTCATACATCAAGTCATGTTTTGGTGGTTTGGACAAGACGAAATAATGAATGAGGAAAGAGTGACAAAGCAAATTTATGCTGTAGAAATGCATGGTAGAGTCGGCAAGAGTCACCCTAGACGGAAGTGTATCAACTGAATTTGCCATTGCGATATATTAATGATTGGTCAAATAAAGGACACTTTTAACCGACGAGCATATATACGTAGATGTGAAAAAAGATAGGTGTGTTAGGCTAGCGCCAAATGGAAATCCGCAATCTCTGCCCACACCTTTAGGTAATGGTCGTAAAAGTTTATGATTGTGAATAATATTGATTGTAATATTGGTGTCGTTGTTGGAGAAATATCGATATTTTTTGCATGTCTAGAGCCCTAGACTATACTACGTAGTAGTATTATTTATTTTGTGACTATACTCTTTTGTACTCTAGCATGCTGTTGCAACTTTTATAGTAAAATTATGTGTACGAAACATGAGCATATTTTAATGGCAGTTATCTCTTCGTTTTACTCATGGAGGTTAGAGAACAAGAGAACGATCACTGTAGAAAATAATGTCCCAGAAATATGGAATAATTAATTGAGGTGCTGCAATCGCTAAGTTGTCTCAATAAAAGCGGGCTGTTGTGCGCTAGCTAGAAATGATTGTAATATCATTCAGAGAAAAAAAAAGAGAAAAAACGAAATTATTGTTATTTTTTAAGAAATATTATAAATTATGTATTTTATAATTTTAATTGTAATAAATTATTACAAACATAAATTAATAAATATTATTGATTTATGATCAAGACAAGAAAAGAATCAAATATTCAAAAGTCAAATCACACGGTTACCTTTATATTTATTTTAATTATTTAGATTGTTTTTATTTTGGTAAAGGGGTCGTTGTTCTTTTATAGAATTGTTAAAAAATCAAAACTGCATTATAACACTTGCCAATAAGATTGTATAAGTAGTAAGAAAAAAAATAACAAGAAAAGTCTATTAATAGCAATATTTCCCTTAGATGATGAAATATATGTGATGATTTCAACTTTAATTGTAATATGATATATAACCAGAATACGCATGGCAATCCGAAACAAGCTACACTTAGAAACTATATTATCAACTGTGATTGCTTACATTCAATTGGTTCAATAAAAATGTGATTTTATTTATATTATTTTTTTTAGATGTAAGTAATGGGTGAAATTATTTGGAAAGGAAAACCTGACAAATGTACCAATTGTATACAAAATGCAAAATTGACTCTTAAAAGCTTGGCGTACTCAACACAGCGGGACAGTATTTCATGCCGGCACACCACCTGCAACTTTAGTAGGCGCAGGTTCCGCAACATGGAATACTGTTCCCATCTCTGGACCGGGGCTCCCCAGTACTCCAGCTAGAGATTGGCTCGGGCACTTTGACCGCATCCAGCGGAGAGCCAAACATTTGGCTCGAATCGTCAAGAACGTACTTCTTATTAGTTTGTGGTCAACGACCGAGTCCTCTCCGATCGGCTAATATGTATATGCAAAAAGATGCAACATCTCTTAGCATTTTCTATCGCATCTACCACGGGAGTGCTCTGAGTAATTGTTCAGATTAACTCCAGCCGCCAAATTTCACAAATCGGTGCATCTGCTTGGGATCCTATAATTAACAAAATTAAACCCAAAACCAAGCATACCACTGCAAGATTTCAAGATACTGTAAGCTCGTTTTGCGTAAATCAGACCAAAAATTAATATTCAAAACTGAAGGTAGCCGGGCTAACAATGACATTGGGACGTCAAACATCTCAGTCCCCCTCCCCCGTGACCATGGGTGCTGTAAAGCTCCCGAAACGTCGGGAATTAAAAGTAATTAATTAAACGCGATAGAATCCGTAAATTTAGTTTTATTTAATCCGATTAATGTTAAAAAGCCCAATATTTTTACCTTTTTTAAAACTTACATTAAAAATAAGCATCCAGACGCGGACTACTTTTTTACAGCATAGAAACACGTCTTCATTGTGGGAACGAAGCCTTGGTCCTGCAATAACTAGTATATATACTATGTGCTTGTTTACCTTATGTTTTTATACATATTTTTGTACCTAATAATTGTAGTGATACAATTACAAATTGATGTATATAAAATACATTGATTTCTTCTCCTCATTGGCATTTTTACTCAATCGCACGGAAAAACTTTTATTTCTTATTCAATATAGAGAGCTAACAATTATTATATAAAAATATCGATAAGTAATATGTCGATAAACCCAATATCGATGAAATTATTCGAGGATAGACATTTACAGCACTATTATAATTGGCCTATGTTGTCAGCATTGGTTGTTCCGTGAAGGTTAGAAAACAAGAGAACGATCGCCGTAGAAAATAGTGTCCCAGAAATATGGACATCGTAAGTGAGGCGCTGCGATCGCTAAGTTCGGCCAATAAAAGTCATTTTCAGTCTATTTTTCCGATCATATGCTAAACCACTTGCATATCCACGCACAATAAAATATTTCTCCATTTTTTTAATGTTTCTATTTATAAAAAATTACAAAATTGAACATGAAAATTTTCGCACCAATGCCGCGGAGAAAATTTATACATTATTCAAGTAACTTCATCTACTTGTACTCATAAACAGCTAACTTCCCAGTCACTACTCACCGACGTCAGTGCCGCTATAAATTCTACAATTTTCAAGGACAGGCGGGTTATGTTTTATGTACGTAGTGATCGTTCTCCTGTTCTCTAACCTTCATGGTTTGTTCAAAATAAAATGTCATGTCATGATGTTGTTCATAGCATTGAGCATGGAGGTTAGAGAACAGGAGAACGATCGCTGTAGAAAATAGTGTCCCAGAAATATGGACAAAATAAGTAAGACGCTGCGATCGCTAAGTTGTCTCAATAAAAGCGAGCTGTTTGAAATAATTGTAATATCATTCAAAGAAAAAAATAACGTAATTATTATTAATTTTTATTTGGGGTATCTATATAGTTTTAATTTTCATTATTATTAGTGTTATTTATTAATAAATAAATTATAAATTATGGTTTTTATAATTTTAATTATTACAAATTATTAAAAATATAAATTATTAATTATTATTGATTTTTTTAAATAAAATGAACCATTTTATAATGTTTATTTTTGTCAATAATTAAATACTTCGCAGATACTGGGTACTTACCGACGGCAGCGCGGCTATAAATTCTACAAATTTTCAGGGACAGGCGGGCAATGCTTTAGTACGTAGCGATCGTTCTCCTGTTCTCTAACCTCCATGGCATGGAGTATAGTAGAGGTACTATTATATACATTGAGTATAGTACCTCTACACTCCATTTGCGTGACCAATTTTGATTTGTCATTGTTGCGTTGGCTAGAGATGTATATTTTACTAACAAGGACTATCGAAAAATGATTGTTAAAGAAGCAGTAAAAATATTTATAAAAATATTTAAGTACACAAAACTGAATAACTTTCGTGCCTAGACTATTCATTTAAAAATTAACTGAACTTTCCCATGGTAGTTCGAAAATAAAGTATTCAAATAACATATTTCCGGGAATAAGCTGCACCTACCTGCCTTTTCCATCATCCATAATCCATTACAGTCAATGAAAATCCACTGCTGAACATAGGTCTCCCCATAGATTACTTCACAGGGGGAATTCCGCCATAGTTAACACGCTAGCGAGCGGGTTGTCAACCCCAGTTTTTTTATTATTTTGAGTAGTTGTTAGAAAGATGCTGCTGGTGCTGTCATCACCTGTTTCAATTTCCCTCTGTCGCCTCTTGCGATCCTCATGGGACTATATGGGGTAGTGGATATTCTTTCACCGCCACCTGCCTTTTGTTGCATTTTAATTCAAAATGTACCAACTTTTGTACAAAAAAGAAGAGGTGGAAATTTTCCCCTAGAATCAGATCTGAAAGTTGTTTTTTCGAGCATGGACAGTTTTCCCGGAATTAAGTTTTCAACATAATGTTAATGTTAATCAAATATATAAAATAAAAATGGCTATGCACTTAATATCTACCTATTTATATTTTATAACATGTTTGGTTGGTGAAATAAAAAACAGGTACACGGAGCACATAATGGTTGCTTTATTTTTCATATAAATATTATTTTGAATAACTACAAAATAGAATTAGAAACAGAAAAAAAAACAAAAACGTTAAATAATGAATAAATACACAGAATAAAAAAAACGTTTTAACAGAATTACAATAAAAAGCATGTAATAATTAAGTACATTATAGAAGTTTATTTTAACATCCGACTTTAATATGAAAGTAAACTTAATAATATAAGTACGGAAACTTGTAGGCGTCATTTAAATTGTATTGTTCTGTTTAAATGCCAATAAGTAACTGTAATTAATTTGTTTAAAGTTATCATTTTGATACATTGAAGTAATATGTAGTTACGTACTAGAACAACTATCTCAAACAAAAAATGTGCGCTACTCTGTGTTCGCGCGGTTGGTTTTTTTATCATATAATAAGCATAGGTAGAATGATCCGTAGATAGATTATATCGAGTACATTTTTTTTAATTTTGTCATTTATTTGTACATTATATTTGCTTATTTAATATAATATGATTACAATTAATTTTAATGATATTTTTATCTGAATATTTTAAAAGGTAACTATGTCAAATATAAAAAAAAACATACTAAATATATGTTTAACAAAACTTATTAACATAATATTTAAATTACAAACATATTTATTTAAATTAGAATAAGAGTCGTTCATAAACGCTGGGCACGCGAGAGTTAAGACACGGAGTATTATGTACTATTTGTCTGCTTTATTTTTCATATAAGTATTAGTTATTTTTATTTATTTATTTTTCATATAACTTATTGACCTTTAAATAGAACAATCTTATTTAATTGGTTCCTACAAGTTTCCTTACCTAAATTATTAAGTTTACATTCAAATTTAAGCCGACTAACTCATTGAATGAATGCATGCATGCAAATGAGGGAGGGCAGGAGGTACTCCTCAATCCAGGTAAGACACATCATTGTAATTGGTTAGCGGAAGGTTGCAAAGTAATAAATTATTTATTATAATGGATTTACGCAAAGTAACGCCTGATTCTATCAATTATCTTAAAAAGGCTAGCACGGCCGAACAGGCAAGACTCTATGTTAAATTAACAAAACTACATCGTATTGCTGCTCAAAATGTTTGGTATAATCAGCAGTGCAAACAACTTCATGTTATTCCCAATTATATCCAAATACGTTCTGGCACTCATAGACGAGCGGCCAGTGTTGCCATTTCCAAAGCTCAGAATATTTGGCTTAATGAGGAGTGTCGTCGTTGGTGTTCCAATAGAGATAACATAAAACCCACCTTAAGGTATTATATTCTGAACTTTCATACAAATTACATAATATTGAATTTGATATTTTTGATGGGAAAGCCAGAGAACTTGCTTCAATGGCTGTTTACGAGAAATATCAAATTCAGTCCCATAAGTTAAAACGACTTGTATCTTCTTCATCCCGTAAACGTAATAACGACATACATACTGAATATCACCAATTTTATCCCCGCGTCAAAAATCTTTCCGATGTCCAGTTTCCAACGGATGACTTGTCCCTTTTACACAAAGGTCTAAAGTATAATTTAATACCTTCGGTCTCCCAAAGATCGTTAGAGACTGTGGCCGTTGACGCGGAGGTGGCTGTTGTGATCGGGAGGAAAGATAACATCGTTGAAAGTTTGTTAGTTAAAGAAATTCAGGATGTACCTGCATCTTCCTATTGCAATCCTGAGTTCCCCATTTTTATGTCACTAAAGCAGAGAATAAAAGACAATAACCTTATTGTTACTAAAGCTGACAAGGGAAATACCGTTATCATTATGGAGAGTAGTGGGTACAGCCAGAAGGTTAACGATGTTATCCAAGGTGACGACTTTGAGCTGTTGGAGTCTGACCCAACCAAAAAGTTTACTTCAGATATTAAAGTATGTATACAAAAGTCGTCATATGTTTTTCCCGATCACAACTTATCTTGGAGCAATCTTGTTCCAATGAATCCTCAAGCACCCACTTTATATGGATTGCCTAAAATACACAAAGAAAATGTTCCTATTCGTCCAGTTGTCTCATATGTAGGTGCACCAGCTTATTTCCTTGCCAAAAAAATTAAACTTCCTCCTTGGGGAGAAATCTGGTTTCAACCCAATTTACAGCCTTAAATATAGTTTAGATCTCATTTCCAAAATTAAAGATATTCGTATTCCACCTAAATCTATGTTGTTATCTTTAGACGTTGATAGTCTTTTCACAAATGTCCCATCCCCTGACTGTTTGCGTATACTCTCAGATCTCTTTGAAAAACGTCGTCTTCATCCCGGGGAAACAAATGATCATTTTAACTTTACCTCTCTCTGTATGAAACAAAATTATTTCTGGTTTAATAACCGATTCTATCTACAAAAAGAAGTATAATTTCGAAAAAAAAAATCATATAATTGTTAACCAAAATATTTTATACTATTATCGATATGTAAACGACATAATTATTTGCTGGACTGGCACAAGGAGACAATTGGATGTTTTCCTTAATAAAATAAAAAGAGTCCACGAAAAAATTAAATTTAAGCTTGAATTGGAACAAGATTGCTCCCTTAATTTCATTAACTTAATAATAACAAGAAAAGAGTCGTTGCATGTCTTTCAAATTTATCGAAAGCCAACTCATACCGACACGGTCATCCTCGCGTCATCGTGTCATCCATGGCAACATAAATTAGCCGCTTTTTATTGTTACATCAACCGTCTGTTCACTGTTCCATTCAGTAAAGAAAATTATTTAAAAGAACTTAATACAATTTATCAAATTGCAGTCTCTAACGTTTTTTCAAAAAATCTCATTAATAATCTTATTAAAAAGAAACAAAAGCATGTTGTTCGCAATTCTTTGTACGCGGTTCGATCTCAAAGTGTCCGGCGATATGTGTTGCCCATAATTGCCTCGGGCGCAAAAAAAAAATTCGTTGCTCATTTAGCGGTCAGTCGCCGTAGAGTCTACATTACCTGAAGATGCCTCGTGTAGAGGCGACAAACGTATCGTATTGTCGTCGATGGTGTGTCTTGCCTGGAATAGTGGTGTTGGAAGTAGTGGTGCCGGGAGTAGTGGTGACGGAGTTAGTGCATGCAATTGAGGGAGGACGGGAGGTGCTCTTTAATCCAGGTAAGACACATCATTGTAATGATTTCTTATATTTACGTGAACACTGTACATTGATTAAAACTACTTTTACGGATTTTTTCGCGTTTTATTTATTTTATTTTTAATACCCGATGTTTCGGGTGCTTTCCAGCACCCATGGTCACGGGGGACTGAGGTGACTGACGTCCCGATGTCAAAGTTAACCCGGAGTACCTTCAGCTTTTTTAATTATTGTCTTTGGTCCGATCTACGCAGAATGAACTAACTGTGGTTTGAAGTCTTGCAGTGGTATACTTGGGTTTAGTTTTAATTTTATTAATTATAGGATCACAAGCAGGTGGTAATACCAAGCCTCCTTCTCTATTGAAATTAGGATGTTTTTTAATTTCAATAGCCTCACGTATCATCCTTGGTAGGAATCGGTGTTTGCTTGCTTGCTTGCTTGCTTGCTTAGCAAGTAGATGGTGTTGCTATGGGCTCACCTGTATCTCCCATTGTCGCCAATATATTCATGGAAGACTTCGAGGAGAAAGCCCTCCTTACTGCACCTGTCACCCCAAGGTTCTACAAGCGGTACGTAGGCGATACTATTACAATTTTACCATCAGACAAAGTAACTGCATTTTTAGAACATCTTAATTCCATAAACTCTAAAATTCAATTTACTATGGAGTTAGAGGCAAATAATTCCTTAGCTTTCCTAGATGTGCTAGTCATCCGAAATCCAAGCAACACCATAGGTCATACTGTGTATAGAAAAAAGACCCATACAAACCGATACTTAAATGGTGAATCTCACCACCATCCTTCACAGTTCAAAGAGATCAATTAGAACCCGCGTAAAAGAACACATAGCTGACGTGAAGCATCAACGTTCCGGGAAGTTTCCAGTTTGCGATCATATCCTAGATGGCCCCAACCATTACATCAGATTTGATAGACCACAAATGATCGCGAAAGAACACCGATTCCTACCAAGGATGATACGTGAGGCTATTGAAATTAAAAAAACATCCTAATTTCAATAGAGAAGGAGGCTTGGTATTACCACCTGCTTGGGATCCTATAATTAATAAAATTAAAACTAAACCCAAGCATACCACTGCAAGACTTCAAACCACAGTTAGTTCATTCTGCGTAGATCGGACCAAAGACAATAATTAAAAAGCTGAAGGTACTCCGGGTTAACTTTGACATCGGGACGTCAGTCACCTCAGTCCCCCGTGACCATGGGTGCTAGAAAGCACCCAAAACGTCGGGTTTTAAAAATAAAATAAATAAAACGCGAAAAAATCCGTAAAAGTAGTTTTAATCACATCATTGTAATTGGTTAGCGGAAGGTTGCAAAGTAATAAATTATTTATTACAACATAATGATATTTTTTAGGTTATCGATGCATTTAGGAATCCTTAATTATTCAAAATTTTAAACTTTTAATAGGAGATCAAATATTTAATTGATATTGATTTCGCAGGTTCGCATTGTTCACAAGTTCTTATTAATCGATTATTGGTTCATTGACATCGATGTTTGACATGTGGCAGCATCACAGACTAATAAGAGTACTACGTACAGACGACAATCTTCCATAGTAAAAAATTGGTCTATAGCAAGCCTCAAAAATTGAAAGTGACATTTAGGTTTTTAAATTTATCTAAGGCAAAGGTATTTATTTGTTTCAGCCTAGTAGCCGGTGGCTGAAAATAATCCTCCCAAAACTTCGAAAATTTATCATTATTGGTTTAAACTTATGTACGTGTTCACAATGTGACCACGTACATAAATTTAAACCATTATTAACGTTTATTTAGATATAAAGAAATAAAATACAGAAATATTTATTGTCTTTTATTTTAACATTTCAGTGTAAGTGCAAGCATATTCTTTCCTTCTAGGTGCAAAACATCAATTTCTTTTAACTATTGCCACAGCCATTGAAACCTCTATAATTACAATATAATTTTTTTATAGAAGGAACTGATGGTTCTTTGCACACAGGTCACATATTCAATTCAATTGATGTAACAACTTTTCTCAAATTTTTCTCCATGTAGTATTTATGGTTTGTGCTTGTTGCTCCCCCATTCACCAAATATGCAGCAATATTCAAAGCTATTTAATAGCTGAGTGATCCTAGGCAGTGTAAAAACCTGCAACAAAAATAAAATTTATTTAAAAAAGTAACATTGTGTGAGTATTGCAAAGGTCCTTTTTTGATACAATCAGTCACTAAGGGTTAATTTTTCAATGGTCACATATAAGTTATTCATAAAATAAAATCCAACATAAAAATGAGAATTACAATTGAATTAATAAAATAGTTCAATTGTTTGAATTCACATCAGCGTGTAAACAATCTACTATTGTACTTGGCAGATTAGCATTCACATTCTACTTTTTCGGTCGCCAGTTTAGATATGGCTATATTTTTTAGATATTCTACAATCTGTCTACAATCCGTAAGATTTCCACTAGTAAACACAGGATAATATAGATAAGTGTATTTTGATGGCTACTTTAATTTGCTTGTTTGTATAATAAGAAAAAGATGTGACAAAAGTATAAATGAATATTTTCCTATATTGATATTCATTGTGTCAATCCTCCTTTTTTCTAGAAGTAGATGGCATGGGCATTTGTGCATGTATCAAAATATATATTATTATCATGAATACTGAAAATAGATTAAATATAAATACTCTTTCCTCAGTTACCATCAGATTTGCATGAATTAGATATGGGGTAATATTCTATTTTGACTAAAAAAAATCTCACTTCTTGTAGATTCATAATGTGTGCCTAAATGATCATGCATTTGGAAGAGAATTGTCAGGAGTTTAGTCAAGTCAATCACACACCATTTAGTGTTACTGCTACTAGTTATGTTAAGTGCAATAAAACAATTTATTAAAAGTTAAAATGCCATCTTATGTCTTTAGACATTGTAAAAATTATTATGGAAGTGTAAGGTTAAAATGTATCATTTAATATAACTACTTTTAAAGATCAATATAGCTCGAAGAACCGACAACCAATGGAGAAAAAATGTTCTCAAGTGGCAGCCTTGTAAGATATACAGGAAGTCGATAGATACTGGTGGTTTAGGACTGTGCTTTGTGGTATTCCTTGGAGGTAGCCAATGTTCAGCTATGGACTTATAAATGTCTGTCATGATGATGATAAAGCAAGTTTTGTTAACATTAAAATAAAAGGAAACAAAACCACTAAAAGCAAAACAATTTTTTATAAAACTTATACAGATATTATCCCATTTAAATTTCTTATATTTTCCGAAAACTTCCGATATTTTCAGTGCTATGCAGCACCCATAACACCTATGACCATTATAACAGTTTTATTCAACATGTATTTGTATCTAGTTTGTAAAGGTATATATAGCAAGTATAAGGTATATATGTGAATCTAGTTTGTTTTTAATATGTTCAGTGTGTGTTTTCCAGTAGATGTGCATGTCTTTAATTATACTAAGTAATTTGAATGTATACACGGTTTCTATTTATATGTTGTTGTATCTTGTGTCAATATTTATGGGGGTGTTTTTGTATGTTCTACATTGGATGGGTTTTGTTTTGTTATAGTTTATTTCTAAGTAATGGTCTTTGAGCCACTGATTTACTGTGTAGTTTCCCGAAGTACTGGTGTTGGGTTTTTGTTTTGTCATAAGTAATCTATATTGATATATCATCAGCAAATAAGATTGGCAATGTTTGTTCCCTATTTAGGACTTTTGGCAAGTGGTTGATGTATCACAAATAGCACACAACCCAACATGCTGCCTGGTGGGATTTAACATTTTATGCTCCTTTTTCGGATCACACTAATTTGAACTATTTGCAATTTATTTTCCCATACGATTTAAACCATGTGTAAGCTGAGCCACAAATAGCAGAACCATGTAGATTATGTAAAATATCACACAGTACTATTTCATATGCTTTTGTTATGTCAAGTAATACTCTTACTCTCCTAATACTCTCCCTAAGTGGCAATCAATGGGGGATGCCTACAGTCAACAGCAGACTTTCATAGGATGTATATTTAGAGGAATAATGAATTAAGAAAAAATAAATAGAAAAATTACTGACCGGTCATGATCTCAGCTTCTGTAAACAACGTGAGATATGCATCCTGGTAGGGCAGTTACTTTAATCTTAGATCCTGGTGAATAACAGATTTATTCGGGATAACAAATCGTAGCTCAATGTATCGGTAGCACTCATCATCATCATCAGCTTGCGGCAGTCCACTGCTGGAAATAGGCCTCTCACAAGGCGCGCCACTTAGCCTGATCTTCGGCCACACGCATTCAGTTGCCATCAGCCACCATGCGCTCGTCGCTCGTCGTCGTCGCTCCATCTGGTCAGAGGCGTCCCACACTACGTTTGGCTAGACGCGGTCTCCACTCCATAACAAATATATAATAAAAAGTAACACACATGCAACTTATTATTATATAAGATCTTGTACATAACCCTTGAATTTTTTACATATTTAACTTTATGTCGTCGTATAATGGCCGTGGCGCTTGCCGCGTCACGTGGTGGGATCACGCCAGGTAATGTCCTAACAAAAATAATGGTTCGTATAGAATGACATTGCAAGAATTGAATCTGACGTTCCGCGCCTCTCTTTAGCCTACTTCACCCCCGCAAACTCAAAGCGCGCCATTTTGTAATGTCAATGTCACTCACCCGTCATTGCTTATTTCGTGTTGATAAAAGTGCTTGCTTCGATCATCTTTAAATCCACAAATAAAGCAATATCAGGGTGAAATTTCGGAAAATGTTTCGAAAGTGTTGTGTTTCAGAGTGCAATAGTTTACGACAGGACGTTAGATTGCATCAGTTACCGGCAAATAAAGACATTAGAAACAGGTGGTTACAGTGCATAGGTTATAGTAACCTCGTTGGCAAAAGTAGTGAAATCACTAAGAATATGTATGTTTGCCATAAACATTTTGAGCAAAAGTTTATTAACCCGAAGACGAATCGTCTCAAGTGTGACGCCTATCCAAGTTTATTTACTGACTTGGAAATTTCTTCAGGAAACCCGTCAATAGATTTCAAAGAAACAGGTTAGTCTTCAAAACCGGAATAAATATACCTACAGCTGACCAACCTTTTTAATTGTTTATTTTCTTTTTTTTAGATTCCAAGACGATGACTATTGATCATAAATATGCAAAGAAGCGCCATATTGATCATTCCTATTCACAACTTGCAGAAAGCGCATCTAATAAAGTGGCGCGCCTCACAGTCAGTATGTTCCAAATATTCATTTTCGTTTCTCGATTGCCAGTTACACAAAGATATAGTTCTTGAAAAATTTTTGAAAATATCAATTAAACTCTGCATTTTTAATTGGTGCACTGTAATCAATAAATTATTAAAAGGGACCGATGTAATGAGGGCCGAAAAATTTAATTTACTGCCAATGCAAAAAAAAGCTCTAAATAAGTACAAGAAAAAATTGAAAAATAAAAACTTAAATAAATAATTATGTAGACAAACGCTGTTTTATTTATTATACCTGCAATACATTTTAAAATATTAAATTAATTGGAAATACTTCGCTACGCTGCTGTAATAATATTTGGCTGTATGGTTTTCGTTCCATTACCTAATGCTACTAGCATTTACAAGTATAAAAAAGTCATATTCAATTCTTGCATACGGTTCAAAGACAATGTACGTGACATGGCGGTCTGAAACGTTAGTTTCTCTATCTAGTCTGTGGGTGGGATGTGGACAGAAATGTCAAAACAAACGTCAATCTAAATCCGTAGCTACATATAGGGTGCGTTTGGCAGAAAAAAGCGCTAGCAAGCGCTTGCAAGCAAAATGGCGATCGTAAGCGGTAAGCGCTGTCAAATCGTAAGTAGCTATTTTCCTCCAGGACACGATGTTAGTTTTAACCGGGGAATCTAACCTAATTTAAACATATGTTTGTAAAGTATTCATATTAAAAACTTACCAATCATGATTTTTTAATAGCATGTATATGTTTATTCATGTCATTATATTACTTAAAACTAATATTGCACAAAACAACTGATAAACTCTACTTCAAAACAAACAAATTAAATAAGCAAAATGGCGGATTGTGTCAGCGCTACTGAAGTAGCAATCGTGTCCTGGCCGAAAACTATTTTAGCGCTTATAAGCGCTTGCTAGCGTTTTTTTCTGCCAAACGCACCCATTTATACATTTGTAGCCAATAGCTGTCAACATCGATTTTTGAGGGCCATAGACATAAGGCTAGGAATATTTGTATAGAGATTACCACCCGTGGGCAGCATCGATGTTACAATGTTTAAGGTGTGGTAACATTTTAATTCTAACATCGATGATTGTCGATGATCATCGAACATCCTAGGTTTCTCTGTCTACGGAACATCCCTACCTCTTATTACGCCCGTAGACAGCTCTGTCGTCTACGATTACGCCCCTTCAAAAATCTGTCAAAAAGTCAAAAGTGCATTTTGTGGTTTTTATGCTAATTGTCGGGGATTTCTAATTTATTTATAACTACATTATAATAAACATAAAGTTAAGCGCTGTTAAATTTTACAAAATATCAACAACATTCCTGTAAAAGAAGTACTTATACATTTTAAATAACTTTGTTCAAACTATTGATTTTAAGAGATCAACTTTTAATAATATTCTTTTATTTATCCTTGTTATTAGATTTTTAAGCTATTAAATAATCAAAATGACTGATTCCAAGTATTTCACCACCACTAAGAAGGGTGAAATTTTCGAACTTAAGTCAGAACTGAATAGCGACAAAAAAGAAAAGAAGAAGGAAGCAGTAAAAAAGGTAACACGAAATTAATACTTCCGTTTATTTTTATTACTTTCACGTTTTAATCTTATCCCTAGATTTTAACTACGAATCTATTATATTCAATAAATTATATCTTCGTTTTATATCTAAGAACTTGATACATACACAACTTGACAAGAATGACTTACTAAAGCAAGATGATACAGATGGAATGTTGATGATGTATTGGAATGAATAATTGTATGAACATCATCATTCTAAATATTGTCACATACTGCTATCTAGCCCTTGCTTTTTGTTTGATTTCATTAGGTCATATTGCCAATATGGTAAGTGTATTTCGGTAATTTGCACCAATTATACATGTACTATATTTTTATAAAACCTACATCTATCCTTAATTAAGAATCAAAATGTAGATTTATTGTCACAAAATGATTTAGATGGAATGCAGTTTAAAGAATAAGAGAGAAAATATTAATTTCAGGATGTAAGGTGATCCATTTTAGTCATCAGGGTGACAATTTATCTGTGATGTAACCTGATTTTTTTAAAGGTGGTTACATATTTCCAGTGGCTTTAGTGCTGTATTCAGAAGTAAAAAACACATTTGCATTCTTTTTCTCCAAACTGACTTGTGTTATAAATATATACTTCAAATTTCAAATTTCTTAGTCAGTCAGTATTGTAAAAAATATAATATAATACAAATATAAAGTAGTTAAAGTAACATATTTCACAAATAATACCCATAACTTATAGTTCTGGAACAACTGGAATATTTCTTCCAATGTTACATAATACTCTGGAGTCTATAGGAAAATATTATGTGAGAATCCAACCTGACATCCCCTCCAAACCATGGGTATATCTAGTTTTGGATTAGGACATACTTATTCACCTGTATTTTTTGGAAAAACTTAAGATTAGAGATAGATCAATTTGTGATTGCAGATTGGACAAAGGTACAACTGATCATAATTTTTTAACTGCCCTAACCTCTCATACTCATTATGTAATTTTCTTCTGTGTAAAATACCTCAACTCTTATCTAAAATAACCATGAGGGTATTTGTATTGCACACAGTGCATCAGTAAGGCTATTTATATATATATATATAGAAGACTTGTTGGCATTATTGCTGAGAAGTTGTCCTAACTGATCAAAAAAAAAATCAATACATTATCTAAGCTGACTTTTGATGACTTTAAAGCAGATTTTCTAAGAGTATTTTGGGGTGAAGAAAAAAAAATTAAAGTAAAGAGATTTCTTGTCCCAAATAAATGAAATAGATATGAGCCCACTATGGTCAGTTACTTTCTTCGTGTTATTGAAAAGGTACAAATATTATCTTATGGTTTACCAAAAGAAGTGTCCAATTTCTAAAAAATATCACACTATAAATATCATGGAGGCATTTGCCTTTTACTGTAATTCAACTAAGCTGCTAGCCATATCAATAAGTTAATATAGAGAGATAGTTAGACTATATATTAAGTCTTTCTTCTGTATAAGGGCCATTGATTCTGAGAAAGTTATGTAACAATTAGACCACTATTAATATAGTTAAATTCTTAATAAAATAAGGAATTACAGAAATATATAATTATGTAACAATAAATATTTTTGATTTTAACCATATACTATTAATCTAATCTATTAATTGCAATATAATTGCACTACCCGTAATCCATTCTTGGTGAGGCAAGGAAATATGTGACTATAATTTTAGATTCTTTTTTCTTCTGTAAGTTTGACAAAGTGAAAATTCATAAAATATGTGTGCAAGTGCAGTATACGGCAATGGCTTTGAATTTTGTTTATAGCAAAAGTTAGGGGGAAAGAAATTATGTGTAAAACAATGAGTAAAATAATTTTAAAAATAATTTTATTCTTCTAGATGATTTGAAAGGGAATACTTTGTTAAGTCTTTTATCACTATTTCAAAAAATTTGAGGATGTAATGTTTTGTATATGTAAGTAGATGAGAGGTTAAAGAAATATGATGCAGAAACAAAAACTTTTTTATTCAATGTAGATTATAAACAATACTTATTGAAAGTCAATTTTTTCATTTACCACTGGTTTGCAAAAAAAACCTCTGTCCTGGGAAGAACCAGCAAGAAACCCAGCGGAAATATTTTTTTTCTTCAAATAATAGTTTACAATCATGTTTACACTTAGCAACACAAGACAAATTAGAAATAGCTTGGTAGCGATCACCCTTCCCAGGGGTTATTATCATCCATAAATTCCTTAATATTACACCCTTTTTTAACCCTTTTTAAACATTACATTAACTTAGTTTAATAAATTTTTTGAACTTTGCATATGACAAATTTTGTATATTTTCTGGGATTTTGTTGTAAAAGTGTATACATCGCCCCAAGAATGAATTACTGACTTGGTGGAGTTGAGTAACTGGTAGTACTAGCTTGTGTTTGTTTCTAGTATTTACAGATGAATATCACTTATTTTTGCAAAACTATGTTTATTTTTGTGTACGTGCATTACATTTTCATAAATGTATTGAGAGGCCAGAGTTAATATATTAATTTCCTTAAATTTTTGTCTCAGTGACTCTTTTGGTTTTAAATTATATATTGCTCTAATGGCCCTCTTCTGTAATGATGATATATTTTGTGGATGAGCCAACAAATTATATAATATTGCTTAACAACAATTTGTTTTTCAGGTTATAGCATCAATGACTGTAGGAAAAGATGTGTCAGCTCTTTTCCCGGATGTTGTTAACTGTATGCAAACTGATAATTTAGAGCTCAAAAAACTGGTGTACTTATACCTGATGAATTATGCTAAGTCACAACCCGATATGGCCATCATGGCTGTCAATACATTTGTCAAGGTATGTGCAAATGAAACTATAAATGTGTTTTTATAAAAACAAATGTGTTTAGTGACATTGTTATCTTATTAGATCTTACTTCAGTTTAAAAAGGATTGATTGTTATAAATTGCTTTTATTGTTAGTTTGCCTTTTTGCAATTATAAATACAAGAAATACAAATTCTTTGCTGTTAATTTACATTTGCTCTACAAAATTACCTAATTTTTGGGGAATCAATGTTTTTGTTTAAACAATTAAAAATATATTTAAAAAATTTAAGATAAAGCCCTAACATTTTCTGAATTTTAAGCGTGGAAATTTTAAAAGTATCATATGATAATATATTTAAGTAATAATACTTTCTACCTAAGAGTAGTGTAGATATCAGTGTGTGTGTGACTTGTCTTTTTTATCGTTTTAATGTCTACTGTACCATAATATGATGGCTGGAAGGATCTACCAACATACCAGCTTGTTAAGGTAATTGAAATGATCCAAAAACAATAAGTCATCTGTCTGTAGATTTACACATTTTATAAATTAATTTAGTAATCACTTGTAAAAAATCATATTTACTTTCAGCGCATTTGGATACCACATAGTTCTAAGAGGTATTGTCCACCCTGCATGGCTAGTTAATCCAAATTTGCATGGTACATCATCCAATGAGGCAATATAATCCCATCACTAGCACACAGATGTGTAAATCTACATTTGAACTTAAAATCTATAATCCTTACCAATTAAAGTTAAATTAAAAGCATTGATACAGATATGAATTCCATGCTTCATTATATCTCTTAAGATTATAAGCACATGAGCTACTTTATTCATAGGCTATTGGGTACAAAATTCGCTATTCCTATGTATATTATATAGTATTACACATAATTTTGTAAAAATAAATTTGGAATCTACAAATTTTACTTTATTCATCAAACAGGAGTTTTATAATTACTAATGATCGCCTAGTGGTCGAAATTTGACCGCAAGTCATTAAATTTTTAAGTTTGTGTATTAAACAAGCTGTATTTCACTTTCAATTGCACAGAGTAAAGAGACACACAGCAAAGAGCTTGACTGCAATAATCTAATAAAATCTAGACATCTTTGCATATTCTTGCTTTCAGTAAACACCATCACAGTGAAGTGGCAGCATCAGAGAATCCACTGTTCCATATTATCTTATGTGGATCGTAAGTGATGACAGAGGGGAAATTTTTTTTTTTACACAACTCCATCTAGTCCCAAGCTAAGCAGAGCTTGTGTTATGTGTACTAGACAACTGATGAAACATACTTATATATTTCTAAATACATAAATACTATAGATAAATTACACCCAGACACAGAACAAATGATCGTGCTCATCACACAAACATTTGTCCTGGGTGGGAATCGAACCCACGACCTTCGGCATAGCAGTCAGGGTCACAAACCACTAGACCAACAGGCCTGTCAAAAATTAAAAAGTAATAGGCAGTAGCATCCTCCCGATAACAACTCAAATTAATTAAAAACTGCTATTGCCTACCCGTCGGCCAACCATGGAACAATAACAAATGTCTCTCCTATGATGCAATCTAAGGCTTTGTTCTTCTGTGGTCTTTGATAGGCTGTAATGAACAAATGAAGTGCCATATTGTTTTTACAAGCGTCATATTATCTATACTAGCGATACATCACACAAATTTCTTAATTAGGGAGTCCCCACATTTATCGACGCGGAATCGGCTTAAGCCGAGTGCATATCACCACATTACTCGGCTTAACGCCGATCAGCTTTCCACATGCATTCGGCAGTTGATTCCCGATATTGGCCGTCGAGACGCCTGTTCTCTTACGTTCGGCAGTCGACTCCTCCAAACGGCCTTCGCGACGTCTGTTCACATTCTTTCGGCAGTCTACTCATCTTTCATCATTCGATTGTTATCCAACGCTGTTCGGCCGTGATTTGCGCCGTTCGGCTGTCGTCGAAAATGAAATCATGAGAACCGATCATTTTTCGGCTACCGTCGAAAGCTTAAGCACGTCGACGTCAAAAATAATATAATCACTGCATTTAGTTGACGTAGACTTTCAACTACTTTCAGCGCCGTACGTATGCGTCCTAGCTGAGACGATGAAAATGCCATTAGTAACACCCGTATTTCATGGACGTAAAGGTGTTTCCGACTGGCTGAAGCCGATATCGCGTCTATAAATGTGGGGGGGGGGACTCAGAGTACAGGGGATCATAAGTAACATTTAAAAATACAATATCTGTGTGTGTGTGTGTGTGTGTGTGTGTGTGTGTGTGTGTGTGTGTGTGTGTGTGTGTGTGTGTGTGTGTGACTACAATACACACAGATATTGTACACAATATGTTAATTACAATATGTTACAATATATTAATTAGTATCTAGTTTTGCTACTGAATGTAATTGAAGATACAAATAAATGCTTAATCTATCAATCTCTCCATCTATATATTTTTATTTATCCGCACATAACAGTCCACTCTTAGGCATGGACCTCTGACAGTAGAAAGCATTTGCTAGACACATTCGGCAGCTAGATTGATGACTAGTCACAGACTTCTCGCGCTAGTGGTCTAACCACACCCATTCAAGATATTATTCTTCTAAAAAATTATATAAATATAACAAGAATAGCGAATTTATACTCATATACGCTTTTAGATAAATTGCTTCAGTAATATAAATGTATTAGTTTCTTTAATAACACATAGAACTTATTATCGAATGTTAACAGGATTGTGAAGATTCAAACCCATTGATCCGAGCGTTGGCTGTGAGGACGATGGGGTGCATTAGAGTGGATAAAATTACAGAGTATTTATGTGAACCGCTGCGCAAGTGTTTGAAAGATGAGGACCCATATGTGAGGAAAACTGCAGCAGTTTGCGTTGCTAAATTGTATGATATATCATCCAGCATGGTTGAAGATCAAGTAAGTGTAATTATTAAAACCAGCACTATTTTTAGAAAATTAAATTTCCGCCTTTCTTTTATTAGAATTGCCTGTCTCAGATGCCTTAATTGTTTTCTTTAAAAGTTGCTATATATTGTAACTAGCTGATATCAGTTTGTTTCGCTAGATAAACGGTAATATTTTATTGCGGACCCTAGATGTAAAATATCAACAATTTTTTTTTTGTTGGAATTATCGTAAAATCCATTAGTGAGTGTCGGTCTACATTGCGAAATGAGTAACTATACTAAAGTTCAAGTCAATCGGGTGTATAGTTTTAGAGATCATGTGACGAGTTAGTCAGTCAGTGTTTTTTTGCTTATACAATATGTAACGTAATTAACGCACACCCTCAGACACCCCAATTAGTATATTATGTTATAATCATAATACATACACTGAATTTTTAGTTAAACATTTTTATGCACTGATTATTTATCAAATTAGTTATACTAATTCCGGAAGAATGTTGTGGTCACAGTACAAATCCACATACGCAAAGACTTCAACATGCTTGAAATAAAGTTCATTTTTCTTTATTTTTATTGAATGACAGAATTAGTAGTAATACAAATAAAACTGCATTCTTAAAAATCTTATTGCCTTAAGTTACGGTCTATTTCAGTTTGTTTTGACTGTACAGATTTAGTGTGACTGTAATTTACGTAGTTTTAATTATTTTTGGGATAAAAAATTACCTATATTAAAAATGATAGGAATCGATTCTGAACAAACTACTTTCTCAAATTGCGTTAATTATGTTATATGTTGTATATTGGGGAAAAATACATTTTTTTTTCAAAGTTTCCTTACATTTAATTATAATATATATGTGCTAATTTATTCGATAACTTGTTGCCATCTTGTAGGTAGTGACATAATCCCGTTGCTGATATTGTGGGATTTTTGATCAAAAAAATCCGAATAGTAGTTTTCACAAGCTTCTCTCAATGTTAACCTAACACTACCAAAGAATTCTGAAGGGATCGAAACAGGTGAAAATCTGAGCGTGCAAGTTCAGGACTATGTAATAGATACATTAACACTTCCCAACCAAATTCTCTTAATTTTGCTGAATGGCCAAAGATGTGTGTACCTAGTCCTGGCGTTATCATGATGAAGGACCACTCCTTTTCTGTTGATCAATTCCTGCCGTTTTTTCTTAATATCTTGCTTGAGTCTCATTAGTTGTTGGCAGTAGAGATCCGAATCGATGGTGTTGCCCGGCGGTAAAAGCTCATAAAAAAGATGCCCTTCCAATCCCACCATACACACAGCATCACCTTATTGCACGTTCGGGATCTGGGTTTCGCTACAGTCTGTGGAGCTTGACTAGCCTTTGACCATAATATTTTTCGCACGTGCTTGTCATAGGTGATCCACTTTTCATTACCAGTGATCAATCTCTACAAGAATGTTTCTATAGAGAGTCGCAAATGAGTACACAATTCATTAGGTTTCTTTCAGTGAGCTCATATGTTACCCCAATATCGGGCTGTTTTGTATAGCCAGTCTTTTTCAAATAGGTCAAAACTGTTTTGTGGTCAATCCTCAATTCTTCGGCTATGTCTTAACTACTAATATGCCGATCTTGCTCCACTTTTTCAAAACTGGCATCGACTTTATCCATATAAGGGCGACCAGAACAAGCTTCTTTGACATCAAAATTCCCGGACTGAAAATGCTTCAACCAATTTTGTGCTACTCTTACTAACACAGCATTAGATCCATAAACGTGACAAATTTTTTTTGCGGCTTGAGTCGCAAGTTGTTATTAAAACCAGCCAGATACAAACAGTACAACCAAAAAGTATTTCTCTAATTTTATACAAATAGAATACGAAGAAACTTTTCCTGACTTTTATATTATCTATGACTAGATATGTTAGCTTGAATGTATTTCTCCATATCATCAGAATATCTTTTCTTTTGCAGGGTTTCCTTGATCAATTAAAGGATTTATTGAGCGACTCCAATCCAATGGTTGTAGCGAATGCTGTCGCTGCTCTATCGGAAATCAATGAAGCCAGTGTCTCAGGGCAACCACTTGTTGGTGAGTATTTTATACCAAATATGTATTTGACAGACCTGTTGGTCTAGTGGTTAGTGACCCTGACTGCTATGCCGGATGTCGTGGGTTCGATTCCCACCCAGGACAAATGTTTGTGTGATGAGCATGATCATTTGTTCTGTGGCTGGGTGTTATTTATCTATAATATTTACGTATTTAGAAATATATAAGTATGTTTATCAGTTGTCTAGTACCCATAACACAAGCTCTGCTTAGCTTGGGACTAGATGGCGTTGTGTGATAGTTGTGGAATATTATTATTATTATTATATGATTTGAAAAATCCACATTAAAGCAAATAAAGCATAAAAAATCAAATAGTTTAAACTAATTTTCATTCTTTCGCTTATAATTTTATCCATCCATGTATTACAGCTAGTAAAAGTCCTCTGCTAAACATAGGAGTGCCATAAGAAAGATGTTGGACTTTCCTCTATCGCCTCTTATAACAATGAGAGGATATGGTGCAATTATTTCTCTTAAATGTAATCGTGTTATTCAGAGACAAGCTCTAGTTTACCTATGTAAATTCCATTTCACAATTCCGAAATTTGTGTACCATACTTCAGAATAGACACAAATTTTGATATTGTGGAATTTTTGCTTAAGTTCGAGATTGTCTCTGAATACCAGCCTTATCTCGGTCGTGGTGGTTTCCCGTCTAGAGATGAACGCGCCGACCATCAACAAGCTGCTTACGGCGCTGAACGAGTGCACGGAGTGGGGTCAGGTGTTCATCCTGGATGCGCTGTCCAACTACTCGCCGCGAGACGCTCGCGAGGCGCACTCCATCTGTGAGCGGATCACGCCGCGTCTCGCTCACGCCAATGCAGCCGTCGTGCTATCCACGGTCAAGGTGATCACACGCCTCCACACCACCCAACGACTAAAGCCGGGCACCCTCTAGCGGGACGGGGACGACTTTGGCATCCCTGCAGGCAAGGCAAGCGCACATTGACAACAACTGCCGTAGAGCCCTTAGGTATGCCACCGCCGAGCTAGCGCATTTCAGAACACTTGTAACCTTGCAGGCTAGTAAATTAGTTGTATCCATTACTGCCTATAAAAGTCCACTTACGAACTTAACAGTCTTACGGAACTTAGCGGTCAGCCGCCGTAGAGTCTTCATCATCTGAAGATGCCTCGTGTAGAGGCGAAACACGTGTCGTATTATCGTCGATGGTATGTCTTTCCTAGAGTAGTGGTGTTAGGAGTAGTGGTGCTGGGATCGACGGGATTAGTGCACGCAATTGAGGGAGGGTGGGAGGTGCTCTTCGATCCAGGTAGGACACATCATTGTATTTAATCAAGCGGATGGTTGCAAATTAACTATTGGTATCTTTATTACAATGGATTTCCGCAAAGTAACCCCTGATTCTATCAATTAACTATTATATAATTATTAGCTAAGAGTTGCATACAAAATAAATGCATGTATAAAGATTTTTTTTTGAGCTACATGCAATATATAGTATGACTTATTTTTTTACTTAGGATTTTCTTACACACAATTTGCAACATAAATTTTTAAGTATTCCAAAAACATCTTGGTTATTTTTTAATATGTTCAGGTGCTGATGAAGTTAATGGAAATGTTGTCGGAGGACACGGAACTGGTGAGCACTCTGTCACGCAAGTTGGCACCGCCCCTAGTGACTTTGCTGAGTGCAGAACCAGAGGTTCAGTACGTTGCGTTGAGGAATATCAACTTGGTTGTACAGAAACGGCCCGATATTCTCAAACATGAGATGAAGGTTTGTTCATCGGCTAAAATTGTATCTCTGTCATTCCATCTATATTATTACCTTATCTAATTTCGTTTTATCTGTCCAGGTGTTCTTTGTAAAGTACAACGATCCGATTTATGTGAAATTGGAGAAACTGGACATCATGATCCGTTTGGCATCACAGGCGAATATCGCTCAGGTGTTGGGTGAGCTCAAGGAATATGCCACTGAAGTGGACGTGGACTTCGTAAGGAAGGCTGTGCGAGCTATAGGAAGGTGTGCTATAAAGGTATGCATTAATTAATTTTTAATGTGATTTAAAACAATTGCTTAAAATAACTGTTTCACTTCCTTATATTATTTTCATAAACAAGAATTACAAAAAAATAAAAACATAATACAACCTAGTTTAGATATTATGTTTTTATTTTATTGGGGGTAAAAAAGATTTTTCATTATAATACTGCAAGTTCAGTTTTATTTTCTCTTATTAGTAATATAAAAATGCTACAAAATAAGAAATAAGTTTTACATTTGTACACGTAGCAAAGATAATATAATTATTAAACAAATAACTTTTCTGAATTCTTTTCTAATTGCATAATATTATTTTCCAGTCAATAACCAAATTATAAAAGAAGTGTATTTGTGCTTTATGATCTTTTGACCAATGGAAAACAGAATAAACTTATCGTCTTTTAAATAAACATTACCCCCAAAGCAGGATATTCTCCTGTATTTTGAATGCGGATATTCTTAAATTGCCCCAGTATCCTCATCCAGAACTTGTTCTGTTCACACTGTGTTACAAAGTTGTCATAATTTAAATATATCATCATTTTAAAATTAATATTGTATTTAAATTCCAGGTTGAACCATCGGCGGAGCGCTGCGTATCAACTCTTTTAGAACTGATTCAGACAAAAGTAAACTATGTGGTGCAAGAAGCCATTGTAGTCATTAAGGACATTTTCCGCAAGTATCCCAACAAGTACGAGAGCATTATCAGCACACTTTGTGAGAACCTCGATACATTGGATGAACCAGAAGCTAGGGCGTCAATGGTAAGTAACTTGATGGTGGTAGGGGCTCATAACATAAAATATAAAAAATACAAAATGCTATGCTACTTTTTATAATATAGAAAAAGATATGGAGACGACGGCTCCGTGACGCAGTGGCTTACCAATGAGTTATTAGCGCTTAAGGACCGCGGGTTCGAATCCCGCACGGAACAAGTATTTGTATGGCCTACAAGTAATTGTTCCGTGTCTGGATGTTTTTACTAGTGAAATTTGTGTTTGTAAACCTTTTTTTGTTGTTGTGTGTGGAGGTAACGTTTTTATTAAACAATAAGAATAAGAATAAAATAACCCAAGTAGCACACAAGTGGTATAACATAGCGCTAATGGAGCCGCTTAACAGGTATATGTAATGGCTTTACCTTCTTAAGTAAGTGCTACAGTAGCGATAGAGAACTTCTCAATCGCTACTATACCACTCAAAAGGGCCCACTTTATACGGACATCAGTGCTACAGCAGTGGTACAATAGCGACTTGGTGAGTTTGTAAAGCGATGTAAAGGTGGGTGAAAGGTGATTTTCGGTGTCAAAAGATATACAAGGAACTCTTGTGCCATCTTCATAGTAGACTGTAACTCATAAATAATCTTAAAGCTTCTTAAAGGTATTTTTGTACATGATATAACTATATTATAATTATTATAAGAATTAGTAACAGAACATAAATGACAAATATTTTTTCAAATTGATCGTGATGTGTAATTTAATTTCACTTGTTTACGTAAAATATCAGTGTGAACATCAGTTTTATGTCAAAATATGCATTGATTAAGCAAAATTTTTCATGCGCTTGCGAATCCTATAGAATTTGCAGTAATCTAATTACTCAAGTAAATTAAAATTTTAGGATTAATTTTCAGTTTCTTTTTGATTGAGTTATTGGGACTTGTGGTCAATTTATTAGTGTATGAAATGCAAAAGGGTTTATTGGTTTTGAAAAATATGCTCTCTAACCTGGGAAAAATAATTGTTTTATTGATTCATCAAATACTAGCATGTAATGGCGAATTTTTATAAAAACCTTAAACGTCTACTATATCCATTATAACGGTTTTAGAAATAGTATGGTGCTATTGATAATTAGTTTAGAACTTTAATATCTACAATCACTGAAATATGGAATATTTTTACTAATTTTGAGGTACAAGAGCACTTTAATAATCGTTTTGTCATCGAAACATTTTGAGGTAGTAGTTTTAGTTCTTCTGTCAAACTATGACTATAACTAAATTCTCCAATACGGTAAAAGTGGTTTTCAAGATTCTCATAAATCTATTGTAATATATCGTACTACTTAGCATTATCTTGAGTGCTATATACAATATTTATAACTCACCTATATATCCAGCGCCTGTACAATAGCTCTAGAAACCCTTTTTTATTTCCAAAACCATCGTAGTCACTACTAAGAGGCTACTTTACCACTCTACTTTTAAAGAGATATAAGAATCTGTTCTATACAGGTTAAGAATGATACAAAATTCTTTAAATCGCTGTTATACAACAAGAGAGTGATACAGTGTCTTCTTATAATGCTTGTGTGCTACTTGGGATTTCTTTGTATATTTTTCAGTCTTCTTCATCAGGTTTTAGTAATTCACTTCTAGAACCGGCCCGCATTAAGTTGATATATGAGTATGTATGTATCTTAAAATCTAATTTATTTCAGGAAAATGTGAATTTCTCATGAAAATTGCAGTTATTGAATGTTTTGATAATACTCGGATTGTGTAAAGAACTTTTTTTGTTTAAATATTAGTTTAAAAATAAATTTATTAAAAATTCGACGACTATTCAAAGCAGATAACCGTGTTAGCCATTACATAGGTGGTGAAATAGCTATTTTAACATACAAACCCACAATCACCAGATCTGTGTGCCAAAAAAAGTCCTGTTGGGTTTCTTGCTGGTTCCTCCAGAGCAGTGGTATTTTCTGAACCAGGGGTAAAAAATGACTTACAATAAATATTATTTAATATCTATGTTAAATAAAAGCAATGCATTATGGTGTCTGATATAAAGTATCTGTTAAATGTGGCGATTTCAGTGAATTATCCCAAAGTGAAATCCACCGTACCTAGCTGTGGATTTTATACGAGGTGACGGTAATAATAACCCATTTATAAAAAATGCTTGAATTTCCAGGTATGGATAGTAGGAGAGTATGCAGAGCGTATTGATAATGCGGATGAGTTGCTTGACTCCTTCCTCGAAGGCTTCCACGATGAGAATGCACAGGTGAGAACCAAAATAAGTGTCAAAATTTAGACAACAGAATATTGTAACAAGTAACAGGTAAGGATTGCTTCACTGAAGGTAGATTAAAATATTTATAAAATCCAAAAGTGCATGCCTCATATGCTTATTACGTTAAAAAATTAAAAGAGTTGAAAATAGTGACGATAATTTTTACAAGAAAAAAGAAAACAGATAATCTGATCGTCTTTAATTAATAAGTTTTAAACAGTGTTGAGTTCAATAGCAAAAATCAATAGGGATCCTCCTTAGAAGAATATATACAATCTTATTTAACACTATATATATATCAATCTATTGCTTATATTTCTATTAAGTTGTAACGTTAATAATAATATGGATTTAATATCTATTCAAAAGTATAAGAATGATTTTATGTAGCGAAATTGAGGTATGGTCACATATCGAGGGTAGAGCACTCCTTCACATTGTGAGGCGTGCAGTTATGACCAGTTTAAAATTAAAAGTAAAATACAGTATGTACACTGTTGCCGCTGTACTACTATATAATCTAAAAATAAAAAAATGGCAAGTAAGTTGTAGTATAAATAGGAAATTATAAATCATGTCGATTTTAAAACTGTTTCCAAAAAAAAAATTATATTTTAAATAAAAATGTATATTACTTGCGTACTTTTATAGGTGCAACTTCAGCTTCTGACCGCTGTAGTGAAATTGTTCTTAAAGCGTCCAGCAGACACTCAAGAACTGGTGCAGCATGTATTAAGTCTCGCCACACAGGATTCTGACAACCCTGACCTCAGGTGAGCATTTTGTGGTAAAGGTAGTTTTTTTAAATTGCAGGTAGTTAGTACCTTTATAAAATATTTCTCTATAACTGTTATTAATTGTAATTTTTGTTTACAATGCTCTCTAAAATTTACATCATCGCTGCATTATTTTTTTATTTTGTAGAAGTTGTGCGTATAATAAGGTTAGCTGTCCCTGATTTATGATGTGACGTGAGGTTTCTGAACATGTTGAAAAGATAAAGTTACAGTCTATATATGTCCCACTACTGGGCACAGGCCTCCTCTCATTTCTGAGAGTGTTTTAGAGCAAGTAAATGTCCGCCACGCTGCCCCAATGTGTGTTAGTGAACTTCACATGTCTTCGAAATATTTTTTTCTTATTTCTCAGATACGTAGGATTCCTCACGATGTTTCCTTTCACCGCCGAGCACGTGGTAAATCAGCGCTTAAAATTGAAATTTACAATTTTACTGTGGTGCCGGCGGGGATCGAACTCGGGTTGCTCGCATACTGTGAAATAAACAGCGAGCGCTTAGCCCCTGAGCTCTGTAACTTGTACCGTTATTCCAGCAAGTCCGTTTAACATGTAAGAGAGAAGAAAACAAAGTCTGGTAAAATATAAATTCCATGTGTATTACGTTACTGTATCTGGGTATTTGGTTTGAATCCTTGCCATAAACCACTTGAGGCAGAAGCATAAATTGTTAGTTTTCGTACCAGTCAATGTACAATCACAACATAGTTGTGATTGTACATTGACTGGTACGAAAGTTTTGGAACACATCATCCATAGTCAACTCTCTCTCTTCTTATCGTCTAACTCCTTGCTCTCCACTTATCAGTCGGGCTTTCGTCGTGGACACAGCACTGTCACTGCTTTACTTAAAGTAACCGATGATATCCGTTGGGCCATGGACAATAAATCACTTACACTTTTAGTTTTGCTTGACTTTAGTAGTGCTTTTACCTCAGTAGACTTTGATATTCTTCTCCGGATCCTGGAATCTATAAACATTTCCCCATCTGCCATTGCATGGTTTGATTCATATCTTCGTGGTCGATCACATTGTGTCCGTGTTAATGACACTCTATCCGATTGGTCTGGTATCACTACGGGTGTACCTCAGGGTGGCGTTCTTTCCCCCCTTTTATTTTCCATATTTATTAACTCTATTACGAGTGTTATTACATCTAATTACCATCTCTACGCGGATGACTTACAGCTTTATCGTCATTTTCCGGTGGGTGATACAAATAATGCAATTGCAGCTATGAATGCGGATCTGGGCCGCATCTGTGAATGGTCTGCATCCTTCGGACTATTAGTTAATCCCACGAAATCTCAGGCCATCATAATAGGCAGTAGGCATTTGCGTAATAGATTAGAATTTATATCACTACCTTTTGTTTGTTTTAATGACGTTCCTATACCCTTTGCCAATACTGTCAAAAACTTAGGCGTCATATTTGATCACCATTTAACATGGACCACGCATATCGCTGAAGTTAATCGCAAGGTCTACTTTACTTTGCATTCGCTTAAATGTCTACAAAATTTCTTACCCCTTAAAGCTAAAATTTCACTCGTGCTTACTCTTATCCTACCTCTCCTTGATTATGCGGATGCCTGTTATTTGGATGCTACAGAGGAGCTTCTTAATAAACTTGAGCGCTTGCAAAATCAGTGTATCCGTTTCATATTTGGGCTCAAGAAATTTGACCGTATATCTCAGTTTCGTAAGCAACTCAAGTGGCTCCCAATTCGACTTCGAAGGAACACTCGATTGTTATGTCTCCTCTATAACATTTTGCACAACCCTTCCTCTCCCACATACCTCAGAAGCCGATTTTCCTTCACCCATCCTCCGGACAAACCATGCAGATCCCTTGGTAAAAATCTTCTTGACTTTCCCGTCTTTAATTCCGGTTTTTACTCCCACTCCTTTTCAGTTCACGCGGTAAGATTATGGAACTCACTACCGTCAAATATAAGAAATTCCGAAACTTTGTTGGTATTCAAGAAACGTCTTAGAGACAACTACTTTGTATCCTGTTAATTTATACAGGGTGGGCCATATAAGTGTTAGCGATTTGATTCTTCAATTTCTCGGAAACGCGTGGCGCGGGGTTCGGGGGGATATGTTGTTAGCTGCGCCGCTTCCTGGAAATTTAGTCGCCATGGAGCCGTACACGGGAGTGCAGCGTGCATTTTGTGTCCGAGCGTATTACGAAAACAATAAATCAGTGATTACTGCATGACGTTTGTATCAATATGAACATGGTTTACGCAATTACGATACGAAAATGGATCAGAATGTTCGAAACAACCGGCTCGACAGTACTAATTACGGCTCGTGGTCGCCCAGTTTCTGTAACATCAGCCGACATTGTGGAGCGTGTTCGTGTTTCAGTTCAGCGAAATCCGCAACAGTCAAAACGTAAGAGAAGTCAGTCTTTGGACATCAAGTGAACGACTTTGCGACGAATTTTAAAGCGTGATTTGCATTTGAAGGCTTTTAAGATTCAGATAGTCCAAGAATTAAAACCAGATGATGCCAATAACCGACTTAACTTTGTCAATTTTATGCTCGAGCGGTTCAAAAATTTTAACAACGTTATGTTTAGTGATGAGGCCAATTTTCACCTTAATGGCCATGTGAATAAGCAAAATTGTCGGTTCTGGTCCGAGACTAATCCCCGACGCTTGCATAAACGTCCACTTCACAGCCCTAAGCTTGTCGTGTGGGCTAGGATAACGTCAACCGGTTTTATTGGGCCATACTTTTTTGAGAACGAAAGAGGGCAATCGATGAGGGTTAGAGCTAACAATTATTGCAATATGATAACAGACTTTTTGGTGCCAGCTTTGCAAGAACTTCAAGGCAATACATCGAGGATGTGGTTTCAACAGGATGGAGCCACATGTCATACGGCTAGAGTATCCATAGAGCTGCTGAAAAATGTTTTTCCCGGAAAACTCATTTTGAAAAGGGGGGATATTGAATGGCCACCACGTAGCCCCGATCTCTCTCCATGCGATTATTTTCTTTGGGGCTACCTCAAATCGGTGGTCTACGAGAATAATCCGACCAATATAGAGCAGCTGAAGAGGAATAATGTTCAGGAAAGTAACAAAATACCGAGAACAATTTTTCGACGAGTTTTCCAAAATTTGCAAATAAGGTTCAAGGAGTGCCAAGCAACCGAGGGAAGTCATTTGGACAACATTATTTTTAGATCTTAAAAATTCCTGTGTTTCTACTTTTTAAAAATACAAATATATTTTTGTTATATTTTGTAGTTCTTTTTTAATTGAATATTGAAACCGCCAACACCCTTATGGCCCACCCTGTATATGTATATATATATATATATATATATATATATATATATATGTATGTATTATATTATTGTTTTATTTTATATAATTTCCTATACATCGTGTATATTATTTATTTTTTAGTAGTACTAATGTATGCACTAAGTTTGCAATTTAAATATAATTTCCTTTATGGGTCTACTGGAAGATATTTCAGAGAATTTGGAATAAGTAGAACCTTTGTACGTAATTACTATAAGACTGCTTCTGTACCTTAATGTGTGTACATAAAATAAATTAAAAAAAAAAACATATTGTATCTGAATCAGATACAATATGTTCTATATAATATCAGGATAATCTGATATTATGTTCGGTAGAAAGCGTGAGTGTTTCTGTTTGTGGAAGCATGTCTTCATTTTGATTCTTAGTTGAGAATAAATGTAATTATCTATGGGCTGCAACAACCCGCTTACCACAAGGACTGTGTGTTAGTTTGTCATCCGTGTAAAAAGTGACACACTATATTATCTCTTATGTAGTTCGAATGTTTGAAAGCTGCCTTGAACGAAATTAGAAAGACTATCAGCACCATTATCATGTTGTGCAGAGACCGAGGATTCATCTACTGGCGGCTGCTATCAACTGACCCCGCGGCTGCAAAGGAAGTGGTGTTGGCGGACAAGCCCCTCATCTCCGAGGAGACGGACCTTCTGGAACCCACGCTACTTGACGAGCTGATCTGCCACATCGCCTCGCTCGCCTCCGTCTACCACAAGCCACCCACCGCCTTTGTCGAAGGTATCCAATATTATTTCTTTTATAAAACTTACATTACAGCGTTAATAAAACTAAATAATATTGTTAATTAGGCGCCAAAAGGAAAGTGGACAAAAGTGTAAAAGACATTTGTATATAAATAATAAATATAAATAACTAGCGATCTACCCCGTCTTAGCAAGGGCGATAGTGATGGGCGATTGCAAAAAACTTGATATATCGTATCGATATTTTTAAACAGTATCGATATATATATGTAGCGTGATAAATATTGTCATATATTGTCATGTTTTACATCATGTAGTAGGATACGGCCTAAAATGGTATTACTAGACGGTTGGACGACGACAAAAAAACAACAGCACATGAATACTTTGTTGCTTAATGTTTTGTCGATTATTACAACATTTTAAAATATATCGAAATTGATACGAATTTGAAACTTCAAAACAAATATCAAATATCGATATATCGCGATTTAAAAATATCTAATCTATATTTGCCCAAGCCTTGGGTGATATCTGGGTTCCACAACACTATGTCTATAACCTTCGCGGAAGTGCGAGCAACATGTTGACAAAGTTTTACCGCAGTCTGATGAACGGTATCGGTATGGCAGTGCGTAAAATACGAACAAACAAAAAATAATTTTTATATATTAGATTTGTTAAGTCCTATCTTCGTTATAGCCCAATTACATTCTACCACTATATATTGTGTGCAAATATTTTTGAAGTATACATGAAATTTTTTTTAAACACCAAGTGGGAACTCAATTGTATACATTTATGATTATTACAAGATAATTATTAATAAATTAATTAATGTCAATATCTAATGTCAATTATTTTAAAATGTCAGATTATGTAATAATTGTACTTACTTAATTTATAATGAATAGCGTAACATAAAGCATGTCCATAGTTTCATGGTTATTCATAATTAATTTATTATTAGTTATATACCAATATTACCAACATAAACTGATTTGGTTTCAACATTCCAATTGGTTATAGTTCTTATGTAGGATAATGGATAATGGTAGCTAACACAGAGGCATTTGGTAGTTAATCAACACAAGGACTTTCAGAAACTAAAAATTATACTTTAGTACTTTAAAAGACTATACGATTTCTTTTAAAAATTTAAAATGGATTTTACTTTTATTTTTATATATTGTAGATAATTATATGCTATTCTATCACATGTATGGCTCAACTATTTTTTCACATACATGTCTGGGGAACAAAATATTTCAAGGCCAAGTGAAGTGCACCAGCACGCACTGGAGCAGCGTCGAAGATTAATTACTCCATAAACTTCCCGCAAATGTGAGCAGTAGTCACATCATATATATTGTTGCGCGCCTAAGTTGATGTCATTGATAATGGTAGAGGAGACAGCTGTCGTTTGCAATTGGTTGTCTCTAAATCTAAAGTGCCGGATGTTCTACAGCTGTACCATAATGGTTGTTCAGGAGTCCATCTGGGAGTTAAACGAACTCCACTGAAGATCCGAGAACAGTTTTACTGGGTCCATTATCGTGACGATATCGAGGATTGGTGTCGCAATTGTACAAGTTGTGCGGCTGTGAAGAGACCTCAGACTCGTAGAGGAGCATCGAAATTGTACAATGTTGGTGCACCATGGGAGAGGACAGCCCTTGATGTTGCGGAGCCGTTTCGAAAAGATGCAAGAGGTACTCCTAAGATCGTCCATGGGGATCGACTGGCGCGTTACTATGGTACCGATAATGCTCGGGACGAGCATGTCTTAGGAGGGGGCACTTTGAACTTCGACCAACAGCGCCATCTAGTATCGAACAGAAGAATGAAGCTTTCTAGAAGCCCCACACTCGAACTTTCTGCGCCTGGTCGGTCGGGGCCCCTTATTTACTGGAATATTCTGGATGTTTTCGTGGAAGAGCCCTATATAAAGCCGTTGATAGCCGCGATCGGGGCAGTATTGAATTTGGCGGGACAAGCGAAGCTTCGGAGCGAAATAAAGTGAATCAGTGTGATTAATAATTAGTGTTTTAACTTTTAATTGGTGTTCGGTAATAAAAGTGTAAATTTTGGTAATTCAATCGGCAGTTTTATTGTCACGGACCTCAAGCTCGTAACAATATGAAACAATAGTAGTCTAATAGTGCTATAGTAGTTGTTTCAAATCTGCTATTTGACTACAGTCGTGAAACACTCTTAACGCAAGCATTTTAAGCTAACTTGGAGGGGTTAACAGGAATATTAGTAATGATGTTAACAGCATTTCTAGTATGTATCGCTAAGAATGTAATGTTTTTACAACTAATTAAATATAGACATTACTTTTACCTCATTATATATAAAAAAAAACTAGTGATTTCTGGATCGTGATAATAGCGCCACCTACCGGGTCGAACTTAATATAAACCATCTAGGAACTGACTCAAACCCACAAAAAGATTCATTAAAATCGGTCAAGCGGTTTTTGAGTATTAGCGAGATTAACGGAAACAAATTGATTTTTATATATAGAGGTGATCAATTTTGATTATGTTTTCAAATATTACAGATTAGTTTGATGAATTCGCAGGTCGCGGCGCAGGTGTGCGCAAGTGCCTTCCCTCTCGTGGTGCTGTTGCGGAAGACGCCACGCCGCAACAGCCTACTGTTATACCCAACCAGGTATGTGTAGAATTAGAATCTATATTTTTCATATTATTAATAGCTTAGCCATTTTTGTCTGTCGCTAGTGTCTCTAGAACTAACGCTTTTAAATATACAGGATGGTCCAAACAGTGACGGCCAAAAGAAGAATTTAAGTTCCTAATATCCAGGGGTATCCAAAAATACACCATGTATGTCATCTGATTCTTTGTAGTTTTCAAGTTATAATTTTTTTTAGTATTTTTGGTGTTTTCCGCCGGTGTGGCTTCAAAAATTCATATAATTTTTGTTGAAGTTATTTTTCAGATATTTTTTGACATGATCGTCTTGAATGATACTTTCATCACATAAAATAATAAACTTCCTAACATTCCTAAAGTTAAAAAAGCATCGAAAGTAAGAATTGTGGGTTATGTTCCGAAATATAATCCAGTACACTGTCGAATGCGAATGACGTCATTAATTGACGCCGTATTCCACCATATTCGATACAACAGTAGTTAAGTTGTACCAGTTCTGGCTCACTGAGTCAGAAGTGGTACAACGTTCGTCGACTCACGATCCTAAAAAAAAAGGGTTTTGATGTTTTGATGTACAACAACATCTGAAAAAGATTCACTCCAGTCTAGAAAATAATGTTTATGCTGCTAATAGACTGCCCATGTATGCCCACGTACCAACGTATATAATATGCAATTTGGATACAGATGATAAACCAGGGTCACATTGGTAGCTTTATATATCGATACGAATGACGTCAGTCAATATTTTGATTCATATGGACGATCACCAGTACGATATCATCTAGAGTTTTTAAAAAGTAATTGTAAAAGATGGAACTAGAAATTTGATAGGATTCAGAATGAGTGGACTTCAGTTTGTGACGAATATTGCTTACAGTATTTGCTATATAAGTTTCAGGGATGTTCAATGCATAGTTTTACGAGTATATTTACAGGGAACACATTGTACAACGATATTTTAGTGGATGAGATGTTTCGCTCCTATTTTATAGATAATAAGTAATAAGATTTTGTATTTTGTAAATAAAAATTGTAATAAAATTAGGTTTGTAGTAGTAGTGTTTTATTGATGATTCAGATTAGCGTTGTAGTTAGGAACAAATAACTATAATACAATAGCACTGATAAGCCGTACGCACACGCCGAAGAAGAATAGACAATGACGGTGTTCAATGAACTATAGATAAGAACAATGGGACGCTAATGACGGTGGAGGCCCTCACCGGTTATCAATTAGATATTAGTTAATTGATCTGCACATCTCCGGAACCGTGCATCCTACGCAAAAACGGACCGCAAATTCGGGATTAGAGCATGCCTAAACCTTTTTTTTAGGATCGTAAGTCGACGAACGTTGTACAACTTCTGACTCAGTGAGCCAGAACTGGTACAACTTAACTACTTACAACGAATCACCAATATGGCGTCGATTTTTGACGTCATTTGCATTGGCCAGTATACTTGGTTGTATTTCGGAACATACCCTTAATTTTCCGTGATGTAGAAATATCCGAGTTTCCATAGGTTTTAGCTGACTTTAAAAACTATGCAGGTCCCTAAGCTATCTGAAACATTAAAAAAATCTTTTACAATGCAAGTTTTCAAAATGACGTCCTCCTACTTCAATACAAAAACGATAATGTTTAAAAAGTTATGTTTTAACTGTCTGAAAGAGTGGGTATGATCTTCTTAAATTTTTCCTGAAGCTTGTTTCCAGATTTTCTCTTAGTTCTTCTTCGTTATGGACTTCCTATACCAGCTTGTAAAATCCGTAAATAAAATTGTCGATACAATTGAGGTCTGGCGAACGTGTAGGCCATTCGATCGGCCCTGCACGCCCAATCCATCTTTGTGGAAAAGTTTCGTTGAGATGCTGCTTGTCTTGCGTAGTGCCAAGGAGCACCGTAATTTTGAAAAATCTTTTGTTGTACCGCAACGTTCAAGTCTTCTAACAATTTATAAAGGTGATTTTGTAAAAAAAATTAAATAATTCCGTCCATCTAACCTGGACGGTAATTCAAAGGCAGCAATAAATTCTACATTTAGATTCGGTGTAGGAAGTTTGATGCCCTTGCCAGACGTGGGATTTCGACGGCCCAGCTATGGTAATTATTGATATTAAAAATTCCAGTCCTTTCGAATCGGGACTCGTCTTTCCAAAGAATTAAAAAAAAAAATAAGATATCTGTAACATAGTTTCACAAAAATTACTCTTCTGCGGTAAGCATGTTCCTTATTCTGTTAGACGCGCTGGATATGATAAGCATGGTACCCTTCTGCAAAACAAAGAAATCTAAAAAAAACAACTCAATCATTACAAGTTAAAATCTTAAGACTGTTGTTACAACATGTTTTAAGGCTCACCTTTATTAAGAATTCTTAGTACGAACCTCGTGGAACGCCAATTCGTCTAGTTATTCTTGTTGAACTTGTAGTCTTTAGACTTCTTCCATTGACTTTGTCAATTTGATCTGGATTCCGGGGTACTGGTTCGCGAGATTGATTGCGATCGGGGTCACGTCCAGCCATGGGGTATTATGTACATTAATAAAAACCCTATGATCCGGGTAACGCTCCAGCCCTCCTTCTCGCCTTGCAGCTGAACGACAGTTGCCTTGGGCAACGCCGTAGTGTAATATAACATAGTGTAATATAACGCCATAGTGGAAATATCTCATGGTACCGCACAGAGACAATATTCCTAAAGCAAATCATGAGTCCAAAACACAAGCACAGGTTATCGTGAGGCAAATCAGGGTCCAATTAACACAGCGAAAGTAGTACAAAGGAACGAAAATAACGTCAACGAGAGCAGTTTTAACACGTGCGATGGCAGTAAACGACTAAAGTGACGAACTAGACGCGTCAGGGATAAAGGGGTATGAGGGAGGGGTTCACTGAGCAGATAAAAACCGATCTAATTTTTACCTTGCAATGGAGGGTTCGCATCCCGTTCAACAAAACTAAGTGAATAATTGTGCTCTATGTATGCGTCTAGCTCGTGTAATTTTACTGGAATTTTGGTGAAAGTAATAAATTACATTTTACTAGCTTGCCAGGCAGACGTTGTTCTGCCCTTTTCGACGACCCTTTGTCAAGTACCATTAAAAATCCTTAAATTCGCAAAAAAATTGTGGCCACTCTAAAAGACTATCCTATCTCTCAAGTTGGACCAAACTTTACACGGTGTGCAAATTTGATTAAAATCGGTTAAGTAGTTTAGGAGTCCATCGCGGACAAACAACGTGACACGTAATTTATATATATATATATATATATATATATATATATATATATATATATATATATATATATATATATATAAAGCGAATAATATCCTGTTAAGGAGCATTCACTTTATGTTTCAAATGGCTTAGGGACCTGCAAAGATTTTAAAGTCACTTAGAACCTATGGAAACTCCTTTATGTTTAAATTGAAGTTGATTTGAGTCTATTAAAACTCAAATTCTTACTTCCGATACTTTTTGAGTAACTTGCAAGAATGTTAGGAAGCTTATTATTTTATGTGTGAAAGTATGATTCAAGACGATCATGTCAAAAAGCAATCTGAAAAATTACTACAAAAAAAGATATGCATTTTTGAAGACCCACCGGCAGAAAACACTAAACAAATACAAAAATGAATTATAACTCGAAAAGTACAAAAAATCGGATGGTGTGAGGATTTTTTTAATTCATTCTGCTATCCTGTAAGAGCGTGGTCTTTTCTTCTTTTCTACCTTATTCTATAAAAAAATGACTATACACGTTAAACTTTCGCTGAGCAATTATAATCCTTATTTTACTGATATATAAAGTCCACTTTGTAGGAGTCTTTAATCGGCGACCTGCTGTCGATGGACATCTCGGGCCCGCCGCCGGCCGCCGCGCCTGCCTCCAACCTCGACCTGCTGGCTGGTGGACTCGACGTGCTCGTGAGTATTGCCATAACTTTACTTTACTTACTTTACTTATCGTCACGCACAATCCCTAACGGGGTAGCCAGAGAGAACAGATCGCCAAGTGTCACGATCCTTACATACCTCTTTCGCTTCTTTCAGGTTCATTAACTTCTTCATACATGCACGTCTAGGTATCCGAGTACTCTTGACCCTCCCCTCTTCGAGCAATTTGCTCACATGGTCTTCGAAAGTTAGTCTCGGTCTACCTCGACACCTTTTAATATTTACTTTCGCTCTATATATTTTCTTCACCATTCGGTCTTCACTCATTCGTTCAACGTGCCCAAACCATTGGAGTACGCCCCTATCAATTTTTGTGATAAGGTCATCTTTCAATCCTGCCATATTGCGAATCTCTTCGTTTCGCTTTCGCGTTTTGGTAACGCCACACATTTTACGAAGAGATCGCATCTCCACTGCATTCAACTTGCTTTTATGCTTCTTCTGGCATACCCAGGTTTCGCTGCCATATAACAAAGTCGGTACCAACACTGCGTTATGTATTGCAAGGCGTGCACTCTTCACCACGCCTTGCCTTTTTACTAATGCATTCAGGGCACCATTGACTTTGTTTCCGGCAGCGACACGCCTATCCACATCTAAATCACATCTTCCATCCCGGATGAAAGCACTCCCCAAGTATACAATTTAATTTACCTGTTCTAGACATTCCTGATTTACCCATATTTCACATTTCGTTCTCTCTTCGTCCTTTTCAAATACCAGAACCTTAGTTTTATTAGCATTCAAACGGAGACCTTTAATTTCACATTCCTCTTTCATACACGTGACTAATGCCTGCAGTTCTGCTTCTGATGGTGCAATAAGCACTGCATCATCAGCATACAGCAGACAATTAACTTTTATGTCACCCAATTTCACACCCAAACAGCTATTTTTCAGCTTCTGTAAACAGCTATCGAGATACGGTATGAACAGCCAGGAAGCCGATCGCCAAACATCCGGGACATCTCCCGTCCGCCAGCACAAATTGCACAGCAGATGAAAGCTGTCTCAGACGCGAGGCCCACCGTACTTGATCATTTCAGCAGTAACTCTGTCTAGTCCCGCAGCCTTACCACATTTCAAACTTCGAATCGCACGTTCAATCTCTTTCATGCTGATGACCTCAGTGTCATCGAGGTCCGTGTCTGGCGTGCCAGTCACGGCGTCACCCCCGGATCCTTCACTAAGATCATGACACGCCATAACTAATTAATAAATTATTGCTATTTAAAAATTGAAATGCTTATGGTTAGCATTCTCAAATATCTGTTTGGTTCCAGTTGGGGACTGGTCCAAAGCCAAGTGCCACTGCGACCACCACGGGACTTTTGGGAGATATATTTGGCGTTGCGGCAACACCAGCTTCCTTCGTGCCACCCAAGCAGTGTTGGCTTCCTGCTGACAAGGGCAAAGGTACTTATGCCGATTTTTACTTTGGGTAGTTTTAAACTATATTCCTTTCGAAGTTGAACACACTAGTGCAATTAATAATACATTATCTGAGACCATCAGCCTGTTAAATTCCAATGATGACCAAATTTGACGAATAAGTTTGTTGGTTAAAAATAAAATCACGCCGCCATGTTGTCATACATAGACTTCTCTGATTACTTAACGAACTTGTTGGCGTAGTTGTTCATTCATTTTGAGCACTAGAAATACCATGCGGTTCGAAATTCCATATAATTATGACCTTACTCCATATCCACTTGCCACATGTGTTTTTTATGAAATAAGGGTGACAAACGAGCACACAGTCCATATGATGGTAAGTGGATGCTGTGGTCCATAGACATTCTATGGGCTACATTTATATCTACATTTATCCACTATCAAAACGCAGATGCGCTGTTACCCCTGAGGGTAAAGTTGCGTCGTTTCCAGCAAAGATGGTCTCCGGATCTCTGCACTCACCATACGAAACACAGCGGTATTACGCTGCTATTTTACGCTGGTATTCTGTGAGACAATTACTTGCTAGTTGTCACTTGACAGTGTTTAGTTGTCAATCTCACTCGAAATTGTTACTTCTCAAAATAGTAAACCTGGCCTAAGGTTGACTATGTATTGTTTAGGTCTGGAGATCTGGGGCACGTTCAGCCGCCAGAACGGACAGCCGCGTATGGAAATGACGTTCACCAATAAAGCCATGCAGGCTATGAGTGGATTCGCCATACAACTTAACAAAAACAGGTAAACATAACCATTCAGTGTATTTTGTTGTTGTTTTTTTTTTAATATAGTTGCAAAAGTCATCACTGCTTAGGGTGTCATGATCGTAATTAAATGCAGTTATGCAATTAATCACTTACACTCACTCTAATCAAAATTAGATAATATGCGTCAAAATAAGTTTTTTAGTTTCTTACCTTAAAACAACGGCAACAAAAGTTGCAGCCAAAAAAAAAGTTTAAATTATAAATAAAACTAAGCAAATCATTATCCCTGAATACAATCCAAACTTCAAACATCTTAAATATCTCAATGCTGACTTCCTAGGTTGGATCCTTTTTGCATAACTCAGTCCAATTGACGAGCAATCTAGATGGGGAACAGCGTCTTTCTAATAATAACTAAAACAATAAAAATAACAAATATCCCGTCTATAAGACAATCAATAGTGGAGCCTATGTTCCGCGATATACTTCGATAGGCTGTTATGATTAACACATGTACGAATAATCACAATGTGTCACATAAAAACTTAAATCTAACACGATTGTTTTCACATTCA